>MU269985.1:15064285-16352500 GCA_021432705.1 Caranx ignobilis
GAGCATCAGTTAGGGAGGTTTTTTTTTCCAATGGTTAAAAAAGAAGAAAATAAGAGAAATACGAAAGGTTATGCCATTACCTCATTGGCCAACTCCAGCAGGACAGGAGCAGTGGGATGTGCCTTGACTTCACTGAGATACCTTCATTATAACAAAGAACAACAACATCAGTGAAAAAAAAGGAAAACATGGCCCACAAAGGCAGACAGAAGGGTAGAGGGGACTAGACCAGGCTAGCCAAGACATGCTAATGTCCCTGATGACTTTGCCCTAGGTGGCATATGGCAGGCTCAGTGCGGTTAAAACAGCACTGCTTGAAGGGCTTCAAATTTCCTTGAAGCCAGACAAGCATATGATAGTTAGTTAACCCCTGCCGCCCAAAAAGCCTTTTTTCCCTCGCCAGCTAAAACTGCAGCTCCCCTCAGATCTTACCCAGATCATCTCTGAGGTTTGTTGTTGTAAGTGGATTAGAAGTGCATTATCCAGCCTTGTTTCCCCTGAACAATGGCCTAATAAGCTAGATAAAGGCTAATTGCAATATGCAAAGAGGCTTTCCCCCCTACAGTCTGTTTTTCTTTTTTCCTCTTTTTTTAATTTATCCATATTCATTGAATTACAGATAATCATCCCATCATAAGCCTGTGTAAGGCAAATGCCCAATGGCTGCTTATTTATTTATTTTTCTTTCAATTTGACATGGGGAACAGAGCTTTAGTTTAGCAGGTGCAAGTGGAGGTCTGGAATGAATCCTGAGGGTGGTGATTTGTTTGGAGGAGATTATATCTGTCATGGTGGCCCACCTACTCTCATGTGACTTTGGCAAGTCCCTTCCTCAGACAGTCAGACAAAGAGAGCTCACAAGAATGGGAGACAAATTTAAAAAAACAAAAAAACAAAATTAAAACAGTGATAGAGATGAGAGGGAGATGAACACAGCATACCAGACAGAACAGAGAAGAGCAATAAAGCAACATAACACAAAGTAATTTAGCACCTTTGGTAGTGGCTTTCAATGACATCTGGTGCATGGTGCCTTGAGATTGTTCTTTTGGTTCGTTTCTGTTGCAAAGAGATCACAGGTGTAATAGTAATAATAACAATAATGAAAATGACAATAATGTTAATAACAAACAGATGAATTCCATACAACACTTGCAGGAGAAAAGATATTAACATTTTTCTTTGCCGACATGTTCAGCCTCGGCTCTTTCATGCTCTATTGTATATGAACAAGTGTAAGAGATCTTGGGTCACAGTAATTTTATTTCAATAAGTTTGCTGGAGGTCAAAGTGTGTCAAGGCAACCATGTTCAGACCTCCCACCCCCATCCTCCTTGTATGCATTCGCCCCTTTTCCATCAAACAATGACCCTATTCCACATTCCACACCCTGACATTTCCATGCAATTCAATTGCCATCCTCGTTGAGAAGGTGGAGGACAGGGGATAGAAGAGGAAGAGCATTGGTTAAAAAACAACTTATTTAAAAACTACTACACACAAAAAATGTAATTCCACAGAGACAGGCAGTGTGACTGACACCTGTCAGGGGGATGATAAATGACTCCATTTTCTGCCTGTGCTGCCTTCTGCCACTGGCGGCAGTGGCCATTTATCATCATCCGCTGTCAGCCGTGGAAAGCAGCAGTGACAGTGCGAGTCAGCAAACATTTAGCACACGCAGCCGCACTACACAGGGAAATTATTATTGTCAGAATAATAATGGTTTAGCATAATTTATTACAGGTCCACCAAATAAGCAGGGGCTAGATGTTATTAGACAGATGGATGGGAAGGCTTGGCAGACATCCACTGAGGCTCAGGCAGGCAAGGGCTCTCAACATGAACGTGGGGAGGAGGAGGGGGATGAAGGTGGTGTGGGATTGGGGGGTGGGGGGTGGGGAGGGAGGTTTGAAATAAACGGGGATATGGTGGGGGGGGCATCCTCCAAACCAATCAGAGAGCTGGCAGTTCAATTACAAAGAAATAAAGGGACATTCATCATTCAATTAGGCACCTGTCAGGGCTCACAAAGGAAGAAAACTTCTAACCTGGTACTCCAGGGAGAAGATGCTCAGAAGAGTGGACTGCGAGTGACTGGAACAAATAAAAGAAGGACAAAGTTAATTACCAGAGTGCATTGCACAGAGACAAAGGGAGAGGGGGAGCTTCAAAGCTGGGGCCAGCTGCCCTGTAATCTAAAAGAACATGAAAACAAGTGTGGCAAAGTTGTTCCAGATGAACACCTCTGACAAAGGATTCCTGCCACGATGGCGTGGGGGTGTGAGAAAGGGGGAGGTTGTGTGTGGTATGAGAGATGAGAAAAATATAGGCTTTTTTTTTCTTTCACTCATTCATACACGCTATCTTCTGCTCTCCCCTTTCTCGCCTGGAAGAGTGCTGAAAGCTAAATTGTTCTTAATTGAAGTGCAGTTTCTGCTGTTGAGAAACCATACAAAGGAAAGAACTCATGGCCAAACCAAACATGGAAAAATTGGTCAGAAATGAATGACATTCACGAAAACAACTGATAGGGTTCAAGTTCATTTGCTGCATTCACCGGCAATTACACCCCCCGGATCAGCGGGGAGATGAGACAAATAGACTCTGTGAGTGTCTATTTGTTTTTCTGAGTCCTGTAGCAATACACATGTGTATAGAGGAGAAGTTTTCCCAGCTTCACTTCCAGTGCTGGGGCTGGCATATGGGTCGTCCGGGAGCCCTCCCACTGTAACTGATGGGCTTTGAAAATGGAAACTTTCACTGCAGGAAGCTGGGACTCCCAGGAGTCGGTCAATTCCATGGGTTGCCATAAGCTACATTCATCTCCAGCTCCAGTCAATGTCAAACACCTGGCAGAGAAGCAAACCTGGAAAACAGGCAGCTCCGACAGGGACTCACAGCCCCCTTGATATCGCTCCCCAACCCCCACAGCATCCTTTGAGTTGAAGATATTTAAAGTGGTGACAGATATTACTCTAATTGGATGGTACACACCTCCACCCTGGATATCAAAAAAACCATATGAATGCAGCTGAAGCATGCACACACACACATAAACTGCTCTGTGATGGTCTCCAGTGGTGCTGTGTCTCCATGTACTGCTCTCAGTACACTTGATTGTTAAATTTAATGGACTTTTCGTTACAAGTCACCTGAGAATGGTATGTAAATACTGACAAGAAGCCGATGCCTCCAATCTGCATTGAAATATTGAGTCCACGTAGGCCCTCGACATCAATCACTATAAACCATGAAATAACCATGTGACATGTAAACAAAGCCAAAGGAATCTCAAACACTGATTTGTGTCTGGAGTCTTAGCCTGTGACCATATCTTAATAAAAGCATTTCAACCACTGGAATAGTTCAGCACTTTATAATGACTTGCCCCGCCAAAGACGTCATCTTGGGTTATCCAGACGCCAGATTTAAAACTGTTTTACTACTCTGGCTGGAGAACAGCTAATTCTCAAATATTCAAACTCTCCGGGGCTCTCAACCCATCACACAGATGAGTCTCGTCAACTACAAAGTTACAGTCACAAAGGAGGAGGACCGAATGTTTGAAGTAAAGGGGAAAGGGGGGGTGGAGGGGCTCAGAAAAAAACATTGCCACCTCAGCATTAATTTACAATGATGCTTGGGGACGAAGGGGCCACTGCAATTAAGTGGGCCATTAAATGGTCAACTGTCAACATGTGGACACTTAAGAGAGGAAAAAAATTTCTTCCACACTTCAACCTTGCACCTGAGCATTTCAACAACATTACAGCCTTATTGTTGGCATGGGACCATCGCGATCCCCCCGTCGGAACAGACATCTGTTAGGCTTTAAATGGATTACTCTCTGTAATGAGCATGATTACTGCCTAATTGCTAAATCTATACCCTGTTAACTTTAAAGGGACATAAACTGCTCTTAATATCTGAGAAAACATATCTGTTTCAAAAACACTAAACTCTTTGGGGACTTTTGTTTTTCTTTTCTTTTTTGAATACCTCAATCAGTTTTTGCCGACATAAAAATGCACCATGAAAACATGCTGGAATTAAGAGAGAAACCAAAACAAGACCAAATATCGAGAATTTTAAGAAAATAAAAAAGAAATGAGGGCAATGTAAAGAGATAAGTGCAGATACCTGGATCCAAACCAAAAGATGTCTGCATTTTATAGAGTCTGTCAAGTTTTACACTGGGCTCATATTGTATAATGCTCCTTTTTCCATTTGACAGACATTAATAGTAAGTTATTGCTGACTTTACATTAATGTATATCCAACCTGTGCTCTCCTGGGCACAGTATGCTCACTTCATGCTAAAATATGGAGCCAAGTGCAGTGTTACAATGGGGATCTGATCTGCCTGCTGAACAGTAGCATTACATTTTCACTGTAATATATCCACCTCCTTAACTCATAACACCAGCATTTGAGGAATTCAACCCTAGCACAGTGGTTATAAAAATAAAGTGATACAAAAACACTATCCTAAAACCAGGCTCCTTCATCTGTCTTTTTGAGCCTCTAACAAAGCTGATGATTAGTATTTTATTTGGATATGTGCACAGGATTAAACAAGCAGCAGGTTTAGTTTCAGTGTAAAATAGTTTATAATGTTAGGTGATATGACAAAAAGTTGAAAGTAGAAAAAAGACAATAAGATCACATTTTCAACAGTTTTTATCACATCACTATATCTGTCCTTACAAATGAACCAAAAGACAAGAAAGGACTAAAAAGAGAAAGTTATATTGATGGCATTTATTTAAAATAACTGTGGGATAAGACAGTAAAACCTTAGACAGTTCTGCAGCTATACCTAGGCCAAACTACATATATATCTGTACAAAAAACAATTAAATTATTTTATTGCATTGGTAAGACGTCAAGGTAAACCACTGAGTTCATCAATCTCTGTCCCACTCGGTTGTATTTTATGAATCAATGATGCACAGCAGTTTGGTTTCAGTCCACTGTTCAGTCACTGAAATTTATTACAGCAAACAAACAACACCTTTGAAAATTCAGTTCAAAAAGAGCGTGTGACACTGCAGCTCATCCTTACATTGACCTTTATGTGAGAAAAAAAAATCCCTCCCTCTTGGAAATAATTTAGAACATGGGGAAACAGAAGGCTGGGAGACAGAAGACTGGTTAGGGAATCATTCACTCTCAACCTAATTACCCTCCCTTACAACATAAGACAGAGCATTAATATGCACTGGCACCCAAAATAGTAAAGCAGCAGATTAAATTAAAAACAATTAGGGACTTTCACTTTGTCACTGAGCTGGTATGCCTGTCTGGTCAGTGCTTTAGGCTCTATTAAGTTAGGCTATCCACTGGTTATGAATCTGACAAATTCAAGTTTGAGTGTTGAATTGCCTTATCTCCTTGTGCATTCGGAGTGTATCAGTGTCTTAACAGAAAAAAAAAAAAAAAACAGCAAAAAGCCTAGAAATTCCCATCAACCTAATTAATAGGAGCTGGGAGAAATTCCAGCTATCAATTATATTCTGAATCTTCCTATTTACAAATAATTTATTATAAACAATAGCTGTAATTTAGGTAATGAAAGCCACCTGGCTAATGGCATTGGTATCATATGCTGCGACAGTGCTTAGCATTTGGTGGATCTGCATGCAGAGAGTGTTGCATGGTGCGACTCTTCAGGGCATGGAGCTGGCTAATTGAGGCATAGCACATATTTTTACTAATGGCAATGGAGCTATTTAGAGAGGGGAATGACATGGATGAAATGATTCAGTCTTAAAAATCTTACAGAGATACTGCTTGGTTTTAAAACCACGTTCTTGTCTTTATCTATATTTCTTCTTCCATAATTATTAGCTAATGCCCTCCTTGCATAGTTAGTATCTTATCTTGCTCTATTCAAGCAAGACTGCTGACAATTATATATTGAGCATTTACTTTCCTACAGATCAATATTTTATAAAGTGAAAAACAGCTGAATATGGGTTAAACACTCTGGATATGCAAATGCTGCTAATTACACATGCTGATAGGCAAAATGCTAACATCTGTTTCTCAGCTATGCCTACCATCATCAGCGGCAAAACAAATGCGTGGAAAAAATATCTTTATGCGTTAATGTATAAATGTGATATATTTTGACAAGAGATAGAAACAAACACAAATCTCAGTGTGTCACGCAGCTTCAAACAAATACTTGCACAATGAGCACACGTGTTTACAGTTCAAATTAGTTTTAGTTTTGTTCCTGCAAAACAAGAGTAAAAACTGCCTTCTATTATCATCAGTGCAACAGCGATCTTTTATGGTATTTCATGTGGTTGTAGAAATGTTTTGTTATTTTCATTTTTATGATGATTTTTACTTTGTGCATATAAAGTGTGACAAATGAGCGGTTTTTGTTACATTTGTTTTTACATAACTGAAAAAAAGATTCACCAAAAAGCCCAACTCGGAGTATATTCCACTACATTTACTGATGACCCCCTCCCCACTGTCTCTCTGCGGAAGGCCACAGAAAACCTAAAACGCCTGCAGGAGACTGTGCACAGAAATGGCTTTAGCAGAAGCACAACAGGGCATCTGACTGCCTACTATTGTCCTAATAGATGAAAAATATCACCCCTACGCTGCCCCCTTTACTTTATTACAATCTTTAAAATTTCTGTCTGCTGAGGTGCCCTGAGATGTCAGAACTATTATATAAGGGTGGCAAAAAGAGCAGGGAAGATCCCCCAATCACCACCCTAATTGTGATTCCTCCTGAAGGCTTGGGATCTTCAAGACCCTGTCTGTGATGAAACTTGGTATAACTATTATGGTGTGTTTCCATTGTTATGGTGTAATTATTGTCATTCCTGTTTCTGCAGACTCTCATGGAAAATTGAAAATGAGGTCCATGTTATCCGTCAAGTGGTGAGCGTCCACTGGTCTGGCAAAGAAACACATTACGCTGACCAATTGCCTACTCCCCCCAAGCGTGGCTGGGGAACTTGTACCATTCTGGACAATTTGTTTCATTCTTCTTTTGCAATTGATCCCAGTATGCAAAGAGAACCTGGGGCAAAAGACGCTGCCCAGCTACACTGTGCAACTGTATGTTGTAGCTTTCCCTTTGTGTTTATGCATGGCTCTGGGGGTTGAGGGACGACACTGATGCTACACCAAGTAAAGCAAACGATACGTTGGTCTTACGCACAACAGTTCATATTCCTGTGTCAATAATTTCCATCTGCTAATCCAAACATCTTTTCCTGTCTAGCGATTCAATAACCACAGTTTTTAACCTTCAAGATAATGGCCCTTAGAGTCCCTATAAGCCACACCTTACTTCAGCATTGGGCTGCTTACCTCAGTGTTTTTAGCCCAATGAGGCGAGAAGGCTTTACAATCTATAGAGTGTGCTTGGACAACGTCCCTACGATATGAGGAGGAAGTAGTCATTCCTGTGCTTCCTAATCAAGTAATTGATTGCATCTATTATTCATGAACTCCTTAGCCTGACATGAAGTTGTAAACTCAGCACAGCTTCTCCTCTTTCTACATCTCTCCTCTCTGCTTACACTTCATTCATCCCTTCACCCTTCCAATGCTCATCTAACCACATAAAGCTGTGGAATTAGTTTCCCTGTCTCTTAGCCTTCAAGGGTTGCACCCCTAAGCCCCCAACTGCCAGTTTGTGTTTTGTTCAATATGGGCAGCCAGAAGTGTGAGGCCGTGCACTGGAGGCCGTCAGGGCTGCCCCCACAGGCTCTGCACTAGATCAGTCTGGGTAATGTCATTGCCACTTCCAGGCTATAAAATAGCTGTGGAATTCTACCTGCATGAGATCTACAACTGTGCAACTCAGTTGACTCCACACAGACAACAGTGGAAATCAGAGTCAAATCTAGAGTTAACCCAACTGGAATCTTATGAAAAGGCATGTGTTTACCTTTTTTTTTTTTTTACCTCTTCATCAAGGCCAGCCTTAGTAAAGGTTTTTGAACTGAATGTGAAGTGTGAAAAAAAACTTAATTTGATCTCTAATTACGCTATATCAAGCTTCCTAATCTTAATACTGATAAACTGACAACAATACTGACAACTGATTAGGACATCCATGTCATAAGCAAAGTGCTAAAAATGTTTATGGATCAACAAATAACAACTGAGAAATGATTTCCATATTTTTAAACTGTGCTTTACACTGTAAAAGATAGGCTGACATCAAAAAAAAAGAGGTAAAAAGAAAAACAAGCACAACCTGCTCAGTCTTTTGAGGAGCTCATGAGAAATAAAGTTAAATCTACAGAGCCTCCTAGTTTAACACATCGCGCCTGTTTCCAAATCCTTTGGTTTAACTAGCGTGTTAAAAAAAAAGAGATAAACACCACAGCCACAATAAATAATCAATGAGCAACTCCCCAAGCTTCGTCCTGAGCCGAGATATTACCATCAAAAACAAAGTGTCTGTAGCCAAGAAATCACCATATCAATGGCACATGCCACAACAACCCTGCCCCATGCTTTCCTTCCAAAGATCATGCTAGATAAACCCCAAATAACAGAGAAATTAACAAATGCTTGACATTTGCTCAACATCCATTATTCTGACACTTCTTCAGAATTTCAAAAGGCTGAACGCATGCTTAATCAACATTCATATTCCCAGAGCGAGCCCCAGCACCATATTGCAGCCCGCCTCAGTGCTGATGAAAACGGCACATTAGGGCCCGATTCGAAAAACGTTCAGGGACTCCTCACCAGGGAGCTGTACGTGTGTGTGTGTGTGTCTGTCTGTCTGTGTGTGAAAGTAAGAGAGAGAGAGAGAGGCAGCAGTTTTGTTTAGAGGGGAGGGATGCTTCACACTTTATATTTTAAAGCATTTCCCAAAACAGAGGCATCGGCCCCTCTCCACACACCCTCCAACTTTCGTGACTGTGAACACCATATGAGGTGTGAGCAGAATGGCATTTTAAAGAGGGGGGGGTAATCATTACATCCAAATTCATTCATAATATGGCACAGGAGGACACAGAGGACTCTCACATTCCCTCCCTCTTTTTCTCGCCCTCCTTACACAGGCTCTCTCTGGGGACAAAGGGTGGAAGGACTGGGGTCCCCTCTGGACCCGGGGGAAGCTAGGCAAGGCCTCAGAGAGCAGCCCATCATTTCCAATTCTAATATGTGGCAAGAGAAGGACCTGATGGGACTGATGTCACATTTTTACCCACACCGGCCCACGACGAGCCCTCCCACACCCCTTGCATGCGTAGCCACGGTCCAGATACTAGACAGGACACCACGGCTGACTAAGAGGAGGGCAAGGAAGAAAGGGCAAGAATGGGGGTTGATATTTGCATGTCCCTCCATTGTGAGTGGGGGTAAAAAGTGACAGCACCGTGTCCAATTCTTTTCCCCCCAGAGCAGCTCGGGCCCGGCAAGAGAGGCCAGGCTGACAGATGACTCCCAACATCTGTGTTATGCAGCCGTTACAGATGAGGGACTCCGCATCACAATCTCTCTCTTTCTATCTGTCTATTGGACCCTCCCTCTCTCCACCCACCATCCAAACTCATAGGACAACAGAAAAGACTGACAGACGCTCCGTGGAAATTACCTTGAAATGGCCTATAACAATCATTTTGTACAAAGTTTAAAATTTCCTCCCTTTGAGCGCCCAATCAAAAGCAATGATTATAAAGTGGTTTCATACTCAATACAACATTCAGAGCCTCGAGAATAAGGTCTAATCTTAACTAACTATATGACTGTGACTCAGATAGTCCTGATTCCAAATAAATGAATAAAGTTTGGCAAATACAGTTAAAATCTATGTCTGGTTATTATAGAAAATATGTCCTAGTATCACTATATATCACAATATCTCATCTTATGTTATTGCTATTCAGTTATAATTTGCTCATTTATTCTGTAGAATTATGTAAAATGATCACATGATCCCATACAGTCAATAATAGATGAGAATGAATTTTAGTGCAGCCGTAACTGCAGCTATAATACTATCAGCATGCAATTTCATGCATTACCTGGGCAACATTTCCATATTTCATATAAAAAAAATTAAAAAACTGTATATATTACAAAATGATCAATTCGGACACTAATAGCTGCCCTCTGCCACAGAATTATGGAAAATGCCCCTGAAAAAAAATCTCATCCTCCAACATGACATTGAAGGATCTACAGTTCACTTTAAAGTGATGCATCGTTTGGAAATCACCCAGTGCACTGCAAAATTATTTAATATCCAGATACCTGTCTTTTCTGTATCACTATTATAACCCAACCAGTCCTTTGCCCATCCCTCCAGTGAAGGGCTGTCCACAACAAACCCCTCACCCCTCTCCAGCCCCCCCTGCCAGCCCCAGCCTGGCCAATATTTACGCAGTGGCAGGGCTCCCACACAGTCCGAGGGGACAGGAGGGGTGTGGGGCGGGGGTGGCTGACTGCCGTGCCTGAGCGCATGCTAAGAGATGATGGATGGCCTAGTCGATATGTTATGTCTTAAGAGCCTGATTTCCTGCCAGTCCAATCACTAACCCTCCAGAGCCCAGCTCAGCTGATTGGACAACCAGAATAATTTCGCAGGCTGTGAAAACACTGCTGCCATGCCTGTCTGTCAGGCCCAGTGACGAGACTCAGGGTTTTAAAGAGCAAGGGCCTCCCCAAGATTGGTTATGGTGAACGAAATAATAACAATAACCAGCAAGACTAAACAAAAGAGCGAGCACCTCCTGGAGAGAGATCGTGCAGAATTATTGGAATGAAAACGGTCCGGTGTTTTCCTTTAATTATTACACCCACCAGTACCACTTTTCCAAAAATTGGCATTTGGAGTGTTTACTAAAGACAGTTTGGATTAGGAAACCAAAAGGAGAAAGAAAACTGAAAATAAACATGAGAGGGGCCTCCTAGTGTTGGTGCCTAAACATACAGGATATTGGATGCACTTTATACGCATGACATATTCTGTAAAATGCTGACAGTGAGAACAAAGGTTAGCTGAAGCTCCGCTGAGTCCCCTATGGGGACCTTATACCTTCTTCTAGATTGGTGATTAGGGCACAATGGAAGTAGGAAGCTCCAAATACATGCGACTTTGTAAGTGACCTCTACGGGATCAGCCATGGTGTCCTGGTGGCCTTGGGGGATTACACATGTTACGTTCAATAAAGTGAGGGCCCTCAGTGTCAAGGAGAAAGGCAAACACAACCATTAACCTCTCTCTTCGATTTCTGGGTGTGCAGGCGCTGCATGGCAAAACACTGGCTACTGCTGTGGTGAAAGTCTTTGCAGAAACCTTAATGGAATTAATTAGTGATCATAACAATTGAATTAAATGGGACTATAAATATTTAATATCAGAAGATAAAAAGAGACACAGGAATACATGATGTGGCTATGGGGAGTTGATGGATAGACAGATAGAAAGTTAGAATTGAATTCACCCAAACCTGTTCTTGTGTGTATATATTATTCTCCTAAACTCCAAACACATAATTTTTTATTGATAATCTACAACGAATGTCTTAAAGATTATCATTCAGAGCTGTTTGGTTTTGTCACTCTGTCACACATAAACAGACAACTACAGAGGCTACACAAAATGAATTCTCACAAAAAAAAAACAAAAAAACAAAAACAAATGCAAAACAAATGCAGCGTGTAACATCTTACTTTGGGAACCTTTCTTTGAGCATCTTCATACATTGTCGTGTGGGTCTCAGTTGTTCAGTCCACCTCACAATCTCTTTATATTCAGCTCGGGAAAGTCTCATCTTCCTTTTATTATCTACCTGTGAGAACAGTGAGAGACAGTTTGAGAGGTAAACAACACGTAAGGTGGCTGACAGCTGTCAAAAACAGCTGTACCTGCATTGCTAAGCACCCTTAGCTGTATGTTGTGGCTAACGCGAAAATCTAAGAGCATATGACGGCATAAAACATCATGTCTGATCTTCGATCTTGCTGTGTGACTAGTTAATGCAACACAACGACCAAATATGACTCCAGAACAATAAACATCAAGTAAAAGGTATGTTTACCCGTGATTCCTGCTGCCTGTGGACAGTTCCCGGTTGCTGCTTCCCGCTAGGAAGTTGAAGAAGTGACTTTTGTGTGAGGAGCGCGTTGATTGGTCGATTAATCTACGGAATTGAGTATACCATCCGGTGATTGGTTACTTGGTTTCCCGAGGGCGGTGCCCAGCGATGACATGCTGCTGACTGCAATCTCCGACACAGCTCTGCGTTCCCATCAGCTGCAAGTGATATGCACAGAAGAAGGTACTAGAAACGATGGATACACGCTCTCCAACCCAACAAACGTGTTCCAATTCAACTGTCCAGGAATATGTCGAAATTGCATGAATTGTGCGGTCGGGGGGAAAAAATGGTGGAAAGGAGAACGACGGAGAAATAGAGGCACACAGAGAGGGGGTACCTCCCCGTGTGTGTAGGCCAGTGTAGTGCTGTACAGAGAGCACAGCCAATCACCGGATAGCTGTATCACTTTTAATAGTGTTCCCAAATGCATTCATTGAGGAAAACAGCAGAGACGAGGCAGGGCAAATGCTGTAAGAACATAGCTTATCTGATGCCTCATACGTTTGTATACCTATACGACTACTCCCTTGCTTTGACCATATTGCTTGTGTCTGGATGTGGTAGCCTACGCTATCCAATGATCTGATGTCACAACATACTTATAGTCATAGTCAAACATAGTATTTAGACGGATTGTTAAAACAAAGTAAATATTTAACGATTAAAAATCTGATAGGCCTAAACGTTCCCCAGGCAATGCTGCAGGTTGAGACTCAACTTTGGTGGCCTGGCTTGCTGCTTTTTCACTTTAAATTAACAACAAGTGGAAGAATCCTATAGTCAACACCAGTGTCTTTACAATCCACATCTAAATGACAGCATATTTAAAAAGAAAGTACATGGACTTTAAATTCAGCCTTAGAAGTTTATCAAGGTGTACCGCAGTATCACTGCTGTGTATAGACTGTATTTTTGCACTTTTGCCGTGGCTGAGTCAGGGGTGTATTTAGGAACTCTGACCCCCGTCTGAGAGAATATTGGTCTGGGCTTTCCTCAATTATTTCTTATAACCTGCTGGAATTTTTGTGGGCCATCCTTGGCTTAAATGATCAACACCTTTCACCTCACCAAGAAAGATAAAGCTTTTAAATGCCCCCAGCAGAAATATGTAAATGAGACCTACGGTGATGGTATTCTGTTGAGTGCTGTACTGTAGTAGAAAAGACTCAGTAGCTTTGTAAAACATACAAGACCAATTTGAATTCAAATGATGAATGTTTGCTCTGCCTATCACGCCTGTAACTCCAAAGTGCTTTCAAATCAATTGAAATATCACTTTAATAGTTACAAGTGCAAACTGATATTTTAAAATGGTCAATAGCTGATTAATGATTAATTTTGTTTCTTTTTTTCTCCTCTGAACCACATGATTGCCTCCACAGTGTTGATTTTAGATAATCCTGAGATAAGGCTAAATTCCTGAACACCTAATTTGTCAAATATATCCCTTGAGTTCAGTATAATTTAACAATCCTACTGTTTTGTAATTAGTCTCTGAACAGTGCTAAACCTCAATCTAATAGATTTTTTTCTTGACCTTCTGTCTTTACACACAGATGCAGTGAAGTCTCTGACTTATTTCATGGTGAGTTTCAGAATATTTTTTGCTTGTTTTGACGTTTGCTTTTGAATGAACAGCAGAGCAAAATGATTTCCATAATTTTGCAGCAACAAAAAAATTATCCCTTAAATGTGCAAACATCTCAGATAAGTTTGCCATTGTTATAAGTGAGCCCGTATGATGATATCAAGTAATTCCATGGTAGAGTCTAACATTCTTTTGACAACAGCCTTGCTGGTTTCCTCCATTGTGAGTGAACAATGCATCGGTGAACAGAAAGACTCTATCTGACCTGTGGTGCATCAGAAAATAGAGCTCATTGTTGTTGGGCAGTGTAGTATGATGTCTGAGATGAGCTGAGGTCTCGGACTATGTGTTCACCGGCACAGTCCCTGGGTCTGAAAGGGCTCAGCACTCTGTGGTGGCTACAAAAGGGAGCTGTGTAGTGGGATTGGTATGGCCAGATAAGATCTCGGCCTCTGAGGAAGTCTGGTCTGATTGCTACAAAGGGCTGAGGTCAGGGGCAGGAGGAGCAGTTTACTCATCTAGGTATCAGAGGATCAGGGGTTTTGGTGGGGAGCCGCGTGTGTAATAGGTATAAAAGGATCAGTGTAATGTGATGGTATAAAAAGATAAAAATCAGAGAAGGGGTTGGAAGGCAGTGTACTGTAATGGCTCCAAAAGCTGGGGGATCAGAGATTTTGCTGTGTATAGGTGTCTCCTCGTGTGTGTGTGTGTGTGTGTGTGTGTGTCTATGTATTCTGCGTGTGCACACTCCTTTGCATTGAATCGGTTTGTGTCTGTGTACATCTTTGATGGCCAGGCGAGCCACAGTGGCCTGTGATGAGAGCTGAAGGAGAGAGTGCGGCGATACAGGGAAAGGAGGCAGGGGGAAAAATACGAGTGCTTTGGAGGCTGCGTGTAAACAGGGCAGTGGTACACACCGTGCTGTTAACCAGCTGTGAAGACTGCTCACAGTGGGAGATGAATTTACAAAGGATGTCTCCCTCTGATATCCAGGAGACGCTGCACTGATCTCTGCTCCACTGCTCTCGGCACACCATTGTAGTGCTAAGCACCGTGCCACTAATGGCACTTATATACCTTAATGCCTGGAAAACATTTACATTTTGCTTGCAGCAGAGGGGAGGTGCGCGGCTGTGGAGGGGAGAAAATCTTTGCATGCGTGAGAAATAGTTTTTTACCAACAGTATCTTGAGTCGATGAATCTAAGATTTGAGAGGTTGTGCAATTTCCTTTAGTCATCACGCAGTTTAAGGAAATTGCAAGCCCTCCCATGTTTTGCACATTAGTCCCTCCTTACCATGTCCGGAGATATTACTCACCATACAAAGAGAGCATTTTGTTACACTAGATCGTCAGCATTACTGTCATAATGTTTCTTTTTTTTCCACTTGTGAAGTCAGTGACTTCACTCCTCTCCGCCACAGAATTGCTCTCCAATCTTTAGGGAGTCTGGGATCTCAGCTCTAAAAATCACAGTTTAAACATGAGGGAAGCCATAACCAGGAAATGCCTGTAGTATTAGCAAGGTATCGGATTCATGCATTCCCCTCTGAACAGCATGACTGCCCCTGAAAATCCCACATCCATATTTTACATCACGGGAGACAAGACACATGTGTTTCACCCTAGCTTTCAAAGCTGTTTCTTCCATTTATTTTATTATCCTTTAATGAATTTAATTAGATGACATGTAATTAAATGCAACTGTGCTCACCCCCATAACATACACACACGCACATGCAAACACACAGGCTCACATTTGGCTGTAAATTGCTCAAAACAACATGTGCGATGTGTACAAATTTACTGGATTAATAGGGGATTGATAATATTTTGGGATTGTATTTCACTCTAAACGGCTGCACGCGGAAACAAAGGCTGCAGCCCAGGCTCATTAATCATAGTCAACGGGTTGCCCGGGTGCAATTTGCATGACCGAGGTGGCTGCACATGCTGCCGTTCGGCCTAGGTTGCTGGATCTGCCTCGATTTGGCCAGACCGTTAACGCCGCGTCAATCAAGGATAACCCAATAACAGTATGACAGAGGAAGAGGGAAAAAAACATTTTCTCCTCATTACCCAACACCCCTTCCCCTCCTTCCCTTCCCCTGTCTGCCCAACTTCTTATTTTAGTTAGCACTAATTACACTGGCCTGATGAAAAATGAAACCAGTCTGTTACATTTATTACAGAATTTATCACAGAAGTACACTTGAAAAATGGAAGAATTGTGTTTTTCCAATATATGTGAATATTTAAAATATTCAAGTTCCAGTTTATAAATACACTTCAAGCTTTTTCAGTACAGTACAAATGTTGTAATATTGAGTTTGAATGATACATGAAATTGAAATAGGAATTTTAGAGAATTTGGAGAAAATCATCGCTTTTATCTATAAAGCAAACTTTTTTGGTTCATCTGTATTTTTTGTCAGTCACAGTTTGGAGCCTCACTAAGCCATTTTAACTGCAGATAATTGGGTTGAGGCGTGATGCAGTGAAGTTCAAAATGAGGCACAATTTCACAAAGCTGTAATCTCACCACTGGCTCCATACACTGAATTCTAATTATCTCGTCATGAACTTTAAAAAAGAGGCAATGTTTTAATAGCTTTTTAACTCCATAAGAGGTGTCTGTGTGTCTGTGTGTCTGGGTGTGTACATACAAGCATGTGTGTATGTGCATGAGATTGGAGTGTGCGCTTGTGGATGCATGTGTGTTTTTTTTGTGTGTCAGACACACACACACACACACACACACATACACACACACACACCATCACCACACACAGACATGTGAATGCGGCTTGTGTCTGGTCTGGCCTCTCTACCTAGCTCTGCTGCCGAGGCTCACGCTGTGCTCTCCCCCCATCCCCTAATATCCTGGAGGCATTTTTCTCATTATCAAATATTGTTTGATGTCTTTGTTTCTTGATGATTAACCATGGTCACCAAACACTGGTCTGGATTGTTTAAAATTTAATTTTGGGGCTCTGAAGTACCTGCAGAGGGGCTGACTGGTGGGGACACCCGTATTTTATGTATGCTATTTTTCACGCTGAAATGCAAGAGGACACACATTGAAAAACACAATAAATCCTGGAGGAGAATCATTAGTGGAATACTAGTGGTTTTATGACCATTGTTATTCAATGCTGTATTGAGATGCAGTAAATTATTCTGTTTATTATGGGTTTATGGATTCAGTCCCATTTTTAGAATAATTATGTTGTTCCTCATTCTGCGTAAATAGACCTACTCTCTTTATACTTTTCTATAATTTTAAGCATAAATGTAAATGATACATATATGAACTAGATAATTATTTCTCAACAGTAGTAATTGTTAGTGTTTCTAAATAATTTTTATTTGTACATCTTATGCATATTATGTTGTGTTTTTGACTGCACTGACCATGTTTATATTTCTGCTGTAATTTGAACATCATAAAGACAAACATCTTGCCGTAGGAATTCAAGATTTATGACGGAATCGACATTGTAAGCAAACAAATAGGGAAACAACACTCTCCCCTAATGTCAGCATGTCAAAACTATATTGAATACTTGAAATATCTGTGTATCTAAGGCTGAATAGCAGCCATTGTATTGGTCTAATGATATTATCCTCTGAAATTTGGAGTGAAAGAAAAATGGCAGAAATGAGCAGAACCATTGTCTGCCCCCATTTTATTTAAACAAATTGCAAGAGCAGGGAGACACACAGACTGAGGGAGAGAACGAGCAAGGGGAGAGGGAGAGAGACAAAAAGAGAGAGAGAGAGAGTGCTCTGTAAATGAAAGGTTATGCGTCGTCCCATGTGTTTGTATTGTCAATAACTGGAGAAGGCTGTCAAGAAAGTGGGGAGATAAAGGTCAATAACTCAGGCAAATGTGTTTGTATTTGTACACTCCTGCTGATAGCATAGCAAACGTCAGGGCCTGTGTCTGACACCGCACAACAATAACACAAATAGTGGGGCTAGCACTAGAATAGTCATTATTATTGTTGGTGCTGGAAATGAGAGGGAACCTCAGCACATGGCTGTGACAGCCGGCGCAGTGTCACTCAAACGTCACTCCATAATGAAACACGCTGGAGATCAGAAAAGGCGATGATAAAGTGTAAACACAAAGAGATAAAGCTGCCGGGTGATTTTGATATTTGCCTTATTTTCTTGTCTCTGAATAAATATGATCGTCACCATGTTGTTTTGGTAGACAAATGTAAATATTGGACTAATTAGGGATGTTGTACCTGTTTTTTTTTCTTTTTCCTTTTTTGCCCCTTGAAAATAAAGTGCCTGAAATCTAATTTTATTATTTTTTTA
Organism: Caranx ignobilis; assembly: GCA_021432705.1. Taxonomy (NCBI): domain Eukaryota; kingdom Metazoa; phylum Chordata; class Actinopteri; order Carangiformes; family Carangidae; genus Caranx; species Caranx ignobilis. The sequence continues at coordinate 15,082,310 of MU269985.1, forward strand.
AATTTATCATTTTCACTGTACTCTCAGAATAGACTGAACAAAAATGTTGTTAGCCTATATTTAATTTATCCTTTTTCCTCCCAACAAAATAATCTGTTTAACTTTCCCCAGACTAAATGGGATGTAAATAAAATTTATAGGACTTATTTTTGCCACACAAGGTTAAACTGTGATCTAAAAGCTTAATTTATTTTTCATGATTCCTATACGTGCTCAATTGTGCAGCCATTTAGTGTATCTCTCTGTGGCCTTGAGTGTAATAAATGTGCAATTAACAGACTTAACTAATTCATGAGGAACATTGTGAAACTAACGAAGGGCATAACTACTGTACAGACGCCGCTGTCATTGGTGAATATTGTTATTGTTCTGCTTTTAATTGCTGGAGGAGGAGGAGGAAGAGGAGGAGGAGGAGGAGGAGGAGGCGGCAGCATGTTTTGAATATACGTCCTCGGTTACCATAGCAAAAAAGAAACACTGGCTGCCTCTTGACAGTTATATCTAAAATCAGAGGTATGTGGAGGTGTTAACTTCTCTGGTTTAACCAGTTACCAAACAAATGACCCTTTTTAACACAGAACACAAAGAGAACACATATACAGTAAATAGTAATCCCTCAAATAACAGTGTGAAATCGTCTGGCCATTCATCTTGGTCTGTGGTCAGAGAAAAGGACACTGTATTTTTGTGTCTCATTAACACACAAGCTTCCTTTTCTTTACACCGGGAATAATTTCTGCCGTTTTATCTGCTGTCAGTGTGGAATCAGCATGAAATTGTGTGTTTTTTTCCCTTCAGGAGAGTCCAGTAATTAAGGCTCTGAATCATTTTAAGTAAATAAAGAGATACAGTTTATGCCTCTTATTGGTGCATCTCATTTTGTGTATATTTTGGTGTTCACCTGAGAAAGTTATTTTCTGTGGAATCATCAAACCTGCAAAATTTGCAAACGTTGTCCCATTGTTGTGAGCAGATGAAGCAGGATGTACTTTTAGTGAGTGTATAAAGTCCATAGGGGAAAGCGGATCCTTCTCCCTCTGTCACCCTCTCCCCAGTCAGTTTGTTTGTTGGCTGTGGAGCCTCGTAGTGGTTTACATTACATATGATTATGTAAATCTGGAGCTGTTCCTGTGCATTATGGGCCAACGCATTGTCAAGATCTTTTCTAAAGCAGTCAAGTAGCTATTTCTGAATTCTTTTATTATCTGAGAGCGCAACAAAGAAAGTCTTTTGTTCACTGTTTGCCGCACACACACTCTCATGCATACACACACATACACGTGCACTGCTGCCGTCCGTGACTTACTACTGTCCCCTAGTGGTGCTCCACTCCACAGTCTCTCTTAACTCTCCATTTCCATCAACTTTCCACACTTCCATTCACCTGACTTCCCCCTGTCTTTGTCCCGCTCCCCCTCTGTGTGCCTTCTCTCTGCCTTATCATGCTCAAACATTTAAAGGGCTGATTTGTTGTATAGCATGACAGAGAGCTCCAATTATGCATTGCTGTGTCCACAGTGGCTTGGCCTTCAATGGAGGGCTCAAACAGTGTCAACAAAAACAGGAACCCTGATGTTTTGTGGCTATTGTGAGGCCAGAGCTCATGTCAATAAGGAATTGTTTAGTCAGAGTGCCACACCGAAACTGCAGTGAGAATGTTATCGGACCTGTGGAAAGAGGGTGTGTGCATAATAGTGCTAAAATGTAAGTATGATTGTTTGGACAAGCCCAACACGAATGCACACAGGGAACAGCCTTGGAGCTTTGTCACCTCTCTACACTGCTTTTTTTAGCTACAGACACACAGCATGCACTTTTAAAAAACAAAACCCCTTTATGCATCTGTCACTCCATTCTATAATTACATCTCTACTATTTATTCTTTCTTGAATATATTTAGTCAGGGGCAAAAGAGCACTCTCTTATCCCTGCTGTCACTGAGCTGATCCTCCTTTGCCTCAGCTAATAGTATGCATTTTTATACTTTTTGTTTTCCTTTCCTGATCACTGTTATCCCAGCCCTAATTGATGTGATAACCTGGAACACTGCTAATAAACAGTAAGGCTAAGAAGGTCACTCTCCAGTGGCAGATGCACGGACACACACAGTCAAGTCACTCATGTCAAATGACCAATTATACAGGTTATAGAGGATGGCACCTCCGTCTCCAGTGCCCCGTCCCTCCTGGGATAGCTCTCCAACGAGAGGGCTATCACTCAAACCCAAACCACATTCATTCATTAGCCTGTTAAGATGGGCATCAATTATTCATTAAGAAGGTGGCCAGTGGATTATTTCTGTCAGCGCTAGGCTTATTGTATCAAAGGCTGATTATGGCTTGCTTGATTTAGTATGCACTATAGTCTGTGTGATCAATCACAGAAAATATGATGGTATTTTTAACAACAAAGATGGGACTTTAAAATCTTACATAACTGAAAAATGACTTTTCTTGCTTTGAGGAATATTAAACACTTACACATGAGCATGGTTATTTTAATGATATTTGTTAATAGAGAAGCGCACAGCAGCACTGACTCAGTGAGGCGGCTCTGATCTAATGTTGGACATCATTTTTCCATTGCTCAGCATAATTCAGCCAAGTTAAACCTAACTTGCTGTGTGATGTGACGTGGTGTCTTCTTGATTTATGGGTAAAATATGCTCACCACCTTTGCTTTATTCTTCCTGTCCCTTGCTAACAATCTTGTGCTCACCTCTTTTTCTTTTTTCCGTGGCATCATCCCCAAAAATTCACACTCACACCACTCTGTAAAATCTTTTTTATTAGAATGTTAAAAAGTCCTGTGGGGATTTTTTTTTTTCACAGAAACTCTGTGAGAGATCTGTGAGAGGGGAACTAGTAAAATAGCCGTGTTAAACTGGGGGCTGACAAAGCCTCAGACTTCTGCAATGGCATGGTCTATATACAGGTCACTGTTCAAGTTCATGTCATCTAAAAATATATTGAAAATTACCTTTTTAAAACCCTTCTATGTACTTTTTACATTGATATCAAAGAGTCAGTTTCAAGCTTGTCAGTGTGAGAGGCTTAAAGAGTTTTCCCCTTACTGCATTGCAAATACATGAAGGTGACTTTTTCCATAAAAGACATCACTTTCAAATAAAGACAATTATTATTTTATTATTACCTATCACAGAAATGCCTACACACTAACCTACGTTTCACTGCCTTTGACCCACACGGGATACCTTTTAGAAAACATGACCGAGAAAAGTGCCATTTAAGCAAACAGGCTGGAGGTGAGGCAATGTTTTAGCAAATACAGATGAAGTGTTGGGGGAGATTAGCATCCTGTTACAACACATCGTGGTGCACTTCAGTTTTGTGTTTGCAGGGCTTTTTTTGATGACAAATGTGACCTCGTAATCAGAGAAGTTGTTCAAAGCGGCAGATAGCATTCAGCGGAACAGATACACTCCACGTAAACAGTTGTGTCCCCTTTAGATAACATTTTGATACACTTTTTGATTGGTTGACTTGACATTTTTGTTAGGTTCCATTTTGTGTCAAAGTGTGTCTGCATGTGTATGTGTCACAGATAGTGTTTTCTAATATAGAAATAAATTTATGCACACTGCCTTTCATTATATTCACAATTCTAGTGGAAATTCACATATTTTCCTGCTATTTTTAGTGTAATGTTCTTCACAGACCTGAGTCGGGCCATGTGTGCACATGGTTACACACGCACACACACACACACACATGCACACACAGCAGTAAAAACTTAATGTGATCAGAACACTAGATCACTCCCCTTTGGTGTATTTTTGCGCCAGCCTTTCCTCCCACCAGCCCCTGCAAGTGTTAAAACAATATCCAAGTGTCATGTCGCACAATGTCACCACTTCATAGGTTCGCAGGTGAGAGAAATTCATTCCTAAAGAAAAAAAAGAACAACACAAAGAATCATGGGTGTGTCACTGTTTTCAGAGTCGTAACGCAGGATAAACATTGTGACGAGGTGACAGAGCGCAGACCTTGGACCTGGCCCTCGGCTTTGAGCCACAGCAGGCACTTGCACATGATGCAATGACAGCTCTTTGAGATGGTGGGGGAAATTAATTCTTGCTCAGTGTAAAGAAACTATTCATAACAGCTTTGCTTGAGAAAACATTAACAATTTTTCATATGGATCAAAGTGGCCATCTGGTTAAATTCACACAGGCTATACCTTATTCATGCACCTCCTTTAGTACTCTCAGTGGATTAGCTTAATTTTCTGTCTTCCTTTTTCCCTCAGGTTTGTGCAGTACTTGCCGAGTGAGACTCTCTCAAGAATGTGTCTAATTTAGTGGCTAAGAGGCAGATTTATACCTGTGCTAGTTATGGAGAAGGTTGCTCCCTCGAGAAGCCCAATGACTGTTTACGGGCGGCCCGACAATGCCTTAGCAGATGATGAAGCACCTGCCAGAGTTCCCCCACGTCTGTTCCATCCCTTTCTGTCTGTCTGCTCGCCTCCCTTCCCCACTCTTTCTTTCTTCTCTCTGTCTTCCTTCCTCCACTCTTTCACAGCCCCTCTCTCCTTCCTGCCTCCTGCCTATTCTCCCTCGCTTTGTTTCTTTTCTCAGCAGAGCCACATCTCCTTCAGTTACCATGGAGTTGTGCATTTTTACAACCATTTCCACGACTCTCCCCAGAGTGAACCCATCCACTTACTCTGTCTACCTCAGAGAATAAGAGAGTTTTGGTCTCCATGTCCCTCTACCATACCTCCCCCTTCACACACATACTGGATAGACAAATCGACAACACACACACACACCGGCGAACAGAACTGTGGTCAGGTTTTGTTTATGACAGGGAAAGGCAATATCGAGATTGTTTCAGAGTAGTGTCATCACGTGAAATGTATCGCTGTCAGGAGTGTGTTTTATACGTCTGGGCTCTTGGCTGAAGCCATTTTGGGAAACAGAAAATATCATATCGTATGACCTCCTCTGGTATAAAAGTAAACTATCAGCTGTAAATCCGATACACAACTACAGCAGTGTGTGTGAAAAGCAAGAGAAGTGAGTTCTCTATATGGGATACAGTGCTCTGGTGAAATCAGCTGTCTCTTGCTCTAAATTCTAATAAAGCTGTTGGATTTTCATTCAAATATTCCTGTTGATATGTTCGTGTATATGAAAGTTAAAGTGTTACACACTTCTCAGAGTGACAGATTTTTTATAAGCAGTCTGTTTCTGATATCCTTGTATTGGTGTAGTTCTCTCTTTCAAGACACCACTTGTGCTTGCATATGGACTCAAGCTGAAGAGGAAGAAATGTGACTTTTTCTGCTCGTAGTATAGTGAAGTGTAATTTCAGCTCTATTTCTATACAAACAAGAAAGAAAAGTTCTTCTCTTCTCACTGAAAGACAAGAGAAATATCTTGATTTCCCCAAAAAACACAAATTCCTTGCCAGTTTCACATTTCAAAGGGTTTCGTTTTATGTTTTCCCAAAAGAAGTACTAATTTTGGTTGCTTTTAAATTTATATTTCCCACAGTAAAACACTATTAAAGGATTTATAAATCTCCAAACACTGTATGTATGTCTCTCTTTATGTCACTGGAGTATTAAATCATCAAGCGTTGACCAGTTCTTGGTCACAGTGCGATAATTCCACTTCTTCTTTCTCTTAAATATCCAGGCAGCTTTACACTCAATGGGCCGTAACTCGTTAATGTATGTGGCATAATTTTGCACCTGTAATTAAGTGTCAGTTTATAAACACACAAACACTAATAATACCCAGAGCTTTTCTGGGCGAGCCCAGTGGTTGCAAAAGCCCATCCATCAATGTCCCTAATGAGGCTCCATATAGACAAGTCAGTGGAGGCTTCCTGCGCTGTTCAGTCTTATTTTTCATGCTCACTATGATAACCACCCAAATCCCCAGTAAGATGATATCAGCCACGATAGGGAGGATGTTGAGTGTGTGTTTGTGTGCAAGTCTGCATACTTATAATGTTAGTGCATGTAAGTGTGGGTATTAAAGGTACCGTTCAAAGTTCCCATTAACCTCACTGTCATTTTGGTGTTGGTGACGTTAATCAAAACCAACATCATTAAGTGTGTGGTTGTTAATATGGCCACTGTTTTCAATGTCGCCATTAATAATATAATGCAGAGAGGCCAAGTTGAGGAGCTAATGAGGTGTCACAGGTCATTTAGACCAATCAGAAGCCACCACAGGACATTAGCCAAACAAAGGACTTCGGCTCTGCAACAGTGTGCTACTGGGACAACTCAGCGTGTAAGGGAGAACATAGTTAAAGCAACAATAACAGACTTATTAAGCTAGGACAAGCTGAGACCAGAACAAGGAGATCCTTCTCTCCTTTTTATGGAGATGTTGTTTATTTATGGTCTCAGCAAACCAACATTCTTCAGTGAAGTTCTTATGCAGCTTATGAGTGATAATCCCCTTCCTGTTTATTTGAATTATAGATCTCTCCCTGCTCTCTTTCTCTCTCTCTCTCTCTCCATCTCTCTAGGGCCACAGAAGCAAACAACTCAGAATGTGGTCGACATGTTTGGCTGACAGATAGATCTACGGTTTCAGAAGCTGAGGCCCTCGCGCCGTGGGACAGATTTCATGAGACAAAGTTTGAACTGCCCCGTGGATCCTGCAGGGATGGGAGGAGATTCCCCGACACAACGGTTACGCTATCATTAGGAGTGCTGATGACACATTTGAGGTCAGTGTTCCTCATGGTCACACACACATATGTCTCTGCTCGGGCCTAAACTCAGTCTGGTGCTTGGAAGCAATGCGCAAGTGAAAAGAAGTCTGTAATCTTCTAATCTGCTTGAAACTACAGTCATCTATTACACCCATGAGCACCCAGTGTGTAGCATTTCTGCAGTAAGTTGGAGAATGTATTTACCTAATGTATCTTGCTATTATTTTCATTGGTATCCCAAACAATAAGACCATAAAATGTCAGAAAATGGTATTAAAGAATACCTACGATACTGTCCCCAAAAGGTATATGAATATCAAAGCATTTCAGACGCTTGAACCAGCAAACCTTTGTCATGCCATACTTGGTTTGGTTTAAATCAAAACTCTTGTCCATTCAGTGAAATAATCAAACATGGTCCAGTGCCAAACGTCTCACTCACATCAACATTCCCTGGAAAGGTAATAAGAAAACCTCACAGTGTGTGAGATGTGATGTCATACAACAGAACTTTGCATTGACTATGATAGTCTAGCCCTCTCCCAAGACAATAAATGTTTTCTATATATGTTTGGAGACTTTTCAGAGGTTCACATCCAGCTAGTGATTAGTGTGCATTAATGTAATTGTAAGGAGAGACCACTCGAGAAATACTTTTAGACACCTTGATCATTTTTCAGTATTTCTGTGCTTGTCAGTGTGAAAGCAGCAGCAGTCAGTGTGTGAGCGGGTAATGACAGAGGAAGTGACGTCTGACAACTATGGCCTGCCACTGCTGTTGGTTCTCTAAGAGCAAAAGGAGGTGGCCACGTCTCAACGCTAATGGAGGAGGAGAAAATGGCCGTGTCACTCCTGTCAACGTATTATGTTTTAAACCTAGACAGTTGTTGTCGCTCTTGGAGGCCCATAATTTTATGCCATTAAAAGTGCCAAGGGGGAAAGAGTGAGGGAAGAAGGAAGGGAGGGAAGTGGGCTCTGAAGTAAAGCAGTTGTAGGGTTTTTCTACCTCTTGTTCTCTTCATGCCTGATTCCCTGCCACTTTTGTGCTGGAAACTTTTGGCATTTCTTGAAAGCATAAAGACTAGTTGGAGCTTTAAAGTGATCATAAAGTCAATCATGTTGGCTTGAATTACCCAGCAATCTCTGTCAGTTCACCCCTTCTCAGCTGCTACTCCGTGAGACGTGTACGTGGGAGTGGGGGGCGTAGATGTGTGTGAAAGTGTGTGTGCATGTATGTGTGATCCAATGTGTACATTAATGTGCATACTGTAAGCGTGTGGGAGGCAGGAGAAATACAAGTCAGAAACTTAAATGAGAAGTGATGACAGAAGAGGACTCATTTTCAAGGCCAAGTGCCTGAAGTCCAGTAAAATTGCTGGCATGTTAGCCACTTAAAGAAATAAAACAAAGAGACAATCATGTAAGAGATTTTTTTTTTTCTTTTGACTTTTACAGGCGACAGTCTGTTTAGAATACCTACAAAAGCAGACATTTGAAATAAATCCTTAGGCCAAATTATAATGCCCTGCAGGTCAGAGCAACTCTGACACTTCTTTATGAATTGGCTCTAATCGAAAAATGTTGGCAGGAATTACTGTCACTTGTTCTGATTTGTATGCATGACAACCTTTTCATCTCAAAGAATACTAGACCCCACAAGGTCTTTACATTATGGGCAAACATTTGCAATTATGATGAACTCCACCAGCTTATCTCAAAAGGAACAGGTTCTTACTGATGGACAAGTAGACATTTTAATGAAATAAACTGCTTTGAGCTGATGAAATAAAGATTGCCTCACCTCAGGGCACACTCAAATTAAATTATCAAGATGACTGCATGCATGCCACTCCCATTAACACAGGTATGGTAACAGCCTAATCACACTGCACTTGTTCTATATTGTATTTGTGATGCAAAATACTGTGTATAGTCAGTGATGCTGTCTGTTTTTCACCCCCTGTCCTACATCTCAGCTCTGTCCTGTGATGGCTAAAGGCCCCACAGATTGTCTTTTACTCCATTCAAAGGGATGAAGTAATGTTCAAACCATGTGTTGTCCCCAGAGGCTGAGCGAGTAGACACTGCGATGCATGCAGTTTTATGTGTGCCGATAAACATAGCCCCGATGGCTTGTCAGTAGCCTGTGGACGGAGCCCAGAGTCCTCTGCCTTAAAACAATGTTGGTGTTAGGGCGAGAGGGACTGTGACTGGCAATGGGAAACACCTGTGCCGGGGTGAGCAGCCGGGCACTATGATGGGGGGAGGTGGGGGGGCAGAGGTGCGTGGGACATTTTACCAATGTAAAAAGAGGAAAGCGAGGCGGGGGGGAAGGCCACTACATCCTTGCCATTTACTGCTGAGAAGTAGGGTTCTGAGGAAATTAGTTACAGTAATGTCGTGGTTGTTGCCCCTTAAATTTTAACACGCTGCTGGCACTATAGGACGCGAGCCTGAGGCTCAGTCTGAAAGAATGTAAGGTGTACATTTATACACAGATACATTAGTGGAGACCATCAGAATTATAGCTGTGGATATGGCAGAGAAAACACAGTGGAAAACTGAATTCAGAAATATGAGTTCAATATTCAGCTGCGTCTCCCGATGGTATTTTTGCACTGATGCTATCTGCCCCCCCAAAAAAATTTTGACATCCTTTTCCCACATTGTATTATATGTGTCTGCTCTGACAGTTTTAGGATTTATTTTCGGATTCAGTGTCTTTCAGTTCATGTCCTATAGGAAGCATATAGGATAGCTTGTGGCATCCATAATCCTGTGGCAGTATTGCACACAATCTCTATTCTGAGGAAATAAATGACCATTTTTGTCTTCAGTTGGTATAGATATTCTGACTTTTGGTTGGTTTTGCATTGCTTTATGATATTTTTATTAGTAACATTTTTTCCCTATAGAAATCCTAATATCTTATAAATCTTGCTTGTTAAGTGAAATTTCTGTCCATTACTAATGTCACTAATGTCAAAATGGATTGAAAAGGCTGCTGCTTTTCAGTAAAACGAATCAAGACATGTGCAGTAATGTATTAATACAAAATCACTTATTAATTTGTCTCTGTACAGTAACAAGGTGTAAAGTATATTAGGGCAAGTCATGCAAGCCCCCCGGGTTTTATTGGTTTTTAAATTTGGCCAAGCTCCGAAAAAGTGTGCTTACTGTATAAACATGCAAATCCCAGATGCAACAAAGAACACACAACACAGCAACATTTTCTCAGCCAAACATCTTACCCTGCTGTATATCCATCAACCTCTCCTCAGTGGCCCAGCGCTCCACCCTTCAAGTCAGGTTGATCATTCCATCTCCTGCTTCTCTATCCTGAGGTGCCTACTGTCAATTTATCAGACTCTTCCTTTTAATTTCATACTTTCCACAGTGTAAGCATCCATCTCCGCTGTCTGCAGCAGCGTTAGAGGGTTCAGAGCATAGCAGTGTGAAACAGGCTGATGTGAAGCCCACAACTGACAAGGAGAAGCTTGTTGCAATGGAGTAATGATCTCTTGAAAAAAGACAGCATACTGTACACACAGTTTGCGTTCCTCACTGTACATTTTCAATACCCATGTGTATATCTTGTGGTTTCTAGTGTTTTCAGTTGTTAAATGTTGATGCTGTTTTCCCCTGCACTTTTGAACAAGCATAAAGTATGCACTTTTAATTTTCATAGGGAATAATACCATGCAGCAGTAAATTTCTTAGGATGTGTTGACGATAATACACTTCAGTTTTAATAGATACCGTCTGCTTGCAAACTGGTTGTATGAAAGAACGTAACATACAGTATCTATGTTCTGAACTGACAGTTATCAGTGACCGAATCTGGCAGTCATACAGTTTTATAATCCTTAGCATTCGTATTGATTAATGAGAAATCAGATGTATTTTAGGAAAGATGCATGCAATCAGTGGATTAGATCCATGTTAAACTCCACTGGCTTCATTGCTCATCCCCTAACAAATCTGAAATTTCACAGTAAAAAAACGTATTACTATATTTGACACATAAGTATCGTTAAATTTAATCTTAATTTAGGACTCCCAAACCTTCCTTTCATCGTCCTCTCTCTCTCTCTCTGTCTCCCTCTCTCTACGTCTACAAAAATTAATTACGGTACGTTTTATTTTATGAAGGTGTCAGGATGAAATGATGAATGGCTTGTAATATCAAAAGATTAAAGACACAATGCAATGAAGAACGAGTGTGCTTACACTGTGGTAATGCTTACATGCAGACACATGTGTACACACACATGCACACACACACACACACAGTATGCGCACATAGTCTCTGGGGCCATTGATATCTGGTTTCATATTTGATATTAACTTACTGGGGGAGCGATTATGGCCACAATGTCATTACCAGTGTTAGGGGGGCATAATAGAAGTGAACTTTTCAAAAAGGTCCTTATAATTGCAGCCCAGGCCCTTCTTGATAAAATTCCATATTGATATGTACACTGGTCCCCTCATTATGGCCACAGATGAAAAAGAGCATTTCAGTGTTCTTTAATGAGCGCTGTACCAGTGAAGGTCATCTTAATGGGGTTCAACTTGCTGTTGGAAGCCAGAGGTAATATTCTAATGAGAAAGAGCCACTACACCACTCTTGTAATTCTGTAATTGCATCCATGGATGCCATTTTATTGTTGCCTATGCAGTAGTATTGAAGTCCTTTGTTGTCATTTGCAACATTGCTTGTCCTCTCTGGTCTGGTTTGGTGGTCCAGCTGAAGCTCAATATGTGCATACCCACATGCAGGCACACGCGACCTCATTACCATATTTCAAATCCACTTCAAACACTTTCCAGTGTTTATTGGAAGCTACAGTTTATTCATTGCTTACTTATGGGTGGAGGGACATCAGAACCACCTAGCAAAAAGAATGAGTATTAACCCCAGCACACAGCAGTGTGGCAGTGCAAGGACAGAGGGAATGTTTGTGTGCATTTGTGCATGTGTTGGCTGTGTTCGTCTGTGCGTGTGTCGAATTTTAGTTTGCCTGAGTGCATGTGTGTGTTCAAAAAAAGCCTTTTATGCCCGAGGCTGTTTTGCCTCTGAATCTTGTATTCCTTATTCCTGAGAATAACAGAAAAAAATGTTTGCATATTGCATTTATAACATGTGTAACATGTATTTCTGCTCTTCTACATTTCTCCTTGGCAACACCTTTTGCCAAACAAGACCTGTAAATTGAGATACACATTCATTCATACTACTGACAGAATACTCCATCAAGTTAGGACTGCGCTCCACTACCTCTGTTAGACTCACAATGGACAGTTTAAAAAAATCAAAATTGATGAAGCAGAGCCAGATACTTTTTTCTTTTTACTCAGTGCACTCGTCTTCCTTGCCAAAACCTTGCAGTTACAATACTGACAGTGCAACTTAACTACAGTCAGTCAGAAATTTGGGTGTGTTATGCTTGTAGTAGTTAATCTAGCCAGATCACACTTGCCTCATCACTTGAGGCAATTTGTCAGATTTGGGCAGTCCCCCATCAAAGGAGTTAATTCTACATAGCCAGTATAAATCCTCTACTCAAGTTTCCAGAGGTGGAAAGCACCTTTGCCGCCTTTGTTTCTATTTGTATCACCCTTCTCCTCCTTAAGTTAGCTCTGGCCTGGTTGGCTTGTCTTGGTACAGACTCAGCCATGAAGAAGCAGTGCTACTCAAAGGGCACATCATAATGTCTTTTTATTGTAGCTGCAACAATAGCTGAATATTTTGAAGACTTGCAAGGAAGCTGCTGTTAATGCTAAAATTGGCTATGTAGCAAAAGGCAATCTCCCAACTCTCCCCTTACAGCAAATGGTTAAATTATGAATTCTATATGGACTATAGAGTAGAGTCAAAGATTCAGTACGACCCTGAACGTCATTTCCTCCGCTGAACTGTTTTCCTTGAGTCCGGTCTGTGAAAAACTGTCCCACTGAAGCATGCTGACAAGATGAATGGACATGCAGACGGCACGTGGCGACCATCTGCAGTTGCTAGGTGGCCTTTCCACCATAACAACTCTCACATTTGCTCTAAATTCAGATGAGAAACAGAGCACTGTGAATACTGCGCCTCCGCCACCTCCTATGTTTAGACATACAGTAGCTTTTGGTGCAATAGTCAGGTTACAGCATTGCAACTATTTAATTGCTGGCGACTTTCTGAGTCAGCAGGTTGAATTTATCTCAGCTGCACAACAAAGTATAGGTTTATTTGGGTCATTTTAAATATCTTTGATAGATTGAATATAGTAATTTCTTGTTATAAAAAGTGGGTCCCTGGGGGTGGGGGGGGTGAATATAACTAAACATGAACTAAAAACAGGCTTCCAGATTTCTTCCTTTCTCTCCCTCTTTGCACTATTATTCCCTTTAGCCAGCAAGGTCATGTCAGCTTAAACAGGATCCTCAAATATTTTCACCATGACTTGTATGCACATGGGAGATGCACAACAGAACTAGAGGTTAAAAGTCATGCAGCTTTTTCCCCTTTTGGACACAAAAATAATTTTCAAAGTCACGAATCATCAACATTCAGCTTCCCATCCAAAACTGTTTAAATTTAACACAATGATGAACAAGATGTAACCTAAACTTATAGCGTGAAGGCTTAGGGGCACGTGCTCTTTGGGGAATTAAAATGAGCAATTTGTCAAATTTCATTCAAAGCACTAAAGTGTGTAAAAGCCTAGATGAATTTCAATCTGTCTCAACTGTCTTTGACTGAGTGAAGTACGCGAGTATAGAAGAGTCAACCAGCTCCATACGATTCAGGCGACGGCTGTGTAAAAGTATGAGGGAGTTTTAAAGGTGATAAAAAAAAGAAAAAAAAAATGGCACAGCAGTGAATATCATCCTGTAGATAAGACAGCCACCCTGCTTTCCACAGGCTACATCCGTTTTATTGCATCTGGCAGCGAATTAAGGCACGTGTGGAAAAAAAAAAAAAAAAAAGGGACGATTGAAAATGAAACCTGGGGCTAAGACCGCATTCAGCCTGACTGCTTTCTTCCCTCAACACCGACATTAGACTTTGATTCTCACATGAGATCCTCTGATGATGATGATGAACCATAAAAAATGATATAGCTCAATAAAAGTACAAAAAGGCGCGAGTTCATAAAGAGGACCTGAGGGCCATGTTAGGTTTGGTCCGTGCCAGTGCATTTCTTCTCCCTCTGCTGGCTTTTAGAGATGATTACCTAGGATATTTATGGAGGAAACATTTTTTGATTTGAGGGAGTTCGTGTGGCTGGATGTTTGTGTCAGATACAGTCAGTCTGCTTTTGCCATTATCAAAAATCTATGCCCCTTTGGTTAAAAACTGGAATAATTTAGTAGAGTTGTCATCGCTATCACCATAAATAACATTGGGGAAAAAAAAACTTACTGCAATATATTACTGCTGATAGGATTGGAAAATCGACTGATATTGACACACCGATTGAAAGGACAAATGAGACGATTGTTGGAGTTTTCTTGGTCACCTTGAAAGACTACATTGGATTCAGTTAAAGTCCAAAACATACAAAAGGGTCACATGCTTCTATATATCATAATGAAACCATGCCAATGTATTGACTATTATGTCAATACATTGTGGGAAATCAACTCTCCTCTCCTCTCCTCTCCTCTCCTCTCCTCTCCTCTCCTCTCCTCTCCTCTCCTCTCCTCTCCTCTCCTCTCCTCTCCTCTCCTCTCCTCTCCTCTCCTCTCCTCTCCTCTCCTCTCCTCTCCTCTCCTCTCCTCTCCTCTCCTCATTGATTCTTTTATCTGCTCCTCTCTATTCAAAGCGTGCAGGCTGGAGAAGGTAGGCTCTAGTGAGCACCGGCTCCCTCCTCTACAGGCAGCGTGTGATGTGACTTGAGCCGTGTGATCTCCATGAGAGAAAACCCTGATGCATACAGGAAATAATCAGGGCAACACAGGCAGGGTTCAGAGGAATGCAAATATTTTCAGAGTGCTTAAAAAACAATACCACACACACGCACACTACCAAATACAGACCCCCCTCGCCCTCACTCTCACTCACATTCACACACACAATATCATACACACATTTAACCACAATACATACCCACACATCACACACAGAGGAACAAAAAAAAACAACAACCAGCCCCCTGACAAAACTCTCCCCAAGTGCATTTGCATAAAACATTAAGCTTAACAAAATGATTACACCTGACAAGTTGAGTTGGAGGAAGAACATCGCCGGTGGCAGCCGGTTACTTGCAGATCCTGCAATCATTCTCTCGTCAAGCAACTGTTTCATGGCCGCCTTTGTAGGCACTGTCATGCCGCTGCATCGTGATTAATCCTTCCCTTTTGTTTTTCTTTTCTCCCTTCCACCCCTCTCAGTCCCTCCCACAAATCCAATAAGTTGCCCTTAAATCAGGTTACCCTGCACCTTGCAGATAGGAGCATTGTGATGGATATGCCAAAATGCATGCCAGGCAGCATGTTTTTGTGTGGAAGTACTGTGAAATTGTACTGCTGTGATTCTGCATTATGGTGCTAAGTGTTTGTCTTGTAATGCAATTAAATGTGCATGTAAGCCGCCCCCACACTCCCCAAACTATTGTGTGCTGTATTTAATAATTTTATATATGCTCTTTTGTGACATTGCCATTTAACCTGAGGTAAAATAGAATAATTTAGAGGAGTATTAAAAGAATAACTTTAGAGTGTTTGCCATAGAGAACACAAGCAGGATCATTTTAGAAAAAAAGATGACAATCAAAACATTAATATCCTTCTCACTCATATAAGCCTGCTGAAAATTCCTAGCTCTGAATACTTTGCTGAAGGATAGCTCGCAGATAAAGAAAGAGAGAGATTATTGCCTCCTTTCATTTCTGCCCCCCTGGCAGCGGTAGGTATGGTAATATGGTTTTTGAATATTTGCAAGCATAAACTTAAGAAATGAGTGCTGATAAGGAGTGACAGCAACAGAGGCAGCAGAGATCTTCAGCATGACAGGCGATGTCAAAAACCCCGGTGACGCTGTCACTGTGACAAACTTTTCAAAAGAACAATGCACACACACACCGTTATTGAAGTGAGCTGCTGCAAGCCTCTCTGACAGTGTTGTCCCAGCAGTTAAAAAATGGAAACATCACCTAATTATGCACGCTGTATTTTTTTTCCCCTCCTCTGAATACTTAAGCCTACAAACTTTCAACGTATGTCAATATACTTTGCGGAGCGCCTGGGTGCACGGGCACATCAGTAGAATGAAAGTTTTATGGGCAAGATTCATGCTGTTTAATAAAATATTTGATTTAGGAAGCTAATTTAATAAAATATTGAAAGTGTTGACTCAAAAATTATTTTTTCATGCATATAAAAATATACTATCCCAACCTCTAGGTGCACTGTCTTTGCCCTGAACCATAACGTTAACCACCGCAAGAGCAGGTGTCTGTCTGACATGCAGGTTCTATTATTGAGTTTCACTTGTCTTTTAATCTTCGCTGTACTTTTATTAGTAACTCGGCAGACCCTGTCACGTCTGCAAGAAGCCAAAGAGGATCATTACTTTCAAAAAGAACCAGCTGGCCCATTGTTTAGGCTCTGCCAGCTGTGTCTATTTTCATAACCCGTTTTCCTTTTGTTCTGCTACACCTCCCTATAAAACTACAGAGACAGGAAGACAGAGTTGTATTTCACCATTTTCATGAACTCTTACCCTCGTGATAGCCCAATGTACAACTCTTCACCGCTGGTGTGTGTGCATGGGTGCTTGTATGAGTCCGTATGTGTGTCAATGTGCATGTGTGAGTGACTGCGAGGAGGAAGGCAAGGTCTGTAATCACCTAATCCAAACATACACTCGGGGAATCTCATTACTGGACCTAACAGTTCCATTTGAACCTTATCTGGTTTCAATCAGCCGCCTCTCGTTTGGAGCAAGGCACAGAAACTTGATTCCTTTTGTCTAGAAGTCTCTGCTATCAGGGCTCTCTTGTTTGTCTTGTCTATCACCATCTTTTGCAGCTAACGGTATTTTAAATTCCCCATCAGTGGTGAGGAGAGCGGCTTCAGTGGCAGTAAAAAAAAAAAGCTGCTTCTCGTCATCCAGCTCGCAAGTAGCGGCAATGTGACATCAGTGGGTTTGTATGTGCAGAATGGACGGCTGCCATGGGGAACTCCTGCTAACCCCACACCCTTCCTCACTAACCCCAGTTCTTCCCCAGTCACCCTCTCCCACAGCCCCACATCCACATGCAAACGGACATTAAAACGAAACCTGACCCTAGCCCTGGAATCTGTAAGGTACTGTTTTTTTTCTCCTCCTTTTTTCCCCCTAAACAGGGAATCCTGCAGCAGCCTCTGTGTGTGTGTGTGTGCGCAGTGTTAGGGTATAGTCAAGAGGAGGGTCAGAGAAAGGTGAGCTAGAAGCGACGTCAGCGGCTGCGAGTGAACTGTCTCAGGAATCCCCAGATTAAAAACTCCAGAAGGTTGAGAGTCGCAGATAATCACAGGATCTGGAATTCACAATAACAAACTGGCCATATATCTACCTGTCTCCGGCCTTCCTCCCTTAGACGGCCACAGGGTCAACCAAATGGCTGCATTCCATCAACAGCTCTTTTTTTTTCCTCCTGCTGAGCTCCCAATGAAGTGTCTGGAAGGATCAAATATGGCCTCTGGAGCTAAACCTTCAACTCTTCTCTCTTTCTCCACTTACCTACCTACCATTTTTTTTTAACCTGACATGTGTATTTATTCTTGTCCTTTTGAGAGTTGAAGTTAACATGACCGTGCCACTTTATCATACTGTGCTTTTAGGTTTGAAAAGGCACAGAAACTGAGACTAAAGGGCTGGACCTGAGACTCAAGATTAATGTGGGATTTTGGCATAGATGCTACTACTAAGACCCGGCCACTACAGCATCACATGTGTGACTCAAGCTAAGTAAAGGGCTTGAGGCTGCAGTGTAGGAGCTCAGGTTAGAGGTCTGGAGCTTTGTGGCTGGGGTTAGAGCGCTTCCTCTGAGACTTATGTTGGAGCCATGGGCTCTGTGGCTGCAACATTTTCTGGGTTGAATTAACAGTTGAGCTGTGACTAGTGTCTGGAGGGGGCTGCTGGGGTCTGGTGGAGGGTCTAGTAGGGCAGGTATGATTTACATAGTTGTGAGAGAGTCCAGGATCTAAGTCTGCCCAGACCCTTCCCCAGGGATCCGTGTTGAAGGAGGTGCTGCATTGTGATACTTGTGTGATTTATGTTCCCCACGTACTCTTCCTTCCATTGCCTGACAACTTCATTATTTATTTATGTTTGTTGTGATTATTTGCTTTAGCACAGTTACAGATACTGTATATTGCGTAGACTTTGTGTAAACCTTGGGTTGCAGCCTTGAGATTTGACTGTGTGCCTTTCTTTTCTTCAGATGTGTTCTCTGTAGAGGTTAGTCTTTGTTGTTGCCCGTGTACCCGTCTAGACACTGAGGATAATTTGTCCCTTTGCTTCCTCCTCTGGTTGCTCCGTTCTCAGCAAGGGAAATTACCTTACAAAGAGGGCAAGGGTTGCCGATTGAAAGTAAGTTATTTCGTCAGTGTAAAGAGTAGTAAATAGCCTGAGGTTAGGAGAAAAATAATGATATACAGTCCTGGCCGGAGGGAGACTACAGCATGAGACACAATCAGACCCTTGCAGAAAACTTTCTGAAATGCTTTCAGAGGATGTATTTCATCATGTTAGATTACTACTGTGGATAGCACCACTACTGGATGGTTATATCATATTCATATGCTGGTGCAGAGTCCTGGGCGTTGCGCGCCAGCATTCCTCGAGCATAGAGCATGGGGTTTAGGACTGCAGGGTATATCTAAATTCAGCTATTGATTAACGTTGCAGCAGAAAAAGCAAAAACGAAAGCCCTTGTAAAGACATCACCGTCTGCAGTTACACAGCGGATTGTTTAATTCCCCCCTCGCTGCTGCATTCAAATTATTTGCTTTCACAGTCGAAAATCGAAGGGTTGTAAAAATTGACTTCCTGTACAGCCACAGTGAAATAAATTTCAGCAGTATTGACAGCAGCCAAACAGAAAAGCTATTGCCCAGCATTTAATTATTGAAGACATTGATCAACAAAGTGATTTATTTGCTATGGTGCGGTTAAAAGGCCTAATTGAGTCGTGGGCTTCTGTAAAAGGCTTTTATTTGTTCATTTGGTCTGGATCAGATTGCATGAGAACCTAACAGTCAGAAAGTATGAACACTGTTCAGTTTGAATGAATGCATTTAATTAAGTCTTTTGAAAGCAGGATTTGATTTAGGTGTGTTAACAAAAGAAGTAAAAATGACAGGCTGCTCATTGATTATAAAGGCAGAAATGGGAAGAGAGATAAAGTGAAAGCATGGTTCAGAGGTATAATAGAAACAAATGTGCAGATGACATTTACGATCTCAAAGCGAGCACATCTCTGTGCCCAAGATGAGCATAAAATCTAGGTATATCCTCCTCTTCAGCAGTGCAACAGATATAGAGATCCATCTACATCCACTATCAGCCATCCCCAGAAAATCACTCTCACCTGTCCCCCAAAATTTGGGAGTCCATTTGTACATTAGAGGGGGACCTCCAGGTCTCCTGCTATTGAACTGCCGTTCTCCACCTCCAACTTTGATCATCCCCTCTTCTCATGCTCTCATCAATAGGCAGGGAGACTCATCTAACAGGCACTTGGGCTACACTGTATTGCCCTTAGTCTCCCAGTGGGAGCTGAAGTAATCTGACTGTTTGAGGCTCTTGCCTCACTCACTCGTGCTCTCTGTTTCCAACTATTGCATTCTGTCTTTATAGAAGATGAAAGAAAAGCAACGTTTGACTGTGGGAGACCATGCAAATTTTGTTGATGTGCATCCTCTAGCAGTATCAATCACATTTGATGCACCAAACACTGCAATTAATACACCCAAAGGGATTCTAAAGAATCCATATTTCAGTGCTTTTTCTGTGCTTTTTTTTTTTTTATCAGACATATGCCAACTTGTTATGAAGTTACACATTATGCAGAGAAAAATCATTAGAAATGTGCGTGTGCCAAAAAATGAAGTTCTGTCCCTTTGAAGTTTAGAGTAAAGGGAAGCATTTTCTGAACATGTTTGGGAATATAAACGGAGATGTTGGGAACCTTCTTCCTCTTCGTCCGTCCCCCAAACCTCAGGCTCACAGCAGCAGCATATAGAGGGAAGAGAGAGGAGAAGCAGGCAGCAGGATGTTTTCATCAGAATATGTCTCTTTACTCCACAGCCAGTGAGCGGTCTAATGATCTCACTTTAGACGGAGATGGGAATGTCGGGATTAATGGCATTCCAGGAGAAAGGCTGGAGCTCCAGGTTGTGTCCCCAGCACAGTTTGAGACTGGAGGGAAGAGTCAGACAGCAGGACTGGAAGAAATTATGAGATAAAGGGCGAGTGGAGTAAAAGAAAAAAGAGAGAGAGGGAGAATTGAAATAGAGAGAGAGGTGAAGGAGGGGTGGTGTCAGAGAAAGACACAACGGGGAAAGAAAAAAAACGAAAAGTGGGTTGTTCATTTTCTGGATAGATAGATCAGATGGAATGGAACCATGCGTCAGACTGAAGGCAGCTGTGCTTTTGGCAAGGACTTTCTTGGCACACACAGGCACATGAGCGCACACATGCTCCTCATCCCCTCATACAGTACACAATATAAATGTGCACACACACACACACAGTGCACACATGGAGGTAGGGATCGTCATGGACAGGTGAGGGTTAGCTTTAGTATTAGCTCTGCGCTGCAGGCCTGGATGAGCTCAGCCACTGATTTCTCCTTCATTTTTCCTCTCTGGGGCTTTAGCCAAGGGAGCAGTGTTTAGCAGGCCCTAAAGGCATGGAGCCATCTAAGCAGCACTAAGTCCTGGAACTGCTTCAGATTACCTGCTGTGTTCTTTGCCAGATAGTGCTGTGCGTCTGTGCTTGTGTGTGTGTATGTCAGCGTGCGCGTTTTTATGTTTACTGCAGGTTTGCTACAATTGATGTTATTATCAGATTACTTAAAACTGCACATGGATGCTCCACATCATGCGCTTTATGGGTTTCCATTACTTTTAGTAGATCTATATTTTAGTTTAGGTGTGCAGCTCATACATTAGCATTAAGTACTGTTTAAATCAAATATGTGCATATTAAAGGGACAGTTCAGTCAAATTATAATAGAACTAATTTTCTTACTGAACATCCAAGGAGCTCAATCCATGCAGATGTTTCTTGAAAGACGTTTTGCTACTGAATGGAATAGATAGGATCTTTTTAATTTTGGGGACCTTACCTTTAAACGTGCACCACATAATGAGATATTATGAAATGAAAAATGATGCACAGGAATTGACTTAGTCTTACATTTTATAAAAAGGTGAACTTTTTGCCCAGTGTTGCAGAGAGCAAAGCACAGTCAGCCAGCACTGGAGCAAAAATAAACTGTTATCCTTGGAAGTGTCTTTATTGTACTTAGTCACACACACATTTATCATGAGGTTATAAATCTTCATGAGTGAAGGTTGTTAATGACTCTGAGAGACAGTGGTGGAAGTGCTCTGTCTCCTCCGTTAGACTGGTTGTGATTCTAGTTGCAGAAGACAGACCAGTGGCTGGGATAGTACTTTACCTGGCCCAGGACTCCCCTGGGCTCACTATAGTGGAACACTCAGCAGACTGGGGGCCCTGGCCTCATGCTGGGTCTGTCTGCATCCAGCAGTTTATGGAGACGCCGCATATAGACTGACACTGACAGTTTGATGTCTGTTAGCAGGCTCTTGTATCTTCCTGTTTGGGAAAGTATCTACCTCTTTTAATTTGTTTGTTTAACTTCTTATCTTTGACTCTTTCTCACTTTCTATTTCTGTGTCCTATTTTGCTGGCCGGAGGTAGCTCTGCATCATCAGGCTGCACAGTGCGTTCCTGGGTCTGCAGGAAACACTCTAAACTGTGGTGTGCAGAAATATCAATGTATGGCAGAGTTGTTTAATATTTCCTTTCCTCTGTAGATATTGACACAAGGGAAATATCCACCTCCTGGGATCATGACCCCATAGGAACTATCTATATTCCAGGCGGAACACACTGACAATGATGCTTGGACAGGGGCAGAGTTGCTATTTGTAGTGCCGGGTCACTTCCAAGGCATCAGCTCAAACCTTTCAGGGCCTCAGACTTCAGTCCATTTTTAGCGGTGAGTGCAGTGAAAATAAGCATCACCAGCAGTTTGTCTTTTTACAGCCTTGCATCATTTCCTGCCTCCCCTTCGCTTTTGATCATACTCTCTCCCACTCTTCCCCCACGAACACACACATATATACGCAAACAAACTTGCACCGTCCTCCAGCTCCTCCGTCTGTCCTCTGTCCTTCTGACCCTAATGAGTCTTTCAGCCGAGCGATGATAGACCTGTATTTATTCTTCAGGCTGATAATTCTGGGGAGTGTATCCCTACTCTCTGTGCCTGGGGCCCATGCCAGGGACAGATCAGCCCCAGCCCCAGCCTCAGCCCCAGGCAGTGAGAGGAATGGGGAAAATTGTTTTTCGGCACCCAACCTCCTCCCTGCCCAATTTTTCTATACAGTAAATATACACACTATATGTAAGTAGTCCCATAGGTATTGTCACTGCTTGAATT
This sequence comes from Caranx ignobilis, assembly GCA_021432705.1. Taxonomy (NCBI): domain Eukaryota; kingdom Metazoa; phylum Chordata; class Actinopteri; order Carangiformes; family Carangidae; genus Caranx; species Caranx ignobilis. The sequence goes on from MU269985.1 coordinate 15,104,682, forward strand.
TTTGCCAAAGCAATTTAACCTCAGCATACACACACACACACACACACACATATAGCTAATGCTGTCAGCCCATAACGTACTGACTATGGACAAACTCCAAGCAAAAGCCTGAGGCTGTTGCTTCCTACATCCTACGACTGTAAACAAGGAAGAAAAAAAAACTGACACAAAAAAAGACAACTTCATGTAAATGTTTCCGTTTGACATGGAGTCAGGTTCAAGTGCCCCAGCAGTTGTTTGCTTTTGCATATAAACTTCAAAGTTATCAGTGAGTGGCTGTATGCTGTGGCGAGGAACCCACGGCATGATGGAGAGCAGCGGGCCGGCGAGACTGAGCTGCACTGTGAGATAAATCTAACATGCTGCTCGTGAGCTCATTAATTTAACATTTCGGCCCATATGGATGAGACAGGGAGGGCCTATCCAAACACTGTCCCTCTGCAGCAGGCCTCTGAGCACTCTGAAGCACCCTCTATTTACTGTAGGCCTGTGTTTGGGCTTGTGCCATGTAACACTTTGACCCAGTGAGAGGAGACTGTTGAGACTTGTATCCAAGAAGGGAAACAGTGAGCTATTGTGAGTCTCAGCGCAGCAGGGTTTGGTTGTGGTGGGCTTTATCATTTTCTCAGCTTACTGACACGTGTGATTGGTGGTCTCCCTGAAACTTTATGCTGTCTCCCTGTATGACTTCTCTCCATTATTTGACATGATACATCTTAACAGTCATTTTTTAACCATTGATGAAATGAAGAAATGAAATAAATATTTAAACACATTGCATCAGTCTTTGGAGAGGAATTTAGGCAGAGAACTGTTCATGAAACTGTCAGTAATCCATAGCATACATGCGTATTTTTCATCTGTAGCAATTGGCAATAAACCTTTTTCTACTGCATGGAAAAAAGGGTGAGATACCTTTTCTGTGATTGCAAGGAAAACCTTCCCCAGCCTGGTGCACCCCTACTCTGGCGTCTTTAGCACACACGCCCATTCCTCTGACTCAATACTTTAGATTCCACCATTGCTCCCAAACATCCCCTCAGTGTTGACATTGGATCCACAGGATCAGTTTCTCCCCGGGGCAGATGGTCTTTGGGGAGTGTTAGCACAGCTCCCTGGATGCCTGGATTTGCGCTGGGACACGCAGGACGAATCAGAGCACCTGTGTTCGTTTGGACATAGCTCTGCACATCACATGATCTGTCTGAGGCGGGACACAGAGTAGAGTGTGAGTGGGGGTGTGCTTAGATGTCCAGAGATCATCCTCTGCCTGACCCTATGTCCACCCAGGAAGAGCCTCATCCATCTCTGCCTGCACTTACATCTGAAATGATGTCACCAACTGTTTGATGTTTTCTCTTCAATTTCTACTGAAATCCTTGTGCATTGTTTCTCGTCCAAATGCTTTGTGCAATTCATTAACATTATCCCTGTGTAATCATTTCAATATATTCTGCTCTGCAGCAATTAAAACTCCATTGTGCTTGATATTTGCTGCATGCTTCAGTTCATAGAAGGTGAACAGATGCAACGTCACAGTGCAGACATCTTCAGAACGGCCTCATAAGACAAGCCTCAGGTCACAAGGCTTGATGATATCAGCCTCGCTACTCTTCCATCAGAGTGATCCCATATGCTCTGGCCTTTGTTTGGGTCTGGGAAATATTATGTTTTGGGGTGAGGTCTCATGTATGCTCCAAAGTAGCACCATACAGTCCCAAAAAAAGGAGCATAATGTGGAACAGAAGTGCAGCGGTGCACTATTGTCCAATGCATTAACCCCAATCAGCTTATGGACCGTATCCTGGAGATAGAGAAAGATGAATGGAGATGGGAAAAAAGACACATTTTTGTCTCTTTTGCCCTTTGATTTTTTTTATCCACTCATATTTCCAGGTTTACTGTGATAAATAATTGACTAAATCAAACTTTTTCTCTTTACTTCCCTTCTTCTAGATGTCCTGTTTCTGATAAATAAACCTTGTTTGGCCATCTCATCTAAATCTGAGGCATGTAATTTATTACAAGACAGCTCACAGCAGTGTTTAAATAGTGATATTGGACTAGTATTTACATATACATACAACTTCATTCGTAATTGTGAAATCTTCAACTTTTCATTGCATATTAGGAATTGTTACCACTAGTACCACTGAATTTGAAATGGATTCCCCCATATATTATGTTCGAAAATAGCTTTCATGTGTTTTAATTTTATAGATACCATCAGCCTCTCAGAGCCTTTAAAATCATCCTGTGCGGTAGATATGATGTGTGGTTGTCCTCTGCTTTGTTCCCTACTGTCACAGTGGATGACAGGTAAATGACCTCTGAAAGTGCAAATACTGTCACTCCACTGTCATAAATGCCCCTGTATAGCAAGAAGCACCATGCATATTTATGATGTCGCATAAACACTGCCCTTACGTCACACCAGCAGGCAAATGCGCACCTCGCCATGCCACTCATCTCCCACCCTCCAGAGCCCTGATGGCACAGAGCACCAAATGAGGAGATGTCAAAGAGAATGCCAGCCTTTGTCAAACTGTACATGGTGATTTCCATCAAGTCACAAACCGGAAAAAAAACCTTTAATCTGCCTATGGGGGTGGTTATTCCCAAACACTCAGTGATAGGAGTGTGGCCATTTCATCCTGTTTTGATTTGGAGGCTGTTGATGGGATCTAAAGTGCATGTTGAGGCAATGGGGCCTGCTGCTGTGAGGTATCAGTCATCCTAACCTGTCAGAGTGAGGGACTTTTATAAACTCTGCTGATTAGTGGATGATGAGTCCAGACATGTTGCTGACTGACAGCTTCACCTCCCCGCCAAAGCCTTATAATCCAGGAGGAATGGCGGGAGGTGAGGCAGAGGTATTAATCCCCTTAATATTAGCCTCATCACAAAACAAGTTCTTTGCAGTGGTTTCACAAAAGCATTCTGGGCAATTATATTATTATTTGAATATAAGATACAATAATTAGCTATTTTTTGGGACTGTTGCTCTTACTTTCATAGTCCTGCCAGCGAGGCGGAGTTAAAAAACTGGGATAAAGTCTGGGATATGCCTAAACAATTGCCCACAACTGGTGTGAAATCCTTTTTGGTCCCCTGTGAGGTGCTCTGACCACTCCACCACACCTCGGCCCATCTTTCCTCTCAGTGGGAGTGCCCTTATGACATCTCTGGCTTCCCCTGGCAAAGCAGCCAGACTTCCTGTATTTCCCAGCCATGAGATATTGCATACAATATGTGCAGTTGTTGGAAGGGAAAAGGTCCTCTTCAAAAAAAAAAAAAAAAAAAAAAACCTGCTATAAATTTAAACAGACGTCTAACTGTGAATTGGTTTATGTCCTTTTCCTTTTGGCTACTGTACTCAGTCTGACTTTGCATCCTATCTCCACTATCTGTTGGAAATATTGAAGTAGAGCAAATTTCTGTAAAGTAAGCAGAATTTTAAATGTGCAGGAGACAATGTCTTTCTATTGGTTAAAAGAACTCACACACACACACACACACACACACACACAGAGTCACTGCAGTTCAACCAAAGCATTAGTGGCACAGGAGTGATTAAAGCTAGCTTTATAAAAGCGAATGCTCTCTGACCTGTGCCCTTCCTAAATGCTGCTCTCCTACCTTGAACGTTGGCTGAAACTCATTCAACCCCTTCCCGCAGGTCAGCTAATAACGGAGACATTTGTGAAAGATGCTTCCCGAAAATTAATGTATTGAAAAATGTGTTTCCTCCCTCCCTCACATTTCACATAACCTCTAACTTTTAATGGCGCTCTCATGGCGGACAAAGCCGGAACAACAGAACACACTCGAGCGGGGATCCACCTGTGCCGGTGGTGATGAAAAGACAGTCTAGTCAGAAAGTCTTGTGATGAGGAGACGGCCTTAGCCAACATCCGATGCAGCTGGCTGTAGCTTCTCAAGGTCCACACTGAGAAAGTGAACCCCTGAGGGTAGACAGTATTAGATATTTAATACTTTATTCCATCTCGATATCTGTTGAAGTCTACAATAATCCCCAAGCCTAATCCTGGCAGGCAAATGTGTGGGTCAATTTGTCAGTAATGTTGACTTTTTGCACGCCACAGTGTCAGTCATGACGCAAGAACCAAAAACACAGCTGATGATAATATATTTCAAAACATATTTCTGATGTAACTAAAAGAGGGACACAGAACTCATTGTACCACTTATTTCAAAAGCGCTGCCTTAGCAGATGGGTATTTATCCTTGTAGGTGTGAGTTGATTGACAGGTGCTTTGGAATCTTGCGTGAAGCTGTTTCACAGTTCAGTGTCAAGGTTATGGTGCATCACACAAATCCGCACTAATCGTAGCCCCTAGTAAGCTCCACCTGACAGTGAGAAACTCCGCCGACGATGAATTGTTGACATGTTTTCTGAAACCAGCGTGCCCAGCACATTATTTTCCCTTAAGCCTATTCACAGTAATGGGTAGTGCTGAAAGGATTTTGATTGTCTGGTAAAGTATTTAATGCACAGCAAATATTTTAGACACTGCTCATGGTGCGGAAACAATACATACAGTTTCCAGCATTCTTGGTTAATCAAGCAGAACAAAACAAACCGAGCCAGTGGGAAGAGAGGCAAAAAAAAAAAAAAAAAGGCCTTCTGCTGCGTGCGGATGACCTGATCGTGAAGGAATTACTGCCTTTATTTGACTTTCTCTGAATTGTTTTTCTCTTTATAAAAGCAAACAGTGACTTTCAGGTATGTGAATATTCACGTCATTCCGTTGGGCTTGTAAGAAATGACTGATAAGATCACAATAGGAGGCTTTCTTCAATGAAATTTAATAGCATTGTTCTGAAATGAACTGTATGCCTCTGCCCTGCAGTGTTTAAAAGGATTGCTGGAAAAATACAATATCTTCTTTGTCAGCACTTAAGGTCTATATAGCCATGCCTCAGGATATCCCTTTCCCGAAAGGAAGGATTGCCCCATTTCATTTTTTTTTTTTCAACTCTCACGCTGCTCATCACATTAACACCTCAGCTACACTCCAAAGCAAAGACTCCCTCTCATAATGGGATTAGTCAGAGCAAAGTTGCTTCTTTTTTTTTTTATGTACTGCTACAGCATTTGCTTCCTGCTTTCCCATAAAGACAAGATAAAAATGGATAATCTGAGTTTTTCTTTTTGTCAGATTCTTCCTCTAATTTTCGGTGGACAAATTTCAAATATTTGCTGTTTACTTCTCCTCCGTCTTTTCTGACACAGTTGCAGATTTCATCAGGATTGTGTGAGTTCTTTTGCACTATCCTCCCCATATCGCTTAACGCCCGAGGCCCTTCGCACAATCTTCCTCCTGGTCCCCTTCCAGATGTTCCCTTTTGACTTCCTCTCCATCTGCCATTCTCTCTCTCTCTCCCTAACAAAATCAATAGCAAGTCCATTTGCCGTATCATACTGTAGCGTCTCCCCAAACTCCGGATGGTAATGATGCGATGATAACCCAGGGGTGAGGCGCATAGGGGAGAATTTTAGACTGATCAATACAGTCGGTGTACAGTATGACAAGGTTTTTATAAAGATGTACCATTCTTTTCCCATTTGCTGCCAAGAGGATCATAATTCCTGATATTTTTGATAACGTAAATAACTATAAGCTTAAGCATCACTTTCTGCAATTGGCAGTGGCACTGTTATACATAAAATATTTGATTATTCTTACGGTGACGTCTTTCCATCATCATTAGGTGGTTTCGGGTCAGTTTCTGGGTCACAGTCTTGAATTTTCTCTCTGTCCCTGGACAGTAGCAGTGATATGAGCCACCATGACATCACTCCATTAATGTGCTCCTCAGCCAAAGTGTGGCCCTTCCTTGGGGGAGATTTCAGCGAGGGTCTTTGGCGTTATGAGCTGCCCCAGCAAACCTCACTTAAAGCCAGCCTTCTGCTTCCTAAACATGGATTTAATACCCTCATTAATGATATATGACAGGGGGAGATCAATGCAGACCGCGAGTTAGAGCCCTGGATCTGTGTGTGTGTGTTTCTGTGCGTGTGTGCAAACATTTGTATGTATCCATGTATGACTATACATGTGTGTTTGTGCGTGTGCACCACTCCATATACTACCTTTAATGGATACATGCTGTTGAACATCACAGAGACTGGACTGCCTCTGGATACATTACACCTCATGGAATAGACCCTGGGAATAGCAGGGCAGGATGCCTGTGGAGGTCACAGCAGCTGATTCCACTAGTAAGACAGAGAGTAAAGATTACTTTATCATAATTGTTAAATCACCTCAGCCCCGATCTGCTGTCTGCAATAACATCTTACTCTTACTGTCTTTTTGTCTAGGACTTAGTAAATTCAAAGGATATGGGTCATCTGTCATATTATGAGAGAGTAAAGAAAGGTAGAGTACACAAAACTGATCAAAATGGTTTATGTTATTAACATTATATAAATTTCTAGAAATAAACTTAACAATATGCTTGGTGATATTCTAAAAGAACTAATGCTGGAATATAGGAAATTGTTATTATCAATTATATATTTATTTTGTGCTAAAAAAAAAAAAAGGTGGTGAGTCAGTCATGAATGAAATTCTGAATCTCCAATCTAGAACAACACCCATGTTTCATCTCAGAGACAATGCATTTTTTACATATTCCTATGCATTTTATTTAAATGGTTAATTTGTTTTGAGAAGCATAACGAATGTTCTCAGGCCTTAAAGGAAAACAAATCCTTCAGTTTGTCTGAAAAGCTCAAAAGACTGAGCAACGTTTAAATGCTAATGTGTTCTCTGCATTGCATTGTACATTCAGTAATAGTACCGTGTTACACTGGGATATGCAGTTTAGAAATATTGTTGGCATAGCTCCATACCTGTGTGATATTGTATCTCAGCTCTTTATACAATGCACAGATCACTGTAGAGGCACAGTGCCAGAGACATCAAAATAATCTTCAACGCTGGGATTGAATTCCTGTTTACAGAGCATCAAGGTTAACACAAGTTTTAAAAGGCAGAACTGAAGTACCGTCTACTTGACCCCGTGACACTCTATTTGAAGGAATCCATAGCTTAGGTGATAGCATGTAATAAAGCCCCAAGTTCAAAGTTTGGATTTGATTTCCAGCCAGCATGGCCCACTGAACAGAGCCCAACAAGCCCATCCAACAGCCATGGCAACCATTCAGCGCTTTATTTTCTTATTAGATTGCTCTCCCAGAATTCCATTTTTATCCACATAGATCTGGCCAGTGAATCACCATTAAAGGGCCCATCAAGCTGTCAGGCCATCCGGAGTGCAGGTGCTGCGGGCCCACTGCACTATAAACAAGCAGCACAGGCCCCTGAATAATGGAAGCTCAGACTGTTTTATGTTGTTCAAGGGGACTTAAAGAGATTCATCTCCTGCTGCTTTTCACCAAGTTTGCTTCACAACTCCAGGCTCAGCCGCTGAACGCCACAGCCTTGTATAAGGAGAGAGAGAAAGGTTGGATGTGTAAGGGGAAAGGAGGGGGCTCGGAAGAAATGGAAATCTTTCCCCACATTCTCAGACATCACTACCTGAGAGGCTGTGCCAGAGAGCTTTGTTTCTGGAAAGCCGTCTAAATGGAGCATTTTACGCCTGGCTGAGCACTGACACTAAAAAGCTGAGACTTCTTCATATCTGACAGATTTTCTTTCATTATCTTCTCTCCATAATTTCTTCAGTAGTTAAAGGGGCTGCAGTAGAGCAGCGAAATGTCTGACTTAACTATTTGAGACACCAGACAATTGCCCGCTGGTCCTTGCTTCCCCAAGGTCAGAGAGAGAGAATGGAAGTGCCCAAGAAAAACAAATGCAGACCATAGTGTAGTTGTCACACGCTCCACTAACACATGTGAAGGCTAGCTCCTCTTTTATTCTCAAATAAATTGCCCTGAAGAAGTGCTCACACATAAATGTGTCCCGCATAAACTGAAGAAAGAGGGCTGTTTTTCATGATTTGCGAAATCGGTCCTCAGAGTTTATCTCATGTCGTTGAGTTTGAGTGACATCACCTCTCCATTAGATTATTAGACACCCAAGATGTTCCCGAGAAATGCTCTGAAAGATTTTTTTTTTCACAGACCAACATATAAAGTGGTAAGTGTTTACTTGTAGAAGAAAAGAGAATCGAAAGTGTTACATTTATCTTAAAGTGGTGAGGGTTTTTTTTCCCAAAGCAAAATCATATACTGTAAGTTTCAACTGCCTAAAACGGTCTGAGAAAATCTGCCCATTATGCTCCAATTGGAAAATGTGAGCAAGCAAATGTGTGCTAGATATAACTCTGTGGGGTAGTTAGCACCTTAGTGCCCTGTCTTTGAGGGTGTCTGGTTGTCATTAAGGGTGATGGGCAACAGCTCAGGCAGGTGGGGCTCAGCGCTTTAGGTTCGCTGACAGTTTTGCGAAACTGTAAAAGATATTATCCAAGGGGAATGAAAACAGCACTCAGCGGGTCTGTCAGGGAAGACAGACAAGTTAAAACAGATGATGCACGTCCCGGTGACTGCCCCATCATTTTAGCTCCCCACTACACATGCAGCTGCAAAGAACCCCAGGTCGCCACATCTGGCCGGGCTTACCTCGAGGCTGAAGGCCTGGGGCCTGGGGGACAGAGAGTGGAGACTAAAGGAGACCTGTCAGAGCAGACCAAACAAAGCCTTGCTGGCTACCGACAGGCTAAACGCCGAGAGGACCTGGGACGCGGTTTCTGCTTCTGTTTTGTCCCTATCAGCCCTTCAAAATGACACCGCAGAGAGAAGTGCATGGCTTTTATTTCAGTGTTTACAGTATGTGGCTAGCTTCTGTTTACGGTAGCTGAGGGTACTGACGTGACGAAGCTTCTATGATATCCAGAGGCGAGCGCGCAGCTTTCCCAGTTAAATATGATGTAATTATTTGAAATCTGTAACAGTCATTTTGCTTCATTGAGATAAAATTAATTTAAATACATGTAAAAGTAAACATTGTCTGACATATTGTCTTGAAATGGAACTGAAACAAACAGCTTACAACAACATAATAATATTAACAAAAAAACATCTTTAGAATCTTCTTTAGCTCTAATTGCCTGCAAAAGCACATAACTGTGATACTGCGGAGCGTTACGCATCATTGAGATTACATAAACAGTAAATTTAGTACAGGGGTGATGTTTCTACCCCATCAAACTGCTGGATTTTCCTCCTCACTCTATAGAAGTAAGGGCCTGTGGCCTCTGGAGCTGAGGGCCTTAGAGGAGAAGAGGCCCAGGCCAGAGAGGGCGTAGGGCAACATGGGGTGACTGAAGGACACAGTGTGGGGTCACACTGGGGCTCTTCCTGTTCTGCATGTTCCATGCCCCAGCGCTCTGGAGGCCAGAGTCTGATTACTGCACTGGGATCCAGCCGCAGAGCGTTTTCATTAGGGAGAGGGCCAAGATCATCCAGGAAGGTTCCGGCCCATTAATACATTTGAAACGGCGAATGAAGGGGGGGCTGTCGGGGGATTTGAAAGGGGGGTTGTGGGTTATTTTGAAAGGGGAGAGCCCTGTGGAACGACCATGAGAGCCTTAGTGAATAAATACCCTGTGGATCATCTTAACCTCATTCTACTTTTTTTCTGTCCTCTCCCTAAGATCTGCAGCCAATTTTCCTGCAATTTAGGATAAATTGTTTGTGAAATCCATGTCGATCCTTCCACTGGGAACCCACTCACAAAAGATAGAGAAAGGAGGACCCGGCTGGACGGATAACTGCAGTGAGAATGGGAACAACACAGGGAGAATATGGAGAATCTGGTTAATCATCTGCTTCCTGTTTCAGACCTATGATTTTCATACAGATAATCATAACATGCCGCAGAAACAGATTTTGCATTCACACTTGAAGTAGCTTGGAGAGATCAAAGTAACTTCATTCATGTGATACCTTACAATATGACAGTGACAGATGTTTGCACAAAGCAGTGCCACTTTTGAGATGTGTTTTGAAGTCTGAGGACTGGGGTCAATACAAGCTTTGTGTTACCTTTGTCTTAGGTTCTCTGCACAGACACCTTGGCCTGCCTGTACAAGAAAATCCCCAAAAAAGAAGATTGGTCTAATTATAATGAAGGTTTATGTCTCATATTCCCTCGCTTTGGTAAAAATGATATTTCCCCAGCCAGTAGTTGCACCACTGTAGGTGTTTATTACCAATATCAAGCCTTCACCGCTGGAGGAAAAGAAATCTCCTCAGGTCACTTTCCAAACTAGTCCATATTTTGTCCTGCACCGTGGTGTAATGACTACTATTGATTTTTCACCAGCTCTTATTAATGCAGTCTGGTGCCCCAGCCAAATTCTAATCATATATTGCGCCACTCTACAATTTTCATGTTAACTTCTTCAATTACTAACCAACAGTATGTCTCAATTCAAGGTCCTCCGCACCTAATGGCTGTATTTCAGCAGTCCACTGTGACGCCTCTCCCAGCTGCATGTTTAATGTGAGTTGTTTTAGAGTTTAAATAAAATTGTAAGAGCTCTCACCAGCCAGCCAGTGGGGCTTTCTGATTAATTTAACATGTTAATACGAACACTAGAGACTAAATATGACCTTGTATGCTCCACTGGCCCATCACAGACCTCAAACAGTGACCCTGCCAATAACACAAAAGCCAGACTGGGCTGGCCAACCCAGTGCAAAGTGAGCTGTTAAAGCCTGACGTGTGTTTTGTCATTGAAGCACGCCAGGGAAGAGGCTGACGGTAAGCACTGAGCAGTGCTCAGGGAGCAGCGGGGGTAAAAAGGCTCTGTGACTTGGCAGCAAGGATCACAGTCTGTGCCAGCACAGCTGTCCGGCAGGCGTCCCATTCAGCGCTGCTCCCAACAAGTGAGCGACGACCAATCTATCACTACAGCTGCCGGGCACACAAGGACACAAAGGTGTAAACTCAGCCTGCAGAGAAGGGCCCGGCCATTCACTGACAATAGTGCAAGAACTTTACACATCGTAGTCTGTCCTCGCACATTTGCATGTGTTGATGTGATTTAATTGGCTTGTTCATCTAGACAGGAAACTATGAGAATATTTTGGCATCCTTATTATATTCATGCATGGGTCAGTTTTGCAATTACAGTGTGATCTTTGGAAGAATTCCCAGCAGCACATTCATTGTATCCCCTCCATGCAAAGAGCACCTTGTTTACTCAGCCCTTGTTAGGACATCTACACATGCTATCTAACAATGGGAAAGCTAGGGCAAAACTCAAATCACTTAAAGTTTTGAAGTATGTAATTCAGTCAACTGTTAATAACTTGCAGGGCGCCAGGTCTGTGGAATCTCTTTTGTGAGGAAGACAATGGTGAGTGAGGAGATTTTATGAGCAGGCGTTTCTCTCTTGTGCCAGGTTTTTGTTTACACATTCATTATATCTCTACTATATTATCTGATGCCTACATCCTGAGTCCAATCTCGCGGTTAGGTTTTAATCTCCTGACGCACTCAGCTCACTCGCCTTACTGTCCTGTGCCACACAGGGAATCGGAGAGGGGTTATATTACAGCACATGAATCAAGGCAAAATGAAATGCACTCCAGACGCTTTCAGATGGTTTTAATTTATGGCAGAGGCCTGCGGATACAAAAAAATGCATTAAATGTAATCTGATCACTTTATTCGATGCTGAATTTATGAGCAGTCGGACTCTGTCTGGCTGAGTGACTGATTTTAAAAATAGACACTGTGATAGATTACAGATCTTTAACCCAAAAATATGTTGATAATAGTATTAGCAATGATAAGAATTATCATTTTTATTCTTACATAGTCTCTCAAGTAAGAGGGAAAGTATTCCAGTAACAGCAACCTAAGTAAAAGTAAGAACAGTACATACTTGTTATTATATTAGCTCCAGTTAAATGCATTTGGATTTAGGATTTATTCACTTTACAAAGTGAATCTGTGACCTTGCAAAAAATAAATAAATAAAGATAAAAGCAGTTCAGAGATTCTAATAATAAGTCACTTGAGAAACATGTTTGATTTTTCCAGTGCCAGTTGAGCAGGGATTAACTTTCTCCATCTCCTCTGTTGTGGTCTATGTTCCATTGATGTCTCAATTGTAAAAATCATCTCTCATTCTGTGTCCTCGGAGATCAAATCAATTTATGAGAGTTGGATATCTGTCGTTGGACCAAATCCATTACGGTCAATCCAACCCGGCAGGGCATTTGGCTTGCACATTAAGAGGTCCACAGGCATTTACAGTGAAGTGAGGAGACGCATCAAGTTTTAATGCTCAAAGCCACAGAAACCAATGAAGGATTAGTCTGACTCATTACTTGACATTAATGCCTTGTGGCATTAAAAGAGAAGTGCAAAATGCTGTCGAACAAATATTTTTTTTCTGGGAAACACAAGTGATCTTAGGTTGTTTTTAATCTTTTGCTCTGTGGAGCAGATAATGCATGGCCACAAGCAAGAACATTAGCATACAATCACACCATTTGTTCCAGCTTGTGTGTATGTGGTTGCAAAGTCTTAGGAAGTGCATCCATCAGCAATTTCGGGCCCTGTGCTGAAAAACAAAATTGCCTCTTCCTTCCTTCAACTTTGACCCCCCGTGCAACCAGTGACACCTGGTAGGCAAGGATGTTGTATCGAGAAGGATGTGTCTTCTTCAAATGTACTGTGTGTTTGGAAAACCACAAGATGGGAGCTATCACTGTGTTTCTCAGGCTTGGATAGAGTGTCAAGTTCGTGTGGAGAGATGTTGATGTTCTTCTGACAGCAGCTTGTGAACATCTGTGAGAGGAGGCTTTTCTCACTTTTCCCCCTCCACTGTAAAATCAAGAGCAACTTGATTTTGTGCTTTTGCATGTGTCCTCTCTCACTTTGCTGCACAAATACATTCCTCACTCCTCTTATTACCAGTACTTCCCTTAAGTAAAATTGCCTGTGTCACCAAATTTTAGCCATGAGAACAGAATGATCCCTGGATTGCAAAGTCAGACCACCCACTTCTTTGGTCCAGACTGAAGTATCTTGTCAAATTTTGATCCCCCCCCCCCCCCCCCCCCCAGATTACTTTTGGGTATTGTTATTGGATAGTGATAATCAAGAGGACAGGAAGCATGCAGAAAGAGAGAAGGGAATGACAATGAATGGGACTCACACTGGGCATGGGTATGCAGCCCCACCACTCCATCACAGGGTCATCCTATGTCAACACATACACAAATGTAGCGTTAGCCTCTTAGGCAAAGGGGCTACTGAAAGTGTTTTCTTGTCAGGAGCAGGTGATGGTGTGAAGAACATTGGCCTTTGTTGCAGCATTACTACTTCACAGCAGATTGGGAGCTACAATGAGTCACTATTGGCAAAGAAAATGACAAGACGGGCCAGGCCCATGTTAATGCTAACACTGGCTATGTAGCAATTGCAAAACTTGCAAATAGTTCCTTTAAGTGGTCTGTCTTTCTTCCCAGGCTCAAAGTAACATTATTTTCATCTGCTTGTAAGATCCAGTTTGTGTGAAACTCTATTTAATCCACTGTTCTCAAGAGAAATTGCTTCATTTTTCTAATCAGGCCTATCATTTATTTGCAATGCACTCAGTATATTGTAGTGCAGTCTGTCGACACTAGTGCTTTGTGGTTTCTGTTTATGATTGCATCACCAATGAGGGACCTTTATTTTGATAGTCCTTCAAAAAAGAGAGTGAAGTGAAATGAAAAAAAAAAATTTTCCCCCACATTGATTGAATGGCACTTGTTACGACCTCATTCATCTTCGCTGTAGATGTCAAACCACAGATACAACAAAACAAACAAATGAACATCTATTCACCCTCTTAGAGTTTATATTTGAAACCGCAGAGGGAGAAAAAGTGCATATCTGCAAATCTTTGTTCAGAGATGATGCACAAAGACTGAAAATAAAGTCCAAGAATGAGGCAATGATTGTAAGGGATGCTTGTGATAAATCTTTTCATTCTGTTGTTTCTCCAGCTGTGCAGCACCTATCCTGGAGTAATTGCTACAATTGTACTTTCAAGCTGGAATTATAAAAGGCCAGTCTGAATGTAAATCTTTAGCAAACAGCAGAACCACAGTGGAGCAAAATCACAGGCAGCCATGTTTTGACAAGTGCGTGATGAGTGTCCACACACTTGTGCACTCGTTTACAATTAGATAAGCCAGCTCCTACCCAGAATCCCTTTCAGAGCCTGCCACCCTTACTTTCTTTCTGCCTGACTGCTCACATAAGCTCTTCTTTTAATGTCAAGTTCTGAGCCCAGTTTTGCAAACTTTCTTCAGTTAAACAAAGAGAGACTACTACAGTATTCCATCTCTTTGCTTTCTCCACTGCAAGTGTTGAAATAGTTACAAGGACTTGGTGGTTGGTTCTGTAAAGATAGTGTTAAAAAAAAAAAAAGAAAGAGAGAAAGAAAGACTTTTGGATCTTGAAGAAATTATTCACGGCTGTAGTTCAGAGGAGCGCTCACATGATGGGCTGTGACAAGTGTACCGCTCTAAGCACGTCCCTGCCAGCCTGGAACTCGGTGCTGCATGCTTTCCACAGACACCATTAGCGCTCTGAACTGGGAGAACGGCTCGTCATCACGCTCTCACAGAGGAACAGAGGAACCGTGGTAACATTTCTGAGATTTGGCGGCAGTGAAGTTTGTTTTGAAGGCTCGCCAAAGTGAAACATATGATCTGAAATTTGAGTTTTGCTTTTAGTCTAGAGTATCATGTCAAGAACTTCTCAATTTTATCCTCCCATTTGTAGCTAAGGGAGCAGATAAACACTTTTCATGTCTGGTGGTTGTTTTGCACCACGATTACATCAATAGTCACATTAAAATCTTAGATTTCATTTTAATTGAACAGATCTGTGATAAATGTTATTTAGATAATAATACATATACAAAAAACATTTTCTTTAAAGCAATTCAAACTAATTTTGAAAGACACAGCCTGCTTAAAAGGAACTTGGGAAAAATAGGAACAGAAAGTACTTTCAAAAAGGCATGTATGTAATTGCCCTGTCCCCTGTTTTGAGGTCCAGATAAGAAGGGTTTATGCATTCAGAGATGATAACAAAGGAGCTTTGCTTTAGGCCGAACATGAGGACAATGACATGTCACCCTTGTACACACACATCAGATAAAGTGAGGGGACTTGGGCCATCCCAGACTACCATAACGACCCTGCACTTTCCTCTCATGCATGTATTGAGATATGTGTGCCTTTGTACCTTTGGTCTATTATCTGTCTCTGACTAGGCCTCCAGCTATCCAGATGAGCCGAGGAGTTGAAGTTGTGCTCGGTCGCAGACCTAGTGCTGTCTGATGGGGAGAAAGAGGGTTCAAACAAACCAAGCCTGTGAATTATGGAGTAAAGCTTGCTCAGAGCGTTGTGTAAATTAGCCTGGTTACATATGCACAGGCCTCCTCATGCCCAGAGGTCATACACCAACCTAAAGACAATGGTGACATCACGTAGTCGTTGTGCACTTTGGAGCGGACAACAGAATTATCACAGAAACATAACCATAGAGGATGTGATGATTTATTCATGTGTTAGTGATTTTATTTTTTATTTTTCAACCAATGGAGTGGAAATTCCCCAGCAACATCTCCGTCCATGTTTTTGTTCTTCCCCTCTCCCATCTATCTCCTTGCAACTCGTCAGACAAGAACTCACCTTTATCACTAAATGAGAGGGAATGGCTGCCTTCTCTTGACAGGTTATTATTGATCCTTTTCGATGTGCTGTCAAACTTAGATCTGCCAAATTGTTGGGTTGGTCTTAGCGTGTTGTCCATCCATCCAGGAGCTGTGAGCTGCAAGGCAGGTCGCCAGCTGACCAGTCAAACATCCGTCTTAAAGGGCATTTCAATTCTGACAGTGACAGCATTAGAGGGGAGCAGCCAGGGTCAGAAACAAACAAGTCTGTCTGTCAGGACTGGACCAGGAGTGTGGGATCTTGTCTGCTCCTGATTGCTCCCTCAGCAACACTGAGTTTTTAGCTCTGAAACGAAAAAAAAAAAAATCACTGAACTAGTTTGTAATAGCTGAGGTGTCAATCTTTAAATGTCAACAGTGAGCACTGAAAATCAAACCAGGAGCACAAGAGCAATAGCATTGTAATCTACCAGAGGCCTATCAGATGTATAATCACGTTAAAGGAATAAACTTATACACATTCTTGTGGAGAGTTGGAAGAGAAGATTGATACGTTTCTTATGTTTGCACACTTAATAGAAGCTCTGATTTAAAAAGCATTTTAGCAAAGGACCAGAGATGAAATATTAACCAGCTAGCTTTCACTACAACATTCATTATTTACAGAAATAAAATGAAGGAAT
Source organism: Caranx ignobilis (assembly GCA_021432705.1). Lineage (NCBI taxonomy): Eukaryota > Metazoa > Chordata > Actinopteri > Carangiformes > Carangidae > Caranx > Caranx ignobilis. Next base: position 15,121,052 of record MU269985.1, read on the forward strand.
GGAGCCTGGAGAAAGCTAGTTTAGCTTAGCAGGAAGACTTGAGGCAAGACCGTGTTGTTGTTATCCTCAGGGTGCCAGGCAACCAGCAGAGATGGCAGGAAGTCATTGTTCCCATTGTGCCTTTGAGATATGATATAGGCGACATGTCTTTTAGTAAACACAACATCTGTGCATTCCAATTTATTGTGTTAATACTTTGTCTCAAAATATTTTAACAGTTGTGAGTAAATGGTGCATTTTCCAGATATGAAAGGAACCATCAGTGTGACAAGAACTTTATGACTTTATGTACTGTAGCATCACTACAACAGCTTTACCATAATGTTCATAGGAAATATTGTACCATTAGGAAGGATTTGTAAATAAAACACACCATGCACATCTCAGCACAAATAAGGTGACGCTAATGTTCCTGAAGTGTTCAGGAGTATTCTGTCTGTTGCTGTGTGTGTGTGTGTGTGTCTGACCTATTGTTTATGAGAGAGGCTCATCAGAGGAGGAGTTTCAAATGAGCTGCGTGTGTTGTCTGCCCAAGCAGAACCTGGTGAACCGGTGAACCTACAAACCTTGAAATGCAGATCTGAGGCCTGCTGAGGAGTGATGACAGCTGTCATAGTTCTGTGATAAAGTCAAACAAAAGAGAGAGAGAGAGAGGGGTAGAGAGAGAAGAAGCAGCAACTTCAACACTTTTGTGCTGAAGATACAAGACGATCTTTTTGTTGGGGGGGGGGCACTGAGTTTTGCTACTCAGCATAAAATGTGTCAGATTGAGAAATAAATAAAGGCTGTGAGTGACCACTTGAAACGCTGCTGCGCTGCAGGGGATTCTGCTTCCTTTGTTTAGATGCTAATATGCTGCTGTGATAGCAATATAGAATGAAGGGGTCCTCCTCTGCCTTTGATACACATTATCCCTCTGCATCTTTTTTTACTAGCCTGGCACAACAAGAATAGTATCCCTTAGAGAGTAAATGAGGGCCTTTTGTTGCAGGCTGACCTGCAGGCACTGAGCAGCCATTAACATAAGCATATGTGTAATATCTGACATTGCTGCCTTCTGCTTTTGTGTACAAGAAATAATGATGCCTCAATAATATGGCTTTGTTGTATGTACAGTACTGTGCACTTCTGGGCAGGATGGCCTTAAATGGTCAAGTAATGCTCCCTATTCAGGTTTCAATCTCTTCGTATATTCATATTTAATGCAATGCTAAGATTATTTTTGGAACTTTATCTGCTCTGCAGGCTCAGTATAGTGCATAAGTGTCCTGTTTGTGTCCTCATTTTTCTGTGTAAAATGAGCCAGCCAGCAGCCACACACAGGGTCACTGCGCTGGATCACTTTGTGAACTGCTATGTTGAGGGTGTGTGGCAAAACTTAAGTGAGACCCCGAGCAGGAAATGGACAGGAGGGGATCAAAATGAGTGATGGAGCGACAGAGTTCGACTGGGAAAAAAGGAAAACACCAAACTAAGAGCAAGGACCTTCTCAAGTTTCATTTTAATAGCACAGGGCCATTTTTCTCCCTTTACGCTACAGGCCTGGCCATTAGGGCCTCTCTGTAGAATGTGTAAACCTCCTGCTATTAAAACCACAATTTGCACTGTCAGCTCCTATGAGCCAAATCTATGACCACACTACAACCCCTCCCCCCCTGCACGACTCAGACCCCCTTTTCCCCCTTTTGTAACAACTTTCAGGCCACAATAACCATCATCAGTTAAAGGCGGCGGGTCCATTACACTTCCCCTGTTCACACAGCCCTGCATTAAGCTAATATTATCTATTCCCAGAGTGGCCCACCCCTTCACACACCCCATCAATTATTAATCTCCCTGCTCACAGCTAATGTTTGGTCTGAATTATTTAAACCTATCTTCATTTATCAATAAACATAAATGTTAAACAAAGAATGCTGATGAGCATGAATTACACTGTAAAAAAGTTTATGAGATTATTTGGATGGCAGGTGATTTATATGATGCGATATTCACCGGTAATGTTTCAAAGGAAGGACAGAGGATTGTAAAGGGAGGGGGAGAGAGAGGTGGAGGGGGGAGGGTGGGAAGGGCAATCTCACACCAGGGTTGGTCATTTTGTTTATGGTCAATACTGTCAGCACTTTAGCAGTCAAAGAGAAAACACCGTTTTCAAGCCACATTTCAAAATGTAACTCGGTTTTCATCTCATCCCTCTTTCTTTTTTAATGAATGGATTCTTTCACACATAAGTGAATCCATATCTGTGCCCCAGATACAGAATTTTCTGCTGTTGAAAGCTCTTACATATTAGTCCAGTCCTCCCTGGGGTGCCATTACTGGTCAATACCCCTGCAGTGAGAACAAAATGAACCAGTGCCTCTGAGATGTCCAACCTGTTAAAAGGAGAAATGAGCAGACATGAACACAACTTCTCTGTTGGGTCTTGCTCTGAAAGAGAGGCCCATCCTGCTGCAGCCTTTTGACTAATGAGGGAAAACAGGCAAACGTCACAGTTCTCCCTAAGCAAACATATTTGGATATTATGGATGACCTATGGAGGCAGGACTAATACACATTGTGAAGGGTGTGAAGGAGCTCCGCTTGGGGCTGGCTGCTTGGCAGACAGATGTCACCTAAGAACTCCATGCCACCTTCACTGTGGAATGCTGGGAATTCCTCGCCATCGTGCCCTGCAGCTGAGAGGATGGCTCGGAAGATATGAAGGAATAAATATCCCCGTTACATATAGCTCAGTATAGAATTTACATTAAACAAAGAAAGAGTGGTCCTGGTGTACGTGTGCTCGGGGAGGTTGTCGGTAGAGTGGGTGGGATTGGTTCACCTCCAAAATACCCAAGACTCTCATATGCAATCCACCTGTTATTATTCAAAGACTCTGAATGGACAGATTACGTTTCACAGAGCACAAAGAGTGCCAGTCTGCAATCACAGAGATATGAGGAAGAGCAGCCACACATTTATAGTGACACCCAGGGGTATATCTCTTCATGTGATTTTAGATCATTCCACTGACATTTTTTTTTACTATCGTCCAAATGTGATGCCCCCCCTCCTCCCGCATGGTACCTCACCACACCACCTAAATCCCCACCCTCCCTACCTCCTCGCCGCTGTCTCCTGTGTTGGGTAAACAAGGCGGAACCCTCGTCAGCGTGGTTAAGCTGGCGGCTCGTGACAGAACGCTGAATGAGTGATTTAAGGTTTCAAGTGAGCAGCTTTCACAGTTAATTAACCTGCTGATGGCTGTGCATGTGTGGAGAGGAGCGCAGGGATTCAGGGGAGGAAACCGTCTTCAGTTGCTTTGCCATTTCAAGTTAAGACAGCCACGAGGGTTACTGTGACACGGGGGCTAAAGCCTTCCAGCGGAGCGCTCACTCATTTGTTCCTGTGGAAGCTGCTGGTTCTGCAGGTTTGGCCTCGTCTTCTCTCCTCACCTTCAAACATAAGAAAGGTGTTGGAGCCAGAACATGGCTCTCAACTCTGAGCCTTTAGGGTATGGATGGGAAGAGGAAAAATCAATCAAAAGTATATATGTACATGAAGCTCAAACCACACTGAACACCTGGCATGCTGCAGTGGTGGACAGCTTGCTAGAGTTTGTAGACATTTCATGTTAAATCTCATGCTTCATTATTATGCAGCTTTTTTTTTTTTTTACATTTGGATATGATTTCACACAAGCCAGGGAAAAGTTCCAAGTCCTAAATCTGTAATTACAGAAGCCCTTAGCTACCAGTGGGATGGCTAAATACCAGCGAATACTTCACTCCTGTGAAATTTTCAGGAAGTTGGCTGTTAAGCTGCATTTAAATATGAGCTAATCACTCCCGCTGTAAATTTCCTAAACACTTGCCATTCACACTGGGAGGTCAGGGACTTTGGGGTATAGATGTGTGCCTAATTTGCTCTTGGCCGATTGGAGTAAAAAAAAAAAACACACACACACACGCACACACTCTCTTTGAACGTGGAACATTAACAGTCATCAATGCTCTCGCGCTCTCACCAGGTCTCTTCAGAAATGTGATATCTGACAACGCTGAAAAGCTGCGTCTTCACCTGTTAGAAGAACACCCACCAGTCTCCGGGGTCAACTGTGTGTTTTTCCTCTGGTTTGCCACCCAGGCAGGAGTGCATGGCAATGGGAGGATAGTGTGTGTGTATGTATGTGTGATTCATGCCCTGATAATTACAGTGTGTGTCCTCTCATGTTTAGCAGCTGACTATTCAAACAGATGCTGTGGAGATGTGCCCTGACAGAAACTTGTGTGTTCCTTCAGATGTGCTATGCACTTTAACAGCAGCACATATTTTCTAAAAGATGAGTGTAATATTTTAATTGCATTATAATGAAACAGTGCATGTAAAGATAACCTTCATTTTCATCAACTATTTATTTTACATTTTGCTACAACCAATTAATCTGAATGTAAATGGGAACTGCACTGAGAATCTACATAAATGGAGTAATTGTCCTCCAAGATGGAGCTCTCTCATATTCATCTGCAGGGCAATAATGTAAAAATCTTGGCTAATTTACATCATCCTTGAGGCAGTGCAGCAAAACAATTTCCCAGTGAGGACAAAAGCATTGACAAAACCAAATAAGAACATGTAAGTCATTATTGACTCTTAGCCTTTTTTAACTACTCTCCTAAGAACACCATAATTGTCTATCCATGTATATGAGTAGCTCCAGGATGTTTCAGATTGCTCTTTGATGAGTTCATGTATGCAGCCTCGGTAAATTGTACAACTGTAGTTTGTATTGATATAGATTATATTATAAGGTAATCAGGAGAGCATTTACTTACTGATTTCTCTTTTCTATTCCCTTGTTTAATTTTTTCTCAAATCAGTTAAACCTTTTAAGTGATTCAGCAAAGTAAAAATCAGTCATTTGACATATAAGTGTACAATAATATCAACTTTAAACATGTCTACCTATAAAAGTGCACAGATTTAACTGAGGCTATTCCACATAGTCATTTTACTGTCATCATTAAAATGAGTATAAAACAAAATGTATCTTTGAATATAATACAATTACTATATTCTTGAGCTCTGCATGAAAGCCATGACATTTATGAATTCAGCAATATGTTTGTAATATTCATCTCTAAACTCAGAATAACACACTTTTTAAAGTGCTGAAATGCTGAGTGAATAATATGTGTATGCATTCATGGATGTATTTTTTCTAAAGGGAAATGAGAATGTAGAATAGAATGCTGCGCCACTGATCTATGGGACTCAATGATGCAGCCCTCTCCCAAGGCACTCTGGGATGCATTTAGGACATGCATGGAGAAAACAATGGCGGGTGTATTACCAGAAAAGATAAATCTATCTCATTAATCCCTTATTCTCCCAGGCTGGGAGGCACATCTAAGGGAACATGCAGAAGCAGTATTGTACGCTAGGATCTTTCACACAGATGGGCAGAGAGGAGGAAAGGAAGGGAGGAGGGGCCACAGTGTCAATCTGTGCATCATTAGACAGTGCAGCGATGGCGAGAGGAAGAGCAGGATTACCAAGATGTGGCTTTCACAACAAAATGATCAATGATGTCTTTGTCTTGTCATATAAAACAGGCTGTATCGCCTTTTCTTTGAAGCCAGGCATTCAACTGAATTCACTTTTTAAGAACACATGAACCTGATGTTTGCAGAGGCTGTTGAATTCAATCATTTGCAATGAATTTGGGTATTTCAACGTCCTTGCCAATATATATTGCGTCAAAAGTTCAGATAGAATATTTATTGACAAGGTGGTAAATCTTTGCTTTTTCTCGGTGGTTTTCCTTGCCCACAATTCCCTTGTACCCTTTATTCCGCCGCATGTTCAAATTACCACCAGTAAATCCAATTGATTTCAGTCAAAAATGACATTGATTTTTGCCCATCTGAAATGGCCAGGGAGTCCATAAAACAGATAAAGAGGTCATAACCATTTTACCAGCCTGTAGAATCCCGCAGAAAGATTTAAGGGGTCATGAAGGTCTGATGGTTAAAAATGAGGCTTGTGGAGCATCCTGCAAAAAAGACAGTGAAATGCACAAAGAAAGCTGCATCAGAACAAGTTCCTTCTATAAATTACTGAGCATCAATCGCCAATGTCTTTGGAACCAGATGTGGGGAGAAAATATTTGTCCATTGTGTAGAAAGGTCTTGAGTTCATAGATCATAAAGTATTATTTGATGATTTACATGGACACGTTTATTTCTTTTAATAGTGCTACAAAGACCACAAATGCAAGTGGACTTGCCCGGCTGAAACCTAAGTTGATTGCAAATTCAATTAGGCAAATTCCTTTCCTCATTTCAGAGGCTGGATGATATCTGATACACCTGAAGTTGGAAGATTTTTTGCTGGATAAGGGCTCTAAATGAAAAGCCTTTGGTTTAAATGGCAGTGTGTCACTTGAATAGCTCCACTGTGTGCTGTCCTATAGTTAGCAGGACCACGCTATATTACAAAAATAACTTCTCACAGACAGAATATGGACTGTTTGCTTGTAAATATCATGTAATATCTTTTGTAGGTGTCTCATTAGAAACATACTTACTCATATACAGTAATATGGCTTAACAATTGAAGAACATTAAAGGTGGGGTAATTGTATGTTGAATATGTGTTTTCCATTAACAAATGAATGAAGTCAGCCTCAGACTTTTAAAGTTTTGGGGAGAATTCTTTTATTATAAATGGTTTTATACTCCTCAAAGTGATGGTATCCCTGAGCAGTAATTTAGTTAAAAGTGTGTGGACATTTGAATTTCATCACTGACCTTGTGCTTTGCTCCAGGGCAATTTAGTGGTGGCTAATGAGGGAGCAGCAAATGTTATTGATTCACTTCCCATCCAACTTTATTCTGCACATATGGGAATCACACTTTTATGTTGTTCAATCATTTTTTCTGGGGTGTGTTGTTAACTTTTTGGCTGTATGTGTTAGAGTGGTGTGCACACACCAGTGGGTTGAGACTGAGCCAGTGCCTACATTGCTGACAGGTAAACCAGTATTACTAATTTATTTCTCACCTTTCCCTGGTCTGTACTAAAAGCCGAGGAGGCCATGTCTGGGGGGCCAAGCTAGCTTTCAGTCCTGTCAAACTTTTTATTTCACCTGTCAGAACGATGACGGACGTACAAGTGCATGTTTGCCCTTCCTGACGTCTTCAGCCGCATAGGCCATGACAGGCTGCATGGAGGAAATGGACGTGGTGCACCTTTCAAGGACCCCCCATGTCTTCGTGGTATAACTGCACTTCATGTGAGATTGTGGGATTTGAGAAAGCAAGCACCTCTTCCATGTCTTTCTCCTCCTGAGACGCAATTTACTCCTATAAAGAAGAAGGGGAGAAAAAGCATAGGGGGTGGAGGTGGATTTCAGAGCCTAGGGTCAAATAACAAAAACAGCTGTCCATCTAAAGAACGAAAGATAGTCAGGCAATCAGAAAACCAAACTCCAGAAATGTATTCCACACCGTCCTCATACAACCCAGATCCAGCTCAGTAAATGATAGTTGGTGTTCTGGTGAGATCGCCCAGATCCTGCAGGAAGTAGCACATGGTTTTCTGAAATGGGCAAAATCAAACCCTGCGGTGAATTCATTCAAGGCAAAATAAAATCTGAAATATACGATTATCACTTGCACATCACTCATGCTCACAGATACATAGGGCTTTGAAAAAAAAAAGGGGGTTATGTATGTCTTCTTTGGTGCTGATTTCAAAACTATAACCATTCCACTCAGATGTAGACGTTCAGCTCGGCCAAATCCACATAATGACATCAGATTATACCTCTCAAAACCATGAAAATAAATATGTCTTTCTGCAAGCTCGGCTTTGAGGTTTGCGAGGCTGGAGGGCCGCTGCTTTTTGGACATGCATGAAAGGTTTTGCCTTTATTTCACTGATCTATCTGGAAGTAGTGAAACTTCCTCTCTGTAAACCACTAAAGTTTTAATGATAGATTTGTAGAACACGGGGAAGACAGCTCAGCTGGACTCGTGGCAACACTGTTACGGTCCCATGTGGTGAGGGCTAATTTTAAACTAAGTGGACATCAGCATCATCGGATCAGCTTCAATTAAAGAGCCTTTGAATGTATTTGATTCATGCGCTCGGTGTGTTCCTGCAGTAATGAGTAACTAAATCCTCCAAGTAACCACTCAGAGGTAGTACAGAACAAACCCATCTATCACCGTCTGTTAAAATAAATTCACTCTTTTAGAAATATGCACATGGTGGATTTGAACCAAAAATGTTTGTCATATTGGATATCAGTGATTTGGTTATTTCATTCGCTTTGCCATTGTCTTCACATTCCAATATAACAATTGACAAGGTGTTATTGGATTCTCAGCCCACAATCCCCTTGTACCTTTATCCCACTGCATGTTCCGAGTAAATTTGATTGATTTTGGCCGAAAGTGTCATTGACTTTTGACCATCTGGTGGAAAGTGAACATTTACTCAAGTTCTTGTTGCTCTTGGGTATTTCTTTGTTATTTTTTCTTCTTCATACTATTTCACAGGAAAGAACTGCGCTTTTGATTCTACTACATGTATCTGGCAATATTGTTGAAGATTTGCAAAAAATGTGACCAACAAGTCTTTTTTCAAATTTGTGACATTTGGGATATTTCTGCTTATACTAAAGGATCTATGTACATCTTCCACCATAGTGTCTTCTAAAGACTGCGCACCTAACATGATGAAATGAACCCAAATCAATTATTGCTGATGTTACAGAGCCATTAATCATGCAGCTGGCATGTGTATGCACATGTTGGACCTGATCTTGAATATTCTTTGTATGTAGAATATAGAGATGAATCAAATGACAGGGGCTGGTGTGTTCCCTGTGATGTGTCCACTGGTAGAAATGAGTGCTGGCTGATGGGTGGAGTCCATGTCTCTCCCTCTCTGTCAGCCGGTGAGGAACCCTGCACAAGCCAACTTTAGAATGAGCCTTTGTTTTGGTTGACTCTCCTCCTCTAGCTCTCCTGTCATCCTTTGATCATGTCAGGCTTCTTGCTCTCTTCCTCACTCTCTGTCTACCCTCATGGGTCTGATGGGTGAGAAGACGCGTTCAGGGCTGCACCAGGAGAGAGACAAAAGGATCCCATTCACCTCGTCCGTTTTCCCCCCGCAGGGCCATTCCTATACCCTCACCTCCCAGCCCCCTCCCCTCAAGATCCTCAGTCATGTGACAGAAAACACTGCAGGTTTTTCCAAGATACAAGGAGATTAGCCATCCCTCCTCATCCATGCACTGTCAGAACTCCTCTAACCAAGACTAGGGTCAGCACCTGTGGATATCACGCCATGCAGCTGTAGTGGGATGTCAAAATATGCCAATCTGCTCTCTGGATTTAGCCATTTCAGGAATGAAGAAAATTTCTAGTGTGTTATTGTTACAGTTATAAGTCCCATGATCACTGACAGCTAAACCTCCCAGGTGCTTGTCTTGTCTTTTTTTATTCACTCAAACAGTGGCTGAAGTGTTACATCACAGGTGAATTTAACCCAGCATTTTTCGCACATCAACGTAAATTCAACACTCCTCTTCCATCTCTTGCTTTTATTTGTCTTTTTTATTTTAGGCAATGTATTGATTTTTGCATTTGCCCCAGCCGTACCAATACATCTTCTCCTCTCCTTCCTTCTCCCAGGCACACTGTAATACCTCAGTCCAAACACAGGAAGTGTCAGTCCTCTGCTATGCATCTGGTGCCGCTGCCCAGCTTTTAAATGCCCCCAAACTCTGTCAATAATATTGATGTAATCCACAGGCATTTTTGAGTGATCCTGCTGTCACGGGGACATAATGACAGGCAGTGGAGGCCTGATTGGATCTGCACTACAGCGAGGTCGGCCGGCACGCAGCCAACACAGCCAGGCATTGATAAAGTGTCACAGACTTCAGTGCTTTGATTAGCCCTTCGACTAATGCCATGCTAAGCAGAAACATTACTCTGCCCCCGCTAGCTATACAGCTAGAGGAGGGGAGGGCAGGCTGAGGGAAAGGGAGAAAATATACTCTACAGGGAAATTAACCAATGCGGATGAAATGGTGTACCAAGGAAATTCTTGGATAAATTAACAACGCAATTACATTACATGACACACTGCAAGATGGATGAGGAAAACTTGGCTGGTATTATGTTCTGTTTTCCAAATTGCAATTTATTTGAGGGCTCTAATGGATGCCGTATTAAAACATCTTGGGCTGCGGTCAGATTTCATTGTGTGTCACCCAGACGTGATTGATGACCCTCTCTTCCACGCCCCTCGACCCCCCCCCCCCCCCCCCCCCGCCTCCTCCCCCCACCCACCCATGTCCTCTCCTGCAACCCTTTACTTCACCCTCCTATGTTTTCCCTTCCTCGCTGCATTCTCTGCACATTTACTGGGATTTTTTTTAAACATGAGCAACATTTATATGGATCCAGGAGTATGCAATTGATTTTCTTATCACTTAATTTCCTTGCTTGCTTCTGGAGCGAGACGATAAATTCTTTGCTACTTGCATAGTGAGAGCTGTAGTCCATCTCTCCTCTCCGTCTTTCCCTTTCTCTCACCCCATTGTAAAATATTATCAATAATGCCATTTTCCTGGAATCCCACCCTCTCATCATCTCCCTCTGATCTTCCTTTGCCTTTTCATGTGCTTTTGTTCCAGTTGCAATGATAGCTCCAGCTACTCTTGAAATGAAAATATAATCGAAAGTATTTTTATTGCTGTAGCAAATGCATTAGTGTGTAAGGGACATCTGGAAATGATCCACAGCGAGCTTGCTCAGTTATGGCAATATCATAGTGACTTTATTTTACCATTCATAATTACTCACAGGACAGTGAAAGACCACATGCTATCTGCTTTGAACTTGGGGAGAACAGGGGTTGCCCAGAATGACCCGAACAAACGTGAAGCAACCCAATCCTTGATACACTTCTCCCCCTCCAACCACCCCCCACCTTCACCCCTCTACCTTTTTCTCTCTCACTCTGAGGTGAGTGGAGCCTTCTGGGAAGGGAAAGGTTAATAACATTCAGAATAAATCAGCGTGCAGCACATCCCCTGGATGACATCAGCGAGTGCTCCTCCAACCCGTAGGGCCATAAACAGCTTTGTTTTTTTTTTCCAGGTTTGTTTCAGATGTGAGCAAACGGATAAATAATGAATGAGCCGCACTGACAGGACACATATTTCACTTAGCGGAAATGGCTTTAATGCAGTCGGCCTGTATTACACTCCCAATCACTGAGAAGCTGAGATGCTGGATGGGGGAAAGGATGTTCAAACAAATTTCAAAGAGCGTTGAAGTCAGGTGTATCTCCAATGTAAATGACCTAGTTTTCAACAAAACTCCTGAAGCAGCTCCTCACCTGCTGCAGAATATGCCACATAGGTTTAAATCTGGAGTTTAAATTAAAGCTGTAAATGTGTAAACATTAATCAGGAGTGATTTGTTGTATTCATGAAACATAATCTTAGAAAACAAGGACATGCAAATAAAAGACTGATTTAAGAAAAACCATCTGGTAAATGACATAATATTAACAGCTTTTTTTCAGTGCTCAGTTTCTTCAGACATTACACGTTCCTGTCAAATCATTTCCCACACCACACATACATTCCCAGCATATAAATTAAATGATTATTTTTACTTTTCAGGAGGGACATGATATCATATGCAGCCCCATGAATTTCCACTTTATGGACTTTGATTTCTGGTATGCAAAACGTCTGAGATGTAACTGCACAATCTTATTCTAATTCACTATTTATTTACATATTCCCAACAGAAGTATTCGCTCTGTGGTTTTGGGGAAATTCAGCGTGACTTTCCCTTTTCCCAGGTCTCGACGGTTAAAAACAAAAGTGAGCCTGACGGGTTTTTTTTTTTTTCTCTCGGTTTTTTTTTCTTGGCCATCACATGGCTTTCAGAGGGTTTGTCTAAACAAAGTTTGGGGTTTGTAAATAGCGAAGGTTATCTGGCCATCGAGGCCTCCAGATGGCGGCTGAGCCAGACCACCTGCTATGGAAATGCCTTTGCTGTGAGGACTGGGTGGAAATATTCAGGCCCTGCTTCTCTTTCTCCCTCTCAGTGTCTCTCTCTCCCATACATACACACACATCTTTATGTTTAACATGGTCGGAGCGGCGGTGAGAAGAAGCCCTCTGCTCATTCTCCACTTTGAGCGCTCTATACCCCCACCCCTCCTCACATTGACCCCCCATCACTCTACCCAGACTGTGCCCTCAGAACCAAACAGCTGGACAGGGGAGGGCTTTCCTGCAGGTCCAGACCTATCATGTAAAAAGATGACACATCTTTTGAAGAAACTGGGCAAGAGGGAGAGGAGGCGCTTTCTGGAGAGAAAACATAAACAAAGGTGTTTTAATATGATGGTCGCCAGTGGCACACAAAGACGAGTGGAGGAGGGCAAAAGAAAAATTGCTTACAATACAAACCCTTTGAATGACAGCCTGGAGACCTAAAGCATGAAAGATAGGGCTTGTTTTCAGAGTGTGAAAGTGTTCATCTCATATGTTCTCTGTTACAGTCAAGATCCTGGTGAATATGTCTTTACTTTTTTGTATTTCTTTTGGTATTTTTAATACTTTAAAATCCAGTTAAAGCCTCCCTGTTTCATAGCTGAGCACCCTCAGTATATTAGTGCAGAACATACTCCCACAAGATACACAGCCCCCTCTCCTTTGTTTTAAAGAGAAAACTCCTCTGATACCATATCACCCAACTGTCTGTTTTGACACTTGACTTTGATCGATAAAGGTTCAGCATTGTGGTTGAACACACGCCCCCTTCCCCACAGCCCGTTAAGAGGTCATGAAAAGCACCACTGTACATCAAAACAACCAACACACTCCCCGCCACATCATCCAACATGACACATGTGAGACAACACTGACCACAACAATGGCTCGACCCCTTTGATGGTAAAATGCCAGAGTGTTTATTTACATCGGGCAGCCTCCTTTGCCTGTCCGTCACTTGTGTGCAGTTTGTGCGTCGGGGGCCTTTTGAAGTCATCGGGGGTGATACAGCATCTTGTGTGCATGAAGAGAGGCAGCCATATTGGCAGCACTTGTTGTTGGAGACACATGGGCAGAATCAGACACAGTGTTTGATCGAGGGTCGGGGTGGAGGGATGGGGATGTCAGGCCTTAATGGCAGCGGCGGACGGGCCTGCAGCTGTGCTGTGGTTTTTATTTGATTGGTACGATTCAAAAGCGCAGTGCAGAGATATTCGAATCAAAGTGTTATGTATCAGAACCATCCTTTGCCTGTCATGAAGATGCTAATCCACAATCTTGTCGTCTTCATAAGTGATAATAGCCAGTGACTGGAAAAAGCAGGAAACATGGAGGAAAGATGTGTGCAAGCTGACTGACAGACATATTACCATGAGCAAAAGAGCACAGATACACAGCTGCACCTCGTGGATGCTCACACACACACGCTTTTTACATCAGTATCCCTGCCACAGATATGCATACAGACACCAACCTGCGCTCCTCAACCCCAGCTTCCCCCTTTATCCCACAGTGTTAATTAAAGCTGAAAGGTTACAAAAGGTGGGAGCCAATAACAAGGCTACATATTACATTTAAGTTGCTTCTTTTCCTCACACCCTCTCAATAATTCATGCTATCAGAGTGTCTACAAGGAAGTGAGGCATCTTTTCCTCCCAGGAAGCCTCAGACAAGGATCATCTGTCCGCTGGTCTCATTGTAAGTAAGGAAGTGTGGGCAACAATACATACCAAGCCAGCCCCAGCCTCATAAATAAATATGGTGATTGTTAATGGGGTTTAAAATTACTCTTCCTCTGCTCCCCAGTCGACTACTAGTGTGACCACTGTGGCATACAAGCGCATGGAGGCTACATGTCCCTCCAGATAGAATGTCTGGCACCATTGATACCACAAAATGGCCTCAATGCCTCCACTTCCACTTCGTCCTTGTCGTCTTTCTTATCTCCAGAGGCATCATCTTCCTCACCTTTTCCCTTGTTTCAAGGTGGACATTTTTTTTTACCCACACATTTCTCCAGTTTCAAGGTGGTAACAAAGTAGTTTTTTTCTTCCAGTGTTTGCCTGGATTCAGGGCTGCTTTTCATTTTTATGCTCCTGAGTGTTTACTGATTTCTATCAGTGTTTGAATGTCATTACACCTGCGGCCACCGAGGCTATCGTTCTTGAGGTGTATTTTGTTTATCTTCTAACTGAATTGATTTCACTCCGTTCAAGCATATGCATTCAGCAGACTGATAGCCCTACTTGACTCGTGTAAGAGAACACTGCTCAGGCATGTAAGGATATGGAATTGTGCTGTGCGTTGACTCCGTGCTTCTTAAAAACATCCCACTCCTTGTAGATGCTGTTATGACTTCCAAAAAGAAATGTTTTCATAATTGAAATATAATACAAGCGTGGTCTTCCATTTCCACCCACTAGTACTTGAAAATATATTTTTCTTCTAATACTGAGAGAGCGCAGAACATGCTCTCTAATAGAAATGTAAACTGTCTCTGGTCCATGTTTATACTAGCGTTGATAAACATCATGAATTCAGGCAGCATCTGGTCTTAAGGACAGTGTTTATTTTTCTACTGTATAAGAGAGATGATATATTTTCTCCAGGTTCCTTTAGTTCTGTTGCAATATTTCTGTTCATGTTCATTTCCCTTTTGAATAAATCATTTGGAAAATGCACCATAAACAGGTACAGGCACTGAGCAGGTTTTGTGAATTTTTCCATTAGCACTGCATTTACGATTATTATTGTTATTATTATTGTTATTATTAATATTGTTCAATAATTCTATGTATGGTTTCATTTTTACTGAGGTGTAGATCTTGTCTCTGCTGTTTTCTCCACCATAGCATGGTGTAGTGTTTCTTGGTGCTCTCCAGCTCGATTGCATGCCTGTATCTCCCCCTCCAGGACAACTAGCATTATGGTCCCATTCTCCCTCAGCATTAAAGCTGTAGAAGGCAGCAGTTGGGCAGCCACATCTTCAACTCCATCCTCAGACCCTGAAATCTGTCATTCAAATCACAGGAGAAAAAAAAGAAAGAAAAGAAAATCTACAATAAAATATCCAGCAGCCAAATGATGCTCCGTTCTGTGGCAAAACAGTTTCGAGGAGGGACTCGGGTAATTTGCCTGAATTCTGTTATTCCCAGACCCATTCTCATCTGTGTACCCTACTCCCCAGCGCCAGCCTGAGCTGATAACAAGTGAGTGCACTCCCTAGAATGATGGATGGGCCTTAGCCATGGGCTTGTCAGGAGAGGGTGCAGGGCCATATGGAAGTGGCATATGGAAGCTCATAGTAGAAGATGGGGCAAAAGGAGGGGAGTGACAGAGATATACATTAAAGACACTGCTTTGCTCTTAAAAATGCAAGGTTCATCAGTTTAGTGGGGAATATCAGTCAGTAGCGCTTCCTTCCGTAGAAGTGGAGGCAGACAAACACAGGCAGATGCAGGAAGTTGTTCTTTTGTGAAGCAAAAAGAAAAGAAAAGAAAAAAAAAAGCTTTTTAAGTTTTATTTGGTGATTTTCAGCAGTTAACACCAGAAAGCTATGGGAAGAATCCCAATGGACCTAAATAGAAAATAACAAATATAAGACTTCTGTTTTATATTCAGAGCATTTTTGTATTGATTCAGTGTTGTGTTGTTGTCACTCACATTTAATTTCCACTTTAATTCAGAGGGATGCCTACGCACAAGCTTGCCCATGCAGTCCTGTGAAGAAGCATTAATTATGTCTTCAGATCAAGCCATGATCAGTCTATTTTTACCTTCCTATCTTTGTCTATGTGTATGTGAGCGTGCTTGCGTGCATGTGTACTATCATACGTCTGTGTGCGTGTGTGTGTGTGTCTCTGTCTGTCTGTCTTTCTTAGTGCCCTGTGGAGTGTCTGTGGGCCCTGAGGAACTCTGTTTGATTGTTTAAAGCCCTTCTTAATTGGCGCTTTGTCTGTGCGCTCCTAAATGAGGCGGGACACCCACGGTGGGGGTTCCCGTAGAGACCGTGGGCCGTTTGACAGCCCCCACGGTGGGGCCTGTCCCACAACCCCTCAAACTGCCAGCCACATGACAGCGGCCCATGCTGCACCACCCTGGCCAATTAAAACTCAGCTGTCAGGACCAGACACTATACCAACACTGGGTGACTGAGTGTGACTGTGAGATAGCAGAGAGAGAGAGAGAGCGAGGGAGTGTGTGTGCGTGTGTGTGTGTATGTGTGTTGGGGGTGTTCATGTACTCATGCAATCATTAGCTGATGAATAGACCCCCTTCTCTCCTCTGCCTCCTGTGCATTTGTTTGTGTACTCTAAGTGCTCATTCCAGTGTCATAAGGGGCACATACTGTAAGGCACTCATGCCCATGCACGTTTTAAAATATCCACCCCTGCCTAGGAGTGTGAGTGTTTATGTATATGTGTGTGCGTGTGTGTGAAAGGTGTGTAGAAGTGTTGTTTGTGAATTGAAGTGCTCAGCAGAAAGGCTGTATTGGGTTACATGCAGACAGATTTGTAATTCGGGAGTAATCACTTAGGACAAGCCCTTACACCATTTTATCTGGTCATGACTCTAGGCCAAAGTCAATACTCATAGTATAGTAATGAGCAGGGGCTAACTGAGCACGTTTTATTAAAGCTCTGAGGAGTGAATCTGATGCCAGGCTGCTTCCCCTCGAAAATATCTCATTCTCTTTCTTTCACACGTTTCCTTCTCTTTCTGTTCTTCTGTCTCTGTCTCTCGTTCTCCCTCCACCTGCAGCAGCTATCAGACCTCTGTTCATAGGTGGTAACAGCACCTCATCCCTCGCTTTTGTTGTCTAACAAACGTAAACAAATCCCCTTCAAACAGGATAAGGGGAATTATCAGCACTTGCAAAAACTGAGCAGTTCTTCCACAAATCCCAAAACATCTCTGCGACGTTTTTGGTTGGGGGAGAAAAAAAAATCATATTTATGTTTAAGACATAAGAATCACTTCAAAACAAGCATTATGTGAGGAGATTATTCTGGAATGACAAAGGTGAGTCTACCCCGCCCCCCTCCCTTTGGCAGGATCCAGATTTGTAATCCGAGATTCCAGCATTGGGCATAGATTCAGTTTAATCCCTGCTGAAGGCAAGATACAGTTATTGGAAACTTCTCACCTCGTCATAACCATGTTCGAGCATCACATAAAAGCTCACCTCAGCAATATGAAATCCTCAGCATTCTTTTCAACAAAGAGGATCATCTTACCTTATGGTCTCCTTATTGAATCCTCTGCCTCTCTGTGGTAGATATGCTATATGTAGTGAACAATGTAACATTGTTGCGAAGGTGCACTAGCACTCTACCCTTGGGCTAGTCTGTGAAGGAGCATGATTTGATTGACAGACAGTTTCTATGGGGCTAAGTAATAAAGTCAGAGTCAGAAACAGTGCAGCTGCATATCCACCTTTCACCTGCTGTGTAAGGTGCTTGTAAAAAATGCTTCTGCTTGATAAAGAGTGAAAAAGTTCAGGGTTGATAAATAAGATGAGGTGAAGTAGAGCAGCATCAAAGTAGACATGACTCTTAGCAAATTTTTACTTTTGCAGCCAAAAGAAATGAAATCTCTGCAGTGGTCAAGGTGGAAGTAAAAGCGGACCAATCATGATGTCCACCCATAGAAAACCTAACCTTTTTACTTCCTTCATTAGAGATATCGACATAGATTGTGCTTGACTACAAACGTGGTAAAGTAATGACATACACATGGAAAAATACACACACACACGCTCAAACACCCAGATGCATTCATCTCATCGTCTGTGTCCTGCATCTGGAAGTTGCTCCATGAAAAGTGGCTTCTTCCTGCTCTCACTGGAAACATTTTCCAACCAGTAAAAGGCTTCTTCTGGGAGCTGGCCCACATCCAGGAACACTCAGGCTTCACAGCTGTCTTACAGCGTTTAAATGCAGCATATGGTACACAAGTACCATTGTTTCACCACTAAACACCCTGTTTTTTTCATCAAGCAAGAAAGGCCATTTAATGTCAGTTTCACTTGGAGAGAAGAAAGAAGTTTGGAAAATGAAAACTAGGCTGTGAGAAAGAGTGGAGCGTTTATTTTTTTATTTATTATTATTATAATTTTTTTTTTTTTTTTTTTTAGGATATTTTCTCAGACCATCACTAATTTTGGCAGTGATGACATTTTGATTCTCAGCCTGTGAGTTCGTGAATCAACACCATCTGTGTGCTTTCCTCTAATTAAGGTAATAGCCACAAATATTACTGCAACAGTTCCTCATGACAAGCTGTTACATGCCAATGTGTGAAGGCTTTTCTGGGTTTGATGGGCACAAGTTAGCGATTGCACTGATGTAACTGAGCAGCATTGCTGCATTTTAATAACAATCAGGAGGCCTCGTGTTTATCTCATTTGGCACAGATCCCATGTAATAAATCATGTCTGCAATGTTGCACTTTTATTCTACGTGGATTTTTAAACATTATCAGCCTATTTTTAATTTTCTCTATTTTCAGCATGCGGTGTTAAAGGGTCACATCCTATGAAATGGAAAAAGACAGTGCATATTATCATGTTTTCTAAAAACAATGAGACCTTTGTGCTGCATGTGATGAGAGCACGACTGCAATTACCGAGCTTCACCTGCTGTGCAACACGCTTCACATTACCTCAAAAACAATATCATATTCATCATCTAAAGCTGACAAAACATTTCATTTCAGGACACATGATACATCACATTATCTTCTCAATCTCCTTACTTCATTTTCTTTGGTACCATTTGAACCCAAAATCTGACATTAACAAATGGAAGTTAATTTGCCTCCCTCAGAACACGTTATAATCAGTCTAAAGGTTAATGTTTCTGCTAATTTATAAATGCAGGATTGCTGTCAGCATGAGGGGGAAATGGTTTTGAAAGGCCTGACATTGTAAATTAAGCCTGTCAGATCGTCTCTCTGTGCCGGCGGATCAGAAGATGCCGCTGTCTATGATGTCAGACAGGCAGGCAAACAGCCCTGGGGGACAGACCTTGCTCCCTCACTTCCAAACACCGGAACGCCGGGAATTATGTGGTTTTGGAAAGGTAGCTTGGTGAACCGGCAAGAAGGCGGGGGGTCTCACCTTTAGGGCCGACACTCAGTGGTCAAAACTGTGTGTGATGTTGATGGTTGATGAGATTTTAGCTAATGTAGGGAGACTCACAGGGGAGGATCATTGGAATCAAGATGTCATGCTTTGCCAATGCAGTGCATTGTGGGAGTATGGCAGCCAGACTCTCAGACATGTGTCTGTGATTAAATTTGCACTGTATAGCTATTTTCCCCTTGTCTTTTTGAGAAAAAGGAAAATAAGCTCCATCTATTGGCATCCTTGCTGCACAGATTAACTGGATAGTTAAAGTTAGTAATGAATGGCATGTGTGGAGCAGACGTCGCTTTGTGTCTTATTCAGACGTGGTCAGTAATACACGACTGGGTCACAGCAGTAGTAGGTTTTAGCTAGTTTCCACCGTGTTATATCAGGTCCTTTGCAAGTAAAGATTTCAATGTTAAAATTAGTTGCTGAGAAAATTGTGACACAAACAATAGATACACAGCGGTTACACCTGGTGGTTACTGGCTGTAAATTCTGAGGAACAAATGATCGCTATATAAGAACTAGTGTGTGTGGTGAACTGTGTTTAACTGAAGAGATGTGAAAATATCCACTTAGCAAACACATGTAACGACAAGACTAAATTTAGACTTCCAAAGAACTGGTTCAAGTGGAACTGCTCAAAGTGCAGTTTATGCTAAATGAGTCTCTCTTCTACTTTCTTCCAGTTTGCCCCTGCTTGCTTTCATATTCACCGAAATGTTGGATTGCTAAATTTGCCTGAGAGGAACAAAACTCAGCAATGCCAAGTTCACATCAACTATCTTCCCTCTGGAATTGGTCCATTCATGCTAACTGTTACAGCCCCTTGTGGGATGGAAAGAATTACCGCTCTATAGCAGAGCCTATAAGCCAATCAGGCATTGGGGGGTTGTTACAGGGGTATGGGGGAACAGCCAAGCTCTGACAAGCACCAATCTAGTCCTGCTGGTGAGATGATGAGGCCAAGAAGTAAGATAAAGATTATGTCAAACCTGTGGTAGAATCTCCTTCCATGAAAAAAAAAAAAAAAATTTGATCCAGGCAAATTTCTTCCTCAGTGGGAGGAAATGGCAACCGACAGATTAGACATCTTCTACTGTAATCTGTGTAAAGCTTTGAAATATATGTTGGCTGCAGGCCAAATTTTTTCTGTCTGTCTCTGTCTTTCTCTCTTTCTGTCATCCCACAACCACAACCACACACACACACACACACATACACAGCAAAATGACCAGAGGACTTACTATGCAGCTGCAGAGAGCTCTGGACTTAGTGGACTCTTGTCCATCAAGCATCTGTAGTAGTTGTGTGTGTGTGTGTGTGTGCGTGTGTGCATGCGTGTGTGCACGTGTCTCCTGTGCAAAAATGTTCACCCTCTCCTCTGCATTGGCCATCATTACAGCAGCCTGTCAGGACCCAGTCTAATGGTGTCTCACCTGACAGCTTCAGAGCTGTACACCCAACAAGCAGCATAAAGGCAGGAGGTGGTGGGGGCTACGGGTGTGTGTGTGTGTGTGTGTGTGTGGGGGGGGGGTGGGGGGGGGGGGGGGGTGGTACTTGGGAAGATGGAAAATAAGACACTAGAAGAGAATACAG
Source organism: Caranx ignobilis (assembly GCA_021432705.1). NCBI lineage: Eukaryota > Metazoa > Chordata > Actinopteri > Carangiformes > Carangidae > Caranx > Caranx ignobilis. The sequence continues at coordinate 15,141,862 of MU269985.1, forward strand.
TCAATAGAAAACCCATATTGTTTGTCCAGCGTGAGAAAGTATCATATTCATTGTTGAGATGCTATTTAAAGAGGGAGATGTCTACAGGAGCTCATAGGCCAGTGCATGTTATACATACTGTATATGGATATATGGAGAAGATTTGAAGACAGACAAATGCTGTGTGATGTGTGAATAAGGTGCAAGTCACTAGGTTTTACATTGTCCCAGTACTGTAGTGTATCTGTCCACTCGTCCCCACTCTGCTCTTTTTCATAGACAGACGAGTGGAATAATGTGCATGTATGTCTGATTTATTGTTTGCAGAAACATCCATAATGTTAATCAATGCAGTCATATTCACTATATCATGACTTTTTATTTCAGCAAGGTGTGCTGTGTATGTTAGAAACAGAAGTAGGTGTCATTTACAATTCCTTCTTTGGCATCATTAGTGGAGGACAGAGTTTCTTTTTTTTCTTTCATGTCTTTCAGTTGACATTCCACGCTGTCTGTTTGTCCCTGGGCTGTGATGACCCCATGCTGGGGCTCCAGGGCTCTGCCAGAAGGGCCCGAGGTACTTCACCAGGGTGACTTATAGCTGCGCTGATGAGAGACACTTTCATACACACACACACACTCACTCACATTCACGCTCATGCAAACACAACACACAGAAACACTCCGCACCTGTGCTTCAGCCTCATATATGCATCTGTTTTCTACTCAGTCAAGTGTTGATGCATTTTTGTCAAGCATTGATGGGTCATATAAAAATCCTTAAAAAAAAAGAAGTTTATAGTATATTTTATTATTTATGGATTCTTTTCTGTGAATTATTTTGTTACAGTAAGTGCACTTTTTTTTTTTACAAATTGAAAAAGACTTAGATTTCAAAATGTACTCAGTGCAACCTGAAACAACAGGAGGCGCATTAAGTGGCAGGCACCAGTACTAATGGCATACTCCCTTAATAAATCACTCTCCACACAATAGCAGCCACACACACACACATACACACACACACACGTGCGTACACACACACCTGGCCACCTCTTTACTCATATATTCTTGCTGCTCCATAGCCCCACCCAGTGTAGAACAAGAAGTGCATGACAGTGCTCTCTTGGACATGAGGATTTAATAGGTGACCCTGGGCTGCATGCTGGGTCCCCCGCTGCCTGGGCTCATCCAGCCGTAAAATGAGGCTCAGGCAGGACCCGGCTGGTAATGAGAACTGGCATTTTGCTCAGGATAACCTCGGGAAAATCGCTTCTATAAATACCTTCTATAAATAAAAGTGTACCTTGGCCCAAGACTGTGTAAGGGGCTTTCTCTGAAAAGGTCATCTATTGCCCCGACTCTGGCACGACTCACCGTGTTCTTCCTCTTCTCCCATACCTCTCTCCCTGTGCCCTGGTCCTCTGCCTCTTTCTTCCTCTTATTTTATAAGGTCTTTGAGTCTTAACTGCAGAGAATATGGTGCGTTATCATTCATGTCATGTGACCCTTGAAGGGCTCCTTCATCCTTCTCATGTGTATCCTCTCCTCTAGTGACTCTCTGTATCCTTGACCTTGGTTGGGCCAGAACATACATCCTGGAGTGAGAGAAAAAAGAGGAGGAGGGAAGGAAAGAGAGAAAGACACAAATTCAGCATGAAAATGAAAAAGTTAGATGGAAAAGTGATGAATTAACAAAGCAAAGAATTAGCAAAGTTGCCAAAAGTGAAGGAGGAACAGGTTTTGGGGTTTGACGCACAAGCCTTGTGTAAATAGCCCCTCAAAGACCTCTGTGTGTGTGTGTGTGTGTGTATTAGAGAGAGAGAGAATGAGGGTCAAGTGTAGCCAGTGTACCAACTGTGTTCTCTGTTCCCAAATAAGAATTTGTGTCACAGAAATGAGTCCTAAAACCCAGAAATCATTAAGCATTTTGGCATTTAGTAGACCTGCTCTCCCAACGTCTATGTAGTGAACACAAGCTAAGGATAGTTTCATGTCTGAATCTACGACATGAAATATGCCAGTAAAGTAAATAACCCAGTCACGAGCTTTTATGTCTCCTAAAAAGACAGTTTCTCACAAGTTGCTGAATGAGACTACAGAGTCTAACATAGCTGCTTCTGACAATTATTTTAAGTATTTAAGTATTTTAGCTTAAAAAGTCTGTGGTGTACTGACAAAAATGAGTATTATAAACTTTTGGTTGCTGCAGAGATTTTTTCAACAGCAATCCAAAAGCTGATGTAAAAATCATATTGTCTTTTAGTCAAGGGAACCTGGGTGGTGCTCTCCTCTGAGCTGGCCCATAAAAGTATGTCATTCCTGCAGCTCTCTATGAAAAAGCTCAACATATGATCAGCTAAATAGAGACAGAACAGAGTCAGGATTTTCACCATTGTTATTTTCAGTGTTATTCATTATGTTCAAGTGACAAAGTATAGAGTGGCCTGTGTAATTATAGCGGGGGCTAAGGAAAAAGACAGTCGCCTTTATTATAGAGCAAGAAAATCAAAACAAACAGAAGGTCAGGATGGACTAGCAAAGTGTTTGACTTGACAACACAATGACTGACAGGGATTCAACCATGACTATTATCATTACCTACCTTTGATCACATGTAAATGTGTTGAAGCCTAGCCTTTACAGAGTTTTGTTTTCACTCAAGATGTTTCCATAAAACTAACAAAGGTGTGCCTAGCCTACCCAAATGATTACAAAAACATATTTTTCGACTGTGTAACACTTTGCAAAGGACAGACAAATGATGCTGACAGACGCATCAGAAACAGAAAAGGCCTCTGTGTGTTTCAGTTTTCCACAGGGTAAGAAATACATTGTATAGGAGCCTATTGAAGTACCTGAAAAATGTATTGTCAGAAAGCTCAAACACAGCTTTTCTTAGATCAGCAATGTTTTTCAAAGACACTGTACATGGTTTTCACAAGACAGAGGCAGTACACAAAAAATCTATTTTAGTACAGATGAGGCTGAAAATGAAACAGCGTGACAGTTTTAGCGACTGTTGCATGACTCCATTAAATGATCTGACAGAGTAAATAAAAGTGGCTTTATTCATTCCTCGTCTCCTCCCTCTTTCTCTGCGGGAGCTTTCATGACACAGAAGGAGCCAAGGACTCTCTCTGCAGGCCAGGTCACTACTTAAACTTCACTTAGCCCCTATTTTACTGCCTGTGGGCAACTTAAACTGATTAGCCTCGACCCTTCTAGGACTGACTGACCTCCCAACGCATCCAATACCACTTATTGATCAATATTCATATTGATCCAGGCCTTCCATTGCTGGATCAAGGGCGAATGTTTCTATTGATTTGACCAGATTAGAGAAGACAAAAGGTTTCCAAATCAGTTTAGATGCAACCTGCCAACGGGATATGACAGTGAGCTGTGTGGGGATTTCCAGCCAGGATTAGATTTGATGAGTGTTAACTGTGGAATTGATATAGCTGCAGGACTGTGCCGATCAGTAGCTAATCAAGTAACACGCTATGTTAATGCAGTCATGCTTGCCCTTTAAATGCATTAGGCTATACCAGTCGATATATCTGGCTAACCCCGGCTTTAGATCAAATGCAGATACATAGGGTTAGGGTTAGATACATTCATATAGCTTGCTTTGATGATGTGAAAGAGGAGCTAACCAGTGCAGTGAAATATTCATTTTAACCTGTTCCAGAAACATATCCCCTGATACAGATCTTGAGCAGTTGGCAGCTCTGTCCCCTGTCCAACCTGTCCATGTCAAAGTGTCCTTGAGCAAGAGACTGACCCCGAACTGAACTGCTCCCAGTGGTTAGGGTTAGCTGCCAGCACTGTGTGTGTGTGTGTATGTGAGAGAGAGAGAGAGAGAGAGAGAGAATGACATACTGTAAAGTGCTTTGGATTAAAGTGCTAAATAAATGCTGTCAATTCTCCTTCTAGTGCATGCTTACTATGCATCTTTCAGAAATTCCCATTCAAAATCAATTAACCATCATTTTACTGTAGATAGTTGAATATAAATAAAATTAAAATAGCCTTTGCTAACTGATAGTGTGATGCTAACAGTTATATTACTCTCCTTTTCCAACAGGAGAAATCTCTAAATTCTACTTTGTAAGATAAATGAACTGGCTTTATTGAAATGTGGCATGAGCAGTGAAAAAATAATTAGTTTGACATTTATTTACAGTAATTACACAAAAGTGTCACAATTCATTTGATAACGTGTAAAAAGCTACATGTAAAAGCAACTAAAATTCAGTGAAATTTGTATTCGTTAAGGAGACGTCGCCTGTGTCGTCCTGTCGGCTGGCTGCAGGTCTGCCTCCGAAGACTACACCGACATTGTTTGTTCTTCACCACAGGAAAAGACAGCAGAGAGTACAAGCTGTTACACAGCCACAGACAACACACTCACATATGCATTCACGTACTGTGCATGTGTGTGTGTGTGAGTGTGTGTGTGTGTGTGTGCTGCGCATGCACATTGTATCATTTATTAAGCTCTGGGAAAACATGCTTCCATCCCTATGAAATATTGATGCCCTGAGTGGGATAAAATGAGTGAATAAGTCATGGAACACTGACAACACAACACTCAAAGAAACAGAGAGCATGTGGACATTTGCAGCGTGTGATGTGTGAATGTTACCACAGAGAGTGAGCGAGAGAGATACAAGGAAAAAAGAGGAAGGGATCGTGTGGTGATACAGCGGTGGTCTTTCCAAATGAAAAACGTATTTAGGAAGTGGGAAACCAGGAGTGGATGTGGGCGTCCCATTTAGGGCTGTGAGAGTCACTGATGATGAATAGACCCCACTTTGTTCTCTTAAAGTGGTTCATGAGCACTATATGCTAATGGAAAAGCTAGTTTTACTCAAATAGAAATCATTTACCCATACCTCTGCCTTAGCTAACCATATGTATCATTTGGCAGCTCCACGTTGGACAAATGATCCTTAGTGGACCTTGTCTCTCAGAGAGCTAAACAACAGTAATTGAAAGATCGAGGTTCATTGGCTGACATTGGCTCTCACAGCTGAAGAAATGGCTACTTCCCTTCCGCTGTCCCCGGTGGTCTCATTTTCCGAACATCACTTTTTTGGGTCACCGAGTTAATCCCAAAAATATGTCCTGCCAGAACCTTGCCATTTATCTATGTGGGTATTCTGTGTCAAGCTCAGCATGGCTAATTCTCTCTGGGACTCCCCTCTGCTATGGAAGACAGACCTGACTGGCAAACTCACACATTATCGCCACAGTCATCTGATCCGCCTCTACTCTTCTACTCCCCTCATTCTTCTACTGGAGTGGGATCTCTGCATGTGAAGTGCCAAAAAACAGCGGGTTAGGCATAAATGACAATGAAGACTTCCTGTGTTGCAGGACTACAAATAGAACTTTACAAATATAGCTTTAATATTATTAGGGAATTCATTATACTGTACCAACCTTATTGTTGCCTAGGGATGGACATTTGATATCGAAAGACCCTCACATGGTATCAGCGCTGAAACCACTCCAGTCCTCATAAGCTGGATTAATCATAAAGTATGCCATAATGTTTTGGCAACTGCTTACTTGCCCACCACCATTTCCAATTGAAGCTTTTTTCAGCTCTTTGACATGCAAAGGAGAACTTAACATCAAACTGAAATCCATTTAAGTTGTTCATACAAAGTCTAAGCGCAGTTACAGAATGTCCTCCCACAGCCCCCCCTCCCCATTGCAATGCAATGTGTATTTTTTCGCATCAGGCCTTTCAGGAAGACAGAATTCATAGGCCTGTCAAGTGCCATACAGGGCTTGAATGTGGTCATTTACAAGAAGCCGACTGGAGCACAAAAAAAGCAAGAGAAGCCATTTTGGTGCTGTCAGAGGGTTTTGTGGCTTTAAAAGGCTGCAGTGATGTGCTCTGACACTTGGGGTCTTGTATGGTGCTTTTAAGAGCTCTGCGTGGGCACTCTCTGCATCACACACTGCCGAGCAAGACAAAAACATACCTGTCACTAGCAAACACTACTGCTGCACTTAAAGAGATTCCTGGCTGATTTCATGCCAGCAGAGGTCTTGGGGTGACTTTGTGACACTTTTGTTGTACATTAAAGGCCCCCCCCCTCCCAAATGCTGGACACTGAATCTAGTTCTTCCTGGGTGGAGAAGTTTGTTTTTATAGTTCCTCTGAAGAACGGTGAGTGAATTTACTGTGAAGAAAAAGTGAATTTGCTGAGTTGCACTTGTCACTTCACATAATTGCTTTGGCAAGTGTGAATGCTGATTGCTTAGAAAATACAAACCTTTTCATACCTGAAAAATAAGCACTACACTTTTTTTTATTTGGCACATTAACACATTTTTAGTGAAGTTCACTTAGATGAGCTGTCCTTCGTTTAAATCCACTGCCTTACAGGAAGGTCACATCATGCAAAACAAACAAGAGAAAGGACAAAGGAGAGACAGTCCTCCATTATGCCCCCCTTACTTCCTTGCTTTCTCTTTCCCTTCATCCCCTGCTACCTTTATTTGCTGCCCTATTAACAACTGTTACTGCAGCTTTAATTACGCCCCTGTGATCTCCAAGAGTGGCGGGCACGTGTCATCTCCTTCCCAGGGGAGCCTGGGTAATTACTAGCATCCATCCAAGGGCCATTGCTCCTGGTCTACGGTCGCCGTGGCGATAATCACACTGCCGCCGCTAACATCTGTCCCTTGGGCGAGAAGTCCAAGTGGCCTAAGCCTGTCACGCCATGCCTTCCTGTGTCAGGCTTGACCTCTGACCCCACCCATGGTGCCACAGGGCTAATTTGTTTACTCAGAGAGACAAGAAGGGACAGACCAAGATCCCACCAGAAAGCAAAGGCATCAAGGTTTGGAGATCTTTATTCTGTACATGTTGATATACTCTACTGTATTTGCTGTACATCTGAACACTGCAGTATTATCTCTCTGTCAGACTCACATACAGTGCGTAGGCTTTCTCTTTGGAGTTCACTATTGTAATTATATAGTTTTACCCCACCCTACAGGCAATGGCATAGTTACCCTCAATATATTACAGTAATTCTGACCTATACCATATGTAATTTGTAGCTACATGGTAGAAATTCCATCATCCTCAATTGTAAGATCAGTTTCAGAGAAAGTGTATGAAGATAGACCTTTTAGTGCAGAGTATGATGTTCAGACTCCAAAATGATGAGCAGTGAAGACCCGTTTGTTCGTTCAATAGAAAATATTTGTCATGCATTTCATAATGTTATAGCCATCTGCTGTTGTAAACTTTTAACGCCAGAGATGTCATTCTTTAGGTGAGACGTTCACTTTCCATCTTGCGCTCTTATGACCTTTTCCCCTGTTTGCAGCAGGCTGCAGTCATTCAACAGTCAAGAAGAGAAATTCATACCATCCAGTAAGCAGTATTCTCAGTCAGTAAAACACAGTTTGAACTGCAGTATGTCCAATGCAAGCTACTAAAATCAACCTGAAATCTTACTTGTACTCAATTGATTGTCTGGTGTAGGCTCTTGTCTGATCCCATATACAGTGTATAGAGGCTGGATTTATACCATATCCGTCTGATGAGAATATTTGCCCAAACAGGACTGAGATTTTGCAGCCGAGCAGGAACTTGTCCAGTTCTGTATTTCTCTTATAAGCAGCACTCTGCATTTCTTGGCCAAGTTTTCATGGGAATAGAAAGGCACAGTTATAGAGCGGGAGTCAGAATTAGGGAGCAATCAGCATACAAATCCTCAGAGACTATAAAGCCATTTCCCTCTCTCTCACTGATGAGACCCAGCAGCAAGTTTTGCCCCACTCGCAAACTTTTCCCATAATGAGAGCACTTAGACGTCTCTGACCACACTTACACACACACACACACACACACTCTCTCTCTCTCTCTCTCTCTCTAAAAAAATGAGGATTAAGTGTGGGCACAGTAGATGAAGGGATAGGTAGCTATTCTAAATAAAGATATATTGCATATTTGCAGCGGATGAGGTGGCAGAATATAAAGAAGCATGGAGGCTTAAATAATGAAAAGCTTTCTGATCAAAGGGACAGGAAAAGAGATGTATTTAAGCAGGTCAGAATCTTTAAAAGCTGTTTTATTTATGCATTTTTTAAAAGAAAGTCATAGTCAATATTTGGCAGCTGTGACATTAACGAGCAACGTATTATAAGGGAGGGGGACTCATAAATATGCATAAAGATATTAGTGGGGTGTTAACAGTAAGCACCTGTCTACTTAACCGTGACAGGAACTCTGTGAGTGACTTTACAGAGACCCCCCCCCCAACACACACACACACACACTAACCCCCTCTTCTCACAGAGCCACATGTGTCCTTCTTTACTTAACGTCGCCTCTCCTGCCTGTGACAGTGCCGCTGACAAGCCACACTCGGAAAAAAAAGAACATGTTTTCAGAGATGTCAACCAGCGATGGTGAAAGCTCAAGGTTAGAGTTGCTCGTTCACTCGTTTGGCTGGCACATCCGCCAGCCAGCCAGCCTGCCTGCCTGCCTGCCTGCCTGCCTGTTCTTCCTTTGCACTCTATGAATATTGGCTATCCACATTGTGAAATTAATAATGCATTTTCATATTTCACCCCATCTCAAGATGTGGAGAATAGCATAGCATCTGTCAAGGCGGCTTCCAAATCCAAACTGCCAAAAGTCAAAGGGTTATGCATCTTTTCTTTTTTTTTCTGTTTTGTCAACGAGAAGTGAGAAGCTGTCAGGGGTATTAACTTTGACAGCGAGTGCTTCTTCACAGTTGGCATGTGCATAATTATGTTGGAAGTTTTATTAGAGCAGGTTAATCATCATTCTTTGTCCCTCCTAATATGAAATGTGCAGGTTGTTCAATATTGTTACTCCATTTGCAGTATGTTATATTCATGCAAAAATATGAATACATGCTATTGCATTCATTACTGTACCAGTTACAAAAAGACAAAGAAAATTAATAAACAGAATTAAATTCTTAAAAAACAAAAATCTACATTTTTTTCAGAAGACATACTGAATTCCTCAGGAGCTAATTTGTAATGCTGTTTTTACACATCATGCTCTTGTAATCAGTGTATCTAAATGGATTAAATTGAACTCTCATTCACATGGGGTATTAGACTGTGCTTATCATTGTCTTTACAATGACTCAATTCATATTAGCAGGCAAAGTAACAGCTGACTGCCAGTCACTGTCGTCAATACAACTGTTTATTCCATCCCTCAAAGTCACACAGGAGTCGCTGTGTCCTTTGTGGACAGGGGGGGAGGAAAAGCAATAGAATGATGAGAGAATGAGAGAACAGGAGCGAAGGAGAGATGGAGGGAAAAAGTGAAGGCCATCTGGGATGACTCGACATCTTTGTGCAGGATTTGCTGAATGTACCACATGCATCTCTAACTGTCACACGCCGTAGGATGTCAGGCTCAGACAGATGCAAGACAAAAGGTGCCGTTGTTTACTGCTATGTTCCTTCTCTCCTGCCCTCCCTTCATCCTCCCATCCTCTGTTTTCCTCTACGGGAGACGGGCCCCCCTCCTGCTTCACCTGGGCAGGCCTAGATGTGGCTGATCTGAATGTGATGGCAGAGAAAAAAAAAGAGGGTGGGTAGAGATTGAGGGCTGTGGCGGGTCAGAACCCAACAAGCTGTGCAGGGAGGCTGCGCTCCCTCTCTCTCCCTCCTCTCTCTCTCGCTCTGCTCTCCCAGCACCAGGTGGTGTGTTTTGCTTGTTTCCACCTGCTCACCTGAAATGCCACTCTGCCTCTCCTGGACAATCACCACGTGTCATGCAGAGCACTTACCAACACAGCGCGACGAGGCAGACATGTGTGGAGGACAAAGAGGTTGGTAAACAGGCATCTTAACTGCTGCCTGCCCTTGCAGTTGACTCCTGCTCCCTCTGTGCCTTTAAAATATCTTTGAGGACTTAAATTACAGTTACAGATTCAGCACAATGATAGTAAAACATCAAATACCTCCGATTTCCAGCATACAATCCCATTTCAGTTTGATTTGCCTCTTAATTTTGTGACTTTTTTTCTTGCCTTTTATAACAATGCTTCTCCTCAGCCTTACTGAGACTACACTTGCTCTCCCCTTCCTCTCTCCCATCCGCTGCGTTTGTTCTTTCCTGTGTTTTGTGCTCTTAAAGACGGAGAGAGTTGGGCCTCTCAGTGCCACGTGGGACCTCTGAGAGCCAACCTTCTCAGACTTTCTGGCTAACCTTCATGTTCGATCAATAACTCTCTGTGGAGACTCCATCTTTGGAGTTTGTTTGTTTCTGTTCTCCTGCTCGCCGTAGTACTTACATCACAGTTAAGATGATGAAATTGATCAAGCCTGATGCTTTTAACCCCTACATGAACTAGAGCATTTCAAAAAATGGGAAGGGTGGGGGGGAGGGGGGCAGATGAGAGTGCGTGGTTTTGAGCATCTGAAAAGAATCCGATTGTTTTCTTTTAGCTAAACTTGGCTGCTAAATGTGGGTTTCATGCGTTTTTAATGCAACAAACTACTCATAATCACGGCTCATGTTATATTTTCCCTCTCATAAAATCTTAACTAATGTCTGTTTAGTTGTGCTGCCTGGAGTTGTAATTAAGTCTTTATGGAAGTAGGAAGGTTTTTCCCCTCACCGCCAGCTATTTGATACCCAACAAAGAGAAGAAGATGGATGGACCCTGCTGCTCCGACAGAGGTCAATGATTTCCCTTCCCATGTCAGCTGAGAAGTAAACACCAGGACACAGGCAGCTATTTCAGCTCAGTGTCTGGACCCATGAGCTCTGCTGTGAAGCTCAAGATCCCTATCTCTGAGAAAAGAAAAAAAAAAAAAAGAGAGAGAGCGCCTGCCCTCCTCCCACTCTCTGTGCCTCCTTCTCTCCCCCTTCCTCCGCTCCCCACCCCACCCTGCCCTACCCCACCCCATCCTCTGTCCTCTTACCTTCATTACGCATTTTTTGTTTATGCTTGGGCGCAACTGTGGCTGCTCCTGATGGTTTGAGGTCAGGCGTGACTGGCCACGGGTTACTCTAAATAAATACACACGGACTAGCCAGGAAAGAGCGGGTAGGCTGCGCTTGCCGCCAAATCACCCTTGATTAATCAGCTGGCAGATTCAGGGTGACTTTTTGTGTACACTCCTCACCACCACCGTTCCTTCCCCCCAATCAACCCCAACGCCACCCCACTCCCACCACCCCCCGAACCCGTGGAAGGTGATGGAATCGGGGGAGGCACAGACAGGCCAATTCAGGCTGCTAAGCAGATGGAGCGTTGCCACACAGTCCTGCCTCTGCAACGACCATACGCCTCGAACAAACACTAACATATATATATTTTAAGATATGCACAAATGCACAAACATGATTGTGCACAGCACACTTCCCACAGTTCCCCTGACCAACTGCTTCAACTTGTGGTCTCATACTAAAGTGACAGCAAGTCCCACTTTCAAGACCGCAGCCGAGGCAGAACACATGGCCTGTTGTCACACAGTGTCAGCCAGCTAAGTGAATAAAATCTGCATTATTACTGTGTGGATGGTGAGAGTAATGAAAATAACCTTTATTAAGTTAACTTTTCAACAATGGTTTCAAGCATTTACGGGAAGTTGAATTTGAAATGTATAATTGCATAGTGGTGGTTTCACTATAGCACTACGGCTGTGCTGCATACACTGCTTGGCTAAGGTCTCTGGTTGATCTTTCATTGAACATCGGTATAAACAAAAGCTTTACACACAGCAGGCAACAACATTTGTTTCTATCAATCTCCACAGTTCTGTGTCCACCTCTCGTTTCCTCTCCTCAGACCTCACCTTTTTACTGCCCCATCAAACTTGCCTCACAGTGCAAGAGCACACACCAACCTAGCACCAACATCTCCCCCAACCCCTACCTTGGCTGCCATCATTAGGGCTAGTGTTGTTCTCTCACCTGTCAGCTCCACTCGACCATGGATCAGTAGATCCTCAGCTGGACCGTGCAGACCCCTGTCACTAACCCTGACCCTTCCCTCTCTTCCTGGCTCCGTATCTCTGCCCCTCACCCCCTCTCTGCGCCCCCTTCTGCCTGCCCTGGCCTTGAGGCTCATGCAGCTGCTGACCCAGCATCTAGCCCATCTCCTCCCTCCTCCTGCTGCAGTTCAAGCTCTAAGCCCCAACTCTAGACCTAGCCCCCGGCCCCTGTGCCTCTGTTGCCCCTGGCATGGATGGACCTATCCTCGGGCAAGGTGTGGCCCCATGTGGCACGCCTGTCCAGAATACAGGTTATCAGCTCTGATCGCCGCAGTAGACTTCTACTCAAACCTGCTGCCCTGAGGGGAGGGAGAGAGGGAGAAACAGAGAGAAGAAGAGAGAGAGTGAGAGTAGATTGAGCAAAAGAGGGAGTTGATGAGTGAGGGGAGGTGGAGAGTAGAAAAAGAGAAAAAGAAAGCAGGTAGGGATAGGGATGGGGTTTTGCCTGGAGGCAGGGATGAGGCAATGAGTACCCCTCAAAAACAAGCAGGCAGTTGGAGACCACCACAGGCACTTCTACAGAGGGAGAACATGGGGCTTTGAGGTGCGTGTCAAACACTAAGCAGCATGCTCTCTGTTCTCTGGTTCCTCTCCACAGCGACAGGCTTTAGCCACCCCATGGACATCCTCTGGAAAACGCAAACCAGACAGCTGAAGTGCTGTTTTGATGACTGTTTGACTCTTTAAGCTCCTCTCTGTGTTTACCCTCATTTCAATTTCTCTTTCTTTCCTTTTCACAATCACTCTTCTTGTCTTCTTTTCATTCTGTTGTCATTTTGTCTTATTGTCATCGGTTTGTATTTCCAGTTATTCTAAATGAACCTGAATGAATTTGCTGATGCAGTGCCATATCGCTCTCAGTCCAACAGATTTCATATCTGTTGCTGGACACAGAGTAAAACCAAACCATATGCCACCAATTGCTGCGAATTAGCCTGGATCCAGATTATCAGCAGTAAAAAACCTGTCCGAGTTTGAAGCGTCATTAATTCTCCAGCCGTTTTGTTTTGCAGCGAGATTGCCAAGCACTCAGTGAGGGTTGATTTGTTATTGTGGTCACAGACATTGTAATCAGGCCTCAATAATCACACTTCCAGAAGCGGAATGCGCCTGGAGCCCACGCCAACAGGCTCTAATGTGGGGCGCCGCGGGCCGCTAGCCTGCAGACACACAGGCCTGGCAGATGGAGGCTGCCATTAAACATGGACAATCAGAGAACACAATCACTGAGCAATATGTTGTACACAGAGAGGAAGACAGTGGAAGATGTACAGGCTTATTGTAGATTTAGTGTCATTACAGCAACCCGCATGGTCCTTTTGATATGTAATTTTAAAGGATGACAGTGATCCAGCCAGACTCAACTCCTAATACAGTGAATCTGAGTCACATGTTGGGGGACTGGGACTAAAATCTTTATCAAACACCTGCAATCTGTGACTGGTCTGCTCCATAAAATTAGTAGTGTTTCCATGGATTAATTACAAGCAAGATGTTGTAGGATAACATAATCAATATAGTGCGATTCCTGTCTATTTTTACAGCATTTTACTAAGCAGATGTAGCTGAGATGAAAAGATCCCCTGGTCATGGGATTTGCTCTGTCATAAAGAGTCATAATCATCTGTAACATTGTCGTATGTTATACAAATCTAGATGAGTCTTGCTTATAGATATAACTGGGAGAGTCGTCGGTATAGCAGTGGAAAGTGACAGTATGTTGCCAGCATGTGGCAACATAGTGCCATTTGACAGCATTTGTAGTGAAGATAAGATATGCCCTAGAAATTTCTATCCTCTTCACACCCTCTCTTGTTTTATCTGCTTCTCTTTCTTAGGTTCTGGTGTTTCCATCAATGTTTCTTATAACACTCTTTTTCCCTATCGTCAAGTCTTGCATCCTCTCTGTGTGTTGCAGGGGTCAATGATCCTGGAGTCTTGGAACATGGGATACACAAGTGTTTCCTGTTTTACTTCCTGACTGGAGAGGTGTTGGTGGTGGAGGTGGGAGTAGTAATTTAAGGTTAAGGTTAACATTACTTTATTGTCTCCCATGGGAGAAAATTGTTTGATGCATCCAGCAGACATTACAAAACATTACAGTAAGAATACGTCACATTCTGTACTGAGGAATCTCTGCAATCTTGCTCCATGTCTGACTGTGACTCATTATGCTAGTGAACAAACAAACAGAAGAGGACATGTCAGGCATACTGTAGCAAAGGGCCATGGACCAGACAGGATGTAATGAGGACACCAGCAAATTGGCACCTGAGTGAATCTGACATTGTATGAACAACCTCCTCTGGATCAGACCATCAGCACTTTCTAATCAGACTTTCAATTTCAAAAAAAGCACCTCTGTAAACTGTAAATCTTTCTCTGGAGAGCTCCGGGCTTTTGTGTTTTCCCTTCTGTAATTGTCCTGTGTCTCCGGGTCGTAAATCTCTCAAGGAAGAGCCATTAGCAAAAATGGCTGGCAGGGACTCAGGCCACAGGGACACTGCTGGTCTACTCACACTGAGAGGATGTCCAGATACCGACTCGAGACACAAGTGTATGCAGTTGCAGTCCATTCACCAGGGTCAGATGACAGCATGTCTGGCTTGGCAGCTCCGCTTTTCATGTCAGCAACTGGCCAGGCAGTGTTTGGGAATTCTGTGGTCAGAATGGTTTCCTTCCCAAACTCTCAGAAGAATTGAATTTACACATAATATGCTCTCTGAACGTCATTGTGTTTGGTGATGTACGCTAACTGCTGCAAATAGTTTTCAATGTGATCTGTTTCCTGCACTCATTTGTTAGACGCAGTGTGTCTCAGCACAGAAGGAATAGCACATGACTGACTCACTACATGGGAGAAAATAACAATGGCATCCAACGTCATCTGAGTAAATCAGACCCGTGGACTGGTCTCTGATGATCAGCAGGTCTTTTTTATTATTTTTGTTTTACCATATAAGCAGTTCTGTGAGTTGTGTAGTTCATGTGTTCAGGTCTTAACCCAGGGTGACGGTCAACACTGGGAAAACAACATGGAAAAGAATTCTCACAATCAAATATCCTGCTTTAAGTGTTTTGGGGAGTTTATGTAAATAGGACTCAGTCAGTGCAACACTGAAACGATTTCCTGTTACAAGTGCTGTGGTTTTTGCTGATGAGCATCGAGAGCGACACGGCAGGAATTGGCACCATGTAATACAGGCATGGAAGCAACATGGAAGGAACTGCAGAGCCTTTTCTTTTTTGCGCACACCACACGTGACAAACTTGCATTATTCCCACATGGAGGAATTATATTCTCTGTGGTGCTTTTCAGCATGTGTCATTCTCTGAAGAGGAAAAATCATACTTTCCTAAGAAATGTCCGTCTCCAAATTTTCCCATGCCTCTAAATAGATGTAAGTAATTCCCTACCATGTCTGAAGTGGACAGTAACATTATCTTTTATATGGTAATCATTGCGGAAAAACCATCTTTGTGCATTGACTATAAGATAGTAGAACAAGCTTGGGGAATTTATGACAAATCTATATCAGCATACCTTATTATTACTATAAATCATCTAAGAGCCAAGAAATGGAGGTATAAATGACCTTAACCATTTCATTAAATCTAATTAAATTGAATTGACATTAAAAGTCATCATTTCTGCCTCTTTTTTTCATAAGTGCAGATTAGATGTGAGCCATGCTGGATCTCCTCTGTGTTAAACACATACTGAGTACAGTATTACAGAGTTAATGGGACAGATAATTGACAGTGAGCCATAGGAGGTTAATAATAGATGCTTAATTGACTCCTATCAATTTGTTACACTGAACATCACTGTCTAAAGATCTCATTCATCCAGAGAGCAGGCATATTCCCAGCAATGGCAATATTTCCTTTTTACGATCAGCACTTTTGGGGATACACAAAGACAGTTAAGTGCTGTAGGAACAGGAACAGTGCAAGAGCAGGGACAAAACAAGTCAAAAGACAAAGAAAACAATAAAAATAAGTTTAAAAAAGACATACGTGTTGGACAAATGCTTTGCTGTAAATTATGTAAAGTATTGAGTCACCTCTTGAATAATCATGTTAACATTAGCTTAGAGGTTCGGAGGGACCTCTTCATATCTCTGTAACTTCTTATCAGCATTGAAAAATTCTATTAAAAATATACAATATGCAATTTATAAACTTTACATTTTAGATATATTAGAATGTAAAATTATCATGTTAGTATGTGTCTTGATTTTTTGTAACTATCATACATGGCAATAGACTATGTACATCCTGTGCATGATATTTACCCCATATCACAAAAACAACACGTAGTATAAGAAGTTGTTGTATGAAACTACTTTCAAAGAAATAACAGTAACATGACTAGTAATCTACTGTATAGTCTGCTGTATTATCTGATGTTACTGTATATGTACTCTGGTCAGGGGGACATGTTCAAAGCAAGTGCGTATGAGAAGTGTTTCCCACCCGAGCATAAATTCGTCCATCAACGCTGAGGAAGTGAGAGTTTAGCTTTTCTGACGCCACTAGACAGAACATGGCAGACCTGGCTCTTCAGTGTGAATGGTGAATATGACAGGTCAGCTACTGTCCCAGGCCCTCTAAGCCACTCCTCATTCTCTCGAGGGCCGCTGCTGTTTATACATATCTGTTTCACCTTTTTCCTCCTAAACAATTAGTGTGCAAGCCAAGAGGAAACCCGTCCTGTGAGAGTCCCACATTCCAGTCAGTACAGCCAGCTGTAGAACATCGTAGACATGGCCAGGGTGGATGTGGATAAACACATTTCTAGCAATGCAATTAACATGTATTCACATAAAAATGAATGGTGAAAACAGTCTGGAAAAGAAGACTACAAAACAATATCATGGGAAATTCTTCAATTAAATAGTAAATACTCTGGTCTTCTCTTAATTTCTTTTGCTGTAACTCATGGTAATTTTATGCACTGGAGACTCATCGACTCATAATTTGAACAAATGTAAATAATGTGCATTGGAACACAGGGTTGGCAGTGTGCCATGCATCACTCAGAGGACTTAAAACAGTTTGAGAGCAGACTGATAGATGAACCTTGCTGGAGATATGTGGCTGAATGGAGAAGGGAAGGTGCTGGAAGGTTGAGAATATTAATCATAGCAATTATTGAAAGTGTTTTTCGCTGACATCATCTTGCGGACCCATATATCAGCCAGGAGCAGCATGCTTATGACTTAGTGATACAGGCTGAGTGGAGGACATTGAGCTGTAAAAATTAGCAAGTTATGCCGAGTGAAAAATGAAGCCATCAGAGAGCCATAAGCAGCCAACATTTGTTATTCCAACGAATTTATTTCAGGAAGTGGGCTTTGTGGATGTTATTGTTTGTATTGTCATTGTCTTTTACTCTGAAATGCATTCCTCAATAGATTTGCATCTGTTGTGTATAGGAAATAAGTGGGCTATGACAGCGGAATAGTATTCCATATCCCCAGGAAACGAAGAAGTACAGACAGTGCAGACGTAAGTTGATAATGCCAAAGATTCACACGCAATAGGCCTATGAGACAAGTGTGTGTGTGTGTGTGTGTGTGTGAGAGTGGACATTGGTGTCCTCTTTGTTCTGCAGTAGGAACAGGCAGATACCAGGCACTTGAATCAGTGCATTCAGAGCCGGAAGAGACTTCTTTAAATGGGAGTGAGCAATCGCGGTCTTCCATGGACTTCACTTAACATTCATTCACACTCACATTCATAGACAGTGATGATTTAGATGCTTTCTGAAAAATGCCATCTCATCTTCTCTCTCTCCCTTCTTTTTTACTTCTGTCTGTCTTTGTGTATTCATCTCCAGGTGTTTAGATCTAAAGAGAGATCTTATGACACTGCAATGAATGTGCGTATCTGAAAACAAGAGCCTTTGCTTTAAAAAAAAAACAAAAAATGCGGGTTTGAGTGTCTGAACGACATCAAAGAAAGCATTAATGTGCATCTCATTCCTCTATCTGTCTTCATTCAGCTGTTTGACTGCAATGAAAGAATCACATACTTCTTTTTATGTGACACTTATTTATACACTGTACCGCTCTTTCGTCATGCTCTGTGTAAGCCTGCGCGGCACTCCTACCCTTCCTAAATTTAAGATGTTGTAAACACACCGCAGTCTCTCTCCTCTTTTGGGTCCCTGGGTCTCTTACGTCTCTCCCGCTGCTCACAGCTGCATCAGCTCCTCTGGGCAACCGCCCAATTGGCTGGGAGTCTGCTGCCCTGACCCTGAACCCTGAATATGAGGGGTTAGCCAAGGGCCAGCGCAGAGGCTGAGGGTGGGTGTGGTGGCGGAGGTCAGGGTGTGGGGGGGAGTTTGGGGGTGGGGGGTAGAGACAGCTATTAAACACAACAGAGGAAGGCCCATCAGGATGTGTCTTTTATAGCTGGCTGGTACTTGAAGGCATCAAACCCCACTCCCACAGATGAGAGGCAGGCTAGCAGATGAATCCTGTAAGGCTGGAAATGATGGGGTCACGGTTTTTACAAGGTCAGGACGAGGTTAGTGGAGGGTCGGGGACTCAGTAATCCCTCCTTTTCAGTCTAGGACATTGGAAGTGTGTTAACTCTGTCACACCAACATGCTCCCACAGTAGGTCTTAATACAAGTTGTCCTATGTGACAAAAGAGAGTTGTCCTTGATTATTTGCTTTCTTGCAGAGAGTTTGAAAAAAGAGACAGATACCACTTTCCTGTCTGCACGGAGAATATGATGGTAAAACCTGATGCCAGTTAGCTTAGCAGAAAGACTGGAAACAGGCTAACAGCTAAACTGACTCCAGTGGGAACAACGGCATCAGTTTCATGAGCTTTATTGTCAGAAAATGTTTCCTAAAGACAAAGCATTGGGCTTTTTTTCAGTCATATAAACACAGCCGACATTAAAACCTGCTGCTGTCATTTAACACACCATCTGGGAAAGTCTTCAAAAACAGTCCCTGCTCACTGTTGCAATATCATATAATGATGATATGTTGTTGATTTTTATACCTCAGTGAAATGTATGGAGCTCAATGGCTCACCGCAGGTATATATTAAAAAGAAATGACTGGTTCTAAAGTAAACTTTGAAGCTAATGGACTCAAACTTTTTTAAGCCTGCCTTCATCCACCAGCTTGTGTTCTTATAGGGCTGGAAATCTGAATCCATGCATCATCATCATCATCATCACCATCATCATCATCATCATCATCATCATCATCTTCAACATCAACACCCTCCAGATGACCCCACCCCACTGACACCTCTTACCCCTTCACAAACCTTCACCCCCAGAGCCCTCCAACCTCTCCTGCCTAACACCGTCTCATTCCTTGTTTCATTTTCATTACAGCCCTCCTGCGGGGACTTGAACTTGTCGCCCCGCCTGAACTGGGGTGACAGCTCACTAAATCACTGCCTTTTAGTGGTTCTGCCCCCTTTTTTATACACTTTAATCACCAGACTCCAGTAACCAGGAATATTGGGCCCAGTGTATGGAATTCTCCTCATAAAAGCAAAGGCAGAGGCCACTGATGTGCTTCTCATGGCAGAATCACCGCTAAAATCCATCTTCTTCTTGCTGAGACGGTGGTGGGGAATTGATGGAGGCAGGGGCTCTTTCCTACGGGTGACAATCAATCGCTCAGGATCAACAGGTTTTAGGCCGTAAACTTGAGGTCATCTCCTATCTAGCCGACAGTTTCTCATCTGGTGAAGCCAGTGTTAAAACTGGTGGGAGGCCTTGGATTTTGTTTGTTATTTATGGTTAGTCACAGGTTTAGAAATGGTTCTGAATGATCGGAAGCTATCTTTCACACAAGGCCTGTCAGAGCTTTAAAATGGTTAACCCCCTGTGTGCAGACTGTGGAGGTGGAGGTAACAGGGGTAATGCAAGCTGGTGCTATGGAAAGAAACACAAAAACTTTTGTCTGTAGAAACATTTTGAATGCATGAATTGATCCAGTCTTAAATGCATATTTCTTCTTCTCTGCTTGTCATCTACATATATACAATATCTGCTTTGATCAATCCCCTTTTCTCAAGGCTCATCCCTCCACTGTCCTCCTTCTCCTCCCCCTCCTCCTCTTCCCTGTATTTCATCTCCAACCCAGCATTAATCCTTATCCTCCCTAAGGAAACCCACTTCGTGCAGCAGCGAGGGTATTTAGAGCCAGTGTTGACATTGGACAGCACGTTAGACAAATATCCCCGACTCAAAACCACAAGACAAATGGCAGACCCAAGCTCGCTGTGTTCTGGCACTGAGTTTGCTGGTCTGGCTTAGCTATGGCCAGCTATTCAGCACAGGTGACGTCTTACTGCACAAAAAAAACTGACCGCCGAGGAGGGTAGGTGGACAGATGAAAGAAAATGTGGGGGCAGGGGAAAAAAATGGAAGAGACTGGGAGAAAATAGACAGAGAGAAGAAAGATGTGATTAATGTTGAAAATTGAAAGAAACAAAAAGATGCACAATAACTTTGTTTGAGGATGACAGTGTCAAATAGTAACTGAATAAAAGCTGAATGTGCAGCATTAACACTTTGGATGTGGCACAAATAATTTAGTAATAAACTTATGTGATCTTCAATTGTAAGAGAAAAAATAAATCATTTGTCTCCAAAGACTATATATGTGGAGGATTTTGGAAAATCATCAACTCCCACAGACAACCAGGTGGTGTCTTTGATTACTGGTGCACGTTACATCATTTCAAGGTGGAAACAAACACATGTACCCACACACAGACAGCACTCACACGCAGACAGGGTGGTGTGACTGTGACAAGCTATCCACACACACTCAACACATAACCACATGCATATACACAGACACGCACACACACACACTCTTCAGAGATATGGGGCCCATTTTGACAACCGCCAAGTTGACTTGGCATTGGTCGGACTGGAGTGATCCAAGAAAAGCAAAGCAGACCCACGAGAGGGCTGGGGCTTTTGTGTTTGTGGAGTGTCACACTTCATCATGAGGGAAACCCATAACAGGCCCAGGAAGACCTTTGAAGCTATGGGAGGGGTGTGTGGGAATCGCCTCTGTGGCTACCTCTGATGTCAACTCCAATATTCTGATTGCAGGCTATTTCCTGGATTAGGATTGTGTTTGTCGGCTGAGAGGAAAACTGTCCGAGGATTGTATATCAGAGAGCAGATGAGCTAATTACAACATCCCACCAGACGATTTACAGATTATAGACACTGGCCATTGTAATACTTAGCCTGCTCAGTTACTGTATTTATTTAACAGTCACTAACAGCAAAGCCAAAATTTATCCTTGTATTATACACTGATACATCAGAGACAAGAGAAAAAAAACAAAATAGTCTTCATATAGTATATTCTAATATAGTAGGTACATATATAGAGAGAGAGCAAAAGATACAAGAGTAAGTTGTATCAGTATAAAATGTATGCATATGCATTAGTGAGGCTTTCAAGGATTGTTTGACCATAAAAACAAAAGCATTTGTACATAGGTATATTCTTTTAAGTGTAATAGTTTACTGGATGTCCAGCGGTTTGGATTAGTAGGAGCAAAGTGTTTCTGTAAACCATTAGGCTGAAGGATCCAGTATGTAGAACAGTGCCTGGCAGCAGGGTCAGGTGATAGCAGTGCGTGCAGTTTGCTTTGGCTGCTTCATAATTAGTGGAATGGTGGCGTACTTTAATGGACCACATCCTTTTGGCCGGTGCTTCACAGGGCTCAACCACCGAAGCCATAATTTGATTCTAGGATGCAAGAAGCAGGGCAAGACAATTTCAAATCAAGGAGAAATATTCAGGAAATTACATTTGTACTTAGAGATGATTTGCTGGTTTGTACATTGGAAAGTCCTTCTTCCTGAAGTGCTGGGAAGGCCAGAGAGTGATTTTCTTTTATTCATCTTGATTCATGCAAAAGTCCTCTCTGAGGCAAATTAACAATGATTAAGAGTCATCTCACAGATGATACACAGTGCAGGATGCACACTTAATATTTTCTTTCAATGCAAACAAATTCTTACTTAAGTAATACTTTGTAATTTATTATTCTTGAACCACAGTTAGGAATTTCTTAGATGGCAGCTCAATGATGGTGTGTTGGTCGGTCAGTTGCATTGTCATGAAATTCACCACAGATATGCACACATGCCTCGCAAGGATGAATCCCATTGACACCAGTGACCTTTGACCCTTGACTTTTCCTCCAGATCCACCAGGAATTTGACATTTTCAACTTATAGTGAAATATCTTGACAGTTTTTGGAAGGATTGCCCTGAATGTCCACTTATATAGATCAAATGTCTGAGCTTGATTGGAACACTTAGCCACAAAACCCAATGTGCAACTTTAAAATGATTTTTTTATGAAAACAACACAAAACGCATCAGAGGCATAATATATTGTTTGGTTTATTTTCATTCATTTTTCATCATGTATATCATCATTTATTACAGATGTGGAATAACACTTAAATTAAATGGGTGCCAAATCAATACAGGTTGGATCAAAATGCGAGATATAAAACAAGTAGCACTGAATCAGCACCCCTCTGAAATGAATCTGAACGGTGCTTTTCTGAGCCCAGATATTTATTATTTTGAAGACCAAATAATAGCTATCAGCAGAATGATCTCAGGGCTTTCACAAAAGCACAGCAGTTTATGAGGCAAAGCATATTTCATCCATTTTAATGCTTATGTAGTTTAGAAGCCAAATGGAACCAGGGTAAAAGCCAGATTTTCATTGGGGGATTTAGCAGGGAAAAAAACTCAATTACTGTTTGCAGACTGGGACTGTTGTTAAGGACGATGCCATGATCAAACACAATTTGGATCAAACCACGACTTTATTTCACATTCTCTCACATTTCCAATCAAGGACCGATTAGCCTCAGACATTAATGAGCCTACTAATCCATTTGGGCCCCTCGTGATAACAGTTAATTGTCTGTAAAAATGTGTACAGATCCCCGTTTGGGTTGTTTACTAACTGATTTGGATGTGGTTAGACCCTAAAGAGGTATCATTATGTTGATAGTTCTTTGGAAAATGAGCCCCTGATGGAGGCAACACCAGAGTGGAGTAGATTTAAGAATACACAGTACTGCCTTAAACTGCCGTTCACTTGAGTGCAAATTTATCACTATCTTAAGATAACATTTGGCTGTCATCTGCTACCATTAGACTTCATCTATAATTAGAGTTTTCTGATTTGCTCACTGCAGTATAGTAAAGGAAGTTAAGATTTTTTTTAATGTAAACCTCAGATATTTGGACAGACTTTGATTTACAACTGGAAGTTCCAGGAAAAAAAAAAAAAAAAAGTGTGGAAAGTGGACCACCGGATGATCCAGGCAAACGGCTTAATTTGGCACTCCATCCTCTGTGTCCTCTGCTTCGTGTTTGTGGCTTGGTTGAAACTTAAATCCAAATTACGGTAAAAATTCAAATCCAATTTGTGTTCTGCATTAAGTCAAAATAAGAACTGTATATTGGCTTGAGTTGTAGCAGAAAGTTCTTTTTGACAGCAGTTACTAATGTTTAGCTAAATGGGAGGAAATTGGGGTTACTGTATGACAAGGTTTGCTGCTCAGATTCTCGTTAAAGGTCTCCTACAGAATTAAATCTTATAATATTGATTTTTTTTAAGCTCAGCACATGTGTGCCTAAATGAATAATATTCTGCATCTCTTTAATGGAAAATCAATCTCGAGTATATTCAAACAGAATTGTTGCAGTTATATGGATTTGGACAATTTAAAACCAGGTGCAGGGCTGTGGTATATCACTGCGACTGTGAAATTTGTACATACCACTGTAGAGCACCTGCTTTGTAGATACAGTATAGGTTCACATGAAAATGCATGTGCAAGTAATTTTAGATGACATACTAATTTTGCTTTAAATATTTGGGGAAAAAAACAAAATAAACGTTGTCAGATAACTTAAGCACAATTAAAGATAATGCAACGTTAATGATGAGTAATAACGTAAGTAGAACTCAAAACCCAATTGATAAACTGTACAGCCATCTACTGTCACTATGTCATTAATGGTAATTCTTTCATTTTGTGTAGTCTGCTGCTACACATTCAAAAAAATATCAAAAAAATTAAATTAAAAAATATTAAAAAAAAATATTATATAAAACTTTTAGAAAATAAATTATTTTTAAATGATTCCTTTTTCACTGTTGCCTGATGCTGGTATGAAACTTCACAGTTTTTACCATTTTTCTGGAAACATTACCAGCAAAACGTTTTGCAAATAGCTGCAGTCCTCTCTGCCTATTCAGGAAAGAGGTATAGATGATGCACTGTGTTTCAGTGCAGCATGTGTACCTGCTTTGTCATGTTGTCGAAGGGACCAGAAGTGTGTATGTGTGTTTGTATTCTGGCCACTCAGCGTGCAACCTTGGCTGGCCTGTTCTGACACTCAATTTATCGTCTTGTGATTTGAGGCCTTAGTTTCTCATTACATCCAAAGTTTTTGTGTCCTTGTGCGACAAAAATTAGTTTGTGTGTCTGTGTAAATCACCTGTCATATGCACATGCTCCTTTAAGAAAAGGCCAAGGGTGTCATTTGATTCCTGCTGCCTTGCTTTCATATTTATGCGTCTCATATTCACGTCCATTGGCTGTGTCTCAGTTGGGCTATCCATCAACACTTTTTATCCCCATCGCACCAACAATACGGACATAAAATGGTCTTTTACGTCAGCAAAATGCTGCCACAAATAAAACCAGAACAACACACCTCTTTATTTGTCCGGGTAATAAACTACATAAATTAAAACTGATAAGTGACAAAAATTTGCATCAGTCATGTTCTATGGGCTTGGGCTTTAATGGAAATAACCAGAGGCAGTGAAGCTGTTTTATAAAGTACCAACAAACCTGGAAAACACAGGTGATGTATTAATGAGTTTACAAAACTGAAGGACAGCCACACCCAAGGGGATGTGTCCTGCTCGGCCCAAGACGAGGCCATTTTTCAAACCAACATGTCAAAGAAACAGTTTGAAAACTGTATCACTCTTCCTGTCAAATGAAATTTCCAACATACTGTGAAATATTCATTACACAAATGTATTTGTGTTGTTTGTTGTCATGGTGCTTGTGTTGGATTTTGGTTCACCTGCCCAGAGACTGAGAGGGAATATTACAGAGTGAGTTATATCTTAATGAAAGACATCAGCATTCATGCAGGTTTTTATTCATATGGCCACAGAATAAATGCTCGATAAGCTACATACAAGTAAATGAGGAAAGAAGGACAAAATCAAACAAAAAGAAGGAGAGCGAGAAAATATGCTTAATTCAAAATATCACAATGTTTATTTAATCATCTCTTTGAAAAAAAAATGAAAAAGAAGAAGAACTAAATAAACAGCATATTCCAGTTAGAAAAGTAATCTGTGCTCTCAGTCTGCACTGCCTGTACCACAAGACAAATAACGCTCTTAAGCGGGGTGTAGATTTTGTCATATATTCAGGAAGAATAAAACATAAACAAAACAAAAACAAAAAAGGGAACCTAGTTAAAAGCGATGGGATGAAGAGACGTCGCTCTCAATTTTGTACTCTCAAACAAAATCAGTTGCCTTTGGCCTGCTTAGGGGTAGAAGGTGAGGGAAGCACACAAAAGCAGTGCAATTATTCTGCTCTGGCACAACAACAGAGAGCAAAAAGAGCATCAAAGGCTTTCCTCTGAGCAAAATAGGGCTCCCTCAGAGGAAAAGCGCAACCTGTGTGTGAATACCAGTGCATGGACTTTTGGTCCTCTCTTGAGACACAAGAGGCAAAGGATGTGTGTGAGTGTCAGTATTAGAAATAGGCTGCATAGCCACTTTGATTACAGTATAGCATGCACTGGCATGACTGGAAATGGACAGTGGGTGTGGAAGAAAACACCTCGAACTCCCTGCATGCTAAGTATGATATTAACATTGAAAATGCTCAAAAACCACAAGTTTTTCTTAATTTGTCACACACAAATGTGTCCCATGTAGCAGTAGTGTACACATGGAACTGAAGTTTTCACATATGATGTCTCTTATGTTTTTAAAATCTAAATTGTGAAATCAGGCCCACATGCTATAAACATGTATGTTACATATGTTTCATATTTGTCTGTTAGATATAAGAAATAACAAGATATACAACACATGCATTTTTATGTATTTCATTATCATTCATTTTTTTTGCTATTACATTTATTTAATTTTATTTTTTGTATGTCCTTTCAATGATTTGTTTTAAACCCCCTCACAGCCATAGCCAGCAACAGAGTGATGTGAGCACAGCTTTACAATCCATATGAACACCCTGTGTATTTCATATTTAATTGAAATCATTTTAATTGTTATACTCACAATAATATCTTTGTCAACGCTGTACTTCATTATCTTCATACCTGTTAAGCGAATTGTGCATTTAGAGGCAGAAGAGACTCACAGGGGCTTATTTTCCGTCAGGCATCTTACAGGGCACCTCGGTGCAGACAAGGGGTCCTTTAGCAACCCGGAAGCTTCGCTTTCACATGTTGTTGTGTACATGCACCGGCTGCTGAGCACAGTTACCACTCTGTCTGTCAATATAGTCAATTCGGTTGGTGTCATTTGACTCTTGAGCCAAAAATAAGAAGATGAAAGTTGTCGCGTTGATAAGGTAGTCGCGTTTATTCATTCTAAATGTCTCGCGTAGGCATCACTGATGTTTTTATTGGCATGACATATAGTTGAATCTCATATGATAACTTGTCCCTGTTAAAATCGAGCATGTTTTAGCCACTGCTCCAGCTCCAAACAGGTCTTCACTGAACATTAACGCTGCTGCACCACATTCCCAGATCACACTTGATGCACGGTACATGTAATCTATAGTCTGTGTCTTAATGATTCAAAACACACAGCCTTACATCTGTGCCTATTTCTCATACTGTGTTCCAGTGGGGGCAAAGACAGCTGCTACAACATGATGCAGTGTGTTGCTGCCGGGCACCGGATTGTAGCTCTGGCCAATCTGCGTCCTGCTCACACAGGTGAGGAAAGATGCTCTGTTCAGCTGTGATCTGCAAGGGCAGGCTGGGATATGTGGGCCAGCCAGCTGCACTGAGAGCAGGGCACAATCAAAGCACTGCAGAAAGAAATGAACTTTCTGTACTGTGTGAACTGTAAGTGACATGCTATATGTGCAGGTTTACGACAAAACTTCAACTAGGTTGAATCTGGTATGTTACTGTGCATGCAGTACTCAGAAAAAATCAATAGAAAATATCCAAATCATTAACTTTATCATTACCCCAACCTTCACATTGAAGGGAATTTTCACAGTGAGCAATACTGTCTTCAGAGAAACTTACTCACGTAGTCAAATTCATTTACATCCATATACTACCGTGTTTACAACCCCAATGTCATGCACTGACCACTGAGCAGCTCCACTGAAGGAGTTAGACATCTTAGGGTTTAAGTTTCTTGCTCAATCACTGTGATGGTTTTGAGAAAGAGGCAAATGCTGCTGTTGTGCTTCACCCACCCAGATTTATTCTGCCAGTTTTTATGGTTGGGTCTAGTACATATGGTTCACTGTTACTAGGCACCACTGGAGAAGTAACAAATTACTAACAAATCCATAACTGATAAATGAAATCTGTTTTTATTTTGGACCTGCCTAGATCCTAATGGTGTGACTTTATTCAGGGAAGCAGTAACTGGTTAAAAAGCCCATTCCAAACCAGTATTTTCATCTGTCCTAAGAGGGCATTATTTTATACAGAATGTGACACCCTGCTTCATTTGTGGCACTAGCTTGTGCTTATTAATATTCACTATTTGTTTATCTTGGTGTTAACTAATCTAAAATTGTCTAAAATGCAATGATATATTTGTTGATTGACAACAAATGAATCTGCTATCATTTTGATAATCAATCAGTCAGAGTTTGGCAAATTGCCAAATACTGATTGCTCATGTACCCACAGTCAGAGGAATTTCTGATATGGGACAACTGAATATCTGTGGATATTGGGCTGTTGATCAAAACAGATATTTGACCATGTCACCCTTAGTTTAGTTTTATAGCTCAAACAAGTATCAATTTATTAAGAAAACAATCTGGAGAATAACCAAGAAGGAAACAATAAATAAATAACGATTAATTGTAGTCCTAAACTACATTGATGTTTACTCACCCTTAACTATTTCACAAGAATTGTAACATCACAGCCTGTGGATTTCCGTGTACTCATCTTTTTTTAAGTACATGATAAATGGCTTGTCATCATACTCTTAAACACTTTTTCTTCTGTGCTGCAGATGAGTTGGACAGTTACATGTACCAGACAGTGGGCCACCAAGCCATAGATCTGTATGCTGAAGCCATGGATCTGCCTTTATACAGACGAACCATACAGGGCTCCAGCCTGGACACCAGTAGAAACTACAGTAAGACAGACGGGGATGAGGTGGAGGACCTGTATAAGCTGCTGCACCTTGTCAAGGTAGGCCTATGTAAAGTTGCTGTAAAGGATGTTACTATCCTATCAGTGTGTCTTGTCCACAGAGTGTTAATGGTATTTGTATGTTATACACCGCTGTCCCCATTCTTGCCACCTGTTAATCTGAAGCTCAACATTTAACTCTGCTGTTGCCCTTGTGGCTGTTTAGAAAACTCTTCTTATGTGTAAAAGATAAATCTGCTACAATTTATCTATTTGTTTTCCTGGCTCTTTGCCATTTTGTAATGGGAAACTCCAGGATAGTAAGGCTTTGCAAGAACATCCCAGTGTCTGCTGTAATACTTCTTTCAGTAATTTGAATTAAATATTCCACAATTGTGCATATTTCTCTGGCATCCATATCCCCCTTGTAACAGCACACTGTCACCCTATATGTTCCAATGTAAGGGGTGCATTTTGATACAACTATTTTTTATATTTTACATATTTTCTATGTATTTTTGTGTGTGTGTGCTTTAAAAAATGCAGGAACTTCACATACATGCAAACAGAGACTCAGTCATACATACATAAACCTACATGCATGCATGAAATACAGTACAGAAGCTGAAGGAAGCTATGCTGAGGGAGCCATCAATCAAATGGTGAATTTTATTTGGAACAGTATCATAATTACATGAACTCTCTGTTGCGATGCTTTGTCGTGTGTACACAAACGTAGCCATCGTTTTGACTGGCCACCACTGACATATGCTTGACTGCTTTTTAGTGAACAAGCTCTCAGAGCACTACTAAACGTCTCATCTCGGCTAAGGTTCATGACATATGTCACACTGCTGAGATGTTTTACAAGTCATTCTCTGTGGATTCAGAGTCACTTAGTAGCCCATCAGCACTGTCTCAAAGAGGCTCTGCTTGTCGAGTTTCATCTGGCCTGCTGTACACTAACAGTCCTTAGCACCTATTTTAAAGTGCAACCAAGTGGCTCCTGAGATTAAAAAGCCATGTTAGTGCTTTTAGTCTGTCTTATTTAGTATGTCTTGATTCCACTTTCAAAGTAGACTAAGTTTTCTTTTTATCTGACTCTGGGAAAATAGTGTGCCTGTTGTATCAGCTTATCAAAGTTTAATGTGTGAAGTTGGAACGAGGTGCCCTTCAACAACTGGCTTCACAGGAAAATTTCTATTCTTTTTTTTTTATCTCACTTGACAATGGATCAGATGCAAAAATTAATCACCCAATTAATATTTCATCAAATACCACTTTTGCTAGGACACCGAGAAAATATTCATTTGATGCCAAATTATGTATGAGACCTCGGTGGTCCGACGTGGTGCGGGGTGGCTGACTGACAGGTTTGAGACCAACTGTGTGCATGTTTACCACACCGCTGGCGCTGCCTGCCTACCTGACCGCCCGCAGCCATGAGGCAGCTACCTGGACGCACACTTCAACAGCAGCAGCCGCTCTCCCTGCTGTCATTGTGAAGTCGGTGTGGGGATTGATCCCGTGCAACGCTTTCTCACCCCCACATAGTCTCTCATTTTCGCTCGCAGCAATAAAAATGTAAGAGCCTCTTACGAGAAGGTGGAGAAGAGTTAGTTGTTGAGATGGGAGTTGACTTGACGTGGTATAAATGAGAGAAATCTGGGGGTGCATGGTTTTTCCTGTAGGTCTGTGTGAAGACATGTTCATCCGGAGCAGAGGGCTGCTCCAGGGTCCCTGCGTGTCCACACACCGCTTCAGTGGCGTGGGCCAGTCAGCCTGCCTCAGGGCATTTCGCGCCCTCTGCCTGACTTTCTTTGTTGTCTTCTTTATAAATCGCCAGCTTTACACATGCAGCTACATGAGACAGCTCTCGCTTGTGTGTTTTCTTGTGAGCGGCTCACATTCACGCAAAATACATGGTTCTCATAACTATTCACAGTCAAATAGCAGATGTGTCTCCGGTTTGTGATGCAACGTGCCATCTCTGCCTGTGGTCAGGGCTCTAATTGCAAAAGGCTGCTAATTTCCCATTTCCAGGGCTTCTCTGGTCTGACCTCACCAGTCAGACAGGCCATAGATCATGGCAGTTGGACTCCCATGGGGCCCTCGTGGGCTAGCAGACCTCCAGTCGTCTCCCCCGTTTACCCCTCTCGCCGTCATCAACAGACCTTCACCGTAAACAACAGGCTTCCTCTCTTGCTCACTGAGTGATGTCAACCATAAGAATACAACTTTCCCATCTCAAATTTCAAGCCGCTGCTCTCTGTAGCTGTAGCTGTAGTTGGCTTTCTTACTAATAGGGAGATTTACTAACTTTTGCCATTTGTTTTGCACTGCAGGGTAGTTAACTTGTGGAAATCAATGCATTCCTTGTATTAAGAAACTCACAGTTGTCACAGCATCTCAAATCTTGCCTTAAAATGTCACAGATTATGGTCACATTCAGTTATGTTCATTAGATATGCCTATCTTACTACTTTATATTTATTAAAAAGATGTTTTTTTTCCTCCCGGCATAAAGTTTGTAGTGTTGTTGATTAGTGAAGGAAATGATAGAGGGGGGAGGAAGGGAGCAAAAAAAAAAAAACACTTCTTTTGATAATGAGCTGTTAAATCACCCTCACTGAAGAAGAACAGTTTTAGCATGAAAAAACGTGTTCTGTTTGGAAAGTGTGATATTTTGAAAGATTCTTTCTAGCAGTTTGAATTAATTAGAAGTTACAAGATTATATTTGGCAAATGACACTTGAGCATAGATGAAAGAATTTTTTTCTCAGATCTGGAGTTGATGAGTTTTAAGTGGATATTCTCCCCTCTTCCTCCTCCTCCTCTTCCTCCTCCTCCTCCTCCTTTGCGAGGCCGGCAGCGTAGTCATAGCATGAGCCAACAGTGCCATCTACAGACCGTTCCCAGAAGCTGACAAACCAGATAAAAACTTTGGCCTCTTGGTGAATGTTTGGAGCCATTCAAGAGATTCAAAAGGGAGAGATCATATTCTTCAGAACCATTGTTGATAGAGGGGGAAAAAAACAATTATAACAGGAAAAAATGATCCGTCCATCCCCTGGTAGCAGTGATAATAGCAGAATGACAATGTGGCTCTATCCTCGGCCCCTTTGCTCTCATCGCTGCTTGTGAATGGCACTGTGTCTTTGAAGTGTGTAACCTGATAGACATGCAAGCCACAGCATCCCATCCGGCTAGGTGCTGATCTTTGAACCCCCTCTTTGAGGGGGAGAAATAACAGTTTTGTCAGCGGCTGGGTGGGTGGAGGGGGGGATCACTTTTGGACATCTATGGCTGTTAGGATATATTTTCACAGGATGGATCCTGTCCTTGTGTCCTCTGCCAGGATTTCAATGGAGGATAGAAATTAAACATGTAGAGATAAACCTTCATAAGTTCAAAAAAAAAAAAAAATGCTCGCTTTGTATCATGTCATTTGATATAGGTAAATGTACTCTTTCAAGAAAAAAATGTTTCCTCCTGTTCTGCACATACTGTAGGTTTCTGTGTCCATACTTCATGTGTGTGGTTAGTCTGCTCTCCTCTGCTGTGATCTGCTCTGATGTGTGATACAGATCAGCAGTGTCAGTCACCCCTGGCTGTAACGCCAGTCCCCCCGAAGGCCTGCAAAACTCCTCATATTAGTCATATCACATCCCTCAAGTCCTTTATCCTTCTCTCTGTGCTCTGTGACCTGACACAGTGGCTCTTTATGCCCCGTGACCCTGCTTGTGTGTGTGTGGGTGCATGCGTACGTGTGTTCAAGGTCAGGTCAAATTGGCCCTCTGTTACATGATAACAGGTCTATCTCTGTTCTCCTTACACACCTCTGCCTCTCTTCTTTTTCCCCCAGTGTGCCTTCTTTCGGCACTCTACGGCAGGAAAAAGCGCTCTCTCTCTGCTTTCATCCATATGCACCTCTTTCTCTCTCTGCCAAACCCACTCTACACTGCCATTTTTTTTAGATGACTTTCAGCAGACAGAGCATTTTACAACACAAAGATGTTGCACCTTGAAAGCAGCACTATATGGCATGAATGGTGTTGTCTTTTAGAAAGCTGCACCTGGAGCTTCAATAATTTGATGCAGTAACAGATACTGTTTAAAGAAAGATAGTGACTCTATTGCTGTAACTCTGCAACCTTTGAGCTGATGAATAAAGACAAAGACATTTAAGCTCATTAGAGTGATGAGGAACAATAGATGATATCTATGCACACGTTCCTTTCTGCCAGCTCTAATTAGTGGCACTGTGACATCTCTGTCATACTCAGACCCAGCTTTGAGAACGATGGAAATGTTACTTTCAAATCTAATTTCCTATCCTATAATATATTTGACTTTTCTTAAGCACAGTTTTTAAAGGTTTTTTTGATAGCTGATATTGTGGGTCAGTTGACACCCTAATTCCTCCCTTTCTTTCTTTCTTTCTTTCTTTTTTTTAATCAATCTTGTATTTTTTTTTTCTTGGAAGTGTCTGGAAAAAGTCTTGGAGAAGCGCTCTGAGACCTTTGGTCTTTGTAGATGAAACATTCCCTCCTGTTGGTGTGTGTGTTAAAACACCTTGTTTTTAGTGAGATAATCCTTCTTAAACGTACACACACTTCCCTCCCCGTTCCCTATTTCTTCTGACCTTTATTACACACACACACTCACCCCCACTCATCCACAGTCTCTACGGCCTCTCCATTATCGACATCAGCAGACAAGAGTGGGGCCCTGTGAGATCGCAGAGGCAGTCTGTCCACAAGTCCAAACATTCATTTTCATTCTTCCTTCTCCTTCGTTTCTTCTATCATTCTTTTACTGGCATCTTTGTCTCCATTGTATTGTCCTCGCACTTTCATCTGGACCCTTCAGAAGCCTGGCACTGCGTTGTTGTGAGTGCCCTGATGGAGGTGTATCCTGCTGCGAGGAAAGGAGGGAGAGGAGAAAGAAAGGAGCAGAGAGGAGGAGGAGGAGGAGGAGGACAGCAGGCTGGCTAGCTGGCTGGCTGGCAGGCAGAGGAATCTCCAATTGAACCAGCGGCTCTGTGGTATTGATTAGGGAGCTGAGGTGTTGTGAGACAAGTCGTTGAGGAGGGGTGTGAACTACGAAGGTGGGGGGAGGTGGGTCAAAATCAAACACGCAGCCCTTCTCTGATTACCGGCATGGTGCCGCATTAGGCTTACATTGGGGGCTCAACAGGAAAATGGATTTCTTTAAAAAGCTGCTTAATACATAAATCATGACCTCTGGGGTCACAGCAAGGGTTTAGGAGATCCGATCAATAACAAAGTTAATGCAGGCTTGTTGTAGCTGGTTTGTGGTGCACAGAGACCTCTAAATTGTGTTATTGCAAGTAGCTTACAAGCACTCTAAGACCGGTGGATAATCACTTTGTAGAAAGTTAGTTTTATTACATTTTCAGCACAAGTTCAGAGTGCCTTATTAAGTATATAATTCACCGCGAGCTAGTATGGATTCCCCTCAAACAGCTGTCTCTCTGTGTCGCCTTGCTATGTGATAGCCATTGTTATCTTTTCCTTTGGTCTGAGACTGCTTGTATTTATGTTCGTCGACACAGTGGCAGTGGGGTTGAGATTGCAGGCTTGTTTTGCACATGAGGAAGGATAGCATTAGCGCTGAGATAATGGCGCTGTGTATTGTTCGCTGGCCGTGTGGAAGTGGTGGGACAGGATCTATTAGATGCAGGCCCATTTCCCTCCAACTGACTCTAACAGTCCCCACAAACATTAGATAAAGAGCCTAGCCTCAAGCCTTTGTAATTTGTTTGTATTTTTCTGCTTAATGTACTTTGCTCAATCTTGTTTAGCGATGATGGAAGCTGATAGCCTTATCTCGCCTTGCCAAGGGCATGAGCCACTGCCACTGCTTGGTTGAACATTGTTTCATTGAAGAACATGTATGTGTTTATGGCCCTTGTGTTTTTTTTCTTTTTTGCCTGATTTTTATTTTGATGCTGGGTGAGCTGCAGATATTTTCATTTGAGCTATTGGGTAATATGTTCTATTATGTGCTCATGTAAATAAACCATTATGGAAAGTGTATTGTTATAATTTCTCTCTTTTGTTTGAGTGTTCATATTAAAAATTAAGGGCAATGTGTGGTCGTTTTCTAGTCCTAGTTGATCTCTTTTCTCATTTCATTGTCCTCATGTAGTTTCTCATGTTGTTCATCAGAAGACTGCATTTGGATTTCTTTTTCCAAACAGCTGCCACGTTTGATCATCAGAGTTCACTGACACTGTCACTTGATGAAAATATATATATATTTTCTTACTTCTCATTTCATGTTTATCTGAAAAATGTTAAGTTACCTTTACTTTCTTACTGACTCCATTTGGATTCCAGACAGTTTTTTTTTCTCTGCAGTCATGTAAAGGTGTGAAGGATGATCCTGCCATTAAAGAAAAACAGAAGTCAAAGAGGAGGCTGGACGTGTAATAAAACCTTTTAAACTCGCCAGCGTCAACAGCCAGTCAGACCCAATACTGTCTGTCTCAGGACAGACAGCTGAGGAATAGTGCTCTGTCTTTCAACTCCCTGCCATTCATCTGCTCCAAAATTAAGAGGGCTTTTATGTTTTGTTTTGTGAACCATTCCCCACAAGAAATATTTGTGGCAGGCCCCATCACCTCCCGCAGCTAAAGTCATAACCAGCCGTAGAAAAACACTGTCTGGAGTCTGGAGAGTGGGTTAAACCAGCATCACTGCTATATTTTCTTCTAGTCTCTCTCAGGGGAGGGAAAAGCTGGGGGGAGTAGTGGGGAATGAAGGGAGTCGGTGGGGGCAGGTGGTGGTTGGGGAGGGGGGGGTGATGTCTGTTGGAGCTATGGAGGATAGAGGACAGGAGAGCCAAAATGCCAAGAGCCTGGAACCTGACCTCACCAGAAAAACATTTACATTTTGGAGTGAGTGTGTGCGTTTGTAGGCCACTGCACGACTGTGTGTGTTGGTGCGGGCACGCGCATATACACCCTGTGGACAAGGTGGTTGTTACGGACCATGAAAAGCAACTGACATAGTTTACCTCACTGTGGCATGAGACTCCGTCTTTGATTTTTGTCCTTTTCACTTTTTTTTTTTTTCTTTGGAGGCAGCTTCCTGTCTCAGACGCTCAAACACTCTCTCCTCAGCCAAGTGGGAATGTTGCTGTGACAGAGCTGGGATTATGCCCTACAGAAAACTTTTTTTCTTATTGGAACACGTTATACTTTTAATAGTGAGAGGAGAGACCATGAATGTTTAGAGGAAGTTACATGATTTCCTGTCATCCAAAAAAAAAAAAAAATCCCAAAACAGTTGATCATCTAAGGGCTAAACAAATTATCAGAGTGATAATTTGTTTAGTGTAGAAACAACCATTAAAATATTGCATTTTTAAGAGCCAGTAATAACTAAACTTGCTTGCTTGAATTGCAAGTATTCATGGACATACAGTACATCGATAAATGACCTTATGTCTCCCCGCTGCTTCCCAACATTTAGTTTTCCATGCGTGTTGATATGGAAAGCCTCCTTGTCCTTGGCCTGCTGAAACCAGGGCTTTGTGCTTGCTTTGGCGAAGGCCCTCTCCCTCCCTGCCTGACGACTGGCTGCGCCTGTGTTTACGTAACCATATATATCTGAGAGGAAACTCGTGAAACGTTAATCTCTCTACTTTTTAACCCTGATGAATTTCTACATTTTCCAGCTGTGCGGCATGGCATATTTATGCTCAGGCTCTATCGCTGAAAACAGCTCTGTCATTGTAAATGAATCACTATCCAAGACTAAAGAGTGTGTGTGTGTGTGTGTGTGTGTGTGTGTGTCTGTGTGTTTGTGTGTGTGTGTGTAAACTTCAGGCTAGAAAACTGTACAAACAGGGCTCGGCTGTGAAACGCTGCAGTAGTACCTCCATGGATAAAAATCTGCAGCTTCTTTTCATTCTTCTTTGGATCCGAGTCAGTGCACATGGATCTGTCAGTTGTCACATTTCTCTGGCTTGATGCATGTCGTTCACTCACCACGTTGATGAGACAATGTCCAATGTCACATCCTCTGTTGACTGGTCACACCTGCATCGTGGCCTCAGCGGAGGACAATACTTTCCCCCCCTTATTCTGCTTCCTCTCTGCCCTTCTTGTAACTCTGTGCTGCATCATCTCTGGAACCGGCCGGGGCATTTAGGTTTATGAGCAGCTGGCTTTGTGAGTCGTTTGTTTTTCTTATTCCACTACTCTGTATGGTTGAAGACTGACACGTGGTGAGTCATCTCGCCTGCTCATCCACAAGCACAAAGGAAGAGCCCGTCTTTCAACAGCTGCTTCAAACAGACAGCCCCACCAATTTACTGAGGGGAATGTCTCTGAAAGCTTTTTAGAACAAGGTTTTGGCCCGTGTTTGTTTTACAAAGACATTTGCTAAGCTTGCGTGTCCATTTGTTGCTTTATTTTTTTGACGGATCAGACGTGGGATCTGTGTTTTAACCTCAGAGTATATATAAGCAGTATATAATCTTGTAATCATTTGGGTGTAACATAGAACAGTATCACTGGTATGTATCCTGTACCTTGTGCATACCTCCTCCTCGCCCTAGCACTGCCTTTCCAACTCTGGGAGTCACCTTGGAGTAAAACGGTCTATATGGAATGATAATGAGAATGCTGATTTAAAACAAATAAGCAGTGTCTCCCCCTGGTAAGCTCACCCTAAGCTTCCTGTCAGTTTGGCATGTCTGAGTTGTCAGAACAGCCCAACACGCCCCGGGATGTCCGCATTACATTAAACACAATCACTTGACCCTAGCAGGCCCTATCCTACACCACATCTACTTAGAACAAGGTCCACCCCCCTCTCCATGTTCCCACCACGTAGAGAAACATGGGAGAACAATCCCATTACATTACAACAGGCCCAGAGCTGATCTAATGGAGGGAACATTAAAACCATGTCGCGTCCAGTCACTTACTTGATGGAAGGGAGGGATGATGAGGAGGAGGGATGGAGAGAACAAGGAGGAAGGGAACAGGAGGCTGTGGGGTTAGAAGTGGTGTCGATGTGACAGTGTGGATGTGGCAATGGGGAATATGTGATGTTACCCCGATGCCCTTGAGCAAACTGTCATTCAAACCACTTAAATTAATTTCTCCACCTTGTCTTCCTTCCCGCCTCCCTGCCATCGTACACGAGTCTACCACATAACAGGAGGCTGTAACATAATACAAAGTACATGTCAACAACTTTGGACTCCATAAAAGGAGGATTTTGTAATGGAAATGTGTGGCCTCGTGTCTGTAATGGGCGAGATCTGCCAGCTCTGGCTCCCTGGTTGTCAGAAAAGGCTGAAGCATGCATTTTGGAAACCCACCATTTTGCAGAAATGGTGCTTTGTATTGTTAGGGTGTATAATTAAGATCTCATTGTGACAGCCATTGAGAAAGAGCTAATGAGGGTTCTGATGTATTCCATATGAATATGAATATTGAATTTTTAATATTTTATGGCTTTCTAATTGCCTTGAATGCTGTTAATGGCTTTGACTGTTGAATATTACCCAGACTGAATGTGTGGCATGCGTAAGTACCTTTTGAAAGCTGAGAGCTGGTGAAATCGCTGCATTTCTCCAGCCCAATCTTTTGTTGTGTGATTGTTGTGCATTGTATGTATCATTGGTGCAGATACATATCTTGAGTGAAGGCATGTCTGTGACTGTGAATACATTTGAACCACTCTGTAACTCCCTTACTAAGATGAATGTATATATAATTACAAAGTATATCACACACACTACCTTGATATAGAGTTTAATGGCCGTATCGTTTCTTTGTAGAGCATGTCTGCTGGCCTTAATCTTCCCCACAGCTGACATCTTAATAACTCAGCCCTCTCCATCCATTTCCACGGGAGACATCCGGATGTGGGGGAAGGATTAGTTTAATGAATTTGACAATTAGTAACAGAAGTTAATGACTGCATGGGGCTAAGTACCCTGATGGACATGGCTGGGGGGACTGAGGGCTTCCATTGCTCTGGGCCATAGATCCTCATTAATAGCTTTTCTGCCTGTCGGAGAGGACAAGGGGAAGCCAGGCCAGGCCTTTGTTTAGTCTGCCTCGGATGGGGCTGCGTGGGAGTCGCACTGTTGCACAACACCAGGCCAGAATTAGTCCCGTTCTGGGCATGAGTTAATACAGGGCCTCGGGTCCTGGATCAGGTGAAGCTTCCTTTTAATGAACTAGGATCATTAAACGGTGAAAAAAAAAGAAAAGCAATGTGGAATTAGGGCAGGGAGGGAGCTCTCTCTTTGGATCTTGTGCCAACAGTCACGAAGAAAGAAAAGTGGTTTGTGGGTCACAGGAGTCCTGATGACCTCTGCCTTGATTTATCATGATGTTAGCTTCTTACCCGGATCCCACCTCTAATGTAGTCAAAACATCGTTTAGCCCAATAGCTCTCATAAAGATTTTATTATTATTTATTATTATACTGTGCTTCATGAGCTACCTTGTCGCTTTGTCAGGTGATCCCACTATAAACCATTTTGATAAATTTTTCAGCTACCATAAAATCAAAGTTTGTATTTTTTATGGCGTCATGAATACACATGGAACAATTCCCATAATATCCGTCAATTCAGATTTATACATACATATACTCCTGCTTCACAATAATTTATCCCACCTTTCCCACAGAGGATGAGAAACTATGTCTAGAATTTGTAAAATCGCGTCCGGAGCAGCATTAGCTGCCCCCTCATTCCTGCTTGTCTCCCAGTGATAGCCATAATAGCGACATAAACACAACCGTATCCAAAAATAACCATTTTCCAAAGCTATTTGCCAAAAGGTCTGGTAGCTAGAGCTTCCACTGAAAACAAGAGGATGTGTGAGGAATTTGTCTCGTGTTATCGTTAGCGACGAATTTGCCTGAAATTTTATAAGGCCCCATGATGTCATGTAATGGGAGCCGGTGAAAAGAGAAGCTGTTTAATTGTTTGAGACTGATTTTGAACCTCACAGGCCGAAGTACCTACCTACACCAGTCTAACTCCAGAGAGAAACCAGACAGAGGGAGACAGAGAGACAAAAACACGGGAGGAGGATGTTTTTCACTGTTGCTCTGATGCTCTCTACTCTCAGTCTGTCAGGCTAAGTCTGGTCCTGTCAAGTTTAAAGCCAAGGGACCAAATTGGTGTTGATGTAGCACACTCTTTCAACACTCACTCCTATCTCTTTTCCTCCTTCTCTCTGTCTCTGCTTATCCCACTCTTTACCTCCTAATTTGCCTCTTTAGGAAGTGACAATTGTATTTAGGGAAAAGGTTATCATTGTATTAGAATAGAGTGCTGGCCCTGAGGCTTACCTAGAATTACATGACACTGCCTGCAGCCCCCTTGGGTCTGTGCAGGGCTGAAATGTTATCAGTCTGACTTAATTACTGTCACCGGGCAGCAGAATTGACTATAATGTATATTCCAGCATTGGACGCATTGGAGAGATATTTAAACTTGAACACAGTTTCTGATTTTAAAACCTCCGGGTGTTTAACTTCAGGTCAAAGAGTTAAATTCTAACTGTGTGTGTGTTTTCCTTCGCCTTTATACCTCACATCCTTTGCTACAGCGTAAACACCACACAGATACGTGCATGCAGCCGTGCACACAGAGAGCACATCCTTTATCTGATTAGCTGGCACGCCTATGTGGAGGTGTACATCTGTGTGTGTGTGGCACAGTGCATCGCAGCTCAGTGTCAGGCCCCAGGCAGGGCATGGATTTCATTTAGGAAAGTATCAAAGGTTTACACGCTGTTCGCTTTAATCAGCATGTTTATCAGGCAGAGAAAAATTGCAGGAAGGGACCACAGGGAGAAGGAGGGGTGGGGGTTATCTTAAGGACCAGTAGCCAGGGAAATTGATAATGGCTACAAGGTAATTTACTGGAGACTTGTGCATCCCTCCACTGCTTCTACCCTCGCCTCTCATTCTAATTACAGCCCATGTAATGTTCTAATGAATCTGCAGGTGTGTGTCTGTAGGGGAGGGGCACGGAGGTGGAGAAGAGGGTTTATGTTTGTATGTATGTGGGTGAGCACGCAGCTCTCACTTGCACAAGCTCGTGTGCATTTGTTTGTGTGTGTCACTCCGGATCAAGCCTGTTTTCATGAGAGAAGATTGAGCGCTTCTCAAGGCTGTGTCAGTATCTCTCCAGTGCATAGTTGTCTCGCTGTTTCTGAAATATGAATATGATATGAAAAGCAATTAGATTAGCCCTCAGCAATATTAAAGATACACGCCACTCACAGACACAATGTTCCACT
This sequence comes from Caranx ignobilis, assembly GCA_021432705.1. Lineage (NCBI taxonomy): Eukaryota > Metazoa > Chordata > Actinopteri > Carangiformes > Carangidae > Caranx > Caranx ignobilis. The sequence continues at coordinate 15,182,644 of MU269985.1, forward strand.
GATACTTCAAGTTGTCACCGCGGTTCCATCTTCCAGCCGGGTGCTGAGGGAGGATGGAAGCTCTGGCCAGACACACTCATCTCTCACTCGCACTGGACTGACGATAACATCCAGGAACTGCCTTTAGTGGTGCCGCGGGCTTCAAGTTGTGCACTCTCATAAACACTCACAAAGCCATGTACGCAAACCTCCAGGGGATATGGGCTGGACCATAAAGGCCTTGATACGACCAGAGTGTAAACATCCCCACAGGACTGCGGTTCAACGAAAGGAAGAAGCCGCCAGGAATCTGCTTTCTTTGTGTGTTTCAGTTTGTGTATATGTTTAACGTGTTTTGTGGTTTTGTTCAGATAGCACTTTGGGGTTACCATTGTAGGTTGAGCAAGGAGTACTTGGCCTCACGGGATGGTGACATCATGCTGCCGTTACAATACATGCTGCAGATGCTGTCAAATGGAAAAGGCCAGAAATTTTTGCCCTGTGTTTCCTCCCCACAGGAAAAGGAGGGTGTCGAGGCAGTGTCTGTGGGGGCCATTCTCTCCGATTACCAGAGGGTCCGTGTGGAAAACGTGTAAGTCAAACACACACGTGCATTGATGATCGAGAACACACTTTCTATCTTAAGTGCACACACTCGCGCACACACGTACCCATTGCATGTAGGCCACACTGACACACTCTGTGGTCCGCTGAAGGAAAAGAGTACATCCTCTGCAGTCACTGTGTGTTCCAAACTTGGACGGAGTTTTGTTTAAACACATAACACACACACATATACACACACTGAGTTTTGTTTATGCCATTTTATTTAGACTAGCTTTGATTTTTATGGTGTGGCTCTGTTTTTATGGAGCAACGATTTCAAGAAAAGGAATGAAAGCAATAGTTTCATAATTGGTATGAGTTTGTTAATATAAAAAAAACACACTTTTCCATAAGGGGTGAAAAACAGCAGACTTTTTCACAGATGAGAATGTTTCCTTGTGACACTGATACCCATATGTCTTTCTTGTATTTGTGCTTTGTCTCCTTACTCTCCTTTCTTTCAGTTTTTCATTCCCTTTTTCTCTCTTGCTCTAAACTCACACACACTGGACACACACATAGCTGCACAAAAGCTCCCCTCTTATTAACAAATCCTGCTGTCAGTCAGCTTTTGTTTCTCCTCATACATTGTCGATGCATAGACCTAAGAATCTCAGATATTTCTTGAGTAGTAGACATTTGTGTACAGACATTTTGGCTCCAGTTTCCTGCTGTGGATATGTGTGTTTCATGTGAGTTTAGGCAACCGACAAGCCCCAGCTTAAAACAGAGGTTTTTTTGTGTGTGTACGTCTCCTCCTTGAATAAAGCCACTGGCAGTGGTGGCAGGTGGGAACATGTGCTGTGGGCCTATCAGGGTGGCAGCCTTCCTGCAAATGCCCAACCTTGTTGCCTTTGAAGTTCTGGTAGAGCTGGCAAATATTCATTATTAACCGCTTTGCATCTCCTTCTGTTTGTACAACCGACGACTCCTTTTTTTTTTCCCTCTCACTTGTTCCTCAGATGTTTGCGGCTAGGTTTGCAGCCCCTGGCCTACCTGTGGTGCCGAGACCAAGAGTCCCTGCTCTCAGAGATGATATCATCTGGCATCCATGCTATCCTCATCAAAGTGGCCGCCTTTGGTGAGTTTGGGTGTCACTCTTTTGTGTCTCAGGCAGCTGGTGAGCAGTCTGATGTCCCCTCCCCTCTGGTCACCTTCCTTACTCTCTTTTCACCCTTTCGTGATGGTGCCATATTGGTTAAGTAGTGTTTGGCACGTGGATTGAAGGGACAGAATTTGGATGAGTGTGGGATAGGAGGAGGTGAGATGGAGGTGGAACCGGAGAGAAAAAGAGAGACAAGCAGAGTAATGCCCTAATCATTAATCTGTGGCTTAGCAGCGGTGTTGAGACTTGTGCCAGCGGCGAAGGTATTGAAGTAGAGAACAATATGAAAAGATAAGAAGCACAGAGGGAGGAGGAGTGAAGGAAAGTGTGCAGTGGTATTGGGTAGGTGGGTGGGTGGAGGGAGGTGGAGGGAGAAGGAGGGTGGGTTGGCAGTTGAGAAATAATCACAGGTGATTACCCTGCACATTAATGCAGGCTGTCAATAAGCGACACATGTCGTCATTGTGTGTGAGAAACACTGCTTTCTCTGCTTATGCATAACTCAGAGTACATGGTCCATGAAGCAAAGATTAAAATCTGGTATCTCTCATTTACGTTTTTCTACTGCTTCAGCATTGAAGGAAGAGGTTAATGTGGTGTCACCTGCTCTCTGCCTGTCTGTTTTGGAGCCTGAGGACAGGAAGATCAGATTACTGAATAACAGGAGAGAGTAAAAGAAAAAAAGTTTTCTTTTTCTTTTCTCCGGTACATGATGTTAAGATCCCTGCCTGTATCTACTTGACAGTGCAGCCAGATCTCCTTTGACGGTGCCAGTGAAAAATGATAATTATGGCTACAAATGGTTCCTTTTGCTCTCAAACTACTCACGCCGATAGATCATCATGTAGACATTGTTTACGTGCTGTTTAAGTGCTTGTTGTCACCTTTGGTAGCAATCAGTTGGAAAGGGGTCCTCGGCTGACTGATGACCCGCAGAGCTGAGCACTGCGTTCAGGATATTCTGCATCTCTTTCAACACTGCTCAAATAACCGCTCATGAAATGCACTTGTCAAGTCATTTATCTTTGGCGCTTTATTAGCTGGGCCCATTCATCATTTTTAATGGATTCATGATATAGAACTTTTGGGTAATAAACAATATAACTTGTCATATGCCCGTCAGAGCAGAGATGATGTCAGAATTCATGTTCCCCCAGTTTTTTTTGTCTTCTGTGGTATACTAATTATTGTTTACCTGCCAAAATTAATTTTTCATTTCCACTTGTAACCAGATAACATCTGAGCCTTGATATTTATTGATCAATTATAATGTCAACTTACCCTTATGAGATATTGTACTTCAAGAGAAAACGCCGCACCTTAAAAGACCTCAGTCACCCTGTAGCCCAGACACCACTGCCAAGCTTTCTACTCTTAACACAACCTCGGCTAAAAGCAAATTCTCAGCATTTTTTGGAAGATTATAATTAGAAAGGAAAATCACCCCGGGTGTCTTGGAGTGTGTATCTTGGCCTCCCTTCTGTACGTGTTTGTGTGAGTATGTGTGTGCATGTGTGTTTTGGCTACAGGTAAAAAGAAAAGATCTTATCAGCCCTGACTCCTCACCTGTCCCAAGGCAGTGGTAATTAGAAAGGAGAGAATTGAATAGGGGTGCAAGCGCCCAAGGCATTTTAGGCAGCGCACATATAATTGCAGCTTTCGTGGAAGCAGTTCTGAGCAGTGAGGTGTGCTGTTTTGGAGGAGATTGGGTGACAGCAGGGCGTACCTGGTGGCCTTTGGTGTTTGTGTGTCTATGTGTGAGAGCATAAGAAAGAGGATTTACTCCTGCAGACCTCATGAGGGGAGAAAAAAAAACAACTTACACAGGGCAAAGGTTAAGTCTGCATCTGAACTGACAGTCCAAACAGCTTATGATATTTAGTGGTGGTATAAAATGGGTTTCGGTGGGCTGCGACTAGAAAGAAGTCATTCAAGATTAATATTCCTTCATTAGGTGCTCAGAACGACAGGTGGAAATTAGTGGTGAATGGATAGAGAAAAAAAATAATACTCAGTCTCTTTCTTAAGAGAGGATATACTCCTTGATGACAAATCCCTGTAGTGAAAAGACAGCTGTCCGAATGCAGGATGATCCTCTAAGTGAATCCTCTGGAAGTATTCATTTGCCTACTGATGGCAGACTAAAACCACAAGAGAGAAAGAATATTTTTCTTTGAAGATGCCAAATTGCATATAGCGAAGTAAGTTCAACTATCTAAGTCTGAGCCCATGGATGTCAGAAAAAGCTTCTAATTAGCAAAAATGCATTTCTCTGAAAGGGGAGATGCATATTTTTGTGGGGGAACTGTCTCCTCATAATGCAGTATCTCTCAAACTAACCGCGCTAATTGGCAATTCCGCAAGCTAGAATTAATATTCATGTAATTAGTTAATTGATTGATTAGGGCAGGTGAGGATGGGGGGCACAGGTTCAGCAGTTAATTGGTCCTCAGCTCCAGAAATAATTGGCATGTTCGAAATCAAGGTTCTGTCTGCAGGAAAACCTTTCATCACCACATGATCTTCCACCCTTCACATGAACGCAGCCTCTGTTCTGAGAAAAGGGGAATTTGTGTCACAAATTTGCTTCCACTGATCACCTCGCCCACTTAAGGACATCATATATAATTTAATATATACTTACAGGATAATTAATGTTTAAGACACTATAGAATTACTGACCGTCCATTTTAGTGTAGTAGGCAGCAAATGGGGGAATCAAATCAAAAGCATCTTTTCTTTCTATAACCTAATAATACTAAAGTCATATACAACCTGTTTTTATTTCTGTTTTTTTTTTTTTTTATTATCATTATTAAATAGCATATATTAAGGAGAGTTGGAGCTGCAGACTCAAGGTGCTTTTATAAGAAACAATGCAAGATGACATGTTTATAAGATCAGACGATGAGGATCAGGATTCAGACTCTTTCAGACACTGTATTAACCGTCCCTTCAAAAAGCAATTTGTTGCCAGAAATAACTGTGCTGTCTTTGTAACCCAGGCCAAATTAACTTTTAGTCATTTAATCAGCTGATATTATCTCTTGCATTTTCCACACCAAAAGCATTGAAGTGCAACTTTTAAGGAACTAATTGATGTAATGACTCTAATGTGACATGGTCTGTGCTCTCTGCAACAAGTTGTCAGAACTTCATTGCTCCCACACCTTGGACCTTTATTTACTGTCATATTATGAGACAATGTACACAACATAATATCTCATGACGTTTCCAGACATTTAACTATTTGAGTCAATCAAACTGTTTTTGATCAGTGAAGGAGTTATAATTCAGCTGAAATAGCCCTGAATAGTTAACAGAATGATGGTCGGCTATTATTTCCATTTTCTTTACACACATTGGGCCTTTTTGTAAATCGCCTATAACTGATTTATTTCTGATAAATAAATGTTAATTTTGTCCAGTTCAGTCTGGTTTCTTGTGTCCTCAGTTTCTCCCATTTGATTTGTTGGACTGAAAAGATTTCATCTTGATGTGATCTCTGCACAATTCATGCGGCCTATTATTCTGTTCACAGACACTGAATTTCAGATAAGAGCCTGACAAATTTCACATATAACCTTAATCTTATCATCCTTTGTACGGTGCCGCCCCCTTCCCCTTCTTTCTTCCTTTCCGTTCTGTGTTTCTCTGTCTCTCTCCCTTTTGCGAAGATTAGGTGATAGTGAACAGCCATTGTTTTGGCGGGGGTCTTTGAGAGCGTTGTTTAAAGGCTGATGCAGCTCACCTACCGGGGAGGAGATGCTTATTTCATCCATTTAAAGGCTAAAATGTTACACATCATGAATCCAATTTTCTCTGCCTTTTCTCTCTGAAGGCAGGGATTAAAGCCGAGCTGTCAGCTGGCACACCAGATCTTAAGACAACCCGCGGATGTCTGCGATACTGCGCTCAGCTCAGCTCAGACAGTATCTACAATCTCCTGGCTTTTAATTTAGCATTAGACTCAGTAAGCAAAATCACAAGCAGTTTCCATTAAATAGGTAAGTCACTGCTGTGGGTTTACATTAATCAACCTCCTCAAAGTGGGAAAAGGCCAATCATGATCGTTAAAAAGAATTAAGTGCAAAAGTGAGCTCTGGAAATAATTGCTATTGACTTCTCCAAGGGAAGAGGTGAGAGTGGTGTTTTCAGTTCAGAGGGAGAATATGTTTTATTTTGAAATCTAAGAACTGGTCCAAGAACTTAATGCAAAAAATGAATTTTAAGCTTTCTAGATTTCATTTGTTTTTTTGGAGCTGTCTGCTTTATGTTGAATTTACATTGTGTCTTATAAAGCTATGCGTATTCATTTCAGGATTTTGCGGTTTGTTATATGTAAGTATGATAACTAACTTGATTGTCTAAATGGCTCTTGGTTTCCTGGTAAACTTTTTATTCCTCTGCAATTTCAGCCCCTTTAATGTCGACAAGGTATTTTAAAAAATGCTCTCCCTCATTACAGGACTCCCTGGTTTTAAAGTTCAGTGAATTTAATTGGAGTTTTATGGGATAATACGAGGTAAAAAGCCCTTTTAAAGGAGAGCCATTCCTCTCAGTCTCTCTTAGGGAAGCTCCTCTCTCTCCAAAGAGTGGTGTTGCTGTCTCTGGCGGCAGACTAATGGCAGCTTCTAGTGGGCTTATTTGGGTTTAATGTGGCATAATGAGGTTAGGTAATTGGGTTTAGGTCAAGTTGTAAAACAGGTTCAGAGGAGACAGAGATGTGAAGATCATGTAAATGAGTGGTGTTATATCGCTGAACGCTCACACCGGTGGCTACTCAAAGACTTCTCAAAGCATGTCTCGTACAAACGCGAGATCATTCCACATATCCTCATTTCCAAATGGTTCCAGTAACCTTAAGTCAGTCAGGAACATCAATTAAGAAAACACTCATACAAGTGCTAAGTGGTCTTGGGAGGAATGCCTCCCATTAATGCCATCTTTGTATCGTTTTATCACTCACTCCTGTCCTCCTCCATTTCCATCGTCCTCTTCCCTCCTTGTAAATATCAAATCATGTAACATATATTATTTAAGAGCAGGGAAGTTAATGAACATATTAAAAAACGTGGCATCCCCTCAGCAATTTGGAGCCAATTATTAAAATTTGTTAAAAGGCATGACTAATTAAAGAGGATATTTAAATGGGATTGAATTTTAATGCTTTTTTTTCTCCCTCCTTATTACCTTTGTGGCAGGGTTAAGATGAGAGGATGTTGAGATTAGATATTCTCACACTAATTAAGACCACAGATCCCCTGGGAAGAGAATAAGGGCCTGCTCATTCTCTCCCTCCACCCTCGCCTCCTCTCCTCTCCCCGCCTCCACTGTGGCCCTCCGTCTCTCCCCCTGTAGTGCTGGACCACTGGGGCCTGGAGGAGAGACACAGCTGGGATTAAGATGAACTCAGGATGGGATGCGACGTCCTTCCTTCATGTCTCCTCTCCCCTTCCCTCTCGTCTCCCATCCGTAGCTCCCCATGGGGCCCACAGATGACACATTAACCTTTGAGGCTGTCAGGCCATGAGAAAAGAGAGATTCTCACATTACGATTAACTTTGTTCCCTTAATTAAACACATGAACGTGCTGATGAACAGGACCGTGCGATGCCTAGGAACAGAGAAGCTATATTAGATTTTCTGAGAAATTATTAGGGACAATTCAGCTAAATTTTTTTCATTGCGATGGCATTACTGTCACAACTGCACATCACTCTGCATAGGTCATCAGTAACTTGTTAGTGATTATGTCAATCAAGTGCAAGGCAGCCACAGAAAGAGGAAATGGAAAATGGAAAATAATAAGGCAGTCCACCGCAATTGACCATTAAGACATGCTTCCTATTTTTTCAGTAACACTTAAGCCTTTTACAAGAAGCCTTTTACAAGACCTCTAACTAATATGGATTGGAATTTCCTAAATATTTGACATTTTACGGTCATGTCCTGTTATGTCATTATTGTTCAATTCTTTGCAGAAAGCACCTGGTACTCCGGGCTTTTGTTTTCTCTTTTTCATTGGAACAGAGAAGAATGTACAGTAGGGAAACACAGGCTGCACTTTCTTTGTGAAGGGACTTGTTTACAGGGTGAGATGGAGTTCAGCGCGGTGCCATCAGGAACAGGCGCCTGGCAGACAAAATCAGGATTTAGTGTCACAAAGGAGTAAAATGCCCCAATGCCCAACAAGCTGAAGAACGTGTTCACAGTTTAGCCGCACCGTTTTATTCCTGCTAATATGTACATGATCCTAAATAAGACTGATCACAGGTTTAATCTCTCACTGCAGTTATGGTCGAGATTTGCATATCTTCTTAAATGGGCAAGCTGTTGGTTGGTTACTTTACTCTTTCTGGGGGGTGGTAAGGGGCCAGTGCAGTTGTATTTTAGGAGTGTGCCACCACTGGGTATGCATACAAAACTCCTCTCCACCGTTCTCTTCCCCACCTTCTTTTCTCTCCCATGCCTGTGAGTCACTGCCATGCACCATTTCAGGGGAAGGGGAGGGAAAAGGCAAATAAACAAGATCTCTTTCCAGAGTTTATGTTCTCAAAGGGAACTAGATGAGGGGGTAGCGAGCGTGGGGGTGTGGGGGGTCTGCGGCCAGCAATTGAAAACTGTTGCCCTTACCCGGAGAGATCTGTGTACACTACTTGCAAAGTCAAACAAATAGATCCAGGGTGCAGGTTTACGTGTGTGTTTGTGCGACTGCCCGTAAACCTCCCTGCCTGTCATCTTCAATCACTGTTCTCTGTTGCTGATCAGACCTCTCTCTCTCTCCCTCTCCCTCTCTCTCTCTCTCTCTCTCTCTCTGTCTCTCTCTTTCCACACGTGTGTCTGTGTGGAATGGTGTTTATTTCTGTCTTTGTTCATATTTCCCACGTGGATGCCAGGCCTGGATCCAGAGAAGCACTTAGGAAAACCTCTGGCTGACATGGAGCCCTATCTGAAACAGGTCACACACTACCATGCTAAACTCTTCATCACATACTTCTGTACATTTCTATGTGTGCATCACTTTCATACAACCAGGTTACTTGATGTACATGTACAAAGTAATCCAAAGACTTGATAATGATAGTTTTAAGTGATGTCCAAATTATACAACTTAAATACTAATTTCTTGAAAGATACAGATAGGTGAGAAAATAAAGGAGAAACCTGACAAAGGCCCCATCCATAGGGCATGAGGGGTCACTAATTCGTTTGATGAGGTTGAAAGTGATGTGAATGATTATATCGTTTCCCTCACAGTCATAAGATCTCAGGCCAGTTGAACAGCAAATGCACTGAAGTGTTTAGACATAGCTCTTCACCACCAGTGTCAAAACACCAAATGAAGAAATGTCTTTGGAGGACTGATGTTCCATCACTTCTGGAATCAATACCAATGAGCATTTAAGCTGTTCAGGAGGCTTGTGGTGGTCCAACACCTTAGTAAGACACCTGATCTTAGTTTTTCCTTCAATTTGTCACCCATCTGTATTTTCTTTCACTTGTAGTTTCAGAATAATGATAGCCTCTGTGCACTACTTTCAGTGATTTATTGTAAGAACAATAAATACTGGTCACATCAGTCACATTCTTGTACATTTACTTGTTTTACCACAGTGTTGGAACTGCTTTGGGTATTTTCTCTGAAACTCGTGTCGGATTGGTTGGATAAGCTTTAAACTGAACATTGAGACACTCTAGTAACATAAAACTGCATAAAATGACTTTTATTGTATTTAAATGAAATGCAGGTATTAATTTTTTTTTTTTGTTGTTTGCACTGATTAGCTCTCCCAGAAATATGGTGTCCACATTTGTGGAGAAGGAGGTGAATATGAAACCTTCACCCTTGATTGTCCTCTCTTCAAAAAGAAGATTGTTATGTGAGTAAAGCAATAAAGAGTTTGTCTTAATAATACTTTTTAATACATGTGACTGCTTTAACTTCGGGAAGTTGTTGTTTGCAAAGAGTATTTTAAAGTTTTTGTGTGTTTGTGCAGTGATGCAGCAGAGACAGTGATCCACTCAGCAGATGCCTTCGCTCCAGTCGGCTACTTGCGCTTCACCGAGATGCACACCGAGATGCACACCGAGAACAAAAGCAGCGTGAGTCAAAACTTCTGAAAGAATTCAGAAGTGCAACTTGTTTCCCAAATAAGATCAATGCCATTCGATGCTGGATCAATAATTTTACAACAAAAGTTTGACTATGCTGTGGGGTTGATTGCTCTAAAACCACTCTGAGGGCAAAACAAATACAAGAACAAAACCCTTTGGTGTCTGACAACTTTGTCGAGGAGAAGAGAAACACAGCACTGTAGGGCAGGGTTCAGATCAACCTCCAGAGGGCCAATCTCTCTCCCGCACTCTCTCGCTCTCAGTCTCTCCCTTCATCCCTCGCACTCTCTCCTCTAGCCCCACATGGCCTACTTTGACGTCTGCAATATTCACTGCAGCCTGAAACTAGGCCCAGCTTAATAAACATGTCTGCTCACATTAAGGCGCTTTGCATTCAGGTAGCTGGCTTAGCGGACACAGGCGGGGGTTGCAGAGAGGCAGTAGGAAATGGCTTTTGGTATATTAGAAGGAGCTGAATGAGGCCTCGCAGTCTGGAGGGGTGACACTTCGAAACATTTGACTTTCTTTGCAAGAGCAAAAAACTTGAGAGCAGAGAGATCCTGATAGATCGACATTGACCTCATTTATGTGTACTTTTAATTACTCTTGTTCAAATTGTCTGGTTTAATAAGACACCTACCAGCTGATGAGTGTTTCTGGCGACAGGAAGTGCTGCTTGTATGCCGTTGTTTTTGTTGCAGCGAGTTAAGAGTATCAGGGTTACACTGAGGAATGGCGCTCGCCTGTAGATCAACATGTCTCCAGGGTAATAGCATGTGATTTGCACGTGTGTTTCCTTGCACATCACACCGTAATGTGTTTTGTATTTGTATATGTGCAAGAGAGTGTGTGTTACTGTTTGCAGCCTTGTATGCGTCTGTGTGCATGTGTCTGCATGTTGGGTGGGGGCTGGGACTGTTATGGACAAAAAACATACCCCCATCCCACAACCTCTGTGACCCTGCAGCCTCACTCCCTACAGCTATATATTTTTTCACTCCCCACGCTGCTGCTCCCACCCCCATCGCACAAACACACACACGCTCCCACAGCCCCCCCTAGGTTTCTGGGGGAAGAGCAGGGAGATCCAGGGTCTGCAAGGGGTGGGGAAGGCAGTGGAGGGGAGGTAGGGGGGTAGGCAACCACGGGAGAACCTGCCCTGGTTCAGCCTTCTGAAGCTCTTCTCGTCAGGGTGACAGATCCGCGGTGACACCAGCACTAGAGGAAACTGCACCGGGCTCAGGGGGTGGGGATGGACCACCATCATTTGCCCTCCGTTAATGCTAGTCAAGCTATTTTTCATGCTGGCCAGGAGAGAGGGGCTGAAGTATAATTAATTTGATTATCATATGGGCTAATGCAGTTGACAGCAGATGAGGGGGGTGAATGAGTCTTGGGCGGGTTGAGGGGGGCGTTGAGGAAATATGAAATATGTATTTAAATGCGTGACGCCCCAGCAGGATTTGGCAGGTAATATGTATGCCTTAGAGAATGGTAATGATTTGTTATTTAAAGAAGTACCAGAGTGTGGCATAAGTAAAAACAAGAAGAAAAAAACCCTGGTGAAATCCAAAACGTGTCTCACCCATCCAGTCGTGAGTTTTGAATGACAGCCAGCGTGATTGAATCTGCAGTATCAGAAAACACCACTCCCTGTTCGCCCGAGCCACGAATATGTTAGCATGTTGTTTTCATATTCATTCACCTTGAAGTTATGTGTGTCTGGGCCGTTGTCATGAAAGACAGACAAACACAGCCTGCTTGGTGGGGTATTTGAAAAGGTTGGCTAATTATACAGCGTTTTGTCTGTCTTTGCAAAAGGCTCCGCGCTCTTTGGTGGGCGTTTGGCCTGATGTATTCCCTGTGGTGCTTTATTGCAGGATGTGGTGGCGAGAGCTTTGCCCCATGGTAGTTGTCCTTGCCAGAGCGCCATTGACAAGATGACTGAGGAGGTGGAATATGCTGATCAAGCTGAAGACAACCAGCAAGAATTTACATCAAATTGTGACCTTAGTTGTCAGCAGGGCCACGGTGAGATTCATTTATTGTGAGACATGCATTCATGAGTGTGTGTTTTGTCTATGTGTGTGTATATGTGCATGCATGTATGGGTGTGTCAGATAATATCTGTGTGGCGAGCGCTCACTGAATCTGTGTCACACGGCCAAGTATCATGATACTGGTACTTCTTGAGTGATTGTTTGACAAGAGCTTTCATTTCAGAAGTGTGTTTGTGACAGTCTCTGAAATCCTCTCTCCTTCAACATAAACCACATATGTATGAGTTCCCTCTCAAACAGTATCTGTCCTGATTGTGAATAAAGAGAAATATGATATGACATACTTATTTTCTATTGTTTCGATCAAGTATTGTAAGCACTGGTTTAACTATTTGTGGTGCTGACCACATAAAGGACTTGTCTAATTCTGAACCATGTGAACCTTCTTCCTCATCAATCAATCGCATCTCTTCCTGCAGATCTCTCTCCATCCTGCTCGGCCAGAAGCCGTAGGGGCTATCAGTGGATCTCTGGCATCAACGGCTTTCAGAGCCAAGACCCTGGGATCCAGGGCCAGACATCAGCAGCTTTCGTACAGCTCCAAAGTAAGGGAAAGTGTAAGAAAGAGGAAGAAAGTACCGGAGATTGAACGTTTAACGAAGAACACGGTGTACAACAACTGCGGACATGCTTTTTCTGCTAGTCTGCTAGAAAATTCTTTTTTCCCTCTTTAAAATCACTGAAGCAAAAGGCACGCATAATGACACGCACAAATAAACTAACCTCTTTTATGCAATGTTTTCTCAGATCAAATAAGAATTACATCTTTGATATGATCAAGGCGAGATGATATAGAATTCCTTTGTCCATGGGTGATTTAAGCGTCTGACTAAAAGAGGTTTTCTGCAGGGCATTACAGTACTTCAGACCTAAAAACAAAACAAAAAAAACAACAATGAAGAGAATCATGGGGAAAACTTCTTTGTCCCTTGAGTGTCTTTCTTTCTCCTTGCTGTGTTGGCCAAACTCACATGAGGAGGTGTGGCAGAGCTTGAAAAGTCGTTCCTTATTCAATAGTGCTTGTCAACCCAACAGGCAAAACCCTGTGTGTCAGAGGCTCCATCCATCACAAGAATGCGATAGTGAGTTGGCCACCAAACAAGGACGAGCATTTTAAATTAACCCCAACCGGGCTTCTTTTTAAACACACACGCACACACTTACACAGTGAAGTCATATTGGGTGGGTTAGCGTGTTTGCCCTGCAGAAGTTTAAAAGTGCACGCTTTTACAGTGTATCTCAGTCTTCTTTTTTCCTCTTTCTCCTTTTTGATGGAGAAAGAGGAGCGAAAGATGAAAAGCATATTTAATGTTTATCGTGGTGCTCGGCTGAACAGCCTTCACAGTGCAGAGACAATATTAAACAAGTTAATATTTAATGAACAACCTCTTTGTATGAGGGTGAAGTAGTCTGAGACGCTGGTGTTGGCAAAGGAAAAACAAACTTGAAGCTCTTTCAAATGATTGTAGGGAGAACGGCTTCGCTTTGAGCCGTTGCGCCCGCGTTTGCATCTAAAGCCTGCAATGTGCACACGTGCTGCATTAGACTGCGCTTTATAAGAGGGGACAAACACCATTACCACTTTAAAGTAGTCTCAGTGGACTTCAATGTCAGAAAAAAACTTTCATTCGCTATCCACCTCACAACTACAGTGGTAAGGGTGTACAAATCTCTGCATGAACTGGTTGGCTTTTTATGCAATATGTAAATATATACACAATATTTATAAAGGTAGACCAGAATGAAGAGTCTCCAAGAACCAGTTGCAGGAAATTGTGGACCAGTCATAAGATGTACTAGTGCACCTTTTTTGCCCATGTAAATATGCTACATTTTCATCTGGGGTATACTGTATTTTCTGCTTTTTTTTTTGTATATCAGTGAAGTATTGAAAATATGTCACACTTTCTTTATTCATTTATAATGTGCTGCCTGTTTGCAGGTGAGTTGGACAGCAGAGGCTGGAAGCTTAAGGACATTATCCTGGTTCACCTGTATGTGAGCAGCATGGACGACTTTGGTCCACTCAACACAGTCTATAAGAAACACTTTAGCATAAACCCTCCAGCCAGGTAAAGCAAACACACATACAGACATTGAACTGTCTGTCTGTGTTATTTGTCATGGAAAAGCTGACAAACCTCATTTTTTTTGTAGGGTGTGTGTCCAGGCTCCTTTGCCTGCTGGTCAGTTGATGCTGATGGACTGTCTGCTCCATGAATGGACTGAGGCCCCGCAGGAAGGCTGCTTCCACCAGAGAGAGGCCCTGCACGTCCAGAGCCTGTCCCACTGGGCCCCAGCCAACATTGGTCCCTACAGCCAGGCCCTCAGGGTAAGACTCTAAAGGTCCACAACAGGGAGAGGTGCTGACAGGTTGAAACTGATGGCAGCCAGAAAGGAGAGAAAGTGCTTAAATGAGCCTAATTTTGCCATGTAGAGCTGCAACTAACAAGAAAACAAGAAATAAATCATCAGGTAATCAGTTATCTGGTTTTGGGTTAATCAATCCATGCTTTCATTTATATAGTGTCTTAAAGGTTTGACAAAATCCATTACAAGTTGCCAGAACCAAAAGTGATGCCTGTCTGAAATTGTTTATTTTGTCTGACAGTAAAAGAAATTCAAAGATACTATATAGACAATATGAAGCTGACAATGATTTAGATCTCCACATTTTAGAAGCGGTAACAATTTTCTGTTGACCCAGTTATCGATGAATTAACCAATGAGCTCAGCATTGCAGTCATGTCAAAAAAAATATCCTTAACAGAGAATCCTCATATATGATTTTCAGTAGATCGCTTCCTATTATTATTATTTTTATCATTATTCTATTTGAAACTCACATCCCCTGCTTACAGTAGCTTCTTATTTGCAGTGATAATGATACAGCTCTCTCTGAATCCCTTAATCCTTGTCTAGAGTGGGCATGCAAAAAAAAATCAAGGAAAGATCATTTTCCTTTGTAACATTTGTTTGTAGTAGCAGTTTGGAGGGTGATCAATGGATTAATGAAGGAATACCAAGGATTGATATGAAGAATGATGGGTCTGTCTGCTGGTTCTTAGGGCACTTTGGTCTGCTTGACTCTTACAAAGTAAATGAGCTGTCTCAGATTACATGCAGTATGTGCATTTTTCTTTGTCTTTACAATGCCAATGCGTGTGATTTTTGTTTTTTGCCGCAGTTTGTCCTCAGTACAACTTTTACGTGTACATGTAAATATGTATCTCCATTATGCAGCATGTATCCATTTTTACACATGTTTGTAAAGCCAAGGAATTGAACTTCTTTCATATTGTTTAAAAACCAGAAAGAATGTGCAATTCAAAGGCAGAGCAGAGGAAGTGTGGGCCGTGGTTGCACGGATGGCTTGGTGTTTTGTTTACCCAGTGTGTATTGTATGGGATTACACTTGTCAAGGTACTGTCAACAAGGATAGTGTCCATCTCCTCCACACTGTCCTTGATCCTGCAGCCAAATCCGTCTATGAGTGAGAACATGTGTGGATTAGCCATTCATTTTGAGCTTGACGGCATATCTCACCAGTGTGTCACTGAAGCTCAGAGGCAGTGGTGCAGTTTGGATTCCTGAACTGTAACCTACAGAGTCAGGTTTGCTTTAAGCATGCCAGCAGTGTTTGATTTCCTCAATGGAGTGTCATTGAGACATGAAATTAGAGTCAGCTGTAGCCATGTGCTGTTGCATCTGGAAAACAGTTTAATCTCTCATCCTCCTAATGATCATTCATATCCAAAGCAGTCTGAGGAATCAGTGAGCAGAGTTTGCTGTGCACGGCGCTTCATATGACCCCTGCGTCGTCTCTCAGTGTGTCTGTTCCTCCTCCACACTACGACGACTTAATTTGATCAAAAATGTATTAACAACTCATCAGTACAGCCAGAGATTTTTACATATTGATACAATTACCCCCGTGCTGTGAGCAAGCATGCAGTGCCACCCCTCCTCTCACTTTGACTCCATCTTAATGACAATTTTCCTTGGTGACTGTTGCCATGTGACACCACAGCGACAGGGCTCTGGCAACAACAGAGGTTGAAAAGCTGCCGTCTGAGACCAAATAACCTGAAGCTCTCCACGTTCACTCTCTGTGGAAAAGAATTAGTAATTAAAAGCAGGATCCAGCTATACGAGTGAGTTGGGTGGGATGGGGTGGGGTGGAGTGGGTAAACTTGAAATGATTAAAGGATGAATTTGTGTTCTTAATTATGTCCAGATGATGTAATTATTTTTGTGTAGCAGAGGTGTTTTTGTGATGAGTCCTTTGAAGAGGGTGAGTTACGACTTAGCGGAGGAAATAAATAGCAAATGATGGTGCCCTTTGATGACTTATTCTGGTTAATTGTTTACTTTCTTGTTTGTCCTTATGAGAAAACCAAGTTCCTCTGTAGTGTGGCTAATGTAATCATAGACGAATCAATAACCACTTTTGCCGTAACCAGTGTATTCATTCTGACAAGTGTCCAGCAGTTTGAGACAGAGCACATGGCTACTGACAGGACGTGGCACTCTGGCCCTGCAGGATTTGACCACAGTAGGTCTCTCCACCATGAAGGGTGATAGTGGTGGAGGTAGAGAGGAATGGCATTAGGGATTGGCATGTGATGGATGCTGGATCTTCAAACTCCATCCATCTATTCATCCGTCTGCCTAGGCTTGTCATGTCTCTCAGCTTCAGCTCTCGGGAATGGCAAGCTGACTGGATGTCGACTTGGCCTGGCAGACTGACAGATTCAGATCCGTCTTGATTTAAAGAATTAGTTAACCTTTATGATGTCAAAGCAGGAGGCCTCTCAGTGTATTTTATGTTAATGCATAATATGGGGGTAGTTTAGGTAAAAGCCTCAAGCTACAAAGAGAAAAACAGAGATTTAATTTATGCTCTGTTTTTACATCACTTCATATTGTTCCATATCTGATGGACACGTGTGTAGAGGTTGTGTTCACCACAGTATGTAATACTTGTGGTATAATGTTGTTTGCGAGTCTGGTAACATCAAAGATTTTTGCCACTAATTGCTTTGTTTTGCTGTCTTATTTCTGAAAGATCTAATGCAAATTTTGCTTTCATTGTTTTAGACACAATTTACATAATCTAACTAACATATAAGAAATGTCACTCTGTTATTGCATCAATCAATTCATTTAAAACAAGCGATGACCTCAGACATCCGGTTTCTGATGCAGAATATCAAAACAAATTCTCCCATTACAACAAAAGCCACGTAATTGTGTGCTTTTAAAAGAGATAAAAGTTATTACAGCGTTTCCTGCTTGTTGTTTGTTACACAAAGCTTTTAAACAATTCTGTTGCATTAGTATAATAGCAGGGGAAAAAGAGCATGGGCCTGTTTCTTCAGCCAGCAATATTCCATTTGTACTAATAACAAACAATTATGCTTCTGAGTTGCCAGATGGAAAAAAATTGACCTTTCATTTACTATAATCTCAAACTGTAGCATTATTTTCCACATGTATCTGAATTCATGCTGCCAGCTCTGTCACGTTCCCTTTGGATTAACACTTACAGTCGCAATCACAATAGCCAGACCAGGTTTGAACAGAAGGACGATCAGTTGAATGGTTGTTAAACATCTCCTCTTTCTTGTTAAGGTAAGTGGCTCACCCCTGGGATATTTGCTGGGAAATTATACTCACTGATCAGATTCTACCGGGCTGTGTTTTGGGAGCTGACTGCGCTAGCCTCAGGTTGCTGGTGAACACTAACCCCTTGCCTCATTCCCCTAATTGTGAGTGACAGTCAATATTGCGGAAGGCCGTCTCACACAAGCCCACGATAGGATTTGCATTGGATTTTGAAAATTGTCAAAGTGGACTGTGAGGCATCAGGAGGGAAGTGGATCTGACGTTGCCCATTAACGTCAAAGGGAGGAGCGTACTGAGGCGGGTGCCAGAATTTGAATAATCTTCTTACAAGAGTCTAAATGTCTAAAAACAATGAGCTGAACTTTGTCTGACCCTCTTGATGAGGAGTTCAGAGGTCAGCCTGAGAGACGGTAAGGCTGGGCCACCCATGTAGCACCAAAAAGAGGAAAGTTTCCCCTGCTCATTTGTAGCCCCACTTTTGTTTGTTTTATTTCCACCAACAAGATGTCAAAGATGATTTTAAGGCATTTTAGGATAGAGAAGAGGATGAGTTGTGATGAAAAAAACCTCTCTGAACTGAACTGAAACGGAGAGCGTGGTGACGCTTTATGCGTTTAGCTGGTAAAGTCACCCCTGAAAATATATATGAAGATGTAATCCCTCATCTGTATTATAGAATTAACATACAAATGTATTATAGTGTTTTCCATTAGAACTGTAGTGGGAGAACAAATGGCGTATGATGAGTTCAAAGGACTGACAGCTAAATATGAGCGAGTGTGACGGGTGAGAAAGCAAAAAAAAAAAAAGAATGAAGTGATGAACAGCTGAAATTAAGCTAAGTGCTTCAGTTTTATGGTTTGTTGTTCTCCACCAGAATGTTTCACTACTGTAAAAGAGCTAACTTGCACAATTCAGCAAAGCCCCCCTCCACACACACACACCACCACATAAATACCCCCCACCCCTCCATCCTTTCACCTCCCCAAACTTCCTCAGCCTGCATCTAGAGAATATATCTACCTCAATTACCACAGAAGAGCAATTAGCCAAAAAACAGTGTGTGTGTGTGTGTGTGTGTGTGTGTGTGTGTGCATCTGCGTTCAGGGAGGTATTCATGCAGCACGAACAGATTAATTAGGACATTTAACTTCATTTCTAATACAACAAAATTAATCCCATAAAATATGAGGGATCTCGGAGGAGGTGCCTGTCAGCATCTGACGCCTCTCCCCTGTTTGCCATAATCTATTAAAACCTTGCTTTTATCTCACCTCTCCGCTGTCATACTTTATGGATTTTTTCATAAACACGGCCCATACTTCATAAATGTCTCAATTTTCTAGTCTATTAACATTACTTCAAAAGCGCTTGATAAAAGAGGAGGGCATGCGTGAAATAATGCACCAATAATACGAAACGCTGGAGGCTAGAATAGTAGGGGCGGCTCTCTAGCGTGCACACTCAGACAATGCAAGGGATGTTATCAACTTTAATAAAAGAACAAATGATCACTTCCAACCAAGGAGGAGGGGAGATGAGGCACGGTGCAAGGGGAGGGGCCAGGAGGAGAGCAGTTGTTGAGTAATTGAGTCGGTGAAAAATGAGGTCTTGAAGGCTCAGCAGTTTGAGCAGTCATGAGATTGAAAGCTCCTCAAAACTGCGGTGCTCTTCGGCACGTGTAGTTACTTGCTCCTAGCTGCAGCGGAGGATGTTAACACAGATTTGTTTTTTCTTTTCATTTCACCGAAGGCACAAGTAGAATAAGGCTGGCTGCTTCCTTTCCTGAATGCCCCGAATTGTGTGCAATGAGTTGAACCCTTTGTCTGCAGAGGAGTCAGAGAGGTTTTGACTGACAGTCAGGCTTCACCTCAGAGCCTTTCCCCTGCGAGCATTGATTCAGTTCCTGTCTCTGAAGATCACCAGAGTCTGTCTCTGTAGACTTTACTCATCCTACCCAAACACTAGGGTCAACTGTCTTCACTTTAACCGGACACAAGTGAAACATACTGATCAAACTCAGGAAGCCCTTACCACAGTGGCATGATGGCTGTATGCCCCGAGGCCAGGTCTTACAAAGACACACACACACACACACACACACACACACACATGCACTCACACCTGTGTGCTCTTTGTGGTTGTATGACAAGGTAAACTGGTTAGGTCATTAAAATGAGTCACAGATGACTCACTGTAACACACTCATGACTGATAGTACAGGTATACGGCATTCAAAGCACAGTCAGTGACATGCAAATAGATAAAGATGTATGCAAACACAAACAAAGCAGGGAATTTGAACGTACTCAATATCTCATACCTTCAGTAGATCTGTATCTAAACGTTTGTTGACAGACATTTGCTTGAGTGCAGGCCTGTATACCCACAATATGTATGCATACTCTTCAGTACAGTCATGTGTGCAAACATCCTTCCCCCTCCTCTAAGACACGCCTGCATTGCAAGACAAATATTTGTACTGACACATGGTCATAGCTCCGTCCTGGGACAGTGCTGGAGCTGCTGGTTGGGGTGGGGGCACTTTTGCATCATGTATGTGAAAGGCCAAATTAGACCACCTTTTTAATCTGATGAGGGGGCAGTTTTAGTGGATGGCAGCAGCGGTAATTATATTCTTTCCAGCCCCATCCCATGTGCCCTAATTCCCCCCTTTCTCCCCTGTCATGACCACATAGTGGCTGACCTGCCATGGCAGTAGTCATTTTCAGGAGTCAGTGCGTTCTTTGTTACATTATCCTGCTCTGCTGCTGCTGCAGCACCACGTGGGCACAGGCTGGTATCAGCTTGTACCAGGCGAGGACAGGGGAAGGACTGGATCTGTCAGAGTGCATCGGCTCTCAGGCGGTCACCTACGCCGGCGCTGTGCCTCTGCCCCGGCCCCTGCCACACTCCCACTCATTAATGGGCCCAGCCCTGACAACTGATCCTAATTGCCTTTGAACAGCTCTTCATGTATTATTGGTGCCTGACTGCCTTGGTTCATGTCAACAAGCAATGGGAAGCAGAGACAGGATAGCCACAGCCATCATCCCACTTCCACATTCCCATAAGTGTGCACAAAATATACACACATGCATGTAAAATGATGTGGAGACACGCATGTAAATATATATCTGTATCACACACATGTGGACATGCACCATTTAACCATCCTGGGAAGCTCCATGAGACACACGTCTGGTTTTGGTGGAGAATTAAGAAAACCTTTAATGGAATATAGATTAATTTAATCAATCCTTGTGTATGAGTGTGATTTTATTTGATAAATGATAGAATCTGCTTTTTAATTTGAGAGAACCACATGAGTGTGTGTATGTGTGTGCGTCTGTGTGTGTTTGTTTGCCTCTCACTTTGTCACTGCTGATGAGTAGTGGAGGGGTGAATGGTTCAGAGACATCAAGAAGGCATCTGAAAAGCGTCATGTAAAGATCCCACCATCGCAGATATCTGCCAAGACACTTGCGCTATTACAATTGCAATCACAAACACTCAGTCAAAACACATCAATTATTTGTAGTCCCATGTGTGAATTATTACCCCATATCCAACTATTTACTTCCCATTTCACCCCGCTATTTGAATTCTGAAAAAGGGAGAGGTGGGTTAGCTTGGCTTTTTATTTGCAGAATGAAATAACTGAATAGCAAATGCATAGATAAAAAGCATAGCGGCGTGTCCTGTCCACTCCCATCACTGTCTGAGAGAGGAGAGACGTATGACCATCCCATTACTATGGTAACTAGCCACTATATTCAGAGCTGCCCGGGTGTGTTGCTTCCCCCTGCAGTGACGAGAGGGCATAGCTGACAGGGTGCCTGCACGCGCTCACGCACAAGCAATACACACACACGGACGCACACAAAAACACACAGATAGGGAGGGTCTGGAAGATGCTCCTTGCGAAATGTACGTGTGAGGCAAATACAGACAGAACAATACAGGGGCCTGTGCCCACACATGCTCGTGTGGTGGTGACATACAGAAACTAATACAGATCAATATCAGCAAATGCAACGTTTTACTCTAACACTGAATCTTTCATCAAAAAGAGTATACACACAAATATGAGAAGAATTTAACAGTAAGAAAATAATCAAACATGAAAAAAATTGTATTTTTGATATGTGGCAGAACAGAATGAAATAAAATTGTGTCACATTTTATTAATAGGATATCTAGGTTGCATGTGATATGTTACCAATGAGCACAGGCTTCGTAACACTAATTGTCACCAATCCAGATGGAGAGGCTGTTAGTAATGGCTTGTTACAGCAGCAGATTCACCTCCTGACTATGATGTAAAGCACTGTGCTGCGCATTGTGTATTTTAGGAAACTGCTATTATAGATGATTTCTGCAATTATTATGCTCTCTTATATCTCTGTGATTCCATAACTTGCACACAATGACGCAGTTCCACAACAATTACATTACATTATTACATCCACATGCAACAGTGTGCGCTACAATTGCCTTTTTATCTTCATTTATTAAGGTGATTTTTCTCCCTGGCGCGACCACAGATGCCTCAGAAAAGAGTTAGCGTTTACGTTCCATTTACTTTTGGCCACTCGCTTCATCATAAATTTCCCATGGAGCAATTCTTCTGAGTAGTAACTTTTAACCTGGGTCATTCATTTTTCAAATGCCATTGTCATCAAAGCACACTTCAGCGAGGTAAAAACTGCTGCAGATGAATAATATACAGCCCACTGTTTTTTCTGAGGACATATAAGCATGTTCACTTTTAATATATATTTATTATTGATATTATTGATTTATTATGTAAGGGAATGTCAGGCCCCGCGAGTCTTGGTAATGTAATGAAGTTGGGATGTTCAGGGTAAGAGTTCATCCAATATAATATACAGTACACAATATTTTCCACATGTCAAAATTTATTGAGTTGAATTTGATGCACTGACAAAAACTGTTAATATTTGCTATATTTTTCAGTGGGGATTCAGTGCATTTGCAGCATATTGTATTTTATCAGTTTGCTATAGTGAGAACATTATTACCCCTGGTGCATATTTTCAGTAAACTAACACTTTTAATAATTCCAAAGTTGATATAAACAAGGGTTAGATGGATCATCTTTCTTTTTCAAACGTTTCTTTTTTTACTGTTATTCTTTTATTGACATTTTTTACAGGTGAATTGGATTTTCCTGTATTTATTGATAAAAATAAATACAGAGCAACACTTGTTCAGGTGTTGCAGTGAAGTCCCCGAACAGTTTGTTATACTGTTTTTTATAATTTATTCGTACTGTTTCATCCCTGCTTCTGCATTTCAGTGGTGGGATTTTTATGCAAGCATTTTGACTTGCCAAAAAAAAAAAAAAAAAGAAAAACAAAATCCAAGGAGACCTCGATGCTGTCTAGCCAGCCTGTCCATGGACTGAATGGGTTTTGTATGTACAGCTTTGCTGATGCACCAGCTGCCCTTTTAATGCAGCCATACTGCCATCTGTTGAGAGGAGAGGGAACTACATATCGTTTTGCTCTTCTCTGCATTTTCTGCACTGTCTTGATCACTCTGTCGTTCAGTATTTGTTTGTCGGTTATTATGTGAATACTGAAGTACATGTTGCAAGCAAATGAACAAGACAGGGAAGAAAGTTTGTGTGTGTGTGGGGGGGGGGGGATGAGTGTGTTTAACTGGAAGTGTTGGATGTGGCTGCAGAGAAATCTTCTCTCTGAACCAGCAACTTCATATCACTGGGTCAAAGGCTGATTTGTTGTAGACATTCACATCGTCTTTTCCAGGGCAGACGTTTTTACACTGTGGTCCTATCCTTCATATCACACGCAGACTTACTCAACTTCACCACAACTGACAGTTACACTGTAATGGTTGTGCCACGGCACTTTATGTTGACATAATTCTTTTATGCCCAGGTTAAGTTAGTGCTTCTATTACCAGCCAGACTGAGAGATGTAGCTTCAAATAAAAGAAAAATATGAAAAGACAGAAGAGATGAGATGGTCACAGCTGGGAAGAGAGAGAGAACGGGGGTTGAGTGTTGCAGTTTCAGCATCATTCAATCAGACAACATGCCCCTCAGCTGAAACAGCGAGACCCTCCCCGATTCTCTCGAATTAGGGAGATTAGCAGGAAAGCGCATAATGCAGGATGATGGAATTTGTCATAATTTGCATTGTCCTGGAAAGATTCGGTTTGATAGAGCGATGCGTGGAGGGGCTTGTCATGTCCCACGGGCAGGTCATAGAGGAAGCTTGGCAGAAATGATTTTTGCGATATGTGCATCAGTCGTAAAAGCCTCACAACCAATTTGTCAAAAAATGTGAGGTCGGGACAGTTGAAGGCAGCAGGGCATTTTGCCTAACGCAATGAAAAACCATGCCCCTCCATCACTCTTCATCCACTGCCCAGCTCTGGTGTGGCACAGTACTCCACAGCAGCAGACAGTTTTATTACATCAGCTTTGAGTATTTGTTGTGTTTTATTTGATCTTATTTCTCCATTTTAACATTATTATAGCGACAGCAAATTTACTCAAGGACAAAAACACAACAACCATGTCAGATTTTTATCAAAACTATCTTCATGATGTGGTAAAAATCATTTTTTAATGATGGTGGGAAGATATATCTGTTTATTCATTTTCCATGCCTGTTGGCATTCAGATGTGTCCCTGAGCATCCAGCAGTCAGGCTCCCCTGACCTTGGTTATAGTACTGAGCGGCAGCTCCTGACCAGCATAAAGTTGACCAGAGCTGACATGACAGTGTTACTCTTCCACACGGTTCAGTGTCTAGGGAATGGGCATGTCGAGGGCAGACATACAGGCACAATAGAAAAATACACATAAGCTTACAGAAGGTGGGGGTTGGGGAAAGGCCAGTGTCCCTGGCTCAGACTGACCACACATTGCCTCAACAATGGCTCATTATCGTTGTGTAATCTGGAGTATTCTGCTAAATTTGTCAGTGTAATAACCATGTGTTTTGAACATATGCTTATGGTTTAGTTTTCTGAATAAATGTGCAGTTTTAGACCTAAGAGAATGCATTCAGAAATGCCCTATACTTGCCTTTCTTTGTGCACTTCATACGGCTATTTATGTCGCCGTTTAAGTAACACTGATTTTGTGTGACAGTTGAGCATACAGGGGTTAGGCTCAAACTGGAGCACAAACAGGAAGAAAAAAAATAGAGATAGTAGAAAAAAATAGGAGGGAATAAAAAAGGCAAATATCTCCCTCCTCCTTCCCATGAAGCCTTAAATGAGAAGCCTAACATGGGGAGAGATTCTGTAGAGGGGAGAGGTTGTGGTTCTCCTGAAAGGTTTGTATTTGTAGAAATGAGGTGTCAGAAGAGGCAGGATTTCCTCAGGGCGCAGCACAACATGAGCCCATCTCTTATCATTTCCCACTCCCAGACGTGATCTGCTTTGAATGCACTAATGCTGAAAGAGCCCCACAGACTTGAAGCCAGTTCAAGATGAAATCACAGCACACATCCCTGACAAACTGCCATCCACCACACAAGGATTAAACAGTCGTTGCATATCAAATCCCCAACAAAACGTAGAAATAATATATGCACTTAAATACATTCAACAAAACTTCAACCTCAGTTTTTTTTTTTTTTTTGATCCCCACATTTTGAACTATCTTGAGCTATTTGCCAACCCTGAAATATTCAAGAAAAGAAGAAAATTACTAAAGAGAAAAAAAGAGGGCAGACAGGAATTCAGAAATTTGTCACATATATTAAAAATGTTTCATAAGGGATTAAAAGTGAAATAAGTTTGTCCTATTTTAGTATAGTTTCTATATCAAATTAGGTTTTAAGTTGCATAGATCCTGGGTTTGAATCTGCTGTAGTGGCTCTTGAACTGATCGGTCTTAAAAAGTGATAACAATGAGTTGGACAGCCTCATCCATGTGCTCTGAAAATACATTTATTTACCCTCCGTGCGCTGTGGTGAGGCTGCAGACAACTCTGCCCACAGACACACTGTTAAAGATTTTCTTGTTACATAATAGTAAACAACTGGCAGCAGGGTTGAGTTGTGTCTCTCTGCTCCTGACATTTAAAGTTTGCTTCTGTGTTTGTAAATACAACAATAGGATAACATTAATGTACAATATTTAACAGTATAGTAAAGTAAAGCATTACCAGTTTGTCAGTGTAGCCTATGTGCACTTTTTCACATGAGGTATACTTGCAGATTTTTACTAAACATGTCTTTGGGTGTGTATTATGTGCTACTGTATAAGCTATTGAAAGACCTTATGATTTAATAAATTACTCCGTGGATGCTTTACTGTTGAAAAAAAATGCTTTAATAGCAAATAAACTCTTTGTAAATGAGTTAAAATTTGTGTGTCTTAACCATGTTTCTCCTTATTGAATCTTTGAAAACTTTTAAAGCTTTCTTTGAAAAAAAAAATAACAAGAGGCACATTCAGCACAAATACACTAAAATATCACCCATTTAATGATAAATACTTTAAGAAGTCATGCAGTGTGTCTGAACATCAACCAGTGGACACAAATAAACATTAAATATCAAAGTCAAAAAAATAATATTAATAAAAAAAAAACCCCGAAGTTGCATGTGTGTATTTTGTAGGACTGTACAAGTTAATGATGGGTAGATGATTTAATGAATGATGAAGAATCAAGAAAGTGGGAGTGAAGGAGCCAGTCAGTGAGTGACTTGTTATTATGACTGACTGGGAAAATGACAGAGAGAGTGAGTGAATGACTGACTGACCCAGAATGATTTAGTGAGCGTGTATGTGTGTGTTTGTTCTTGCATCAACAGATCAACAGCCCTGTCCTATACTATCTTGGATGCATTGTGATAATTAATTGTAGCATCCTTTTAGGACCTTCCTGTCACCTTGTCACTCATATATCCAAACAGTACATACATTCAATTATAATTTTCCTCTAAACACAGAGCAGTGAAAGAAATATTTTTCTGTGCTCAGATGAGTAACAGAAGAGATTCCTTAACAAGCTCCACAAATCGAATGTTATGAGCTGCTTGTGTTATGAGCTGTGAGACACAGCAGAGCACAAGGTCCTCAAAATAGTCAAAGCTGCTGTGAGCACAGAGTAACAGGTGAAAGATGTAAGCAGCTAACCTTTGAATGAATCCCTGGGTGTAGCAACATTGTCTCACTGCTGATGGTTTAAAGGTGTGGTAAGGAGAAAAGGCCAGACAGAAATGCTGGTTGGACATCCTCACCCCATTTCAGCGTGGGCTTAAGAATGAGTTGTGTATTCCCATTGTCCCATTGTAAACTATAAAATGCAAAAGAAACTGAAATCTGTTTATCCTTTCACAGATGTTCATTGTACTCTTTGTGCACCACATGGAATGTCAGGACGCACTGTACTGAATATGTAATTGAAGCTATGGAGGGACTTGAGCTTAAAACTAAGTAAAATGACCCAGATTGAGAGATCCAGCTTCACTCTGTTGTGTGACATCCTGACTTGCCACTGAAACGGGTGTTAAAAAGTTAATAACCATTCCTGTACGGTTTCAGGCTGTGCAATCATTTTAACCTACCAAGCTGTTTGTTCAGTATGATTTGCAAACGTTTAGACACAAAGATTACAAAAACTACTGTTGGCTATACAGAAGTAACTATCTGGTATGCATTGGCCATTTGTGCGTTGCCTTCAGTGTTTGTGTATCTAAAAGCTGACTTAAATCAGGTCCAGCTTGGTCCACACTGAATCTAAATATTTGAAGAAAGTCATTTTATCAAAAGGATACTAAACATAATGATTGGTTAGTAAATCAGACGAAATATGAATAAGATGAAATAGGCAACCTAAACTGGCATTTTGATGTAAATTAATAACAGTTATATCAATGTAGGATCATCTAAAGGGACAGATGTATCACAAATATTAATTACATTTTGCGTGTGATTACCCACCCTGTAGTGACACTGTGCTGCCATTACCCCCTTTAGCTTGGTTACATGTGTCCTTGCATAAAAGAAAAGTTACACCATATTAATCTAACCTATTTTACACATTTTGTATTATCATTTTCCTGGTTAAATTATGCATGAGGTCTCAATGGGGAGAAATGTGACCATTAGCATATCTGATAGGAGCAGGGGAGCAGTTTTCCACCTCTCTGTCCTTGGAACCAGGCAGAAAAACCTGACTGTTCGTCAATACCAGGTCATTTTATCCAGGCTCAGCCCGGTTCATCTGTACCATTCCCAAGCTCTACTAATGACATTTGGAGACGTCCTCAACACGATGGGGGCCCAGAGGGCTCCAACACCAATGTGAATGTAGTCTAGCACCGTCTGGTCATCTCTGGGAGCTCTTTGACAAAAACTGCAATTAGAAACACCTCAGACACACCATCCTGAAATGAGACACCGTTAAGGGCTGGAAGCGGACACAGACAGGCACTTCCTGAGTACATTTACATATATGTTACTGTCAGTAGCTCGCATAGATGGTGAGAGGATGTCTTTCAGGTTGGTGACCTTTTAGCATGTCATTGGGTTTATTCGGAAAATGATGGTGTTTTAGCCATGAAGTAAAGGTCGAGAAAGCACAAAGGCAAAGCGCTGCTTAGTTGATATAAAAATAAAGCGAGCGTTGTCATCTCCTCAATTGTTGAGCTAATTGGAAGCTTGTTTGGCTTAGATACTGTTAAAAACTGCATTTTGAAGTGTCTGTCAAAGTCAATTTTTTATTATTAGGGTTTCTGAGAATGACAAATTTATGAAATATGAATCACAAAATGTGACGCTTGAAAAAAGAAAATGAA
The DNA here is from genome assembly GCA_021432705.1 of Caranx ignobilis. Taxonomy (NCBI): domain Eukaryota; kingdom Metazoa; phylum Chordata; class Actinopteri; order Carangiformes; family Carangidae; genus Caranx; species Caranx ignobilis. The sequence continues at coordinate 15,210,955 of MU269985.1, forward strand.
CAAACTTTGGACCAGTTGACTCATCTTAAATCACCTCAATTATCATCAAATATTGATACTGAGATACAGCTTTGATAGTCATCATGAGTGGACATCCATTGTATGTTTCCTCTGATTAAAAAAAACATCTAGGGTTTAATGAATTTTTTTTTTTTGTCTCACCAGTCTCTTTATAAAGGGTGAAACATCTGAAAAGCGTTTGAATTATGGCAGCAAATATCAAATATTATTAAGAAAGGGCAGAACAGAAATAAACCAGCACAGACATGTGGTATTGATTCACTGTGAACACTGCAAGACGGCGTATCTTCCCTTTTCTCCGTGGGCCATTTAGGCTGCTAAGGCTAGCATTTGAAAAATACTTACCTTGTTATAGAAAGTTTAATGTCATATGCTATTGTTTGACCCTTATGAATATTGAAGGATCCCATCTCCGGCCTATTAAAAATGCATGTGGCATTGTGGTTGTTGATCACGTTTAGAACACCCATGCAAATTGGACTGTCTTCCCTGTCAAGGCCTAAGATGAATAATGTAGTTGTGTTGTATATTCAGGGACACACCATTGACAGTCAATTAACAAGTTTGATTGGTGTGTGAACTCATTCTTTTGAACTGTTAATTTTATGTAAATAGTATTCGCTCTCCCTTCTCCTCTGCCTCTCCCCCTCATCCAGGTTCACTACAGAAAGATGTGCCCCCACAGCCGCAAACCCCCAAATCCCCAATTCCACCTCCCACTAAGAGTAACCAGAGTGGGATCCTTAATAATTGATCATCACACACCTGCTTGGTAGAAGCTATGGGAGTCTCCCTTTAACAGTCAAGGGGCCCCACGCTAGTCCCTTTTGATATTCAAATCGACAAATGGTAGCCGGCCTTTATGAATTCAAAATGGAGCTAGCTCTTTTCATGGGGACAAGCTTGTTAAAAGATTCTGGCCATCCGTCCAACCTGATGGAGCCGCTCTTTGTTGGAGTTAATATGATGGCATTTGATGGCTCATAAATGGAATGCCAATGACAATTTGTTGTTGATGTGTGGGAATCTGGCTTTTATGTGCGGCAGACATGGTAGCGCAAGGCTCGCGGGCAGATCATACTTGCAGGTAAATGATCCGGTGATTGATCCAACTGTTTGAAAGCAGCAAGGGCCTTATCTCCTCCCTCTCCTCCTGCCCCGCTCGCTCATCTTTCTCTTTCTCGTCTTCACTCCATCTCTTGTCTCCTGCGCTGTCGCGGTAATTTGCAGCAGCAGAGACGGAAGCTGAAGATTTATCACAGTTGACAAGTGAACCCAGGAGCTGGGGATCATGGCAAACCCATCTGATTATGGAAATAGCCACGACATGCAGCCTCTAGCTAAACTACTGTGTGGCTAGCTTCATGTTCTGCTACTGTCCCATCAAAGACAGATTTAATGCACTTCAGAAAGTATAAATACTCTGTAGTCAGTTCCTCCTTTGAACAAGTTGTGTCATGGGTTGACAATCAAAGTGAACTAAGTAGAGGAAATAAAAGGTTTGTTTGAAATGAGTGTGAGAAGAACTTTGGTTTAGGATGTTGTCCAGTTTGTATCAGCTGATTCAGGGCCCCTTGGACATCTGCATGTGCTCCATAGTCCCTGCACAGGCCAGCAATTATCAACATGTAACCAGCATCTATTTGCATTGACCAGCAGCCAGTGTCCGTCACTAAGGCCGTCCAACCTCAGACAGGGTCTCTGAAGACCTGACCTCCTTAATGCCACCCCTCATCCCCTCTCGTCTCTCTGCATTAAACAGATAGATTTTTTTCAGGTTCCATAATACATGAAGCTCAAGGTATTTAACAAAGAATTGAGCTTATTATCACATGGTTAATTAGGCTCATAAATAACACTGGTGGCACAGAGTTACATTGGCAGGCTTCTCACAATACCTGCTCGTTTTAGAGCTGTGAAATGAAAATTGTTGGTGATAAGATGCTGAAAAATGGGAGAGGTGGAACTTGTTAATTAATGCACCGCTGCTCAAATATACACATATAATTAATGTTAATTTGATTATAGCACCTACCTGACAAATATTCTGCTTTTCTTTTTTAATAATTAAAACTCATTTTGGAGTTTGATGACTTGTTTTTTTACACCTAGTTTTCTGATTGAATAGCAACTCACTGCTCAAGTTTATAATTGCCTAATTAAACTGTTTTTTAATTTACTACTCTCTAGTTCAGACAGAGGGTCTGCACATTGTTCAGTTTGAAATCAAATGAATAAATTATCCAGTCTTGATAAAACAATGCAGAAAAAGGAAATATCTCACAAAATATCTCATTTTGTGATTTAATACATGTAAATATTTGTAGAAATGTCACCAAATACACAGTTTCTTATGTTTGTAGAATTTTTTGTTCAGTTGAGTGTCCAAATGCCTCAAGAGCTCTTTAAAATCCTGTAATTTAGTGTGAAGCCATAGATGAAGATAGATGACACCATGAAATGTTGGCAGTCATTTCCCTTCTGGATGAATTGAAAACATTTAGCTCAAACAAGCACAGTGCCTAAGTACACCATCACTGAGCTGCTAGTTTATCTCTGGACTCTCAGTTTTGGTTTTGCCATTGCAAAGCCAACAGTAACACTTACACTGTGTTTCTCATCTCTGTTTTTTCTCCAGGTGGATGAGTCTGTTTTCTGCGCAGGCCAAATTGCTTTGGTCCCATGCACCATGCAGCTGGTGAAGGCCGCTGTTAGGACGCAGGCGCGCTTGTGCTTCAGCCATGTGAAGAAGGTTTTGGAGGCTGTGATCAGCAGCTTGACTCTGGCTCATGTTGTCCAGGCTCACTGCTACACCACAAGACATCAAGACATCCCCATTGTCAGAGCCGCCTGGGAGAACATGCTGAAAGCCGCAGAGGAAGAGCAGGTCAGTCTGTATGGAGTGATGTTTTTCAAGTATATTTGTCAAGTATACGCCAATGTTTAAAGTGGAGAGCCAGCTGTTCTATTATAGATGCAGAGGAAATATTGATCATACTGATAGCATGATATCAGATCCACACATGTTTAATGGATTAAAAGACAGTGGGATACATGCTTCAATGAATAAATAAAAGAGGAGACACTTTTTATGGTATCCAAGTTTTTCAGAGAGGCCTTTTAGATTTGTGTTGTTGTGAAATAAGGGAAAGTTCCTCGCCCCTCTCTTCCCCCTTGAGACCCCAAGCCGCTGCGACTGATATTTACCAGTGAGTGCGCTCATGAAAAGTTGATGATGTGGGAAACGCTGGTGTCTTTGATAATGTGGAGCTTGGCACAGAAGCAGATGTCTTCCACAGAGCCTCCCTAATCCTTTGCCCCCACACACCATTTTGGAGCTCCGTTCAACTCTCAGAGCAGCTTATCCCCCTCTCCACCCCTCTTTCCTGCCACCTCCCTCCATCCTTTCCTCCACTCCACACCGCCCCATCTTACAACCCCTGCCTCCATACGTCTAACAGGGGCACCAGTCTCCCCCTGGCAGCCCTTCTCCTCCCACAATAATCTGTCTCGCCATGGGAATAGGGCCTAAGGGAAGGAGGCAGGAGCCCACCTCCAACATGTGGCTCTGTGCCGTGGTGAGCGGTGTTAAAGACTGCGGAGTCCATGTCAACTTTGTGTCAATTCCTCAAATAGTAATGCAGTATATGCAATTCAAAATGTATATTATTAATGCCAGCGGTTATATTCTCAAAGCTTTGCTGAGCTGCTGTCTATTTTCTGTTTTTTTTTTGATACATTTTGCCTCCTTGTAACACACAGCGAAGTAGAAGCACAAAGTTTGTATGTGGGTTTAATTGCATGGAGGTGTGACAGTTTAAAGTCTGTGTCAGAGATCACTGAAGACGGACAACATTGCCCATCTGTTGTGGTTTCATGTGATGTGTCAGAAGAATCACAAATATTCACCGTCATGACCCAGGATTTCTACCAGGAGACCATGTTTTATTTTCAACTGACTCCCAGATTAAGCAGCTCTAATTGACAGCTCAGGGTTTTTCACCCCGTGAAGAGGTGAGCTCTTCCCTCACAACTTCACACACACTGTGTTTTGCCTGTGAGACAAACCGTCCTGGTCTGACCTCCCAGCTTGGCCCTCAAACTTGCCCCTCTCTCCCACTTTAGAGTGCAGATGCATAAAGCGCAGCAGAAGATAGACAGGGAGAATGGCTGTGGTGGGGGGTTTGCTGAAACACTCTCTCCCTGGAGTGGGGATTATACAAAGCGCTGGTGCTCATTTGAACTGACTGTAATTGCAATATTTAACTCAGGTCAAACACTGATAATAGAACTCCCACAGAGAATAGTAATAACTTAGTTTCCACCATCAGAAAAAAGAGTCCTGTTTCACTTACAGGCAGCTTCATGGGGTATTTAATATTGAGGTAACTCTAAGTTAGTTACTAAGTAGATACTGATAAAAAGAGAGTGAAGAAAATAAAATAACCCTCACGTTATTTCACTGAAATTGAAACTGAATTCAGCAAAAAAAAAAAAAAGTAATTTATGTCACATATTGTTGCACAATGTACTCTTGTGTGTAATTTTGCAATTCTGATTAATTAAACTGAACTAACAAACTATCAAATTTAATATCATTATGTTTAACAAGTTATACCTAATACTTGTTTCATTAAAGCTTTAACTGTCTTTGGCAAACAGCGTAATTTTAGGGAAGTAAATGCATCATCTGGAGGCAATAGTGTTATATAATGAGTAACTAATACACTTATTCCATCTTTTGTCTCAAAATGCAGCTGTTATATTGTATCCTGATGATACTTGGGCTTTTAAAGAAATGGTCACATTATATACCTGATTCAGTTTTGGACTTCAGATGAAATCTATGTTTCACTGCACCACCTTTAACTGTTATTTCCACATATAAGGGGCGTATTTTCAGACACCAGACCTGTGAAGTTCAACCTTATGATGGAAACACCAGTCCTTAGCATGTCTGTGAAGCCACAGGGCCATGTTGTTGTTGTGCGTTGATAATTTATCTAATCAGGTGGATGAAGAAGCGTGCAGGGTTAATTGGGAGCATACCAGAGTCTCTACAAGTGTGAAATTGTATTTACGGTGCATTAAGCCACAGAGAGCCTGCTTGTCTTTGTGTGTGCAAGTTTGTGTGCAAAGAGTTTGATGAACAGGGACATGCTGATGTGATAAGTCAATAAATGTTAAACAGATGTCCCTTTGTGTAGCAATGACAGGTTCTGAAAAGCAAAAAATAATTATTGAGCATGTGACAATATTTTTTATTCTTAAAGCTCTTCGTATGTCTACATTTACATTCACCCTTTGTAAATACCAGTTATTGTGATCATTTGGAACAAATTATTGTTTTTACATTTTGATTGAGTTTAACATATTTGCAGTGTAGGAAGTTTCTTCGCTCCTCACCACAGAACACACTCTCAGCATTATTTCTTTCCTGCTTACTTGGGACTTTTGATGCAACTCTGGCCCCTGCCACGGTTTTGTAATGACCTCATTCTTAGAATTTCACGACCCCGTGTGTTTCATTTACACAAACCCAGACTGACGAGCTTCAGAGTGGAACCTTAAGAAAAGGGAGTGAATGAGGGAGTGAATGGGGAGGGATATTATAGCAGACTGACAGCACTACAGTAAGTGCTGAGACATGGAACCACATGCTGAAGGCGTCCCGCTGAGCAGGAAATGTAGGGGAACTGGCTAAGCAGCGCAGTCCCATCAGCTCCCCGCTGTTCCCCGCCTTTACACCACTTCCTTATTACCGTGTTTACCGTTCGGCTTTCACGCCTCTCGGCCCTCCAACCGGCCGCACGCTCCAGGCGCACGGACGCGAGTTAGAGGGAGGAAAGTGGGGAGAAAGAAAACAAACATAAGGAGAGGCAGGTCACACCTCATAAGTGCAGAGAGCTGAGCCCAGCAGATCTAGACCTCATGCGTTTACCTGCTGCCTACAGTGTGAGAAAGCACAAGGGGAATGGCTGCATACCCTGGAACCAATGTGCGATGAAGTCATGAGATGGATTGTGTTAAGTGGTTGGTGTAAAGAGTTACAGAGGCCTCTACACACACACACACAATGCCATCCGCCTGCCCTCTCAACTTAACACTCCAGTACTCAGCTCTGTCATATATAAAAGTTTGTGTTTTATTGGATTAATTTAATAAATGATAACTGGTCAGGTAGGGATGTCGGCCACCGTTTCCTCTCTCTCTCTTTTAACAGAGGAGCCCACTGTATTATAGCTCTCCACACACGCACGTGTACATAGAGAGATGCACGCGCACACACAATAGCAGATTTAGCTCCATAGAACTGCTGGACAAACTTCCCACCTAATGTAACATTTTGGTAGAGACATTAATAAAGAAACAAACAGAAACTGATGTAAGCTTGTCCGACAGCTCTGACGAAAAGTCAGCATTACTGTGCCGTGACAATAAAGTCGTGCCAGAGGCTGGAGCAGAGAGCTGGAGTCCCCTGATCTCCTTGTAGACAGTCGGTTGGGCAGAATACCTCAGCACCCAAGGCCTGCAGGGTGGCCTTTAAGCCTGGCTGAGCAAGACCCCCTGTCCTGTCAGTTCTCTCCCCAGTTCCCACTCTCTCTTCCATGTTCAATCACTATTGACAAGCGCATGAGCAGCCCCCTCTAGGAGAATACCTAGCCTGTGCCAGAAGTGCTAATATAACATTTATCAAAGCATGAGACACGTATGTGTGCTGTCACTTTGTCTGCCATGCTAAGAGGTCTGTGCTGACACGGCCATTGTTCTCCCCTCTTGTGATTGTTATTGTTGATCACTGCAAGCTCGGCTCTCTTCAAAATCAGCAGAGTAAAGAAATCTTAACGTAGCCACTGCACACACACTCATTCAGGACACTCGCTTTTTTCAATTTCTTTCCCCCACTCTTCAAGGAAAGAGGTTAGCTGTTGATACACAATTAAGCGTTTGCTCAAGTTTAATCTGAAGGTAAGTGCTGTTTCACTAAATCTGACAGACTGGGTCATGACGGGCCGTCTGTCGAAGGGACAAAGAGGCTGTCGTCTGCTCCTGTCAATGATTTCTCTCTTTTTTTGTGAGTGAATATCAGAATAAAATGTAAGTAACCTGTTATTATTCTGCACTTAGAAAGTGGGGTGTAAGTGGATGAAAATTGATCCAGCAAATTGAAAAGGGGGTTAAGTGTTTTTGCCCTATCGACTCCAACTGAAACGATGGTTATATAAAACACTCATTTCTCTCCCATTAGCAGATGAAGCCACAGCCAAGTATTATTAAAGGGCCACATTGTAGCACTGCTCCAGGACATTTTGTTACTGCTAATGGCCTTCAGTCCGAAGGGGAAAAAAATAAAGAGATTTTGGCTCTGAAGATAAGATTGAGGCAGTTTTCCACTAAATGTATGTGGTGAAACTGCCGTAACATGCTGTGAATGATCTTCTCAGAAAGGTGAGAAGTCATCTTAGATAGGACCTGTCAGGTTAGCAAATGTAGCTCAGAGTGAATGCATTTGTATTTGTGGTGGCTGTGAGCATTATGGATTCTTTGTGAATTGTTTGTACACTATCATTACCGAGGGTCACCTCACAATCTCACGTTAATTGATAGCCTGTCAGTCTGTCAAGTAAAAAGCCTGTCTTAGCGCTGTGTGGTAGAATTTTTATGATTTTCTTTACAATAATGTTTAATGTTGATGGAGTAGTGCTTGTGGTCAGAAAGCACAGCATGTAAGCGTGTATCTCAGCAGGAGGGCCATACATTTGATTGCAGTGTGGCTCAACACGGTATATAATTTTCCAGCCGCTTCATTTGAATACCATCTGTCTGCATTGCAGGACCTGTTGTGGGAGCCCGAGATCAAACCCGCTCCATTATTGGTCACCGTGGTACCTGCCTTACCCAGAGCTGCAGCCGTGGAGCTTCATGTGACTGCGATTCAGGATGATATCACCAAAAGGACGTCCTGTCACATGGCTACAAAGGTGGCGTGCGGATCCATAGAGTGCCACACTGTAATGTCTGCTGACAGGTGTAGCGCTTCACTCTCTCTTTCCCTGGCTGTGCTCGGTGACGACCTGGAGGTCACTGATGTGAAGGATGTCACAGAAGCACTTGCTGTTACATTCAAGAAAGCCATGACGAAGATGGACACCGAGCTGGTGCCACTGTGTGCCCGGGTGTTTTACAAGTGTGGCCATTCACTGGCACAGCATATTATTAAAGGTATGTCACAATATCACGGCACTCAAGACGCTACGCTCTTGAAAATGATTGAATATTTACATTCATTAAGAGGATTTATCCCGGATAAGCAGCTGTGTTAAAAGCAGCACTTGTGAGATACACTGCTCTGAAAAGATGAGCTTCACATCTCTGTATTAATGAAAACAAAGTGACAGCCTGTCTCTCTCTGCACTCTCTTTTCAAAGAAAGTTTGAGCTGACACCGGTTAAGTAAACTCCATAAAGTATTCTAGGAAGCAGTCTCTCCAGAGGATCCCCACTCCTTCCTGTGTTTAATTATTGTAAGTCATTTGTTGTGTCTGCTCTGTGTACAGTAACCCAAGCAGCTGGCACAGTCTTTTGTCATCATTACACTTTTATACGCCACCATCTAGTGCTCCCAGGATTCTAGGTTCTCGTCAAGGCAAATGTGGAGCAGTATTTGTTTTATCCTGAGAGATGTTCTCTCTGAGGGAAAAGGGCGATGAGCACATCGATCACACGGGCTCAGTTGTCAAGTCATCGCTGAAGCAGTCAATTAACATTTTTGAATCTGTGCCAAACCAGCCATCTTACTGTCATTTTTAGCTTTGACATAACTCATCTTCTGGAGGACATAAAATTATGGTTACCAGTGATGAATGGGAAAAAGGTTGATCTGTTCAGAATAGGTGTTGATATGCATGGCAGACGAACAGCGCTGTTTGTTTTGGTGCCTATTTATATAATTGTAATTCAACATTGTTTCATGATATATGATGCATGTCATTTATTTCGTCTGTTATTATCCACAATAGAGAGGATTTAGGAATATTATTAATATATCTCAAATTTGTTTTATTTATTTATTTTTTTAGATAGAAACCATTAATTGTGTTAGTGGGTCAGTGGTAAATGCAAACTTAGATCTTTACCCTTGACATGTACATGTCTTTGATGATGAACTGTACATGTTTGCTTCCCTGAAACCATTTACTGACTCATCATTGAGCTGAAATCTGTTACCTTACCCCACACGCAGAGCCAAGGCCTGGGAGCGTACCCACGGGCGTTTTTATGGGTCACAGCCGATGCTCATTGGGTTATGAATCCAAAAAGTCAAAGGAAGAAAAGTAACACCTCTGGCGCTAGCAGTCACAGCCCCACAACTGCTGCTGTCAGCGAGCAGACAGACAACAACACTGGAGCAAAATGTGACCTCGTACCCCCTCCCCTCCCCTCCCTCCCTCCGTCGGTTACTTGCGTTACGATTCACAGCTGAAAGACATGACATATGTTCCAAATGAAACCTTTAAACATCTTGTCTCAACTTGTTACTTACGATAGAGGGGTTCTCTCAAAGATGGGCCCTCACAACTCAACCTCAGCTTTTATAGAGGGAACTAAAGAACATTATCAAATATCCATTATTTTACCGAGTAATTATGAAAATGGTATAGGTTTTGATGCCTTTGCTCATAAACACTTAAAACTAAAGCACAATAGTACTACCAATACTTACACATGCAATAAGTGATATGGGACACCTGGAAACAAGCCGGGGGATACAACATTGACTTGTTTTAACATTATCAGAACATGACTGAGTTACTGAGTGAAATACAGCAATTAAATCCTACAGGATGATCATTAGCAAGTCACCGTCTATCATTTGGTGCTGTACAGGAATCTCAGAATGATGTTTTTGTTTTTAACTGCTTATGAAATGATGCTTTGAGTGCAGTGAAACTGAACCAAAACAGTAAAGTTGTGAGCCAGAAAACCAAAACAATGAGCATAAAGACACTCTGGAGAGCATATGAAAACTGCAGGGTGGTGTAATAATTCTTTGAGGACGTGTCACTATGGCAACTCATTTCACATGCAAGTTTTTGCTTATACAAAGTCATTGATTATAGCTGCTTTACAGTAGGGTGAGGTTAGGTATTCTGTATCTCTGTGCCTCGGCTGCACACACCCAGCCCCTCAGCTTCTTTGTTCATTCTGCTTAGACTAAATGAACAATTTTCATGAGCCAGCACTTGCTAATTACCACCTCGTTTACCGGTTAATTTGACCAGTTTGGAAGTCACTGTAGCACAACTAAAAACCACTGGCTCTGGGCCTTTGCCACTGCTTAAAAGCCCCATAAGCCCAACAGGCATCATCCACGCCACACAGATATCGCCCTCTTTCTCTCCTTTTTGCCACAACCTTTACAGAGACCCCTTCTTCCATTCACTTAGGCTTACAACGTTTATATATTAATCAGTTCAAACAATAAATGGCTGTTGATGTTTAACATAAAAGGGTGTTGTGGGCATTAGTAATGGTTTGGTTTTGAAAACACAGAGATTTAACAGCAGCCTTTTCAGCGCCCTGTGTGTTTGCTGTGAAGCAGAATAATGGCTGGTCCTCTTGGGTAGATGGTTTAGTTCCATCCCATTGCTAATGTGATGGCTTTTGAATCTTACAGCCTCTGTCCATTGGGCCTCTCAACGGGGCTCCCTGTGTAGCCCAAAGGGGGGGCTGAGAGAGACCAGGGGATGGGGATTGGGCATGTGATGGGAAGTGCTCATAGGATTTTGTGTGATTTTACAGAAGAATTTATAGGGATTGGAGCAAAGCGCTCTGTGTAATTACTCGCTTTTAACTCACAAAGACAAAAAAAAAAAAAAACACAAAATTGCATGGTCACTCAAGTCACCTTCACCCCCCTCGTGTCTCTCATCCATGCATAAGCAGGCATGTCTGTGTACATAGACACTGAAAGAGACTCTCAAAGAGAAAGCACAATTATTTCCTATCTGTTAGTACAAAGATTAAAACATCCTGACATAAAACAGGCTTAGTGCACAAGGTGTGATGAAGGGTGTGTTTCTTCTCTTAATAAAAACCATCCCGTCTGTGATCTCCCTAGCTTGTTCAGTTGTCAGCAAGCTATCTCCAGAGGATCCTGCTTCCCAGGGTGCACCACATGCTCTGATAACACATATTTAGGCTTTTAATGCCCTCTGAAAAAAAGGGGCCTGTGTTCAGTGGGGGCATTTTAAGCTGTAGCGCATATTAGCTAATTAGGGTGTGTGGGCTCTTTGTAAGGATGTTTGGCATGCTGCGTGTGCTTAAAATGAAAGAGAATGAGGCTTATTAAATTGCACCGAACTGCTCTTGAAACCTTTCTGTCCTAATTTCTCTCTCTCCAAGTTCACATAGATGTCAAACAGCAGTGCTGCAGTACTAGTCGGTATATAATAACAGAGGACAAGTTGGTGTTGGTGTTTGTTTTCTAAGGCTCTAGATAACTGGTCAGGAATTACATTTTGACATACGTCATATCAAGCAGATGTCATGATGGATTACAGAGACTGACGCTTGCAGAATTTTGACACAGTTTGCTTTCCTATTGTATTATGACCACATCAGATCACAGTGACCACACCCAAGTCCCATCATACAAGCTGTTAAATCAGAAGAACTGAGGGAGGACATTCAAGCATGAGACAGGAACACTTGTGACCAATTAGTGCAGAGAGTAGAGGAGGGAAGAGGCAACATCCCAGCGGGCTGCTGCTAAATAGACAGCCTGTCATCAGGACCAGGCTCTGAGACGCTCAATGAATTCTCACATGTCCACTGTCCGTCTGTAGTCCAGCCACACACACACACACACACACACATCTCTCAGCTCCAGTAAAGCTGAGTAGCAGTCCCAGCGCAGCTTCTTAACATCCCAGCACAACAGGAGCAGAAGACGTATCCATTCCACTAGACCCCCTCCCCAACAAGCTGCTTGCTCGATTGTCCAAAGGGGCATGCCCCCCCCACCCCCGCCGACCTTCTTCTCTGTCAATGTGTTTGCTTGTGTATGTGACTCTGTGCATGTTTGGGAGGGGTAGCTTTGTGTTCAGTCCTTGCTGACCATATGTCTGCACTGCAGGGAGTTGAATTGGGGGTTTGCAATCTGCCAAGGATTTAAGAATGCCAATAATTTGTAAACAGTCCTGTGCTCCCCAGTCAAAGGGTTAAGTGCACCCTCTGTCCTGGGACGGCCCCAGTGGGACAGCTATTTGAGAGCATAGTGTCCAACTCCAGGTAAACTTCTCACGACACTAACAGTCTTTTTTGCCCTCATCCCTTTATCTCTCCCAATCTCTACCTCTCAGGACTTGAAGAAAGTTTAAGAAGCTGTCTAGAAGAGTCCAGTCCGTCCCTGGCGCTGGTTCCAGTCCTGGGCTTGCCTGACTCCCAGATCCTCCACCTGTCCTGCTGGCTCAGTTTATAGAAACACAGCCAGAGTCAACAACCAGACTCCAGTCATCCACAGCACTGGAATTCAGTGGGGCTTTTCTAGAGGAGTGGCTGACAGCCCAACACCTAATGACTTACAACAGGACATCAGTTGAATGTGGAGAAGAAAAACTGCATAACCGCTCATTAATGTTGAATGTTTATCGTTGCTGATTGTTGAAATGCAAAGCTGTGTCTGTCTCCAAGTGGTTTTGATGGTGTGTGGTTTTCAGGATGTGTTTATTTCACTTCACACCCCTGAACCTAGGCCAGTAATCCACTGTGTCCTCCACTGGGGTTGTTGACTGCCACAGCTGTTATTCTGCCTTGCAGGGGAGTCCTATTGAACTTCTATAACCTATGGCTGCATACCAGAGGACTAGAGACCCAAGTCTACAAAAGGAGACAGTAGCTGTGTGTCTCATTGCATGAGGCAATAAATTATTTCCCCTGAATCCTACTGTTTCTGGTGGAATTTCTCTTAGCACGCGAGCTAACACCCTCGTAAAGGCCTAGCGCCACCGCTGACACCATCTGTTCAGTTGTAAACCTATAGATTTACTGTGTGACTGCTTTGTGGCTGTGTGTAATGTGCGCGGATGAGGTGACTGTGTTTCTCCCTCTCATGGTCCATGGGATTCAAGGTGTGTTATTATTGTGTAATAGGCAATCAGCACCAAGGACCTGAAAAGATTAAGCCTCTTTATGTTTTCTATTGATTCTAAGGCAGCCTGGTTAATAGGAGAGGGACGCTACCACACACAGCTGCAGGGCAGGTGTGTCTTCTGTCTGTGTGTGTCTGTTGGGGGGGGGGGGGGGGTGTCAGTGTGACGATGTGGGAAGAAAATAACACTATTAACCATTGCTCCTGGAACATTTCTTTTCTCAAAGATCATGAACCGTATTGATGATCTGAGTTGGAATGCATCTTCGCTCCGGCTATTCTCTTCATCGCACTTGTGATGGTGGGAGGGTGGAGTGGGTTATTGATCTTCACCCAACTCAATGTTGTTTTGATTGTTGTTATCAAAAATTGAACAATAGAGGCAGCCAATGGAGCCTGAAGATTTTCATTGAGGGTTGAAAAACACAAACAAGCAATTATTTATGAGAGTGAGCAAGCCAATGCCCCATAAACATACAGTGTGTGTTAAAGTTTACCTGTTTGGTTTCAAAGGAGCCGCACCAGGGGGAGATTCTGTATTTCTGAATGATGCAGTTGTCAAATCGGGACTCCGATATAGGTATTTTTTTGAATAAAGTACCTTTTATTATGTATTTCTACACAAATATCCAAAGAAGAATTTCCACAAAAAATGTTTTCTTTGCAAGTTAGGTGTTGCCAAACAAAACTGTGTTGAGCAAATGAGCATGTTGAACTGCCCAGATAAACAGTGGTTTACAGAGAAGACAGAATTGGTTTTGTATGAATCAAACAATGAAAACTGGGAGACAATACATATCAGTCTATGGAAATATGTATCAGTTATATGTGTTACATTTCTTTTTATCATTAAAATTCTCTTTAATGAAGTTTCCTTTTCAATTTTTTCATTTGTGAAAACAGCTGTGTGTAACAGTCTGTTAAAATACAAGACACAGTATTACAGTAACACAGAGGAGCTGTGCCACTAAAATTCAGTGCTTAACAACCACTTGTCGATCACACTGTAAACATTATGTGCTGTCTTTTAGCGGGCATGTTTTCAAACAAACACAGGCAAAGCCACTAGTATATCATCACACCCTCATCATAGCCAATGTGATGGCCTATGGCTGACACATTTCTTTGTGTCCTTTCCACTGTGTTTCCTCACAAAATGAGAAAAGACAGGGTGACATTTGGTTTTCTCATGTGTTTTGTCAAATGTACATTTTTTTTGTACAAAGCTGACCTGCAACCACTCTGCAAACAAACTAGCTGTTGTGGCTAACATTGTCCTTTGTGTGCAGTGTACCAGCCTGCGGCTCTTGTCATTGTGGCCTCACACATGGACTTTAACTCTGTGTTTCTACCTCTAGGCTAGCCAGGCTGATGTGTGTGACTCTCTTTCCCCATAGCAGTGGGCTACAGTAGTGGAGCTTAGCTCAGGAGCAACCTCGCTGCACAAGACGCCTTCTGACACTGTGGTCTGTTTGCCCCAGTGACTGCGGTTTTGTTTGGTTTTAGGTTTGATTTGTTTTTGTTTCATAATGCATTGTGTTATTCTCCTGACATATTGTGAAAGCATGTCTTTATGGTCACAGCACTGACTTCACAGAACTTGCTGCGTCCCCTGAACCGGTGAGCCATCACATCCTATTGAGTGGTGTCTGCTGTCCTCTTGTGGCCAACATAAGCAGTGCTACATAGAAGTATTGGTGCTTTGGATTCAACTGATACAGTATGATTAATCCTGAGTGCATTCATTAAGTATTAACATTAAAAAACATCCATGTAGATGGGCCAGGGCTCTGGCAGTGTAACATGTAGATGGAATGCAACTTTTAAACCTCAAATATATTCAATTTATAGTTACATGGAACAAAAGAGTGATTCTTGATTCTTCTCTTTTTTGTCAGTCATTGACGGATCAGTTTCAATTATACTTGACTAGATATTGCTCACAGTATGAGTACCTCATTGCTATCCTTGACTCTGTACTGTCCTTGAAAGAAGGGAAAGCCAAAGTTACATAGACTCAATACCAGTGAGACCAGAGTCTCACCAAGGACTAGCTACAGATATGTCAAACATCCTGAAAATAACATGAAACACTGAGGCTAAACCCAAAGAAAGAAGAATGCAGGGGTTTTGTTAGAATAAACTAGGTTCACAGACAAAACAGCAGACCAAAAACATAAATGTAGACTGAACACAATGAATCATATTGCAATACTGTAACCCCTGAAAAGTACCGCATCACTCATGGAAAACATGATATTCTTTTAGTTGTCAAACCTGCCAAAACACAGAGGCACTATATGAAATATGAAATATGTAGCTTGGGGAAACCAAATAACATAAACATCTTGGGAGCAAACACATTGACTTTGGACTCAGAATTGTCCTGTATCGGTTAACAGTATAAAAAACAGAGGTTTTAGCTTCAAAATAAACATATCAGCAGGAACTTGTGGTTTTAATTAAGAGTGAACAAGGCCATACAGTAGGCCTACATGTCAAACTAAGAACTCCCACAGTTATCAGATAAGCGGGATTGCAAATCTGCCTGTAGTTATGTTGTTTACATTAATATGACATCACTACCTTTCTCCAACACATCCCAGCCCTGTGGATATTAAGAAGGCATCGCCTCTAATCCTTTTATAGGTCCTGAGTTTTTCTTAATCGTAATTTTCATGCTTATGTCCTCAGTCTGTTTTGACCAGAAAATGAAAAGAGCGTTTTTCTGTTCAAAGTGGGTTTGTTGCAATGGCATGTATAGTAATATGCTTTAGTTTAAGTAAATTTAACATTACAATGGTATATCCTACTTAATCGACCCCCTCAAACTATATCCCACTAAAACATCAATCACGGATAGGAACTAAATATCTTTGGTTCCCGCTGCCGGCCGTACCAAATGACGGACGCACAGTGTTGTTTCCGAGATGACGTCAGACATGGTAACATCCTTAGCAAGAAAGCTAAATACGATGTACACATTGACAGCCTATAATGAATACATTACGTGGTTTTAAAGGGAGGCTAATCGTACATAGTAAGTATTTTGACCTATACGATAGTAAAGCGAGGGTTGTTTGCTAGTTTCTACGTTTTTGGCTGTGTTGTTATGGCCTTTGTCAAGTGTAGTTGACGTATTATGTTAGTTGTATATATGAACATTATTGCATTGTTTGATATTGCAAACATTTCAAATATGTAATTTTGGTTACTCAAGACCTAAACACATACAGTATTTTATGTGTTTATTTAAATGTTTTATCATCAGTTCCACTCTGAGGACACATTTCAAGAATTGAGTTTTAATACCTTATTCTTTGTCCTAGGACAAAGGAGGTGATTTGGAAATGCATCAGTGCCCTGTTTGTTCAAGATCTTTCCCGACACCCTATAAACTTCAGAGACATCATGTCATCCACACTGGCCAAAAGCCCTTCAACTGCAAAATCTGTGGAAAAGCCTTCACACAGTCTGGGCATCTTAAAATACACCTGGAGAAAGTCCACCATTCCCAGTTTCCACCAGGCACTTTACAGGATGGCATTTCAAGAAATAACCAACAATCAAAACATGATAAACCAGCTGTGGGAATGAGCACACATGGCAGCAGCGATTACACTACGAGGTCATCACTGGCTTCCCAGGCAGAATGGAGAGACGGATCTGTAACTCACAACATGTTTCAGCCTTTGTCTGAGACAGGAAATCCAACTGAAAACAGGCCACATGTAAAGAATGGCTCAGTGACCCACAGAAGTAGCTCATCAGATATGGATCCAGCACATCAGGATCAAGTTCATTCTGCAAGTATGGAGACATCTGCGTGTGAAACCCTCAACAGACACACCTGCAAAGTCTGCTTGAAGTCATTTAGTTCATCTGTTCACCTCTGGATTCATTCAGCAACTCATAACAAAACAAAACCATTGCAGGGGGGATTTTCTAAGAACGCCTGTTTAAAGATGTGGACGCCACCCGGGGAGGAGAGCTCCAGTACAAGCAAAGTGACTCGGAAACACCAATGTCCTAAATGTCTTAAAAGCTTTTGTTCACCTTCCAAGTTACGTAGGCATTTTCTTATTCATACAGGCCAGAAACCATACTCATGTACAGTCTGCTGGAAAACCTTTAGGCAAAAGGCACACTTGAAATCTCATTTGAGTACAGCATATAAATGTTCACTTTCAGCAATCAGTGCAAGGAAAAGACAGAGGCTTTGTAATGAAAGTCACACTTCAATTTTACTGCCTCAGTCCTCACTTCAGGAACCCACTAGCCATCACACTCTTGTGAATTCACCGGTGGAACTCAAGCTGCAATGTAAAATAAGTGTTAATACCATGCCGGACTTGAACAAGACTGGAATCAAGTTGGATGCAGTTGTTAAACCAGAACAAACATTAAATACAAGCAATTGGTGTCAGAGTATTTCTCATATGTCAGGTGAAGAGCAGCCATTTTTGACACAAAAGGATATGAAACCATTCCATTGTACCATCTGCAACAGATCATTTTGGTTAGAAGTTAACTTAATTCGTCATCAGAAAATTCATAAAAAACAACTGGGAAGGACTTCTCCTGTGCAAAACAGCAGTGATGTGAAAATGTCAGCTTCTGAAGCAACAAAACATTCACCAAAACCTAGCCATGCACATCCTTTTGACTTGAACATTGTTGTTAAACCAGAAACATGGAGTGAAATTTCCCCTCAGGAGCCTGTGTTAATCGTATCAACAGAACAGCAAAGGCAAACCTGCCATGCCACCAGTAAGCAGCAGAGAATTAAAACTTCACATCAGTGCGATGCGTGTTCAAAAATTTTTCCATCTGGATCGAAACTTCAGAGGCACATGATGACTCATACTGGACAAAGGCCCTTTGGATGTGAGATTTGTGGAAAGAGATTTCGGCAGAAAACACACTTGAGGGTCCATTTTCGCACTCACCTCTGGTCCAGATATCAGAAACAACGATCGTTGTATATCAATCGCCCACCTTCACGTATAGGTGGATTTAACACGAAGAATGCAGAAGACAACCCAATCCAGGGAATGTTGGTATTGGGAAAGGATATTGAAACACACAGTGGCAGAGGTGTTACCACTATGAAACCCCTGGATGAGACATGTTCTGTAATGACTGTTCAGAATAATGACAAGAGGGAGCCAGAGCACAATTTGTTGCCACATACCTCAAAGAAAAATGATGTTTCTAATGTGAGTGTGAAAAAGACACAAAAGATTAAATCAATGCAAAATCACGGCCAGGTACAACACAAGTGCTTTCAGTGTTTAAAGTGTTTTCCCAGTGCATCTAAATTACAAAGGCATGAGATGGTACACACAGGCTTGAAACCATTTCAATGTCCTACCTGTGGAAAAGCTTTTAGGCAAGCCTCACATCTGAAAACCCATGAAAGGGTCCACTGTAAGAGGAAACCACCCAAATCAGTTGATCAACAGGTGAACATCAGAAAAGTGAAAATGAATAGTCAGCATCGGCTTTACCCAAGGATCACTGTTCGAATCCCACCACAGCAAAAGTGTGAGAGCACAGACACTATACATTCACTTTTTGCTGCAATTGAAGGGGAAAGTGCACTGCTCCGTACCAGTCGTGTAATACCTCTCGCAAAAGAAAACACTGCTTTTAAGACAAACACTAAAAGTAATGCATGTAGGACAAAGAAACTTAACATATGTCGAATATGTTGTAAGAACTTTGCTTCTCCATATAAGCTCTCAAGGCACTTGGTCACTCACTTTGGGATAAGGCCATATAAATGCACTTTGTGCAGCAAAACCTTCACACAGCGTGGTCATCTGAACATTCATGAGCAGAAATGCAAACAAGTAAACAGGATCTCAGATTATGACCAAATAGAAATGATAAATACTAGCCATCTCCAGAATGAATGCATTGAAGGCCTCACTGAAAGCACAGATACCAATGTGGATGGAATAGGAGAGCAGACAGAGGCTCAGTACACCAGTGCTGGTCATAATTCTTTTACTGCCAGTGATTTATCTTATTGCACAGAAGCAGTAGACACTGAATGGATGGCAGTGCCAGGTTTAGAAGATGGGAATAACGAATTAGAGAAAAATCCGACAACAACAAATTACAGTCAAACTACAGAAAGTTGTAATCAGGCTACAGATGGTTATAACTATTCATTTCCCTCTGAGCTTGCTTTTGAAATAAGTAAGCTTGTCCAAAATCAAAACATAGCAGCTTCCCCTTTGTCAGGTCAGTATGAAGGTAATGCACGTGATGTAGGATTACCATGTCAGCATGAAGGGGTTACAGCTATTTTAGATAGCAGCAGGCTACTTGGTGATGAACTTGTGAGTTCTGTGGATGCAAATGAAACCCAGACAGACAACTATTGGTGTGAACCACTTAATGTGTTTGAATGTGACAAGTGCAATGAAGGTTTTAACACTAAAAATGATCTTAAGGATCATCTTTGTTCAGCTAATGTTCAGCCTGAGGTGACAAAGTTACCCCAGAAAAATTGTTGTGACATTTGCTTCAAAAACTTTGTCACTCCCTCAAAACTTAGGAGGCATTATCTTATCCACACAGGTCAGAGGCCATACGAGTGTGACATTTGTGGTAAAACTTTCAGACAGTCATCACATGTCAGAACTCACAGACTAACTCATTGATAATCATGTTACTCTGACATGTTTTTGTGCGTGTGTGTGTGTGTGTGTAAATGTTTTATGATGATCAGCGTTTGTCAGTATGTTTGTATATATGTATTTCAAGTGTAATGAGGACATATACACATGAAAAGCTTGATTTGTTTTGTGTTATAATGTGATTTTTGTTGGTTTTATTCTAACTGTACAGTAAAACAATCCTCAAAAATAAACAAGCTACTATAAAATAATAGTCTTGTGGTGCTTCACTTGAGACCAGCATTTAGTTATATTTTACATTATTTACATAGACAACTCCATCGTGTTTATTTATTTATTTTTTAATCGCACTTTTATATTCTAATATTCAGTATATATCTTACCGGTAGTGAAGAGTTGCCAGTGTTCTTGACGGAAACATTTTCCCTGGGCGGAACAAAATATGAACTCTGCACCCGGGGACGATTTTAGGGACGGACCCATTTAGGAAGTTAGTCGCATTCAGCGCGTTTTGGTTGTGTACATGTGTAACGAGTCCTCTCAGAGCACTTCACTCATGCTGTAAAACACATAAAGGTTAGTGGGCTCCCTTTATCATATATTTGTATAAGGCCGTGTGAACCATCGTTAGCAAGAACTGGAATAAATGAACTCGAATAAACTATTTTTATATCACTAGCTAATTAGCTTAGCTCATCGCCTGATACTGTGGAACAGCTACCTTCTGCTAATGTTTTTGTTGCACATCGTAAACACACACATGGTCAGTGTTACATTTGGGTGGCTAAAGCAGCTTCTTGCAATCATCACAATGTTTAAAACAGGAAACATTTCACTATTTTTACAATATATCCGAACTTGAAACCTAGCTAGCTAACTTTGTCTGCACTGTACTTTCGTATAGCTTCGTTGCTCCTAATTTTTTTGAGGGCAGAAATGATTAACAACTAGTTATATTCATAGCATGTTTTTTCGATGAATAGCTATATCTACTTCATACAAAGTATTACCTCTAGCCACTCTTTTTCTCACAGTCGCCGCTGTAGCTTCTTGAGATGACCACCATGGAGAAAGAAACGCCCGCTAAAAAGGCAGCAGCTCCTTCTGTGTCTCAGATTAATGCAGAATATGTCACACAGGTAATTTACACTGTACACGTACTGTATACTACACATGTGGTCGAGCACTGATTTGTAAGATGTGTTCTTAAGGTAGAGAATAATGAAGGCCCCACGAGGGTAAATAGTACTAATGGTGTATGAATGGAGTGTGAAGCTGTGGTCAAATGGGTGGACTGTACATGTGACACAGGACTTGGGGATCTGTGCTTCTTCCTTTAGATAATTGTATGTATGGTATTTAACTTAAATGTATATACCTGGTTATCTGGTTTTAGGATTTCTACGCATAAAATCCAATATCCTGTAATACATGATTTGTAACAACCTCTGTGTTGCTCATGTGACATTTATATATATATATATATATATATATATATATATACACACTGCCATCCTTATTACTACTGATGTTTTTCTTATTTGTTGTTTTAGTTGGCTAATAAATACTGGGCTCCTCATGCAAAGAATAAACTACCATTTGACCCGAAGGTGAGGTATTTGCATTGCTGAATTTTAGGTATAGAAAATAAGTATAAGTTTTGTACTACTACTCCTCCTACTGAGTTTTAAACATGTACTTTGATACAGTGAAACAGCAAAGATGTGAAAAGTGCTTCTTTTACTGGTTAATGTACTCAAACAAACATTTTTAACACTGCAGTAGGGATTATCTATTAAAGTCTTTCCTGTCTTTTTAGGTGATGGAAGATGTTTATGAAAAAGAGATTCTTAAGTCCAAGTAAGTTAAAATAAAGCATCTTAAATGTGAACTGCCATTCATACATATTTTACGCTCATTCTGTTGTATTTCCTGTTTGGTTTCAGATTTGCCATCAGAAAAATTATGCTGCTCGAGTTCAGGTGAGATATTTCATTTACTCTTATCCCAATGTCCCAATTTTTTAAGTCACCGTCAAAAGAAGAAGAAGAATAGATACTAATTTATTTTCTCATCTTTCAGCCAATACCTTGAGAACTACCTGTGGGTGAACTACACCCCTGAAGTGTCCAGCAATGCCTACCTCATGTCCATTTGTTGCATTGTCAATGAGAAGTTCAGAGAGAATGTCCCAGCTTGGGAGGTAAAAATAAGCCAAGTTTATCTAAGTTTAGAGTAATTGCATGTTGATCAAAGTTCTGAGGAGATTGTATACTTGAACACAACAACAAGAGCATTTTTTTCTTGTGCATATCAGGTGTTCAAGAAGGAGCCCAGCCATTTCCCTTTCTTCTTCAAATGTGTGATGGAAGCTGTGTTGGCAGGCGAGGAGGCTGTCCTCACTCTGAAGGAACAAACCGTGCTGCTGGTCTTCCTGGACCACTGCTTCAACAGTCTGGTTAGAATGATTACACCACTATCCACTGTCTACACTTATTCCCTGTATAAATTATGGTTATTTATAATTATGGTTAACTAACCCTACCTTTGGTAATATCTGGGGACGTTATTCTTCTATACACTGCACGTTTGAGTCATCATCTTAAATTATTAAATATATGAATGTGTGTATATATATATATATATATATATATATATATATATATAGAATAGTTTAAAGTGGCATGTTTTCTTGTATAAAACCCTGTGATGTAGATGAACTTTAAAAACCTTCCCTCAGTAATCAGAACAGCATGAAATCAAGAAGCAGCTATATGAATTGATTTTTTAAAATTTGATATCCATTATATCATATCAACGTTGTTACTCTTAAGTGGATCTTAAGGCACTGACATGATAAAATTATTTAAATAATCAGCATTTTGCTTTTTAGTGGTAGTAACACCAAAGGACCTTACTGAGTGTGGAAATTGAGGTACTTGTGTATAAAGTCCACTAGGTGGCAGTAGTGGACTAGGCAGTGCAGCTTGGACCAACACGCCCATCTCTATCGTCTACAGCTGCATTAAACCACTGGGAAGCACTGCAGATGTCTCACTTTAAAATCTGCTGTGATAGCCTGCTGCACTTTGAGTGTATCGCATAAAGGCCTCTAAATATTTTAGTCGCAGACTTTTATTATGGGCTGAAGTGTAATAAAAATCTGTCATATGCAATACATTTTGACAACCCCCTCCCTTGCTTTCTCTTCCTCTATTTGCACGTCCCTCCCAGGAGGTAGATTTGATCAGGGAACAGGTGCAGCAGCTCATCTCCCTGCCTATGTGGATGTGCCTCTTACCAGTAAGATGTCAAACCTATTATCCTAATTAAGTTTTTCTGCTGGTTATTGGTGCAGGCAAAGTAATCACTTTGTTTGATAATTTCATTTGATGGAATTGCTTCCTTGCTATGGCACTAATTCTGAGATAAAATAAGACGCTTAATGATTTGTTTCTGTCATGTTTGCAGTCAAGACTTCAACATGAGCTGAAGAAAGTTCCCAAGCTGCAGAAGTTTTGGAATCTAATAAAGAAGAAATTCGATAAGATGGATGCTGACGCAGCTGAGCAGTAATTCTATTTTCTTTGCTAAAGTGTTCAGATTTATACAGACTAGAAAATTGTATATTGCACCCTTTGGGTTTCAACACTTTCTCTGATTTTCTTTTTTCTGTGTTCTCCTCAGGGCAAGAAAAGAGAGGACCTTCCTCTCAGCTCTGATTAAAAAATTTCTCGGGGTTCTCATGTCAATCCCACCCACAGGTAAACAGGAAGAAATGTTTTTATTTCCTTAGGTACCACAGTGTTATTGTGTACAAGTTACTAACACAAAAAAGTACACCCCTGGTTTTGATTTCTACCTCCAAATACTGACTAAAATTAATGATCTTGGGTGAATCTTCCTGTGACTCTGGTCCTAAAACAGGTTTTTGCATGTGCTCCTTTCTTTATGCCTTTTTTAGCATGATTAATGTACTCAGGCTTTTCTGGTGCTTTCACAGTATCAGAGAGCGCAGCTCTTATAAACAGGGCCATATGTAATACAATATTCCCCCCCTTTTGTCAATTCCTCAGTTCAGCCACTCCTTCCTTTCTCTGAGTTGTGCAGCTGCTGAAGGAGCATGTGTTCCAACTGCCATGGAGCCAGTGGCACTGACTATTATGTTGTAATGCAGGGCGACACAGAGGCCCCCCACCTGAATGCTAAAAACAGACCATGTGTATTTGTGTGTTTAGGTAGAATTCAAACCTGACAGGATAGATTATAATCTAAGGACCAGCAGGAGTCACGTCACTCTAATACTTGCTGCATGCCTCAACTTTAAGTGCATACACATTTGCACACACACACACACAAGCAAGCACACCAACAGGCTTAATGAGGACTGAGGTCCCAGCATGCTGCTGTGCTGGCAAAGCAGTATCTCATAGTGAGGCTCACACACTCAGCATGGCACCTTGGTGTTGTCCACATGCGTTTGCTGTCCTCATGTCCTTGGTGATAACTACACAACCTCCCTTTCCACTGCCACATCTCACTGCTCCCTCCCTTGTTTTGATCTTATATGTTCATATAGACATGTCTGCTCATCTGTCAGATTGCATTTGTCATTGACAACGTGCATTCCTTCATGTAAAGTGAAGTGATAACCTTTATGATCCTCCTTCCTTTTCGCAGAGACAGTATCCATGGACAAAGTACATTATTGTGAGAGATTCATTGAACTCATGATTGATTTGGAGGTAAGACTCAATCTCTCTCCCTTACTCAAGGAATATGAAATTGTGTGCTGTTTGAACTTTCCTGTGCTAAAAGTGGTTACAGTGAAATATGCTGTGCTCAGTCTTAATCCAGTCTAGTTGGAAACAAATTTTCCCTTTGTACGTACTCCAGAGCTACTATATATTTACTTTATTGTGGTTGCCTGATGAATGAAGCGGCATAGTCATCCATTTTTGCAGAGCTCATTTGCCTTTTGTCCTTCAGGTTTATAGCTACCTCAGGTCAACAGACAGTGGATAAATGTCCAGTCTCAGCTCCTCTAAATGTGCCTCTGTCATTGCTGTCTGCAAATCTATGCTGGATTTGAAACAGTAGTCTTTGATCAGGGCATGAGAAAGGTTATTTTCAGCACTATGGCGTTTGACATGTGGTATAAGGTGTAGGATAATGTGCAGTGTATGTCTGGACTTATGTAACACAGAAGTCGAAATTCAATATCCAATGTCTCGCCCTTGATTCTTGATTTACATGCTGTGGCCTACAAATCTGAAGAACATCTTGTGTAATGCAGTGCATACAACACATGTTTTTTTTTTTGTTTTGTTTTTTTTTTACTGGTAATTAAAATGTATATACTGTATATATTGTCATGCTGTTAAAACTATATCTAACAGTTAAAATTGAAATTCTACAGTGATCTTGTCATTTTTCATTTTGTTTTATGCAGCCTTACTCAAATGTCCAAACACTGTCCTTTTGCACACTGGCCACAAATCCCAGCTTAACTTATGTCACTCTGTATGTGTGTGGAATAGGTATTTGTTACAAGAAAAATGCTTTTTGTACCACGTAGATCTTGACCGGGTACATACCAGTTTTTGTGGCAAGAGTTTACATGTCAGTTACATCAGGCACACTGTAAGACTTGACATTTTTTGGGTGATGAAATACATAGATCATGGAGATGAGGAATCTCTCTGAACTCTTGTATTTGGTTTTGTTATAGGCAGGTAGTATGAGGAAAACAGATTTTTGACTCTGTTTTCGTGGTGGCAACCTTGCTGATGTTGTTGATTCTCTGGAGTGAAGACACAATGTCACAAAAGATTGTTGCTCCTGCTGCCTTTGCAGATCTCCTGTTACTAGCAAGGGAGCGCAATAGATTTCATCTGGCTGTCTGCTGACAGGCTGGCCTTGCTGTTCCTGGCAGCGGCTAGTGGCCGGCCAGCTGAATGTCTCCAGAGACATCTCTTGTCCTTTTGCACTATCCTTTTACAAAGCCTCAGTCGCTTGAAATCCATACTTCCCCTCTCTGATGACGACCTGAAAATTAATGCGAGGAAAAAAGATCCCGGTTTTCATGACCGTTTTATGCTGGCTGTCAGGGCTGTGTTGAGATCAAAGATGGCTGTTGGATATAAAGGTATCTGCTTGCAGTGTTTAGGTATCATGTGCTGCACCTGCCGCCTTTTGAAGAGCAGTTTTCACTGAATAGAAAGATGGATATTTGTTTTTTTTGGTGTTTTGCATTTCAATATACCATTTCATATTCTATTTCACCAATTTCTTTCTCAGGGCATATCTTCACTTACAGCCTTTTACATTATGATACTCCTATGAGACTTCTTTTTGTTCCTTGGGCATCAATCAACCTCTCATTCAGTTCATCAACATGTTCAGTGTTTCTTTGTTATATCCCTACCAACGCACCTCTTTCGCCTAATTTTTAGAGATTTCCTCTGTTTCTGCCATCCTGTCAGGTTCCTGTGCTACAGCACGTGGATGATTAATGGCTGTAGAAGCAGCTGAGCCAGTGTTTCTCCTATTGTCTTCCCATCTCACTGTCAGTTCGCCTTATTGTCTCTCTCTATCATATGTTTCAAAACATCCTCAAGATAATAAAAGACCATGGATCAATAAGATGTATGGGTAATCGTGGTCCAGATTCTCGGAACTATGGTTGTTGTTAAATGAATTGATTCTTTTGACCCTGGAGAGGTGTCAGTTTATACAAGACCACATTCCTCTTTTCTGTGGTGGAGGGATATCAGATCTTTTTGCTTTAATTCTTACACATCTGGTCTGCGTATCTGTAGTTATTCTGTTCCTCTGTAGTAAACCAGAATTTTTCTTGGATTGTTTTTTGGTTTGTTTTACAAAATGCTTTCAGGTTACATGCAGTTGTGATTTCTTGACGGTCAGACAACCTTAACCACGAATGTAAGTATTTAGCCCAGTGTTTAAACATAGTGTTCTGTGTGTCCAGGCCCTGCTGCCCACCAGGCGCTGGTTTAATACAGTCTTGGATGACTCTCACTTGGTGGTCAACTGCCACTTGTCCAGCCTCACCCACAGAGAGAAGGAGGGACATCTGTTTTGCCAGGTATGATGCACACAAACATGAGAAAATGTACACATATCTGTACTTGATTGTATACAAAGGTATTGAGATCAAATCAACCCTGCTCTCATTTTCATGTGTATTCGTTATGTCATCACTGCAGTTGCTGGACATGCTGAAGTTCTACACAGGCTTTGAGATCAATGACCAGACAGGAAATGCCTTGACGCAGAAGGAGATGACAAATCTGCACTATGACAGAATCACCTCCCTGCAGGTAAAGATTTGTATGAATAGAGACAGATGTGCAGTGATGTATTTTTGTCTACACGTATGGTCTTATATGTTCTTACCCTACTATTTGACTGATACATCATCTATCACTTGGTAATACATCCTTGATTACATAATAACATTGATATTATGATGCCTTGTTTTTACACATTAAGATTTTGCTTGTTGTTTTCTGTCTTGCAGAGGGCAGCCTTTGCTCATTTCCCAGAGTTGCACGACTTTGCTCTTGCCAATGTTGCCGCAGTCGACACTCGAGAATCCTTGACCAAACACTTTGGGCATCTCAGGTAACCAAAACGGAAATGAATCATGAGATGAACTTTCAGTTAATCAGTACACAGATGGAGGGATGTGGTGGGAGGTCATGCATGATTGGAGTGAAACTACAGTGACCTGTTAATAATAAAACTGCTTTAGCAGCTTTAGAGCTTTGCACTCAGGAGGCTCACCTTTGTTTACATTATACCACACTGTGTTTACTATTACTATTATTCATGTTCTTTGTTTAACTAGTCTCGAAGAAACAAACTCCTCAGCAAACCAGTACAGAGTGAAATAGACTTATCTGACCTATGACCTATAGAAGTTCCTCTGATCACCAGAACATACATGCCTGAGAAAAAAACAGGCACACATGCAAATCTGGACACATCTCAGACTTTGCTGCAGTATAGCACCAGACCACCCTTGCTGCCTGACTTCCCTGCTAAATGGCAGCTAGTAAGCCCTTGAACAGGCAGCTGGTACCAGCCAGAGAGAGAGGCACGCCTCATTAATTTAATCGATTTGCAGTGGCTTGAGAATAAACTCTTTGAACAGCTGTGTTTGTCAGATCATATTAGCTTGCCAAAGAGCCAAAAAGCACCCTCGCTTTGATGCATCGGCCAGTGTGTGGTTTTTTAAACTTGTACACGTGCGTGAAGGAGAATGAAAAGACATTGATTTATCTGTAATTCGTAATTACTTCAGGGTTTGTAACCTTTCTTGGCTTTTGATATCACAATTAATTTTTCAAATTACTGACACTCTACTGACTCTACACCATCATCAGTGCACTCTGAGTGAGTTACTGATGACTTGTTTGTTTGTACAGTATGTGATGTCTTTACATACCATGATTGCCCTGAGGTGCCGTGTTGAGACAGCACAAATTTCCTCTCTGCAGCTGATGTTTCTATATCTATCACCTCTTTTAAACTTCTGTAATGGATTATAAATGCTTAAAGCCCATACTAAGTTTCTTTGAGTCAGGCAGAGGGTTATGAGCCGAGCTGAGCTGAATCAGGTAAAGACTTAGCCGAACCATTTCATGTCTTTCTAGAAGCTCTGCTCCTTTCCTCAGAATTAGGGCTTTTGAATATAGCAGGAACTGCATTGTTCCCTGCTCCACAACTGTCACCAAAGAAGCTCCTGGGTAACTCCAAATATGCCAATCAGATTTAACGAAGCACTTTTCATCCAAACAACTCATGCTAATGCCAGTTTATCCAGCTGCGCTACCCATGAGCTTAGCTCCGAGTCACCCGCCGCTCTGAATTTATCCACTAAGTCCCCCAAACACACAAACGCAGCATTATTGCATAGCCTGCCCACACATATACAGACCTATTCTCTCACATATACACAGACACACAGATACCTCTCCCAGTTATATAAAACATGATGAGTGTCATTTCAGGCCAAAAATGAAAGAACACCTGATCGAAGAGTGTGCTTCACTTTGTGAGATGCTAGAAACAATGGAGAGAATCAGCACCACTCAAGTGTGCTCTGAATCCAAGTGTTAAAAAAGACAAACTAGTATAATTATTCCTGTGACTTAGTTCTTCAGCATGTTCCTGTCACTGGAAGGGTGTTTATGTTTTGACAAATCCACTTTTCAATGAATTCAGGTTCCTTAATCCTTAATATCCGAGGATATTAAGTGACTAAGAAACAAACTAAACAGAAAAACAAAAAGTGAAAGCAAAAACAAGTGAAATTTTCTCAGCCATAAAAGTCAGTTACTATAGTTGTGTGTTTTTCTTGTGTTGTACCCTTACCTGACTCTGTAATCTATTATGATGACATCACACGCCAAATTACTTTAATAGTTTCTCTTTAATTGCTTACTTAAAATCTGAACAAGGGTCTAGACAGCCTTGAGGCTATAGAGTAAACTTTTTGTGGACCAGTTTCTATTATGTTCACATCCTTATCTCACCCTGCCAGTGGCTCAGCTGTCAGTCATGACCTGGTCCAGTCATCTCCATTACTCAGAGTGAGTTGTTTTGCTGCTGTTATTTTGTTGCTAAGGGAAGGAATGTCCACATGACCTATGCCAGGTCATCCACTGGGCCACCAAACTGCAACATTGGCAAAATTGCCACCCCACTGGCCAAGCATGGCATCACAACTAGCAGAAAGCATGCAGATACACGGATATAGTCTGTCAGTGCCACGTGTGGCTGTCCAGTCCTGTCACAAAAGTGTCCAGGCCCTGTCCTTCGTTGTGTACCAGACCCTGCCTGTGTCACAGTGTGTCAGCCTGATTAAAACAGGTCTGTATGCAGAGAGCCGCGCCTCAGCTTTCTGAGATGGAGATGGGCTTTGATTTTCATAATCCTGTCGCATCAGTGCACCCCGACCTCTTAACACACATGCTGACAGAGCAGGAGTGCGAAGTCAAAGCAAACAGAAGAATTGCTTTGTGCCGCAGTGTTAACGAGCACAAAGAATTTGTTAAGGCTGTGTATCGTCACACACTTTGTGTTGTCGCCAACACCATTTAGGAAACTCATTTCCTCAGAAGGTGATGTCCCCAGAAAAGCACCCAAACATCATCTCTTTTTATGAATATGATGTACCAGAGTAATGATATATAGCCAGCATGTTTTTGTCATCATCATGTAATGTTAGTAGACATCAGATTGTCCCTGTTGTAATCATAATCCTCAGTATTTCAGTCATCACATCATTAGCGCAATAGCAATTAGTTGCTATCTGGTTTATTTTCATCCCGGATCTGGATAAGTGTGTCAGCTAAATGTGTAATTTGCAAATGCCACTCTTGTAGCTGACGAACCACTTGTTTATCTCATCTTTCTTTGCAGTCCCAATATGCTCCACCGGGTGGCCTCGTACCTATGTCTGCTGCCAGAGCTGCCTGAAGGAAAAGACACCACCTATGAGAAGGAAGTTCTTCTTGAGCTGTTGGTAAGTGCAGTGTAAGGGCTTTTATTTTATTGTCTATGCAGGCGTTTGAGTTGTGGCCAATATGGGTCTCCTTTTTATTCCTTTTTTGGTTTTGTAGCATTGCGAGCCAAATAAATTTGAACCTTTGTACATGCAAATCAGAGATGTTAAACAGTGGGCTGTATTATAAAATGCAAAATCATATATTAGTCTTTTTGATAGTGGAGAAAAGGAGAGTCATCCTAATCCATTTCTACAATTGTGAACTAGTACAATCATAAGTAAATCCAGACAGGTGGATAGGTTTTTCTTCTAAATATGATCCTGTTTTCTCAAAATCAAGATTAAAATATGTATCCTAGGCCCTCTTTTTTGTCCCAGACTTCTTTTAATTGACTATAAAGAAATTGCTTAGCTGTATTAGGAAATGGAGCCATACCTTGTGCCGTGTTCTTGTCAACTGACATTATAAAGGATGTATAATTGGTGCACCCAATCAAACAGTGTTGGCAAATGGTTATTTTCCAGAGCAGTAGCTGGTAGTGGCCAGTCAGCGTTACAGCATAATAGATTTTGTGTTTCTCATTTTAAAGTCATTAATTTAAGCTCTTGACCTTGGAATACATATAGTATCCCCTCTCCACTGCTCGTCCCTCTTGAATTTGCCTTCTAATCCAATTACTGTGTTATTTGGGCATCTGTGTGACGCAGGGTAAATTGAAGACAGTGCTGATGAGATAGGGGACTTTTTTTCTCTCTTTATTTCCTTTTTTTAAGTATCCTTTGAAAGGTTGCAGCTTGTTTGATTGTGCTCTCTGGTTCCCCATCCCACGCTCTCCCAATTTTCATTTTTAAAACCCCTCCAGGAATCTGCCGGACCCTTGTCCCGTTAGTCTCTCAAACACACACTCACATGTGCTGTAGACCTCTTCATCAGAGTGGGTGTTTCAAGGCTTTTCCTGCGGTTATTCATAATTACCCACTCAGACCCTCCGCAGGTCCTCTCTGAGAAGCGATGGAGAAGAGCTGTTTCATAATTATCTGATTAGATTGTTGTAGGAGACAATGTCAGAGGGCTCATTTGTGTGCGCCTGAGGTTGCCCCCAACAACCAACATCTCTGACCGGGTGGGTCTAATAGGAAGGGGCCACAGGACTAAAACACTGCCACATGGGAACAAAACAATCATACATGCTGCAGAGAACACAATCATAAATACTTAGGGAGGAAGAACCGTTCTTTCTGAGAGGTAATTCTGTTTTTACACTCGTGCCAGGCTTATGGTAGTTTGGGCATTTTATCTTGTGTTGGAACAGATGAGTGGGTTTGTATTCAGCACCAGATATGACTCCTTGACATAGTAAGTAATCCATGTAATTTATATCCTTTTTCCAGAACAGTAGAGATAACAGTGGAAAGATGTTTGTATGCACATCAACAGGGCAGGTACAGTGAGTAAATGTAATTGTAAATGCTAGGGTCAAAGCCTGATGTAATAAAACAGATATCAGCACAACACAACAGAAGCTCCCTGACCTATCTGCAATGCTTTACCAAATGGATTACTTCAGATAAATTCCCATATAAAGGGAAATCTAGAATAAATACAACAAAATTACCAGTGATGGCTTAACTACTGAATTACATCTATATAATATACCTGCCCATAAGAATCTTTAATACTTCATCTATCCTTTGGCTCTCCAGGCATGAATACATGTATACCATGTGATAAGTCAAAATATTTCAACATTTAGTGATTTATTTAACCTGATATGTTGGAAGTTATTTGTATATTTTTTATCTTTAATGATGCATTTCAGCAAGGGAGGAGATTAAGATACTAGACAGTGAGCTTAATAGGCAAGGGAGCATTTGTTTGTAACCCAATTTGTCTTCAATTTTTCTTTGACCTGTCTCTGTCTTTCTTATTTTTTGCCACACACAAACAGGTATCACGTCACGAGCGCAGAATCTCTCAGATTGAGCAACTTAACCAGATGCCCCTTTATCCAACAGAGAAGATAATCTGGGATGAGAACATTGTCCCGACGGAGTACTACTCAGGCGAAGGTGTGTGTTGCATTTGTGAATGGTGTTTGAATGTCTAGTCGGCGCCTCATAATCACAAGTATACACCCACACTTTGTGTTATCCCTTATCCTAAGGGCACTCATGGGACTGAACTGGCACCTCTCTCTTAGGGAACCCTCTTAGTTGGCAAGGACACCTTCAGCAACTCACATACTAGTGATGATTCAAGCAACGCCTTCATTAGTTGTAACATGCAGACATGCTGTACTTGGTGTAGAGCAAAGACTTAGAAGTTACCCATGTATAATAGGTTATTTAACCTTTTTTTTGTAATAATATAGATACAAGTTAATGACTCAACCCTAAGTATGTATCTAATTACTCACAAAATAAGTATATTATTAACTCTGTGTCCCTGTGTCTATTCTTTCACTTCCTCCTCTTAGGCTGCCTGGCACTGCCTAAACTGAACCTGCAGTTCCTGACCCTCCATGACTACCTGCTGAGGAACTTTAACCTCTTTCGTCTAGAGTCCACCTATGAGATCAGACAGGACATTGAGGATGTGGTGTGGCGTATGAAACCCTGGTGAGATGTCTTCAATTCTGTTAAGCAACAGGAAACCTGATCCAGAATCTCTCATTTGTTCACTTTAAAAAAGCTGTGGTATAATATAGGAAGATGTTTTCATTTCTGTTATTATCAAATAGCTTTAACACTCTCAGTAACATCAAATGTGAAGACATTATTGCTAGTAAACATGGGATAATAAGCACTTCCTTATCTACGGCATCGAAGAATGCAACTCTATGTGTCGCATATTTTCTGAATGTGCACTAAAAGTAAAGAGGATGTGATAAAACCTCACGTACAAAGGACATAGTCAGAATAAGAATACATATGGAGAGTGAACAGATTCTTAGTTTGAACTAAGATTGTTACACATAGACTGATAAGCATCTCCCTTTTATTTCAGCCTAAGCAGAACAAGTTTCCACCATTAGCTCGGCAGCAGCACACTTTGTCTTTTTATTCTAGTGAACAAAGATTTTTATCCTCTGTCTACCTCTCAGATCGTGGAATGGCGCATTGATAATATTTTATTAAAAGACTGTGACATTTAGTACACCACATTTGGAAACCCATTGCTTAACATAATAAGTGCTCCCATTATGTCAAGTGATGTAGCAACTTGCTTGTTGTTCCTGCAAAAGTAAATAAGTAAGCAGTGGTGCCGTGTGCTGCCCTAAATCCAACTGATTTTCAATCTTGACAACAGTCCACAGTGCTTGTCTAACTTCCTGTTGTGTGTGTCCCCTCTGCACAGGCAATCAGAGTATGGCGGAGTGGTGTTCGGGGGCTGGGCCAGGATGGCTCAGACGATCACATCCTTTTCCATAGTCGAGGTTGCCAAACCCAACATTGGTGAAAGCTGGCCTGCACGTGTCAGAGCTGATGTCACTATTAACCTCAACGTACAAGATCATATCAAGCATGAGTGGGAAGGTAATTTTACATTGTGTCTGTCCAGATTTATTTTTGTCAGTATTTTTTATCTGTCCGTCTACAATTCATCACACATACATATGTCAGTCCAGCAGCATTGAGTGCAGCTCAATACAGGATCTTAGGACTATTATACATTATTACCCTCTCCTTACATATTGCCCTCCTCCACTCTTACTTCTCTTGTTTTCTCCTAGCAAGCAGTTTATAACGTCCATAAAGTTTTCCCTCACCACTCTGTTCCATCCCACTGGGCCTTGACTCATGACCCCTGTCCACCTCATGTCTCTATGAAGACATGCCATTTCTGTGTAGCCTCTTCCACTGAGCCTCTTTGTTTTATTTCCTAATCGTTTTCCCTCTCTGTCTCTCTGTCTGTTTGATGGAGGCACTGTAGATAATGTCAACAGGAGCTTGTCAGCTTTGAAAGACATTGATTCACTGGGAACAAAGAAAGCACATTGAAGCCCTCAGCTGGTTCTCTGCTATAGATCTCCAGAGAAAGATATAGGATCTGCCAATGTTTCTTTCTTTCATTTGGCATTAGAAGTAATGAAGTGATCACTGCCTTTCAAAATAAGCCTAATGTATCCTAAATTGATGTCTTCATTTTCTTCATACTCACTTTTATGGTTTTACTTTCTTTCTTATAATTCAGTGAAAGTAAGAAGTATTACTTCCTTCCATCCATAAGCCCTTTCCCCATCGTATAATTAGAGCCTCATGTTTTAAAGATCAGGCGAGTGCTGACGGGGCGGTTTCTCTTGCATCTCCAAACTCCCCCACACTACTACTCTGTCTTATTAACACCCCTCCATCACCTCCTTCTCTCTTTGTGCCCTTTTGTTCTCTTTCAAACTTTCTCTGCCTCTCTTCTCTGTCCCTAAATCTTTTTCTTTCCTTTCTCTCTCTAACCACTTCCTCCATCCTCTCTCCTTGTAGGGCTCCGGAAGCATGACGTTTGCTTTCTGATCACGGTGCGGCCCAACCTGCTCTATGGCACACGCTTCGACCGGCGCCAGTCTTTCGTGGAGCAGACTGGCCTGGTCTATGTGAGAGGCTGCGAGGTGCAGGGGATGCTGGATGATAAGGGACGTGTCATTGAGGAAGGTATGCTCATAGATGCTCCTGCCCACAATCACACACCAGTGACACATGACATCCATCCTCCAATCAGGCCTCCTATACACAATCATCCACCGTCTGGTCCTCAGGAGAGGGTCAGGCTGGTGTCGTCGTGGTGACAGTCACAGTGAGACCTGACCTGTTCACATTAACATCCCATTAACCTGAGGTCGACAACAACACCTGAGAGCTCCAGGCCTTGCCCCCTGCTTTATTTATTCGATTTAACTGAGGAACTGCATTTGCTATATCTGGATAGATGTGCCTCTGTAAGAGGGCACTGAATGTGCTTGTCCTGCATAATATAGTCATGTGACATACGGGAAACATTCACCTCTATCTCTGAGACAAACTATTGTCAGCAACAGTGTGTTCTACTATTAGAAAACTGATTTGAGCACAACATGAATTTTATCTTTAGCTACTGTACTTCTCTCATAAGAATCTTAAAATTGGCTGTCATCAAATATAAGACTCAGAGAATCTATTTTGTGTGTCCACACCGAAGAAATCTGCTCAGACTAAATCTAGATACCTGGTCTTTCCTGGAAAGTAAAATATATTTAAACAGCAACGGGATCTCTGTTTACCGTGCTGTTCTCTTCCCCACAGCCCAAAGCAGTCCCTCAGAGTGGTTGGTTCACCTAAGTTAGCCTGCAGCCCTGCTATTCTAAGTGTTTTCCCTTTCCCCTGTCGAAACATGTGTCCATGCACTGAAGCAGCCTTTCCCCTATCCTCCCTCATCTGTTTGGATTAAAAATGCAGAGGGCAGGGCTTTCTAAATAGACATCCTGCCAGGGAGCACGTCCTTCTGTAGTGTTGGCTTGGTTAAACTTTAAGATCCTCAACTGGGATAAGTGGTACTCTGGGTAACTGGGTGGTGGGGAGATGTCACATAAATCACTGGGCACTGGGTGAAGGTGTGGGGAGACACAAGCTGAGAGGTGCAATTTGAAACACTAATAGCTGATTAATATAATGTGTGATTAAAACTGTAATTCTGAAAGACAGAGCATTTCTGTAAAATATTTTACCAATGTACAAAGTCAGTGAACCGTGCAATGCATCTGTCTTTAAATCGTATTGATATAATCCCATCTTTCAATACATGACAGTTCAATAAAAATGACACATACTTGTATTAAGCGCTCTCACACCTAAGCCCAGCTGTCCACGCTGGTATCCCATGGTGTTGATGGTGTAGCTTTCCATCTGAAGTTGCCACTATACTCATTGTAGTGAGGAGGGTGGGGACTTTGAAGATCCACACATAGCTGTATGCACATGTGAACACAGACACACATGCATGGACCCAGACATCAGAGGCCAAAAGGATTGAGTTTCACCCTCCTGCTCTGTGCTCTACAACTCCACACAAGAATCTATTTAGACATCAGTGAGAGCCGCACTTGCTGGGAATAAGCCTAAAGCCCATAGCCCATAGCATGTTAGTCAAGCATGTGCATGTAAGGCCTGCTCCTCTTGAATACTATAGCAAGGTAGAGCAGGGTAACCTCTTTATAAAGGCTTTTATTATTTAATGTATTATTGGATGGAAAAAATATTGAAATCTTGTTATTAGCTCTGAGAATTAGCTGGTTTAGATTAAGTATTTTTAGTTCAAGCCTAGGTTTAGGTTTTTACTCATTACAATTTTACACTTGGTGTAGAATATCATGTTTTGCAAATTGCCATCAAAAATTCTGATATCTATATTTATTGCCAAAGGTTATGGTTACTCCCTCATCCTGACAAGTATCCTCCCCTCCACTCTGTTCCAGGACCTGAACCAAAGCCTAAGTTACGAGGAGATGCCAGAACCTTCCGTGTTTGGCTTGACCCAAACCAGTATCAGCAGGACATGACCAGCAGCATTCAGAGTGGCACTGAAGACCCATATGAGACTTTCAACATCATCATGAGACGCAAACCCAAGGAGAATAATTTCAAGGTTTGGACTACATGCTGAAGCACACAGATCACCCCTCAATGCACCATGTATTTGAGTGCTTTATCTTCAGTCCTTGAGCTCTGGTCTTACCAACACCACCCTTGAGTGATGTATCGCACATATTATACCCTGGGGAATTGTAGCTGTAAGGTTGGGGCCAGGGCAGCTCTGAGATTACCACCCACTCAAGGCCCTCCCAGTGATCCCAATGAGAGACACTTCTCACTGGATATTCATGTCATATGCACTGACACCTGTCTCTCACATTTAAAAATTCCCATGAGGCAACAGGCCAGCATTGTCTAGTATACTGTACTGTTGTTGTACCTTCAATAAGAAACCATAACCACGTTTTACCCCCAGTATAACATGGAGGCGTTCTCAGGAAAACCCTGCTGTTGAAGAAGATTACCAAGGGTATATCTACAGTACTGTGACATTTTCACACATATCCAAGTTTTTCAGCAGGTCGTTAGAAGTTATGTGTAAAACTTTTGTAAAAAATCTCTTTTGTGTCTCGTGTATTTTTTTGCTCCATGTTCTTCTACTTTTTTGAATGTCAATCATGTACCAAATGCTCTGCCTTTTATCACATTCTTTTATTTGAGGGCTTCTGGTTACAGCCTTGTCAAATCTGCTTTTTCTAATTCTACACACCCATGTCTGTCTCTCACAGCCAGAGCAGTGACAGATGTTTCTGAACTGTTTTTTTAAATTTTCCTTGAATTTGAGAAGTGCAGGAACTAATGGATATTCAAGAAACATTCTTCTCCATCTTTGATGTGTGACACAGATAAAAGTAAACATGTTTCCCCCACACAGTGTTTGATGCACAGGGTATTAGACAGTTTGCGTCTCATTAAAATATAATTGACAGACATACAAATTACCTGCTGTCCCATCAGCCCACTGCAAATCTATTCATATCCTGCTAAACCTCCTCTTGTGGGATGGTTGTGTTTCCTGACTTGACTCGTTCAGTGAGATTCTTTTCTTTCAAAGTTTTCACTTTTTTTTTTTTTTTTTTTTAATTTATGTTGTTTTGGTTTGATAACTGTTTCATACTTCTTTCTGTGGTTCAGGCGGTGCTAGAGACCATCAGGAATCTGATGAACACAGAGTGTGTTGTTCCAGACTGGCTTCATGACATTATCCTTGGCTATGGTGACCCAGGAAGTGCTCACTACTCGAAAATGCCCAATCAGATCTCCACACTGGACTTCAACGACACCTTTCTGTCCCTGGACCATTTACGTTCCTGCTTCCCCGGTAGCACCATTAAAGTCACCGAGGAAACTCCTGAAATGCAAGTCCCCCCTTTCAGGTGAGTGCCTAACATCCATTAGACATTATTATTTAATTTCCTTGCTGTTGTATTATGTACGTACTAGATATAACTGCCTGCATTGTAGTGAATTGTATTATGGCCTAATAAGGTCTTTTCTTTCCTCCGTTACCTTTCCTAGAATCAAATTTCCAATCTCTACCAAAACGGACAAAGGGAAAAAGAGAAAGGCAGATGAAGACATGGAAGACAAAGAGGAAGACATGACCTTGGTTGTCGAGCCCTACGTCACCCCCAACCGTGGGCCCTATCCCTACAACCAGCCCAAACGGTGAGAGGTCATGGCCTTCAGACACACTCATTAAAACTGAACATGATCAGAGGTTAAAAAGTTTTTCAGTGTTGTTTATAACTTGACATCAGTCTAATGTCAGCATACTGACCTCTGTATTGACAGTTAAACCTTAACTAGCACCCTACCCACAGCATTAAATATAAACAGTCATGCTTGTGGTTCAGACCCCAGTGTTTATTATATTGAAGCATACCATATGTGCCTTTCATGATCTACAAAGTTTTTTAGTATGAAGGAGTACAGCAGTGCAAATCAAATGCTTTACATAGGTTTCCTGCTCTGGACCTGACTATTTTGAACTGTTTGTCTATGCTTGTCTCCATGGTACCTCTTTTGGCTTGTTTGCCATGTAATGTTGTGAGGCTATTTTGGTTGTTGTTGTGCCTACAATTAGTAGATGGAAAAAAATCATGCAATTAAAGGTGAACAGAAAGGCTGTAATATCCCTGTACTCATTATAACACCACAAAAAATAATTGCCCTTCATCAAAATTTAAGATTCATCTGCCGGTGTTTTAGGATTTCCAGTTTACACTTTGATATTTAAATCTTTATAGCAACAGCATGTCCACAGGGAAACCTCGACTTAATCTTTCAAGATAGTCTCAGAAAACTTCACAACAAAACTTGGGGCATTAAGCATCTCTTAAAAAGCAAATTAAAACATTTGAAAACAAACATTTATTATGCTGTCGAGGCCATTGAGTATTTTAGGCTAATTGCTTGCTTTTCTAATATCAGCATTGTAAATCTCTTACAGGAATACAATTCAGTTCACTCCTACTCAGATTGAAGCCATACGAGCTGGGATGCAGCCAGGACTCACCATGGTAAGGACTTGGTCTTTAGCATTTCATCGCACAAGTGTCTTGCATAAATTTTATTATATTATGTTAAATTGAAGCTTTCCAAATAAAATCTGCAAGATTTTGATCATGCGTTTGACAGAAATCACAACATTTCAACCTCCAACATATAGTAATTTTGGGAATCTGGCTTCAACAGAAAGAGCAAGTCATAGAGGGCTTAATTATGACAACAAACTGCATTTTAAATCCAGCCATATAAAGTTATCATCCATATCCTTGAGTGAGCGTGCTGCAGTCTGGGCAAAGCCTCTTGTCGGTCCTCTGAGAGCTGATACTGCAGGTGCATGCTGTTCCAGCTCACCGTTATAAAGCCAAAGATTTGAAGTCATTAATCTTAGTGATGTGTACCAAGGGGAATTCCCTCCACAGTAAATATACTGTTGTTTGATGTCCCTATCTCATCACTCGTGTAAAGTGATTTCCTTGAACCTGCTGTAATTTTGGCACTTTGAGTAAGATGTTCAGCTACACATTCAATGACACAAGCACCCACTTCAGATGCATGTCTACACTCATGTCATTTCAGCCTGTGACTGTAACACGTGTTTTGACAAAAATGCTGTTCCACTGTGGTGATTGGAAGCTGGCAGTTGCGTCTGCATTATTTATTGTGTAGCTAGCTGAAGCAAATATGGCAAGTAGGCTATCGGCAGAGTCGTAAAACAACTCTGCATGCATACCTTCTCCGGCTCCTCTCCTCACTCCCTCTAACCTCCCCTCTTGGCATATGTCACAGTCATTAGCAGCCATAACAAACACACACAACCTCCCGGTCTGCCTAGCTTGGCTTTCATGTAGGGAAACCAAGGAGCTGATTATGTACTGATTTATGCAGAATATCTAATTGTGCTTTCTATTTTTAGCAGAAATTACTCACCTGAGAGCTGTTTCATGAATATGAATATTTATTTAATAAATTAGATGTACTATTCCCTGCAGTTAAGTAAATATGAGGCTTATTAACATGGTAACTTGTATACCATGCTGAGGTACTACTAGTATTTAGATGATAAGAACAAAGAGAGCCTTGAAAGATGCTTATGCCCCTCAGATAACTCTCCTTTTTCTATTGCTCTCATGGGACCATCTTGGCATGCTAGGCAGCACCACAATGCATTGGGTCCGTCTGAGCATGGCTAATGATGGGGCACTAGTTTAGCCTGTTCTGACATGCCCATGGCCTCGCTGTCACAACCACTGGATTGTCTACAGGGGGAGTGCCTTTGCACCATAACCTAACTTCTGATTGTGCTCATCTTTTATTTTGTTTCTTTCT
This sequence comes from Caranx ignobilis, assembly GCA_021432705.1. Classification (NCBI taxonomy): domain Eukaryota; kingdom Metazoa; phylum Chordata; class Actinopteri; order Carangiformes; family Carangidae; genus Caranx; species Caranx ignobilis. The sequence continues at coordinate 15,251,713 of MU269985.1, forward strand.
GTTTTGCTTTTTTTTTCTTCCCACCCATTCTTCACTTGCCTCTGCGGCTCTAGGTTGTGGGACCACCAGGTACTGGAAAGACAGACGTTGCTGTTCAAATCATCTCAAACCTCTACCACAACTTTCCTGAGCAGAGGACTCTCATAGTCACACATTCAAACCAGGTCAGCACACACACACACTCACATTCACACACAAACCAACTCTGATCCCTAAAAAGTTTCCCTAACACTCTGCTCAAAAACTGTGAAGCTGTCTAGAGAATTTACAGCTTGTGCTCAGAACTGCCCATTAATCAGGCGATAGTCATATTCAAACCTTGGAGGAAAATTAAAATCTAAGCTCCCTTGTGCCCCAGTCTTCCCCCCTCAGTATTTAATCAAGAAGTAATCTGCTGTTGTTTTACACCAGTGGAAGTTTGCCAGAAGGAACCTTATCCATAAGAAGTATAGCAGCATATAATGACAAAACACCTTATTCTCATGCAGTAGTTCCCATTTGCACTTATAGTTCTTATACTGGGAAAGACAGGATAAATAATTCTCACAAGACATCAATCAACAGTCGGACTGAATTAGTCAGTTGAAAGATGAGTCAACACAAATTTATATGCACAAGCACTGTTGATAGGTGGCATCGCACACGCACATACATCAAAGAAAGCGTTTTCCATGTTTGAACATGGTTTATTTGTTACCATGGTTCATTCTACACCAGGCTCTGAACCAGCTGTTTGAAAAGATCATGGCCCTCGACATCGATGAACGTCACCTCCTGCGTCTGGGCCACGGAGAGGAGGAGCTGGAGACTGAGAAGGATTTCAGCAGGTGAGGACAGCATAGGGACAGGTGGAACAGATGCACCTAAACAAACAGAAACGCACATGTGGAAATGGAGACAACTTGAATTCACACATGGATGTGTGAAAGTACATTCAACAAATTGTTACGGCCTTACAGTGCATGCAAGCACCACAGAGGCAGTCCTCACAGTTTGGTCCCAGCCAACAACACACACACACACACACACACACACACACACACTCTAAAGTAGCCCAGCTGCCCACATACATAATTAGTGTGAGCCAACACAGTGACAGAGCTACTCGATACTCCCATATGCCAGGCCAGGAACATGGTTTATCTTCATTAGGCATCGTTGGCCTCTGAGGCCTTTCCACCAGTGTAAGGGATCTCTCCCTACAGCCCTGCACACACAAGCAATGCATGTCTGATTAACCCTCGCATCACTTTTCTAGACTACAACAACTGACCCCTTACCTGTTTGTACCAGCTACTGTCAGAATAATCAAGTAGTGGATGGCAAAACACCACGAAGTCAGAGATATATGTAGATCTACCAGAGGTATAGAAAATGCTGTGAATGTTTGAAGTGTTTCCAGAGCCGCTTGAAAGTCATAGCTAATGAGCCACTGGATATTTTGGAGACATATTTTACTAGACAACGTTAATCCTTTGAGGTCTGGATCATATACCATCTGTAGTTTTGGTTGTGGCTGACCAAAATAAGTAAACACGCATGGTGCCGATGAACTCTAGACAACACTTAAACTATATTATGTAATGTTAAGTACATATAACGTGACTGTTCAGCACAAATGTTTAACAACCTTAGGTATGAACTGAAATGTGAAGTAACTGGAGTATTGTTGTCATTTGCCAACCTCTGGGATACGCAACCATTTTGTTAATAATTCAGTTACAACAATATGATGAGATAATGAAATGAATAAATACATGAATGAATGAATAATTACATGAATAAATACATGTAATTTGAGATTTTTAAAACCATTAGAATCTCCTTCTCAGGTCAAGCGCCTCGCAAATCTGGTGGGTGACATTAACTGACTGTAATTTCATCATAGTGAAGCTAATGTGTGGTTTTAACACTGGTTGTTTTAGGACTTTCTTTGTCACACCCTAATTGGCAGATAAAACACACAGTGCTGCTTTTCCTTATACTGCACTGGTGGCAGGGCTCAGAACAAATAGCCTCAGACAAGAACCACTAGAGTCCTGTTAAGGAAGCTCCAGTAGTTCCCAGTTCTCCCTCACCCACGTCCTTTTGTAAGCTCTACTGTGTCTGCGTGTGTCTGTTTGTGTGTAATGCCTTGAAGGATAATGACTCAGTCCTCACTACTGAGACATAGTGAGATGGGAATAAGAGAAGGTGGGGGGCAGTGCACTTTAAGCACTCATGGCAGACTTGAGAAGAAAGGATTATCTCACGATACCCAAAACATTTACAGTTCTACATGACTGCTGCTATATTTAACACCATTATTAGAAGAATCAGCCAGAACCTTTGCTTCTTCTTTTTTTTTTTTACTTACAATTCTTTATAGCCTGCTTTCAAATAGAAATAGCTCAGCGTTATTAAATATTAAGTTTTTATTTTGTTACTATTTAAAGCTCCCTCACAGCCTACTTAGTTAATTACCACCTTATCCATCTGTGGCACTGAGCAAACTGCACCTTTTATCTCTTAGCAACACATCCAGACAAGGGAAGGAAGGAGGGAAGGGGTTATGCCTGTCACTCATTTGCTACACCCTGACTGATTGCTCAGTGTGAGAATATGACTTCAGTCTGGCTAGTGTGGTATGGAAGCAGTCTGTTACCTCCTTAAATTATGCAGTAACACAGAAATAAAAGAAAGAGCTTTGGCTAGCAGCATTTAATATGTTCCTGCCTGCCTGGCTGCCTCATAACAACATGCAGACTCCACACTCCTTCCACCCCACTGACACCAGCAAGAGGAAAGAGCCAGAGAGTTTTAATTAACACTGTATATGAGATGAAAAATGGAAGGCAGTGCTTGTGTGAATGCCTAACAAAGGGAAAGCTACAGCACCACCAATTTACAATGCCTCCATGCATTTCATGATGAATTTTTATGCTGTTTTAATGAGATTTTGAGATTGAAGCAAAGGGGGGAGATCACATTTAGTTGGTGACAGTCACTGTTTGCACCCTAGCTTCATTAAAATAGGTTTCCACCTCCAGTTTCTGCAAGTTTAACTTTATTGGATTTAAAAACTGAAAAATAAAATAAAATAAATAACAGTATAACCATATCACTAAAGCTGGGCTGTTGTTCACACACGTCATGTCTACTCATGGTTTCTGTCTCAGAGAGTGACTTAATGTATTACAGGTCTGTCATTCTGGGAACCAAGGGCACCCCATTTTTACTTAATTTTATTCAGGTCAGATCAGTGTGATCATATGTGAGTCATCTGCTGACTGAGGATCACGGGGGCCAAAAATAGAATTCACCTCTACTATTACCCTGCGACCCCTCCCATTTCCTGTTCCCTTCCTGTGTGTGCTGGTTGTCTCGTTGCGACCTGCTAATTGCTTTTAAGCAGCACTGTCTTGCTGCACAATAGGACACAAGATAGTACTGTAACAAAGCTTGTGTACATCCAGGGAAAGTTACTGCCTTCTGTAATCCCTCTGATCAAGGGTCGTAGTTACAAATTTGACTCTGTAAAACACTGTATATCCTGTATATCCCCCACATCACAATTTTTAAAGGCTTAATCCACCAGGAACATTACCTGTTTGTCCTAGGCAGCACCTTCTCTGAGGTCTCCATGTGTGTTGCTCCACCAGTATATTGGTCTCTCATAAACCTTTATTTTGTTGCATCTTTGTTGTCCCACATGATTTTTAACTGTTTATCCTCAACACAAAAGGTCACCTGTTGACACTGTTGACTAACTAATGCTGTGCTATGTGTCACCAGATATGGCAGAGTAAACTATGTCCTAGCCAGAAGGCTGGAGCTTCTCAAAGAGGTGGCGAGGTTACAGGAGAGCTTGGATGTCCCAGGAGACGTTTCTTACACCTGTGAGACCGCCGGCCACTTCTATCTCTACCAGGTAAAACTATGTCTAGGTGTGTGCATGTTTTTGTTATACAGTGAGGAAAAGCTAAATTAGACTGAATCATTAGCTATTTCATAGGATATGATTCTGATTTTTTACTTTTTTATCATCAGCTGCTCCTTTTTGTTCTACCATTAATCCACTAACATCCTTGAAATTTATGTTTGGATATTACTATTGATTTAGAGCGAGAGAGTCGAGGGGATCTAGGAGATATTTGGTTGAATTAATTAGAATAGATTTCTGTATTGTCTGCCCTGTTCCTCAGACATATTCATGCCAATCAAATTCAGACATTATTGAAGTTTCCGTTCCCAAGACTCACTGCTGTTTTTGCCTGGACTGCAAATACTTACAAACAATCTCAGCTCTGGTTGTTTATTCCTGTCACCTAATTATCACTGTCCTTGCGGGCTGCAGGAAAAATGACACCACAGACAGTTGCTTACTTGGATTCTTGCTTCACTAGGAAGGATCTGAGATAGACATTATAAACCTTTCTTACAATTGTACAGTGTGTAACTGTCATTTTCAGTGTCATGGGAAGCTCAGGTTAGTATCCAAAAAGAAAAATAAACAAGTAAGTGTCAGTCAAGTATCATATCACAGCACAGCAGTAACTTAAGACATTGCACAGATGCCAGTGACATACTTCTCAGAGGTTGTCATTTCTCAAACTACATCTTATGATAGATAGTTGGTGAGTCAAAGACATAACAAATACCACAGCTGTTACATGAGCACCAGTAAAAGTTCATCATGGTGTTCATGGTGCCATTTTTGCACCTTGCCAGCAGTCTGCAAGTGCTCTTGCTTGCTCACACACCACTATGGTTGATGCTGCAAGGAGATTAGATTTTCAACCCACACCTCATTTAATCTGTATTCTTTTATTTATCCAGCTCCAAAAACTGGCAATCAGTGTAGTATTTTGTAAAGATATGAATGTCAAGAGATTGTTTGTGTGGTGAATCTGTAACCACGAGCAGACTTTGATGATCAATGATAACAGTGTGTCTGCAGTTATAATTAAGGTTTTGATGGTGGTCTTAATAGTCCATACAGTCAGATACTTAACACACAATTAAGCTGAGTCCTCCGGCAGACTCATTAATTTCATCCTTAAAGTTGTTTTTCACAAACTAGGCTACCCCGCTGTTTGGTTGTAGCTGGTTTATTAGGTTCTCGGCAGGGGCTCCTCTGAGAGTGAGGCTATCTGTTCTCATTTGTTCGTTTGTGTATAATGTGCTTGTAACTATGGTCAAAGAATTATTAATCCATTTAGGATGGGCAGAGCCATGTAATACCCCAAGTGTGCTCATACACCATTTTTGATTTTCTAAATTGAACACAACTGTGGTTAAATTGCAGTACAGTATAATTTCAATTAATTTGTGTGTGTGCATCTGCTCTCTGCACATTACAGGTGATATCTCGCTGGGAAGAGTACATGAGCAAAGTCAAGCCTAAGCAGGGCAAGAAGGTAGAGGTGGAGACTGTGGCTGCACACTTCCCCTTCCACAAGTACTTCTCCAACGCCCCCCAGCCTGTGTTCAAGGGTCGGTCGTATGAAGAGGACATGGACATTGCAGAGGGCTGCTACCGTCACATCAAGAAGATTTTTACCCAGCTGGAAGTAAGAAGGACACACACACAGAGTATACACATTTATTCCCCCACTACTGAGCAACACACAGCAGGATGTAAAGACTTAGGTGCAATAAGGCAGGCAAGGCAATTTTATTTATAGAGCACATGTCATTACAATTAAAGTCATTGTGCTGTACATGAAAACGTACAGCAAAAAATGACATGTTCATAAGCACACACAAACACACACACAGATTATGTCAGCGCTGCTCACAGACTGTTTGCCAGCTGTGTGTCCAGGTGTTGAACATTCCCTCATGCACAAGTAACTGTGCCTCACTGGCCACCGTAGTGACAGGTTGTTGAGATGAGCAATAATTGGTCAGACACTCACTGTCTCTTTGTGGACATGTCTGCTCCTGAGTAGCTGTTCTGCCACTTCTGCATCTAACTTGTAGTCATCACCTGTCTCTGCTTCAGTTGAAGAGTGAATCATTATGTAAGACACTGAACAGCATTTTGTACTTTATACTTGTAAATATTTGCTGCTCCTCTGGAAAAGATACACAACACAAGGAAATAATGAAAGCTACACCTACTCATCTTTTTTTTTACTCACTCTGTCACTCTTTTTCATGCTCTTTCACACTCACAAGCAAGCTGAAGATGTGTTATCATTCCTCCTCAACCCATCGAGAATTTCTATAGGGATAACAATAACTTTTCAGATTTATGGGAACACCAAGAAGGTCTCTGAAAAGCAATAAAGAAGTTATTGGCTGGAGGTAATATCCCAACATGTGTGGTGACCTTGATTTATCTGGCTGGCCGCTGCATCACAGCATCACAGCATCACAGCACCTCTCCCTCCTCCCTCAGCCTCACCCATGCTGCAGTGAAATCTGTACACCCATTAAGAGGTATTGCTGTCTTTGGTGCAGGGTAGGAAAAGCAACATCCTGCTGAATTTGCTTATCTGTCTGCCTTTTCAAATGTAAAAGCAGTTTGGAATAAGCTGTCATAGGAATATCCTACGAATTTGTTGCTCGACAGACAGATAGACAGGGACGCAGTGTGCCTCCTGAGATTCTTCTCTATAGACATCTCCAGTTTCCTCCTCTGCAGTCCCTCTACATCTTTACTGCTAATTATCTCCTCTTGTTTTTTGTTTTGTTTTGTTTTTTCACTCTCTTCCCTCTCAATGGCCCTGAATCCCTCCCATCTTGATTTCATCCTCCAACCACTCTGGAGCCATGGGGGTTAAAAATAGACCACATCAATATTTCATGTTTTGATTGGTTTAATATTAATGCTAAAATAGTAACACATCAAAAATTTATACCCCAGTGCTGTCCAAGGCTATTTCTCCCATCTCTCCCTCCCTCTCTCCCTTTGCTGCCCCTACACAGCTAGTGTGGCAACCTGAAAATAGCTCGCCTGTTTACTCATATCCCCACTACTGCACTTCACACCACCATGATATCGGCTTTCTGACATGGACTGATTTCACATTTTGGTAAAAAAAAAAAAAAAGGGTCTCTAATATTTCCCCTCCAGTATGAGCTATGCATAAAAGTCTGTGCTTGTCTGCTCCTCAAATGGCGGCAGTTATTAGATAGCAAAGTATACTTCTCTGCAGAGCAGCCCTCTGTCTGACTCTGTCTCTGTCTCATTTCATCATGGGAATAGAGGACTGTCTCCTAATGAGCGCTGAAAACAAAGGGATTATGTTAATGATGCGTTTCATTAAAAGGCAGGCCTGGTTGTCAGTCACTTTGTCTCTTTTGTGATTGTCCTGTAGTTTGAAATTAATAGCAGCAATTGAAGCCATTAGAGTGCTTCGTCTTAAATTTTTAAAACAGGCATCTGTTGAACGTGGGTGGATACAATAATGTAGCTGATGTGTTTTAGGAAATTGAGCAGTGCCTTTTATCTATTAAAGGTGCTATTAGTCTAACTTAGATAATCATCTTATCCATCTTCTTTCACAGTAATCATTCATCATCTATGACACGTCCTGTCACCTTCCAATAACTATTAAAATTTCCCCTCACAACCCCATCCATGTGAGAAACACATGGATGATGGCATGATAGAGAGAGTATATTCTTCTTTTCACATAAGTCTCGTATATGTGTTTTCAGTTGCTTATAGAAGGTTACAGTTTCTGCTGTGTGACCTATGTCTGTTCATTGAACTTTTGTGTTAACGCCATCTTTTCTCTTGTCTACCCTGAAAGGAGTTCAGAGCCTTTGAGCTGCTGAGGAGTGGACTGGACCGCTCCAAGTATCTGCTGGTGAAGGAAGCCAAAATCATTGCTATGACCTGTACACATGCTGCACTCAAACGCCATGACCTTGTGGAACTGGGATTCAAGGTAGACACTTCTCAGTTAACACAAAGACATGACAACCTGGTTAAGCTTGTATATAGTATCATTACATACATGATTTTTGTTAAATTTCTGATTCTTTTTATTAGTATGACAACATCCTGATGGAAGAAGCTGCTCAGATTCTGGAGATCGAGACCTTCATCCCTCTGTTGTTACAGGTAACTGCTCCTGAAAATTAAATGTGCATGCTTAATGAACTTAAAGAAGTGAGAGCTCTACTTATTTTACCCCAACCCTACACATATTAAACTGGACTCAGTCTTCTACTACCTGACTTCCTCTGTTAAGGTTTGACTGATTTGCTCCAAACACACTAATGGTGTTTGGTAGTTGTGCCTAATTGTGCGAGATGGTGCTGATGTCTATTTACGGATGAGAACATTAAGCACATCGTCCATAGAACAACTTTGCAAGAGCTCTTTATCTCTCCTCTCTAGTTAGCCATAGCCAGAGCCTTCTGCCAGGTATACGTCACAGTTAAACTATTTATTCTCCCTCCTCCCCTTCCCTTTCATTATCCAGCCATTCATCTCTTATCAGCTCTGGACTTACAAAGCTCAGTATATCAGATTTTATCTGAGGTCAAGCCCCGAATAAACCACATCTAATTAGCAAAATCTGGCAGTATGATATACACGTCGGACTGACCCTGCGAGCTTGACTGCTTCCTGGATTTTAAAAGACCAGAGTGTGGAATTTAGAGGGATCTACTTGCAAAGATAGAATATATAATATTCATGTTACATTTTCATGAGAGTATAGATAGGGGGCAGACTCATACTGACCTCTGAGTATCATTTTAGTAATTCTTTCTTAAACTGTTTTTTTGCCACTTTTTTTTCCTCCCTCTTTCTACAGAATCCAGAGGACGGCTACAGCAGACTGAAGCGTTGGATCATGATTGGAGACCACCATCAGTTACCCCCTGTTATCAAGAACATGGCCTTCCAGAAGTACTCCAACATGGAACAGTCCTTGTTCACCCGATTTGTGCGCCTGGGAGTACCCACCATAGATCTGGATGCGCAGGGCCGTGCACGTGCAAGGTGGGTCACCCTGGCAGAACTCAGTAATAGAGTATCAGTGGTGTTATCTCACATAAAGTAACAACAGTGTGTCTTGTGTTTCTGACTCCCTGTCCCGCAGTCTGTGTAATCTATACAACTGGCGCTACAAACACCTGGGTAACCTACCTCATGTCCAGCAACTGCCTGAGTTCCAGGTGCCCAATCCTGGCCTAACCTTTGACTTCCAGCTAATTAATGTGGAGGACTTCAATGGGGTGGGAGAATCTGAGCCAAATCCGTACTTCTACCAGGTCAGTAGTTCATGCTACAGAAGATATATATGCACAGCGCAACTGTTATTTGTAAAAAGAATGTACAGCAAGCAATAATTATCCATGTTAGAGGTTGGCAGACACACATGTACTCAGTACATCTGTAGCACATGTGTACACATGTGTACACACAATGTTGAATCAGTGGAAATAGTTCATGTTACAGAATGTATGGCAGTTTCCAAGCACAATTTATACACCCCTTTACACAGATACACACTCAGGCACACTTAGTTCCATCAGAGTAGAGAGCCATATTCTTCCCAGGCCTCCATTTCCTCTGAATTGGTCACTGCACAGCAGTTCATTCATTTTTAAAATTTAATGGTTTAGCTACCAGTCCATATGATAAATTCATAACGCTGCTTGGTCTGCAGCTAACACTGGCTGCCCAGCACAGACCAGTGCACTTGTCCTTCACACCATGAACCAGATTGTGTTTTATTGTGACATTGCTGAGACACTCAAGACTGTGTATGGGCTAGGGGCAGAGATTATAGGCATGTGTTAAAAAAGAAAGTCTTTACTTTGGCAGCACTCCAGCACAAATCAAATCAAATGATTGATGAAGTTAATTTGTTTAATCATTAAAATATATAACAAAAAGGAAATAAGACAGTTGAGACACTCACATTTTGACATGTCACAGCGCTTCATGTTAGTCCAGCATATAACATGGTGCATCCGTTTGTCCATGAAGCTTCTTATTGTTTTTAAATCCAGACCATGTGCACTTCTCGAGGCAGCAGGTCACATGAACCTCAACTGCATTTGCCTCTTGCCATTTTCTGGCTCCTCGAGGGAAATTGCACACAAACACACACGCCCACCACACACACACTTTGCAGAAGGGGTAAATTGGACACTAGAGAAGCAGTTGTATCCACTGAATGCCTAATGCCTGTCACAGCTGAACAAACACTGTGCAACCCTTTTTACACTTACACAGGAACTCTACACCCATCCTATGTAGAAACATATAAGTGCACACACAGACACTCCATAGTCCAAAGGTTTGTTCCCACTGCTCTGGCTCATTTGCTAAAGCACTTTCCATACTGAGCCCAAGCCTGATGACAGTACTTGGAAGTTGTCAAATGGCTCATACAGAGTAGATACTTATCTAAATCCACATCTTCTGTTGCTAGAAAAAAGGCTTTACTCAGCCACCAGGCTTTATCGTAGAGGTTTTTCTGCTTCGCAAGCTACATCTTAAATTGCATGAGAGCAAATGGCATGGTGGGCTGTACTCAGGGGTTTCTAGATTTATACCTTTTATTACTTCTTAAATGTTTGTATCTAAACTCCATCTCAGCTTGTGACTTATCTTTGTCTCTCTCCCTGTTTCATCTCTCCATCTTCACAGTCACAGTCCTCATGCAGCCTCAGGCCACTGGCTCAAACTCCAATGGGTTGGGTCTGACCTTGTTGTTATGGTTACCAAGTTCTCTGAGGTGTTAGGGCATTAGATTGTATTTATGTTAAACATGCACATGAGGTAGGGAGAGCTGAAAATGCCAGCCAGATGTCTACTTAGATATTACTCCCTGTGCGTGTGTGACTCATCAAGCTCTCATGAGCTTTTTGTTTCTGCAAACTGTAAAGCAACATCATTGGTATTTTTAAGGTAGTCAACTGCTTAACTGAAAACAGGGTTAAAATGAAGTGGTGTCTTTACTGTCCTGTGGACTGTAGTTGTGATGTTGGAACAGGAGACTGAGAACAGGAGACAGCCAGACTGAATACTTAAGACTGTTAGCAAGATCATTCATCTTGTCACTGGCATGTAGATAATGTTAAAAAAAATATCACTGTGATATTCAACATTTTGTAGATAATATTGAACATAATCACGTAAAAAAACAGCAGCCCATATCCGACAGTCACAGCCAAACTTGAATAAAACATTGGCGGTACCGTGGTGTGGTCATTAAAGATGTGTAATTCTGTGCCATTTTGAGACAGGTACAGGGGAAGAAGAACAAAGGCTGTCACTGTTTTTGATGTGTTGACTCCAGTGCAGCTGGACTAGGAACTGTTGATGAAGCTGCATAAATTATTATCAAAGATGTGAGCCTGCAGTCCAGGCTTAATTGAAACTGCATGAATAATGCATACTGTTACCTTTTTTTTGGTCACATTTGAAGGGCAGAGTATAGCCTTAGAGCTAGGATGCACATGCACAGGCTGAGGAATTTGTTGATTGTAAAGTAGGTGAACGATGTATGCAATATTGCCCTTTACATTTAGTCACATTTGGAGGACAGTCTCGTATGATTTGGTCCCAGGGTCTTGAGGTATCAAATTGGAAATGAGAGCTAAATAATTGTGTTTGCAAGTTTACATGTTTAGGACACTGTTGCTGTTTTCGAATGTCCAAAGATTTAGGTTGCTGTGAGGCCTTCAACAATGGAGGCAGTTGTTGTAGCCTTTCCCAGCTCAAATGTTAATGCAGAGATAGTGGTAGTGCATTATGATAACATTCTGCCGACAAAATGAGTTGTGAAACTTTTAATGATGATGCAGCCTTTTTCATACTTCTGAAAACACAATTAGCAAAAATATCCCCTACACTGCTGCCCAAAGTAGAGAAATACCATTAAACCCTCCTTCTTTCTCTGGATCCCAGAATGGGACATTCTGTCTCAGGCCGGCTATTGGTGGTGTTGAGCTCCGTCTGAGGCAATTAATTCCAGCCTAAATCAGATAGCTACTCATGCATGAATGAGTGGGCTTTTATCTGGCTGGAAAGTTAAACACTTGACAGGCGAGAAAGGCATAGAGCAAGATGTTACAAGAAAATGAGAAGAGCAAGGTGTCAAACACAGCCGACAGCCCTGGGTGTGCAGAGAGTAACAGAGACCCATGTATTTTGGCTTAGCTGGGCTCAGTTTAGCCTGATTAACTGCTGTGATTAAAAAGGAAACCATGTTGGACAACACATTTTTTTGAGGTCATGTTCCCAAACAGCAGTTTTGTCCTTGTCTCATTACTTTTATGCAATATTTTACACTTTAAGTATGATAATGTTAATCTTCCCTCCTCTGTCTCTCCTTCCTGTTATGAAGAATCTGGCAGAGGCGGAGTACTCTGTGGCTCTGTACATGTACATGCGTCTTCTGGGCTACCCTGCTGACCGCATCAGCATCCTCACCACCTACAATGGGCAGAAACACCTGATCCGAGATGTCATCAACCAACGCTGTGCTGGCAATCCCTTCTTTGGACAACCCAACAAGGTAAGGCCATACATGTGCCACTTGACAAGAACCTATCCTCCCAAGTATCTCTGTAGGAAACATATAGCAGCTGTTTTTAAGGACTCAGGTGTGAGTTAACAAGTTGAAATGTGCTAATATGCTGCGTCTGGTCACATAAGGAGTTGTTTCTGGTAATTGGCTGATGTAGTGTTCTGTGAGTGGGCCAAACATCTAAATCAATTTGCTAAGTGAATGTACTAACATCCAAGTGTCACATCAGCACACAGCTTTCTTTGGCAGTATTGCTTTACACTGCAAATACTGTCTTGGCAGCCTTGCAACTACTCAGTCCTGTTTTCTGTGATATCTGTACTTAATGTATTTTTTTGAACAAGGATATGGCCTCAAATGCACCTGAAAGGCCCTGTAAAGGACATTGGTTCCGCGTGCATGAACAGTATATGCTTATAATATCACCTGAGGGTGACACATTTATTCTCTTCTGTCAGGAAGGAATCCGCGGTCCCAACAGACATGTTTTCACTTCATATACATGTGTAAGACTCGGACTGGTTTTGTAGGGACATACCTAACGTATGACACGCACATGTGCACATAGACACATTTTCTTCACAGCTCCAGATGTCAGCTGCTATCAATTCACCAACCTCTTATCCTCTTACAGCAAGAGAGAAATTCACAGCTCTCAATTCTCACAAGGCTTTTGCTGTTACTACAAAACCCTGTTTCCTGTTGCTAGTGCAGTATGTAGAATTAACTAATTATTTTTTAAATTCTAACCACAAATGTCCCAACTATTCTTTGTACTTGCATTGTAACATACCGTTACTTTTGAATTTTAGTGAATCTACATTAACTGCTCCTCCTGGGAGGTTGTTAATGTGCTTTATACAGGATTTAAGCAAAGCAGAAAAAAAAATCATAGCATCCATTCCAGCACTACCAAATCATGAGACCATTAAGACTGCTGCAGGTCATAAGACTCAAATAGAGCAGGACACTGCTGTGCCCTCTGTCCGTAACGGTGTACATACCAGCCAACTGCATACCTCTGTAAATCAAACTGACTGAGGAGAGTGTTAGTGTGTGTGTGTGTGTGTGTGTGTGTTGAAAAAATGATTAAAATTTAGTGTGGATGCTTAGAGAGTGGGTGTAAACTCTGTGCTGTGTTCATCCCCCAAGGATCCCTGTTGGGATGTCTTCATCCAGCCCACATTATTCCCCTGAACTCCTCTTGTCTCTCCTCTTCCATTCCTCCCTTTACACTGCGTTAAGTCAGCAACCCGCTGGCGCAGTTTCCCATCCCTGTTCTGTTTGTACTTCTAAATGCTCTTACCCGCTAGCCTCAGGTTATGCTTTCCTTTCTCTTTATTCTTTTTCCCTAATCATTCTCTCACCTTTCTTTGGTCTGCATTCTTCACATACTTTAACATTGTCACAGTCTATTTAGGGATTTCCAGAGAAAGTGTTGCAAGATTGGAGTGAAAACAGCATATTATCATGACTCTATTAATAGTGGGCTTCCCCAGACATGTTGCATATTTTTACTGTTTCTTGTGTAGTGCTAGTTATAAAGCAAATTCAATGTCACAAAAACCTGTTGGGAATTTTATTGATATATATATATTCATGTTTAGTTTTATTCATCTATATTTTCCTTGTTGTGAATGAATCACAGAACATCTCCTCATGTGATATGATGGCAATAATATAAATGCAGGACATCACGAGATTGATCTTTTGATCTAAAAAAAAAATGTAGCCAGTTGCTGTTATCAATTATCCATAAGGAGGTAGGAAGAGGATTGCTCTAAGTCATTTGGATAAACAGTTCACAGTTTAAATTATTGGTGCGTTCTACCACCTGCAGGGTTGGAGTGTTTAATGAACTCTTATTGTTGTGTCTGTATTTTATTCTGTTCCTACCTTGTTGCTCTGTCATCAAGTAAGTCCCCTGTTCTGACAGCAATCCAAAAATTGTGCTTGGTCATGTTAAATGTCCGGCAATGTTACGACACAAAGCGCTATTCTGTGTGCTTGTGGCCTTAGTCAGTATGTATGTGCAGTGATAAAGTGACAGGGGTGACAGGCTTTAGATTTGCTGAGAAGAAGGAAAGCCAGAGAGGGAGAGAGATGAAAAAGAGAAAGGGGGCTCTTGTGGGAAAATGCTGAGCAGCTGAAAGGTCATGGCGCTGAGCACTGGGTCCACAGTGTGTCTGACAATGTGTCACAGTGGCTAAAACCAAGCAAATGTCAACAGCCAGCACACTTTACTGTCATGATTTTAATTAGACAGAAAAGGAGAGGGAGGCCAGCTAGCACCAGTCAGAGTCTTAAACTCAAATAAACACTTGCCTAAGCTGTCTACCGAATCCCAAACACAGCAGTTGGTGTACGTGTGCATGTGTTTATGCAGTTATGCATTTTTAATGATGTTTGGTTCTTTCGTTTACGCTCTGAATTTTATGGACAAAGTCCCTTTGAGTTTCATTTCTTTTGGTGCTGTGTTTTACACCCTATGATAATAACAGTTGATGAGAGATGAAATTAGACGAAGAAACTGTGCTTGGTGAAGCTCTAAGTTCACGTTGTGCAACCCTCCCTTAATTTTTCCCCATGTCCACACACACACACACACACACACACACACACACTTATCTTTCATAATTGTGAGGGCAATGAATGATACAATACTTTCCTCAGCCCTTTATTACAACCTTAACACAACAACTGAATGTCTAACTTAGCTTAGCCAAGCAATAGCCATTTAAATTTGCAGTGCATTTTTCGTCTCTGTAACTCTCAGACCCAACAACTACAGTAAAATAAAACCACACACAATTTTTCCTCCCCACTTTGAAATCGCTTCTTCCTCTGAGACCTAGGACCTTTATCACAACGGAAAAGCTAGTTATGCTGAGTGGCCAGAACAGAAATAGGATGTGTTCTAACCACATGTTGACATGGATGGAAATGTATCTTTTTAAAATGTCCCAGCATGCCTTGTTGACAGACAACAAATCCTGAGACATGCAGATTCGAAGCCACAAGAATAAAGACGTTACACTGTGAAAAATGAAATAATTCAGCAGTCTGACTTATGTAGATTCCAGCATGTAGTTGCCATGAATAAGACATCGTAGGGAGGGTGGAAGGAGATACAAAGCAAGGCAGAGAGGAGAGATCCACGGTTCACCATTAGCTCAGGGAGGCCATGTTATTGTCTTCATGGAAATAAGTGTCAGTGCAATTACTGTGTTTCTTTGTGTGTGCACAAATATACACCTCACAGCACGATGAGTGTGTGTTTGTGAGTGTCTTTGTGTTCTCGGACATGCATGTGCTACAATGACATGACCTCTGTAATTCACTCCCTAGAAGATTTCTCATAAATAACTAAACACCATGCAAATTGCTATGCCTGGGGAGATTTCTCTATCTGGGCTTTGTTGTCACTGTCTGTGGACTAAGAATAACTCTCTTTTAAGCACCTCTTCTTTGTAAAACAAGTTGCACTGTTTCTCTTTAAACCTTAGCTGTTAAAGCCCTGTTAACTCTTTAGTTAAATCCTGCTTCAAGTTCTGCTGGAGTTTGTCTGCATATGCCACAGTAGTGTGGACATGTGCATGCATGTATATCACGGCTGTGTGACTTGAAGATTAAACATTTAACTTGAACATACAGCCCCCCCAATGCCTCATGCTATTGTAAAACGGACATATTGTTGCCTCTGGTGATGCACCTGTTCAACATAGCAACAGAGAGACCTAAATAAATATTGGTGTAGAACCTCTATAGCCTCATTATGCTCTCCTTTACACATTCACACACACTCACTGCTCATTGCCTTCGTGTTACCCAAAAGGGATTTTGGGGGGGTGGGGTCGGCATAGGGAGTTTCAGGATCTCTTCAAGTTGTATTAGCCTAGAGCGTATAACCACACAATGATTTATTTAGCATGATGTGGGTCACGGGTGGTTGCTGTCGTCCTGGGTCTGTGTGGCTTCTTGGTGGTAGCTGATGTCCTATTGATCCACTCTAGAGTGCAGATCTATAGAGAAAAAGCCAGCCTTTTTCTGCTGGGCTTAGCAGCAGGTTTCCCTGCTGCTAAGGTTAGGTTTCCCTGCATAAAGCCTATGTAACCACCCAATAGCAAAGGACCACTGATTTGTTTTGTTTTTATGCTCTCTATTTTCACATAATGTTATGTTTATGTAGGTTAAAGCTAATAGGATTCCTTCTATGATGGTTGTCATTGTCATTACTAAGTGGGTGGAGATGCTGGTTTGAGAAGTGTTTTTTCCTTTATTTTTCCCATTTTATATTTTTCTTGAAACAATATCCTCAGTTTTTACTCAATATTGAAACATGAGCCTCTCCTTTATGAGAAAAGTAATCTTTATAGTTTCATGTCAGGATCATCAGTTCCAATCATTCTAGCTACATTTCTGAGAGATTACAGTTTTCCCTCTGTTTGCCAGATGGCTTTAAATATTAGAGTGCCCTTATGCCTTGGCTGCTGTTGCTATGGAGAGGATAGAAAATATGTCAGAGTATTTAAGCTCAACAATTTGATGTTTTTTGCTGAAATGAAGGTTAGGAGTTGTAGTTAACTCCAAAAATATTTTCAAGCACAACTGTTTGTGTTTTGTGCTGAAGATTTGACCATGAATGGGGAATTTTAAACTCCAGTCTGTTAAAGAGATGATATGCTGTGGCAGCTATGGCACTGTATAAAGAGCTAGTAGTACTAGCTAATATTACATAAGGTGAAGTAATGCTCTGTGTAATTGTGCAGTATTTTTTTATTATTATTATATAAGGTGTAACAACACTGACAAAGTGAGAATACATTTCTGTTCTTTACGTATGGGAGTAAGTACCCTTCTCTGGAAGACAGGATTACCAGGTTACAAAAGCAAATTGGCTGACACAAATTTCCCTTTGCTCTAAAAAAAAATCCCTCAGAACCACTTCTCTATTCTGCCTCTTTGAAATAATCTCTGATCCAGTCAAGCAGCGTGGCCCCCAGTACCCTGGTCCCCGAGTCTCATGGGCCCAGGTAAGAGGTTGGTTGTGGCAAATGCCCTCTAAGCCGTATTAGCCCCACAGGCTGCCCATGTGGCCAACAGTGATAACGGCAATAACAAGAAAACTCAGTTGTCTTCGCTCATCGTTCCCCCCCTGAAAAATAAATAAAGAAAAGAAAAAGAGTTTAAGACGGAAAGCGGTCTCGCTTATGTTTCTAAACATTTCAGCTAAATCCCCACACCTACCCAAAATGCAAACACTAATTTACTTTGCAAAATACATGCTGCCATTGCTTACTTAGCATTTCTTTGATGTGTATTTCTGGCTTTTTTGTTCACTAATGAATGTTTGTGTGTGTCCATGCAGGTGACAACTGTGGACAGGTTCCAGGGTCAGCAGAACGACTACATCATCCTCTCACTGGTCCGCACCAAAGCTGTGGGACACCTGAGGTAATTACATCAATGCATGCCAAGCACAAAAACTTACCTGACCCAAAATAGACATTTTCAGCAGCTATTCTACTACAAATACACTTGTGTACTAAGAAACGACACCTAAGATAAGATACGCATCCTCCAGGGAAACAGCACAGCAGAATGTAGGCACTTTACTCTCTGGAGACAGCTGCTCTCAAGAGATGTTGTCTCTTTGAGATGTGTAACTACTGAATGCAGTTTGCTAAAGGACAAAAAACAATAACACTGTGCCTGTCTTGAAGTATGTATGAGTCTAATTTGAAACAGGGGGTGCTTCAGGACAGGAGCATGTCTGCGGAACTGCCTGTACCTTTTGTCCTGGTTAAGAGAAGCTTTTGTGCTCTGATGATTGGGTTGAGAATATCAAACAAAGAGCTCTTCCCGGATAAAGACTGTATAACTATATAACAGTGATTAAGAAGCATGATGTTAACCAAACTGCACTGGTTGGTTTTATGTCTTTTCATTCCATGTCCAATTGCTCTCTGCTTAACTATATTCCCATGCTGGTCTCTCCTTTTACTTTTCAACTCGGTCTCCTTATCTCTCTCTGCTCCCTCTTCTCCTCGCCGCCACCTCCCTCCTCATTTCCTTGAATTGATTCATAGTGAAATGGCCTTTCACTCCTCGGCTGCCATGAGATCCTGATGAGCTCTTCACACTTAATATGCTGCATGTTTTAATACCAGACAATTGAGGCCGAACCCTTCCACAGTACTTAAGCTTGCCACGTTGGCCTCTGGCTGTGATGTACAGTGGCTGCTGTTAGAATTGCGTTGCTCACGGCTCTATCACAGCTGCACCGCCATTCGTCCTCACATCGTACACTCTGCAAATTGGAGCCCCGAATGCAAATAGTAACTCAACACTCCTTTTTGTGGCTAAATACATGCCTCACCCCACCCCACCCTCTAGCATGGTCAGTTATAGGCGGCAGAGAAAACACTTAAAAACTCTATCCCGATCTTCCCTCATCTCGTAGATAAAGCAATGACCTGATGTTGCTGAGTGCAGCGGGCCACAGAAAAGTGGTAGTTTATCTTGGTAGCAGCACCCGCTCTCCTCTCAGCATCATTCATTTAATCTTGTTTTACAATGGATATTACACCCTGCCTTGCACACATTCTCAGCTCCTCACTGTGTGGGCTGGCTGTCAAATGTAACAATGCGGTTGCTTCCCCTGGATCCACAAAGGGTTTTGCAAGTTTTTTTTTTTGTTTTTTTTTTAAACATATACGATAGACCTGCCTGAGACCTGTAAACAGAGTTTCAGCTGATTTTAGACATTAAACAAGAGAGGAATTAAAGCATCAGTGAATGTCTTGTTAATTGACCTAATATTCATTCATATCTTGGTGTCCCTGACACTTCCGAATGGGCAGTTGCTCAGTTGGAAAAGCAGTGATTCATGGGAAATTCTTGTGCTGTCCATTGTGTTTTACACATAGTGGGATCACTGTGGCATACCACTGATTTTACCTTACAGTCCTCCTCCTGCTCCTGCAATCTGGCAATCTGCTGCCATGACAACCACAGGGAACACAGCTGACCATATGATGAGCTGACCCTTGTGTTCACAGGAGAAGCATTCCTGCTGACACACACAGGCACACTCACATGTAGGAGCACACTGTTTGACAGGGAAGCACAGATCCAGACACGCTCTGACATGCACACCCCCACACACATGTGGGAAGACACACACGCAAACGGTACTCATCCACTTTGCCCTGCCATGTCACAGCTCAACCCAGGTGGGCGTCTCTCAGTTGTGCCAGGTCCACAGGCTATCATGCTTCGCCATTGGTTTGTCTATGCTGGAGCTCTGTGCTCATTGGTTGTAGCACGTTGTAGTTTGTCTCTGTGGAGATGTCATGCTCTCAACTTACATTTTTTACCATGCAGCCACTCTGACCCTGAATGTGCACTTATTTTTCACCTAAACCTATGAGGCCCACACGTTCACTCACACATAAACCCCATACAATGGTTTCCATAAGCCTTTTTTTTTCTTCCACACACTCATTGAACCCATCATGCATATTGCGAGGATTAATCCTCTTAATCTCATAAAGTGCCCGGGTGGACTCCATATTCCACTTTTTTTTTTGGCTGCATGTCAGTGTGTGTACTGTATATGTTCATGTGCATTTGTATAAACGTATCTATACAAGCATGACCATGTGCCAAATTCCAAAATCAACCCTTAGACTGTTTTCAGCGTCCTCAGAGTTGCGTGAGTAAGCCGGAGACTCGCTCCCACTCAGATGCTCTGCCATCTTCCATGCTCTGTGGTTCTCACTAAGCCAAGAGGCGTTTGTCTCAGTGTTGATTTATAGGCAATTTAAATGGTCATATTTTGCAGACATCCATTAAGTTGCGCAGACAAACACCTAAAACACACAATATGAAGATTTATTACAGACTTAAAGGTCGACTTGTACCCCTCCCTCTTTTTTTTGTGTCTCTCTTCCTGTAAGTATTTTGTGTAAAAGTTTAACATAATACAGCACAATATTTCCCAGAGTTGTTTCATTTGGATATGCAGACAGTGAGAGGCACAGATAAATAAAAATAAATAAATAAAAAATAAAAACCATGTTGCATCTTACAGTAAGCCACGCAGGACTCTTGTCTCTGGGAGATCACTCGTCTCTCCCTCTCTGATCTCTTCATGCTACTGGATTGCAATAAAAAAGTAACCCGTCAGCCCTCTCCTGCACTCCCCCACCTCAGCGTCTCTTTGTCTGCCCTTTGCCTCCTGTTCCTTTTTTCCTCTCATAGCTTCTGTAACAGTCCCCCTCACCTACTGCTGCTTATCCCTCTCTAAACCTCTCTCCTCCTACACAACACTGCCTTTTTGCTTCCTTTACAATCTCTACTTGATCCTTCCACTTTGATCCCTTTTTACTTCAGTTTTTGTTTTTGCCCCTACACATGATTTCTTCTCCTCTTATAATTTCACACGTTCCTCCCCCACCTCCGCCACTTCTCTTTGATTTTCTCCTCTTATGTCAAACCAATTTTCAACTTCTGTGCCCCCACAGGGATGTGAGGCGTCTGGTGGTGGCCATGTCAAGAGCCAGACTGGGTCTCTACATCTTTGCCCGAGTGTCACTGTTCCAGAACTGCTTCGAGCTGACTCCTGCCTTCAACCAGCTCACTGCCAGACCACTGCAGCTGCACATCAGACCACACGAGTACTACAGCCAGGAACAGCCTGTATGTAAACACACATGCGCATGCACACACCAGTTTCTTGAAGGACAATATTCTTCTATTCCCTTGAATGTCAATGATAATGATGTTCTGCATCTCCAGAGTTGTAAAAGAGAACCAAGCTTACGTTTCCATATGTTCCACACCAGTGACAATATCCCAAAAATTGTTGCCAGGTCCAGCTTGCCACCACGTCACCGCTGCCATGACCCCTTGACTCAATCTAATCCTTCCTCTATATTCTGAATGGCATCTTCATCCTCAGTGGTCCCAAGCCTTACAGCAGCTTTACCCGAAGGCCCCAATCCGTTAACGGCATTCTACACGGGGCATCTGCAGGCATGGGAAACACAGGGCTGGCTATAATTAACCCCCGAATGTCAGAAAGCGAAACCTCTCTCCCAAATCCCGCCAGGCCAGCATGAGACGACTCTTGTCTGGTCACTGTGTCTCATTGACTGGCGTGTGTGGCAACAGGGGTGTCTAAAATACCCCATAGCCTGTGACACTTCCTCTGACTCTAGAGTGTTGATCCCCACGAGGGACAGCTCTTTTGGGCATACACATGTGGCCCCTGCTTAGCCCCGTCTATCTGGAGTCAGTAAACCCCCGCTGCTTACACGCAGAAGCAGAGAGCAAGTCAGATATTGTCTGGCAAACACTCGACCAGAACTGTAACAGGATACTTAACAGCACTGATACACAGGCAGTTGTGGAAATGAAGGACAAAACTGCTGCTTAATGCGGGATATGAATATATACATATTTACAGCACAATGAGATAGTGCTGGACAGATGTTAAATGTAATGCCTGCTCACTCAATCACTGAGCACATTAACACAGTTATGTTTGTACTGACATTTTTAAAGCAATGAAGTCACACACAGTTAAGTTTTACAGTGCTGAATCCTTCCGTGCATTCACTCTGACATGATGCCCAAAGGGCCTC
This sequence comes from Caranx ignobilis, assembly GCA_021432705.1. Taxonomy (NCBI): domain Eukaryota; kingdom Metazoa; phylum Chordata; class Actinopteri; order Carangiformes; family Carangidae; genus Caranx; species Caranx ignobilis. The sequence goes on from MU269985.1 coordinate 15,273,854, forward strand.
TGTGAGCATCACCCCTGTATTTAGGAGGTAACAGCCCAGCAGATTGAATATTCTGCTCACCTAACCCCTCAGTTTAGGCTGCGGGACTCTGTCTGCATACTAATTCGATCAAATTACAAACTCCGCATCCCCGACTCCTTTTGATAGTACGTGACCAGAGATTGCTTGAGGCAGCAACTGAGAAATTTGCTTTCAAATGGCAAGTAGGCTGCGGCGGGGAGGCGAACTGTAATTTCCCTGAACATTTTGACTCAGATCAATAGTTTACCAGCTGGTGCCTGAAAGAACAACTGCTAACAAGACTGATATATTTCTTCATTATCATTCCCTCCACACAACACTGTGGATTCAAAACAATCTTTCTCTTACTGATGCATTTTTGGTTTTTCTTTCTTCTGCTCAGAGAGATGCTTCAGGACAGCCAGACCAAATCGTCAAGAACATGCCAGAGATGGCCAACCTGGTGTATAATATGTACATGCACATGATCCAGACCTCCCAAAAGTACAGACAGGTAAGAATCTTAACACTATAATGAAGTGTTTCAAAATGGGATATACTACTGTATAAGGGTAAATCAGGGTCAGTACCCACACCAACAAATGTCTGTGTTTAACTCGTCTTAAGTCATGTTACATTAACCAGTCACGCTCTCTGCCTGGTCACTACCTTGGTATTTTTTTAACCTTTACATTTTCACGCAACAGAGCAAGTGGGTCAGATGCGAGAGAACAGTTGTGTGTGTGCGAAGAGGAGAATTAAGGGACCCTAAGCCGAGTATATCAAGTGTGGAGCCTGAGTGGTGTCTTTTTAACTGGATATTCAGTGTCACACACTCTCTTTTGTGTTCACTTAAAGAGGATTATGACATGGGAGAGAGGTTAAAAAAAAAAAAAAAAAATAGCAAGGGGGAAAGAGCTATTTTTGATTGTATCTAACTACACTGACCTTAACATGGACTATATCCCAGGAGAACATATCAGATTTGATATTTAGCTCTATAATAGTGAAAATAAACATTGTGAATATTTTCCCTCCTTTCCCCAGCAGCAACAGCAGAGACTGGCTCAGCCTCCACAGCAAACCAAGACAGATGCTGTGGTTGAAGAAGAGCCAGCTAGAACTGAGGACCTGCAGGAAGAAACCCCCATGGAGCAGGAAAACCCAGAAGGAGAGATAAGCTCAGTGCCAAACTCTGAGGACACCAGCAAGAAAGAAGAAAATCAAGACACAGTGGGCCATGCTAAGATGCCAGAGCATCCAGGAAGAGACAGCGACAGTGATGGAGAGGACAGCGGGGAAGAGCAGTAGTGCCTCTTCAGATGGGACCACCATCCAAAAGAGGGGACCAAGAACTGTCCCTTCAGAAAAAATTAGTGTGGAGTCAGTGATTCTAAAATTGTTTTCTACTAAAGATCCTTGTGATGTTTCATTTTCTTGGGAATTTGATTTTGTAACCTTCAGTACTTTTATATTAAAAAATGGAAAGCCTTCATTGTCTGTTTTACGATATGTGTATCTACCACAGCTCGTAATACTCCTCAAGAGACCCTAATCTATAGATCTCTCTCCCACGAACATGCTGACAGACAAATACACTGTATAGTCAACATGTTTAAGCCTTGTCAAAATCTCTGTTATGATACTTCATCCATTCATCTGTTTCCCTCCTCTGCTTTAAGCACAACTCAAATCTGATTGGCTCAGGCTATACCAGCTCCACAAGCTGCGACTAAGCTGCATTTGTAGGTCAGCCACTTCACCCAGGAGCCAGTGTGCATGCTAGGGGATTTCATCTTGCCCTCTGGATGTACACAGTCACTCAACCAGCAAGCCTTAAATCCTCCGCCATTCATAACTTTACGAGGAGTAGTCACAGCACAGTGATCCTCAGAAGAGTTCACGTCAGCTGGATCAGGCTGAAGTTTAACAGAGAATAAACAACCGTTCAGGAACCAGTTCAAGTTCCAGCTAGGACTTAGACTGGGTAATTTTTTAATACCAATCCAGTCAAAGTGGTTAACTGAAGAGGTTAACACAGTCCACAGCCCTGCAGACAAAAACACAGACTGGAAATTCATTCATTATCATGCACCAGAGGTTGGTTGTTACATCATACCTCAGGCAAGCTGAGCGAACAGGTCAGCTGCACAGCTGCTCTCGCCTGAGCCAGTCTAAAGACCTGATGGAGAACCATGTGTTGATGGATATGGAGAGACACATTCTCTGCACCCAGTCAAGTGTGGAACCACGTAATGTCTATTTTTCCATGTTGTGAGAGCAGGGCATGTAGGGTCGAGGTTAACATGAGTATTTTGGAGTAGTAGGCTATGTCTTTCTTTCTGTTGGCTGAGGAAAGGATTAGAATGGGGGGTTAGATAAGGGAGATTATGACTGTCAGCTGAGGCTGCACCTATGATTTACAAACAGAGGTTTTGGCATAGAGCCCAAAAGACTGACCAGTCAACCATATCACATGATGCTGAAATATTTTATTTTATATTTTACAATGTTTAAAAAGCTGTTGCTGCAACCCACTTACATGCAGCCATAACGCTAATGTCCATATTTTTCAGTCATACATTTCTAATTTAATCCTCTAAAAACCCATGACACCAAGCATACCTTTTGCCTGAGTCATGTGAATGTCTGCATTGTGTAATATCCTCTCTCTGTGAAGCCTTCCAGTTTACTAACTTTCTGTCTTCTCCCCGCTGGACTCTTGACAATTCAGTGGTACCTTGTTGGAGTAAATTAGAGCTAACTGGTGGGAAGTGGCCACTGCTCACACACGTCTCTGCAAGTCTCACACAGGATCTGGGAGGACTGGAAGAAAAAGCTACAAACAAGAAGGAGCTCGGGAGCTGTCTCACCCCACAACCTTTTCTCTGCTGAAGGTGAACATGTCTTTTATACTCACACGACAGGTATTCATTAGGTTAATAGCTACTTTGCAAAGCTCCCACTTCTAACTTTTGCTATGGGCTGATGTGTCACAGGGACTAACTTCATAAATGCATGTAGAATATCTATTAATGCGACATACATGAGCATGGTGTGTTACTGTTTTCTGTGCTGACTAATCACCACATAAAGATGTCTTGTGCTGCAGACAAAAACAGTTTTCAACTGTTTCAAAGCTGTCTTTTATATAAATGGATACTGCTTATTAATTGTTAAAAGGGGCTTGCAATGAACTTAATAGTACAAAAGCATGAAAGCAAGATGTGCAAGAGGAAGAGTGTTAGAGATGTGGAGAGAGCTTAAGTGTTTCGTGTGAGCTCTGAGGAAAAAAAGCAGAAGTTAAGCGTCCACTTGATATGGTTGTGTAATATTACTGTGGCCTTAAAATAATTAAGATTAAGTGGCTGACATGCTTGTTGCTTTTTTTCTTTCTCTCTCTCTTCTTTTTTTTAAGAGGAGGGCGTTTCCCAAAAGCACGCGATCCACCATGAGACTGCTCTTGTTGAATGTGTAATTTATTGCCCAACCCTTCATGACAGTAATGTCACAACAGGAAATTACACAAGAGTCAAGACAGTAGTGCCCTCAGGGGGCAAAGATCTGACCATTGTGTCTCAGAGCTAACGCAGGCTCAGGGAATTAATTTGACAGCACACAAGTCTTTCACACTCCTTAAACCATCAGCTGTAGAATCTCAACTTAAAGGCCTGGCCTAGGGGCATATTTTTCTGGTGGATTTTTTAACTATCTTAATGTTGCATTTCTTGGATAAATAAAATCTCACTGAGGGAAAATCTCCACAATTTGTGTTCCACAATACTTTGCATAAATCATCAGGTATGTTCCAATCAACTATGTTTCACAGACATTAGTTATTATAAGTCAAAATAGCAGCATATCTGAATTCTTGGCTGCTGTATGATGTCTGCACTGACAGCTACAGTAATGCTCATTACCCAAGTTATGTATGATCTGTTCTGATCTGTTATTAGTGGGTGACTAAGGTGCCAGCGCCGGACACCAGCGCCATGTAAGTGGGCGGCCTGGTAGCTATTGCTTGAGGTTGCCAGCTTATCATGCTTTGTCAAGGCCACTGCTTAATCCTGACAAGTACATCCAGATCATCAACAGGGCACGTTTCAATCTGATAATCTCATCATCACTGAAGAGGCACGGTCGCTCACAGGAACACACTGATGCTATTGTAGCTACTGACACGTTGTCAGTCACAATCAAAAGGACCCTTTTCTCACACATTCTAACTCTTATCTTTCTCAGTATTAGCTGTATGTCTGCTCAGCTCAGGCCAAAGCATTTGGCTTTGCAAGTCATGCTGATATTCACCATGAATGCAATGTCAACAACTCTCCACTTCCTCTTTCTCCTAGACTAGAATGGCCACTTGTGGGTCATGTTTCTGGTGCATCATCTGGTTGGTGGTTCTGCTCTGCATCGGATGGCCCCTCGGCATCACCCTAGGTGGTCTCTATGGCCTCATCAGCCCCCTCACCACCTGCCTCGGCCTGGACCGTCTCTCCGATCTGCTCTTGGAGGGAGCCAATCTGGGCCGGACCTGTGCCAATAACATGAGGCACAGCAAGCCTTTGTGTTAAGCTCAGACCTGAGTAATGAGGACCAGGCAACTCAGGGGTCAGAGGCAAGGCTTCAGTTTGAGGAGAGCAGTTAAGGCCTGTTTTATTTGGAGACATCCTCAGATGATCGGCTCCCAGTGCAAAGAAACTTTATGGCAACTTATGTAACAAAAAAGGTCCACGAGGTCTGGAAAATGGATTCCTCTCATTCTGTTAACATGTAATTAACCATGGATTTCAAATTTGTATGGGTTCGTCTGAAAGGAAATAGGCTTTGTGTTCATGGTCTGTGTTTCCTTTTTAATTCACGATGACACTGCATGGAGAAGATAAGAATGAAAAAGGCAATTTAACAATGGAAATGCTTAGACTTGTAAATGACTGTATGGAAACTTATAATGCGATTAAAACTGCTTTGAACTTGCCCTCTGTGTTTGTTGACTGATTTATTATGTACAGTATTTGACAGAAAATTCATGATGTGAAACTTTAAGGTTAAGGTAAATGGAGAAAAAGAGACAGAGCTGCAGCTTTATACAGATGGATTTAAATTTTTCCCTAATGTTTTCTCATTCCTATTTAGGGTCACAGGGGGTTGGAGCTTATCCCAATACGAGTCAGATGGAAGGTAGGCAAACAACTTTCAAACAAAACAAAACCAGAATGACCATTACATAGTTTTATGATACCAACTAACTTCAGGTTGCATCATTGTTTTTCAAGAGTGAGGTAAAATATTAATTATTTAATAAAATCAGAATTTCAAAGAAAAAAGTCACAATTTCTGAGATAAAAACTCAGAGTTTCTATGATAAAAACTCAGAGTTTCTATGATAAAAATTCAGAATTTCTGAGAAAAAAATCACAGTTTAAGAAATATTGAGAAAAAAAATCAGAAATTCTGAGATAAAAACTCAGAAATTTTGGGAAAAAAATTCAGAAATTCTGGGAAAAAACTAAGAATTTCCGAGAAAAAAGGTCAGAATTTCTATGATAAAAATTCTGAATTTCTATGATAAAAAGTCAGAATTTCTGAGAAAAAAAAAATCAGAATTTCTATGATAAAAATTCTGAATTTCTGAGAAAAAACCAAGAATTTCTGAGGAAAAAGGTAAGAAATCTGTGATGAAAACTAAGAATTTCTGTGAAAATTGCCAGAATTTCTGAGGAAAAAAAGAACAAATTTCTGAGAAAAAACAAAGAATTTCTGAGGAAAAAAAGTCAGAAATTCTGAGAAAAAAAACCCCACAATTACTGAGGAAAAAAGTCAGAAATTTTGATAAAAAAAGCCAGAAATTCTGAAATAAAAACCCTGAAATTTTGGGGAAAAAAAAGAATTTTTTCTCAAAAATTCAGACTTTTTCTCAGAAATTCTGAGTTTTTATCTCAGAAATTCTGAGGTTTTTCTCAGAAATTCTGAATTTTATAATAGAAATTCTGAATTTTTATCAGAAATTCTGACCATTTTTCTCAGACAACTGACTTTTATCTCAGAAATTCAGAGTTTTTTTCTCAGAAATTGGGAATTTCATAATAGAAATTCTGAATTTTTATCAGAAATTCTGACCTTTTGTCTCAGACATCTGACTTTTTTCTCAGAAATTCAGAGTTCTTCTCAGAAATTCTGACCTTTTTTCTCGGAAATTCTTAGTTTTGTAATAGAAATTCTGAATTTTTATCAGAAATTCTGACCTTTTTTCTCTGAAATTCTTAGTTTTATCTCAGAAATTCTGAGTTTTTATTCTGAAATTCTGACCTTATTTCTCAGAAATTCTGAGTTTTTCTCAGAAATTCTGACCTGAAATTCTGAGTTTTATCTCAGAAATTCAGAGTTTTTTCTCAGAAATTCAGAATTTTATAATAGAAATTCTGAATTTTTATCAAAAATTCAGACCTTTTTTTTCAGACATCTGACTTTTTTTCTCAGAAATTCTGACCTTTTTTCTTGGAAATTCTTAGTTTTGTCTCAGGAATTCTGAATTTTTATCTGAAATTCTGACCTTATTTCTCAGAAATCTGACTTTTTTCCCTGAAATTCTTAGTTTTATCTCAGAAATTCTGAGGTTTTTTCTCAGAAATTCGGAATTTTATAATAGAAATTCTGAATTTTTATCAGAAATTGTGACCTTTTTTCTCAGAAATTCTGAGTTTTTCTCAGAAATTCTGACCTTTTTTCTCGGAAATTCTGAGTTTTATCTCAGAAATTCAGAATTTTATAATAGAAATTCTGAATTTTTATCAAAATTTCAGACCTTTTTTTTCAGACATCTGACTTTTTTCTCAGAAATTCTGAGTTTTTCTCAGAAATTCTGACCTTTTTTCTTGGAAATTCTTAGTTTTGTCTCAGGAATTCTGAATTTTTATCAGAAATTCTGACCTTATTTCTCAGAAATCTGACTTTTTTCCCCTGAAATTCTTAGTTTTTTCTCAGAAATTTGGAATTTTATAATAGAAATTTGGAATTTTTATCAGAAATTGTGACCTTTTTTCTCAGACATCTGACTTTTTTCTCAGAAATTCTGAGTTTTTCTCAGAAATTCTGACCTTTTTTTCTCGGAAATTATTAGTTTTATGTCAGAAATTCAGAGTTTTTCTCAGAAATTCGGGCTTTGTTTCTCAAAATTTCTGAGTTTTTATTTCAGAAATTCTGAGAAAAAACGCTTTTTTTGAGAAAAAGTCTGAATTTTTGAGAAAAAAAATCAAAATTTCTGAGAAAAAACTCTCAATTTCTGAGGAAAAAAAAGTCAGAAATTTTGAGAAAAAAGTCAGAAATTCTGACTTTTAAAGTTTAGAATTTTTGAGAAAAAAGTCAGAACATTTCTGAGAAAAAAACGCCAGAATTTCTGAGAAAAAATAAGAATTTCTGAGAAAAAAGGTCAAAAATTCTGAGATGAAAACTAAGAATTTTTGAGAAAATGATCAGAATTTCTAAGATAAAAACTCAGAAATTTTGAGAAAAAAAGTCAGAAATTCTGAGATGAAAACTAAGAACCTCTGAGAAAATGATCACAATTTCTGAGATAAAAAGTCACAATTTCTGAGACAAAAACTCAGAAATTTTGAGAAAAAAATTCAGAAATTCTGAGAAAAAACGCTTTTTTTGAGAAAAAGTCAGAAATTTTGAGAAAAAAAGTCAAAAATTCTGAGAAAAAACTCTAAATTTCTGAAAAAAGTCAGAAATTTTGAGAAAAAAAGTCAAAAATTCTGAGAAAAAAGTCAGAAATTCTGACTTTTAAAGTTTAGAATTTTTGAGAAAAAAGTCAGAAAATTTCTGAGAAAAAAACGCCAGAATTTCTGAGAAAAAATAAGAATTTCTGAGACAAAACGTCAAAATTTCTGAGAGAAAAGGTAAAAAATTCTGAGACAAAAACTAAGAATTTCTGAGAAAAAGTCAACATTTCTGACTTAAGTATAGACTAAAGTATAGAAATTTTGAGAAAAGAGTCAGAATTTCTGAGAAAAAAAGTCAGAATTTCTGAAATAAAACTAAGAATTTCTGAGAAAAAAAAGTCAGAATTCCTGAGATAAAAGCTCAGAATTTCTGAAAAAAAAGGCTCAGAAATTCTGAGAAAAAAAGTCAGAAATTTTGAGGAAAAAAAGTCAGAAAATCTGAGATGAAAACTAAGAATTTCTGAGAAAAAGGTCAGAATTTCTGAGATAAAAACTCAGAATTTCTGAAAAAAAAGGCTCAGGAATTCTGAAAAAAAGTCAAAAATTCTGAGCAGAAATCAGGAAAAACTTCTGAGGAAAAAAATCAGAAAATTAAATCTGAGATAAAAAGTGAAAAAAAAAAGTCAGAAATTCAGAGATGAAAACTAAGAATTTCTGAGAAAAAGTGAGAATTTCTGAGATAAAAGTCATAAATCTTTAGATAAAAAGTGAGAATTTCTGAGAAAAAAGTCAGAAATTCTGAGAAAAAAGTCAGAAATTCTGAGGAAAAAAAGTCAAATTCAGAGATGAAAACTAAGAAAATCAGAATCAAATTTTCTGAGATAAAAACTCAGAAATTTTGAGAAAAAAAGTCAGAAATTCTGAGGAAAAAAAGTCTGAGATATTTTGAGAAAAAAGTCAGAAATTCTGAGAAAAAAGTCACAATTTCTGAGAAAAAAAAAGTCAGAAATTTCTGAGAAAAAATTCAAAATTTCTGACAGAAAAAGGTCAGAATTTCTAAGAAAAAAATCAAGAATTTCTGAGAAAAAAGTTAGAATTTCTGAGATGAAAAAAAGTCACAATTTCTGAGGAAAAAAAACCTCAGAATTTCTGAGAAAAAAAAAGAGCTCAGAGAATTCTGAGAAAAAAAGTCAGAAATTTTGAGGGAAAAAAGTCAGAAAATCTGAGATGAAAACTAAGAGATTTCTGAGAAAAAGGTCAGAATTTCTGAGATAAAAACTCTGAATTTCTGAGATTACAGCCTGAGAATTTCTGAGAAAAAAAGTGAGAATTTCTGAGAAAAAAGTGAGAATTTCTGAGAAAAAGGTCAGAATTTCTGAGATAAAAACTCAGAATTTCTGAGATTACAAACATGAGAATTTCTGAGAAAAAAAGTGAGAATTTCTGAGAAAAAAAGTTAGAATTTCTGAGATAAAAGTCAGAATTTTGAGATAAAAAGCGAGAATTTCTGAGATAAAAAGTAAGAATTTCTGAGGAAAAAAGTCAAAAATTCTGAGGAAAAAAAGTCAGAAATTCAGAGATGAAAACTAAGAATTTCTGAGAAAAAGTGAGAATTTCTGAGATAAAAGTCATAAATCTTTAGATAAAAAGTGAGAATTTCTGAGAAAAAAGTCAGAAATTCTGAGGAAAAAAAGTCAAATTCAGAGATGAAAACTAAGAATTTCTGAGGAAAAGTGAGAATTTCTGAGGAAAAGTCAGAATTTCTGAGATTAAAAAAACATCAGAATCTCTGGGAAAAATGTCAGAATGTCTGATTAAAAAGTCAGAATTTTTTAGATAGAAATTCAGAATTTCTGAGAAAAAGGGTCAGGAATCCTGAGGAAAAAAAGTCAGAATTTCTGAGAAAAAAAAGTCAGAATTTCTGAGAAAAAATTCAGAATTTCTGAGAAAAAGACTCGCTAATTTCTGATGCTGGTCTCAGTACAGCTCAGTGAGTGCTACTGCCGATGTGCTTTTAAAATTAGCGGGTTTGATTCTTGTGTCAGACGTAGTACTTGCAACTCGTCCGGTGACGACGCTCCAGCCAATCAGTGAAAGGCAATCAGTTGACATCACATTTTAGTATCACTTCGGCTTGCTTGGAACCTGGGCTGAGGTGTTACCAAAAAAGTACCAGGTACCAGGTACTAGGAGCTAGTGGAAAAGCAAAAAAAAAAAAAACGAGTAGAGCCATACCAAGGCAGGCCGAGCTGTGCTAGTGGAAAAGGGCTTCTGTCAGCAGTTTGTAAGTGATCTAAAAGCACTCAGAACATCAGTGTGAAACCCTGGCAGGCAAATAAAACACAGAATGCCAACATCTCTCGCAAAAACTATAAAACTTTGAAATTCTGTCTAAATTGCAGTGACCCAGTGGCTCGAAAACCTTCAAATACTCATTGTTTCTAATCATGTGGATCTTAAGAAGTGAGACTACAACTGGCTTTGGGCTAAACAAGTAAACTTGTGATTAAAGTTTTGAGTAAGTTTCTGGATTTAAGGTCTAGGCCTCTTTTTCCATGCTTTGATTGGAGCCTTTGAAAGCAAACATGTAGAGATTGAAAAGTTTGAACAAAAAATGCTCTGAAGAAGTCTGATCCTGTGGTTCAAAGTGCTGGATGGCTACACTGAAGTTTTGACATTGTGGGTTCATGCCTGAGTAAGTTATTGAATTTTGAAAAGCAGCACCCAGAGGAAAGGGTGAAAAGTTCCCAGCAAAGAGCTTTGAATGTGAAGGAGAACTAGGTCTGTGTACTATGTATAATTCATCTGAGACTCTATTGGATAATGTGCCTTTTGCACTTTTTGGGGTGCTTTACTTTTGTAAATGCATGACGGCAAAAGCTGGTTCATTGCACAGTAGTTGGACGTGAGAATACAAAAAACAGGCTATCCAGAATACAAGATTAAGCTATTTGTACATGGGTGGAGCTGCTGGAGTGATGAACATCACAGAGAAACTGAGATGTGGGGTGTGCGTCTTCACATCTCCAAGTGATAAAGTAAGTCTGGAGGTTTGTTTGTTGCAGTTTGTAAACGAAACATTCAAACAGGGCCCCTCCTCTCGGGCTCAACTGTGCACGCAGCGGGTGGTAGCAGCAGATGCAAGCCGCTACCGTTAGCAGAAGTTAGCGTCGAGCTAGCGGGTGTTAGCCGTGGCAGATAGCATCCGCCACTGGTAACCGCTAGCATCCGGGACAGTTAACGGGGCTAGCAGCCCTCCTACTCGTCCTGCACGTAACTTCACCTGAGCTCTGTCATTGGCTGGAGAGAAAACACCGACTCTCCACCCAGAAACGTCCCGATGCACAACAAAACAAAGCAAAAGACTAAAATACAGGCGGGGGGAGGGGGCTCTGCAGACACAGCCACCACCACACAGGACTAGAAGCCCATAGGTGATGATTGAGCTGGATTTCATTTGTAAAAGTCTAGTGTTTATTTTTGAGCAAAACTCTACCTTTACTTGTTGTATGTTTTCATGTACTGATGTACTGTGTAATGTTTGGCTTTCATGTAAATCTCATTGAGTTGCCCCTTGGTCTGAAATGTGCTATATAAATAAAGCTGCCTTGCCTTTGATAAAAGTATATAAAAGTAGATAAAAGTCTAAAGATGTCAAGTAAAAACGGCAGTTCAGTTTAGTGGTTACAGTACTACCTGCATGATTATTTTAACCTTACAGCCTGGATTAAATGTCAGTGTTTTCCATGTTATTGCTGGGCTACTTTTTATTTGCTGTTGTTTACTGTGCACTATCTCAGAGGGACATAAGGCTATGTTTAATTCCATTTCTTTAAGGCTAGTTGTTAGCTTCAACCCCTGTGACTCAACCCTGTGCGCTCTGAGCTATCATGACAAACAGGGAGAGGATTGCTTGTGCTTGACCAAACATTTTAGAGGAATATCATGGTAAATTACCATTTTCATCCTAATTTAGTGACCTTAAGTCACCTTTCACTTCGTTGCTGCTGTAGGGGTCAGTTTTGTTTGCTTCAGCAAAGTTGAGTTAGGTTTTGAAGCCAGTGGTCGTGCTGTAGTTGATCTTTTAGGAAAAATAGGTTGCCTTCAAAGCTTTTTTCCTCTGATATTTATGTTATTTATTTATTTATTTTTCATGATCTCACAGTATCAGCTGGTTGAGACAGAATACAGCCCACATAGAGATCGTTCTAGTCAAAGTTTTTGTTAAAAGGGAGTTTTTCATTGTCAGTGAGTAATTGATCATTGGTCTGCGTCTAATATTGTAAACTGTGTGGTCATAATCTGCTCTATATAAAAAAGTGCCCTGACACAACCTCTTCTGTATATGGTGTTATGCAAACAAAACAGTAACTGGTGCAGTGGCAAAAAAATAACCTGTATGTCAAGTGGCAGTGCCAGAGCTTAACTGGACCAGTACTCGTTAGCCTACATAATGCATCTACCATGACTCATCACTGAAGTAACTATTGTATTAATGTATTGCACTTAAATACAGTAATAAGGTAGCTGTACTCAAAAGAATATTGTAGTTAATTGTGCAGCTGAAATTGTGCAGCAAAACTCCCCTTCAAAGTGGTTTCACCCACAATTTACATTTTATTACCTTATGAAACAGTAAAAAGTATCTGGCAGAAAAAAAATCAATAGGTTTTGAAACTTTTTAGTTCTTAAATAAAAGTTTTAGTTTTCAGTTATAGATAAAAAAAAAAATTAAAAAAAAGTAGAGGTTTTTGCAGATTTCACTTCCCATCACTTTCAGTATTTAAAGTCACCTTGACCACAATAAAAATGCTGCTCACATCAATGCATCAGTGTTAATGTGTGTAGCCCTTACACTTTGTAAGATTTTGAATGCAGAGCTTGTAACAGAGTATTTTTACATTGCTGTAGTGTTCCTTATCTTTAAATACATGATCTGCATACTTCTCCCCAACACTGGGGTTGCTTGTCCATGGCTAAAACTCTTTAAAAGTGAAAGAAGTTCCTGGTTTCTCAGCTACCTCTTGAATATTTTAAAATACCGAAGGTCGACAGTTGTTGACAGCAACTTCAGAAGTTGACAGCAAACTTCACAGGAAGTTCTTTGCAAAGGTCTCCTTCAGCTGAAAAGTCCAACTGAAGCACCTTTCTTACTTTTATCTTGTAATGCACTTTTGAAGCTGGTGGTGAGACGAACACTAAAACATGAAACAGAGTTATGGTTCAAAAGAAATCCCAGAGGTGCAGGGTTAGGTGGGTCATAAGGAGACGCAGTGGAGCAGCGGCTGGCTGGCACATTGGTGTACCAGTGAACTGTTTAATGGGGGCAAATGTGCAATACTTTAGGCAATACTTTATTGATCCCTGAGGGAAATTTCTCTTTTGAAGCCAGATGATTTAGCTTCATAACCACATCCCTTTGGTTAACAGGGTGGCTGCATATTGCAATAAGAGCAACATATTGGAATTACTAATGTGCTATTTGCTGTAGAGGTTTAAATTAAACAGTCTGAATATATGCAAGACTAACAGAAAGTAAAGCCTATTTTGCTGAACTTCCTCAAGGCAAAGAATCTGGGTACTTTCCTATCAGTTTTGAGTGGCATCATGCCTTCTCAGCTACCACCAAAATAGCTCAGGATTCAATACTTAGGGACCCCTATAAAGACTTACAAAAATACTCTTGCTGAGCAGCCTACCTACAAATCTGGGTAGCTGTCTATTTTGTAGCTTATTCAAATTTGATTCATGAATATTTCATTCTCAATCCAAAGCGCTTTTTAACCTCATTTTCCACCCCTCACTGTTGACTGATGCACACAGTGACAAAAAAACCTCACTCGTTCTTTTGAATGCGCCTTTTAATCTGAGAGAAATTCCTTTGAAAAAACGAGGTGGCCAATTCCCAAATGTGTATTGCAATATTTATATGAGTGTCATATGAGACCTAGTTAGATTGCTTTTTGTCTGCCCAGTTCTGCTCCCAAATTTCCTATGGATAGAAGCCCACTTGCCAAAAGAATAATAATAATAAAAAAAAAAACATTGACCAATTTTAATTCAACTTTCTCTGTTTTTCCTCCCAGAAGTCTTGTCAGAGGATACAGCAGGCGATTTGCCTTGAAGCCAAGCTGACAGTGTCGTACTGAGAGGCTACAAAAAAGGAAAGAGAGGGAGAGAGACAGAGAGGCAAGCTGGTGTATTTTTCTGTGGGGTCTGAGACTGTCTATGGAAAAAGCCTGTTCCCAGTGGCTGCAGGCAAACCTGGAAGGCAGAGAGAGAAAGGGGGGATAAGTATAACCCTCCCATTTCAATTAACCACATACTGCTCTGTAATTTCACCCCCACGCAAACATGCATGCATGCACACATAAACACACAAGGTGAAGTGGGAACACTGGTAAATGGCTATGTGAGGAAATGTCAGTTTGCCAGGCCTCAGAGTGGGAAGCTGCTTCTCCAGTTCACTAGAAGAAGAGCTTTTCCTTGTCTCCAGTTTCCTTATGAAGGAACCTTTACTGAGGGTTGGAGTCTGCACAGTTTGATAGTTTCAGTTACAGTTTAATAAGGTTAAATGTTGGACAGAGGCCGATGCCAACATTGAGGTCATGTCCTCTGCATATCTGGGTTTTTGGTGATGGCAAAGTGAATTGACACTCTACCTTTAACAGCTAGCAGGAATTTTACAAGCTAGTTTCAATATGTTTAGAGTCTATAAGTATGATATAGAGGCTTAAAACTGGGTATCAATATTCATGCCTATACAACACTGTACTATGAAGTAGGTGAAAATAATTTGACTTAGTTAGACTTAGAGGAGCTATGCTAGATTTTTTACCTTAACTATGCTACATTTTTTACATTAATTAAACAGCTTTGGAGTAATTGTGATGGTTAAACGACCTGTTATGGAGAGAATGGAGGCTCTCTGGCTTCCACCTAGAGTCTCTTGGCTGAAAACCAACCTTGTAAGATCACACCTGGTGTCCCAGATCTCGTCTTGGCGACACCAAGACACAAACACGCCCTGTTACCCGTAATCTCTTGTTTATGACAGATAAGACTATCGAATAAACACATTGTAACGTGTATATGATAAATTACGCTATCCACCACTCCATGGATTGCTTTCTCGCCTGCTTTCAAATGCACATGGCCGAGAGGAGGAGCGGAAAAGCAAGCATTCTTGCATAATTCCCCTTTAATAAGGAGATATCTGATCAAAGAATAGATGAGCAAGTTGAAAGAAATAAAATGTACAGAAAATAGAATTAAATTGGATTAATAAATTATGAAAAACAATGAGGCAACTGAGCAAAGTTAAGATAATTTTGAATGGAAAAAAACTGCAAAATGATGCAGGGCAGCATCTGTTTTAAAGCCAAAACAATTAGCCACGTAAATGATTAATTAAAAATCAACAACTGCAAAAGTCTGTGTGGTTTATTAAGCAGAACATGTCAAATGTCCCGTTTTTTTTTACATGTGAGATTTTGCAATGATTCTCTATTGTATTGTTGTATTATGGAGTCACTGGCAACTAAAAAATGTTTCATTCATTAACTAATTACATAATTAACTACTTTGTTAGAGAAACATTTCAGTATGATTCATAATATATGTGATATTTTTTCTTTCCATCTCACAGCCTTAATGCAGCTGCATTTTGTTAAGATTAAATGTAGCACTGAGATAGATAATAAACATGACCTGCACCAGTTCATGATTCTGTAACTCTCTCTGTTCACATGAGAACTTATTAAGTTCATGCTCATAAAGTTCAGGAAAAATTTAACTGTGCATTTTAGGAAAGTGAGACAAACTGAGTGTCAGTGATCATGACTGAGCATGTGTTTGTTGTGTAACCACAGTCAGAGTGATAGTGATCCAAGCTCTGTGCTCCTTTGAGGTGCCCAGCAAAAGACTTTAACATAAGCCAACAGCTTGTCACTCAGTATTCAGAGCATGGGCCAGAAAGAGGACACCCAATTTTCACTGAGCAATATGTTTCATGTCTTCTCTCTGCTGTGACCTTTAAATGGCCCACGACGTTCAACACAGATAAATGTGCCATGTTGGAAAGAACAAAGTGCTTTCAGACCATTTGTATTGAGCGAGCTTTTGATGAACAGCTCAAATGCTACGATCCAGCATAGGGACATTCCTATATATGTGCGCATTATTGATTTAGGTACAAACCGTTGCCTGCATCAAGCAAATGACTTCCCCTCAGGGTTCTTTAAAGGGTTTGTACTCTGTTTATGATGTGAAAATCCCATAGAAAATCAATATGTTTTTTTTTTTGTTCTGGACAGTTGTGCCCTTACTATCTCATCTCCACTGCTGAGTAATGAGGCTGATCTCCTGGGGGGTCATGAGTAGGAGGAGAATGATCGTGCCACAGTGATTTCATCTCGGTAGCAACTGCTAAAGTGAAAGTCACACTACAGGACAATTTGAGCAGCCTCCAAGTGTCTCTGTCTAATCCAGGCAGTGGCATGAGCGTCTCACACCCGTGGGTGCTGTGAGTATGAGCATATCAAATATTTTACAGCTTAACAATATCGTTACATACACCCTGAGCTGTTTGCCTAGCACTGTTAGTACCTGGGCACACAGTGGAAAAAAGAAAGCCGAGAATAAACGCTAAAATATCATTTTTGAAAGATGTGATATTTTGGCACAAGGACAAACTCCTTTCCCTCTTGATCTTAACATTCCTGTTCTCCACAGACAGACTTAACTAAACACTGGTCATAAAATGTTAGTATTATTTGAATACTGGGGCAAAAGGATGTTTAAAGCAGACCACAGCCTACACTCATTACATAAGACCAAAACAAAGAGTCACACAGTGAAGGGTTATGGCTCGGGGTCGGGTGACAGCAGCATATGATTCATGGCTTGCTGTGCCCTTTTGTCTTGTCCTCCTTGTGGTGGGACCATCCACTGCTCTTAGCCAATGTTATTTTACAGCCTTCAGAGCATGCTCTCTGTCTGTTTCAAGCAAACCGGCAATGTCATTTCCTATGTCTAGTTCTTTCCTCAGTGCAGGAATAAAGAAAGAATATGGCACATGTCAAAGCAAGAGATGTTCCCTTTTCCTCATTGTTTTGATGTTGGGAACAACAAATTATATCCGCATTGCTTTTGATTTGTCCATAAAGGTTCCTTTCATGAAGGAATACATGACCTTGATGTTTATTAAAAATGATAATCATTAATCCAGTGGTTGGTGTCTGAGGTAGCAGTATGTGTTCAGACAGTGGGCAAGAAATATGCCGAGGAAAACAAAATCTTTGCCCTGGATAACCTTTGACATCATACCTAGGCCAAAGACTCAATCTGTTTTGTAGGGTGTACTGTGTGTTTTGATTTAAATTCTTCGACTGAGGGCACTCAAAAAAATGTTTCAGTATACTATATATATTGTATTAAGATTTCTCTCAAACAGGTCAATAAAAGTAAAATATGCAAATGCAAACCAAGAGAGCATGAATTTTAATAATTTTGCCATTTTTCATATGCGGACACAGCATGTTGCACAGCCACCACATCAATAACTTCAAAGAAGCTCATTATAATAATGAAAACTCATTGATTTTATGTAAATGAAATATATGAATGCATCGACAAAAATATCCTCTCCTTCGCCATATGGTGAGTCCAGCAGTGTGCTGTGGTCTACGGATGTATCTGCAGGCTTTGCATGAAATTTAATAAAAACTGTTTTGATTGGGGACACACTCAACACCAAACTAAAATGGGAATGTTTGGTCTGGAGCAGTGGCTTCCCCCTCCTTATTGAAACAAATCTTGAAATGTGGGCTTTGGAGTGAAACAGCTGCTGACACCAGCTGTGCAGCACAAGTGGTCCTTCCATTTGGTACCATAGGGCTACATGTGTCCTGCCAGTCTGATCTGATGCAAGAGATTTTCCAGAAATACAGACACAAAACTAATAAACTGAATTAATTCAAACATTAAAAAAATAATCTGTAGATAGAGTCATCAAACCCTTATATGGACATTTGATTACAGCTGGTGTGGCTGGGGTTTATACCAACAGTACAAGAAGTTTTGCATGTCCTTCAGAGTGCAATTATTAGAGATAAAGAGAAAAATGTGTCTCGTTCTGTTTAAGATCCACTGATTTAACTGATTATTCATTGATTCCTTCAATCAGTTTGCCTTTGTTAAAACAGTAATACTGTATTGACAATACATAGAAATGTGTTATACTCTCTATTATTCACCCGAGTAGGCCTAACACGGTTATAATGGGGTTTTTCAGTAATATTGCAGTGATTTATTGGTAGAGGAAAGATCAAAAGCAAGCCTGTCATTGTCTCTGTGCCCTCTCCGGTGCCCTCCATACATGGGCTGCAGGCACAGATGTCTGCCTGGGAGTCCCCTCTCCTTGTCATGCCATTCATGGAGTGGCTGTTGTCAATAGGGCAATGGGCTACCAAATATGGAGAAGGGGTCGCACTGCTCAGCCCCATCTCACTGACACTTGTCTGAGTATAAATTGGCTGAACTTGACATTTCGGCACCCCTGGTTTACACACTCAAGATCCAGCGCCTGGTGCTGATCTGGTGAGTATCAACAGTGGCTGAGCGAAAGAGGACTTACTAAAGCCAACCAGTGGATTTATTACAAGAAGATGGATGCAGGATTTTAACAGGAATGATTGTCACTTCCATCTTTGACTAACCAAATGTCATCATCTAACCGGATCATGTCATCTCCTCAGCCTGTAGTCCATCAGCTTTTCTTTTCTGCTTTTATCAAGCACTAACTTTGCAGGGCACAGTGACCCAGCTAAAAAAACATGTCTGAAATACTAACCCAGTCCTGTAACATAAGACAACACTACACTGTAGAGAGTAATATAAGCATCAGTCACTATGAGCTATAACTAACCAGCCTTCCCTGTGTTGTTTGTCCACAAAGAACGACCTTGTGAGTGTTTGTTTGTTGTGTGAGTCTAAGGGATTGAAGACAGTATCTTGAATCACCCCGTCCAAGGGACAAGGGGTTTCATTACTAGACCTAATATTGCTACGGCGTGCATGTTCGCGTGCGCCTCCGTCTGTGTTGTAGAGCTCACATCATGTGCGACGACGAAGAGACTACCGCCCTGGTGTGCGACAACGGCTCCGGCCTGGTGAAGGCTGGGTTTGCCGGTGATGACGCACCTCGCGCCGTGTTTCCCTCCATCGTCGGTCGCCCCCGTCACCAGGTAATGTAATATAAACTGCTCGTGAACTCCTCAGACCTATCAAGAGGACAAGCTTCATTTATAACAAAAAATAATGTATAGTTTTGGATGAGGGAAGATCATCCACATTGTGCACCGGAATTAAGCATCTACATTTGAGCTACATTTCTGGAACATATATTTCTGAAAACACAGTTTGTTTTTTATAAAGTGGTAGGGATAATAATCTGTGATGATTAAAGTAGCTCCCCCACCACATCACCAATTCCTGGTCCTTACTGTTATCAGGGCGTCATGGTTGGTATGGGTCAGAAGGACTCATATGTCGGTGACGAGGCCCAGAGCAAAAGGGGTATCCTGACCCTGAAGTACCCCATCGAGCATGGCATCATCACCAACTGGGACGACATGGAAAAGATCTGGCACCACACCTTCTACAACGAGCTGCGCGTGGCTCCAGAGGAGCACCCCACCCTGCTGACAGAGGCTCCCTTGAACCCAAAGGCCAACAGAGAAAAGATGACCCAGATCATGTTTGAGACCTTCAATGTCCCCGCCATGTACGTGGCCATCCAGGCTGTGCTGTCCCTGTACGCTTCTGGACGTACCACAGGTATGAAGCATTTCTCCAGGTGTGAAAGAGATTTTGTTCAGCGAGTTAGAAGACTAGTCTGACCTTTAATTTGGATCCTTAGGTATCGTCCTGGACTCCGGTGATGGTGTGACCCATAACGTGCCCATCTATGAGGGTTATGCTCTTCCTCACGCCATCATGCGCCTGGACTTGGCTGGTCGTGACCTCACAGATTACCTCATGAAGATCCTGACTGAGCGTGGATACTCTTTTGTCACAACTGGTGAGTGAACAGACTACTCACTACCCAGTTTGTTTGTGATACACAAAAGAAAATAAACTGACTAATTTCTTAAATTATGTTTTTGTTTTGGAAACTTTAACCTCCTCCTCGTTGATTAACTGATTAAACTCAGTGGAGGAAAATCACGGATCACTTTTCTGACATATGAATCACATCTGATTAACTTCCCCTTATATATATCTGATCCCTCCAGCTGAGCGTGAGATCGTGCGTGACATCAAGGAGAAGCTGTGCTACGTTGCTCTGGACTTTGAGAATGAGATGGCCACCGCCGCCTCTTCCTCCTCCCTGGAGAAAAGCTACGAGTTGCCCGATGGTCAGGTCATCACCATTGGCAATGAGCGTTTCCGCTGCCCAGAGACCCTTTTCCAGCCCTCATTCATCGGTGCGTAAAAGCGAGAGGACACAGGAACTAACTTAGTTGCAGTGACACGGTCCAATGACATCACAATAAATCTTTACATAATAATCATTAATCAATTAAAATGAACCTGAAGTTTTAAATAGTATTTTCAAAACAAAATACATTATAATATAACAGGTGGGCACAATACATCACTGCCACTGTGTTTTCTTTGTATTCATAGTGGAAAGTCACAGGCCACACTAATCTGACTTTACTGCATTTGGTTTTGAAATACAGTCCTTTTACAGCATTTGTGTGATATACAAGTACTTTAGGCACAACTTACATGGGTCTGCATATATGGCCACAAAACCTCTGATTAACTACTGAGATATAAGGCAATGTGTTAGATTAAACTATTTGCCAGAAGCCTGCATAACAATGTTGTTTACATTTTATTCCATCAGTAATTGATGGCATTAATTATGTCACTGCCACTGTAATTTATCTAAACAAGATTGGGCAGATTTTTTAATTCCATAAATGGTCTGTATATTTCCTCCACTGCTGCTTCCCTGCAAATCTGAATTACATCTTCTGCTGATGTGGAGCAGTGTTAGAGTAAACTTTAGAGTGGATGGTTTTCTGAAAATAGAAGTGTTTATTGCTCATATTAGAGTTTGGCTGCCAGATTGGGATCCCTAACCGGGGGTCATAGCTTATCCACCTTAGATTTCCGACACCACAGCCGATAAATAGACATGAGTGATCTAAAGTAGAGGCTTATTGTTCACATTTACACTGTAAAGTGCGCAGCTGCTGGCGGAGCTGTCTAATTCAGCACCTGTTGGGGCAGCTGATGGTGGTTATCAGATATGCGTGTGCTGTTAGGGGGGTGAGACTCACTAACTTGGCCGCTGTGTTTACACAGGCATGGAATCTGCAGGCATCCATGAGACCACTTACAACAGCATCATGAAGTGCGACATCGACATCCGTAAGGACCTGTACGCCAACAACGTCATGTCTGGCGGAACCACCATGTACCCTGGTATCGCTGACCGCATGCAGAAGGAGATCACTGCTCTGGCCCCCAGCACCATGAAGATCAAGGTAACTTTGACTCACTGTTTGCACCAACAGCAACATCTCTCCAGGAGCAGAGCTCCCGCTTATCCTGTGTGTTTGCCTGTAGATCATTGCCCCCCCTGAGAGGAAGTACTCCGTGTGGATCGGTGGCTCTATCCTCGCCTCTCTGTCCACCTTCCAGCAGATGTGGATCAGCAAGCAGGAGTATGACGAGGCTGGACCCTCCATCGTCCACAGGAAGTGCTTCTAAGCACCAGTGCTTCTGACCACCTGACCGTCTCCCTCAGGCTCTTCACCCTTACCTCCCCCTTCTCTGCCAAATGTCCAATGGCTCTAAAGCGGAAATTCGTATGTTGTCAAATTCTTTGTTTACACTCAAGTGAAATTTATATGTGGATATGTATAGGTTTATAAATAAACAAGAACCGGGACTTCCAGTCAAAGTCTTTCCCTTTTTGTCAGTCATTCAAGGGAAAGAACAGGGAGCTGATTCAGGATCTGTGAATCAGCTCTCTCTCTCTCCCTCCCTCCCTCCCTCTCTCTCTCTCTCTCTCTATCTCTCTCTCTCTCTCTCTGTCTGTCTGTCTTTCAAAAGCAGCGGGGCTCTGTCCTCTTGTCACGTGATGGATAAGTAAAGGTTATTAAAGATTTGAATTAGAAAAGATTACAGTGAGCGGAGAGGATAAGCCACCTCATGAGAAATTAACCTCACAAAGTTTCACTGACAGAAAACACCACTGTCACGTGATCGGTAATCCCCCGTTTCCCAGGTTAGACACAAAGCTCCCACTGCCTACCTGCAAACCCACTGAATACACTTGGCTAAAAATACATCATATTTGAGGGGGGCACAAATTATTATTGATAATAAAGTAAGGCTGTATTTGTATTTGGAGGAGCAAAAAAGACCATGTTAGTCTAGATGTGGATTCAATGAAGCCATGCATTCTATAGAAAGGACAGTCATATAAATAGCTGTGACTTCAAATAGTGCCACCCCACCACAACAGTCTAATATTAGTGTACACACACTGTGCAACACTATAAGTTGATCAAATCACAGAGCAATATGTAGGGCGGGGTCACATATTTTGTTTCTATTTTTAAACCTCCACACAGACAAAGAGAGAGAGAGAGAGAGAGGGGGGAGACAGGCAGGCAGAGAGACAGGAAGGCAGGCAAGCAGGCTGCCTTGTAAAGCGATTAGCAACTCGGATGGTACTTTCACTCTGTCACTGCATCCAGAGCATCATCTTTGCCCGAGGTGGAAACAACAGCTCTACCAGCCGGGCCAGCAGCCTGCGACATGGTGAGGGGTATACCTCTGGGCATGCGAGGCTATCCGCTCCAAGAAAGGGAGATTAAATCCTTTTATAAAGCCGTATAGTCCATATGGCTTTGGTTCTCGTGGCACAGAACAATTGGTTTGATTAAAAAAAAAAAAAAAAAAACGGTTTCACATGCGGAATAAAACACACGTCTTTGTATATGTCTGAATATCACTGATAACACAGAGAAATCACCTTGACCCCGAGGCCCAGGACACGGTGCATCCAAAAGCCCTCTCCCGAGCAGAATGCATATTGTTCTCTGGTGCACATGAGGTTGTGAAGCTCAGCGAGTTCACCATACAGTCAGCGTTACAGAGGCTGAGTCTCACGTGGAGCCACCCATGTCAAAATGTATAAAGTGAAGCGAGTGTAGGCTACAACACTGGACACAACTGTCCACAAGAGTGTCCACTGAATGGCGCACGTTGTATACAAAACTGAAATATTGAAAACCAGAAGCCCTGGTACTCCTGGCTGCGCTCCACCGACCTGTCTGCGCGTATGTGACGCATGGGAGGGGGCAGACTACTTAAAGGCGGATTAACGCTGGCAAGACATTAAATCCAACCTCCCTCCATCCAGACGCAGCGCGCAGCCCATCAACCTGATCTGAAGATCGAAAATAGGAGGGCTTATAGTAATCAGCCCTTCAGACTCCCATGACAAGGAAAAGTGTGGAAACGTCGTGGGAGCGCTCGGCACACACAGCAGGACGTTCACTGGCGTTGCGCGCTCAGCACATAACCCAGCAGATAGCGCGCAGAGAGACAGAGAGAAGCGGGGACGGCAGCAGCATCCCGTGACGGATGCATTTTTTAGCTCAAATCGGAAGCTTTGGGGACTGACACCAACCAGAGAAAGAGAGAAGTGGGACGGGAAATAACGCGCTTTTTTTTGGAGGGATTTGAACAGAGTACTGTTGTGCCCTCGTCTTCTCCGGATGCTCAGAAATGGGGGAATGGACTATACTAGAGAGGCTCCTGGAGGCTGCTGTCCAGCAGCACTCTACTATGATAGGAAGGTAAGATGATCAACAAAAACCAACAACAACAGAAGAATCGCAGCAGCCTCCAGGATCGTCTTTAGCATGGTCCCCAGTCCCCCGTTTCTGTGTTGTGCCTCAAGGATCTTCCGTAGCATGGTGCCCAGTCCTTCGTGTCTGTGTTGTGGATTTTTCTGTCTTGTTTCACAGATTTCCTTCTTTTTGTCCTCCTCCTCTGCCAAAACGAGACGGCTGGGTATAAAAAAAAAATCAGTTGGCAGCTGTCTTTACAGAACCTGGGATGGTGCTGCAAAGTCAAAACAGCCTAAACTAAACCAAAAAAAGAGAAATCATGTGTCATTCCATCTAGTCTATCCATCCATCCACTTATCCATTTGATGTGTGTTGGTGAGTTTGAGTGGTGGTTGTGCACTCTGGGGTGGCGGAACGAGATTGGGCGGTGAGAGTCGGCGTTATCACCTCTTTCCATTAACGATGCTCACACAGGTAGAATCGAAGCAACGCCGAATGCTTCCGTGCCATGTCAGCCATTAAATCTCCAAACACATACAACACAGGCAGCACAGAATAAGCTGCACATAGCATCCTCATCTTTGTTCTCTAGAGCGTCCTGCTTCAGCACTGGACAGCTCCCTAAAAACACTACCAGAAATTGGACTGTGAGCGCTTCAGCCACCGAGGCAGCGCACAACCCAACCACCTTTGGTGTCAGTTAACACATATATTTACACTTATTTTCACATTGTTTGTTTGTGTCCTTGCTTTTTAGGATCCTACTAACAGTGGTGGTCATCTTCCGGATTCTAATCGTAGCAATAGTTGGAGAGACTGTCTATGATGACGAGCAAACCATGTTTGTTTGTAACACCTTACAACCGGGCTGCAACCAGGCATGCTACGACAAGGCATTTCCCATTTCACACATTAGATATTGGGTTTTTCAGATCATCATGGTGTGCACCCCGAGTCTTTGTTTTATCACATACTCGGTGCATCAGTCGGCCAAGCAGAAGGAGCGGCGCTACTCGACAGTCTATCTGACACTAGACAAGGATCAAGATTCACTGAAGCGAGACGAGAGCAAAAAGATAAAGAACACCATTGTTAATGGAGTACTGCAAAACACTGAGAACTCCACCAAAGAAGCCGAGCCAGACTGTTTAGAAGTCAAAGAGATCCCTAATTCGGCCATGAGAACTACAAAGTCCAAAATGAGGCGGCAGGAGGGCATCTCCAGGTTTTACATCATCCAGGTGGTTTTCAGAAACGCGCTGGAGATTGGCTTTTTGGTGGGTCAGTATTTCTTGTATGGATTCAACGTCCCGTCCGTGTACGAATGTGACCGCTACCCCTGCATAAAAGATGTCGAGTGCTACGTGTCCAGACCCACGGAGAAGACAGTGTTCCTGGTGTTCATGTTCGCTGTCAGCGGGTTCTGCGTGGTGCTGAACCTGGCTGAACTCAATCACTTGGGCTGGAGGAAAATCAAAACGGCCGTGCGGGGTGTGCAGGCTCGGCGGAAGTCCATTTATGAGATCAGAAATAAGGACTTGCCGAGGATGAGTGTGCCAAATTTTGGCCGCACTCAGTCCAGTGACTCTGCTTATGTGTAACACACAAGGAAGAGGAGGAGGAGGAAGGTGTGAAAACATGTATAAAACAAAACAAGATGATAATAATAATAATGATAATTAAAAAAAGAACCATGATGGACATGATGGACAGCTCCGCACGCCTAAATTCGTGTCATGACTTCAAGAAGTGGGCAGATGTTTTTGATTTGTTGGTCTTTTAAGGACTTCATGGCAAACGTGGATTACACGTTTGTTTACTTATCTATTATTGCACTGATGCAACTTTTTAGTAACGTTTATACTCTGTAAGATGCTAAATGGAGACCATGTTAACGTGTTCACATATTTACTCTTTGTGTGGGCTGTTCTGCTGTACTTGAAGAGAGTAAATGCAAAAAATTGCACTAAGAGGTGAACACTGGAGAGCCTGACCTTATATCCAAAACGTGCTACTGACCTGACGGTGTTTGTAAGACATTTACTTTCCACCTGTTTTTGGCACCAACCTAATTAAATGGCACCATACACAGTGGTTAAACAGACAAAATCTACCATCCTGATTTATATACACATAGATATATAAATCCTTACTGACTATGGTTCAAACCTAGTTGAAATACATCAGCGTAACTCATGTTTTGTTTTTGTTTGTTTTTTTTGTTGCCTGTGTTGCACCACTGACCTTAACATATGTAACCATTCCATTGCTTTATAGCTGACTTGCAAAACAGTATCTGGTGAATTTGCTGCAAACGCTAACGTCTGTGACTTCCTTAATTTATAACACACCAAAGCGCCCACTGCTTTTATTTGTGAAGTGTTTTCTTGCTTTTGTGTAATCAAGTGCCATACTTGTATATAAACATAATATATATGTATACATATAAATATATAGATATATAATAATCATCATGAAAGCTGATTCCCTGCTTGGATTATGCTAAATGCCGCCCAATTTTTTTTTATTTGCTTTAAATGTATTTGTTGTGATTTAAATGAAAAGAATAACAATAATAATAATAAGATATACAGTTTTCTCTGTTTCATTTTGCAAATGACTGGAAAAAGAAATGAAGTGCTAGTCTTTTTTTATAAACAAGAATGAACTAACCCCAATCAAAGCTGATCAAAACTGGAAAATAGCACAAATTGACATTTTTATCAAAGAATGGGCAATAGAAATCTGCTCTGGTGCTACAGTTTTTCATAGAATGGTTTTAAATGTAACCGAAACAGACCAGAAAAAAAAAAACAAACATCATTTTTTTTTTCTGTGGAAAATAAAAGTGGGATTCGTGTACACCAGAAACGTGTGAGGTGCAGTACTTTGTGTCTGCTACTCCAGCTTGTGTTGACTGACCTACCACACAGAAATATATATAGATACAGAGGAAGTTTTTGCCTTGGTGCAGTGAAGACATTAGCCACACCCACTCTGTATTTAAAAAAAAAAAAAAAAAAACCTACTGCAGGACACACCTTGTACAAGATCTCATCACCCTGCAATGTGTTGCAATACTGCCACTGCTTCCATGAGACACATCAATACTTATGCTCCATAACACAGTGGCCTGGGGGAATTTTTACTCTATATGGCATGCATCAAATCAGACACTGCCTCCAGCCCTTACAGTGAGCTATTCAGCTGCAGGATCTCACTATGGACTTAGTTTGTGACTTTCCTTGTACTCTGCAAGAATGACAAAAAAGCAGATCATGGGTGTGAATACTGAGGGGGCTGCCCTTTCTTGTGCCCCGCTCATCCCTTCTCCATGCATTTGAGAAAAGGATGAAAGAATGCAGCTGAATTGAGGGTAAGGTTGTGTATTCCTCCTGAAGGTCACACTGAAAACAAAAGATGGGTAGAGAAAAAAAAAGAGAAGGTGCACAATGATATGCCCACACAAGAAAGAGACAGAGAGAGGGAGAGCGGGGTAGCAGGGAAGAAATAAAGACACGGGGAGATAAAAATGAGATATTTGCAGCTGACCATTGCAGGTGATCAGGGGAAGGGTTTGTCTCTTCATGATTCCCCTGCCTGGATGACTCTGCAAAGCCGTGAGGAATCGAAGAGCAACGGCACCAGCATCATCCATCTCCAACTCAGCAGGGACCCAAGATTTCTTCTAAGTCATGAACTTGAAAAAAAGAAAAACAGAAGAAAGAGGAAGCATTTGTCATCTTCACTCCGATGCAATGCAGTGAATGCCTTTATGCATCTTTGTCTCCCTCTCTTCTTCCTTTGGCTCATCCATATCTTTTTCGACGATTCAATCAATCCAATAAAAAAAAAAAGCATTTAACTGTATCACAGAAATGATGGATATTAATAAATTAGGATTTTCAAAGAGAAAACAAAAAAAAAAAAGTAACAGAGATGTTGAAGTGTCAACTGTACTTTTACAGTGCAGTGTTTAAATGCAACTGTCATCATTTTTGATGCTTTGGCAGTTTTATTTCAACCTAGTTTCAAACTCCAGCAAAAAGGCAAAATTATTGGGGTATGTCCCAATGCAATTATGCATGCTGTCATGCATTTACATCAAGTGAGTGTTGCAGGACTCAGCAGAGATTACACTGTACCTGTGTGTCTGCTCTTTTTGCCGTCATGACAGCCAGGTTACATGCTGCATAGAGAGCATTCGGCTGGTAGCATGAAAAATACACACGCCGATTCACTTGGTTTCAGATTTACACATTTAACACTATGCAAATGTAGTGTTTATAGTGATTAAGTAATCTCAAGGACCCGTGCATTCATCAACTGGCCTCCTGACAACTGCAGCAGAACACACCAAGGCTGCACGCAAGCTATTTTAAGACTACAAGGCAAACCACTGCAGGAGCACCTCCAATTTAAAGTGATTCAAGGTGCTCAGGGTGAAGGCAGGGGTTTTTAGTGCCATAATCCACCCCCAACACCACCACCACCCTTAATGCAAGTCTTCAACAAAGAGACACCCTTATGCCGAAGGAGAGGACTTCTCTCTGGGCATGCACCACGGGGGAGGCACTCAGCTCATAAACAAGTGGCTTTTTTCATGAGCAGTGTGAGCTGTCCACCCTCATTCAAGATGGAAAAGTTTTATGCTACATACATTAATGCATGATGTGAAGTATTTTATAATGATCAAATTTGAAATTTGATCATATCTGATCATATTTATTATTTCTGAAGGTAAAAAGGTTGCAAGTAAAAATACTTGAGTATTCAAAAGTACAGTGCTTGTGCAGAACACACTGTTTTATTGTTTCACATTTACAAAACCTAAAGACTCTGAAAGAACGTATTGAACACTCTGAAGAAACACGCAGAATAAAAAGGCCATGAAATATGCTATAAAGCCTAGAAATAGCTATGATCAACTATTAATGAGTTGACATTTTAATATTTCTTTTTTAAGTTTGGTTGTGGTAAGCATAGCAAACATTTAAAACAAGAGGCCTCATCATTATGTAACGAAGCCATTAGGAGACCAATAGGATTGGCTGTGACTGATGGAAACTGCATATAGTCTATCACATTTTCAAAATAAAAGAAAGTTAAATTCACAATCTAAAACTTCTGCTCCAAAGTAAGAGAGTAGAGTCCTCCATGGAAATACAGTGGAGTCACAAGTACAATATCTGTTACCGTCCACTCCTGCCAAAAACTCAACCAGATACGAGTTCATCTCTGCTTTTCACTGCTCCATAGATTATTAAAGTGATATCTTCTAGGGTAATTTATCGAAAGTCAGAGTCTGACTGCTGCAGGTGCAAAGTGGCTGATGAGGCCAAAACTGCAGCATTAAAACTGTGTGTGAGGATTTACACTGGCAGGTACAGTTTGATATATCTGGCTCCATAATAGTTTAACTGGAGGCTTGAGTCTAGTTTTAGGTTTAATGGGCAGATCCACATGCTTAATGGTTGTTTCCCCAAGAGAGGAACAAAAGAAGTGACTATGTTTAGTTGTTTGGAATTGCACATACATATGATATCCAGACCAGAGTGTGTTTTTATTCAAGGGACAAGGCCAGACTGGTACAAGTGAGTGATGGTGCTGGAGCACTGACATCTTTATTAACAATCATGACAGCCACCTTACATCATGTTGACAGCTCCCATGGAATAAGGTGTTAGATGAGGACAAGTGACTCCAAAAAAAAAAAAAAAAAAAAAAAAATTCCAAAATAAAACAAAATCAACCATGATTTAAAACCTCTTGATCTATGCATTTGAGGTGGGACATGATTATCATTTGTATCTTTTATCATCCTTCACCAAATAATCTATGTTTAATTTAAAGTATAAACCTGACTATAAAAACAGAAAAGCTATGTATAAAGTTGAAATACTGATGAGGGGTGGAAATTCCCACAGTACACACCTGTTTTCTTGCAGCGCACTGTGTGGCCTCTCAGAAAATGTTACACCCTTAATTACAACATTCACCTGAGAGTGAATCCTGTGATCCCTGTGCCCCAAAACGGGCCCCTCCTCTTAATTTCTCCTCTTTTACCAGTCTAAAAAGAGAAGGCTGGCTCGGGGGAGCACTGCTTTAAATCAGCCTTTTGCACAGATTACTGCATGAAAGAAGAGAGCAAACAGAAGAAAAAACAGTGAATGCGGGTCTTTTTGATCCACTCAGCCAGAAGCAATGAAATTAGCCTGGTTACCGCAGCACATATGCACGGCATAGCATGGCATAGGCAGATATGGCAGACATTGAAACAAAACACACTTGATGTTTGCACCCATGCGAGGGAGGAAGCACTAACGCATTTTCACAGTGTGAACAAGTTTCTAACTTTCCGTCTGCCAGGGGAGCAGAAGAATCCACTCTGCTCTGCCTGTAAAATAGCTTTCTCTGTCTCCAGCAACAATGCTTTCACCCCCGCCACTCTGCTGTATGGCTGCTCAAAAAAGCAGAGCAAAAGACTTTCCCTCTATGATCTGATCTGTGCTCTCAGTGTTTTGTTTTGAAACTTCCTCACTTTAATGAAATCTTCACAATACAAGGACAAAAGGACAGAGAACATTAGACAGAGTCTGCACAGAGGGATTTGGCTGGCTGGTTTGGTTGGTGGTGGGGCCATATTGGCCCATACAAAAGGATTTGGTAGAGAATAAGCGCTGCTGGCACTGACAAAATATACCTGACAGACCTGACAGCAGATTAATTTCCCATCCATTTTTTAATGTGACCCCAGGATTAAGAACATTAGCGGATTATACACAGATTTGTCAACCAGAGGTTCATAGTGGGACAGCCAGCACCTGTGTGAGGACATAATGCACCCAAATCCAGAAACGGGTGTAGTCCTCTTTTGAGCCAGGTAGGTCAGGTTAAGATCGAGTTAGATGGGATGAAGCTATTAAAACTTTTAGCTATTAATTCTTTTCTTTAAATTCAGCATTTTCCTTTTGTCCAGGGGATGCAGCATTTATAAGCCAGAGCCTATAGGATACTCCAGCTTTTTGCCATATTGCACCAACTGTCAAACTGTTAAGTAGTTTATCATTAATGCAAAGCAGACAGCGTCAGGACAGGCTGCAGCAAAAACAAACCCTCAACAACTTCCTGCTTGTGACATCTTTAATTTCCCTCCAGGTGACAGCTCATTCTGACACCTCTTTGCTTGTTCTAACTTTTCCACACCCACTCACCTCCCCTGCATTGCCTAATAGCTTGTACTACACACAGCCCATCGACCCTGATAAATGTTTAGGTTCTGCACCATTACACAGCCAATAAAAATCAGTGGCTGGCAAGTCTTAATCGGACACAGTGGCATTCACCAGCCAATTGGACTTGTACTGATATCGGAGGCAGAGAATAGCAGAGTGTTTGGGAAGATGGAATAGACAGAGGCAGAGGTATGGAGATATTAATTTACAGCAACCCACACTGAAATGTAATCACACACAGAGAAGAATATGAATCACTGCTGTGTATTACAGAGGCACACAGGGATAGAAGATAATACCCGTCTTGTGAGATTCACAGACCACCATTTAACTTGAGGAGGAAGCTGCTGCTGGAAAAAAAAAAAAAAAGCGGTAATGACATGCAAACAAAGAGAAACAGAAACAAAGAAATCACGACTTTGAGGGTGAATTCAGATGTTTCTAAATCCCTGTGGAAGTGTGATATCGCACAATGTGGTGATCCCACTCACTCTGCTGCTGCTGCTGCTGCTGCTGCTTGGTTTAGTGATCATCTATCCGACCTCATTGTGGTTTACCTTTGGACTCTGCGTGAACCACACACATTGCTGTCAGTTTCTTTCTCAGCTGATTTTTCTTTATTGCCCCCTCCTTCCCTCCCTTCCATGAATCTGCCTCCTTCTTTCCCGCTCCCTTCTTCAGTCCTGACAGTTTCACTACCTCTCTCATCTCTTTCTCTCTCCTTCCTTTGTGTGATTCTATCATCTCCCTTCTTAACCCCCCCCCACCCCACACACACACACACACACACACTCAGGCTCTAATGTGATGCAAGTTTGCCGTGAATCACATAGTTGTCAATTTACTCAGCTCCAAAGAAAGGTATGAGATCACACTTTACATTGCTGCTTTCAACCTTTTATTGATGCAGCACTAAACCAAAGCTTAGAAATAGTGTGCGTGGTGGATTCTGGCTAAATCTGACCTGCTGTTATGGCAAATGCATTCAAGCACAACCAAAAAAAATTGGAAAATGTAAGCAAGTTTAATAAAAGTGAATTCTGCAACATGGACTGATAAACTGCAACGTCTCTTCTACTGAGCACTGGCAGAATGGTCACTTAAATACAGCTGGATTCACTATTTATTCTCATTCATATATTTAACCTAGGGAAGTATTCTATAGTGATGTTGAGATGTGGAGTTACTGGTTGGATGCAGCTCTGTGGTGTAGTCTGATGCTTTGTTGCATTGTAGGAAGATTTTATATCAAGAATTACTACACAGTTGGTTTAAAACAGAGACATCTGGTCCTGGGATCACATCAGCTATGACACCTGACAACATGCTGACATTCAACCACTGTTGAATACTGGTGTATTTAGTACGTGTTACTATATATTTTACATGAGGAATGAATACTGGACTGGACTACACTTGTCTTTGAACCTGGTCTTTGTTTTGATCCCGTGCACCTATAAAGTTTCGTGACTGTCATGACAGTTGTGGCATTACTGCATCAACAAAATCTGTCCATACACATATTAACACCTTACATCGTACCAAAAACCACGTCTGTGGTCGTTCCATTTTGCCAGGAGGACACACACACACACACACACACACAAGATAACGCAATACGAGCCTCACTGTCACAGTATAGTCACCACTTGTCTTATCTCTTCACTAATAGTGTAAGTGAGCCTGAAGAGAACAGTTACCTACTGAACTACACTCTTCTCCAACCTTATAAAACTGTTAGCCTCTAAACCTGCCAGCAAACCTCTGTCTTTCTTTCACAAAGCTGTACTGGATTTCACCTCTCTCTTTGTTCCTGGTCTGCATTGTCATGTTCTGTGGTGCTTCTTGGAATCACATCTCCTGCAAGAGGATTTTAAATGCTTAAAAAAATCTATTATGTAGAAATAAAAGGTGTTTGAGAGCACTCAGACAATTCCTGTAACATCCAAGAAAAAATGGGCTCCCTCTTGTTTAGCTCATAAATGTATCACTCGTTTAACACTCATCCAGTGCCGTGCAGTGCATCAGACTTTTCTTTTGGATTCCAAACACGGGAACGACACATCCCACTGATCTCAGAACAGACAGAACATGGCAATATAACTCCAAAGCATCCCATCCCATGTGGGGTCTGTTTGTTTAAATTTTTTAAAACAAGTCCTTTCATCTTATACTCCCGATGTGTGTGAGCTCTTGAGACAGCTGAGAGATGACTCAAAAGTTTAAACCCGTCACATATTCATCCTCAAAACTCACAGAGATACCAGCATCCTTGTCTGCTAGCCTTAAAACTTTATATTGAAACCTCTGATCTTTGTGTGTCTTGGTGATATGATGCAGATGGTGGTGTAGCTGCCTGTCAGCTATGAACCACAAATACTCCCAGTAGTGTGTCAGAATGCAGAATTTGCCCAAGATAACCTATGATAACACACACACACCAACCCACTTGCAAACACACTACCCACATTTCCCATAAGCCTTCAAGCACACATGCTGAGCTGCTCCTCTCTGAGTGTTTCAAATGAAAACAGAGCTGCTGGGAGATTTGTGTAGAAACGTATGCTGCTGTTGGTGTCGCTGAGGCGTTAATTAGACTGAGAAATCTCGTCTTAGACCCTCCTTCCAAGCCGTCCAGTTACACACACAGACACACAAAACACCTCCCCCGAAGCAGCAGAAATCCAACTGTGCGTGCCAGAAGATGTCTAAGCTGTAAGCCACTTGAAATGTGTGCATGAAATTCCAGTCGATCAGGAGAGATCAATCGGAACCTGACTGTCGTGATTTTCTCTGATGAAGCTGGTGTAAATTTGTGAGTTGGATCGCAGCTGCCGGGCTCTGGCGTGCAGCTAGTGTTGATTGTGCTAATGATTCTCTGCTTTCTCATGCCAACTTGTCTTTACAGCCAAAAGGTAACACTGCAATGATTTTATATCGTAATTAATAAGCTGGATTTGGATCCTGTGGGAACTAAATAGCATAGATGAGACACAAACCAAAAAGTAGACGCCTTTAAGTGACCAATCAGCAAAACCAGACCAGTTTGACTACCATTAGACCAATTATGAAGATAGTTGCTTGTCAAGAATCATTAGAGGGGTGGTAGGACCAGTGGGGACCTGCACAGGGCTAGAGAGGGCAAGAGAAGGTACTGTAGCTTCAGGGTGCTGATGCAGTGGAATCCTTAAAGAAATGGCTTAATGGTATTCTGGGGTCAATACACCAGCAGCAAATAGATGGGCTCTACCTGCTGAAGATCAGTTTCTCCTGACTTCAGCCCACTTATGCTTTCGCACTGTCTGCTCATGTAATTCTCGCTTAAGCTTCTTTTATTTTCTGCCAGTGATGTGAGATAAGTCCATGTCTGTCACTACATCTTCAGCTGTCCCATCCTTTCATAACAACAGCGAGCACAGCTCCAACTGCAGTTGAAATGACAACTTATTGACAGCAAAATCATAGCCATCCAATGCTGTATATCACTTTTTGAAAGCAATATATTTCATGTTGATGCTGATGTCTGTTTTTCTTGTTTAACCATCATGATTCCACTTAAGTATTATCTGATTTAAGTCTCTGAATACACACTGTTGTATATATATATGTGTGGGTAACATTTTAATAAGGTGCATTCTGCCCACACAACTGCCTCTAACTGGATGTCACTGGTTTACTGCATGAACAGTTACTATAAGCTACTTTAGACATTTATAGATGCTGACCAAATGCACCCATCTGAGAGGCTTCTGGCAACTGGTTTATATTTAATTTAATCACATTTTAATAATGTATTGTATGACATCATGATCCAATAAACATTAGCTAATCTCATGACCTAATGCCACCTTCATTTATCATTTATTTGTGTTAAATGTTGACTCTGTGTCTTGTATTTGTAAACTCAGTTGCCAGATTATTAACTAAAACTAATGCAGTTTAATAGGACACTGCAGGACTGCATGGAGCTTATGATGCTCAGCTTTTATTGGAGCTGTCATAGAGAGGTGTAGATTCAAGTGTGTGATCATTTTGGAGGCTGCAGTTTGAAGTACTGCTGAACGGTGTTGTGTCACACTGACAGGTGTTTCTATTATCCATTTATATCAATGGCGGTTAGGCTAAATAATAGACACATCTCGCTGTATAATGCAATACTCTACAACAGCACCACACATTACAACCTCCAAAATAATCATGTAGTTGAATCAGCACCTCCTGAAAACAGTTTCCACAAAAGCTAAGTATTATGAACCTCACGTAGGTAAGATTTATTGCTACAGTGTTGCATTGCCATTACACTGCATTCCTGTTAGCTGGATGCACCTAATGAACTCTTATTGGATCATGACAAGAAATGCATTAGTCATGCATTTGCATACATTAGATACCAGTGGAATTATTTATGTTTGTACTCCATTTTTCTGCATGACAGCACAGCCATTTTAAATATATATATATATATATATATATTTTTTTTTTTTTTTTTATTAAACATTAACTTTGAGAAAAACCAAGGATGTAAATTGACTAAAAAATAATTCTAAGTTGAATTGAAATGTTTTCTTTTTCTATCGTTTCCTCACTTTACATTCACTAGCATGTAAAGAGAACTCAGTGTGGTGCCTCTCCAGTGAGAGTAGCTCTGGCTCAGACTGGTCTGGGAGCTCTCCCATGGCCTTAGGAGGCACAACTGGAGACAAGCTGGTCTCCCTCCAAACAGAGATTTGGGTTCACATGACCTGAGCAAGCAGCTGTCCCCCACAGTCCTCCCCTGCAGCACCGCACACTGCGAAATGGGAATGTCCTCTGTGCAAAAAGCTCTGCTCATGTGCAAGCCATGATTTGAACAAAGCAGTGCCCAGAGTTAGTCTCTTGCTGTTACACTACCACACACACATACACACACACACACACACACACACACACACACACACACACACACACTTACACACAGTAAAAGTGTGTCCAGCCATCATGGACAGAACACTGTGTACTACTCATATTGACATATAGGACTATAGAATCTTCTCATGAATATTAAGTGCTGGTTTGTAGCTTGCCAAGTCATTACTGAGATTGCAGCGGAAGCTTTTTAAACAGCCAGAAGGCATACAAACCCAAACCATCTGTATTAAATCATATTTTATAAAGTAATCTGTTCTGCTTGGGTGAACATTTTCAGCGCAAACATCCCACAAAATTTCTTGAATGAAGCTGAAGTTTGTTTGCTGATTGAAATTTAAATCTTGTAGTCCTATATCTCTACAACAATGAATATTTAAAAGAAATCGAGCAGCAGTCAAAGTTTAATATTGAAGAGAAAACATTATAATAATATATAACAGAGTTATTCAAGTTTAACACTCAGCTTGGGAGTGGTCTCACCTGATTAGATTGACCAAGTGGTCTCCCTGGCACAGGTAATAAGAGTGAAAAGAGCAAGATCCTAATTTTTAAAATTTACAGGACATTGAAGATTTTAAAACTGTTTAAGTGTGACATTTTTTAAATGTGGTGCAATGGAACAATAAGAGTCCTGCTAAGTGGTCACTAATGACCAATTCTTGTCCCGCAGTGGCTTGCGTTCATACTCCCCAGCCCATCCTGTTCTTCCTTTTACCCCTGAAAACACTAAGGGGAAACGTTTAACCTCTTGGACATGTACAGAGTATTAACCACACCATATATTTGAACTGGCCATCGCTCCATGAATGTCTGCAAACACTGAACAAGCACAGCATGGACTGAATGCAGCCTACAGTACTCATGGGAGGCCGCCCACTGTCAACGCCTGTAACAAGCCCATGGTCCTAGACATTACAGGAGACAAAATCATCACCCTCCACTCCGTCTCAATCCCACTAAACAGCTGATTCATGTGACAATCTAAACTTCAGCTGCCCTCCCGCCTTGTGGCCGCTGTAATGCCACACAGGAAAAATGGACGCTGTCTGCATTTGAGAGACAGGAGCCATCAATTGTGCTCTCTGTGCTTATGTACAGTATGTCATCTCAGCTAAAGGCATGTTGCCTGTGTGTGTGTGTGTGTGTGTGTATGTTGTGTGTAAGGGAAGGGAATTGGTTATCAATCAAAGCTGCCTCTCCACCCCCCTCTCTTTCTCTCTCTCTGTTTGATTGCATGGGCGTGAGGGAAGGTTTTAATTATGTTTTCTTTTATTCAAACGATTAATCCTGGAGCACAGTGCACCAGGGTTCCCCCTCGGGAGACGTCACACATCTGGCGAAAACTGTGCTATTATCATCACTCTCTCCCTCTTTGGGTTACTGGAACTGTCTTCTTTTTCACAGACATACACACAGCTACACACAAAGAGCCAAAATTCAGTCCACTGTATTTATTTAATGTTGACAGTAATTTTATCAAACCTCTCCTTTCTCATGCTCGAGAATACTGATTTTTATTGTTGATTGTCTGAAGTAGAAAACTTTCATGTTTCTAAGACTCAGACATATTCAAATTGGGTGAAAATCCTCACATTTGCAGAAAAAATGTTTGGCATTATTAAGGTTTTTACATCTTTTTAGCAATGCATCAATAACTAAAATGGTCGACAACTAAAATAACAGATTCACTGACTATCATTTGAGCAATAAATACATTGTAATTGGTCAGTATTTGCAAAACAAATGTAAAATGATGCAATGTGCCAACCGTGCGTGAATATGTGTATCATATTATAGAGAGAGAGAGAGATTTAGAGCTAGCTGCATATGTTTATGTGAGCGGAGCTGTGGTTATTCAAAATGTAGCACATCACAGTGTTTTCTCAGATCTACAACTTCTTTCACTGGAGTGGAAGACCAGGACAAGACCACAAACATACACTTTAGAAAAATGCTCAGTCAATCCCCACTTTGCACTGGCCGCTCACATCACTGAAATAGAGTGTGAAATTTCCGCTCAAACATTCATGAGTGCAGACCTGCATTACATCACCTCTGTACCTTATCACAGGCGCTGTGAATCAGAACAAAGCCAGAGTGAAGGAAATGTAAGGAAGGGGAAATGGGAGACAAATCCTTGAATGGGAGACAGAGACAAAACAAAACAAAAGAATTAGAGATGCAGAGAGAGAGAGAAGCGGAAGTCGGGGGTAGCAGTGTATGAGGCCACATGCGTGTTTCTCTTAGACTGCTGTCTCCTCCAGCTAGCCAGACATGACTTCACCACAGCTTCCTTGTTTGCATGACCTCACTCATGCAGACGGAGCCTATGCCATCCAGCATTAACTAGAAGCAGCCAAATACTTTAATGCAAGTTGCTGCTCCCCTCAGCAGGAACCTGCAGCAGTCATACAAGCTGTTTCCAGCCTTTGATAAATCATGCAGTGTTTACTACAACACTGGGTACAAAGGAGAAACCCCCCCCCCAAAAAAAAAAAAATCGTTAGGGATGATCTTGAACTGCATAATTCATCAGAGCTGAGGTGCAACTGTTCTCCAGCATGTAGATGTTAGGCTCAAGATATCTATCTTTGCGCTCTCTGAGCTGAGTCTTGTATTCATTTACCATATTGTTTTACAGAGTCTGCAAGCACCCTGCCAAAAACAGTTAAACTGTCCATATCCCACTCCTCTGAGGTTCCAGACGTTGGCTTTCACCTCGAAACTATGGCAAGTGCGCTGGGTCAAATGTCAGAATCAGGAAATTGTTGTGGAAACTGTGTGTTGTTAAAGCCTGAATGACCATGTAAGAAAAATCACAGATGTTTGGTAGCTGGCACCAATACCATTGAAACCAATCCTCAATAGCAACTCACCATATAGTCCGTTTCCACGAACATAACTGACTAATGTGGTCAGAAATGATCTATTTAAAAAGTAAACATCATATTTTGACAGAATGAATTTTAACGACAGTAGTCTACTAACATTACGATCCCTGTACATTAGCATGGACAAGATAACATCAGGCTTTTTGGATGCTGTGTGTGGGGCATTGCTGTAACAGAGGCCAGCTGGCGCAGCTCACAAACAAAATAAATAAAATATGGGAACTTGTACTAGAATGTACTACACACAGCCTGGTAACTCAGTTTTTCAGTGTTTCAATTTCAGCGTTAACTGTATACAGTGTCAAGTGTACAGAAAATCATCTAATTGTTGTCTGTAACATTGTCAGAATATTTATATAGGACTATGAGTAGCTAAGCATTTTTAAGCCAATCACCTGCCAGTTCCTGACATGATCTCAGCTTACCTCCATGCTTTACTGAAGGCCACAAGGCCAATACATTTGCATGGTCGTTGACATGGACACATAATACTGCTGGAATGGAGATTTGTAAGCTTTGTTCTGATGATATATATAAATGTGCTACTTCCATGAACACAAAAATCTCCTGCTGACTTCTATGTCCAGATTTGACACATTTGAGCTGCTTAGATAACTTTGGCGTTTCCTCCTTTCATTCAAAATGAAAAGTTATTCCGGTTGTTATCATTTATCTTTTTTTTGGAGCACTTCTCTAATCCAAAGTCACAAAGTGCTGTTAAGAACTTAACCTCAAAAGCCCTTTTGCCCCTTCATAGTTTTGTTGGTGACACAGTTTGCATGACCTTGTTTCTTGTCCTCATTCTGGCACGTCTTTTGCCATCCTGGCCCTCACCACTCACCCACCTCTGGGTGCCTATATCTGCCAGCCAAGCAAACACTCACTGTCAGTCATTTTTTTTGTCAAATGGCCAAGAGCACTCCCCCAGGACTGACATCTCCCATCAGCCAACCAGTTTCCTCTTTCTCCTGCCTGATGTCCCACTGCACATGTCCCACTTCGGCCTCTCAAGTGACGGGACGCAACGAGAGGGGAGCAAGCAAGTTTGTGATAAAAACTGAAGCTGTTTGGTGATGCTGACCGACAGCTGGTGATGCAGGATGTCCTGATGTCCATGTCCAGAGAGTTGGACCCAGGATGGACTGAATGATGATTATTATATAATACAAAAACAAACTCTGACAAAAACTTCAGCTTGGCCCCATAAGTGATGATTCATGAATGGCTTCAATCAGCTACTCATGGGAGTCACTTCTGAGTCATTCCACTCCTCACCTGAGAGTCTGCACCTCCACTCAGCTAGTGACATACTTTCTATTCATTTCCTTTCTGTTTATTTTGAAGCCTATGGGAAATTAATTTTGAAAAATAGACACGTTATGCATGGTATTTCTAGGGCACAGGGGCAGCAACTTTTTAAAATATTCTCTTCTAGAGGGGGCAGGCTTGACTGCAGCACTGCTGGACAAAGAGAATTTAATGTGTATGACTCACAGGCCAAAGGCTATTAGAGGAATTAAACCTGTGACTTTCCTGTTACTCTCTAAAATTTATCTCAGCATGCTCTTTATTTTATTTGCATTTTATTTGTGAAGGATGAGTATGGAATAAAGCATATGGTCCCACCTCTAATGTAATAACCATCCATCCATTAGCTTTACTGCTTATCTGGGCTGGAGCCAACGCAGCTGACAGATCGTCAGTCCGTCATGCTCACATCCACAGCTATGAGCGCTTTAGTTAGTTAACCTAACATGCATGTCTTTAGATGGAGGCCGGAGAACAAAGAGGGAACCCACAAAGACATAGGGAAAACATGCAAACTCCAGGCCTGGGGTTTTGAACACATACGGATCTCACTGTGAGGCAGCAGTGCTACCCACTGCACCACCCTCTACTGCAGTATATCTTTGCATTTCTACCAGGAATCTTCACTTAGATTGCACAGCCAGTGTAAATAACCAGCACCTTAGGGTGTCTATTTTTACTCCTGTTAATATCACAGAGGTGAGAGCATGAAATGTGGCACTGAAATGTCACCATTATTATTTTTTTTACCCGCCAATCTGAAATTCAGTGTGTGTACTTGTAGAAAGCTACACTTGTGTGTGTGTGGCTCCTTAGCTCATTCCAAAGGCTTTTATCACATATTGCATCATTCAGGTCCCAACACCTCCTGAGAGTGCGAGTGAGTGCGTGTCACGCTTACATGATAGACCTCAAACTGCACCAGCTCAGCTTGTTGTTGTTTATATGAGGAGGAGGCGACTGTGTGGTGCTGCGCAGTGACCAGGCTGCCCCAGTTGCAAAAGAGAAACTAGAGCTACTGGCCTGATTTCTCTCACTCCATTAGCTGACTCAAGTTGAGGAGTCGAAGATCTTCTTTGCTGTTTTGCCACCATAAGATAAGAGCAGAGGGAGCACACGCGCACACACACCTGGATCCTGACAGCTGTCTAGTACGGCATCATGCCTATCAGCTACCATATTAGGCATCTTAAGTGTTACAGACCAACCAAAGTGGTGCTATGAAAACACCACAAATTGGGCCTTACCCTCCTTCCATCCTTCGTTATTTCCTTCCTATCACCAATCTGGAGCGTCAACTCTTTTTCACGTCTCTTTGATTACTTGTTTGCTCATCAGTGCCAGAGCTCAGCTGTGGCCAATGTGCCATCCTCATCTCCCGGCCCCCGACTCTGTGTCTGAGAGCTGCCAGAGGCGATTCAGACTGCAAACATACTACACCACACAAACATGCAATCATTCACACTGCACACAAAGACATTCAAATTGTTGTTATGGAAAGTCACGGCTGAAATATTGTGAGCAGTCAGTCCTTGTCCAGTTCTCTGTTATGCACTGGATGAATACAATTCAATACAATCAATTAACACTACATTCCTACAACCATCCTACATCCATTACAAGTACCATTAAAGCCAATCACTTTTAGCGATAGTCTGTCCAACAGTAATTGTGCTCACACCATGCAGATTAGATTAATCATTTTTACACATCCAGCCAATACAAAGCAACGTTAGCATTAACTTGAGTGGACTCTCCTTTTAGCTCTGTTTTAATCTGCACCATCTTTGGAGGAAACTGTCTGGCTCTTTAAATCCTAAATGTTTGTCGCACTGCTGCTTGGTGGTAAGCAGGTAGTTAGAGCTGTTTAGAGGCCAGCATACCAAAACCATAAGCTGAAAATCAATATAAATCTCACTTTAGCTGAGGGGAACTGCTGTGCATGGTGATAATTCACTATATTTCTACAGCCGACCCATTTTTTACATTACATTTATTTTACATTAGACACAGTCATTTGATCCTGTTTTATCACAAGTAACTTGAAATATTGTTAATTTTCATTATTGTTCAAAAATGTTGAAGGTGTTATCACAAAATTTAGTGTGTAATATCATTTAGCTCAGCCTCAGTCTGACATAAAAGCCAGAATGACCGTGACACTTTGCTGCATGGGTGAATTGCCCGTATTGCCTGAAAATCCAGAATGAATAATGACAGGGTTATTCTAAATGGCTTTGCTGAATTACATTGATAACATTAAACTGCTGTTCATTAATGGAGCTGTGTGTGATTGAGTGGTTGCCACTTTAGCTGTATTATGTAATGGGCAGTCACTTTATACCTGCCGCAAGTTGCTATGGTTCCTATTTTGTGAAGCGCCCTTTCCACTTAATCTTTGTTTTCTCCTTGCTCAGGTCTGTTTTCTGTTTGTGCACCTGCTGAAGATTAAAGCCTGGTCGATGGTCCAGACCTCTTTTGAATGTGGCCAGGCTGAGAAAGAAGCAGCCAGTTTCCATTAGCAAACATGAACGTTGTGTGCTCAGGACTCTGTGTTCACTGCCTCCTCAGTTTTTCTTCCCTTTTAAACCCCCCAACCTTTTCATTGCTCTCCAGGACTAACACTGAGCAATGTATATATGCAAACTAAAACCCAAACACATTCCCAGGAACAAATCACTTTGAATCTCGCTTATTTCTTGAAGCACTTTTCCTCACTTACATTTCATTGGGTTTGTTCTCTTCTCTGACACAGTCTGCAGTGTCCTTTTCTGCCCTTACATCTTAATACAGTCGTTGGTATTCTACACAGCGTGGCTTATATTCGGTGTAATACAGAAATGTCATTCGGCTTCACGCCTCTTTCTCAAACATTACCATACAAATACAGGCAGCAGAACAAAAGGATCCGAATTTATGTCCTGCATAAATTTCAATAACAGGTTGAGTGAGCTTCATGCATCGCAACCCTGGTAATGATAATAATAGAAGTAATAAAAAGCTGTCCATTACTAACATGGAAGATATGGATTGGGCTAAATTGACCTAATAAATAATTCCCTTTCATTGGTGAGTGCATTCAGAGACTGGATTAAATATACATGCTGCATCTCTGCATATACTGTTTTTTTTTCCAGGCTATGTTTATATTCCAGGTTCAAGAGTTCAGTTCAGG
This sequence comes from Caranx ignobilis, assembly GCA_021432705.1. NCBI lineage: Eukaryota > Metazoa > Chordata > Actinopteri > Carangiformes > Carangidae > Caranx > Caranx ignobilis. The sequence goes on from MU269985.1 coordinate 15,316,922, forward strand.
AATCTATCATTGGATGAAACCATAATATATTTTACAAATACACACAATGCTATGTATATTCCTCTAATTATCTGAATATGTATGTAAAATTGGATATAAAAAAGGAGTCATAGACTCTTAAATCCTAAACTGAGTCTAGATTTCTGTCAAGCTACCTTCTATTTGTTTTATTTAGTATTGTCCTAATAATATAATCTGCTACTCAAACTGTACTTCCTTGGTTGTATCCAACTATATTTATCTTACCAGAGCCTGAATCAGCACACTCAGCACAACAGCAGCCACTGTTTGAACAAAGAAGTGTTTTTGCACTAAGGCAGAATATGAATTTCTCTCGACTCTGCTTCTTTATGTGCACAACTGAAAACAACAACACAAACACCTTTGAGGACAGACTGTGTTCATCCACATTTGTCCAATTCAACGCCTCTCACGCCTCTCTGCAACACATTGTAGACCTGATTCATTTCGGGTGCTTAGGATAACACTGATTAGTAGTAATGTTCTTAAAATTAACTAATGTCCCTCATAACTAAATGTAATTGCACAAATAATATGCATGCCATATATAGTTTTGATTGTGCCCATGATTATCATTCTACTAAAATAAATGCAGTTGCTTTAGAATTGAGCTTTTGTTCTGTGTATTTGGCACTTTTCTGTATATTGTTAACAGTGACTACCGATGTGCAGATCAAGCAAAAAAAAAAAAAAAAAAAAAAATACAATACCCAGCTGTTAAAAAAAGAGCTTGGAGTCTTTTTCCACTGATGTTTGAGATCAGATGGGGATTATTTTTGTCCAAAGTGCTAAATTCCATCATCTCCAAAAGAAGTGAGTACAATAGACAGAGAATTTGTAGCTGTTGGAGACTTAAAAGAGCTGTAAAATTTTAGGATTCAACACAAAAACGTTTGATCCACACTATCTCCCTCTCCTCATTTGGAGCATGGCTTAACTGAGCCAAATGAAAAGCAACACTATCTCATTGTTTCAAAAGCAGATTATCTGTGACTTCAAAACCCCCACTTTAGGCAATGCAACACATTGCTGCGCTGTATCTGCGCCACGACTCTCTTTCACGCCATGAAAGATTCTGAAAGAAGAGGAGTGTTAATCTCTTTCCCCATGCAAACCCACTGGAGGAAGGTGGAATCCGCCTGTTTTGTTCTGGAGAGTGATCTGCAGTAATACAGACTCCCTGTATCTGTCTCCATCCTTGCATACATTAAATGGTATCAGTAGGTGAGTCACACGTGTGTTTATGTGTACAAGCATGAATGTGTCTGAGTCTAAGTGAACCAGCCAGAAGCTTCACACAGTGACTGACTGCTGCCTTGCCATTCACACGTTAGATGGGGATGTGTGTAAAGCGCAATGGCCACAAGAGTGTGAACGTGTGTTTGGATACAGGAGTTGGTGGGTGTGTGTCATATGTGACACACGGGATACCCAGTAGTTCACAACTGTGTCCCCTGTCAGGCCTGTATCTGTTCTTACTTTTAACTTTTTCATCATCCCCATCTGAAGTCTCGTTTCTCTTCAAAACTCTCTCCCCTCTTCTCTGCCCTGTTCCACTTTCCTCTGTACTCCTACATGAAATTGAGGATTGAGTGTCCTCATTGGAAAAGTTGTTCTCCCCTTCTGAACCTCTGCTTTCCATCATCACAGACTTTTCTGCCAAATAGGACAAAAACTGCACACAATGAGATATCAGCTGTTTACGTTATCGGGTTTTCAACTTTATTTGTAGAACATATAATGTATATTTGTGAATCATTTATTTGAAAAAGTATGACCATTATTCTACTTAATTTTAGATACAAAGTCATACATTACAATTAAGTATGATAATCATAGTCTTTTGTGACATTTCGTTACATCAGTATCCTCAGTGTGTGAATCAAGTTATAGGAAAATTTAAGTGTTGTCATCAACATAATGTTGATCTTTCACTGGTGAGCCTTGTGACTGCACCTTTGGTCCAACTCTTGTTAAATGCTGTTTCAACACAGTTTCACATTTGCTTCAAATTAAGATATTAAAAGTCAACTCCTGTGCTAAGCTTTGACGTCATCCCCAATTTCATTTCAACCACAAGTATGTCATCAAATTATGTCTGCACCCTCTTTTCAGTGGAAATTTGGTTTTCATTCAACACTACATTCTTTTTCTCGATTCAGCTAAAGCACTAACTAAATGGCATTAGCACCGTCTCAACAAGAGATCACATTACCTGTACAGTTCTGGGTTACTTGTGCATTATACATTTAATACAATGATATAAATCCACTCTTGCATAATCTATCAATCTACTCTTTTGCAGTGAGTATGGCTCTCTTCTCTATTATTCTGTCAGCATCTGCATACAGCATTCACATGGCAAAGAGTTATCTTTTCTTAATGCCAATGTATATTATCTGATAAAATGCTGTGTCACTCTGTTTCACTGCCTCAGGGTTGCATCCTCCTCCCTGCCTTAGTAACAGATATATCTTTATTCAGAAGTGGCCCTGCACAGGGGCAGGACATCAATCCGCTTTGTGTCTGCAGCCTCTGCTTTGCTGTGCCTCACCGCTCTGCTCCTTGCCTCTCTGGGTGGGGCCTGGTTATTGAATTGTCTGTGGCTTTGTTTTGGCTGGCAATCTCTCCTCTTTTTTTCCTCTCTGCTCCAAAATCATGGCCCATTTATTCTAACCCAATTATTATTGAAGCCTGGCTGAGCAGAGTGATAGATGGTACTTTGTTACTGCCCGGCTATTGCTGACACACATACTGTTCCTACAGCGTCTGTTGTACAGGCACTGATTAGCCACATACACGCAAACACACACACACACCCCAGAAATTATCCTAATTTACGAGGGATGACATTTTTATTAATTAACATTGTGATGTAAGGCAATAAAAAATATGTGAACATGAATGGCCTGACAAATTGGGAGGTGAGCATGAAGGGAGGGTTTGTGTTTTATTGCCTGTGCTTTGTTTCAACATGGCTCATAAGTCACAGCACAAGGAGAACAGCAAAAGGCAAGGGTTAACTGAAGAGAATTGATGTGTAAAAATAAAAGTTGAAAAAACTCATGTCCCTAATCTCAGATATTTAAAAGCGAGAGCCTCCCACATAACGGATCCAAAATTTGAAAGGTACCTTCAATCAGTTCATTTCTCTGAACGGCTCTCTGCACATGTTTAAGAGATTGCTGGGCTGTAGCCACTAATCCCATTGGATGATCCTGTCTGCTTGTTACATTCAAACAGACTGGAATCACACCACAATGACCTTCTCTTTACCTGCCACACTAACTAGCTCACTGTTATGCTGTCGCTCCTAATGAGGACAACACCTCCTTGTATGTTTGCAACTGTCTATTTATAAATATGGTTCATATTTTGAAGGTCCCGCGCAAACAGATTCCTGTAAATTTATCTTGGTGATGTAAAGAACACAGCCTCTGTTATTTTACAGATTCATTGTTGAGTAATGAATGGCCAAAACTACCAATGAATATATCCTACCAACACCTAAGGCTGAATGTTGAACAGCATACAGTATTCAATAGAGCAGGGTGGATTGAGACAAATGGCTAGCCTAAAAAGCTAACCAGCAAGATGAATGGGTGATATTGGTGGAAGTATAGAAGGACAAATGCAACAAAATAATTTCTGGCTGAAGAAACAAGACAAATATATGAGAAGATTTATAAAACTGAAAGAAGGAAGCAGCTTCTAACTTGCATCAGTACGTCCCTTAAACTCATGTCTTCATTTTTATCTATCAACTTCACTCAATTACTAAAAGGTCTGCAACACCTGATTGTTTCGTGTTAAATGTAAGCCTAATATTATCCTCTCCAAGGGTAGAGAGGGGTGATAGGAAGTCAGGGTGTAATGAACATATGGTCATCAGAGTTTGTGAGCTAACTGTCTCCCAGCTCGCTACAGAGTGAAGCTTACCCTCCTGGACTGGAGGAGAAGCGCTGCCTGCATGTCAATGAGCCTGATTCTCTGCTAACCAACTGAGCGCACAGGGTCTCTTGTCTCACACACACTGGCTGCCATCTGCACCCTGAATGGGTTGCTCCGAGGGTGTGTGCGAGTGTGTGTGAGGATGGAGGTGGTGGGTGGTGAGAAAGAGAGAGAGCTCTTCAGAGGATGGGCTGCAGTTAACCCCATGCACATGCCTGTCTTACAGCCTGCTGCTTTGAGAAGCAGGGAGATCATTGAGAAAAAGATCTATTTTTAGACATGAAACAGGGAGGGGATAAGCATGAGCGGTGAATGTGTGAATGTGAACGTGTGTGTATGTGTGTGCGTGTGAGGCTGTTTGATTCTATGGGTGAGCATGATGTGTAGTGATAGTCTTTTCCAAAACAACGTCGCAGAAGAGGCACAAGCTATCTTACACTTCACACACAATCATATAAGCCACACATGAGTCCTGTAGAAACACACACACACGCACACACAAATCTGGATATCCTCCTATTGTGCCTCCAGCTAGGCCTGACAGTGGTGTTGGACTTACATCACACATACACAGATACACACACACACACACACACACACACACACACACACACCTCCCTAGCAACGGGACACGTGATGCTAGTATTGTATGCCCAACCTTTTCACGTTCTCTCTCTGTGTCTCTAATCCATGTCTTTCATCCTGACAGGTGCCAGCGGCTGGTGAACCAGGCTGCAGATTGATGATTAGAGTGGGCAGAATGGACACATGGACTGGTACCAATGTGAGGTCATGTGAAAGTCTGTTTGTCTGTGGCAGGAGTAAGATTTTAGCAACTTGGGTTAAGAGTTCATCTTTTGCTCAGAGACTTATCACCATATACACGCAGTCTAAATAAGGCTTTATGTATAATCTTAAATGGAGGATTTTACTGCTTTGGCTAGATAAGTGTTTCTTAACCTGGGGACACAAGGACCCCAAGATGCTGCAAGATAAATGAGATGAAGTGGTCATGAAATAATTGGAAGGAGAGCTGAAAAAAAACGCTTAGTGCAATACAAAATTATCACATTTTTTTTCATACTTTTTCTCTTTTGTTGCTGAATTGAACTGTAGCAAACTGTAGTCATAGCAAACAGAGAAGAAGTAATATCGAAAGAGTTTGCAGGGTATGTTTTTTTTATGATAAGACATAGAGGCAACATTGTGTCTGTTTGCTCTAGCACAAGAAGCAAATAGTAGCATCACTGACTAACTGGCCAGAAACCAGCATAATATTTCCTCTAAACTAGCTGGTCCTTAGATAAGTACTTCATTTTCAGTTGTTTTTAGCAAAAATATTGAAACAGGATGTAAAATGTAGCATTAGCATCAGTCTCTTTGTAGCTTTAGCATTGGTCTTAACACTATACATCTTAAGCAACCATCAAGTACATAGTTACAGTAATACCTATTTACAGGGTTTTCATTTTGAAATGTTCAGAGGTCACTGTCATTAAGAGACTGTAAGTTTCATCCTTAAGTCGAAAGAGGAAAAAAAATACTAAGCTGAATGTTTTTGAAAGATGCAATTAATGAAAAAGCACTGCTAATATATGTACTTTGATGGAAATAGATGTTGAGGCTGAGATGAAGCGTATTATTAATAGTCTCAGCTCTGACACTTGGGTATATAAGTCACAGTGACAAGTGAAGAGCACGTTTCAATCTTCTATTTAGCCGAAAAAGCATCAAAGCTAATGCAGAGTTTAATCTCTCACAACACGCTGGTTGCTGCTTGGTAGCCACAGTAACAACACAGACCATAACACAAGCACAGACTTTCACTCATTCACATCACCATGTGCAAAGTGCTCATGCAGAGGAACACCCCTCCCCTTGATAATCTTTACAATGGTCGTCAAGTAAAGAGGCATGTAAACATTCATATATTCAAATGGAGAAACGTCTCCGTGAGCCTTTAATCTGACAGTTTTACACACAGTCTCCTCTCTAAGACAGAACATGGTGGTAATGCAACAGCAGAAACCCAAAGTGTTTTCAACCTCCCTCGCAGTTGTGATCGATCTCTCAGTCCAATCACCCGAACCAAGATATCAATCCTTTTTTTGTAATAGCTCCAAAGAGCCATCTGCCCTCTTTAAATCAATTTCATCTCACCCTCAATCCCTGCCCCGTGTTCTGCCCCCTCCCCCTCTGTCACCCACTCTCAACACCACACCTCTCTTTCATCTGTGCACCATGGTACCAGCTTGTTTTCATTCCCTGCCCCCTTCAAAACAGTGTCCCTGATCTCGACCTTTCCTACTGATTGTGCGCTGACCCTGCAAAAAGAGCAAAGGCGTTCTTTCGGTTTTAATTATTCATGTGTGATGAGAGACTCGGGCTCCTCTCCACTGCAAGCCAAGAAAAAAGTGCTCCTATAGTTAATGTATGTGTGTATGTGTGCAAGTACTGTACTGCTGTACCTGTAATTTAAAACCTAAAACATATTATTCATGATTTTGATATTATTCTCAAAGCTGTAGCCATCATTATGCTCTAACTAACTCCGTGAAGTAGAAACACTGCAGAGACAAGGTTGGACAAGGTAAGAAACAGGAGCAGTGTGACAATCACAGGTTTTCAACACATCTCCAAGTTAACACAACTTAATTAGAAGAATCAGGGGCAATGTGCAGTGTTTTCCATAACAACAAAGTCTTACACTGACATCTCAGGAGGCTTCACTTCTGGTGTTACCTAAAAAAGTGCTTTGATGATACAACTGAAATCATCTTAACCTCTTCCACTCCCACCCTATTTTGAAGCAAAAACGCTTAAAATTCCATCCTCATATTATAATGGCTGTAGTTTCTGAACCAATTTGACTACATGCATGAATGAGGGCTTGCCAGAAAGGGGACACTATAGAGTTTCTTGTGAAAGTGTCAAAAACACTTTAGGTATTACTGGAACAGAGCAGTGGGCCAGTAAGGGCCAGCGGCTGTGGCCAGCTGCCCCCGCCCCCCTGATTCCTGCTCTGTGCAGTGTGCCCCAGTGTTTGAACGGGTGGCTGACTGTCTCTGCTGAGTCCGGCCCGGTCAGCGTGGCTCACTTACTATTCTCACCGGGGGCCAGCGGCTGTGGCCAGCTGCCCCCGCCCCCCTGATTCCTGCTCTGTGCAGTGTGCCCCAGTGTTTGAACGGGTGGCTGAGTGTCTCTGCTGAGTCCGGCCCGGTCAGCGTGGCTCACTTACTATTGTCACCGGGGGCCAGCGGCTGTGGCCAGCTGCCCCCGCCCCCCTGATTCCTGCTCTGTGCAGTGTGCCCCAGTGTTTGAACGGGTGGCTGAGTGTCTCTGCTGAGTCCGGCCCGGTCAGCGTGGCTCACTTACTATTCTCACCGGGGGCCAGCGGCTGTGGCCAGCGTGGCTCACTTACTATTCTCACCGGGGGCCAGCGGCTGTGGCCAGCTGCCCCCGCCCCCCTGATTCCTGCTCTGTGCAGTGTGCCCCAGTGTTTGAACGGGTGGCTGAGTGTCTCTGCTGAGTCCGGCCCAGTCAGCGTGGCTCACTTACTATTGTCACCGGGGGCCAGCGGCTGTGGCCAGCTGCCCCCGCCCCCCTGATTCCTGCTCTGTACCCTGTGCCCCAGTGTTTGAACGGGTGGCTGAATGTCTCTGCTGAGTCCGGCCCGGTCAGCGTGGCTCACTTACTATTCTCACCGGGGGCCAGCGGCTGTGGCCAGCTGCCCCCGCCCCCCTGATTCCTGCTCTGTACCCTGTGCCCCAGTGTTTGAACGGGTGGCTGAGTGTCTCTGCTGAGTCCGGCCCGGTCAGCGTGGCTCACTTACTATTCTCACCGGGGGCCAGCGGCTGTGGCCAGCGTGGCTCACTTACTATTGTCACCGGGGGCCAGCGGCTGTGGCCAGCTGCCCCCGCCCCCCTGATTCCTGCTCTGTACCCTGTGCCCCAGTGTTTGAACGGGTGGCTGACTGTCTCTGCTGAGTCCGGCCCGGTCAGCGTGGCTCACTTACTATTCTCACCGGGGGCCAGCGGCTGTGGCCAGCTGCCCCCGCCCCCCGATTCCTGCTCTGTGCAGTGTGCCCCAGTGTTTGAACGGGTGGCTGACTTTCTCTGCTGAGTCGGGCCCGGTCAGCGTGGCTCACTTACTATTCTCACCGGGGGCCAGCGGCTGTGGCCAGCTGCCCCCGCCCCCTGATTCCTGCTCTGTGCAGTGTGCCCCAGTGTTTGAACGGGTGGCTGACTGTCTCTGCTGAGTCCGGCCCGGTCAGCGTGGCTCACTTACTATTGTCACCGGGGCCAGCGGCTGTGGCCAGCTGCCCCCGCCCCCCTGATTCCTGCTCTGTACCCTGTGCCCCAGTGTTTGAACGGGTGGCTGACTGTCTCTGCTGAGTCCGGCCCGGTCAGCGTGGCTCACTTACTATTGTCACCGGGGGCCAGCGGCTGTGGCCAGCTGCCCCCGCCCCCTGATTCCTGCTCTGTGCAGTGTGCCCCAGTGTTTGAACGGGTGGCTGAATGTCTCTGCTGAGTCCGGCCCGGTCAGCGTGGCTCACTTATTATTGTCACCGGGGGCCAGCGGCTGTGGCCAGCTGCCCCCGCCCCCCTGATTCCTGCTCTGTACCCTGTGCCCCAGTGTTTGAACGGGTGGCTGAGTGTCTCTGCTGAGTCCGGCCCGGTCAGCGTGGCTCACTTACTATTCTCACCGGGGGCCAGCGGCTGTGGCCAGCTGCCCCCGCCCCCCGATTCCTGCTCTGTACAGTGTGCCCCAGTGTTTGAACGGGTGGCTGAGTGTCTCTGCTGAGTCCAGCCCGGTCAGCATGGCTCACTTACTATTCTCACCGGGGGCCAGCGGCTGTGGCCAGCGTGGCTCACTTACTATTCTCACCGGGGGCCAGCGGCTGTGGCCAGCTGCCCCCGCCCCCCTGATTCCTGCTCTGTGCAGTGTGCCCCAGTGTTTGAACGGGTGGCTGACTGTCTCTGCTGAGTCCGGCCCGGTCAGCGTGGCTCACTTACTATTCTCACCGGGGGCCAGCGGCTGTGGCCAGCTGCCCCCGCCCCCCTGATTCCTGCTCTGTACCCTGTGCCCCAGTGTTTGAACGGGTGGCTGACTGTCTCTGCTGAGTCCGGCCCGGTCAGCGTGGCTCACTTACTATTCTCACCGGGGGCCAGCGGCTGTGGCCAGCTGCCCCCGCCCCCCTGATTCCTGCTCTGTACCCTGTGCCCCAGTGTTTGAACGGGTGGCTGACTGTCTCTGCTGAGTCCGGCCCGGTCAGCGTGGCTCACTTACTATTCTCACCGGGGCCAGCGGCTGTGGCCAGCTGCCCCCGCCCCCCTGATTCCTGCTCTGTACCCTGTGCCCCAGTGTTTGAACGGGTGGCTGAATGTCTCTGCTGAGTCCGGCCCGGTCAGCGTGGCTCACTTACTATTCTCACCGGGGGCCAGCGGCTGTGGCCAGCTGCCCCCGCCCCCCTGATTCCTGCTCTGTGCAGTGTGCCCCAGTGTTTGAACGGGTGGCTGACTGTCTCTGCTGAGTCCGGCCCGGTCAGCGTGGCTCACTTACTATTCTCACCGGGGGCCACCGGCTGTGGACAGCGTGGCTCACTTACTATTCTCACCGGGGGCCAGCGGCTGTGGCCAGCTGCCCCCGCCCCCCTGATTCCTGCTCTGTACCCTGTGCCCCAGTGTTTGAACGGGTGGCTGAATGTCTCTGCTGAGTCCGGCCCGGTCAGCGTGGCTCACTTACTATTCTCACTGGGGGCCAGCGGCTGTGGCCAGCTGCCCCCGCCCCCCTGATTCCTGCTCTGTGCAGTGTGCCCCAGTGTTTGAACGGGTGGCTGACTGTCTCTGCTGAGTCCGGCCCGGTCAGCGTGGCTCACTTACTATTGTCACCGGGGGCCAGCGGCTGTGGCCAGCTGCCCCCGCCCCCCTGATTCCTGCTCTGTGCAGTGTGCCCCAGTGTTTGAACGGGTGGCTGACTGTCTCTGCTGAGTCCGGCCCGGCAGCGTGGCTCACTTACTATTCTCACCGGGGGCCAGCGGCTGTGGCCAGCTGCCCCCGCCCCCCTGATTCCTGCTCTGTGCAGTGTGCCCCAGTGTTTGAACGGGTGGCTGACTGTCTCTGCTGAGTCCGGCCCGGTCAGCGTGGCTCACTTACTATTCTCACCGGGGGCCAGCGGCTGTGGCCAGCGTGGCTCACTTACTATTCTCACCGGGGGCCAGCGGCTGTGGCCAGCTGCCCCCGCCCCCCTGATTCCTGCTCTGTGCAGTGTGCCCCAGTGTTTGAACGGGTGGCTGAGTGTCTCTGCTGAGTCCGGCCCAGTCAGCGTGGCTCACTTACTATTCTCACCGGGGCCAGCGGCTGTGGCCAGCTGCCCCCGCCCCCCTGATTCCTGCTCTGTACCCTGTGCCCCAGTGTTTGAACGGGTGGCTGAGTGTCTCTGCTGAGTCCGGCCCGGTCAGCGTGGCTCACTTACTATTCTCACCGGGGGCCAGCGGCTGTGGCCAGCTGCCCCCGCCCCCCTGATTCCTGCTCTGTGCAGTGTGCCCCAGTGTTTGAACGGGTGGCTGACTGTCTCTGCTGAGTCCGGCCCGGTCAGCGTGGCTCACTTACTATTCTCACCGGGGGCCAGCGGCTGTGGCCAGCTGCCCCCGCCCCCCTGATTCCTGCTCTGTACCCTGTGCCCCAGTGTTTGAACGGGTGGCTGACTGTCTCTGCTGAGTCCGGCCCGGTCAGCATGGCTCACTTACTATTCTCACCGGGGGCCAGCGGCTGTGGCCAGCTGCCCCCGCCCCCCTGATTCCTGCTCTGTACCCTGTGCCCCAGTGTTTGAACGGGTGGCTGACTGTCTCTGCTGAGTCCGGCCCGGTCAGCGTGGCTCACTTACTATTCTCACCGGGGGCCAGCGGCTGTGGCCAGCTGCCCCCGCCCCCCTGATTCCTGCTCTGTACAGTGTGCCCCAGTGTTTGAACGGGTGGCTGAGTGTCTCTGCTGAGTCCGGCCCGGTCAGCGTGGCTCACTTACTATTCTCACCGGGGGCCAGCGGCTGTGGCCAGCGTGGCTCACTTACTATTCTCACCGGGGGCCAGCGGCTGTGGCCAGCTGCCCCCGCCCCCCTGATTCCTGCTCTGTACCCTGTGCCCCAGTGTTTGAACGGGTGGCTGAATGTCTCTGCTGAGTCCGGCCCGGTCAGCGTGGCTCACTTACTATTCTCACCGGGGGCCAGCGGCTGTGGCCAGCTGCCCCCGCCCCCCTGATTCCTGCTCTGTGCAGTGTGCCCCAGTGTTTGAACGGGTGGCTGACTGTCTCTGCTGAGTCCGGCCCGGTCAGCGTGGCTCACTTACTATTGTCACCGGGGGCCAGCGGCTGTGGCCAGCTGCCCCCGCCCCCCTGATTCCTGCTCTGTGCAGTGTGCCCCAGTGTTTGAACGGGTGGCTGACTGTCTCTGCTGAGTCCGGCCCGGCAGCGTGGCTCACTTACTATTCTCACCGGGGGCCAGCGGCTGTGGCCAGCTGCCCCCGCCCCCCTGATTCCTGCTCTGTGCAGTGTGCCCCAGTGTTTGAACGGGTGGCTGACTGTCTCTGCTGAGTCCGGCCCGGTCAGCGTGGCTCACTTACTATTCTCACCGGGGGCCAGCGGCTGTGGCCAGCTGCCCCCGCCCCCCTGATTCCTGCTCTGTGCAGTGTGCCCCAGTGTTTGAACGGGTGGCTGAGTGTCTCTGCTGAGTCCGGCCCGGTCAGCGTGGCTCACTTACTATTCTCACCGGGGGCCAGCGGCTGTGGCCAGCTGCCCCCGCCCCCCTGATTCCTGCTCTGTGCAGTGTGCCCCAGTGTTTGAACGGGTGGCTGACTGTCTCTGCTGAGTCCGGCCCGGTCAGCGTGGCTCACTTACTATTCTCACCGGGGGCCAGCGGCTGTGGCCAGCGTGGCTCACTTACTATTCTCACCGGGGGCCAGCGGCTGTGGCCAGCTGCCCCCGCCCCCCTGATTCCTGCTCTGTACCCTGTGCCCCAGTGTTTGAACGGGTGGCTGAATGTCTCTGCTGAGTCCGGCCCGGTCAGCGTGGCTCACTTACTATTCTCACCGGGGGCCAGCGGCTGTGGCCAGCTGCCCCCGCCCCCCTGATTCCTGCTCTGTGCAGTGTGCCCCAGTGTTTGAACGGGTGGCTGACTGTCTCTGCTGAGTCCGGCCCGGTCAGCGTGGCTCACTTACTATTGTCACCGGGGGCCAGCGGCTGTGGCCAGCTGCCCCCGCCCCCCTGATTCCTGCTCTGTGCAGTGTGCCCCAGTGTTTGAACGGGTGGCTGACTGTCTCTGCTGAGTCCGGCCCGGCAGCGTGGCTCACTTACTATTCTCACCGGGGGCCAGCGGCTGTGGCCAGCTGCCCCCGCCCCCCTGATTCCTGCTCTGTGCAGTGTGCCCCAGTGTTTGAACGGGTGGCTGACTGTCTCTGCTGAGTCCGGCCCGGTCAGCGTGGCTCACTTACTATTCTCACCGGGGGCCAGCGGCTGTGGCCAGCGTGGCTCACTTACTATTCTCACCGGGGGCCAGCGGCTGTGGCCAGCTGCCCCCGCCCCCTGATTCCTGCTCTGTGCAGTGTGCCCCAGTGTTTGAACGGGTGGCTGAGTGTCTCTGCTGAGTCCGGCCCGGTCAGCGTGGCTCACTTACTATTCTCACCGGGGGCCAGCGGCTGTGGCCAGCTGCCCCCGCCCCCCTGATTCCTGCTCTGTGCAGTGTGCCCCAGTGTTTGAACGGGTGGCTGACTGTCTCTGCTGAGTCCGGCCCGGCAGCGTGGCTCACTTACTATTCTCACCGGGGGCCAGCGGCTGTGGCCAGCTGCCCCCGCCCCCCTGATTCCTGCTCTGTACAGTGTGCCCCAGTGTTTGAACGGGTGGCTGAGTGTCTCTGCTGAGTCCGGCCCGGTCAGCGTGGCTCACTTACTATTCTCACCGGGGGCCAGCGGCTGTGGCCAGCGTGGCTCACTTACTATTCTCACCGGGGCCAGCGGCTGTGGCCAGCTGCCCCCGCCCCCCTGATTCCTGCTCTGTGCAGTGTGCCCCAGTGTTTGAACGGGTGGCTGACTGTCTCTGCTGAGTCCGGCCCGGTCAGCGTGGCTCACTTACTATTCTCACCGGGGGCCAGCGGCTGTGGCCAGCGTGGCTCACTTACTATTCTCACCGGGGGCCAGCGGCTGTGGCCAGCTGCCCCCGCCCCCCTGATTCCTGCTCTGTACCCTGTGCCCCAGTGTTTGAACGGGTGGCTGAATGTCTCTGCTGAGTCCGGCCCGGTCAGCGTGGCTCACTTACTATTCTCACCGGGGGCCAGCGGCTGTGGCCAGCTGCCCCCGCCCCCCTGATTCCTGCTCTGTGCAGTGTGCCCCAGTGTTTGAACGGGTGGCTGACTGTCTCTGCTGAGTCCGGCCCGGTCAGCGTGGCTCACTTACTATTGTCACCGGGGGCCAGCGGCTGTGGCCAGCTGCCCCCGCCCCCCTGATTCCTGCTCTGTGCAGTGTGCCCCAGTGTTTGAACGGGTGGCTGACTGTCTCTGCTGAGTCCGGCCCGGCAGCGTGGCTCACTTACTATTCTCACCGGGGGCCAGCGGCTGTGGCCAGCTGCCCCCGCCCCCCTGATTCCTGCTCTGTGCAGTGTGCCCCAGTGTTTGAACGGGTGGCTGACTGTCTCTGCTGAGTCCGGCCCGGCAGCGTGGCTCACTTACTATTGTCACCGGGGGCCAGCGGCTGTGGCCAGCTGCCCCCGCCCCCCTGATTCCTGCTCTGTGCAGTGTGCCCCAGTGTTTGAACGGGTGGCTGACTGTCTCTGCTGAGTCCGGCCCGGTCAGCGTGGCTCACTTACTATTCTCACCGGGGGCCAGCGGCTGTGGCCAGCTGCCCCCGCCCCCCTGATTCCTGCTCTGTGCAGTGTGCCCCAGTGTTTGAACGGGTGGCTGACTGTCTCTGCTGAGTCCGGCCCGGTCAGCGTGGCTCACTTACTATTCTCACCGGGGGCCAGCGGCTGTGGCCAGCGTGGCTCACTTACTATTCTCACCGGGGGCCAGCGGCTGTGGCCAGCTGCCCCCGCCCCCCTGATTCCTGCTCTGTGCAGTGTGCCCCAGTGTTTGAACGGGTGGCTGACTGTCTCTGCTGAGTCCGGCCCGGTCAGCGTGGCTCACTTACTATTCTCACCGGGGGCCAGCGGCTGTGGCCAGCTGCCCCCGCCCCCCTGATTCCTGCTCTGTACCCTGTGCCCCAGTGTTTGAACGGGTGGCTGAGTGTCTCTGCTGAGTCCGGCCCGGTCAGCGTGGCTCACTTACTATTCTCACCGGGGCCAGCGGCTGTGGCCAGCGTGGCTCACTTACTATTCTCACCGGGGGCCAGCGGCTGTGGCCAGCTGCCCCCGCCCCCCTGATTCCTGCTTTGTGCAGTGTGCCCCAGTGTTTGAACGGGTGGCTGACTGTCTCTGCTGAGTCCGGCCCGGTCAGCGTGGCTCACTTACTATTCTCACCGGGGGCCAGCGGCTGTGGCCAGCTGCCCCCGCCCCCCTGATTCCTGCTCTGTGCAGTGTGCCCCAGTGTTTGAACGGGTGGCTGACTGTCTCTGCTGAGTCCGGCCCGGTCAGCGTGGCTCACTTACTATTCTCACCGGGGGCCAGCGGCTGTGGCCACCGTGGCTCACTTACTATTCTCACCGGGGGCCAGCAGCTGTGGCCAGCTGCCCCCGCCCCCCTGATTCCTGCTTTGTGCAGTGTGCCCCAGTGTTTGAACGGGTGGCTGACTGTCTCTGCTGAGTCCGGCCCGGTCAGCGTGGCTCACTTACTATTCTCACCGGGGGCCAGCGGCTGTGGCCAGCTGCCCCCGCCCCCCTGATTCCTGCTCTGTGCAGTGTGCCCCAGTGTTTGAACGGGTGGCTGACTGTCTCTGCTGAGTCCGGCCCGGTCAGCGTGGCTCACTTACTATTCTCACCGGGGCCAGCGGCTGTGGCCACCGTGGCTCACTTACTATTCTCACCGGGGGCCAGCGGCTGTGGCCAGCTGCCCCGCCCCCCTGATTCCTGCTCTGTACCCTGTGCCCCAGTGTTTGAACGGGTGGCTGACTGTCTCTGCTGAGTCCGGCCCGGTCAGCGTGGCTCACTTACTATTCTCACCGGGGGCCAGCGGCTGTGGCCAGCTGCCCCCGCCCCCCTGATTCCTGCTCTGTGCAGTGTGCCCCAGTGTTTGAACGGGTGGCTGACTGTCTCTGCTGAGTCCGGCCCGGTCAGCGTGGCTCACTTACTATTCTCACCGGGGGCCACCGGCTGTGGCCAGCGTGGCTCACTTACTATTCTCACCGGGGGCCAGCGGCTGTGGCCAGCTGCCCCCGCCCCCCTGATTCCTGCTCTGTGCAGTGTGCCCCAGTGTTTGAACGGGTGGCTGAGTGTCTCTGCTGAGTCCGGCCCGGTCAGCGTGGCTCACTTACTATTCTCACCGGGGGCCAGCGGCTGTGGCCAGCTGCCCCCGCCCCCCTGATTCCTGCTCTGTACCCTGTGCCCCAGTGTTTGAACGGGTGGCTGAGTGTCTCTGCTGAGTCCGGCCCGGTCAGCGTGGCTCACTTACTATTCTCACCGGGGGCCAGCGGCTGTGGCCAGCTGCCCCCGCCCCCCTGATTCCTGCTCTGTGCAGTGTGCCCCAGTGTTTGAACGGGTGGCTGAGTGTCTCTGCTGAGTCCGGCCCGGTCAGCGTGGCTCACTTACTATTCTCACCGGGGGCCAGCGGCTGTGGCCAGCTGCCCCCGCCCCCCTGATTCCTGCTCTGTGCAGTGTGCCCCAGTGTTTGAACGGGTGGCTGACTGTCTCTGCTGAGTCCGGCCCGGTCAGCGTGGCTCACTTACTATTCTCACCGGGGGCCAGCGGCTGTGGCCAGCTGCCCCCGCCCCCCTGATTCCTGCTCTGTACCCTGTGCCCCAGTGTTTGAACGGGTGGCTGACTGTCTCTGCTGAGTCCGGCCCGGTCAGCGTGGCTCACTTACTATTCTCACCGGGGGCCAGCGGCTGTGGCCAGCTGCCCCCGCCCCCCTGATTCCTGCTCTGTACCCTGTGCCCCAGTGTTTGAACGGGTGGCTGAGTGTCTCTGCTGAGTCCGGCCCGGTCAGCGTGGCTCACTTACTATTGTCACCGGGGGCCAGCGGCTGTGGCCAGCTGCCCCCGCCCCCCTGATTCCTGCTCTGTGCAGTGTGCCCCAGTGTTTGAACGGGTGGCTGAGTGTCTCTGCTGAGTCCGGCCCGGTCAGCGTGGCTCACTTACTATTGTCACCGGGGGCCAGCGGCTGTGGCCAGCTGCCCCCGCCCCCCTGATTCCTGCTCTGTACCCTGTGCCCCAGTGTTTGAACGGGTGGCTGACTGTCTCTGCTGGGTCCGGCCCGGTCAGCGTGGCTCACTTACTATTCTCACCGGGGGCCAGCGGCTGTGGCCAGCTGCCCCCGCCCCCCTGATTCCTGCTCTGTGCAGTGTGCCCCAGTGTTTGAACGGGTGGCTGACTGTCTCTGCTGAGTCCGGCCCGGTCAGCGTGGCTCACTTACTATTCTCACCGGGGGCCAGCGGCTGTGGCCAGCTGCCCCCGCCCCCCTGATTCCTGCTCTGTGCAGTGTGCCCCAGTGTTTGAACGGGTGGCTGACTGTCTCTGCTGAGTCCGGCCCGGTCAGCGTGGCTCACTTACTATTCTCACCGGGGGCACCGGCTGTGGACAGCGTGGCTCACTTACTATTCTCACCGGGGGCCAGCGGCTGTGGCCAGCTGCCCCCGCCCCCCTGATTCCTGCTCTGTGCAGTGTGCCCCAGTGTTTGAACGGGTGGCTGAGTGTCTCTGCTGAGTCCGGCCCGGTCAGCGTGGCTCACTTACTATTCTCACCGGGGGCCAGCGGCTGTGGCCAGCTGCCCCCGCCCCCCTGATTCCTGCTCTGTACCCTGTGCCCCAGTGTTTGAACGGGTGGCTGACTGTCTCTGCTGAGTCCGGCCCGGTCAGCATGGCTCACTTACTATTCTCACCGGGGGCCAGCGGCTGTGGCCGGCTGCCCCCGCCCCCCTGATTCCTGCTCTGTACCCTGTGCCCCAGTGTTTGAACGGGTGGCTGACTGTCTCTGCTGAGTCCGGCCCGGTCAGCGTGGCTCACTTACTATTCTCACCGGGGGCCAGCGGCTGTGGCCAGCTGCCCCCGCCCCCCTGATTCCTGCTCTGTACCCTGTGCCCCAGTGTTTGAACGGGTGGCTGACTGTCTCTGCTGAGTCCGGCCCGGTCAGCGTGGCTCACTTACTATTCTCACCGGGGGCCAGCGGCTGTGGCCAGCTGCCCCCGCCCCCCTGATTCCTGCTCTGTACCCTGTGCCCCAGTGTTTGAACGGGTGGCTGAGTGTCTCTGCTGAGTCCGGCCCGGTCAGCGTGGCTCACTTACTATTCTCACCGGGGGCCAGCGGCTGTGGCCAGCTGCCCCCGCCCCCCTGATTCCTGCTCTGTGCAGTGTGCCCCAGTGTTTGAACGGGTGGCTGACTGTCTCTGCTGAGTCCGGCCCGGTCAGCGTGGCTCACTTACTATTCTCACCGGGGGCCAGCGGCTGTGGCCAGCTGCCCCCGCCCCCCTGATTCCTGCTCTGTGCAGTGTGCCCCAGTGTTTGAACGGGTGGCTGACTGTCTCTGCTGAGTCCGGCCCGGTCAGCGTGGCTCACTTACTATTCTCACCGGGGGCCAGCGGCTGTGGCCAGCTGCCCCCGCCCCCCTGATTCCTGCTCTGTGCAGTGTGCCCCAGTGTTTGAACGGGTGGCTGACTGTCTCTGCTGAGTCCGGCCCGGTCAGCGTGGCTCACTTACTATTCTCACCGGGGGCCAGCGGCTGTGGCCAGCTGCCCCCGCCCCCCTGATTCCTGCTCTGTACCCTGTGCCCCAGTGTTTGAACGGGTGGCTGACTGTCTCTGCTGAGTCCGGCCCGGTCAGCGTGGCTCACTTACTATTCTCACCGGGGGCCAGCGGCTGTGGCCAGCTGCCCCCGCCCCCCTGATTCCTGCTCTGTGCAGTGTGCCCCAGTGTTTGAACGGGTGGCTGACTGTCTCTGCTGAGTCCGGCCCGGTCAGCGTGGCTCACTTACTATTTTCACCGGGGGCCAGCGGCTGTGGCCAGCTGCCCCCGCCCCCCTGATTCCTGCTCTGTGCAGTGTGCCCCAGTGTTTGAACGGGTGGCTGACTGTCTCTGCTGAGTCCGGCCCGGTCAGCGTGGCTCACTTACTATTCTCACCGGGGGCCAGCGGCTGTGGCCAGCTGCCCCCGCCCCCCTGATTCCTGCTTTGTGCAGTGTGCCCCAGTGTTTGAACGGGTGGCTGACTGTCTCTGCTGAGTCCGGCCCGGTCAGCGTGGCTCACTTACTATTCTCACCGGGGCCAGCGGCTGTGGCCAGCTGCCCCCGCCCCCCTGATTCCTGCTCTGTACCCTGTGCCCCAGTGTTTGAACGGGTGGCTGAGTGTCTCTGCTGAGTCCGGCCCGGTCAGCGTGGCTCACTTACTATTCTCACTGGGGGCCAGCGGCTGTGGCCAGCTGCCCCCGCCCCCCTGATTCCTGCTCTGTGCAGTGTGCCCCAGTGTTTAACGGGTGGCTGAGTGTCTCTGCTGAGTCCGGCCCGGTCAGCGTGGCTCACTTACTATTCTCACCGGGGGCCAGCGGCTGTGGCCAGCTGCCCCCGCCCCCCTGATTCCTGCTCTGTGCAGTGTGCCCCAGTGTTTGAACGGGTGGCTGAGTGTCTCTGCTGAGTCCGGCCCGGTCAGCGTGGCTCACTTACTATTCTCACCGGGGGCCAGCGGCTGTGGCCAGCTGCCCCCGCCCCCCTGATTCCTGCTCTGTACCCTGTGCCCCAGTGTTTGAACGGGTGGCTGACTGTCTCTGCTGAGTCCGGCCCGGTCAGCGTGGCTCACTTACTATTCTCACCGGGGGCCAGCGGCTGTGGCCAGCTGCCCCCGCCCCCCTGATTCCTGCTCTGTACCCTGTGCCCCAGTGTTTGAACGGGTGGCTGAGTGTCTCTGCTGAGTCCGGCCCGGTCAGCGTGGCTCACTTACTATTCTCACCGGGGGCCAGCGGCTGTGGCCAGCTGCCCCCGCCCCCCTGATTCCTGCTCTGTGCAGTGTGCCCCAGTGTTTGAACGGGTGGCTGAGTGTCTCTGCTGAGTCCGGCCCGGTCAGCGTGGCTCACTTACTATTGTCACCGGGGGCCAGCGGCTGTGGCCAGCTGCCCCCGCCCCCCTGATTCCTGCTCTGTACCCTGTGCCCCAGTGTTTGAACGGGTGGCTGACTGTCTCTGCTGGGTCCGGCCCGGTCAGCGTGGCTCACTTACTATTCTCACCGGGGGCCAGCGGCTGTGGCCAGCTGCCCCCGCCCCCCTGATTCCTGCTCTGTGCAGTGTGCCCCAGTGTTTGAACGGGTGGCTGACTGTCTCTGCTGAGTCCGGCCCGGTCAGCGTGGCTCACTTACTATTCTCACCGGGGGCCAGCGGCTGTGGCCAGCTGCCCCCGCCCCCCTGATTCCTGCTCTGTGCAGTGTGCCCCAGTGTTTGAACGGGTGGCTGACTGTCTCTGCTGAGTCCGGCCCGGTCAGCGTGGCTCACTTACTATTCTCACCGGGGGCCACCGGCTGTGGACAGCGTGGCTCACTTACTATTCTCACCGGGGGCCAGCGGCTGTGGCCAGCTGCCCCCGCCCCCCTGATTCCTGCTCTGTGCAGTGTGCCCCAGTGTTTGAACGGGTGGCTGAGTGTCTCTGCTGAGTCCGGCCCGGTCAGCGTGGCTCACTTACTATTCTCACCGGGGGCCAGCGGCTGTGGCCAGCTGCCCCCGCCCCCCTGATTCCTGCTCTGTGCAGTGTGCCCCAGTGTTTGAACGGGTGGCTGACTGTCTCTGCTGAGTCCGGCCCGGTCAGCGTGGCTCACTTACTATTCTCACCGGGGGCCAGCGGCTGTGGCCAGCTGCCCCCGCCCCCCTGATTCCTGCTCTGTACCCTGTGCCCCAGTGTTTGAACGGGTGGCTGACTGTCTCTGCTGAGTCCGGCCCGGTCAGCGTGGCTCACTTACTATTCTCACCGGGGGCCAGCGGCTGTGGCCAGCTGCCCCCGCCCCCCTGATTCCTGCTCTGTACCCTGTGCCCCAGTGTTTGAACGGGTGGCTGACTGTCTCTGCTGAGTCCGGCCCGGTCAGCGTGGCTCACTTACTATTCTCACCGGGGCCAGCGGCTGTGGCCAGCTGCCCCCGCCCCCCTGATTCCTGCTCTGTACCCTGTGCCCCAGTGTTTGAACGGGTGGCTGAGTGTCTCTGCTGAGTCCGGCCCGGTCAGCGTGGCTCACTTACTATTCTCACCGGGGGCCAGCGGCTGTGGCCGGCTGCCCCCGCCCCCCTGATTCCTGCTCTGTACCCTGTGCCCCAGTGTTTGAACGGGTGGCTGACTGTCTCTGCTGAGTCCGGCCCGGTCAGCGTGGCTCACTTACTATTCTCACCGGGGGCCAGCGGCTGTGGCCAGCTGCCCCCGCCCCCCTGATTCCTGCTCTGTACCCTGTGCCCCAGTGTTTGAACGGGTGGCTGACTGTCTCTGCTGAGTCCGGCCCGGTCAGCGTGGCTCACTTACTATTCTCACCGGGGGCCAGCGGCTGTGGCCAGCTGCCCCCGCCCCCCTGATTCCTGCTCTGTGCAGTGTGCCCCAGTGTTTGAACGGGTGGCTGACTGTCTCTGCTGAGTCCGGCCCGGTCAGCGTGGCTCACTTACTATTCTCACCGGGGGCCAGCGGCTGTGGCCAGCTGCCCCCGCCCCCCTGATTCCTGCTCTGTGCAGTGTGCCCCAGTGTTTGAACGGGTGGCTGACTGTCTCTGCTGAGTCCGGCCCGGTCAGCGTGGCTCACTTACTATTCTCACCGGGGGCCAGCGGCTGTGGCCAGCTGCCCCCGCCCCCCTGATTCCTGCTCTGTACCCTGTGCCCCAGTGTTTGAACGGGTGGCTGACTGTCTCTGCTGAGTCCGGCCCGGTCAGCATGGCTCACTTACTATTCTCACCGGGGGCCAGCGGCTGTGGCCAGCTGCCCCCGCCCCCCTGATTCCTGCTCTGTACCCTGTGCCCCAGTGTTTGAACGGGTGGCTGACTGTCTCTGCTGAGTCCGGCCCGGTCAGCGTGGCTCACTTACTATTCTCACCGGGGGCCAGCGGCTGTGGCCAGCTGCCCCCGCCCCCCTGATTCCTGCTCTGTACAGTGTGCCCCAGTGTTTGAACGGGTGGCTGAGTGTCTCTGCTGAGTCCGGCCCGGTCAGCGTGGCTCACTTACTATTCTCACCGGGGGCCAGCGGCTGTGGCCAGCGTGGCTCACTTACTATTCTCACCGGGGGCCAGCGGCTGTGGCCAGCTGCCCCCGCCCCCCTGATTCCTGCTCTGTACCCTGTGCCCCAGTGTTTGAACGGGTGGCTGAATGTCTCTGCTGAGTCCGGCCCGGTCAGCGTGGCTCACTTACTATTCTCACCGGGGGCCAGCGGCTGTGGCCAGCTGCCCCCGCCCCCCTGATTCCTGCTCTGTGCAGTGTGCCCCAGTGTTTGAACGGGTGGCTGACTGTCTCTGCTGAGTCCGGCCCGGTCAGCGTGGCTCACTTACTATTGTCACCGGGGGCCAGCGGCTGTGGCCAGCTGCCCCCGCCCCCCTGATTCCTGCTCTGTGCAGTGTGCCCCAGTGTTTGAACGGGTGGCTGACTGTCTCTGCTGAGTCCGGCCCGGCAGCGTGGCTCACTTACTATTCTCACCGGGGGCCAGCGGCTGTGGCCGGCTGCCCCCGCCCCCCTGATTCCTGCTCTGTGCAGTGTGCCCCAGTGTTTGAACGGGTGGCTGACTGTCTCTGCTGAGTCCGGCCCGGTCAGCGTGGCTCACTTACTATTCTCACCGGGGGCCAGCGGCTGTGGCCAGCTGCCCCCGCCCCCCTGATTCCTGCTCTGTACCCTGTGCCCCAGTGTTTGAACGGGTGGCTGACTGTCTCTGCTGAGTCCGGCCCGGTCAGCGTGGCTCACTTACTATTCTCACCGGGGGCCAGCGGCTGTGGCCAGCTGCCCCCGCCCCCCTGATTCCTGCTCTGTACCCTGTGCCCCAGTGTTTGAACGGGTGGCTGACTGTCTCTGCTGAGTCCGGCCCGGTCAGCGTGGCTCACTTACTATTGTCACCGGGGGCCAGCGGCTGTGGCCAGCTGCCCCCGCCCCCCTGATTCCTGCTCTGTGCAGTGTGCCCCAGTGTTTGAACGGGTGGCTGACTGTCTCTGCTGAGTCCGGCCCGGTCAGCGTGGCTCACTTACTATTCTCACCGGGGGCCAGCGGCTGTGGCCAGCTGCCCCCGCCCCCCTGATTCCTGCTCTGTGCAGTGTGCCCCAGTGTTTGAACGGGTGGCTGACTGTCTCTGCTGAGTCCGGCCCGGTCAGCGTGGCTCACTTACTATTCTCACCGGGGGCCAGCGGCTGTGGCCAGCTGCCCCCGCCCCCCTGATTCCTGCTCTGTACCCTGTGCCCCAGTGTTTGAACGGGTGGCTGACTGTCTCTGCTGAGTCCGGCCCGGTCAGCATGGCTCACTTACTATTCTCACCGGGGGCCAGCGGCTGTGGCCAGCTGCCCCCGCCCCCCTGATTCCTGCTCTGTACCCTGTGCCCCAGTGTTTGAACGGGTGGCTGACTGTCTCTGCTGAGTCCGGCCCGGTCAGCGTGGCTCACTTACTATTCTCACCGGGGGCCAGCGGCTGTGGCCAGCTGCCCCCGCCCCCCTGATTCCTGCTCTGTACAGTGTGCCCCAGTGTTTGAACGGGTGGCTGAGTGTCTCTGCTGAGTCCGGCCCGGTCAGCGTGGCTCACTTACTATTCTCACCGGGGGCCAGCGGCTGTGGCCAGCGTGGCTCACTTACTATTCTCACCGGGGGCCAGCGGCTGTGGCCAGCTGCCCCCGCCCCCTGATTCCTGCTCTGTACCCTGTGCCCCAGTGTTTGAACGGGTGGCTGAATGTCTCTGCTGAGTCCGGCCCGGTCAGCGTGGCTCACTTACTATTCTCACCGGGGGCCAGCGGCTGTGGCCAGCTGCCCCCGCCCCCCTGATTCCTGCTCTGTGCAGTGTGCCCCAGTGTTTGAACGGGTGGCTGACTGTCTCTGCTGAGTCCGGCCCGGTCAGCGTGGCTCACTTACTATTGTCACCGGGGGCCAGCGGCTGTGGCCAGCTGCCCCCGCCCCCTGATTCCTGCTCTGTGCAGTGTGCCCCAGTGTTTGAACGGGTGGCTGACTGTCTCTGCTGAGTCCGGCCCGGCAGCGTGGCTCACTTACTATTCTCACCGGGGGCCAGCGGCTGTGGCCAGCTGCCCCCGCCCCCCTGATTCCTGCTCTGTGCAGTGTGCCCCAGTGTTTGAACGGGTGGCTGACTGTCTCTGCTGAGTCCGGCCCGGTCAGCGTGGCTCACTTACTATTCTCACCGGGGGCCAGCGGCTGTGGCCAGCTGCCCCCGCCCCCCTGATTCCTGCTCTGTGCAGTGTGCCCCAGTGTTTGAACGGGTGGCTGAGTGTCTCTGCTGAGTCCGGCCCGGTCAGCGTGGCTCACTTACTATTCTCACCGGGGGCCAGCGGCTGTGGCCAGCTGCCCCCGCCCCCCTGATTCCTGCTCTGTGCAGTGTGCCCCAGTGTTTGAACGGGTGGCTGACTGTCTCTGCTGAGTCCGGCCCGGTCAGCGTGGCTCACTTACTATTCTCACCGGGGGCCAGCGGCTGTGGCCAGCTGCCCCCGCCCCCCTGATTCCTGCTCTGTGCAGTGTGCCCCAGTGTTTGAACGGGTGGCTGACTGTCTCTGCTGAGTCCGGCCCGGTCAGCGTGGCTCACTTACTATTCTCACCGGGGGCCAGCGGCTGTGGCCAGCTGCCCCCGCCCCCCTGATTCCTGCTCTGTGCAGTGTGCCCCAGTGTTTGAACGGGTGGCTGACTGTCTCTGCTGAGTCCGGCCCGGTCAGCGTGGCTCACTTACTATTCTCACCGGGGGCCACCGGCTGTGGCCAGCGTGGCTCACTTACTATTCTCACCGGGAGCCAGCGGCTGTGGCCAGCTGCCCCCGCCCCCTGATTCCTGCTCTGTGCAGTGTGCCCCAGTGTTTGAACGGGTGGCTGAGTGTCTCTGCTGAGTCCGGCCCGGTCAGCGTGGCTCACTTACTATTCTCACCGGGGGCCAGCGGCTGTGGCCAGCTGCCCCCGCCCCCCTGGTTCCTGCTCTGTACCCTGTGCCCCAGTGTTTGAACGGGTGGCTGAGTGTCTCTGCTGAGTCCGGCCCGGTCAGCGTGGCTCACTTACTATTCTCACCGGGGGCCAGCGGCTGTGGCCAGCTGCCCCCGCCCCCCTGATTCCTGCTCTGTGCAGTGTGCCCAGTGTTTGAACGGGTGGCTGAGTGTCTCTGCTGAGTCCGGCCCGGTCAGCGTGGCTCACTTACTATTCTCACCGGGGGCCAGCGGCTGTGGCCAGCTGCCCCCGCCCCCCTGATTCCTGCTCTGTGCAGTGTGCCCCAGTGTTTGAACGGGTGGCTGAGTGTCTCTGCTGAGTCCGGCCCGGTCAGCGTGGCTCACTTACTATTCTCACCGGGGGCCAGCGGCTGTGGCCAGCTGCCCCCGCCCCCTGATTCCTGCTCTGTGCAGTGTGCCCCAGTGTTTGAACGGGTGGCTGAGTGTCTCTGCTGAGTCCGGCCCGGTCAGCGTGGCTCACTTACTATTCTCACCGGGGGCCAGCGGCTGTGGCCAGCGTGGCTCACTTACTATTCTCACCGGGGGCCAGCGGCTGTGGCCAGCTGCCCCCGCCCCCTTGATTCCTGCTCTGTGCAGTGTGCCCCAGTGTTTGAACGGGTGGCTGACTGTCTCTGCTGAGTCCGGCCCGGTCAGCGTGGCTCACTTACTATTGTCACCGGGGGCCAGCGGCTGTGGCCAGCTGCCCCCGCCCCCCTGATTCCTGCTCTGTGCAGTGTGCCCCAGTGTTTGAACGGGTGGCTGACTGTCTCTGCTGAGTCCGGCCCGGTCAGCGTGGCTCACTTACTATTCTCACCGGGGGCCAGCGGCTGTGGCCAGCTGCCCCCGCCCCCCTGATTCCTGCTCTGTGCAGTGTGCCCCAGTGTTTGAACGGGTGGCTGACTGTCTCTGCTGAGTCCGGCCCGGTCAGCGTGGCTCACTTACTATTCTCACCGGGGGCCAGCGGCTGTGGCCAGCTGCCCCCGCCCCCCTGATTCCTGCTCTGTGCAGTGTGCCCCAGTGTTTGAACGGGTGGCTGACTGTCTCTGCTGAGTCCGGCCCGGTCAGCGTGGCTCACTTACTATTCTCACCGGGGGCCAGCGGCTGTGGCCAGCTGCCCCCGCCCCCCTGATTCCTGCTCTGTACCCTGTGCCCCAGTGTTTGAACGGGTGGCTGAATGCCTCTGCTGAGTCCGGCCCGGTCAGCGTGGCTCACTTACTATTCTCACCGGGGCCAGCGGCTGTGGCCAGCTGCCCCCGCCCCCCTGATTCCTGCTCTGTACCCTGTGCCCCAGTGTTTGAACAGGTGGCTGACTGTCTCTGCTGAGTCCGGCCCGGTCAGCGTGGCTCACTTACTATTCTCACCGGGGGCCAGCGGCTGTGGCCAGCTGCCCCCGCCCCCCTGATTCCTGCTCTGTACCCTGTGCCCCAGTGTTTGAACGGGTGGCTGAGTGTCTCTGCTGAGTCCGGCCCGGTCAGCGTGGCTCACTTACTATTCTCACCGGGGGCCAGCGGCTGTGGCCAGCTGCCCCCGCCCCCCTGATTCCTGCTTTGTACAGTGTGCCCCAGTGTTTGAACGGGTGGCTGAGTGTCTCTGCTGAGTCCGGTGCCAGCGGCTGTGGCCAGCTGCCCCCGCCCCCCTGATTCCTGCTCTGTACCCTGTGCTCCAGTGTTTGAACGAGTGGCTGAGTGTCTCTGCTGAGTCCGGCCCGGTCAGCGTGGCTCACTTACTATTCTCACCGGGGGCCAGCGGCTGGGGCCAGCTGCCCCCGCCCCCCTGATTCCTGCTCTGTACAGTGTGCCCCAGTGTTTGAACGGGTGGCTGAGTGTCTCTGCTGAGTCCGGTGCCAGCGGCTGTGGCCAGCTGCCCCCGCCCCCTGATTCCTGCTCTGTACCCTGTGCCCCAGTGTTTGAACGGGTGGCTGAGTGTCTCTGCTGAGTCCGGCCCGGTCAGCGTGGCTCACTTACTATTCTCACCGGGGGCCAGCGGCTGGGGCCAGCTGCCCCCGCCCCCCTGATTCCTGCTCTGTACAGTGTGCCCCTGTGTTTGAACGGGTGGCTGAGTGTCTCTGCTGAGTCCGGCCCGGTCAGCGTGGCTCACTTACTATTCTCACCGGGGGCCAGCGGCTGTGGCCAGCTGCCCCCGCCCCCCTGATTCCTGCTCTGTACAGTGTGCCCCAGTGCTTGAACGGGCGGCTGAGTGTCTCTGCTGAGTCCGGCCCGGTCAGCCAGAGGTTCTGGGTTAGCCTGGTTGTAGTCTCCGCGGTCCGGTCCGGCTCCCCGTAGCTATCACAGCAGTCAGCTGCCCAGCTGACTAATATGGGCGTGTGTGTCACTGAGCATGCGCGGCTGAGGGTCCCCCTGACCATTCTGCAATGTTTTTTTCATGATAAGATCCAGGCGGAGATGAGAGTCCAAATGGACACATGATAACCAAATGGTATACTGAGACACCAAATGTGTTTTTCTCATGCATTTTTTTTATCACACAAATTTGCAATATTGAACTGTTCAATTATTAAATTATGCCCATAAAGTATGGGCATAACTAACCCTTTCCTCCGTGTTTCAACATGGCGACTGCGGACACCGCGGTCGCCATGTCGCCATGTTCGCCATGTCGCCATGTTTGCGCGCTTATATTTACGAGTCTTCTTCTTCTTCATCTTGTACACATTTACGATTGAATCAGCTAAATCTTTATTTACACTGTCCATTATAATACATCAATGTCCAGCACCCTCCCTTCAACATCCGTGTCGTACATTAACTTCAAAATAAAACCGAGGGAACGTCTCCCTCGGTTGAAACGGGGAAAACGATCACGCTTCGGACTGTAGATATTCTGTATATTCTTGTGCAAAAATAAATGAGAAACAAAATAAAATCGATACTGAATTAGCAAAACAACCTAATGAAGCCACAGATACCAAATACGCCATGTTTACCAATGTAGTAAGCCCGCGCAAGCTGAAACTGCAGAAGAGGAGCGGCTCGGGGACGCCGGCGTCCCCGCGGAGTTGAAGAGGTTAAAGGAGGATTTAAACATTTGCTATTTAATATGTGCATTTTAGTGCGTATGATTCATATTATGTGTATCATTAATAGACAGAATACTGAAACAGACAGTCTCGCTGAATGTGATATCTCACTTAAAGCACTCTAACTTGTCCAAGTTTAAAGTGATTACATTTCGCACCAAGCTGCAAACTCGCTTCTTTCCCCGGTGACACCACAGACAACTCCACATGACATCTCCAGGAGAAGCATGAATTTAAACTCCTTACAAATTTCACCATTAGGCTGACAAATGAAACGCAGGCTTTAAGTCGGCAGAGTGAGTCTCAAAAGCTGGTATGGAGTGGATGGAAGGAGGATTATACGGGGGCCTCATCTCACCGATACGGGCAGAAATCGCTGACTGTCGGTGCGATGCGGAGCGTCACGCCTCTGATGCATAAAGTCTGGAAGTTCATTACCCCTCATATCATCACTGAGCACACACTGAGGACCCCGGGGCTCTCTGCATTCCTCTCGCTTCCCTCTCTCTCTCGCTTTTACACCCTCTCACTCTCGCTGTCTCTCGCTCGGTGTCCCTCTGACGCTGAGGATGATGAAAGACTGGGGAGCACACAGTCATCATTATACACCTCAAACCCCTAAATGTGTCATGGTTGGGGCCTGTCAGAGAGAATAATGGCCACTTACTCAGACTGCTAAAGCCAAGTTGCGGTACAGTAATATGGAGAGAAGGAGCAGTAGGGTCATGTTAGAAATATATTGATCAAACCTGGTTAAAACTGTTGTTTAACTGCATCCTCCAGTTTTCTGAAAAGGTAATCCCTCATACTAATAGTTCACAACATAAATGTTGTACCTGCATTTGCATTCATGTACAAATCATAAATTAAGGTGCTCAATCCTCCTCCAAAAATACCTGCATGACACCATGACTCAGATCCTTCGCCTCCGCATCTCCATGGTGACACCACTCCTCTCGCCAGGCGCCAGGGTCACCCACTCAGGCAAGCTCATTAGGGCTGTTGTCACATTGGCCGTGCTGCCCCTGGGTGCCTTTGAAGATGACACTGTGCGTGTGTATGTGCGCGCGTGTGTGTCACTGTGTGTATATTGTATGCACTCCCGTGTGTAAGGAAGAGGGTGTGTTTCAGAAGGTGTGAGCGAGGATAATCAAATATAGTGAGACAGCACTGTGTTTTTAGCTGTAGCTTAGTGTCGCCTCTTGGTGTTCAATCCCACAGCTTTCATAAACAAGTGAAGTTATGGGAGTTGTAGAGGGTGAACTTAACTTATCTCAGTACCACCCCTCCACTGTCTCACTCGCACATATACACACATAACACCCAACCTCTCCCCACAGGGAACATAAGGAGAAGCTTCTAAGGCAAGTTAAGTGAGATTGATTGGTTAAGATGATTTCAGAGCCGCTCTCGCCAAAGGGGAGCACTGATTGTGGCACTGAGATGCTGACAAATGAAACAAATGGCAACAAATGAGATGAATGAGAGCTAGAACTGACAAAAAGGAAAAAAAAAGTTTAAGTCTGAAAGATTTAATTCTGTTTGTAATGAATTCATTTCTTTGTCATTTGCTCAGGGATTGTCTCAACCTCTGGGGTCTTGTCTTTACTTATTAATCAGCTGTGACTTTGTCAGAGTGTGGCAGAATGCTCAATAATAGATGGGGAGAGAAGTCATGTGACTCTCTCTCTCTCTCCCACACACACACATGCACACACACATACACACATGCACACACACACGCACACACATACACATACACATACACACACAAATACAAAATGTTCACATGATCAAGCCAGCTGTTCAGGACAGAAAAGAATAAAGGGAATGGAAACAGCCACCCAGTTTCTACTCTCACTAACATGAGATGGAATTACATAAGGGCTCCTGGGAGCTGCTCTTATTCTAACCTGTCCCCCAGCTCAGTCAACTGAGGTAATGTAACAGTCGGGGGGAGATTGAGTGAAGAGTACCTCATCTCACTTATCAATCATTCTCCTGTTTGTTTTCATTCTTGGGGATTCTGACCTATCATTTTGGAAATAGCTTTTTCATCTTGTCAGTATTGGTAATTCTTGATTGACTGACTTCTGGCTTTGCTAAAATTTCACTAATTATTACAGTTATTATAATTAAACATACTTTAAGCCTTTCCCCTCAGGCAGTGGCTGAATATCTCATCTGCTGGTAAAACAACCAATCACATTAACTGAGGAAACCCAAATTAAAAGGCTCTGTATATTTGAAGAATGAGATTGCTGATTAATAGACAGCTAAGCCCCGCCCACATACTCTTTCTAAGCTTTCCGTTCCTGTGGAAAAAGTTGCTGATTTTTCACTGAAATATTTAAGTAATTTCTGAAACCGTACATTTTTATTATTTCAGAGTTGGTCAAAAGCAAAAATCTTTCTTCTACCCTGCTGATTTTTCAGGCTGAAAAAACTATTGCTAGCTGATCTATTTGTTGCGCCCTGCTATCTATCTGAGTTTCGTTGAAAATGCTTACTGGCGTGTTTTTTGTTTTAATTGTTTCTGGCTGGCTCACTTCAAAATGAGATTTTTTTAAACAGGGTCTTCAATTTGCACTTAATGGCTACATAGGTTACATGACATTGTGGAAACAGACTGGGGCGAAAGTTGCATATCATATGGACACTGTAGCTTGTATATAGTAGGCTGACTCATTCCACTTTTACTATAGCTACTGTGAGATGCACTGCATTGACTTCCTGCTGTTTTGTTTGAGTGTACAAAGTCAAGTCAGACAGAGAAAATGCTCCTTGTAAGTAAAGACAAAACTGTGTGAATTTAATGCACAAAATTGACAATGTAGTTAAAAACCGTTGTGTAACCACTGTAAGCTCAATCCAGTAGTTAGCCACATGTGCTAACAATATGTTAAAGCAACCTCACACTTTTGCAGTTGTGCTTTTGATTCTGGAAAATTAAAAAAAAAAAAAAAAAACTCCCTACATGCTTTTTAAATGCTGAGTATCACTCTTACTACTTAACTAAAGAGTTAATGTGATCAATTGAAAGTGATCTCATGTTATTAGGAGGTTAAAATGAAACTGATACAGCTTACTATTTGTTTTAACTGGATTTTCAAGGATCACATTATTTCTATCTCTTGTTCTCTCTCATACAATGCTTCTCCAGTCATTGCACCCATCTGTCTTCTTTGTTTACACACTATAGATGCACAAACTAGAACTCCTATGGTTTGTTTCCTGAGTGTTCTCTGAAAGAGGCAGACTATGCTGGCCGGCCTGCAGAGTGGATTCGCTGTGACACTGTCTCTTCGAGGGCCTCATGAAGGGAGGCTCAGCTCCCCTCAGAATGGCCTGGGAGCTTGTCAGTGGGCTGCCTGTCAGCACACAGCCAGGCTGGGGACGTTTGATGTACCATATGAGGATGAGAGGACGGATTGGAGGAAGAGACGGGATGGATGGAAGGGGGGTAGAAAAGAAGGCAAGAGCAGGTGAAAATAACATATGCACCAATGGAGGGCAGGCATGGGTATCACCATTAAAGGGTTTTTTATTCCCTTTACAGCAACAATTTTTATACACGACAGGTGGTGAGTTCCTATTATCAGAGGAACTGATTTATAATGTGACCAGTAGACACCGCATTACAGTATAATGACAAGACAAGCAGGCAGAAGGGGGGTTGCTAATTAGACAAGTATTGACTTGGATCAACACTGCATAACCTTGGGGATGGAAAAGCCAGAAAAGGGAAAGATTTTCCAACTCAGGCCTGACAATGTCATGAACTGAGGACAATGGGGATATAGACAATACTGCAAACTTCAATAAGGTCATCTTCCAAGCCAGGCTTTGTAATGACAAAAAAACCACATTAGACAGATCCTTGTGGTTGCCTGTAAACTGTCTTGTTTCACTATAATGGCAGTATTACTACCATTTAAAAATACACCTGGAGAGTGACTGAGCATTTTGTAATGAAACACTACGATGTAGTAAGATTTCAACATGCTCTCACACTAATCATGACCTACATTTTAAATGAATTTTTGGAAATGGAACAAAGACTCTTTTTGTAGCTCCAGTCTTGACCTTCTCAAAATGAGTATCGAGTATTTTGTGTATGTTTCATTTACATGTAGGAAGGAAAGAGAAAAATAATGGTCTTTTGGCACTTTAAAACACTTGCATTCTTGGTGTCCTCATTAAATGTACATAAATAGTCTTACTCACACAGCTGTATTCCCCATTATCACTTACAGCACATGGAATATCACATCCACACCCTGCTGAGAATCCTTTATAATGGGCCTTCCTCTGCTCTCTCATTTATTCAGGACGCCTTCCATCCTAAAACAATGGTAAGCCAATCATGCCGTGCACAAGAACAAGAAGGATTTTCCCTGTATTTTAAAGCTGAAATCTGCTTAAACTCCCTCGACTCATCATATTAGACATATCAGCACATGCATATACAGAATGTGTGTAATGTACACAGTGGACACAAGTAGAATGATTATCCATGTTTGCCGCAGTCCAGCACATAATCAGCTAATATGGGGAGTGTAGGTGGCTGGCCTCCGATCTCTGGTGCTCTGCAGCCACACTGGAGGCACTGCACCATTTGTTGCCCTAATTAAGAATTCATTGGCCACTAACGATGAGTTCTGACCTCCATTTCCTGCACCTTTGTCTCCCCCACAGTGTAGTAAATCAGCCTAGAGTGATAGGCCTGACACACACGCAGACAGGATGATTGGTACAGCATGGCATGCGGCAAAAAGAGGAGGAGCAAGGAATAAGGTAGGAAGGAGAAAAGGCAGGAGCGGACGCGAAGGAGCAGAGAGAGCAGGGAGGGAAGAAGAAACAGAGGAGGGGAAGGTGAGGAAGGAGAGTAAGTAGAGAAAAGGAGAATGAGAGGAAGGGCGGAAGGAGGAAAAATGAGTTGGCCAGTCTCCAAAGCATGCCACGTAAAGATGCAGAGTAAGGCTGGCATTAATATGGAGCCTTGGGGAACGCCTCTGGTACTGATAAACACATCCAACTGTCTGTCTGAGCTCTGTTATCTGTTGCACGCTGCTGTATACACCACTGTTATCCCTGTGGGAGACAGGAACACCACTAATCTCCCCCTGAGGTGACACTTGCACCTCGGCATTTCCCCAGATGTTGGAATCCTGATCCCTGTTATTATAATTTTCTTAACTGCGCACACTGCGATGTAGCTGGTGGAGCCGTGATCTATGGAGCTGCCTCACACCAATACAAAATATGACTTTTCATTTTCCTTTGTTGTTGTTTGTCTGTTTTTTACAGCACTACAAAGAACTGTAATCTGCTGTTGGATTAAAATCTTTTAAATTTTGTCTTAAAGTGATTTTTTTTAATTGAACACCCCCTACAGCTCTGCCAGACATGGGTGGGTTCCTCTTTAGAACTCATATTCTGCAGCAAAACAGGGTTCAAACCCATAGATATTAGTTTCCACGTACAGCAAATAGATTTAGGTTAGAATGTTTTGGTTTTAGAAGGGTATTATATACTGGAGTGTGTTTTTACACCTTGACTTTTAAATGGCCATCTACACCTCAGTAGTGTAGGTAGGTATTTCTTTTAATAACATCTGGGCAGAATCTGGCCAACTGCTGGCCACTGCTTCATATTTATGGTACAGAGATGAGATTGGTATCAATCCTCTCATTAAACTCTGGAAGAAAATGTGATTACTTCATTTGAATTTATTGCTGGAACATTTAAAAGTCTTCCATCCAATCTAACTTTATTGGAAAATTTTCGGTACCTCCTACTCACACACTAACGGAGTGCAAATTTCAGAGAGAGCCTTATCACATTAGATAGGCTATATTCTTTCTGAAACCTATACATTGTCACCGTTTTTATGTCATTTTTTTATGATGAGATGTATTACTCTGACATTGACAGCTCCTTTCACCTTCTAGTCTGAACCTGGATCAGTGTCTACTGGGGATACTGCTTCTCTTCCTGCTGCAGATGGCAAAAAACAAACAGATATATTCTTGGCATAAACACTTCCCACTGCCAGAACTATGTCAACTGATTTAAACTGCCACAGCTTCGCTGTCACCACAGGCAGGGCTGGGGCCAGGGCTGGGTATGCTTGGCTGAATATGAGCAGGACAGATTGCTCATTCAGGCAACACAACGACAAAGACAGATCCTTCAAAGTCCCTCACTTGCATGCGCACTTCCAAATGCACCGACTAGCACGCAAACAAGCACCACTACAAACACACACACAGGCATGATAGATGGGAAAAGACACAAAGGTCAGCAGTCAGCAGGGCTTCACTTAGACAGGATGCGGGTTCTTTTACATCACCTTGACTTAGGAGATGGAGCTGACCCAAACCGATCTTTTCCACAGTCGTTGCACTGTAATATACAGTGCAGGTCAGCAACTGTTTTAAAGAGCTAGAGCTTTAAACAGCTTCCAGTATCCACACTGCTATTTAACCTGCGCTGCGCCTTCCACTGTCACGACCCGACGGTTTCTCATTTCCCGTCCTCTGGCATGTGAAGAAGAGATCCCATGTGGTTGTGAATGACACGTGCATTTATCTTGTCCCCGTTTGCAGATCAGCACTCCCGTCAGTGTGATGGTATATCTCCCTGAAAAGCTACCCTCCAGGGGAAGTGATATACAGAACATATCATTCACACAAATACACACATACGCACACACGCGCACGATTACACAACTTGTCACAGAGATGGTGAGGTGACTGGTTGTCACACCCGTTGACCCTCTGCCATCACTGTGCTGTAATCACATAACATATACTGCAAGATTATTATTGCAAAAAAGACACTCAAGCTATCATATAGAAAGGCTACTGTTTCCACTTTTACTTTCAAACTCTCAAATAATGAAGATTGTGAATATAATTATCAAACCTTGTCTTCATCAAACATTTTCAAGTGTGCAAATGTCACTGGGAGGCTTCAATGTGGATTCACATCGAACCTGTTGCAGGGCAGATTGTGTTTAAGCTCCTCTCAGATAACTTTGTTTCCACGGACACAACTGCACTCAGACACAATGCCAGGATCTAATTAAAGCTCCTGTAATTGGTCTGACCTTGGCATGACGTACCAGGGGCCAGAGGTTGGGAAAAGGGCAGCGAGTCAACATGACAACCAGAAAACACTGATGACCTTAGCGTGGGAACTGTCAATAGGCTTAGCAGATAAAAGAGGAATGAGCTGTTGTTGACAAAGTCCCACATGACCAAACCACCCACTGTCCAGATAGGATCATGAGGGCCATGTGGATTCAATTGCCACATTTCTACAGTTGGGTTTGTTGTTGTAAAAATGATTATGTATAATGAAAGGTGTGATGATGAAAATAAACCCATTGAGAATTATCACCTGATTCTGAGCTGAGCTCAGGTATTTTAAGTATTTATAGAACAGAGGGTATTTGTTTATTTCAGTCTCACCAGACTCATCTGCCACTGTATTCAGCAAAAAAAAAAAAAGGTGTAATTATTCCTCCAACCAGACAGACAAAATTACAGGCTCGCTGTTGAACATGGTGGAGAAATTAGCAGCTGAAAACCAGGTATTTTCCTCAGGAGATGGTGAAGACCACAGCAGAATTAAGAAGGAATTTTCAGTTGCCAGGTGTTTTGGGCCACAGGTCTAAGAACTGCTGATGCATCCCTTTAAACATAGGAATTTTACGAGGTGATGATATTTCAATGTAATTGTATAAAATTATTTTTGCAGCTTCTATCAAAACATTACAACATTGCAATAATATCTCACACCTCAATATTTAATATATTTAACACAAAAATCCACTCAAAGTCATCAAAAGCAGTGATTTAGTTGTATGACAAGAATAAAAAGTGGACCACACATACAAGAATCAGGGTAGTTATTTGTAGGATTAGAAACAAATCATGTGTTTTTTGTTTTTTTTCTCAAGGATGAACTGGAGTTAATGGGCATGAAAATATATTGTTTTACTTCATGCAAGCGCATAATGAACCGCTGATCAAAGCTCATATTTGGGTGACATTGTTTCTGTAAACAGAAATGCCTTTTTTGATTAAATGGGCCAAGGCACAAACAACATGCGGGCTGGAATCTGTTTTTTTTCTGTCTCCAGAGCCAATTTTCACTGAATAAAGGACAAACACTATACTATGGCTAACTGTCCTTTGAAAACATTCATTGGGTTCATTGGAAAGCAAACTAATATTGTCTTTGCTTTGGTTTGTTTGTATGTTTGTAATGGCAGTGGGTGAGATAGCATGACCACACAAGATTTAACATTGCGACCGTCCTAAGTATCCACAACCACACACACGCCTCTCTCGAGGTATGGTTCCTTCTAGGACACATGGCGCAGACTACAAGTCTAACAGGCAATAATCTTGGCAACCTGCAGCCTCAGGTTGGAAAAGGAGGCTTAAAGTAACAGGATTGGGGAGTTTACCATCTGAAGAAGGGATAGTAAATTGGATTACATTGTAAATGATTCAAGATCTTTTTTACCAGCTGTGGTGCTGCCTCATGCAACTTGATGGGTCATTTAGCGCTGGTAAAAAGCATAGTAAAAACACCCAGTGCATGTGCATTGATGGCATGATTGCTTGTGCTTGTTGTATTTCAGCCTTGCATCGTTCACATTACACATACCACATATGACACTACATCAAATCAAAGCATCTGCAGTGTCTGCTCTCCATAGGAATGACAGTAAGCATCTCACTGAAAGTCATTCAGTAGAATTATATCAACGGATGTTTTGTTGTGGTCTAAGAATTCCCATCAGCTGTTGTATGCTGCTATGTGTCAACTTTAACTCATCACTTGGCGGCATGGAGTGTTCACTCAAGTGCCGCTTGCCCAGCTGTGGATTAGCAAACAAGGGAGATCTTCTTGGCCATGGCTGTCGCTGTGGTGAGATAGACAGTGTAATTAGCGCTTAGTGCCAGCATCCGGGGCAGATCCACTGACTGGTGGGAACCCACTGGGAGAGAGAGGAAGATGCTTGCTAAAGGGCCAGAGGCTGACTGACAGGAAGGGGATGGTAGAGGCAGCAAAACAGAGGGAGAAAAAAAAGAGAGAGAGAAGCCAAATATAATGAGTTGCAGCTCTGGGCCTCCAAGTTTGAGAGCCATGGGCCTCCAGTGCTGCGATGTCCCTTTTAGTACATATATGTGTCTGTTTTGACTACACGAAGAGGCAGAGGGGACTGCCACTGAGAAACGTGCATTACAATAACATCCATTTTATCATGTATTATGCATGTCCAGTCAGCATATTCATTCCAGATAATGGGAATGCAGAAAAAAAGCCTGCTTACATGGAGGGCCTGTTTTGCATGTGCAGTCAGTGCAGTTTAAGAGACTATGTTCAACATGAATACTGTATAAGAAGACTAACTACAAATGATTCTCGTTCAACCAAAAGAACAACACTTTCCGTAATAGTGAGGTACCATTTTCAGGAAGAGGGAGCCAAATGGTAAATGGCAAATGCACTTAAAACAGGGTCAGTATTTTGCCCAAGGACACTTTGACATTTGGACTGAAGGAGCCAGGAATCAAACTCCTGGTAAGCGGACAACAGCTCTACCTCCAGTGGCTCAGGAGGCAGGTAGAGGTAGAGGCGGTAGACACACATACATGCTGCACTAGTACAATCACTCAATCAAACTTTTAGAGACTGAAGCACATCAGAGCAACCAAAATATCAATATTTTCCAGCACCTTCCATAGCTCAGGACAGCTGTTGCAGCATATAGGCCATATAGGGTTAAAAAAAAAAAAAAAACCTACATGGAACCAGTGTTAAGATTTTTCAGTAGGTGTAATGTGTGATCTCCTTTTGGACTTAGTGCAGCAGAAGTTTGAATTAACTGCAGATTTGTTCTGTTTTTCCATAGACCCAGCTCATAATAATGTCATCTGCTAGTTTTAAAAGAGTGCATCAGTCTCTGTGTGTTGTTCAGCAACAACCCCCCCCCTTTTAAGATGCTGTTCTACTTCTTCAAAGGTAAAGATTTGTGAAAATGTGAAGGTGTAAGGGTAATGATGAATACCAAAATAGAGCAGACAAAACTCCCTATTTCATACATTTAATATGGAGAGCACGCCCCTATGGTAGCATAGCAATGCTACAATGTGCAGTATAAACAACACCATAGGTGATCCACTGCTTTAAATGTAGTTCTCCCATGAGAATGGACACTGAATGACATGCTAATTCAGCATAATGAAAGGTCAGTGTGACAGAGACCCTCCCACTCCTCTGGGAACATAGTGACAAGCAGTATAGGCTACTGTGTGCTATGTGCTTGTGACATGATGTACTGTTGTGCCATTAGTTGCACTCACATGTAGTGAAAAGTGCAAGAGGTGTAGTGTGTTTATGTGTGTGTCCATAACAAGAGTGCAAGGTAGCTACAGTGAGTGTGTGTCTGTGTGCCAGAGGTGTGGGTGGGTGTTTTTAGGTGTGTTCCTGTTGGTGTTAGGCTGCTTAAACAGCACATCGTGATTAACCGGCAGGTCAGACTGGTGGTATTAAGGCCATCACTCCAATCCGCACATATCCATCACAGGCTCCAGGCCTGGATTTACAATGCTACCCCCAGCCTGACAGGTTAAGGCTGGACTTCCCTGGGCAACAAGCCCCTGTTTTTGGCTCTAACTTATGGCTTGTGGTGCTATTTGGCGTAAGATTCATGGCTCTCCTCTCTGCAATACTTCAATACCTAAGACTGATGAAAATCTGTGATCAATAAGCAAATAGGAACTGAAAGGGCAGTCGGGATCTTAATTTATTGGCATGAGAGACTGCGATGAGCCGTGGTGTGATGGGACTCTGGATGTAGGTGTTCCATCAATCCTCTGGCTGGACACCAGCCGACCTGTTCCCATTTGAACTGAAAACCAGGGCGTGGGAGGTCTTTAACACCCAATCACTGCTTATTACATCTCACTTATCTCACCTATTTTGCCAGGCATCTTACTCACTGTTACCACTGTAGTTTGTCTTGAAATGTGATCAAAGTGTTTCCATTCAATATGAAAGTGAGAAAAAACACCTGTTTTTTTGCAAGAATTTACAGTACTCATATGTTACAAAGCAAAATAGGGAAAATGCAGATCAAATATAAATACAGAGGGCAAAAGAGAAAGTGTTAGTGAAAATTACTATACACTGATGCCCTCAAATTTACTTTATTAACAAGAAAATATTCATATTTAGATTACATCAACTGAAACTGAGCGGGAATGGGAACACCCACTGCTCAACCATACTGAATATGAAACAGCTCAAATCTGCCTGTTTGTCTATGTGGCGAAGATTGATTAAAAGAACAAATCACAGCTGTCAGAGGACTGCAGCAGTCATGGTTACTAAATCAGAGCTGTCGAAGATTCATAACTAGGCTTCAATCTAATCCCTCACTGGATATCACACACTCCTCTGGCACAGAACTGTGTCAGAGGTCCTGAAGAAAGGGGGACATATGTGTGGCAGAACACTATGTGGTGGGACAAGCATAAAAGTTCTCAAATAGATGCCAGAACTGAGGACATAATGTTTCAAATTTACTCTACATTTCCATCTTGACAACGCCATAGCACATTTAATTACTCCACAAAGAATCCTGGCACCTGCTTGGAAGTGATAAAAATACTTTTGCGTCCTCAGTGACATGTTTGATATGACTGCCACGATCCTGAATTAAGATTAAGGATGGATGAATGTCCATAAATCAATCTACACATTCAATGAAACATCACCCATGTGGCATATTTCATCCTCGCTATGTCCATAATCTCTGTCCTGGCATGCAGCCAGCCTACTTCGTCATAGACAAACAAATCTTTAATCCATAGTTGTGAAATTACAAACAAGGATAAGAAAGAGGGAGTTCGACTTCAAACAACAGAGAGACAACACAGTTTTTTATGATATCAGTCATGTTTGTTAAACCAGCATGAGCTGCTCATATTGAAAAGCTGGTCTAAATGTGCATCTCCAACAACCAGAAATTCTAGTTGGTCTTATTAGCAAAGAGTGGGGAAATTAATTACAGCTAAAACAAACAGTGACAGGATCAAATCCCTCAACACGTGACCGATGGCTACAGGGGAAATTTGTGCTCTCTCTCTCTCTCCATTTGTTATGGCCATAATTAATTAGCCTCTTGTGGTGACCATCGCAAATACAGTTAGTAAAATTAATCTTTCTTTGTGTCTTTCTCTCCTCAAGGATAAAGCACTCATCTCTCTCAGGTAATTCCCTTGTCTGACCTTTTGTTATACTGCACCAAAAAAAAAAAAAAAAAAAAAAAGACAAGTTAATAAGAGTCCACTGCAGTTGACTTCAGTAGCTGCAGGACAATTTCTGCATCAGCTCTAAGTAACAATCACATCCATCTGAGAGCTCAGGAATCTCTGTTTTAATGTGGAGAGAACGGCCTCAGAACAACATTAAGCTCTTCACATCAAAGAAGAAGAGTAAATGGTTTTCTGAGGGCTTTTCTCTGTGGAAAGGGAGAAGAGGAGGCTGATAAAGCATGGCAGAACTGCATCGCAGACACAGTGATTGAGATATCGACCTAATAATGTACAAAGAGCTCCTTGATGTACAATCTCTCTCGGTCTGTTCCTATCTTGTTCTTTTTTGCCTCTCTTTTCACTTCCGACTCCTGATTTTCTCTGACTCTCTCTCTCTCTCAACCCCTCTCTATCTGCTTTCTCTTTCTCCTTTAAGGCCTGATGTTGCACCTCCCAGGAGGCTGGAGAAACTTCTGAAAGCAAACCCATTTATCCCAATGACTGGCTTTCAAACTTGGCTCATCCTTCAAAAACCGTCACGATTCTACAGTCCAAGGACAGCAGGAAAACGAGAGGACCTGGATGGAAGAATGGGAGTGTGCAATAAAAAGGCAGAAAGTAGACTGATGGGGTATCAGAGGTATGAGAAAGAGAGATGGTAAATGCGATGTGAGAGCTAGAGAGTCGTGTGTGACTCAACTAGCTCAGCAGGGGAGCAGAGGAAGGACGAGCAGGTGATAAATACAGCAGGATGTCATCCAGCGCCCTGGAAAGCTTTCTTACGCATTTCCCCCTCATTTCTGCAGAGCTCCACACACCATGGAAACAATAGACTGCAAACTCATGTCAAACCTACAGTTCACCTATTGTGCACCATTATGCAGAGTCATGAATTAAGAAAAAAGAGAGCATTTTTATTTGTCTCCATATGCTATCGGCCTGCAGTGCACTTGCATTCTTCTTACACAAACTTAGTTAGTCTACAGTACAAGGAAATTTAAGTTTGGTTTACAAGTTTTTATGCCAAGAATTCAAAGAGAAACTGCAAGTAGAGTGATGAGCATAGTCTCTCTGGCAACAGTGCTTAAAATGAACTATAAATAGAAAAGTTTGCACCCGGCTTCAGGTGGAGGAGATTCCAAGATATTTTGACTATGACAAGCGCTTAATTTGAAGCATACTGACACCTTCACACCAGTAGAAGCTTGTGTTCTCAATACCATGCAGGATGGATCCACAAAGTATTGGCTTTATGACAATATCCAATGGCCAAAAAAAAGAGAAAATATAGTGAATGCTGCACTGTTACTATTTCCATTATCAAACACTGTACATACTCTTTCGATGTCTATCTATACATATATGTGCATATTCATGTAATTGTTGAACCATTCATTATATATCTCACCTACACAACCAAACATGTTAGTCATGTGTGTCTTAATTAGTGATTGCTTATTCCTGTTGTCTACTACAGACAGGAACTGCTAATGAGCTTCCCTCCCTCACACCAGGAGTCATTTGGGGAAAGATCAAAGCTGTCTCACACCCACACACACACACATACACACATATATATACATGGACACACAAAACACACTGAATTCACCCAGGACGACTGTGCTGAGTAGACTAAAAGAGGAGTGAGAAGATGGGTGGCAATTAGCGTGTTGCAGACCACCTCGGAAATACCTGCCCAGGATCAGTGCTGGTATTAAGTCGACTGTGTAGAACAAATGAAGCTGAACTGGTGTGGTCTCACAGGACAAGTACTTCCTGCAGCCACAGCCATTATTATGCCTCGTCTTAATTTTGAGAACACTAAATTTGCTGTACTGGAGACAGCTTCATGAGTAATCTGGGGGGAGATACTCGTGTTTTAATGGGATACCCCTGTGACTGTTTGGGTGTGGTGTTTCTGGAAATTGACCGTGTCCTCTCCCTGGAAAGCACAGGCCAGGTCAGTGTCTACCCATGTGGGATGACAGGTCACCCTGCTGACGTCGGCCTTTTTTAGAGGTTAGAGCACGGCAGGACAGGAAAGAGTCTCTGCATCCGACCGTTGACATGAAATATCTGCCATGACACCTGGATGAGAGGGGGGAGATTCCATAAAAAATTCTGCTGACACCTGCAGACGTCGACTTATATTACACAGCAGACATCAGCAAAGTCATTTCCATTGGACAGTCGTCCAGTGTCACCTGTTTGGTCTGCTCTACTTGGTACCTCACTTTCCTTTTTCCTTATTTCTTTTAGGTCATCTGCCAAAGATGTGTGACACTTTCTCAAGCCCAAAATACACACATTTCAAGGTATCTGTATAGCTAAGTTTGTCATTCTGTCATTTTGTATTGTCTGACATTGGGTGGACATGGATCAGGGGTGTTTAGACAGCAAAACAAATGGTTTATAATAAAAACAGGGCTATGATGCAGTTTTTTGTTTTTAGCAACACAAGCACGGACTTACACGACACTCTACACTCAGCATTGACAGTTGCTTGTGTAACAGGCATGTTTATGGTAACCCAAACA
This sequence comes from Caranx ignobilis, assembly GCA_021432705.1. Lineage (NCBI taxonomy): Eukaryota > Metazoa > Chordata > Actinopteri > Carangiformes > Carangidae > Caranx > Caranx ignobilis. The sequence continues at coordinate 15,359,033 of MU269985.1, forward strand.
AACATCAAAAACACCTGAAGTTTTCACCATCCCAATTCTATGTTACCTACACTGGCTTCCTGCTGCAAGTCACACCCAGTACACTCGTCTGGCTGCTCCACAGCCACAACTGTCCTGTCTGTCTCCAGGTAAAATCCTACGCTTGCACTCTGCCTCTGAATGACTACGGTGCATGCCAATACTTACTAAAGTCTTTTTTCCATTAAAAAAACATGTGAAACAATTGAACACTGGACAAGAGAACACAACTTGTAGGTCTTTCTTGTTACAGATCATGTTGAACAAAAGCATCTGCTGAATGAATATAATGTAAGCTTGATATTTGCAGTCTCTCAATTGAAAATCTCCATAAACATGCAATGATAAACATCACCCTTCAGGATCACAGAATAATTTAATGCTATTTCATGTCTTATTCTAAGGTTGCCAGCGAGTGTAGCAATATTTTCCTGTTATTTCTCAGCCTTTTGATCTTATTTTCTTGAGCTTTTACTTAAGAACATTAAAGAGCTGTAATAGAAAACATCCCTCTAGGCCATAACATGTCCAAATGATTTATACTTACAAGAAAAAGGCCATGAATCAATACATTAAATGGTATTCATGACCTTTCAAACTAAGAAGCATTCCTTCATGAAGACTCTTGTTTGCGTAAACAATCACTATGATCTTGAGTAATTGAAGTGACAAATGGAAATGTTTCTATTTACATGACAATATTCCTGAAGCATTTCGATGGTTGTGTTGTCATTGTCTTTTCACTTTGTTTACACAATGTACATGAAAAGGCTTCCTCCCTACAACTAATCTACAGATGGCGGCGACCTTGCTGTGACTGATCCTTTACTCCAGTGGCTTTACAAGGAATTTACAGACGCTGTACATTTGGTACTCGGCCACTCAGACAAATCGCATTGTAAAGCACAGTGACTTGAGCCAAGCTGAACACAGGAAACTGGATCAAGGAGATCTTATTGGTCCCCACTGGACCTCAAAGATGCTCCAGTTTATTTCTGACCAGTGCAACCTAATCACAGGAAGGGGATATACGGATGAAAGAAGAGAAAAGACAACTGGCTAAGGGGAATCTACATGGTGAACAAATGTGCTGGTGTGTATTGGTCCATTAAAAATTGATGGCAGAATACAGTAACTCTACAACCTCCACAATGGTTTTACGTTTACTTTGCGTTTATACAAGTGAGAATACATGTGGATACAGTCATATTGTTTATGTCATATAGTTTGAGGTTTCACACTTGCGGATCTCATACAACAATCACACATTACTTCCACCTTGAGGGTCAATAAAATCAGTAAAGCAGTGGCTATAAGAGTGCTCAAATGGCATGCACATGTTGGCTGTGGGGACAAGCTAATACACTAGTGTGGGTTTTTCATATGTGGCACTTAATCTGATCCCATCCTAAAATCTAACACTCTACCATCCTGTGTCTTTTTAAATGCTGCTGAGGCTATTTTGCATCTGTGCTACCTGCAACACAAAGATGAATCTGTTAATTCTCATGTCTATCTGCTAAGAATAATTTATGTACAGAATTAAATGTAACTATTTAGAGACACTGCTGTTGGAATCTAGTGTGAATGGTTAGAGCACCATTGACTTGTTGGTGTCACATAACTAGGCCTGTTTTGATGCCTCTGTCCAGTATCAGAAGGGTGGAGGGTGCAAGGTTAGTCTGGGTGACAAATACTTCATTGACAGCCAGTTAAATGCCTGCAGATGCCATTTCATTCGCCTCAGACTGTCAGACATCGTGTGTAACTCCCCTAGCCACTTGTCCTTTCATTTGCACTCATTTTCTGTTTTTCTGACCATACTAGTTGAGTCTCAGATCTACTTTTTACCCCCTGTTCTACATATGAGAATCCATCATCCAGATGTCTGTCTCTGGCAATAGCATGCCTCAAATCCCACCCCCTGCCATTTGCTTTTCCCCTAAGCTTTTATAAAGTGTTCCTGGTTTGCATATCATGATGCTCTGTGTCTTTCTGTTTAGCTCCCAGCTCCGATTTTAATCAAGCCATGTCAAAAATGTGAGGATTATGAGATTTGCATTGTTTGCAGATGAAACAGGCTTCCTTTTTAAATGTGTCAAAGTGATCACTTTGTTCAAAACAAAGCAAATAACATGCATGCACAATCATACACAAAGCCAGACGTGCACACACCATACACAACTAGCAGTACAGAATTAGAGGTTTTAAATACAAGTCAAGGCCCGCAGTGGGATTTGAGAGGGGTAGATCCCAGCGGCAGCAGTAGCAGCAGGCTCACGGCTTTGTCCAGCTCAGCTCTCTCAGCAAACATCATTAATAACCTCAGAGAAGAGGAGAGAAGAACAACTGTTACACCTTTTGATTTATGGCAGAGCCACTGTATTTAAGAGCGGATCCAGAGTTTCATAAAACAGGGCTGGAGCAGCGGTGAGTAAACCACAGTCCCTGGTGTGAAAAGGTCAAGGTTTGCTTTCAGTGGGGTCATTTTGTTCTGGATCAGGAGATAGAGAAAGACACAAACACAGTGTGAAAGAGAGAGAGAGAGTAGGGGAAGGGGTGTGTGGTTTCCAGACTGACATATCATCCTCCTGTTTTCCATGCAGCTCCTGGAAGGTATTTATCCTTCCAGCGACTCTCTGTGACTCTGTCGGTGCTATTTCAAGAGCTGCATGCCTTCGGCTAGATCAATACCAACCTAGAGCAAACAATGAGTACTGAGCATATACCCTTCCTACTGCAGTGCAGGGGGGGATGAAAGGTGTGCTAACTCCACAGTGTTCTGGGACATGCTGTTCGAAAACTGCTCTACCTTGCAGTGTTTTCCAGGTTTGTGGAGACTGAGAGGGACGAGTCAGGTATAGAAGCTTTTATGTTAAACAAACAGAACAAGGCTTCTGTTTCTTCTCTCCATCCCTGCTAACTTTATCCAATCTTAGCCAGTGAAGGTGACAGATAAGTGGCTCTGAAAAATTCCCAAACTTAGAGGGAGAGTATAAAAAAAGTGCAACAACTTTCCTGAGGAAGAATTGAAGATGATGGAGAGGTTTCTTTTTTGACAAAGCAAGCGGGCACAATGTGTTCTCAACAACAGCATCAGCTCAGCCTCAGCGCTGACATGCACATAGAGGCGAGAAAAGAGGATGTCTGTCATGTTCTCACTGTGAACTGAGCTGGGCCTGTCAGCTATCTTACCCTTATAGGCTTCTGAGGTTTAGAGATAGAAAAATGAGAGTGAGAGGGACAGAGAGGGCAAAAGAGAGAGATGGGAGCAGCACAGAGACAAAGCCAAAGACAGTGACTGAAGGGTATGAACAGAGGAAAAGAAAGAGAATAAAATAATGCAAAAAAGATCTGAGTCATGAGACTGGGTAGATAAAAACCAGTAAATGTACGAGCATCAGCACAAGTGCAAAGTTAAGAATTTCTGTTGCAGCAGCAATTAATAAGCAGTATCTCTTCAGGGTAAGAGGAAGAGATAACTCCTGATCATGTCAAGTGTTTGGTGGTTCTGGTGGATTTCAAAACTCCAGAAAGGATCAGATTGAATCCTCTCATCTCACCATATCATTAATTCACACATCGAACTGAAGTTTGCCTGACATTATCTCTGTGCCTAATGAAAATGAGCACAAACCTGGCTTGAGGAGTCTGTTTTCCATCTGCAGCAGTTTTTATTTTATTTTTTTTCATCACATCCTGGGAGGAGCAAAAGGGAGTGTTTAATTCGATTTTTTGGTATTATCCTGACTCCTTCGGGGGAAACACCTGTGAGCTAGATATCAGTGAATAATGCAGCTGATATACAGAAATAATGACTTAAACAATTAACAGGCATATAATTAGGCTTGCTGAAAGGAACAGCCTGCTGTCACTATTAAACTATGAGTACTTGATGAAGCCACTACAGGATGCTGTAGAGGGGTATTGATCTTAGAGTCTTAAATAGATCTATGGTAATGAGTTTATAATATTTTGTTTGATTGTACTGTTTATTTAGGGTCATTTAGTTTATAGGCAAATCCACAGCCACATTCATATTGTTATTTTCAAAGGATCTGTGCTAATTATTGTACACTGCCTCCTATAATTAAACACATTAACAGCAAACAAATTAAATTGATATATGGAAAATACAGTGCGCAATTACTGATTAAACCCATCAAATGTGATCTGGACCAACTAGCTAGTAGTATTCAGAATTTGACTCTACAAATATATAATTACAGAGTAATATAAATGATTTCACTCAAAACATACAAAGATGTTCGACCCACCGTTTCATTGCGACTTACTCACTGCAGTGAACTGTGTTTCATGAAGTACCAATATCCAACAACAGAGCACCTCTTGTCCTCAGCCTAATGACGCTGACATGGCTTTTAAAGAGACATTAGAGAAAAAAAAAGAGCTTTGAATTGCACTAAGGTGAACAACTCTAAAATCGTATGTAATGCTCATGACAGAAAAGACCCTGTGGGGATGTTGGGTGGAACAATAATGACCTTTTACCAGGTCACCTCAAGGGCCAGGCAGCTAAATACATTCCTGAGTCAAGGAATATCCCCCTAACCAGAATACAAAATTCTCATATTCCCCTGGTGTAAACAGAATGATGGATACTTTGTCAGCACTTTTGTCACATCATACTTTATTACAAGGTTAGCCGAAATGTCAGCCGCTCTTGCTGCTGTGGCATTCAGTTTTATGGCTATGTTGTAGATTGTACAGTCTCTTCCCAGAAATAGGCAAGAGTCAGTATTTTATCTACATGCAGTCAGGAGCACAGGGATACCACCGCAGATCAGTGTCATACCTAATAAAGTAGATGTTGCATAAATAAAAAGAATTTTAGGTTTATGTTCATCACAAATAACAATAAACAACTAAAGGGGGGAGGGTTTATAGGGACATTTAATCTAATGAAGTACTTTAAAGAAAGCTCAGAAGCAGCAAGTAAGTGAGACCTTGAGATTTGATTTGTCGACCTGAAGGTTTGTTCCTAAACGACTTTAGACAGTTTCAAAAACCCACAATTATTGTATAATTGGTGGTTGATATATTAGGGTGTACATCGTGACAGGCTTTAAGCACCATTAACCCTCTATATAGATCCACAGCTCACTTTATGGGTCTTGTTGGCAGAATGCTTTCTGTGAGGGTGATTTTTCAAGGGCCCTATCAATATCCAATGGCAGCATAAGCTCTGAGGGCAGAGTGGTGAGTGATGAGTGCAGTGGTGTCATCACGCTGGGAAGGCTAATGAGAAAACAGTTCCAGCGCCTGCTCCTGCATTGCACATATGATTACAGAGGTGGGAAAAAGGAGGTTGTGTAAAATGATAGCTGATGACAAGAGTATGAATTCTCAGACTCTGAGGCATAGTATCAGTACCATAATCTGCAGCCCGGTAGGAGCTGTAAAAGACAAGATTGAGTTACAGTGACCTGCCTGTTTCCCTGTCATGGCCTACAGTGTGTGGGTGGATGGGTGGTGGGTGGAGGAAGACGAGTGTGTACAGGGTTGAAGGAGTCAAGGTTCCCCAGAGGGAGGGGGCTCGATGGTAATGTGGAAACAGGCGTAATTAATCTCCAGATGGGTGAGGGGGCGCTGGGCAGCGAGTGTCTGTATCATACCTCTCTGTGCTGGGGTGTTTTCGTGATGGCCCCCACACCCTCCTCACCCTGGGCCCCTGGGGCCATCCTTCATTCTTATTTATGAGCTTCCACACGGCCACTCAGCTCTGCTGTACCACCTCTGCATTGATTCCTCAAGGTCGACAAGGAGCTAAGCTGCTGCCGTTGAGCTGTATGCACGAACAGCTATAAGAGGAAAGATGTGTGTGCATGCATGCTTGTGTGTGTGTGTAAGACGGCCGTGGCTTCCGACAGTATTTCCGTCTGTTCTGTTCAGGCAGGGGTATACCTTTGCAGCAAAACCCCAGGGTGCCACACCCAGTCCTGCCGCAGAATCACATCAGGGCAAGATTTTCCTTATAGAAGAAAGAGACATGCCCCGAGACACTGTATAGGAGAGGTACTACTCTTCAGAAACATGTTACAACCGTGCGTTTCTGCTGTGACTAGTGATGATAAGGACAGACATGAAAAACCAAAGGGACCTGAGATAAAAGTATCGTATGAAAAACATTCATCTTGCTGAATGTTAATGTTGTTGCTACACTCCTGCAATTCCAGTAGATAAAATGCATGCACTTAAGATAAGGCAGCACTTCAGACAGACACACTCGTGAATCAGAGGATGGTGGAATAGTTATGGTAGGAAATTACAGTGTGGACAGCTTAATGACCTTTGCCCCTTCCAGCTCAAGCCTTTCTATTTCTTTACAAGTCCATTTTTCATATGTCAGGGCTACTGCAGCCTTGAGCCTGTTATATCCTTCTGTAACTCAAATGACTAATCTTCCAAAACTTAGTGCTTCTCAGCATCTGCCACACACATGCCCGCCGGTATGCTGTGACTTGGGCAACAAAGCTTCCAGTTGAGCTGTGAGCAAAACTCTGCAGCGTCATCCCCTCTCTGATAGAACTTTGCGACCTTTGTGCATAGCTGAGCTGCTCAAGGTTAGAGGTCAGCGGGGAGGGTAGTGGGATTGAAGTTGAGGGGAAGGGGGGGGGGCAGTGTCATCCCTATGTCCAGGCAGGGAGATTGAAGCTCTGGGCAAGGGACTTCCTGCTCTCCCCTGAGGGGTGGAGAGACACATGGTGGGTGAGTGACGCAGAGCTCATAAAACCCCCGCAGATAGAGGCGCTACATTTCACAATCTAACGTATGTTGCTGCAGAGCATCTCCTGTGACTGTCAATCTGTGAGTCACACCTGGCTTCCGCTTTCCTACGAACAGCGTTTCCATTTGTTTCAGGCTTGGACTTTCATCATCTGTTTGGTCTCACGGGACCTTTATTTAAATGGGGAAGCCTATCACTGCTGTAACCAAAACTTACAGGGAAGCTGTTCAGTGTTGTTGCCAGCAAAACGAAGATGATGCTCAGCTGTGAAAACAAATATCACAGATTCTCTCACCAAATTAAAACATAAAATCTTCATGGTGTCTATCCCCACATATGCTTTTTTTTAATATCATCTTGAGCTCTGGTATATTTCCAGTACATACTGAGGGCCATTTCCAGTATTTTCATTCTGTTACTAACCCCTTTTGATTTATGACACATCTAAACTAGTATTGATAGTTCAATAGAAAACCATACATTTGATCATTACTCTTCTGGCTCGTATGGTGTAGACCTGCATTATATTGCATGTTGTACAGAAATTGTGCAGTTTCTAAAATTTACTGTTGGTTTGAGCAGCTGCAGAAACGTACTGGCCATTTATGGCATGTATCAGCCCTTGGAAAATGTCCCCAGGTGTGTGTTTTATGTTCAGAAGCCACACTGTAGTGGTAATACGTATATAGTATGTATGGCAAAAATGGGGTTCAATCTCCTGTCTCTCTACTGTGTAAACAAAAAAAAAAAAAAAAAAAAAAATGGAGAAACAAATATATTTTCCTGAAAATTGAAGAAAGCACTATTTGACATGCATAGAAAAAAGGCATAAGAATATGGTAGGGCACCAACAATGGAGGCCTTTTAAGACCTCACAACTGAATAATTCAAAATCTACTGTGCATATTGTCCTTCACATAATTCACATCTGTCCTCTGACGTACAAACATGAAATGTTGTAAAGGGTTACAGAAAATGTTTGTGCTGTCCTGATATGGTTGTCATAGTGAGACCTAATTTACGCTGGCTAATTTAAATCATTTCACAAATTGCATTATTGTCCTGGTTTATGATATACGAGGCAGATGAAAAATGCATGACAACGACACGTGAGGGAAATCATCACCCTTGATGCCGCCTCTATTTTTTTGCCAAGAGACCACAGTGCCAATGGGCCATGAAGATGCCTCACTATCACTTATTAACTTCAGTGGCATGCTAATGATGTGGCTATTGCTTTAATTCCATTTGCATCGGGAAAACTATCTAGCAGGCACACAAGCATGAATATCATTAGGGTGCAATTCATGAGACATGAGCATGAGGGGCAATTCACTATAGAATGAACTTGGTGAATGAGGAGCGTGTAGTTTCTGAATGTAAAAACACAATTGTATGATGCGTTAGCTCAGGGTGATTCACAACAGCAGCTCTGGTTCTGTTCTGCAATTCAAGAATGGACAGTTGGAAATACAAGATAGTTTAACAACAACACTGACAGAGCTACACAGTAGGTAGGTGTGTTTGGAGTTCAATGTAAACCAAAATAAAATGCGACCATATTTGGCTGTTGTAGAGCCTGTGACTGACAAAAGGCGAGGGGGCAAGTACAGCTATAGTCCTGAAAGGTAACATTTACTTTATCTATTTTGTTTCATGAAAATTCACAGGGGAAAAAAAGAGGCTTTTCAGGTGCTACGTTTAAAAATAAAATTTCACAATTTAATTGCTTGTGTTTTCTCTTTTTATAATGTATTTGATGACTGTATATTAATCCTCTTTAATAAGTTAAATGATCAGTTCTTTCATAACTTATCCAGTGAGGATCAAATGGAACTTAGTCTTAGATTGACTGTTTCCCTGACCCGCCTCTTGCCTGTTTTCCTGCTCTCTGTCTACAGCTGACAAATTAAGACCTTCAAAGGACACTGTGAAATACATGACTCTATCCTGTCCATTCATACATAAAACTGTCCATGCATGCATGTATTCAGTTACACCAATATCTCCTCTCAGCACTATCTGACAAGATCACAATATAACCAGTATGGCCGGCACATTGTATAGTGAAAAGCCAGAGCGGCACTTGAAAAGAGCTTTGTGGGGGAAATTGAAGAATGCTGAGAATAAATGTTTGCTCTATAGGATGTGCCGGCCACAGTGTGCTGTGTTGGTGAATAAATGATGAAGAGGAAGAAGGCCCTGTCCTGCTGAGCTTGTCAGCTTTGGATAGCTTTGTGTGTGTGTGTGTGTGTGTGTGTGCAAAGTTGACAGGATAGCTGGCCCAGTTGGGTTTGTATATAGGCATGCTTCAATGTCAATATTTTTCTACATATTTGCAAAGATCAAAGACCTGCACTCTGAGAGTAGATTCTCCTTTTCTTTTTACAAGAAACAGCCACAAGTATCTGAGGCCTACAGAGGACATACATATAAACATATACACTTCTGCGTAAACACAGATTCTGAAATATTTAATATTATCAACATGACGTTGCTTTAATGTGTAAGTAAAAGCCTAAAGACAAGACTATGATAATATGCTCATGCTAATATTTGCTCTTAGAATGACAAAAAAACACAACTGCAGCTGATGGGAACACCCTTGGCTCAGGAGTGTTTTTTTTTTTCCAACAAACATTTTCTGCAAATTGAAACTTTCACCTGCTGGTGGCATGACTCAGGGGATCACAGTTCATCCTGAGGGGGAAGCAATAGACTGAACCCAATTCCATAGAGACATCTCATTCAAAACCACAAATAGGATCCCAATGATGGTGCTAGAGAAAGGTCAGAGAGTCCCCAAACTTCTCAGGACTCATCCTCAGTGACACAGGACTGTCACTGCAATCATTTCTGCAGATGAGTCCAAAACAGACTAATCAGTCTCCCTCACATGTTTGCTTCTAAAACATATGGCTACAAAGTAATGGAAGTGCAAATCTTTTGTTCCACTTCCAGTTGGAGAGGCATTTTGCTGGCTAGCTAGGTCATTACAATAATGCCTGACTATGTGTTCCACTAGGTTTAATTATTGAAAGCTGCATCAGGTCCTTTCCTACTGAGTGTGTGCACACGCAAGAATAAGTATGTCTACATTAGACACACATTTTGTATTTGTTTGTAGTCTAGCAGCACAACTATTCTCAACTTCTCAAGTACCTGCCAAGAGATATCTCTCTGACCGCTTAAGACCTGTAATTTATACCCTGACTCTCTGGTGCTCTTTGTTTTGCGATGCTCCAGATACATGTGAAAGACTCTCTAGAAGTACTCTAAGCAACAATGCGTCAGACAGTCACAGCGGACACATGACGATACGTCACTAAACCATCAGGGGTTGCTTCCTCTGCAGCACATAAAGCAAAGATGCCAGGAAATCAAGGACAACATCTCCGTGATGCTTATGTCATTTCTTATGTTACCACTGAGATGATGTCATGAATGCAACGCTGACATGCGGCAGCCAGCAAAGAAGTTCTGAAGACAAAAGAGACAGAAGTTGAAGGACATTCCTGTTCAGTTCTTTGTCACGTGTGAAATGTGTGTTGATTTTTGAAGACATCTGAAACACGAGGCACTTGCACCTACAAGGGCATCTCCATATACTCAAAATTGGCGGTGTGAATGTGTGTGTTTGCATATGTGCAGTATTATGATGAGCCATGGAGCTGTCACCTGCCACGGCATGTGGCAGCATTCCTCTGTGGTGTTGACAAGGAGAGGGGGGCTGAGGGATAGAAGCGGCGACAGCAGTCTTTGAGACTGCAGCAGGTGCTGTCAGCCCATTGTGTCAGCCCTCTGTCTCTCCCTTCATCTTTCTCTCTTTTTGCTCTATACCTTCCTGTTTCTTTTTCACCATCCTTCACTGCACCTGCCTCACTGGCTCCTCTAAAAATCATAGTCTCTCCAAGCATCTCTAATTTACAAGCATGAATTCAGGTGAAAGGAGCCTCATAGCGTATGTGGATTTATAATGTATTTGATTTAATTTTTGTCATTCAGACTGAAACTTCTGTAAAGAAAAATGTGAAATCATTGAATACACATCACTGGATTCAAATTGGAAAAGATAAAAATGAGCTATAAAGCTTCCTCAAAGTATTGGCGAATAACTTAAAGAAAAAAAAGAAATCCCGGAAAATATGAAACAAGTCATGGAGGTTATTAAGCAGCAGCTGTATACTGTTGTTTAAGTCAAGCATGACAGCTGGAAGATTTATGGGATCATGACTTCTAATCAGGCACAGCCATTTTCCATGATGGGCCAACAGATGGAAATGTCAGTCTGACCACATGTAATGTGTTTCATATCATCAGATAAATGAACAAACATACCTAAGCCTGATTAATCGGTATCGTCACGCATTTCAGTAAATACAACTTACAGGAAGCATAATCAGTTCGACAGACTACTTATATAGTCTATACACAACACAAACACACATGTCCAGTGTCATTTGTGGTGACATAATTGTATGGGGAAACATAAGATATTAAGCTGACAGCTGTCAGTCAGTGTTTTATGCCCCACAAAGCCTGTGCATTAACAAACACCTAATTACCCTCAACTGCTTTTCATTCATATTCTATGAATATTTAATGGTGCACAGTAATGAAATTGTGTAGAAGTAAATTTAGCTGCATGGGGCTAAATAACTATGCAGGGTAAAACTGCATTTATTAAACCACACAGGCCACTGCAGCACGAGCCCTTTTTAATGCAAGAGTAATTAAAACTAGCGAAAATTATTGACAGCAATAACAATACAATAACAATCACCCTCAGCTGAGGGATTTAAAACATGGTGCAGTTCTTATCATAAATTTGTTTGGTAATTACATGCCTAAACCGCAGAGTAAACAACTATAAAGAGTGCAACAACAAACTTTATGGAAAATACATCATTTATATGCTAAAACCCTGTGCTGCCGAGGCAAAGCTCTGAGTTAGCATAGCATGCTAACTAGTCAAGGCAATGGCAAACTGCATCGTTCCAGTGAAAACAGTGAAGCCGATGCTAGACATTGTTCTCAGTGCACGCGACCAATTAGCGTCTTTTTCTTGTGAAACCTAGGGAAAAAAGCCATCAAAGGGCTTGTACCCTGATTTTCAGCTGCGTGTTCACATGCATTGTCCTGGACAGATATTGATCCACTGAGAAATGAGGAGGAAGAAAATCAATAGCTTTTACATGAATGCACAACAAGCAGTTTTAGTATGTGTGTTTGTGCAGGATGAGCCTGAAAGGGTAAAAAGCACAAATGCATAGAAAATACACACAGCCAAATGCATACTTTAAGTGTGCAGTATATATTACAGAATATGTCTTGAGAGAGGTATATACATGAGTATCAAACCATGAGGTTAAAATATTGTATTTGATCTTCTTATAGTGAAAACAATAACAGTAATAGTTGTTATGGCCAGAACCTGTAACCTGCTCCAGCATCCATTACCTCTGTGAGGGTGAGGAGGTTGAGGCGAGCTGGCCACACTCCACTGGAGAGATTTAAGAGGTCCCTGGATTAAAGCCAGGGATTTCATTTCTCTGGAGAATCAGGGCTGACAGTGGCTTAGGTTCCTGGTGATATGCACATTAAAACATCAAAATGCATCTCTCCGTTTCATGCTGTCTCCTCCCTCACTGTCGTCTTTCTACCTGTCTTGCCATCTATCTCTCTTCTCTCCTCTTAGCGAATTGAGAGACATGCAGAGCAGTCATACCCCTGTGACAAATTAGGTCTAAATGACCTGTCATTATACTTGACCAATGGCCAATCAGCCCAGATAGAGACAGACAGACAGGCAGACGCCTGTTTAGATCTAAATCTACAAGCCAATGAGCCGCCAAGGCAGAACAAACAGATCATCCAAACCACCTACTGTATCCGCCACAAGTCCTGATAGTCATAATTCTTCATCACAGATCTTAAATCTTGCTCGAGTACTGTATCTGGCATAGAGATCAGCAGTTACAATTAAGCAGGATTAGAGAGAATCCCAAACAAAAGATTATGATTTGCTAGAAAGGGAGTATGGTCTTCTAAACAGGGATTAGAGCAAATAAATGCATGGTAAAGGTTTGGGAAGACAATGTTTACCTTAAGGTTAATATGTTTGTCTCTACAATTTAAAATCTGTTTTTACTTTCCAGGTTCAAGAATTTGTTGATAAATTTTAGGCTGAACTGCTAAAGTAGTAGCCAATTTCCAGGATTAATTTCTGGTGGAAGAGCTGTGATTAGCACTAGCCCCGCTGGCTTGACTGTCAGAAGCCATGGTGGTTTACCAATAACCCCCATGAGTCTTCGTCACTATCACCAAGCTCATGGAGCCAAAGATTTCAGCAAGCATGCTCAAATGAATTTCACTGTGCCCTTTTCTGCTGTGATGAGCCTTTAAAGCACTTTTGCATATTTAGCATATTTGTGCAAGAGTTGTGAATTCACAAGGCATTTCGCTTCCCATGAGGTGTGGGGAGCTGGGAAGCACTAACTCAAACTTGTGATGAAGCCACGAGCACAGCCAACAAAGTGACACATCAAAAGCTCCTCCGAGTTACAGTAATCAGGAGAGAGCCTCGAGTGAAGCGGTGAGTAATTAAGCCTTGCTGGCATAGCAAATGGTGGACAAACATTTGATTTCACTAATACCTCCTCTCTTTGTCACTGTAAACTTGTCAGGGTATGTAGAGTGTGTGTGTGTGCCCTCATATGGTTTTCCCCTACTGTAAATATGGTATCATAGCATCGTTGTTGTGCATTTAATGGTGTAAGAGTCTAATTATTATGTGCATGCGTATTTTTTTTTCATTTAAGCTATATTCCACTTACTCAGACATGCATGCAAACACACAGCTGTCAGTGTTGGGTGTCTTGCAGCTGGAACAGAGGCTGTCATAGGGAGCCAATGTCAAAGAGGAGCTGAAGTCACAGTTAAACCTGAAGGCATAACCAAAGTCCCTATCAATTCTCCTCCTCTCTGTTCTCCATCGCTTCATAGTCTCTCTTTCTTGTCATGATAACAAAATAAAGCCCAGCTCAGACGTGTATTTATATCCAGCTCTGGCTGTTTTACATTCCACATCATGATAGATTGATGGCAATGTCTTTTTAAATCACCGTATTAAGAAGTGGTCGGTCTGACAAAGGAAGCGACAGTCAGGACCAGCAGTAAATGTTTGTGGGGGATTGGAGTCTTTCCCTTGTATGACACGTGTCTTGAAACCCATGACCCCCCACAGCTCAGTGCTCACAGGCACATTAGTCACTATAGGCACATAAAGCCTGCCTTACCACTGCTTTGTCAGCTTGGGGAGTTGGATTACATCATTTCTGAATCAGATTCTTCTTCTCTGACCTTCTTCATCCACATTAAATAAGGAAGAAATGCTCAAACACAGTAAGTCTGAAGTCTGATCACTGCACTGGCTTCCTGTGAGCCAAAGGATAGAGTTTAAAATCTTATGCCTACAAAGCACTAAATGGTCTGGCACCAAGATAAATTGTTGACTTACTAACTCCATATGAAGCAGACCCTTAGGTCGTCAGGGACAGGTCTACTGTGTGTTCCCAAAATCAGAACCAAACAGGTGAAGCAGCTTTCAGTTATCTGCTCCTCACCTGTGGAACACTCCCTGCACACTGAGGTCCGCACCAACTGTTCACTCATTAGTCAGGCTTGAAAACATTGTATTTGCTGCAGCTTTTTCCTAGACTTTATTGATTTTAAATGATTCTAATTACTGTAATTATTTTTATTTAAATAATTTGTCTTTATTTCCTTTTATTGTGATTCTATTTCTAGCTTTTAAATCTGTTTTTATATGCTTCTGTAAAGCACTTTGAATTGCCTCTGTATGAATTGTGCTATACTAACTTGCCTTGCCTTGCCTTGCCTTGCCTTGAAGCAAAAGCCACGTAATGACAACACACGTACGGCCTGTCTTTGAGTTAGTGAGCACAAACACATCCTCCTTCTTCCTTTCCTCTTCTTTAGATATGGTCTTTAGTTTTAGGATGCTTTGGAATTCTGAATAATGGTTTATTGATTTTTAATTGTGGGCACTTGCTAAAGAAATAAAAGTATTGAAGGTTATTTTCTAATTCTATTTCATACAGAGGTGCAGGTCCACAATACAAACCGACCACCTGGCAGAGAGAAGTGATTCTTCCTACAACTACTACAAACTAACTGCAATGGTTTTACTCTAATAAATACTGAAGGTGCTATTCCCACCAGCTCCCCTGTAGTCCCAAAAACTGCTTGCAGGGCTTAAAGCAAGAAAAATTTCTGGGCCGGAGTTTGTATGGGCCGACGGGGGGGTTGTTGCAAATGTGACTTTGAAATAAAATGTGTTTTATTTGGAGTAAAAAAAAAAAAGGGACGTGATCTAGGTTTGCACCGCTGAATCACTGTTGTCTATTTGAGCCAGACATATCAAAGCAGGTGTGAGAGGGTAAGGGCAGCGGATGATCGGCAGGGTGAGGGAACCCTGCAACTGTAGTCACGCTAAAAATTTAAAGTAGAAAGCTGGAAGTAGAAGGTCAGAGAGTCCTTGAATAGGTTTACAATCCTGATCTAATCCACACATCTAATGGGAACAATCAGCTTATACTCTAAAGGCAAGCTACACTACCTGGACCTGTGTAGACACAAGCACAAAGCAAGGACACACACACACATACACACACACACTGACACACTCTGTGTAACCTAGTGGAATCCTAGTAAAACACACACATTTATTTGAGAAACAGTTTCAACAGACTCTATTCTTATATTCTCTGTGCACTGTGGTGCCTGCTCTGCTCTCCAAGTGAGAATGTGGATGTTGTCCAGCAGGAGCTGGATAGCTTCCTTGGACAACTTCCATAATGAAGCACTGGCCAGTGACAATGACACTAGATTACTCCCCCGTTTCACCTGCTCGCCTCACAATATCACTGAGTGTGCGTTTATTTCATCTCCCTGTGTCTGGTAAATGAGCCTCTGAGCAGGAGACAACCTCTCTGATTGCCTTATCAGTGTTATGATGATTATCAGGGTCCTTCCAAAAAAAAAAAAAACTCATCTCATGGCACCTCCTTCTTTCTTGCTCAGTTTATCCTTCTTTCTCTGCTTGTCCCTTCATCCCTCTCTGCACTATTACTTTCTGCTCTGGACCACCATCAAATCAATCTCCTTAGCTCCTTAGCAGTGTGAAGTTTCTCTCCTCACCTCACCTGCTGCTATGATTAAACGAACATGGGACGCTCTTGTGTGACCTATCCATCATATGGGTACTCACACTGTATGGGATGTTGGATATACCATATGAATGGACAGTGATCAGATGTGGGGTTTGGCCTGTATCAATGTTCAGTTCTTCTGTATTTGAATGCCTATGTGTAGCAGTTTTTAGATTTGAGGACACGGAAGTGTAAGTGAGTTTTTTAATGTAAATGCCCCATAAATCATAGTGGCATGACGCATGGCCAAACAAGTCCAGCATACTTCTCTTCTTGTGCTGTATTTCAACTTGTTTACGTGGGCACCTGAAAAAGCCAATACATTTTATTGTCATCTCTCCACCAGCTTTCCTAATTAGCTGATTAGCTAATTAGTCATGTTCTGTAGCATGATGGTCTGGATGTTTCATGCATAGATTCTCAGTGAAGAAATTTCTGTGTGCATACTGTGTGAGAATTGGACAGAAATAAATCTCCCACTCCCTTCCCTGCTGTATCACTGCACGTCTCCCCATCTGGCTCGCCGCTTCATTCTCATTCTTTGCATCTTTTTTAATTTACTTTTCAATCTCCCCTTTTGTCTTGTATTTTTCATTTCCTCGCTTGAATCTCTCTGCCTTGCTCACCTTGAGAGGTGCCCTCCCATCACCTCCTCCCCCACTTCTTCCTGTGTGAGAGAGTATCTGTTTCAGAGCCAGGAACTCATAAAAATGCAGCTAGTGGACAGAACCGAAGCATTCCCCACCACCATCACCGCTGCCGCTGCCACCACCACTCCCACCCCCACCCCCATCCCCCTTCCTCTTCACAGGGATCCATGCTGTCTAGATAGATGTGAATGAAGGTCATCTTGTAGCTGACTAAGAGCCAAACACATTGCTAGTCCTTCTCAGCAATTCAAATACTGGAGCACTGCTCTGTTTTCTCTGCTTAAGCTATGTATACAGCTGTGTGGACAAACAGCACTGACAGGATATGTGCATGTGCACGTATATATCTGTTTGTAACGCATACATCTGTGTTTGTCGGTGTGGTTTACATATATATTGCAGAAACCTGAGGTTTCAAGCAGGAGATTATAAGTAACAGCTTAAAGGCTACTGCGGACCAATCAAAAGTTGCCCAGTGGCTATAGGATTGCACTTCAGTTATTGATCCTTAGCAGGTGACGCCCAATAAGGCATGCAAAGTGCATATTTAAATGCCTGACACAAGCTCCAGACAGAAAAAAATAAAAAGAGAGAATAACTGCAGAGTGAAGGAAAGTGTTAGTGGAATGAATCTATTATAGTATCAGTGCTGCAAAGCTCTCATTTTCCCTTTCAGCAGTGACCATATTATGACTGCAGAAAGGCAAATCCCCAAGCTCTCGCATAGTGAATGCCTATATTTCTATGCATCACATAGCCTTCTGTATGTCCATGTTCTCTTTCCACTGAGGGTGTTTGACATCGCTGCCTTGCCTAATAAGAAAGAAAATTAACGGGGCAAATCAGTTTTAATGAGTCTAAATCCGCTAATAAAGAAAATGAGCCCTCAATCAGTCAATGAGTCAGTTTTTATTTCACCCTCTCCCTCCTGAACGCTCTGAAGTAATGTAAGAGAGGACCTCAGGGAAGACTTAGCAGATATAATGCTTGCAGTATGTGTTCATTCGTTTTCATAATCCCTCTCCTATTTCATACATTTCCAAAGAGCATCACAGTACATGAGCTCTCTGCAGGATGTTCTCTAACTGTGTTCTGATACTGATTTCCTACATGTCCATCATCTTTTCTTTTCTCAGAAAACTGGATATCATAGATAACTGTCTTATTCTGGCTAATGAAATGAGCATCTGCTGACACATCAAACAACATCATGTGCAGAGAACGTCAAGCAATACGCAAGAAATGAAACATCTATGCTTGGACCTTAAAAATCAATTACAAAAATTAGATTTACTGACAATTGTAAGGTGAACTCCACTCTTCAGACTCACTTCAGCCATTAGGAAGAACATTTCACGCTTGATTAAATCATTACACGATAATAACAAGGTTGTGAATTGATCTGCTTTTTGGCAACAGCGTCACATATTGATCTGACTTTGATTATCATGAGGGTCATTTATTGACAACTTCCAAGGCAGATCAATCTGCGCCCTTTACACAGTTCAATAGTACGCTGCCTCTGCCTCAACCTCCTGCACCTCTTCATCTTAGTTACTGTAGTACAAACAAAAGGGGGATGGGAACATTTGAACAAATGGGTATTGGGGTGGCTGGTGGAATCATAGCAATATGATTTGGGCTAGGGGTAGTTTGAAACATTTAATGCCAGTTCCTATGATTTGAGTACTATAAGTCAGATTGAATAGTAACAACGGAAGACAAAGAATCTGACCGAGCATTCAGTGATATGTCTGGATGCTTGACAGTTTTTGATTCTGGGGTGACACAGGGAATGTGCTGAATATACTCTATACATCAATAGAACAAGTAAATAAAGTACAGGAAATGTGTAGAAATGATGGGGCTTGACTTAGAATTCAGAAGATGTGTGTATGTGTACTGTATGTCTGCAGTGCAGCCTCAGCACCCAGATGAAGTGTCCCTAATAGGATCCCTGTGGGATTCCTCAGCAGCTTTCCACAGCAAACCTGCTCACTGTCAGCAGTGAGCACTGACAAAGCTGGAGTCTAAAACTATAGATGGGACATACCTCTCTCTCCTTTCTCTCTTAAATTTAATATACATAAAGCACACAACATCACTCATCAGAATGAATCTGTCAGCTTCCAGTGGAGCGTTTTGGAGTCCTGAGATGAGTCAGACACTCATAATTATTGTAGCTTGCCAAAATGTTTACACCCTCGTCTACCTTGCACAATAATTGGATGCATCTTCGTTCTTGCTTCCCCAAACTTGTGCTGTGTTGTTGTCTTATTTTCCCTTTGACAACGGACAGCTATTTAATAAGCTCCCTAACACAGAGCTGTTTCTGTGTGTGAGTCCTTGACAGGTAAGACATTATCAGCTGCAGACTTTCAAAGCCACTAATTGGTGTGTTGCACCGAATAAGGGCAGTAATGAGGACAATAGACAGCAACTACATGTATGTATAAATAACTACATGTATCCATACATTTAACATTTAAACCACCTGATCTGCCCATCTAATAGTAGAATAGGTCCAGACAGAGAAATATCTGGTGGTGAACAGGGGCTGCGGAAACATTAGCTGACAGAATCACCCTCCCAGTGCAACATAATGTATCTCAGAGCTTTAAGGACTGGCTGGTGAACATTATAAAAAGTAATTAACCAGCTCTTCTCTTTAGCTAATTGGAGATTGGAAGTGCGATAGTCATTAGAAGCTCCCATTTTCTTGTCTTGGCTGCACAGCCATCAAAGCAAGTGTGAACAATTTGTGAAAGCCTTCGCAATTTAACTGAAAATTTCTGGAAGCTGACCTGAATATAAAGAGACAAATTAAGAGGACACAATATGAATTTTATTTTTCTATTGAGTCCTTCTTGCCAGTTATCGGCATGTCTGCCAGCTGGCTTTCGTCGTCACTTGCCCTCCGCTGTACATCTGATGTAGTCCAGACATCCAGAATAAAAGGCCAATTTAACAAATTGATGTCTTTCAAATAATCGATTGAGTGCAAGATAAGGGGGAAACCATGTCATCGCATCTGTGTGACCAGACAGTAGCTAAGAGAAAGAGACTCTTAAAGTAGAGCACATATCACCACATCTAAAACAGCAGAAACAATCCAGAGACGGGTTCCAAAAGTACAGATAAGACACTGTGCCACCACATTTTTTTTTTTACAGCCACCGTGATGCTCACCTTTTGTAATGTCAAGTGAATTAGGGTCTCTTGAGAAGCCTTTTTGTCCCCATGTGCTGAGTATTAAAACACAAGACTCACAGCTCAGAGAACCAACAGCTCCAAAAGGTACAGATAAAGGACACATCATCCTGCTAAAAATGACTTGGCATGAGATCAATGATGCCCAGCTAAAATAAGCTGCCGCCATGCCTGGGATGATTTCAACATGGTGCAAACGGTCTACTGAAGCAGCCTGGAAGTAAAGGAAAGAAAAACCATGCCTTCTGTTGCTGTCTTTCTTTCCCTTTGGTGTCATGACAGTTTGGCCTGAAACATTTAACTACCACAGATTGAGGGAATATTATATTCATACTGGATGGAGTTTCTTCACCCTCATGGCTTGGTCTTTCCTCCAATGTGCATCATCAGCTGTGAGGCCTTATTTAAAAGGCCCTGCCTTTTAAAATCATGTATAATTAGCTGACTTTAGCACAGGGGTACTCCAATCAAGGTGAAGAAACATCTCATGAGCCAGGTTTCAATTGCAGTTTTTCACAAAATTGAGGAGTTTTTTTTTTCTTTTTAATAAAAATCAACAAAACATAATAATAAATTCTCTGTTCTTCAGTTTAGTTATTGTTTGAGAATAAGGCTGGGTGTGGGCGTACTGGTGTGCATGCTGGGTAAGCATGCAGTTTTTGACCGTGCTGTGCGTTGAGTGTCTGTAACACTCAATGTTGGGGTATCAAACATACTAAAGTTATGAATGGAAATTTTACATCCTGTGATATCCATGGATAATTTTGTGAATCATGAAGTATTCCTTCAATGAGCTGTGGATAATAAAACAGCAGCAAACTGCACCTATACAGGCACACGTACAACCAGCATGCACAGATAGTGACTTAAAGTAACCTACTATACTGGGTTTCCTCCTCCTGTGATATCATTCTGATGAATGTGACATCTGACTTCCAGCTCTGTGCCTCTCAGATGGAACTGGCTCCCTGTGGTGTGACATGGCAGGTGTCACAGCAGAGTCTGTGTGACATTTCAGTTTCTCCTTTTTTAATAAATCTACAGACTGTTTTTAATCTGTTTTCCCTTGTATTTATTTACACATCCTGAACACACACAAAAAGGATCACAGCATCACTGCTTATCCAGGCACCCATGGATTCTACATTGTCTCACAGCTATTTCACTGTGTGTGTAATAAATGTGTGCTGTGTTTTTGTGAGCATCAATGCAATCATGAAGATTTGAACATTATGCAGACTATTTTTTGCCCAAAGAATAAAACTATTAATTATAAATCAAGATAATTCACATACTCACATAAAATCATTTCATATGAAATGCATAATTTAAAACCTAAATTTAAATATTTTATTTCAATGATTATCTTCAAGATGTATCTCACATTAAGCCCATATTAAGCATGAGCATCAAATGATTTGGATTTTCCTTAAATTTATCCTATATTTGAGTTTTGTCTGCAATGCATCACTTACTTAAGATCTGCACAGAATTTTCCCAATTAAGAAAAAAAGGATAAATAAATATCCAAAAACCAATGCATACAACAACAAAAACTGATCTAAGGATGTCTGACATAATCACAGGAAAAGCTAACAAGGCCTTTACATGAAAATAAACATTAAGATGACCCAAATGTCACAGGGAGGAGAGCACACATATGCGTGGATGTGTCTTAAAAAGTTTGGAGAGCAGCCACCTCAAGAGAAGTATTCGTTGTTATGTACAGGGTCATGCATGCATGAATTCAGGTGGAATAAAAAATAAATAACTTGGACATGTAGGAACACACAGATGTGCAGGCAAACAATCACAAACATTTTCTGTTCACACACCAACACACTATACAGAAAGCCATGCCCAGGGGAAAGATTACAGGCCTCTGTAACTTAATACGCATTTCCAAAAAAAAAAAAAAAAAAAAAAAATACAGAGGCTTTTAACTTTGGAGTGCTGATGCTGTAACACCAGACTTATTTATCAGCTCATTATGTATTCATCATACACCGCCAAAGTTCAGAACATCATGCAAAAATATATATAGACATATTAAATGTAATGTGTGCACCTCTCTGTGCAGACTGACCAGCTGCATCCAGGAGTCTGACTGTCTGTCTCTGGCTGTTTACATCAGATGCCTCCCTCATGACAAAGCTACTCCTCAACACCTTCAATCTTTACTTGGTGACATCCCAGGTCCTTCACTTTTCTGACTGTGTGTGTGTTTGTGTGTTTACAGCCCAAGGACATCCATGCAACAAATGCACTGCTTGTCCTATGCCTGGATGTATGTTAGTGCATGTGGACGTGTGTGTGCGTGCATGCCTGTGCCAGCATGTGCATTCGTGACATCCTGCTGCTCCTCCCAGCATCTGATACATATCCTCAAGGTCACAAATCAGGCCAGGTGGCCACTGGAAAAGATTAAGGACACGTTCCTAAAAAAGAGACACCTTTGATTTATCATATCATGCCAGTAGCCATGGTGATCTCTGCTACAGAAGGGCAGCAGTAAGAGGTTACACAGCTGAGCTTTCAGCAGACACCCATGAGGCTAGACCCGCAATCTCTGCTAAACCCTTCTCCATGTTACATCCCAAAATGATGGTGGTGAAAGTCAAGGAGGAGACAGAAGGAGGAAAAGTGGGAGAGAAAAAGAGGCAGACAGTAAGCAAGACAGAGACACTAAACCCCCACTAGTTCCCTCTGACAGATGCTAGCTAGGGCGGCATGCCAGGAAGGCGCAGTCTTAAGGTGACAGGCTCTGCCATAGTGAACAAAATTGATAATGCCATATGGCTGGAAGAGCACGGCTGCAAATTCCAGTCACGACGCCATGAACCAGGAATAATCCTCCTGCTGCTGTTGTAGGACATGGCTTTACTGCCCTGTAAGACTGGAAGAAAGGAGGGGAAGAAAAGGGGAGCAGGGATTGGGAGGAAGGTGGAGGAAATGGAAGGAGGAGGGGCATTCTGCAGGAAAGGCCACACTGATGACACTCACCCCCTTGCACCTTTTTCCTCCTCTTGTTGGGTGCTGAACATAAAATCTCCTAACTCTGACAAATTTCTAGATAGTTACACAAGAGCTGACATAACTATTCCTTGTGCTACTAGAATCCGATAAAAAATGTGCTTACATCTTACACCAAAGGGAAGGCAGGTGGAGCTGAGCATCACTTCTGCATACGCACATATTGCAGAGGAGGGATTGTGTATTGTCACGGTTCAGCTTTATAGAGACGGGAATTGTGCAAAATGCAGACTCACAGTTACCTTTTCCCCAGGTACAGAGAGGGGCCACGACAGACAAGGGGAGGTGGTGGGTTTATTCTGCGGCGAGAAGCAATTAATTTGGAACGTGCAGCACCAGGAGCTGGGAGGTTAGACTTAAATGGAGCAGGGCCAGCTACAGAGACTAGGCTTAATTGTTTGATTGATTGGCTGCGACTGCAAGGCATATTTCTGAAACCCCTCTGCGCCGATCAATGAGTCAATGAGTGCCTCGCCAAACCTTGCAGCTTCCCGGCCTCACAATTCAATTAATGTGGAGGCCTTGGTGGCCACTGCCTGCGATCGTGTTACAGCCCTGGAGACATACCTCCACTGCTCCTCCTCTTTATTTCTCACTGAACTAGGAGCTTATTGCGGCAGATACAAGCAAGGGGGCAGGGTATGTCGAGAGGGGAGGGGCTGAGAGGAGGAAGCAAAGAGGGTGGGGGGGGGGGCACTGCTTTATTAGATTGGTAACAGACACTACATACTGTATCGGACACAAATCGAGTTACTCTCCTAATCTGTCATTTAAACAAATTATCTTGGGTGGTGATGCATCAGCAGTATCGCTCCTCTCCAGGGGGTTGAGGTAAAGGGGGGAGGGATGGAGGAATGGAGAGAAGGCGGGGCAGTGATGGAGGGCTGAGGCTAATAGAGACACAGGAGGGACTGACACTTTGTCAGGAAAGCAATGAAGGGGGGAGGAGACAGTGGAAGGTGACTGGGGGGCAACACTTTGGAATTCAGGATACAAGCTAAGGTCATTTTCAGACAGCTGTTTGTATTCACCTCGGCACTGATTGTGAATTCCCCCTGTAAACAAACCAAACACTGAGGCTACTCCCATCTTAAAAGTGGAACAGTATGCACTGTTGGTGACTTAAGTGAATGTCTGACAGTTCAAAAAATACCACAATAAAAAAAAAATGGGACAAAGGGACGAGGAAAAATTAGGAACATTTTCAAGAAGCATACTGAGAGCAGAACATTCTTATTTTTCCCATCTTCAAAGCAACTGAGTGCAAAGGTGGAGAGACAGATTTTCAAGGTGCTCTCGAAGCAATGTGTGCTCTCTTTTAAAATGGCATGTGACAGCTCTGACATGGTGCTTGGTCCATGTCAGGGTCAAGACTGAACCGTCCATTACTGAGGATTGACAGGTTCATTGAAGGGAAGACACAAAGATAAACAGATGAGAGATGCCCACTACACAGGGGCTGCAGTGCATTATGCTCCATGAAATGCAATTTAAACACAAATTAAAGTAGCATCATCCCCTATGTTATGTTTCATGTTGAAGAACATTACAGAATCATGAAGCCAATGGTTCCAGTACAAATTGATCTCTGATGTAAAATGATGTAAGAGTGTAATGTTTTTTACACTTAATGGACTTCAGTGGAAACCAACCATAGACAGTACAGCATGTGCTGCTTTACTGCACAAAATGCCAACAACTGTAACTACCATTTGATCAAGTTTGATTAATTAATCATAGAGAAGCTGTAATTAATCAGTGTTTTACAGAAGCTAACACAAGCATCCCACAGAGGATACCTTCCTATTTTAGCAAACCATTTATTCTTGTGTACAGTTTGTGCTTTGTGCTTGCACTGTCATTCACTTTAGTATAGAAAGGCTACAATACATATTTCTCAAAGCAAAAACCAAACATTAACGTGGTATTTATTTTATCAAATTACATTTGCTATTCATTGCAGAGTATTCCATTGGATCTCCTTAACTGCAAACCCCTGTTGCAGGTGGGCTGACACTGATGTGTAAATTGAAGTGATTTTCTACTGGCTGCTGATAAGGGTCATGACTTAATACGATTCTCTAATATAGTGCCTACACACAGTACTTAGGCACTTATACAAACACTGACATGCTGCACTTACCAGGGTAATGACATTCAAATAACCAATGCAAATTATGTCTGTCTGTCTGTGCTTTCACTGATGCACACCGGTGCATTTATGCATTAGAGAAAAGTGCCATGTGGGTAATGATCTACTGTGGAAGATTTTACCATCTGCGTGTTCATTTCTTTATAACTCCTGGCTCAATATATAGGATGTCGAATACAGTTGAGAATGGTTAGTGGAGCTTGCCAAGACCTGAGGGAAAATGTTCCAGAGGCTTACTGTGAATAATCCTCCAGCAAGTACAAGAAATATGAAAGCTAATCAGATCAGAATTACCTGTCATGTTTTGAAATTTCCACCTCGGATTTCAAGGTTACACTGTATGTTCTGGTTGAAATATTGCTTATTATACTGTAGAACATACTGCTTGAAAATTTGCATTATATATATGCATCTGTATGTTATAAGGAAACAGTCCAAATTGAATCTGACTCATACAGTATCTTGTATTAGTCTGACAAGATGTCATTAGTTTAGTGTTTGAGTATCATTGTCCATTATTTTGATGCTTGTTTTACAACAATCTATATGTTCCCCAGTCAATTTATTTTACTAAATCCATATCCCAGTGTACTGTGAAAAAGCTTGCATGAGACAAACTGCTGATCAGAGAAGCACGCACACACACGTTACATCATATAGTGGGATGCTGTGAGAGCATTGACCAGGACCAGGAGATCAAAACAGGTCTCAAAGGCCCACCGCCTCCCTTTGACCCTCCAACCTCTGGAGCTCCACTCGAGAGCCCCAGCTCCTCCCAACTCCTGCCCCCTCAGCTTCCTCTGTACAAGGCAGCAAGATGCTGAGTGCACACTATCCAACTATGCCGATTCAGAGATGCAAAGGTTCAAGGTGCAGAGGTCAGCTTTAAATCGAGACCGCTGCGATTTGCATGGCACCAGTTTCCTGTACAGAGCTTAGTTTCCTACTGTGTCCCTGGTGTTTCCATTAGTTATTCAAGCAACTTTATGTTAGATTTCTTCTCAGCAAGAAGCATGTGCTGTAACCTCCTCTACCTATGTTGCAATATGCCTCCCAGGGTGCAACATGTAATGTGAAGCAAATGCTTAAGCATTTTTGCATCACATACGTACTGCAAAAAATGCACAAATATTTATGTACTGAAAACTGTAAACATAAGTTAGAAAATTTGAAAAAAAAATCAATTTACTGTAGCATCCATTTGTTTTCAGCATGTTTCTCCTCCAGATTACACTGTCTCATTAACAGCATCTTGTCTTAGAACAAGACAGTACACACCATCTGGTGATGTGAATATACAGATTTAATTGAAATAGAAACAATTTTTTTTAAAATCCAGTACAGCAACTTAATATGTGAAAGTTCACTGCAGACAGTGCAGCCATTTCCATATGAAAATATATCCATAAGAAGTCGTACCTGAGAGATCTCTCTTCGTTCAGGCTCATCCACCTACACACTGAGCACACATCATAAACATTATACAGTGACACACACACACACAGCAGTTGGTTATAAATGCTTCTTTTAGCATTTAGTGTCGAGCCATGTTTCCTGGGTTCCTCTAAATCATGACCTGGAACCCAAGAAACAGGTATATACGCACACTATGTTATTTTCACATGGGACCTCCACTTGCTACAAACTACTCATTAGGCAGCAGTGGAAGTATGCAAATCACAGTTTCTAAAGTAAGATTAATGAACCTTTTCTGTATGTAGAACGTCATCAAATATCCTGACATGATATCTTTCAGTGTCTGCACCGTTGTTACTTTAACTGGTTGCTAATATAGCATATGCGTCTGTCAAACTTAATCCCACACCTATCGGGCAAGTGGTTATTTAAAATGATGAGTAACACGGACACATATAGAAATACATGGCAAATGAGTTGCATCTTTTCCTGTGACTTTTACCTACGCTCATTTCCAGTCACACAGGAGTGGGTGTTGGCTATAATGAAAGTAAGAGGCTGAATATGTTAGGGCAGCCACAGTCATGCCAGTCAGAGACTCTGACCAGCACCCTTTTCCAGGCACACCAAAGACATCCAGCAACACATTAACATCTCAGTTCACTGATATTAGAATGAGCAAAACAGATTATTTTCCTGAAGATATATGACACTTGGGACACTCTTTTTTTCTGGCTCCAAGGGTGCCAGCAGTCAAAAATAATCATCTCCGCTGCCAGAGCAATAAACAGCAACTCCTCTAACAAATGCAGAGATTTCATTTTCTCCTAATTGCTTCTGTGCATTGAATAAGTGAGTAGTTTTCAGGCATGTTGTGGCATAGCGCATCTCGACTCCTAATATGACATTCAGTTTTTTTCCCTCATCAAGTGGCTAAAAAAAACTAACTGTGTTGAATAAGCTAGGCTTCATCACAACACACAACACATACACACAGTCATAGGCTCTAGAGTGAAATTGTGTGTATTTGTTGCAGCAAGGGCTCTTTTCTAAGTGCTATGGTTAGCATCCATGTGTGTGCACGTGTATGAGCGTGTGCTCCTCTTAAAGACAGTCTTAGCCCAAGTGGTTGTTGAAAAATGAATGCATAGTGTAATTGCCCTGCTATCCCACTCACAGTGCTTCTGCAGTCACTGTCTTATCGCAATGAGCTGTGACAAGGGAATTCAGGAGGAATGGGTCTGCTGCAAAAGCCATTTCTACTGTCACTAATTGTCTGTCATCCCAAGCTGATAGGCAGCAGGACAGTGACAGACAGTGCTGATCACCGAGACAGGCCACAATTGGATTCTGCAAAAAAGGAGTCCATCTATATGTCTAAAATGAGTGAAGGTCAAGAGTTGTATGACACAGTTTCAATATTTATGAGACGACACCCACAGCTAGTTACCAGCAGTGGAGGAAATATTCAAATCTAGTAACCCTGCAAAAATACTCCTGTGCTGCATTCAAAATCTTATAAGTAAAATAAATTCCATCAGCAAAAACTAAAAGTGTTCAGAAAATGACATAATCAGATTACCTCAAAATTGTAACTGAGTACATCATCTGAGAAAATATGCTTTGCTATTTGATCAACATGGTACCACAGTCCTTAATTGAAATATTGAATTTTTGCCATTTGGATTTAGAATATATTTTGTTACACCTTTTGAATGTGAAGAAAAGTCACACGAGCACCAACACCTGCACAGATGGTTTGCTTTTCTCTCTCCTACTCCCATTTTCCTTCCTCTGTACTATTTGCAATTCCAGCTAATGAAGACAGTGTGCTCTCGGTGGCATTTAAATGAACTCTAAGGCCCCAGAGTGGGTATTATATTTACCTCACAGATACATGGTGGGCAGTGGATGACACTCATTCACCTGCTGTGTTGGCGTGGGGCCTTGCTGAGGCGATACTGAACACAGGGGAGGATCATGCAGAATGGAAAACACCTGTCCGGCTGGCTTACACAGACCACAAGAGGCTAAATGGACACTGAGAGGAACTTAGGTCAGTGTGAGACAGCTGAAAATACTGCAGACATGCCTCTTGATGTATGATGGTTCTTGTGTATGCAAAGAAAATATTTGTGTATGTGCCATTGATATCATGAGTAAATCTCTGTGAGCATTCATCGGTTGAAGGCTTATTACTTTTAGGCTTATGACTTATTACTTTTGTCCCAGTTTTTTTGTCTTTTCTGGTTCTTTTGATTCTGTGTTTTTTCTCACGTTTTGTTTTATCTCTGTCTCTCTGTACCGGTGCTGAGACAGGAGGTATGGGTTTCTCTCCTCCGTATCCTTTGAGGATCAGTTGGCCAGGCAGCCGACGACCCACCATTCCAACCCAGATCATGAAAGCACAGAGGCTCTTTAAAACCTCCATGCAGGCCTGCTTGACAGGCCACCCTCCCTTCTGCCTGATCTGTGAGACCGTTGCTGTTGTTTCAGCTGCATTGCAGTCATCCTGAACACATCCATATTTCACTGGGGAGAAGAAGATAGATCGAAGAAGAGAAGGCAGCTGAGGACAGCGCCTGAGTGGAGGAAAAAGAAACTGTTGAGAGACAACAAAAAGTAAAAAAAGAAGATGGAAAAAGAAAAGGACTAATGAACAAACTCAGTTGAAGAGTTCTGACATGCCTCATCCATCACTGCATCATTAGTAGGACATAAAAAGAGGTTTGTGATTAGTCTCAACTGCGATTACACACAGACAGCTGCTGAAAAGACACATCAGGGCGATGCTCATCTCTAATCAGCTCTCAAAAATTCAACAATTCATGGACAAAATGTTTCCCTACCACTCACTTATTCTATCTCCTTTTAATTTGACACCTCCCTCTTACTATTCAAGACTCTCAGAACTGCACAAATTACATTCCTGTGGTCTATCCATCCAGCAGACAGCAGGCAGTAACAGTTCTGAGAACTGAGCTGTGGCAGGTAACTCATTCTCCTGACATCCACTGGGAAGGAATTAAATAAGATGGACCTGAAATTGTCAGACAGTTGACCTATAAATTCACAAGTGGGCCATAGGTGAGTCGAGGGGATCGGACACAGAGAGGGAGAGAGCTGGAGCAAAAGGGAGGTGGAGAGTGTAGGATGAAATGAGGAAGCAAGAAAAAAATAGAAAGTGAAACAAGAGAGGTAAAAAAAAATAGAAGAAGAGCCCAGACGGTGAGACACAGAACAAGGGTGTGTCCCATTCGGCCCACTTTCCCCCTGCACCTCCTGTGAATGTGTGATTGGCCTGGCCCTAATCCTCTCTCTGAGACTGACACCATTCCTGCCTCACCCCCACACACACTGTGTTTTTTTTTTCTCTCTTCTCTACTTTTACATGATAACAGGTTAAAGGAGGACGTGCAAAGAAGATGATTTTTCATGCGGATAAAACGCTTTCATTCTTTTGACAATCACTGCAGAGATTTGCCGCAGCCAAGAGCCACAGATAGACAAGGGGAAGTGAGTGAAAGACGGAGAGACAAAGTACAGAGTGGTGGCAGGAAAAAAAAAAGCATGATGAAACAAGTGGTGTTTGATGCTGTGAGCGAGTGTTAAAACGGGCTCAAGATGCAAAGAACACTGAGCTTATCTATGTGAATGTGATTAAAGAGCGAATGTTGGGACACATAATGTTTAACCTACATACCCTATCTCTAGCGATTTCCACCGAGAAAGTCCCTCTTATCTGTTAATAGACCTTGGTAATCCCTCAAACACGCATGTATTTGCACACTGGCAGCTTCTAATGAATACTGAATGAGAGGAGTCTGCTAGGAACCCACAGATAATTCATACTACAGCATGTGCATCTATGTATGTGTTTGCAGATGATCTATCACGAAAACTACATTCAGATATTCAAAGATCTGAATATCAGGTTATAAGACACACCAGGAGTCTAGTATACAACACAGCCCAGGTAACTGCATTGTCAACTCATATTTAAATAAATCAAATATATCGTGAGCTCTGCAGCATAAACTGCCCTCAACAAAAACAGTTGATGTGCAAAATGTTAATTCAATCACTAACAATCAGCAAACAGTGCAACATGCTGTAAGGAGGGAATCATCCAAGCGTTGATGCCAGTAACTGAGAGATCATGGCTCTGACACATGGACTGTCACTGTGATTAAAACAAATCAAACACTGGGGGGCATCTACAGCATAATGGAAGGTAAGAGGGTGATATATGCTGGATTAAATTCCACACCTTGAAATGTACCACAGATATTTGGTACTTCGATACTCTACAACAAACTCTTGCCAGATCAAATTAGTGTCGATCAGTTACTTTTTATAAGTGTTGTAGAGGAAAAGTGGGAAAGTGCAGGCTCCGCGGGGATTTGGGCAGAAAGAGAGATTGTAGACGACCAATAGTGGAGATCAGCAGTGTGACCATATCCAGAAAATTAGATTAACTGAATTAGAGGGATTAGATTGACTACAGCTGGATTGGACCTGATGCCTCTAAGAAAAAGAGGGGAGATAGAACAAGAGAGAGGGAGCACATGCGGCGCACAAGACGGAGAGAGGAAACAAGGCAAAAGGAGGATAGCCGGAACAGAAAGATATAAAGAAGTTTCTTTGGGAGTTGGGTGGAAAAGTCGTATTGCGGTAGAGTAAGGAGCGGAGGGAGGGGACAGCTCAGCAGATTTGGGTATCCTGGGTAACTTTTAGGGGGCTGGCACTAAAGTGAGCATCTGACACTGTTGCGGCCGGGGCTTGCCTCCAAAGATTCAGCAGGGTTGTGTCTCTCCACAGGACTCTGCTTAAGCTGCAGTGCCCCTCAGTGGCAGAGTGCAGGCACATACTCTGAGCAGGATGCGGTCAAGATGGGAGAGGTGAGGGCAGAGAAAGGACAAGAACATATCATACAACTAGACACGTAACAACTCAAAGCTAGGACATGATTATTTCTCTCTATAAAAATAAAACCTATTGGGTCAAATGTTTAAATTTAAAAGCAATTTTAGCACCTTCCTTCTCCACTGTGACAAAGAAACTACCTTCACAACTCTTTCACAGAGCTTGTGTTATGTGTGGTGTGTGTCTGCAAGTGTGTGTCTGTGTGAGAATGTGGAGCTAAGAAAGACAGAGCTCTCACCAGGGGAGATGAATCCTAAATCAATGTGATTAATTCATGTTAACTGCTGCCCCCTGTTGTCGGTGCAGCGGTTGTCGTTAGTTTGCTGATACACACGCTTTGGGGCGGCGCCTCCTCGCCCGGCAGATAAATCTCTCAAGTCGATAGAGAGACAGATACAAACTCCTGCTGCCTCACAGCTTCACACTGCAGTTACCTCCAGCCCAGACACAGCAAAAAAAAAAAACACACACACACACACACACATACATACAATAACTTGCCTTGGTATCTTCCCCTAAACAACCCTCTCAATCCTCTGGTGGAATTTGGAGAATATTAATGAGACTGCAGTGATGTATCATAGACAAACAAGAAGCGACATATTTTGTTATGAACTCTCCTTCCTGCATATTCCACTGTGATTTCGAGGCTTCACACAGCCTGCACTGCAAAACTGCGGGGCGTTGTCTGCATACTGATGTCCTGCTCACTGTGAGCAGGGATTCCAAGGATCAGATGCTCCACCAAGCATTTTAACTGGACTATCCCTCACACAACAGAGGATATTATAGACACTTGTGAAGACATCCTGCACATAAACATGCTTAAAAAAAGAAAGAGTTTCAGCTATCAAGGTTGAGCGTGTTTAGACTGTCTGTAGTGAAGCTTCATCTTCTAAACACCTTCCTCCGGTCACGGATCGATGTAAACAGAGATTGACTGGAGCTCATATGTAAGAATGATTAATGGCCTGCAATCAGTCAAATCCAGCGACATGATTTAAATGTGCGTGTGTGCGTTCACGTGCACCGGTTTCACTCTGCTCATCCTTATTCAAGGAGGGACAGGGAGCTCAAAACATGCTGTTTCTTTCTTCCACTTCAAAAACACACAGCATGAATCTTAAGATCATTTGGTTAAATTTAAACCCAGTGGGCGATGCTATTTGTTCCATATTAATTTGATGATATATGTTTCTTAAGTAATTTTCTGAGTCAGCCCAAAATGATCAGACCAAGAACACAATGATTTCTAATTTCAAGTCAGTTTTTAGAAACCATTACAACTTCAAATGAAACATCCCCCCATATGTCTATGAATGACGTTCCAGGTCACTGTGTACTGCTATTCTGAGCACCGGTAAAAAAGGTCTGTCTGAAACATTCACCAGAGCTTTCAGGGGAAGAAAAAGTATTAAACATTAATTCGACTACGGTCTGCACCTTCGATCGTGAAACTGCTGTATATATCTCCAGTGAAACAGAGAACCACCTTATTTGATGCTCCATGTCCTCAGCCTACCTATGGCAGAGCTGGGGCATCGAGTGCTCCCAGAAGTAGGAAAGATTGCATGTCACTGTTTGTTTGAAGCCAATCTGTTTCTTCAGTCAAGTCAATATTTTAACAGCTGGATACACCAGAGGGGTGGGCTGCTAGATCAATAATGATGCCACATCAGACCATGAGACTTGCAGGTTTTTCTATGTGTGCACGCGCACAGACACACACAGACACACACAAACAACAACACACGGAATGATTTACTTTGTTCTGTGTTCTATGTTTCGGGGATTAAAGGTGGTAGCGAAATCAAGATGTGCCTGCAGGCTCTGTCATAGACTTGGGTTTACAGTTGGTGCAGTTGTTTTCTGTCAAATTTACTGCAAAAGCAAGGATGCCTAATGTTTTGTACCTTGTATAACAACAATAATCCCGTGTATACTGTATTGTGAACATAAAAGGCATAAAAGGTGCACATGGAAGTGGGTCACTGCAGATTTTTTTCCTCCACCCCCATTTGTCTTCTAAAACTAGTCTCATTTTCAGCAGAAGCTTAAAGTGATATTTATATTCTGTAAGCAGAGAAAATGCCGATCTACGCTTTTCCCTTCAGCTCAAAAATATCCCTTTGGATTTATTAATAAACACACAGACAAAAAAAAGTGTGAGCGAGAGCAATGTGAGGTAGATGCATATCAGGATAATGAATGATGATTCCAGCACGGCTGACATTGCACTCCACAGGAACTCAAAGGCAGAGAGGAGAATGGGGAGGATGGGCGGCCGGATTTAGAGCAAGCAGCTGTTGTGCACTTCGCCTCACTACACATCTGCCAAGTCACTGTGGGCAGGGCACCGAGGTGACTTCCCGAGCTCCACCAGTCAGCCTATGCTTCTTCCTAATTCTCTCTGCTGACTTAATCATTATTTCCTCCACAGATAAATAACAAATTTACTTCACATCTGACAAGAGACACCTTTTATGAACAGGCAGGAATTGCAGGACTGAAAAGAAAGAAACTCCTCCCTCGTCATTCAGTTGGTTCAGGAGTCTGCTTCAGAAGTGCTGACTCTGTGGCTGCTTGTTGGCTCCATGTGATCATAGCTCAAGTGTCATTGCTCTGTGTACTGTAGGTGAATGCTACATCGCATAAGATTAAGCTGTGGTAATTCTTAGCCTTGCTGCTATTTAATCTTCGGGGGGGGGGGGTTTAAGCTAAATGGATACATTTTCATATTTTACTGTTTACTATGGTAATATATAACTTTTAATTAAAGATTCATCTGTGCTTATGCATTTACTTTGATTTGTTTTGTATGTTGTATGTTAATACACAAAATGTCAGAGCATAGTCAAAAAACTATTTTTACATAACAACTAGCTTAATCAATCCATCATGAAAATTATTGGGCTGTTGTTTGTTGTTTATTTTTAATGTCCTTGCTGTAAAAGTAATTTCTGCAGTGATGTATACTTGCATTCTCTAAAACATTGCATATGAAATATAATCTGGTCTGCCTACTATGTACAATATTCAGTTTTTGAAGCTTCATAACATCAGCCTACTGATAGAGTCACGACAACAACTCATGAGATGTGTTTGTAAAAAGGAACGGCAAAAACTTGCTTAATACTGTAAAGAAAACAAAAAGGGAGTTGCTGTTTTTCAGCTGCAACACGATCAGACTGTCTGCAGGTGAACTGTGCTTATGAAACAGCAGCAATAGGTGTTTGATGCAGTAATACAGCTGAGTAAGCAATTCAGTGGAGCAGAGCAAAAGAGTAGGCAGGGTACCGACAGCATAAATAGACCACCTTCTCACAGCAGGTGATCTAGTTGGGAGTTTAGCAGGCAACTGGAGTTCATCCCCCTGGTCTGGCTCACAGGCCTTCCCTTTAATTTAATCATCGCAGGTAACACATTCAGCTCCAACCATATATTGTTAAACTCATTTATTTAATCACACTGCCAAGGTGGTATCGTCTGTGTTATTCTTCCCTGACTGTACAGAAAATGTATAATACATATACCAGTTGTGGAGGAAAATGAAAAATTAAACAGTATAGTATTTCATAAATAATCGTCAGATATTACGGGAGTATGTTCTTGTGTGAAAGCCAGAGCTCCTGCAGCCTAAACTATAGTTTAAATGTATAACTATGTGCTCATTTCAAGACCCTCTCACATTCAGAAATGGTTATACATATTTCATTTGCCTCATAGAGCACACAGCTAAAATGTCATGTGGAAAAGTTTTGCGGCCCTGTCTGTTAGTTGAATCAGTTTGTAGAAACCCTGTCCAGACACATTTCTCCAGATTTCACTCCATGGACTACCGCAGGGACAAAGGCAATATCCTGCTACGGTTATTAAATTTTGACTTTGGGGTAAAATCTGGTCCTGAATAATAGGACTACTACAGAATCACTGCAGAGATTTGGATGCGATAATGAGAAATAGAGGTGCAATCCCAATTCATTTGGCCCTCTCACCTCTGGGTGTAAATTGTAATTACTCCTATGAAGCTATGGGGAGGTTGGCAGATTAGAAAGGAGTTGCCCTGAGGCAAGTTGGCCAGCCAGTTAGTTCGTCAGGCAGCCACCAAGCCTCTCCTGAAGTGACACAAACTCCACTGCTGACAAGAATGTCAATGCACCTCTTAAGGTGACACAGTGCAGGGCACATTTTCCAGTCTTGTGCTGAGCTCACTCAAGGAATAGCCTAAGTCCCATAGCGATAACAGCCATAGCAACCCATAGCAGATGGCTGTGTGTCAGCCATAGAAGTGTTGCATCTTAAAATAAAATTAAGAAAACAAATACAATGAGGTGAGTCTGAATCATGTCCAAATGTTTCTTGGGTATTTCCATTTTTGTTTATTTAGACTTCTACTTTGATGAAAGAGGGAAATGCTTTG
Organism: Caranx ignobilis; assembly: GCA_021432705.1. Taxonomy (NCBI): domain Eukaryota; kingdom Metazoa; phylum Chordata; class Actinopteri; order Carangiformes; family Carangidae; genus Caranx; species Caranx ignobilis. The sequence continues at coordinate 15,394,839 of MU269985.1, forward strand.
ATTTCAGTGATGCTGAATTTATTTGACAGATTGAGATTGTTAACCAAAGATAATCAAAAGCATATAGACAAGACAAAATTAGCTGAACTTTAACCTAACTGTAACAACATATCTGACAATTACATGGGAAGGAATTTGTAGGTTTAGTCCCTTTTCAGTGAGAATGGTAGGTACTATTACACTTCCATTATTAATTCTATATTTACCATTACTCATATATTCCTGTTATGTTGTTTTCCTCTTTGCAATAATGTCTTATCCTTTTTTGTTTAACTTTATTGTCTGACTAAAATGCTTTAAAAGGCAGCTAGGTAATTTCGAGAAAACCCTCTATGTAATGGTTAGAATTCAGATTAGTTCCTTTTTAGCAAGCTATGATGTATTTGTGCTCTGTCCAGACAGACATCCACTGCATCAATTACTGTTTCTAAACAGGTCTCAATTCACACATTGAACCTACAATCAATATATACATTAAACCCAAATGACATACTTATTGCCAGTTCTACTAATCAATTCACCACTGGGCAATAAAACCAGCTGACAGAGTAGATAGGTCTTTCCACAAGACTAGTGCACCCTCAAGTGGTGCCTTACAGTATGTGACTCTACTTGCTATACATGTGAAATATATTCTAAACAGCACTCCAATAAACCAGGCCATAATCTTACAAACAAATAATCACTCTCAGGTCTCACAACGTAATCCAGGATAGGAATAGATACTGTACTGCTACAGCAGAGGGAGAGAGGGAGAGAGGGAGAAAGACAAGACAGAGAGAGAGAGAGAGAGAGAGAGAGAGAGAGAGACAGAGAGAGAGAGCGCTGAGCGATTAGAGGTGGGTTTTAAGGAGTGAGGTATAATTCACAGGAATTGGCAGAGTGAGTAATGATAGCACAGTCGTGCACAGAGGTTTTTATGAGGTACTTACTTCCCCCCTCTGCAGCTCTAAAAGCTGTATATCATGTATATCAGCACTGCTACTACATGTGCCACGGTTTTTCTTGCCAGCCCAGTCCACATCATTAACCAGAAGAATAAAATACTATTAAGAGGTGCCAAGGAGGGAGAAGATTATGTAGATGTTTTGATAAGATTCATTTCTGGTCACTTGACTCTGCTACACCGTAATACTATAAGTCTTTATTAGTGAGCAGCCTCATCACCCCAGTGAATGATATAATTGATATAATAATATAACTGAGTACAAACTATATTACCTACATTGATATGCATTCTATGTTCACACGTTTTAACTGTCTATGATGCCAGGAAGAGCAGGAAAAAGTATAATGGACTATCCTGGAAGGGTAGCTGAAAGAATAAAATGGCACAGCAGTAAAATTGATTCGTTTTTCAAACTCAGCAGACTGCATCAACAAAAATATGTCTTGGAAATCAAAATGATGTTAATGGACTCTCTAAACTCAAGCTGACATCAAACAGGAAGTTGACAAAAATCAGTATCTGATTTTATCTGATTTCTGCTTTGATATTCACCAAAATAAAGCCTTGGTTAATGGGGAAACTCCTTCTTTTTAACATAACGGCTGTGGGTAGTGCTCATCCTGTAAAAAAAGAAGAAAAAAACTGTTGTGCAACATCCTCTCTGTCCGTGGAGGAGCCTTGTGGAGGTTGAGAATCTGAGAGATAATGATGATAGGATAATCACAACCTGGGTTTGAAAACTATACATTTTTTAATGGAAAGCCTGTCGTACAGTGTGGCTGCAAAAAGATGGAAAGACATGGATATTCATTACCATGTATGAAGGGTCTAATGAGGAGATGATGCAGTACCAACATGCATTATGGGAATGGTAGGATCCAATGGTGGAGCTAAAATGAAAATTAATATTGTTTCCTACTCAATCATAATTCAATAGACAGCTTTGTTCCAGTGTGTAAATGTATTTCTATCAAAGTCACCTTAACTTAGTTATTGTTATTTCTTAAGTAAAAACTATCTAACATGTATTTTAGGGCATGGAAATGTCCATGTTTTATATTACACCACACGAGGGCAGTCTTTACTGCAGCCGAGAGACAGATAGACACACACAGACAGAGAGACAATGACAGACACAGACAGACATACACACAGTATCATGAATCCTATAATTTACCCTTTTACAGAAATTTCACCACTATTCATTTACGGAGGGAACATAGGGAGCAGTGGGTGAAGAAGTTGCAGTAGCAGTATATACAGAAGTAAGTAGTATGTTTATTACTTTTTTACTGATATACAGTCTCTTGTGGTTGTCACTTCTAAAAGCATTCCTCATCTACAACCTGGTTGGTTCAAATTCTGTTTAAATTAACATGCAAATAATACTTATATGTGAAAAAAATTCTTCAGACTGTGTGGCTGTGTACTTAACATAAGTATTATTGTCCAGATCAGTGTGATGAGAGTGTGGTTGAAGCATGATGTGAAATTGAGCACGAGACCCTTTTGACTCTTTTGGTTTTGGCAGCTGTTTGTTCACAAGTAAGCACCATCCCTGTCAGTAAAACACACAAACACAATAATATAGATGAAGAATACCCAACAAAAATAAATGTAAACTTCTGCTTCCATTGTTTGCTGGAATTGTTGGAGCTGGTTATAGAAAGGACACCGAGAATAATATAAGTTCATTTTTATTATTTTTTTTATTTAAACAATAAACATCCAAAGTGTTAGAGAGAGGAATAAAAGCACACTAAGAGTTAGGCAACTGGGACGTTTCATTATGAACTCAACAGTGCTCTGCAAGATAAGGTCGTCAGTGCATTTTAACATCATGAATTATAAAATTCAAAATACAAAAAGAATCAAATACATCTTAACTGTGAGGGTGATATCTTGCCAGTGAGGAAGCAAAATATAAAAGGCAGTGTGTGCACTGACACGAAAAATAAACTACTACACACTGCTGCTGCTATTCGAGACATTTTGGCCTTTATCTATCATTACACACATCATTATTATGATTATTATGACAACTCAAATTATACAAAAAGCACAAGGGATGACTACTGAATGTTTAAAGTTGAAATACAGCCAGAAGTAATTTCAAATTATCCCATTTTCATGAGACATATTAGCGCTACAGACATTGAGATAATAGTACTAGAAGAATTACATGTTTCGCTTTTTACAATGCAGAAGCTGGTTTACTCAATTTCCCTCCGTTAACATAAAAGATGGGAATGAAAAAGCTTATTAAACGAGTTCTTCAAGTACACTTCCAAAGATGTTGGCAACTGTGTTCAACGTAGTTTTGGTTGGATGTTTAATGGCAGACAAGTCTAACAGAGGTCTAAATATTTCACTGTTGTTATATATCATGTCACCAAACCACTCAGTCTCGCCTCTAGTGTATGAAATACCATCTTGACAACATTTTGACTAATACTGTTTTGATAAAATTTGAAATGATGAACAGAACCATGGACCATAAGAGTGCGGTGTTAGAAAGTCATACGAGAAACTGAAATCCACTCTCCTAAATGTGGTATCTTCTTAAGCATTAGAAATTTGTGTGCGACGCCATCCTTAGTCACACCTATGATACCCAGAACAGAGTCTGTCACGCTCATTAATAAGGCTGCAGAATTACTGCAGTACTCATAAATAACTTACAATTAATAATCTGCAACACAAGCTGTTCCTTGTCTTGGATAATGATTTGACAGCATGTGCATACTGATATTTAGTGTCTGAGCAAAGGAAAAGGGGAAGTGTTATGAGTGATTGTGGTTATCAAATACAGTCATGGCTGTGGCTTTTTATGTTTTTTTGTTTTGTTTTGTTTTTTGGCAAACAAAAGCATAAACATTCTGTTGACAGGCTGAAGTAGCATTGCATACCTCTCTTTCTCATCTCTGCTTGATGCATCACCACCAGAAGATGCACCGGAATACAATAACCTGAAAACATTAATATGTTGTAAACATTGTTAACAAATAGTAATAATATTAAAATTTTTAAAAAGAATAAAATCTGGAGTCCTTCTTCTGTACAGCGACTGGCGATTGGTGACCCCCCCTCCCAGCCCAGTTGGTTTTGGCAGTGGTTTAACACTTGTGCTTCATGGCAAGCTGTAGAAAAATTGGGGTGGGGGAGCAGGATAATACCATGAGAAACTCAACAAGGTGGTATAAGTTTGTTTTGTTACATTGCTCCATCAGCAAAATGCTATCCACCACGAAACAAGTAGATACAGCAGAGTCCCTTTAGTAAAATGTGGAAGTGAAGGCAATGATTAGCAAAATGAGGAAATTTAAGGCACAAAGAAAAAAGCATTTTTTATAAAGATGCTGGAGGGCTGCCATGTTTCCTGGTTTTTGTTTGTTTGTTTGTTTTTTAATTTAGGCAATGCCAATTAAATTTAATTTATCTTGGTAGCAAAGGCTGCAATGACTAGTTAGAGATATGACCAGAACCACCAAACCAAAAATACAGATTGTGGAAAGGTGAGTATGGTTGACGCACACATTACACACACATGCACACACACAGCAAACTATGCAACGGCGTATGTAAAAAGTATGAGGTATGTTGCTGTAGAATGAGGAGAAATTAGTTCTACAGACTGAACAAGTGGGGGCAGTAGAGCAGCATGCAGAAATTAGTGGCTTTGACTAAAGCCAAGGAGCCTAGCTGAATCGTCTGCTGTCACACAGCAAGGTGCAGAAATGGAAGAGCAGAAGAGCACCAAGAGAAAAAGAGCCAAGGTGACCCATTAACAGCACTGTAGATGCTTAGTGCTCCACTTGGCTATAATTTTAAGAGGTCCACATAAAACACATGCAAATGACTTGAAAAGTAGGAAAGCTCAAATTCTTCACAACATCAAGCCAACAAAAAAGTCATTCTCAGACAGAAATGTAATGGACAGTGGGCAGGTTGTTTTGTTAATTCTGCCAATACAAACCATTTGTACTGCTCCCAGCTGTCTTTAACAGTGGGCTGCAGACATGCAACAGTATGCAGGACAAATGACAAGTTATAAAGAAAATCATATAAATTTTTATGGCGGCGAGTGAAATGAGAAATGCTGAAAAATGAGTGATTCTTCATGGGGGGTTCTACAATCATTTTCTCCTGAAACCAGCTCAGCCAAGACATTTTTCTCTGCTTATCACAGTTTCTGTAATTCATCGCAGTGGGGAGGCTCATCTGTGAACAGTAAGAGGGCCATGAAAGGCTCTTCAAATGTCTTTCAATTATCCCACCATCTCTAGTATGGCATTATGCATCATTCAAAACAGTCATTTCCGTGGGTAGTGGATGGTTTCACTATCAAAGACAGTGACATTCCACTTCTGCTGCCACATATCTAAGGGCGGAGGCTAACCACAGACGGCACAATACTGCAAGAGGCAAAGCTGTAAACCCAGGGGTGTGTGATATAGCTACTATGTGCTATTAGAAAGGCAGCTCCGATGATCGTAATCAGGTGCACTTGTTACAAAGCAATAGATCTTTTTGTTTGCAGTAAACCATTGTAGTATAAGTATTATAGCCTCATTAAACAGCATGTTATTAGTTTTCCAGTGAAACTGAGAGATATGGGATAGAAGGAGGATGAGGGAACACCCTATAGAGAAATACAAAAGAGAGTAAACGAGGGAAGAAGGAATAAACTATTATCTTCCCAGAGCAGAAAGCACCACCACTGAGAGGTTGAAGTCACGATGAAGCAACTCTTGCAAATATCCTCAGGGTTAAGGGAAATGTTTGATCTTTTGGCCAAAGTAGTAATGACTTTCAAATCATAACTAGATATTCCATAAGAGATGAGGTGGGACTCGAGGTCAGAATTTCAACGCGCTGTGTTAAAACATGCATGTTAAACCCACCCTGTGTTTTGCCTCACCTTGTGTGCAGTCACAGCGAACTGTTCAGCACTGTTCATCATTTCTGCAGTCCTCTCCTCTGCACGACCTAATCGCTCGCCGCGCTCATTCAGAGCCTGGCTGGCCTTCTGTACGGCACTCGTCACACTGTCTGCGGCTGAGTGTAGTATGCTGTTACCTGCAGATAAGGACGAGAATGAGGAAGCCAGACAGAGCAGGGAGAGGCGGAGAAGACAAGTGAAACACAAAGCAGGAGAGAGAGGAGACAAAAGAGAAAGAAACCATCATTCCTTTGGTGAACAACAGAACGTCTGAGCCAACTGAACCATTGACATTAGATGGCTGCAATGTAATCACCGACCCTGAGCGTTAGTGTTAATGGTAAGAGACAAACATGAAAAAGTGAATGTTTTTCCATCAGGTGCGACGTAGGAAGGCTGTTAATGAGCTTTCTTCAAAGCTGATTTACTTCAAGGAAAGAGCAAGTGAAATTAACCTTTTCAAAGTAGCAACAGCATCACATGCTAAGTTGGTTTTAATGTCTCTTTTTAGGAACACATGTCATTTGTGTTGACATTCGGGAATGCTTTGATGCCATCCCTGTGATTAGTCTCCCCTTTTCTAAACTATAGAGTAATAAAGAGAGGATCTGTGCTTGGCTGCACGGGCTGCCCTCGAGACCCATTAGTGGCTATGAGACAGAAAACACATCTTTGAATTGCTGTGGCAGCCCCGCGGATGTTTCTTCTGACAAGCCATTAATCTAACGCACGTCAGGAGTGCTGCTCTTATGCACTACGCTAACAACTAGACCAGGAACAGCAATCTTTCTACTGCTTTCTCTTTGTTGGCAATAAAATCCCATTGTTCCAGTGGGGTATAATCTGTCACTTTATGCAGATAAACCTAAGGGCAGCATGTCAGGCTGGGAAAATATCAGAATTGTTTTTAAAGTTTCTACTTGGACTGATGTGAACTGCTAAAACTGAGAAATGGGACTTTCAGTTTATGGTGGCAAAGTCTTGACAAGTGATTCTTAATTACATCGGTGGAACGTCACTACAGAGTTCACAATGTGACAACATCACACAGTGAAAAATAACTAGGACCACAGCTCGGCCCTCTGCTTTGCAATACATAGTGTTATTTGAATCATTTGATATCGCTGGGATACTGGATTTGGAGACGAACACTTCAGCCACTCAAGTGAAACAGTTATGTTTACCAATATGATTCATAACTGCACTTTCGACCCTGTACCAGCTTTAAAAAGTGGAAAAATAATAAAGAAAAACACAGCAAACCCACAGTGATAAGACAAGTTAGATTTGATTTTCCAAATTCTATATCCTCTGATATACAGAGAGAATGAGTTTTAGGAGATAGTACAGACAGAACAGAGCTCGGAGGTAGCGGCTGTATTAAGACTTGACAAGTGTGAGTCCATTTTTTTCCCCACAGGAAAACTACAATATAGTGAGTGTGTGTCCCGTGGCATCAAGGCAGGTAGGCTGAGTGGCAGATAATTGGGAGAGCTCCTCTGCAGTGGGTTATACGAGAGCCCCAAAAGCAGACGGCAGGACCAGCTGGTGTTCCTTCAAAAGAACTTAACTTGATAAAGTCAAAGCAATTCATGTAGAAATACACACCCACACTACACAGACACAGATGTACATCATATAGCTCTTCAAACCCACACCTACATGCGCAAAAGGAAATGGGGGGAAAAAAACCATGCACATATAGAGGGCCTTCCATCAGCCAATTTTACAGAGATTCCAGTGAATGAATCGCAGGCGGCGGAGCAGACTGCACATGACAAACACATCTGGAACGATGATGGAATAATTGTTCACAAATGAAATGAAAACTATAGTAAGCTGTGATCGTCAAGACTCACTCTGTGATGCAGCTCCAACTTAAATTTACTTTCTTAACTTGAAACTATGAAGACATTAGCAAATTGAAGTTTATGTGTAACCACAATACACTGATGAATGAAGGAGTCGAGTTTACATTGGCTTAATCACATTCCTGGTCTGCTTCTGTCTGAGGGGGGAAAAAAAACATTTTCCCCTGGTGGCTTTAGGTCTTCACTAGAAAGGATAAGACCTTTTCACCTTCAGACAGATTCCTCTTAATCCTCTCCTCCTGCAGGATAACCCAGAGAGTAATACTCCCATCATCCTCAATACACTCCCCACCCTCACAGCCCCTCCACACCATGCGCTCCGAGAACATATTCCTTTATTTGTCTGCACACCCTTTTTCCTTTTCTCTGGTGCCTTTCTTCATTGTCAGAGATCAGTGGCGGGGTGCAGCGTGGGCTCTCCTGGTGGAGAATGTAATTACAGAAAAGGCAGGGTGGAGACATTCTGGAGAGCTTATGAAGGGGCTGCTGCATCAGGAACTGAAACATGTGTAGGAGTAGATTATGTTTCATGGTGCCATCGCTAAAACTCTGAGCCTGAGTGTCTTTTATCTTAAAGTAGGAGCTGATCAGCCATCGCTGTTATCGGTGTGGCTAATGACAGCTCTTTTATGTTACTTAGGAGGTTAATTCATGCTGCATTTTAATGAGCCAGGAGCTGTTTTGGCATTGATGTTGCACTAAACAAGCCTTTTTTGTGGAGACTTTATCACTTTATACTGTTGATTGAAAGTGGCTTGCAGTACAGTATGAGGCTGAACCTAGTATATCCCTGACACGCCCCTCTCAAAAATGCAGGGAAGGAATTTTGTTTCTATACCACATGATATCATAATAATAAACCAGGGCCCTTAAACAATGATGAGTGAATAACAAGGCAAGTTGTTCCAGCAACAAAATAATCCAGAAAATAGGAACTTTGAGCTGAGTCAAACATAACAAAGAAGAGGAAAGATCATTCAAAGTTACCCCTTCTTTTTCCAGTTCTGCTGAAAGCATTAGATCACAGGCTACACTGCTATTCAACCAAGAAAAGAAGCTGATGGATATCAACAGGAACATATCAGACACACTTCATGAAATGCTGACAGCCAAGTCACATTCACTCATAAAGCATATGGAGCTGATTAGACTGGATGGTTAATTTCAAGAACAAACACACCTACACACAGCAGATCCATGCCAGTAATACTCTCTGACAGTGTACATGATCATAAATTCACTTTAATACAAGCATGTCTGAACAGAGAGTGTCTTACAGTTTCTACTTAAAGTTTTACCGCATACAAACTTATCTGCACTTCAGCAAGTTCCATCAAAAATTCTCCTTATTACCCAGATATTACCAGGGGGGTTTGTAAGTGGTGTTATTCACCCAAAGAAAAATGAAGTATTCTGTCAACGATTTCTTCCCAATCCTATTCTCCTGACTATGAAGTACAGTGTACTTGTTGGGATGGGGAATGTTTCATCCCTAATTTACTGTAGATCTATGTACTTCGAGTTCAGAGAGAGCAAACACCGTGGATTTTCTAAATATTAATGAGAAAAATAAAAAGCATGTCATCATACACAATTAAGTTATTAATCTCTCTGATCTATTCAGACAGAATAAACTGTACAAAAAAGATATTTTCCACCAATTTGTGGTTAATTTTAAATTCACATGAAACACAATTATGTCAGCTGTGCCTGTTCTAGTGTGTTAAACACAAAGCACAGACAGAATCCCCATTTAGTGTGCCTGTGTTTAAAACAAAACAAAACATCTTTTGATTTATTCTTAAATTCAACAGACTGAAGTTTGTTTTGCTCCCTGTGTGAAACAGCAGCACTAGTGGAGGCATAGAGTTACGCAGTTAAAAGGTGACATTGAACACATGTTGACCATCCAAGGCTCCTTCAATGCCTTTGTGGCGCAGTATTCTTATTTCTTATTGAACAAGGTTGAAACAGGAGATACTGAAGCAAAATCTAAATTCTTCTGGATCTGATTTACTTATAGTCCAACATCTATTATGTATATGCATGCTGCTTTGCTGGAGCTGGTCTCCCACTGATCACGTACAATAAGTATGCAATAAATAAAGCAATAATCTTTAAGAAACAATGCATTACTTCACATCTCATTTCCACATGGATTCTATATAAAATATTGGTACATAAAATGAGAAAAAAACTAATCAGGAATCAGCTAATGTAATCATCACATGGGCCTCAAGACACAGTCATGCTGCTCCGGCTGCAAGATAAACCACACGGCAGTTTAATTAATGCAAATCTTGACATTACCCGCAGCAGTATAATAAAACTATAGCAGGAATTCACCCAGGAAGGGCACCACCCCCCAGCAATCCTGATACACACCTATTATTTCTCTTTAGCCTTTTATGCAATCACTTCTCTTGACATACCTCCTGCCTACAGTTCCTTCTCTCTTTTAATGGTCACTCCCAAACATTTTCTATTTTCTTCCTCTTCCTCTGTCCCAAATCATTAAGCCATCTGTGCTTTTCCCTCTTTTTCAAATACACCCCTTTCCCATGAAATGTATACCATATGTACACCCAACTATATATGTCTATCATTGTCTTTCAGGCAACCTAATGCAGCTCCTCCCCCATCCACAAGACCACAGGCATCTAGAACCTTAACTAGTTTAGCATCAGCAGTTGCTGATCTTATCTTCAGTGAGACATATAAACTCCATCTACTGCACTATTACTCAGTTGCTAGTGTGAAATGTATGTTCCCATGATGAGGGTTACGACAAATGACCCTATTATAAACAGTAATAAAGCCATTAATCTGCATTTTCTTGGTAGCCTCTCCTGAATGAGCTACATTTTATCCACTTTTAATGGACATATTTATGTATCCTACAGGTACAGATACATTTTTTTTTAGGACATGTGGCACCTGACCGACTACTTCAACCCCCTCCCCAACACCTCCTTTAACCTCTCAGAGAAAAGAGGAGAGATCAGTCTGCCCAGACATTTTATCATGACACAAAGAAACTTGATTTGCCAAGTTGTCCTTGGTTCAGGCACTGTTATGTTGGTCAAAAAGGCTTCAGCAGCAAGAAACTATGAACACTAATGGGGACAAACATGGAACATTTTGTGCTAAATGTACCTCAGAGCTGTGCTGACAGAAAAATAGCTACTAGGTATTCATGATCACCCTGGTCTTTGTGGCTTTAATCAGCAGATAAATGTCAGCATTATAACGCTTTAAACAGCCATAATTTCCATCATCATCATCATTTTGACTAAGCCCAACTGTTATTTTATGAAATACTATACAGACTAAACAAACTATACTGAACAAAATACTCAAGAAACCATTAGTTCTTGTTTGTGAAAGTAGTGCAGTTGTGATCTACTGTACAGAGTGTGTGTAGATGTGACTCCTCACACAGTGAAAGTGAGGGAGGAGGGGGGAAAGTAAGTCAGATAACCTTTTAATGTAAACTTAACATCCCTTTAAGAGTCTGCTCAACCCCCACAGTGCTAACACACACACAGAAAAAAGGTGCATGTGTGTGTGTGTGTGTGTGTGTGTGTGTGTGTGTGTGAATGTTAACTACAGTATAGCCCTAAAAATCATAGCATGGGTCGGTTAAGTCGCTGGGAGCTAGGGGCTTACCCTCAGGTCAGATGTTAGGAAAATAGGCTTCAAATCCAACTTTGCAGAATGACCTAATTTACTATTGTATGCTACTGCTTCAGACCTTGCTGCATTCAATATGTGATTTCCAAATGGAAGGGACACATATCCCATATCCTCTGACAGCTTGTTACAGATACCATGAAGAATACTATGAAGATAATCTGGTTTCTTATCAAACATGAGCACTACTGGAACTCATCACAAGTTAGTTGAGGGATGTTTGTTTAAATCCATGGAAATGTATGTCCCACTTTGGCTTCTAGAGGAATTCAGGACATTTTAGTTTTGGAAAATTATCACAATAATAATGATGATATCCTAATAGTAGTTTCAAACACCATTATCTTACCTTGTCTTAGTAGACGATCATGGTGTGCAACAAATTCTTTCCTCATTCTGTTGAAAAAGACCTTGCAACGGACAATGACTGAATCTACAGCTTGATCTTCTGTGATGAGAAAATATTGAAAGTCATAGTCAACTTTTATGTTTGAAATATTATATAGTTTATAGATTATAGATTATACATTTTCTGTAGATTAGTCAAAGGGGGTTATAATTTTTGGAAGATTAAATCACAAAGGAGACACTAAAGGGCTTAGTTCTTTACAAGTGTCATGCAACTGTAAAACTGGTTACTGGTTTATTATTTATCTGTTGGGTATAATGTAGGTTGCAAAATGAAATGGGTATTTTATGTCAAAGAAATGTATCAGGTATGACATGTTAGTGGGGAAAAAGGCCTTAAACCCTGCCCACACTTATGCAAGCTTCTTGTTTACACCTGAACGGAGAAGTCTTAACCCTTAAACCCCCAAGAATGAAAATGTGTGCTGAGTATTTAATGTATAAACGAGATGCGTTTGCCTGATGCTTAATACTTAATCTGCCTGAGTTTGGTTCAGTCTTCAATGGAACAATTTCTCAAATCCTAAAATATTTCTTACTGCTCCATTGTCTATTTTAACATTTTGAGAGTCAGGTGATGCCACCGGGTGATTCTTGGATGGGTACTGTTTGCAGCCTATTATCATTTCAAGACAGAACCTCCTGTGGAAACATGTAACCGGCAAAGGGAGTACTTAAGTACAAAACAAAGCTGCTGGCTCAGGCCACTGTTGACATTGTCAAGACAAGATTTCATATCCCCAGTAAACTCATCATGAAACCAACAACAATCCCCAGTGAGTTGTCACTTGGCAGTAATATTGCCTTCATTAATTCTGTGCGCACTATCTTGAAAAGCAGCACCTATTCGTCTTACAGGGGTAAAATGCTTTATTAAATTAGTTTACATCTACTTTACATTAGTTATCTGTTTGTTATTTTTTTTATTTTTTTGTTTGTTTTTTCATTTTTCCAAGTGACTGCCATCCGTGGACTTTTTGCAGATAGAGTCTTCCACAGTTATGGTCCCACACCTGAGCAGCGTCATGATTTTTGTTTTGCACTGGTGTGAGACTTAAACTGGAGTGGACAGAGTTGGCAGCAGCCAGGCATCCTCTCTGTTCTTCTTGTCACAAAGTGCATGGTGACCTGTCAACTTTTTCATCTATCGTACACAGTTTCCTCTAAACACACCAGGAGCCAGAAGTTCATTATCAAATCATCACCCAGATGGTCTCCCAGCATGGTGTCCATCGATGGATCAATAGCTGATTTCTACAAAAACAGGTTTGGCACTTCAATTAATTTCATTTAAATAGGATATTTAGTTTCTGCAAATTCATTAACAAGCATTTATATCAATTTCAGTGTGTCTTATAATGATCCATGGACATCTTAGAATTTGAGCATGTATAAAATGTTACAGTAAGTGTAATCTTCAGATCTACTGGAGGCGTGTGGTTGATATGCATGATATGCACTTCATAATCCATCCTACTCTAAAGACCCCCAGGTTCAGTGCTCTGTGGGACACCACTACCTTCTCCACCTACACATACAGAGACTGCAGTATGCACCGGGGGCAGTTTATGCAAGTTAAATATGGACTTGGTTTTCAGAGTGGGAGGGAGGTCAAGGAAACGTAACAGAGTGTTGACGAGGATGAGCAGCTTTATCATCAATGGAAAGATACTGGGTTTCCACACATACAGTACAAAAGAATAGGAACAAAGGAAATTTGACAGTAACTACAGTATCCTTATGAAAGTGCTTGACATAGTGTCACCAACCAAGTGCAATGTATTGTGTCTTCAAGAGTTTCTTTTTCTTTTTTTTTAAGTACATTTTGGGGCTTTTTGCCTTTAATTGACAGGATAGCTGAGAAAGACAGAAAATGGGGAGGCAGAGAGAGGAGGAATGACATGCAGTAGAGGGTACTGTAGCCTCTATACACGGGGCACCTGCTCAACCCTTTGAACTAAATGGCACCCCAAGATTACTTTTTGAAGCTGCGGCATCAACCAGAAATCTCAAAAAGAATCAAGACTGATGAGATTATGATTCATCCTCTGACTCGCTCAAATTAAATTGGCCGATGGCCATAATAACATCAGCTAATGCTGACGCTTTCGCATTCGTTGCAATGGTACACCGCCACATGCTTCACCTGAACAAGCCTCGGTCATACACACTCTGTAAGAGACGGGGCTGGAGAGTTCGTGGCAATGGTACACCACCACATGCTTCACATGAACAAGCCTTACTGGCCGATGGTCCGTGTAATCATTATCTGTAATCATGTGCATCCCTAATGCACAGCCCACACTTTTGACTTTTTTATTTGTGATGTTTAAGCGATCAGTTGTACTGGGGGCGGGGCATTGCGCAGGAAACCAGTGAGTGTCTATGAGCTTTATGTTGACAGAGGCAGTGTAAAACAAGAGCAGTGGGTAAATCAGACATAATTACTATTTATAAAACAGCTGCGACGATAAAGTGGCCCGTGCCGAAACAGCACCAAGCCGGGAATCTGGCACCACGCCAAGAACTTTAAGCCCTGCAATAGGTTGAAAGGTGCTCAAAGATGAAGCTTGAGGGTAAACAGATCAATACCCAATGAAGCCATGCAGGATGCTGAGTTCCCGGCTGGGGTTCACCGTAGAGGAAGCATCAGTCTGCCCTACACCAGGACTCTCTACCTCCTGGGTAAAAAACACTTGCAGCCAGGAAATGGCCAATTATATGGTTTTACATCTTAGACATTTTACGTCTAAAGTGTTTGGGGATTAGTTTCAGTTTCAGTTGATCTTCACTAATTAGTTGGGCTTGAAATAAATGTTATTTTCAAAGAGAAAGGTTAGTTTTCAACTGACTGCTTTTCCACAGTCTCACACATTTAATATCAATGTCAAACAACAATTAAGGAACTGTTACAGCTCTTATTGTGAGGTTTAATGTTATTTGGATGGGTGGAAACCATTTCAGGCACACAGTGCAATATGTAAACACCACATTCATTAGGGAAAATGATCGTTTTGTGTTGTTTATCTATGTGCTGTAAAACCAGCTGATCTGTGTCAGATGCTGAGTCACAGCTGATGCATTCTATTGGACATTCTCAGTGACCTCACTTTAAGCAGAGCGCTCAACAGATGCTGTGTACAAGGAATAAATATGCATTTTCATACACACCAGGTGCTGGTTGTCATCATACATAATCAGATTCAGGCTAGCTTACAGCACAGTATGACAGCAGTGAGTCTGTGATGGCAGAGCCGCTGTGCTCTGAACAGAAATGTTAAGAAAGAATGGGATGGCTTTTTTTTTTTTTTTTACTGACTTACCCCCCAGCAGTTTGGACTGACAGTTGACGAACTCTGGTTTCCGTGCTGAGCTGTAGCGCTGGCAGGTGTGGTGAAGAATCTGGATAAAGGTGCATTTCTCTCCTGCCGAACCAGCAACCCACTGGTCAAAAGCATTTTCAAACATAAGGTCAAACTCTGGGCAGTCCTTGGAGAGAGCAACAGCGAGAGGGACACATGAGCGTTAAGTGAGAAGAAAGTTGTGTCATCTGCTACATAAACAAATATCACTGAATGGAGGAAAGACGAAAAACTACATACTTTGTTGGGGTCAATGCCGTTGACCTGCCGTAGCTGGTCAATTGTCCACTGTGACCTTTTTACAAAGGCAGATGATCCTTGAAACTGCTTCACCTTAGTGATGGATAAGTGGGAAGGTTTCTTATTCGTCACTGTGAAGACAAAAACAATATAATGCACCAGGTAAGAATGCTGCAGCAATTACAAACATCAAAAGTTTAATACCAGATTAAAAGATTTGTGCGTAACTTCTCCTGTTACTTTCTGACACAGTGTAAGTGTTTGATTCTGACAAATGGACAGTTCTGGTCATGAGATGAGGGACATTTGAGTCAAGCAAAAGCCACAAGATTCTGTCTGTGGGCGGCAGAAACAAAGGGAACCATTAACAATGGATGTTTCACTTTTAGAGCCAATAGAAACAGAGACCATTATACAATTTCCTATGAGAAGACACGGCCCAACTATCAACAGACAAACCCTAATCTTATACATACAGTATGCTGTGCAGTGAATTCCTGTTGTGTTCCAGTAACATGAAGCAAAACTTTCCATGCAGCTGGTTTGAAGAACATAAACAATTGGCTATATTGTTCCTGTCAAAGTACAAATTCCAGAGTTTTTTTTATACAGCACTAGACACCACTCATCTCTCTTCACAAAAGAGATGTATTTCTTCCACTGTCCTGCTGACTAAATTTAAGTGGGTAACAAATAACACTACATTCAAGCGTGGATGTATCTCCTTTAACCAAGTGAAAAAGATAAATGGAAACAATGATAGCATCAAACAGTGGTAGTAAATTATGTTGTATTGTGGGGGTTTTGTTTTATCAGTTGGTGGATGAACAAATGTGCAATAATAAGAATGTTACTTTCTTTGAGACGTTTTTCTTTAATGTCTGGTATATGACCTAAAGAGCTTGTCCTACAGCTTATCATGTGTAATGGTTATGAATAACTAATAACTTTCTGACTTTTCCTATGCTAACACCACCACATGTTTACAATTCATCAAGCCTCACAGCTGTGTGTGTGTGTGTGGTTGGACACTGAGACCTTTTGTCATTCTCAGAGGCATCATGCTCCTGTGTTGCTTTAACCCCAGTAGCAAACCTCTGTTTCCGTTCTTCCACATTTGCCATTGTGTCACCTCGGTGCGAAAAGGAAAGCATTCAGGTCACTTTCACTGCTGTTGCTCTTTACTCTGCTTCTCATCTCTCCAGAAAGCACACCACTATCCTGCTGGCTTCCATGTTTCATTTTGCCCTTTGTTCAGATTTGTGAAAGTTCTACCACACCCTTTTACGGGATATAATTTTGAAAAAATAGGTAGGGCTGAGTGTTACATCAGGTGAGACATTCGGAAAGCAAACTCCCCTGAGAGGAGGAATGTTTGGATATGTTTTGTGTATCCATTTAGACAGCTGTAGTTAATACTTGAGGGGCTATGAGGAGTTTGAACGGTGGAACAGACAGAGAAAAGCAGACAGATAAAGGCAGATTGCCTCTCTATTTTCTTCTTCTGTGAATTTATTTTTATTGAAACCGACAGTCCCAACTTTGACAAACAGATAATGTGAGTGATAGAGCTGTGTTGGGTCAAAAAGTAGGCTAATAAGAGCTCTAAAAAACAGAAAATTATCTAAATAAGGATGACAGCTGGATGCAATGAGCCAGCATGTAGAAGGGTAGAAGTCTGGAAACTAAGCTCATCAAATTCACAGCAAGAATAATGTGTCTTCAAGCTACATTCATGGCTGATGATAGACTAGCAGCACAGACGCACTACTTTCGCCAAAGTGACTGAGAAGAAATGGGCTTTTATTGCTCTTACTAGATAAGTGCAAGACTAGCAGCAGAGAGATAAAGGACTGACACAAGTACAGGAAGAATTCGACCAGAAACCATCTCTCTCTCTTATAGTGAGCTTAATCTCTATTTTATCCTACCAGAAACATCAGAAACCGTACAAAGCTGGAGCTAATTGTAATTTTCATTGTCAGTGAATCTGAAAATAATTTTTCAATTAACTGAAATTGCTTAGTCTATGAAATATCATAAAACACATATCCCATTCCCAGAGTGTCTTGGAATGCTTGTTTGCCCTGGCAAAGATGCCCAAACCCTAAGATACTGAATTACATTGATGTAAAACAGGGAAAAAACCTATCCTCAGATGTGAGCAGATATATTTGGTGAATATTTGGCATTTTTTTCGAAGGCAGATCAGCCTTCTAAATAACCTGAATAAGCTAGGCTGTATACAAGCAAAATGCAACATACTAAAAATACAGTAGTTGTATAACATACAATATAGAGCACTCGTGCCATGGCTCAGTGGTTGTAAATTTTTGCCCCTGCGCCTGCGGCATACTGTACAACATATCAGATGAAAGAAAAAAAAATCATGATTATGAATGAGCGCAACCCCTGAGCCTCACAGGCTTTGACTGATATGTCCCTGTATTAGCATATTCACTGTCATATCAGAAGCTCTGTAGTGAGCCTGCTTTCGAAACAATCATATTGACTCCAGGATTAGAATAACAGTTGCATAACACTCAAGAAATGGAGAAATTCATACCAAATGAGTCGTGGCTGAGATGGGGAGCAACACTTTCAGCATAGTGAATCACAATCTGGTAGCACTTTGCGGTTATTAATCTTTTTTTTTTAAATTAAACTATGACATTACACCAAGACCTGACAACTGAAAAGCATTGGGGAATATGTGAGAGACCTGTCGTCTCAAGGACAAGGAGCTAAATTGTCCACATATGATGGCTGAGATGTTAATCAAACTGCCAGACACCTTTGAGCCTCTAAAATCAATTTCATATTCAGCTGACGCCGCCTGTCTTGTCTGAGTCGCTCTGCTGCACATTAAACAATTACTGAAAGTTAGAAGAGCTTGTTTTATTCAAACAGCAATCAAGGAGAAGTCTGGGAGAAAATGTAAATTCAAGCCCTATTCAGGGAGAAAAAAATAATTTGAGAAAGTCACACAAAAAAGGCTAAGAGTTACAAAATGATGACAAAATTATTAAGGGAGTCAGGGAGCAAAAGACTAGTTTTATATCGTTAGGCATGTTAGCATATTACATTATCTTATCAAAACTTGATATCCAGTGCCACAGTAAGCTTCGCAAACTGTCTCCTCTAACACTGACTACTATTAAACTAAACAACGCCCCATCCACCATTCCTGCATGTATAACTGTAATATGAGTGGCCATGACTCTGATGAGCTCCTTGAGTCGTGCTGAGATTGAGATTCACAGGCCAAAGTTCACTGAGCTTGAACTGTGTGTACCGAGTGAAGATAAGAAGATGGATGAAGATTCATTTTCCCCTCATGTACATGAACAGAAGTGGATTGAACATTAAACTAATGTCACACAATCTAGAGACAAGGAAAGACCACAACCACTGAGAGGCTGCCAAGGCCATTGTTTCCATGTGGGCTGGCTGTCAGAGGAAGGCCACGCTGGGGTTCCTGTCCTGCTCCTTTCTCATGCTCTGATGGTGACATGCTCTCACTTCCTCCAGTGGATCAGTCCCTTGTTGTGCTTGGCTATGCACGAGTGCTGCAGCCTGAAGGGAAACTCGGACTGTACCATTCACATGCTGCGGACATCACAGAGGAAACGTTCTCAGGATTAGCTTTCCCTCATGGAAATATTATCATAGTTCTGGAGGTTAAGGGAGAAATGTGAGCATCAGGAGATTTCTTGCAAAAGCAGTAATGACATCAATGATCATGTGAGAAGTGTGCAGGCTGAATGTATATACACCTTAATGAAAATGTTGAATAAAACATTATGAAAACAAAGTTCATCCAAAATAACCATGGAATGTACACAGAAATGTCTGAGCTTGCCAGTAATACCATGAGAATATGAAGTAGGCCCTCCTGGATGGACGTAACATTAATAACTTCCTTTCCCTTACGTAATACAACTTAATCCTCATGTCAACACTGATGATTATCAAAAATTTCCTTTCACAAGCCTGAAATATGGAGAGAATCAACATTTTGGGCCACCTGAGCACAGGCATGAATAAGAAAAGATCACACTGATATGGAAGATAATGTGTTACTGTACAAGCAGGGAGGACTATGTTGCCCTTGGAATGACTGGATGTTTCAAGATTCACTCAGCAACCAGATAAATGTTTTTTTGTTTTATGTTTTTTCAAAAAAGATACTTGTGCTGCTTCTAGGAACATAAAATTTATGAATTCCTGTAGTCCAAAAGATATTTAGCAGCACAAATGATCAGACTCTGTGGATAGATACGCTGTTAATCAAACTGAAAGCACATTTTTAGTCACTGGACTGCCATCTGTCCTTGTTCAAAAACCATTTCACATCCGTCATCTCAACCAGGTGGGCTAGAGACCTCTTGACAAATCAGACCCCTTTAGTTTGGAGTCAATTGGCTCTTTGCTCTGACATTAAGTAGACAAGGTTGCCATGGCAATTACATTTGCATGGCACAAAGAACCCTGAGAAGCAGAGGCTGGCATCCAGTCAGGTTCATTCAGGGACAGAAAGCAAGGACAGCTAACAATTGACAGCATTGCAAAGCCATTTGTATCATTAAGATTGTAGGAAATGTTAATGGATGAAGCACTTGGCCACAAGAACTGTTTTACTGTAGTTTGTTTGGCTTGGCTGAGAAACTTTTCTCCATTGTAAAACAGGAATGCTCTCGGGGGATACAAGTGTTTGAAGAAACTTAAGAGATGAGTCTTCATGAGTGGTGAATTTGGAAGAGTTCAGAGTTCATGTGAAGAAAACAGTATGCACGGTGCTTTCATCCCAGAGAAAGAATTTGCTTCACACTTATTAAATGATTTGAAGCACTTACGAAGGCGTACTTCATGACCCCATCTCTTGCAGTAACAAAAAACAACAACAACAACAACAACAACAACCTGAAATGACTGCCAGCATATCGATTGCAGAATTCGAACAAGCTATCTAGGGACAAAGGACACGATCTTGCAAGGTAAATATCCAAAAGGTTTGCCTTACAGGTTGAATTTTGCGACTTGTTATTAGGGCTGTTGTCTAGGGACATGTCTAACACTTTTCTCAGTCTGGGCCTATGATTACAGGTCTATTTTAAAGCTGCTCTCTCTCTGCTTGAGCTGGAACACACTGTTATCTTCAGAAAGAAGCTGTCACTGGAATGAACCACAGCAGTGGCTAGACTGGCAACAACAGCCTAGAACAAAGGCCTCTACAGTCTATTCATGGGTCTGAAGACACAGTGACTGCTGTGTACAAGGCCTCCTCAGGCAGGATGGTGACCATGCAGTGGCAAGGCACCAATAGTAAAAGGGAGTACATATACAATGGTGAATAATAGCTACAAAATGGACACAGACACCATTAGCTTCACACAGCAACATTGTCACAAAGAGACATGCACAACTATACGTCTTTAAACAACTATTTTCATTATTTAAGACAATAAAAATTTGTTGCAAGAATCTGAGTTGAGGCCCTTATGCACCAAGGACATGACGAATAAAAGACACAAAATTGCAAAATATTCGCAGGTGAATATTTCCAATCAAACCATTCAAAACAGCGGTGACGTGAATATGTGACAGACGCATAAGTTATACACCAAAGTTTCGTTTTGCGTCAGGTCATTCTTTACCTCCACATCATTCCTTAAAACTGTACAACGCACACCTACTCGTTGATTATCCCTCACGTATTCAACACCGGTTTACATGTGCCAGACCTGATGTGCCATTCACTATCTCACTAACTCACTATCTGATCACTATCCTGATAGCCGAGCTGTTGGCGATGCTTTGCCACACAATGTCCTACATTTCATTTTCTTTGTAATATTTGTGTCCCTTGGCAATCAAGACAAGATGGTGAGAGACACAGTCTGTTGACATTGTTGTCATGGTGTTGTGTAGGGTTGTGACGAACCTTGTTTTCTAGCTACACAGTTGGATGATGCGTTTAATTGCCGGGCAAAACAAAAATCTTGCATTTTTGCTGTGTAAAATTCGTGGTCTGAGTGAAAGGACTCATGATGAAAACCAGAGTGTGACAAAATATTGACATGCAAATCACTTGAGTAGAAAATTTGTTTGACTGAAAACAATTAGCACTGCATGACTCACATAAACTTTTAGTTGGACTTTTATCATGATCACATCCTGAAAACCTAAACATTCCATCTCGTGATTTTTAATCAGCAAGCTGCAGACAATAACAATGGCTTTAAACTTTAATCAAGGCCAAACTGCAAGGATCATTTAATTTACATTAAGAAACAAATGTTCCTCATGTATTTTTTGTCCTTCATGTGTATTTAAATCCTAATTTAAGAAGCAGTACTTCTTTGTGACTAATAACCCTTAAAAACAACAATAATGCACCACTGCTAATTGCTGTAATCCTGCAAAGTGTGAACATGGTGTGTTGCTAATAACCGCAACATAATGAGACTAGAAACTACTGTTGAAAAAGGACCGTGATTCTCATGGAATTTAATAAAGCTGACTTTGCATGTTTGGATTTTAATTAACCTAACCATGACTGAAATGACATCCACATAACCCCATGTTCAAGCCTTATGTTCAAAATTAAACAAGTTTGTGTCTTTGAGGATTATTTGAAAGTCAAGTAATTTCTTTCATTCAACCTCCTGTAAACTGTGAAAATTCAAAACCCAAATGAGCTTTTTAAAACATAGCTGCCTTTTGCCTCCAGTCACATCTGTTATCCATCCAATTATAACATTCACCCAAGGACAACACATTAAAAGAATTCTGCAGGCCTGACAAATCATGTGCGTCAGCCATCCAAAACGAAAACTCTCATTTGAGGCACCAGAGCTTCTTTAAGTTCAGTTCAAACCAATGCAAAAATGATTAAATTAGAAAACTGAAAAAACTGAACTGAAAACATAACCAAATTTCAGGCCCTTATATATTGTTTTAATAATCAGGTATAGAGTGTACAAATGTCAGCAATCATAACATTAATGTGGTGTTTGAATTCAATTTAGAAAGTGCTATATATAGTATGAATACATTATCAGCTAACAAGTAACTTCAATATGGTCTAAACTTTCATCATCATCAACTTTGACCATCATCTCCATCTCTTCCAGTGTGATCAGTTGAGCTACCCTTGGTTTGGTTTCTTCACGTTAAGACCTTCTCAGTAACACTTGTTACGAACTTATGAAATGACGAGATGCTCTGTTGACACTTTATAATGCTACGGTACAAACACACTACTGATCAGTGTGATATTTTCCCTTGATAAGAGAGGTGTCAAGTGCAGCTTGAGGAGTTTATTAATGAGTAACATGAAGTGTAACGTTATGGGAGAGTAAAAACATAATTCAGAACAGCACTTTTTGAGAAGATGAGAATGAAAACTGGAAAGGGGAATGCAGTAAAGATAAGACGAAAGTCATCAGAGTAGCAAAGAATATTTGTTGAGTTAGTTAACTGATTGAAGGCTATAGACCTTGAGCAAATCCTAGTTTCACACCTACAGTACATAAAGCACAGATTACATTCAATCACTATGAAAGATGAGCAATGCATCTTAGATTCCTATGAGAAACCAAGAAAAATCATCATCAAATACAGAGGAAAAAAAAAACAATCATACTTTCCACTGAGGCAAGTCATTGTGTTTCTCCTTCTCATCTTGCCTCCTGCTCCCGTGCACAAACAGGGAGGAAACACAAGGTCTCTTGTGAGGCCCCTGTTCCACATTATGACCCCCTGTGCTCGTCCATCACCCAGTGCACCATGGACCACTTAATAACCCTGCTATTCAGGCGAGGCCCCAGCCCACATTGTAGACATTCCTCTGGAGCCAGAGCCCACGGATACGAGGAAATATTTAATTACACTGAGGCACCGACCTGAGGCTTCTCCCCTACTGTGATGCTATGGGATGTATTTAATATCCATCTGCCTGTCTAGGCTCCCCATTGGCCATGTAAAACCTGACCTGACTGTGATTCTGCTCGACTCCACAAGACTCCAAGGGGAAAATTACATCTTTTTAAGATGCAATTAAGCATTCATTGTGAATTGATTGGCATTTATGAAATAATAAGAAAGCACGAGAAAGATACATATTAGTTAGTAGTGTCAATGTTAAGATAATAGTTCACTTGTGTCAGTGTGATGTTTCTGTATTGTATTTTTCTATTATGAAGTATTGAACATCAGTAGATGAGGGTAAAACATTCATTTGTTTCTTTTAGCATAGAATAAGGCTGCAACTTAACAAAATGTGGAAAAAATAAAAGGGTCTGAAGGCTTTCTGAACGCACTGTGGGAACAATGAAGAGAAAGTGAAGGATAGAGACAAAAAGCAACAGTAGTGTTAAACTATTAGATTTTGCAATGCAATCTCACAGCTCAGTTTGGAAAAAGATAAAAACTCCACACACAAAACGTGCTGCATGTGCCAAAGCTCTGGTGCACGTTAATACATGAAGACTTCATAACAGCATAATCTGGATATCATCACGCAACAGCATGTGCCGGTATTTCAAACGATCAAAACAGGGCACATTCCACAACACTTACGTCTTCAGGATGACCTAAACGGATGTGCCTGGAACAGAAATCCTCAAACCAAACGCAACCTCTGTGTCAAACATGGGTCACATAGTATTTGATAGAAAGTCTTAGTAATAAGCCACAGACATTTCTACAGGGAGTACCTCAAATTCTCATTCTTCCTTTTACACTGAATACAGCTGGCTGTAATTTTACCTCAGTCCTCCATCACACATGGTGACTTTACAAGAGTATTAGGCTCTTTACTGGGTGGTCGGGTTTGTGTTTATGTGATGTTAATGATCTAGGAATTTAAATCAACTAGACTATTACCACCCTAATTCATCCATTAATCTGATATTTTAAGATGCTCATGGTTATCACTAAAAGCTCTGGTGGAGTTGGACAGAATACCAGTGAGTCATTCAATTGTATTCTACCTTAAGCCACAAAAAGAGAAATCAAATTCTGAATCAAAGCATTACATTTCAGGCTTGTTTCCAGATCTCATTTCCTAGCCCATCTGGTCTTTTTTACACAAGGTTTAGTTAAGCATCGTCTGTAATAATGAATGGGAGAGACAGACATTACATGCACAACTCTTTCCAAACACCAAGGAATATAAACTGCTCATGGAGGCTTAAGAAAACAGACAAGTTTCACTGTCACGGTGGTAAATTCAGAGAAAGATATTTCTGGAATTGCAACAAAGAATACATTTTCTGAATAGCAAAGAAAATGATTGCAACTAGTAGTACTATGCTACAGGGCAACTTTGATACACTGTCTGCTTCTCATAAGATTAAGGCTAAAAAAAAAAAAAAAAAAAAAGCATTGGCATTTTGTTTGTTGTTTCTGTTTCAAGGGATGTGCTGTAGCTTTTGTGGAAGAGGAAAGCATATCTGATTCCATACTGAAAAGCACAATGACTTCCTACAGCATTTGTGTATGTAAGGGATTGTGTGAGTGTTACATTCGCAATTCCTAGCACGTACTGTATTCAGACGGGATCAGCCTGAAATGCTTTTCCTGTATTGTAGAGTGGGGTCAATATTTCATGTGGAGTATTTGTAAGTTTCACACAGCAGAAAATCCATTACACATTTTTTCTGCTATAGCCTGCTTAAAACCTAACCTTTGGATCACGGTTTGCAACAAAAGACCATATATACTGGTAACATGAGCTCAGCTTGAAGCAGCTGGTTGAATATCACTGCTACACCTGCCCAAACTTCACAAAGCAGCAGAGACTGCTTAATCTTTTGACTTATGCTGAGTTTCAGGGCACATGATAGATGTGGCATGTCACCCATGAGGGATTGTTGGTAAGTCGCATCCATCAATCTTCCTGGCTGCACGAAGGCTCCTCAACAAGATCCTCTTCAATAAATACAGGACAACATGAAGGTCACGAAGATACTTAACTGAGGCATAAATGCAATTTTACGACACATGCTTTTGTGGACAACAGAAGGCTCAATTAGCATGCTTCTTAACAGACCAACTCAGAAAGTAAGACAATAGCATTTGGATTAGTTTTTTTGACTAAAAAATAAACATTTTATTCAGCCTTTACTGGATATTTTTCCCTTGTAGTCTTATATTTTGCAGATAAAAATTATTGGCACCCCTGAATTTCACATGTAAATGATAATGAACCATTTTTGTATAACCAGTACAGTATATCCTACTACACTGTTTGAGGCTGCTGAACAAACAACGTCATACAACAGTGAAATAACACTGAGTCACAAGGTACCCCAGATACAATTTTTGCACCCCTCAGTAACATAAAGTGACAGTGAGAGCCTCTCGGTGTTTGTTGCAGCCATCTAAAAACTTCTGGCACTTGTCTGCTCATAGCTTTTCTTCCATTTCTCCGTTAAACCTACTTTTCTGACACTGCGTAATGCATTTCACTCTAAAATTTCTTTGCAATCTTATGATTTTATAATTCCTTTGATGCATTCAATGCCTCCAGTATGAGAAGCAGCAAAGCAGCCCCACAGCATGGTAGAAGCTCCACCATGTTTTATGGGAGGTTCCTAGAGTGCTCTACTTTTGCATTATCTGTTCAAAGAACATAATCACAGAACACAGACTATGGCTTATCTTTTTTTTTTTCATACACTAGTGCTTTTTTTAATGCTTTTTTCAGTGTATAGCACAGGCTCAAACCACAACTCAGACTGCTCCAGGTCAGCCTGAGCCCTATTGTTTGCCACAATCTGCTCCAACCTTCAACTTATTAAATTTCTGCTTTGCACCACATCCCATAAACATCTTAACAGTTTTGTGATAGAACCTCTTGATGGCCTCTTGTATAACAAGATATTTAGCCACAACACGTCATAGCCTCTTGAATATTTACTTTTGTTGATAACATTTTTGATGTTCTCAAACAACTTTGACACTGTAAAAAAGAATCAACAGTAAAATCACTGGCTGATTAACACGAGTCATGTTGACTAAAAAAATAAATTAAGCACAGGTCAGGTCCATTTGGTTTTTATTTTGTATGAGGACTTAATTTAAATTCATCAAAAAGGGCGGCAATAATTGTGTGCAGACTAGTAAATGTTGTTCACTGTTTTCCAGGTTTTACTTTGTTCAATAACCCGTTGACCAGGGTTGTAATACAGATGACATAACCTGACCTGAGAAATGATGTAAGGGTCACAGATGTGTTTAATTGGACACATATGTTGTGTATTAAACTGGAAACTGAAGTTTAACTATGCAACAGTTCTTACAATGATTTGTTCAGTAGTAAAAGTCTAGTTAATCGTGGAAGGTTATCCAAAACATGAGGGTCACAGAATTCATTTGATTTATACTGGTATAAAGACTCTACGGCACCAGGAAATCCACCTCCTTTTGCTTTGACTCTCATTAAGATCCATTAGTCCTGTTTTAAGGAACATTTGGTCAAAGCAAGAGCAGGAGGTTAAATAATTCAGTACATTACAAAGAGGTCATGGGAAAGAACTAAGATGGGATAATCAGGCTGCATAAGCATATACAACTGTATGCTGTGAACATATTTGTGCAGTGATATATTAAACAAAGATTCTGGGAGACACATGGCTTTGTAATATAACCTGGATTTATCTCACATTTTATTATTACAGTCACAGCATATTTCTTAAGATTAAATGCGGTCTAGGACCTGGATCGTAGATACCAGGCACTGTTAATATGACCAAAATGTAACACTGAAGACAGCAAACTTTGTCTGAATATTGATTAATGTATAATGTGATCTTGTGTAATGTAGTGAGGTATGAAATGAGATGTGAAATAGAGTATGAACATTAGCGGTAAGTAGCATCACTGTGTGTGTGGTTGCTGCAAGTGCATCAAGGGGATAAAAGAATTAATCATAAGGGAGGGAAATATTGGAAAAGTTCAATGTCACTAATAACAAACCTGAAACCCAGATCAATGCTATCCTCAAGTATCCAATTACTCCTGCTGGCTCACTCAGTGGATATTTATATTGGTTTTCAGTCACTTCCCTCATTAGGGACACCTGTGTGGCTGAGTTACCAGACTAATTCATCTTCAAGAACTTTTGCAGGGGAGGTAGAGTTAGATAAACAAGTGTCTTCAAGATGCGAGCCGAGCCTGCACCAGCAGGGATACATCAAAGTCCCTTGCACAAACACAAAGAATACCATGAAGGACAAAGGTACAGTGCAACAGCTACACACTGACAAATACTACACATAAGTCTTTTTTTTCATTTAATCACTCCAACAATTTGGAAAATAAACTTTGCTGCAATGACAGGCGGGCAAAGCTTAGCTCAAGGACTGGAAGCTAGATGGCTGGACTCAGACGACAGCTTACAACAATAAATACAAAACCACTGTTACCACTAGTAGATGAGCAGAATTCATAGTTATTGTATATAAGAATTTTTTATTTTTGTTTTATACCTAAATCCATTTACAGTCCCAAAACATACATCTTTGATTTTGTTTAGCGTCCTAGTCCTAGGCCCATCTCTGTATGGC
The DNA here is from genome assembly GCA_021432705.1 of Caranx ignobilis. Lineage (NCBI taxonomy): Eukaryota > Metazoa > Chordata > Actinopteri > Carangiformes > Carangidae > Caranx > Caranx ignobilis. Next base: position 15,422,879 of record MU269985.1, read on the forward strand.
AGGCAGAAAAATTCAAATTGATATCAAACTTAAAATTTGACAGAAGATTTAAAGTATTTGAACAAGCATATTTCATATTTAAGTCAAAGTAGTCCTGTCCTGTCATGAGTCGATCCCTGACAAATCAGAGGGATTTGCACTGTAATGATTGCACCAGAGCATCAAGTGAGAAATATGGTTTCTGGAGCACTGTCACAACAACAGTGTCATCCAAGGGCACAGGCTGCTATTCTACCAGGATGGATCAAAAAGATGCAGGAAAAGTTTCATTTGTTCCCTCAGTCAGTGGGTGTCCATCTGGTATTTCCACCATGAATTATATTCCATGTAGCAGGAAAACAGCTGGGGGTGGTGTGGATGATATTCAACCCTGATATCCTTCTTCCTTTCCTTCCTTCTTTAGCACTATATTCAGCACACATGGAAAAAGAGACCAGATCATTTTTTGGTCATCAACTGAATTGTATCATTTCTTTCTTAACTAAAAAGTAAAATGCTGAAATAATACCTCAGTCGCTCTGATCATTCTCAACTGAAGCAAAAATAAAAAGTCTAACAGATAGACAGCATGTTCCTCAATGTGTATATGTGTGTATGCCTGGCATCCCACTAGTACCCAGTGTGTATCGATACAGCACTGTCAGGGAATCTGCAGGAGTGCTAAGCCTTGCCCTTATTGTGAAATACCAGGCAAAGCCCACCCAGGACCTGACAGAGGGAGTCTGAACAGTGGATCTCTAGAGTCCCCGCTGACTGCTGTCACCAGGCCGGTTCAGCAACACAGCTGCCTGGAGAGACAGAGATGCCAACGTGCCAGTCCACATCCTGCCTAACCTTTAAATCCTGACTAACACTAAACATCAAGTTTCCTATCTGCCTGGTGTTGGCCTGCACACCTGCATCAAACAGTTGATGTGTACACAAAGTTTTATTTATAGTATAAGAATAGCACTCCTGTTTGGTGCAAAATTTTATTATGTACTCTATACATGTACACATGCATACTCTCAGTGTGCAGTGTATCAGCAACTGTTTGTAAAGTTTAGATGTTACTGTGCTGGACTTTTAAAAGTACACCACTAACAGCGCTTGGTGCAGAATCTGCCTTCTTCTGGAACTGTAAGCCTTATAGCATAAAATTAACCTATCCATATCATTGCACCTGTACAAAATGATGCAGCTGCATTTACTTTGACCTCAAAACAAACAACTGTATGTATGCTTGACTAAACAAGCATTAAGGGCTGATCAGTTGTAAGGAGGTGCTGAAGCCGGTACAGAACATCACTCCTAACAGAAATGAACATAAAATCTCTGCCGGTGATATTCAGTAATTAAGGTTTACACAGTCCCAACTGTAGAGCTTTGAGGCCAATACCAATTACGGTGCACACTATAATAGTCTTTAACTTTTTGTGTAATAATTAAAAAAGAGTGCAGGTCCCTTGTTACAAAATGTACCAAATGCATCAACTTGATTTCCCATTGCATTTCATGTCAGGTCTTCTGTATGAGGCTGTCAATCTCACTGATCTTTTCTCAGCTACAGTGTTTCTGTGATACATTTATATTGAAATTTAGAAAACATTTTGCACAGCTGTTATCCATTGGCTGGGTTCCCACACATTGCCACAGAGCACTGATCTCTCACAAATCCATGCATCTCAGACTTCCACAATTCTCTCACCTTTAGCTACAAGGATTGCAGGTCAAGGAAACTGTCCAAACTCTAAGGCTCATAGAACCTTGTCAAGTCTTGGATATTGCACTGTCACCCTGCTCACATAAGACTGTTTTTTTTTTTTTTTTTACTTTATGAAAAGTTGCCATTTTGGAGATAAATGGTTTTCAACCAGATATCAGTATAAGAAAACTGAGCGCCCTGTAACGGATGTCCGCCACACATGGCTGCACCCCCATCTTTGTCGTCTGAGAAGACAGGCAGAATGAGATAAAGGTCACACTGAAATGAGGAAGCATGGGAGAAGGTGCTGGTCTTCTGGTCATAACTCAACATCTGATGTAAAGTTTGCACTGGTAATTATCACAGGACATCCCTTAATTTGCAAACCACAAACAAAATTTGGAATGGAAATATGTAAATCACAATAAGATCCTCCATAACTAATGGCAGGCATTAGGATCCATTGCAAAATGGTTATATAGTATTACAATTCAACATAGTAAGAATGCAGGGGGACTCTGGTTGGAGAGTGGTTAAAGCACATAAAATTGATCCACTTTCTGTTCAGATAAGAATTACTTTATTAATCCCCAATGGGAAATTCATTTCTGTTCTGTTAACGCATCCTCAGGTGGCCAGAAACTTCACTAGGATGTCAAAGTTAGTTTACTCCAAGTCTGTCTAATTTGATATTCATTTGGACAGCAGACCTCATAATATTTTACATGGTTGACAGGGCTCTGTGAATGTGAATCTGAATATCTCAGCGGCAGCCCTGCATAAGGTGTAAGGTGGTGGGTGGGGACCATATGGTGTTTTGCGGTGTCCTGGTGAGGTTGACACCAGGCAGAAACTTCCCTACAGGGAGTGTTGTAGATACAGAAGACAACTCCAGCTGCTCTTCTAGGTGACCTTCATTACCACAATTAACATGCATGCCACTCAAAGGCACATTAGGCTGGAGTGAATGCTGCAATGTAAGCATGAGCTGAGAGGAGATGGGCAAGGGACACAAGGCAGTTAGTCAGTGAGGGGAAAAACTAAAGAGCATGTACAAAATTAGCAAACGAAACTGCAAAGAGTGAATGTAAAAAGATAATTATTGGTTATATGGAAAATTACAGATTTATGTATGTATGTATTCCAGGTGGAAAATGTAGAAACACACAACTTCTCACTGCAAAATTAACCAATACAATATTGTACCTACAGACAAACTGAGACCATGGTGGAGTATCAAAGATGTACAGTACTGCATTGCTGTCCATTGTGTATCCCTCAGAGTAGATACAATAATGAGCTACTATGTAAATGAAAACTATAGAAAACAGCAGCTGCCTGCAGATGGGCAGCCCTCACTGATGTTTAGACCCATGACACCCCGAGAAAGCTGAAATGCAGAACTGCACTGTTTTAATGTTAGTGTGATATGGATTTCCACAACAAACACATCACAATAAATAAGCAATAATGATATAAGAAATAAAAAATTAAAGCCATTACAGCCATTAACTATATGCACAACTTCACTGGCATTAAATGTCTCTTTAGAAATCTGTCATTACCATTCAACCCTCTGATGAACCACAGACTTAAATCAGGAAAACTGGGTTATATCATCTACAAAGCCTCCAATCTTAGATACAGACACTCGGGTTTGTATCAGAAACCCTGACATTAAAAAAATCAATACAGAAAATATCTTACTGCACAATACAGTATCTCATTGCACAACAGCTAATGGGCACATTATTCAGGAACTTTTGTTTGTTCTTCTAAAGCTAATCGATCCAGCACCACAAAGGCCAAACAAGGTGAACACAGAGACCATTACCTCCCACTTTCTCCTCCTTCTCAACACAGACCCAATCGTTTACATGCCTGATCAGGTCCCCAGATACAGAGACAGGGCAAACAAAAACAATGCTTAATTGGTCAGTGAGAGGTTCTGATTGGTAATGACAGAAGAACAGGACAGTATTAGACTGCTGTGTTGTTAAGGCAGGAGGCCTCCCACATTTCTTATTGATCTGCCTGTTTGATGGTTATAGATTAAAGAGGAAGCTAATGAAGACAAGGCTATCTGTGAAAGTGTGGTCACTACATACAAAAGCTATGCCGTGTACAGTGATGATTTTCAATAACACCAATAAACTGGAGGAAACATTCATGGATTAGGGGTGCTAATGGGAACTATATCAAAATTAGAGAATGTAACTCAGAAGAAATAAAATAAACAAGATAACATATTAGAAGTAAATAAAAGCCACATCATTCATTTTAATATGTCTTGCACATTTAAGAGTAATCCTAGCTTAAATACATTTTTATAACTAAGATTTAAATTTCATAACTTACATTTGCATATTGTATGCATTGTACAGTGTTTGACTGGTTTGAGGGTTGCAGACTACATGTATGCAAATTACAACTGACTTTTGTCTTTTTTTTTTTTTTTTTAATTAAAGCAGATAGTGACCCATGGTCATATGACAAACTCTTTAAACAAACTCTTCTATTGCCTGCTGACTTAAACCAACCAGACTTTTATTGACAGGGAGTTGGACGCCAAGTCCAATTGAAACTGCAGTGGTGGCGTTTGCTGACATGAGCTTTGGCTTTATGTCAACGAGACCACTTAAAAGTCTGAAGAGCTTTACACCACTGTGGTTTCTACATAAGGCTGTACATGATGGAGACACATGAACTACCACCTTAGGCCAAACCGTTACTGGGGGATAAAGCACAAATCCTGCAGTTCTTCACTGAACGATGATCAAAAGATCTCATAAAACAAAAAAAAAGGAGAATACTCATGTGATGACATATGGTGGAAAAAATAGACTGTTCTTCACATTACTGTTTTCAATATGAAACACTTCTCACAAGACATCAGTCTCAGACTTCTCCTCTCTTTCTTTTTTTTTTCCAAAAGGAATTTCAAGTGACAAACACACCATAAATATGCACACACATGAAATCACACACATTTACTGTTGCTCTTATTGGGCCTCTAAGGCAAACAAGTATTCATCCTCCTTAACTTTAAATCTGGAGACTCCAGCTCATTATTACACTAGATAAGAAGAGGAAGAACTGTATAAAGAAGAGGGAGGTTGAAGACCAACAGATGGTGAGTTTAAGAAAGAGAAGGTCAAGGATATAAAAGTGAAGAAAGTGAGAGGAGATGGGAATGACAGGGTGTGATTGAAGAACAGATAAAAGAGCCATCTCAGAAAACAAGAGGGAAGATGAAGGTGAACAGATAAAGTCTATGGCTGGGAACTGTGATGTCTTTAGGCCCAAGCTGTTCAATTAGAGTTGTGGATTGCATGAGAGGAAAGTAAACGTCATCTTAACTTACACTGATTTATTCAAAGGTCACAAAGCAGGAAAAGTCAAGGCAGAATAAGGCCTCCTAACAGCTGGGTTCAGGGTGAGGCTGGGCTAAACTCTTCTGGAAAAAGCGTTATCGCAGTCCCTTGAATTCATACGTCAACTGAGAGCGTTCATACAAAAACAAAAAATCACCATGATGTCATTAAGTTGTTAATTAAAAAGGCATTTGAGCAGCACTATTATTTTTGGTGAACAGATGTACATCCGAGAAGGAACAGTGTTTTTGCCAGTTTTCCTAGGATTTTAATCAAACATCCTTGTTTTGGTTGTCTTCTCCATTTCATTCCATGATTCTGAATAGTTTATCAGAAAAGGCCAAATTCAATTTTGTGTTCTTCGTTCTGAAAAGACTTGCAGCCCGTTGGTTCATTTCACGACTGCCACGGAAAGCCTTGATTAAAGAACATCTTGTTCAAAACACCACAGCATAACTGATTGAGTTAAACAGATATGTTACCTCCTGCCAGTTATGAGGACGAGAGCACATTTATTTTTCAAAAAATTGTTTTTGACTCAAATTTAAAATTGTGATGATAGATTTTTTTTTAAAGTATATTAAAATACACCAATGAAATAAATAGACCCCAATCCAGACCCATTACACTTCACAGTGACCTAATTTGACCATAATAAATAATAAGGGGCCAAGACTGGAATTCCTAAGCCTGAATGGTCAAGAAACCAAACTGTCACCACAATGTGTGGTAAGCTACCAAACACAACCCTTCTACAGTCTCATGGATGTTATAACGTGAACTTTACTTTAGGTGTTTAAACTTCTTGACTTTTGACTTGTTCCTGCATTATGAACTCACCTCACATATAATGCTGTAATTGACAAAGGCCTTCATGAAAATAGCTGACCTGGTGCTTTTCAACTTCTGACTGCTTTAATTTAATCCGTTTCCACTGCAGGAACTTTGTGGTAATTTTACGGGTCCAGGGCCGCTGGTGTGTTTCTCCACTGCTGGAACCACCTCCGAAGGACAATCTCCTAGAACTCAGAGTGGACCCAAAAAACTCCCGGGTGGGTCTTAAGGTTTATTCTGTGCTGATTGGGTGTACTCACTACACTGCCAGAAAAAACAACAACAACAAGAGCAGTAAAAAAAAACTCCCACACAACAATTGCGTGATGATCAAAACTGTTGCACAATGATTACGTCGCCTCAAGAGTACAGCAGGTCCTACTCTGCAGTGGAGACATGGCAGCCGAGAGGGCTGAGATGACAGTACCCCTCTCACCCCCTACCTTCCATTACCAGGAACTTCCTTAGTGGAAACGTGGCTTAAGTCTGTTGTGAGCTTTTTAAAACATCTCACACTTTCCTGTAAAATGTTTCACTGGGGTGGAAGTCAGCTGCGGACTCTTACCTCAGCCAAATGTTGTTTCCCCTCCTGTGAAAATAAAGGACTCAGACTTGGTCAGCTTGCAGCTTATCCAAACGATCTCTTTTCTGATTACCTGACTGCAATCTTGACCATGACACCGCTCAAGATTTGTTACTGACAAAGAGGAAAAACTCCAACAAAAAAAGGCCATTTGTTGTAATCTCACAATAGGCTGGCTTTTATCTGATCACTGTAACAAAGAGTGTTATTATGGGAAGCAGTTTGTGTGAGTGTGTGTGTCTATGTGTGTATACACAACTATTGTCATGAGTGTGTGTCTTTTCCAGAAATGGGTATGATGTTCCCCACAAGGTCCAATTACTGCAGCTCAGTAGATTTAGTGCTGTCTACTTGCATCAAAGCTGATCCACATCTAATGGCCTGATCAAGAAAACAAACACACTCCCACCACCCAAACATAACAGCAATCTGTAAAGGACCACCGTGAGGATGGTTCACATACATAAACTATGAGTCCAGCCTGCATCCTTCGATGAATGAAGATGCACTGTGGGCTACCTGCCAGACAAGAAACCAGCAGTGCACTGAACAAAGCTGTTGGCGCTGCCTCAACGCTACATTGGCGAATTCTCCAGCAGCTCTATACACTGTCACTCACTCTCTCCAGCTCTTACTTTCAGTTCTCACTCACACTCACTCAGTCACTCATCTGCTCGTGGGCTCTGAGGGGATGGATTAGAAAAAGACAGGGTCAGGGATCTAGGAGGCTGCCTTGGAGTCTGTCCCAATCGCTAGCATAAGCAATGTACAGTTCAGCATTAAGTTGGCTCATGTAGATTTCGCCTTGAGCGCATGCTGCTCATGGAGCACAAATTATTCACTGTGTTAACTTCCCAAGTGAAGAAGGTGCAAAAGAGTTGTCTGGGATCTGCTGACTGAAACAGTTATTCCTTACACCTCATTCCCAACACTCCAGCTCAAAGTCATCTTTAACACAGACAAACACCATGCTACCAAGATAATTATGGCAGGTTACTACGCAATATCAAATTCTTCTCTCTGCATCTCGTCTTCTAGACTGCAGCTGGACTCAGATGTGCTTGGAAGGCAGAATTCCTCTTTGTTGTGTGGCTGTAGATAAATCCACTCTCCCTTTAAAGAGAGTGATAGAGTTAACTCCACATGCATTGGCTCAGCAAATCCATGTGCCTCACTTCAAAATCAATACTACTAGCTTTAAAATGATGTAAGAATCCTCAAGCTCAGTGAGCACATATCCGTGGAATACGATACAGCTCTGAATTCCTTACATCTGATGGTATCAACCAGAATTATTAGAGATGCTTTTCTGAATATACTTCTTTTAAATCTCCCTAGTTCTCTCTTGGACAGCTGTAGTCCCACGGCCTACTGACCAGAGGAAGAAAACATTTCTGTAGAGTCTGGGGAGGCAAAAAAAAAAAAAAAACTGATCAGGGTAGATAACAAGACTAAGGCCACAATAAATGGAGTTCCACAAAATAGTCCCCTGAACCCGCTGTCAACTGTCAAAAATCAAATCTATTACAGTACACTGTATATCTTTTGTGACTTCAATAAGAGTGAAACAGACAATTAGTGTAAGAGAGTTGAGTTACTGTTAATCATCTTCCTTCAGTATGAATAGCATGTTGCTTGCGATGATAATAATAATGTTGGTATAATCCATTCAAAGTCTGTGTGCCACCACATCACTGATGCATACATGCATTAAATTTGCATACCAAATTACCCTATTATCCATTTATTTTCCTCTAAATCTACAGGATAAAGGAGGTTACGTAATACATAATTTATCACAGAGTGGGAAGATATAGGAAGCAACTGAAATGTCAGGGAGGACCACTGAGTTGCATTGCCAGGAAAAGTGACTTGTGTGAGATGCATTCTGCAGTGTAATATGTAGCACAGTATTGCAAAATGTCCAATACGAAATGAAAAGAGAGAGGGACAAATAAGAAATGACACATGTCCATGATAGGCTCCTTCAAAACTGCTGAGGCATCACTCATTCATGAATTTAGAAAGACATGATATGCATAACTAGACCTCAGGACTGACAGACAAACCCCTCGGTCTCTTCATTTATGAATATACATGTGTGACACTTAGTATTAAATGCTTACTTTTCCACCACATAATTCTCCAACCTCAGGGCTGGTGAGAGCAGGAAAAAGCCAAACAAATATTTACAGTGAGCGCTGCAGGGACTTCTCTGAAAACAAGCCTTATCGATAATTCTCAGTTCTTGCCACCATCACTTAGATGCAGTTAACAAGCCAATTCCTCTCCCAGAGCAGTGGAGACACCGTTTCACAGCAGAAACCTGGGGTTTTAGAAAAGGCAATAATGTCAGTGTTATTTCCTCTATTTTACACTTTCTTTGAGAACGAGGGGGGCAACTGGGGACAATACATTAGAAGCAGCACCATCGCCATCCACTCATAGGGTTTCCAGCAGGATATCATTAAGCAGACATAGCAAACCACCCTGAACACACTACATCTCATCTTGTGTTCATTTTAATTAGCAGATTAAAGTCCAATCAATGGACATACAAATTAACTGTAGACTACATTTGCTCTGCCTTTACTTTTGAGTGTTACATCTGCCTCTGCAATGAAATACAGTGTGGATTCTTGTACTTTAAGCACAAATAAAGTAACGTTAAATGAAGTCACATTCAAAAAGCCTTTAATCTTCGCTTGGCAATACTTTAATGCTAATGTGCCATGGATAAGCCATGTTCATTTATGTTCCCCAAAATCCTGAACTCAGCCAATATCTCTGCCAGAGGGAAGAGGACACAACTGCACTCATCATGAAAAACACATACACCCTCTTGCACTAAGTACCATAAAGTAAAGACACTCAAACAAAAGATAATTGGACAGCTAGAGAGAGGGAGGCTGATGAAGCAGAGTGTTTCTCCTTAAATTTTTCCAACCAGGACAGATGAGTGCACAAGGTTAATGCATGGAGATTTCTGTCTTCTCTTTTTGTGTGTGTGTGTGTGTGTGTGTGTGTGTGTGTGTGTGTGTGTGTGTGTGTGTGTGAGAGCATTTGTTTGTGGTGCTGGCTCAGATACAATATGTTTTCAGCTTTATTAGCCCCAAAATACAGCCTCACATGACAAGAGACATCTCAAAGCCGATGACTTAAGAGAAGATGAATACTGAATGAATGAACTTTAAAAAAAAAAAAAAAAAAAAAGCATAGTGAAGTACACTACATCTTATTTTTCATGTTTCTCCCTCACAGTCTCTTTTGATAAAGTTCAAGAGAAAGAGGGGTAAGATGGTGTGGTGAGCAGTGAGACACATGGATGTGTTTAATTATGTGTGCAGACACGGACAAAGGAGAAGCTGACAGTTTATAAAGGACATGCATAAATTGATCAGCTCCCTTGGCCCTGGCAGATATTTTATTTATGCAGCACTTGAGGTATTAGACACCTTTCGGGCCATCAAAGGAATTATAAATCAAGGCAAGACCGACATCAGCATAAGGAGGCTGTTGAAGAAATGCCTCATAACCACGACAAAAACATGACTCTGGAGATACAATCTAGTATGAGGAGAAATGCTTCATAGAAATAATACGTTTCCATTGTAGTGTACATAAATATTCAGACTTTAAGTCGGGCCTCTGTTATGGTAACACCACATCATTTAAATTTTAAAGTGGGGAAATAAAGCAAAACAATTAGATACTCACACTGGAAGCATTGTGAAATACAGTGTATCAACAACAACAAAACAATGATAGTCAAACAATGATAGCTTTCCAATTTCACTTTCCATTTCAAATCTTCCATCCTTCCAGTACAGATTATCAGAGGTCAAGACCCTTGAGATCCCTCCGCCCCCATCTTTGACTCTTTCACTTTCTACAGCTCTCTCTCTCTGTCTCTTACCCCAGTCTACATGTGTATACACTGTGCTGAATAGATCTCCATTCCTTGTAGTCAATATTTGCATGCGTCTCTGAACGTATCCAGCATGATGATCAGATAAGTTTTTCATGACAAGCAGAATCGCAGAGGGAGTCTTAAATTAACTGACATGCAGCCAAACTGAAATGTGTCATCTGTCATCGTGTAACAATTTCCACTCCAAATTACTAAAATGAACATGAATGACATCTAAGTAATAGTAATGCGATGTAGACTTGTTGACAGTAAAAGTACACATTTTACAATTACAATTAAAAACACATACAGTACAGTGGTAAAAGCAGCTTACTACACGTAGCGATCTAAAATATGCCGTCTGGCAGTAATTCAGCCATATGCTCCACACAGCTGGATACTTTTTGCAGATGCGCCAAACCTTGGCAGCCAAACCAATAATAAATTCTGCTAGATGCATAAAACCAGGATGATTGTGTAGTGTCGATCTTCCAGCCAACAGACACTTTGGTAAGTCCCTGTTTGCTGATTTTTATCCAACAAAGAGCAGTTGAATTGTTGAGCCGAGGTCAACACAATAAGAATTCACTTTTTAACATTTTCAGATCTGTAGCTACTGTGAGCTATGATTTGCTACTGTTAATATAGCCCCCAGTATCCAACATACACTGCAGGTCTTTTCATCCATTGATGCAACTTTCTGACATTTTAACTACGGGGAGGAAAGACTCATTTTACCTAGATGATGGAGTTCATTCATCTACTTTCCCTTGTTTGAAACAAAACAAAGAACCCAATCAAGTTAACTAAAGTCACTGCAGCTAAACTGAGGCAGGTATATAAATCACTTGAACACACAAAGTACTGTGTTTTTGCCTTTTCTAAAGAAAGAAAAAAAAAGACAGACAGCACTGGCTGCTGGGAAAAACTAAACTCCCCTTTTTGTGTTTACATCAAGAGGTGCTGTAGCATGAGAGACAAAATGTTCTCTCTGCACTGCGTTCAGAAATGTGTTTCAAATACAGCTGATGTACACCTAACATTGAACAAGCTAGTAAGTGAACCACAGCCGGTAAATGTATTGCCTCATTTGAGCATGTGGTCTAAATATTTCTGCAAGATCATTCACTACAACAGAGTCCAGTATGCATAAGTTACAAAATAAATGTGGCATGGCTGATGATTCCAGACCAAATATTGGAGGAAGCACGGTGCATTAGTTCATTCATATTCTAGTTCATTCATACTCTAATCCCTACTGTAGACAGAACCCATGTGAGATAAACAATAGCCCTGTTTGCTCAACCAATGTTACAGAAAGACAATATTGCACAACAATCGTACATGAAAGAAACTGTGTAAAAAAAGATATATGTTAGGTCAACGGGAAGCATTATCTGCCAGGGGACAATATCTTGCAAACATCTTACAAGTTGACAGACGAGAGCTGTAAGGAGTCCAAAACACTGACTTCACCCTTGTGATAGCAAAGGTTTTTCTCTGTTAAATCTACGAGAAATGAAAGACGGCCAAGTGCAGCAAAGAGGATCCAGACATTCAAGCCTTGAATTAACAGGCCAATGAAAATGTCTCAAGAGTGTTAAAGATATATGAGTGTTTTTTCAGGCCAGAGAGACAGACAGCAACTGATTTCCCTAACATCCTTTCCTTATTCTAACATCCCTGATTACATGAAATACACGGATGTAATTTTTTATTTTTTTGATAAAAATGTTAATGTCACATGTAACATTTATACTTATTTAATTAGCTGACTTATCTGTTTAAAATTATGCATCTACACTGTACCAACTACGTAGGTGGCAACTTTTTCCATTTATCTTGCAACCCCTTGACCTAAAGGAAAACTGTTGTCTCCAAATTACAGTGACAGTCTGAGAAAAGTACCCTTGTAAAATCCCTGGAATTGCGAAGCACTGGCAGAACAGTTAGTAATGATCAACCAGTGTCAACACATTGCGAAATAAGAATGAGCTGCTGCTGAAATAAGTCTCATTTTACAACTCAGACACAGCTCATAAAAATGTTTTTCTTGAGTCATTTGTACTTTCAGTATCTTCCGAAACAATTTTAATACAGAGAAATGAAATGTATTGGAAACTCAATTGGATTGAGTAACTTAAGTTGGTTATTAAATGTTAAGTTATGAGGGCTCTTAGTTTGACATGGACAGAGCATCAGCCAATTATATGGCTGAGTGACTTTTATAAGGCCAGGGCTGTCCACTCTTTCATTACAGTCCTCTTCCTCTTGTCTTTTGTCCGCTCATTTCACACCACGTAGATGAGAGGATGGATCCAGGGTACAAACTTTGTTTACACAAAACAAAAGCTGAGAACACCATGAAGATGACTTTTTTCAGGTACACAGGGAATTGTGTTCAATCTGTGTTTGTGCTATTAGTGAGCTAATGCATATGGTCAGAGTACACAGCATCAAAAACATGTGTGGTGTGGTTCTCCTCTTGAATAATTATGTCCTCAGTGATCACAGTGGCCACATCACCTCATCGCCCTGGGCCCATTCCCTGTTTCTGTGTGCCATCAACTCTTCCATAATATTCAGGACAACAGTACACCCCAGCTAGGAGGTCAGAAACAAAACACCTTCCCTCTAAACATTTTTGTCAAATCTAATAAGAATAGTAATGAAGTGTTCAGGTTACTGTGATTGTAACGGCTGGCTGAAACTCTAGGAGGACTTCCAGAAAGGATTCCGCTCTTCATGCATTCATTTAAAAGTCAGATCACAGACCAACTTTTATAGTGAAAACTTTTTGTTTACCTGTTCTGTTGATTAAACTGTCAAATAGTCAAATTACTCCTCCTTTAACAAATAATAACTCATCTCATCCCCAGGCCTGTAGTACATACCCACCCAAAGCACAGGGATAATTCTGTTCAAAAACAAATCATTTTAGTGATATAAAGGGTGGGATATCCATCACTACACCTCAACAACTATAAACAACTATAAACAAAATAAAATACATCAGCTACAAATCACAGATATCCACAGATAATTCCCTGAAGTCAAATATATTTTCTGAGCAGGCAATGTGCAATGAAAGAATATCCCTAGTCAAGTGTTTTATCTCTTTCATTCTCATCTCCCATCTCCTGAATGTCTCCAAGCAGGAGCCTGTAAACACAACCCCAGGGGAGTCCTAAAGAGGAATTGAGACTGTACCAGCAGCAGCCAAAAGTGAATCAGAGTTACACAAGTTATACAGAGCTGAACAGGCTTCCAAACAAGCAACTGTGAACTACCGTACCTCTACCACACCGATCAACATATCCCTGCTACAAAGCTAAAAAGCACCCTACTGTTCCTACTGCAAAATGAGACACAAACAAAGACCAAATCAGTGGCAGCTGAACAACACACAGGACTATAGTTGATATTCGAGGACATCATGAAGCAAAATTGCAGGGAACCCAGGTGCAATTTTGACGGAAGGCAGGACTGAGATGGACGGCAAAGGACAGCGGAGGAGCAGATGACAGACATTTTGGCTTTGGTTTAGGAACGTACTGTGAAGAGAGCTGTCAGAACCACTGGGGCATGTACTGATTTCCCAACTCACACATACATGCACACACATACTAAAACCGACATTCATTCTCTGTGGACTAGATGAAACACACTGGCTGTTTCTACAGAGGGAGGCTTTTGTATGCACAGCACCACACACACCTCAGTCCACCTGCAGAGCACCTGAGCCTTTCATCTACGCAGCCCCACCTGCTGTGAGCATGTGTGTGTGTGGGCGTTGTTTGAGTGAGCAAGTGAAAGAGACATCAGACACCATGGATACCTTATTATGCAATTTGCCTGCCACCATGTCTTTCAAGCTATTGGGCTTCTTTCACAAATGTTTTTTTTCTCCCAATTTTAAAATGAAATAACATGAACAAGTGAAAACAAAAAAAAAATCTGACCAAGGAAACATACAATAGCTAATGTGTCTGTTCTCATGTTAAATTATTGATGAATCGCTTTTGATCCCACAAATACAGAACAGAAACAACTAAAGAAAATGTTCTTTTTCTATTGTTTTAAACCAAGAAATAAAAAAACCGCAAATCAGGCCTAAAAACAATTGTTGCGTTTCAGCTGTTCAATTAGTCAAAGTAAAAACACTGAAACATTTTTGCACTTCATTTTACTGACATTTTATTTACATTTCCAGGGCCAAGAAACTGCCACCTAGGAATCAGTCGGATTGAATCACAGATCCATTTTACTGGAAATCTCAACCCTGGGTTTGTTCCTAACAACATTTGGATAATATATTAAGTATTTGTGTGGATGATCAAGTTTAATGTTAAACTAATGAGATCCAAATGTGACAATTAACACTTGTTTGTTCGTGTTAAACGCTTTCCATCTTATCATTCCAAAGGATCCATCACTTTAATCTTTCACTTTGCCATCTGCCATTCATTTCTCTCACCTTTTGCTTTCCTCACCGAAGCTAAAGTCATTCAAGCACTGAAGCCATTCCCAGGACTTTTAAGGACCCTCGTCTTAGCCAAGAGGAGATTTGAGGCAAAATGATGAGGGGGAGGCTGACACGATAAGAGCAGGCAAGAGTGAAGACATTTCATGTTTTAGAGAGTAGTCTGGCACAGAAATGAGCTGAGCTGCTGCAAGAACCTAATTAGTCTAGATAAAGACTTCCATAGTACACTGATACAGAGGGATTTGGTATGGATGGCACGCACATGTGGGTCCATGCACATACGCACACACATACCTTAACAAGAAATGGGGTATTAATGCTGTGCTGATGTATCTGGTAGTGGGTGAGTGGGCAGTGCGTCTGTGCTCTCAGTAAAAACTGGGAGGTCAGCATCAGTCACCGCTTCTGCACTGGCCCTGTGAGAAACCCACAGAAGGCAACATTCTTCACAACAGACCACCCACACACCCACGCCTGGCTAAAGCTCGTTAGCAAACATTTGTCCAGACTCCCTGAGATGTTTAAAAAATTGCTATTAGTCAGATGCAGCGTGCAAGTCAAATTAAAATAGTAACATATGGAGTCCAACAGTGTAGACTTAACTTTTTATAAAACAAACTACACAAATTGAAACAGTTCACCTCAGAGCATGCTGAATTATAAAATTATTTACTATGATATTTAAAGGTACAATATTTATCTCCACTACCAACAACGTGAATGACAGTTTTGTGGATGAGAACTACAATAGTCAAAGGTTTGCTTTGTCACAATTTAGTGGTTAATTTAATTCACCTACAGCACAACCAGGACATTTATAACTGTAACTATATGAAAATGTCAATTTGTTTGTTCACATCTACTCTTGACCTCTGTTTTGTGTGTACTGATGGGCCGGGCCAGACACAAGTTTCCAAATTTGAGGAAATAAAGTATCAAAATATGAACTGATAAACAAAAGCATCAGAAATCCAAAAAGTAAAACATTGTATAATAATAATCTGGATCTAAGATACAAAACTGACAATAATTCTGAATGATTTCTGAACTGATCTTCACAATAGGTAGCGCACACAACACACAAACTGGCAAGGTAACTGTGGAATATCTGTTCTGATGAAGCCTGGAGAAAAACCCTGATATTAGGCTTTCTTACGTTTCTTTAAAGGACACTGAAAGATTTTTGTCCGTCTGACAAGGCAACCAGAGCAACCAGAGCAATCATGACATATCATACATGTAAGACACAGCCTACACAAACTAAACACCAACCCACAAAATAACATGCCTGCATAAACACATGGTGCATGAATATGCTCATAAACATGGGTTCAGACTTGCTTCCCACATGGAAATTCACATATTAGCATAAAACATTAGTGCAGTCAAACACACACAGCATATGTTGGTGACAGATAAATGACAGGAGGGCGCTCAATCGAGTAAGGTTAGCTAGATCGGAACAAAAGGATGGCATTTCTTTGGATGCCTTAAGCCTTTCCCCAAAGCTGCCAACCTGCAGTGGTTATACACAACACAAGCAGCACAGCTGTAAACAACAAGTACAAAAAGAGGTGATGAAAATCAAGAGGAGAAGAATTGCTCAAGGAGAAATGGGGTGGGAAAGGAATGAAATATGTTTTCCTCTCAGATCAGTAAAACTGAACTGAAAACTATGTAGACAAGGCTACTACAGTGAACCTTCACAGCGTCTTATCTAGCTCAACTGGCCTCAGATCTCTCCAGCCAAACATTCTGTGGGCGGTCCCGTGTTTGAGCCCTGAGGTCCAGCCATAAAGGCACCACATGAGGCCCTGTGATCAAAGAGAAAGCTCACTAACCAACTTGGTCCATGTTGATCTTGTGGCTTTGCTCCAACACACTCCTATAACATCATGATCCCTGATGTTGTTGGAAAAATGTAACAATACATTTAACCTGATGGTGATGTAGAGTTCATAATTCTCACATAGACGGCTTGATAGTGAAGATGAGATGAGACTTTATTTGTTGATCAAATGACAATGAGTGGCTAGAAAAAGAGGAACGATATGGTCCATCTTCACTTAATACAGCAACATGACGTTAAAAAGTTTAGCTTAATTTTGAATTTGTGTCATCATGATATTAATTGTCTGAGCTGTATTCTCATCACAATCAAACTTGGAAGCAGAGACAACACCCAGACTGAAACCCATCAAACAGTGATGGATCCTACACCAAACAGCATAAGAACCTTAATCAAACACCCAAAATGTCGAGTAGCCATTTTTAAGTCAACTCTCAGATACAAGGATTTAGCCCTTGTGGACAAGAAGCTTCCTCTACTGCGACAGGTTGTGCCGACACTCAAGTTTAAGAATAGTACTGTTCCGCTTTGCTGACATACTGATGTCTAAGACTTTATCTTGAAGCCAAACAACAGTCGAAACACTCTTGTTTTCCTGGAGCCACATGTAACTCTGAGACAAGAAACGCTGCTCTCCAAGTGGCAGCTGTCCAGGCATTTCGTTCCACTGGGAGATTCAGCCCTCTACCTAAGACAAATAGTCATGTTCTCAACAAAACAGCCAATTCGAAGACTCAGGCTCACCCACACTGAAAAGACACTGTACACTGACTGCTGTGGTTAGAAGGTCAATTGCATAACATCCATATTACATGCCTATGAAGGCGGAGATTAATTCCAAATGAATACGAAGTGGACATTAGCCATTACTTTTTAATGACTAGTGAGGAAATTTTGAGTGATCTTGTCTCTCTTGCATTCACTCAGATCTCACAGTATAAGAGCATATGATCGTGAAATTAGAGCAGCAGTGATAGCCTGGTGCTTTGTCCTAGCACCATGCTCAGCTTGAGAATGAAGAGCCTGAAGCTGTCTCAATATTGCAGCTAGGCCTCCTTTAGCCATGACATGCCACAGATTACATAACTCTGCCACTGTACGGCCCTCAGGCCTCAACTATCTGCTACTGTAGACATGAGACTGTCAGCGACCCCCTTCCCCCACCGTTACATACATATACACATTGACATAGTTGCACACACGGTGAACACTCAAGAGTCACACACACCAGCCTTGTGTCTTCAATGTGCTGGGAGCCGGGTGCAGGCTGGTTTCACACTCACGATTTGGCTATACACTGCACACACAGGAACACACACAGAAAACAATGCTTGGCTGGCTTAAAGAAATGCCACATGACTATGTGAATTACTTGACAGTGCTTGCCTCCACTACTGTGCTCCCTCATGTGATACAAGGCAGCAGCTTGGTCAGGAGATTGTTTATATAGAGCAGCCAGCAAAAACCCTTTTTAAAGGCAAACTATGGCCACAGACAAACTTGGGCAATTGCTGGTAATGGTAGTAGCAGCCACTTTCTTGATTTGCTTTAAGGCATTATGTAACATGCATTCACACATACAGAACATGTTTAAAGGATAATGGTATACAAAATGTTCCTCTTTTAAATAGGGATGAACACTAAATCAACAAAAGGCTTTTCAGCACTAGGATGAAACAGCTTGATGTCTCTGCTCATTATAAGCAAAGGTGGCAGTAAATGAATGGCAATTAAAAAAAAGAAAACTGAGAGCTCAACTCCCACTTACATCTCCTGTAGACAAAAACAGAAAACACACCTATTCAGTTGGGTTACATAAAAAGTAAACAAAGTAAAAATGCAACCCACAGTCCCTTCAGTCACAGAGTTCAACATTAAGTTTCTACATCCTCACACAAAGGTTGGAGTCACTGACTGTAGCCAACTCATCTTGCGCCAGTCACTTGGAGTATAAATCCTCCGCGAATCCAACTTTGAGGCAGTTTAAATTGGATACCCCTTGACATGTCACCAGGGATTTAAGACTGGCCCTGTCTCAGTCAGTCTGTCTCTCTGTCCAGGTTACACTGACACACGAGCACACACACGTAAGATGAACTGGCCAGTTATCATTTCAATGTAAAAGAATGGGTGGCCACCCCACTGAGACAATCTGAGGTGAAATTAATGTGATCACTTAACAAAGAATAGGTAATTCTGAAAATGATTAATAAATAATACTAATAATTATAAATAAACTCCTAGCCCCTTGGTGTCCCAATTACCTTTGATTTCAATTGATCATTTAAATAATTTACCAGGCAAGCATATCAATAACAGAGTTGGTGTGGAAGTTGAGCTGTCTTGCTGAAGGACACATCAGCATGGGGGTCATAAACATGCTATGCTCACACGCTGCAAAAGGAAAACACCCAAATCTCTATGCCTCTCTACAGTCTAAAGAGTGCCCTTGGCTGTTGTTGACATGTAATGATGTGAAAAATACCATTCTTTGCAACCATGTATTCCTATTCAAGGTAATGGCAGGAACACTCAAGCTGACACAAAGATTATCCATGTCATGTCAAGGCTACAAAAACAAAAGAAAAACAAAGTAAAAAAAAAAGTAAATGAATAAACGAATAGTTTAGGACAAAAAGGTTTGAAAAAGTTTCTCAGGCTCATTTGGGATTCAGCCCAGCAGCTTTCCACTCAAGACTAATCTATCCATATTATGTCAGACATTCTCTCATAATCATGATTAAAAATTTTCAAGCAAGGTATATCAGATAATTTATGCATTTAAATTATGCAGCACCGACTAAGCAGTTAATACATCTTGTGACTTTAATAGATCTTGGAACAACAGGGCTCAAACAGGGTCCATTTGGAAAAACACTTTCTCTTTCACATTCACAGAAACCTGTAGTTAATCAGTGACATGTGCTTGAAACAATTGGCTTTTATATGGTCAAACCCAGGAGTGTAAACACAGAAACTCCAAGGGCAGCAACTACTGAAAGGCAACAGTAAATCTACCTATCATATCTATCCTGCACAAGGAGAACTCTGCTGGTCTTTGTGTTGTGCAAATATGCTCCCAATTCCTCCAAGTCACAATTAAGTAACTTTGAACCTTTTATGATGTGATCAGATACTGCCAAAGCAGAGTTTAATACACATTAAAATAGTAGGATTAAGGAGTGCCATTGATCTTCATAAGCGGTTCTGCTGGCACTGAAATTAATAGGCTCTAGCTAGTCTCCTCATGAATAATATGCATGGCTAATTCAATTAGCAAGCAATATCTCAGCTAATGTTCAAATATAGGGAAAAAAACAAAATAATTTAAACCTCAATTCCAACAATTATTCAATTTCAAGGCAAATCTAATCTATTTAAAAAGGAATGACCTAAAGCCCAGCAGCAAATTGATTTAGTGTGTCATTCTATTGGCAGAGGAAATGTAAACATGCTCATCAGTGTGAACATTAGCAGGAGAATTAAGGGAGACATGGTGAATGTTGGTTTGCAACAGTATAGCATATGCATAGTGAGAAGAGAAGAGAAGAGAAGAGAAGAGAAGAGAAGAGAAGAGAAGAGAAGAGAAGAGAGAGAAGAGAAGAGAAGAGAAGAGAAGAGAAGAGAAGAGAAGAGATTGTTCTCTTACCTGAGAGGCAGATGAAGGTCATGTAGTCTCCCTGACCACCAGTGGCCAGGAAAGGGATTTTCTTCTTGGTCCTCCGCTTCACCTGCACAGCAGCAAGCATCTTCTCATCGTGGGGTATGAACACCTCCTTGTTGATAGCTGACTTGGCACTCATCTCTTAAGTAAGCAAGAGTGAACAGATGGCAAAGAGTCAAAGTGGAAAGGACGAGATCCAGTCTTCCCTGAAGAGGAGAAGAGAAAAGGGAAAACAGCTTATTAAATTAAGCAGAAACAAAGTGACCAGGTTAACTGGTCGGTGACAGTATTTCACCACTGCCTCTCTGCCCCAGATAGGGAACAACTGCACTTGAGGTAAGTGAGAAAGTCAGTTTTGATCATTCAGTCTTTGTGTAAAGATTGAGAATGAGGCTATGATGTGTTCAGTGATGAGCAGAAGAAACCAGTCTATTAATATCATGCAGCTGATATATGTTTTCTGTTTTCTCAGCCCTAGTTGAATCACTCCAAAAGTACACACAAACACACAGCCAATCTAGACTGGTATACTCTCCATTGCTGACAGTGTATAGCACATTAAAATAATGACAGAGGGAGCAAAGGGTTCCAAATTGGAGAATGGTTGCATCTCCCTGTATTGCAGCCAGGCTCCACGCTCCATCTCTTTAAATGTGTTGCCAATGTTCTGCTTGGAAGCACCGCCACTCGCAGAAACAAAATAACTTCAGCTGACGCTATTAAGAGCATTGGTAAGTCTCACCGATACAGAGCAGCAATCATGTTTCTATTATCGCAGCCAACATCTACTGGTAAATTTATCTCTTGGTGGCTGAGAATATACTATGAGACACACAGCTGTATGTCTTTTGGTGTCAGGGAAAACTGTCCTTAGCTGGCCCAGTTGTGCCTAACTACAGAATGCAGTCATGAAGAAGTGGGTTAATTAGGTCCAAATGCTCTCACGAGAACTATGGAGCTTAATCATTTTTTCAGCCACACACATTCACTAGAGAAGCACAGGCACTCCTAACCACATACCACACAGGCCACCTCGATGAGCCAATCTGTCTCTCTCAACCAGTGGATAAATTACTACGGGACAAAGCAAGCCAGACTGCAAAACAATGGCTTCATCAAACAGGCCAGCTAATAAACAACAGACTACTACAAAAATATGAGCCGTTACTAAATAAATGCTCAACAGCAGGGAGAACCAAATACAGTCAAAATTCATTGACTGACTAGCATAAAAGGAAAATTTGCAGGAGCACAAAGTTTACATGAGGAGTTAGAAGTGCGTAAGCCAACGTCTCCACCCCCAAACTCAGTGGCTGAAAGGCTGTCATTGTTGACTTGTTGTCATTGTTAAAGTAGGATTACGTCAAGCTAGAAGGAACACATCAACAGCAGGCACTTATAAAACCTTTGGACACAATACCGGCGCAGCAACATAATGCAATCTAATAAATAGTCCTGCAGTAAGTGGCACTTCCATGAGGCTATTCATTTTTTGAGCTGAGTGGCTGAGCTGGGCTGTGGTAATTTTAGTGGTGGTTTCATATTGAATGGCATTACTTGCGAAGACAATGCGTGCAACACAAAGGGGTTGTCTAAGGGAGCTGAATCATTGGCTTTCTGATTCAGTCAAGCACCTACAGGAATTTTATCTCACAGGTTTCATAAAGGTACAATGTATTGTGCCAACCATGATGACAACAGCCCAGTGCACCACTGGTACAATTCTACTGTATGAGTCAAACTCAAGGGTTTGACTCATTATTAATATGTTCATGTTTAAGGCATTGTTGCATATGTGTGGCTTATTTTAATTCTAAAAGTGACAAAACATGTATGTTTGAGCCACATTCTCATTATTATTCATTTTGAAAAGGATAATCAGTAAATTATAGGAATTATTCTAAGTAGTAGTAATGACTGTAGTTAGAGTAATTCTATATTTACAAACTTTTTGTTTTCTACTTTTGGTTCTGTATGAGGCCATAAGCAGCATTACTGCATATGCTGCCTTTCGATCAATCTCCTGTCTTCTCTGCTCTTTCAGCAATGCAAGACTTCAGAGTAAACAAACACGCAAGCCAAGATTTTGGGGAGAGTAATTAGAAATGCTAATAAGTATCCCTTTCTTTGGAATTCAAAAGACGCCCAACATCTCAAGACTGCAGCTAGGAAAACATCTAAACTTTCAAATGAAAATATGCCATTGATCACAAGCACAAAGTTGTTTTTCACCATGTCAAAAGCAGGAAAGCTCTTTCAATGGCAGCCTTTTAAATGAGCCACTCCAAAAAGTTGCACACCATGTCCTCTGAGTATAACAGGCATTTTCAGTATTCTGAGGTCAGCTGTGAATGCATTTATTCATATGTTCACCAAGACTGGTTTTTAATCCTTGTATCAGTGCTTCTAAACCCTTCTGTTGAGGCGAAAAACAATTGCACAGAGACTCCCAAACATATTGTATATTTAACAAACCACACTTACACATACTCATTTACACGGATACAGTAACTGCCTCAGATGAGTTCAACCCCTCAACTAGCAACCTTATCCTTTTATATTTCCATCCCTTCTCACTTATCTGGATCACACAAATAAAAAAAAATAATAACCAGAAAATCCAAATTGACTGTAGAAAAGTCACTGGTCTTGTTGCTCTCTATAGGAGCAAATCAGCCCAGCGGAGTTCCTCTCTGTGGAAGCCCGAATCCGTAGGATCTCTCCCTCTTCCCACCATCCTCCAGCTGAGACGGAAGGCTGCCCACATCTCCCTGCAAGCTGTCACCAGGCAAAGGGGAGCGCGAATCCCCCCTCAGGTGGCCCACTGAAGCATGACGGGAAGGAGGGATAAGGGGTTGGAAGCAGGGATGGGGGATGCGAGAAGCAAACAAGAAGGAGGAAGACGAGGAGGAGGCAGACAGGAGCTTCAAGGCAATGAAATGTAGCCAGCTAGAGTGTGTGTAGCTTATAGATTGACTTTGAGCCATCTTCTGCAGTGCTCACAGTGCAGGGCTGAGTTGTAGCACTGGTGGGAGCCAAGGATCTGCTGTGGCAGTGAAAACGACTTACATATATTTTACAGCTCCTTATCACCCCATTTCCAAGCAGAGCCCCACTCCAAAACACTTCATTAACTGTGGCTGTGTATTGCAGAGCAGTAGCACAGGAGTAGCACTGTTGCTGCTCGTTCCCCAGTTTCCGTCTTGTGTGTTCATCTGAGGTCTGTTCAGTCAATGCTCACAGCTCTCCTGGGACCTCATTGGAGTGAGGTTTTTGAGTCAGCTGCACAGCCACTTCTTGACACGGTCCTGCTCTCCATCCTGTGCTCACAGATCCATGAGAACCCAGCACAGCAGCAGAGTCCAGAGTCCTCTGCTGCTTCTGCTGTGGTGAAATCCAAAAGCCAGGTGGAGGATATGGGTCGTGATCACGATGAATTGAGGGTGTTTTTTCATTCCCTTTGGAGAGGTGCAAAAACTCAAAGACAAACTAATAGTTGGCACAAGCTAAAAATTCCAGCAAGAAGGAATGACTAAGTGTATTTACTCTGCTCAGTAGTGAGGTAAGGCAACCGGCAGTCAACTGAAACTAGGAGGAGAATGAAATGCTGTGTGTGTGTGTGTGTGTGTGTGTGTGTGTGTGTGTGTGTGTCCACTTTGCCAGGACCAATTACTACTTCTGAACAATGACAGTAGAGCAACTTTGAAAACTGTGGACATCCTCACCATTTCACCATTGAAGACAGGCTCAGGTTAGGTTAAGGGCATGGGTTAAACACAAACCCGTGATAAATGTGATAAGCATGAGAAAACACATCTTTGCCTTATCTTTACTTGATAAAGAACTCCCACAACTGATTGGGAATCACAACTTATCCTTAACTTAGTATATTTAAGACTTTTTTCCTGACAGACAACTTCAACATACCCTTTGTATATTTTCAGTCCTCTGATAAAATTGGATATGGAAAAGCTCCAAACTCATCTTTGTGTACATAACCTGGCTCAAATAACAACAGTAGTGTCTTAGACTGAAGCTAGGGGGGAAAGGTTGGGCTGCTTTTAGCTCATTAGCGTTTTTCAAAAAAGAATGGCAATTACAATATTTTCGTAGAAACACTGATAGCACAGTGTGTTTTTAAAGACCAATATGCAGTATTTGCAAGACAAAGAAAATGTTAAAAAAAAAAAAAACATCAGTAAGCACAGACAGTAAGTGCACTGCTCCGTGTTAACAAGCATTTTTGCTTGTGGTTAAGACAGCAACACTGAAACAAATTACAGTCCATTTACCAGCAGTAGACAACAGGCGTGAAAGCAAAGCTACAGATATTATGGTGAAGACAAAACCTTAAAGTGATAGTTCAGTTTTTTTGAAGTGGGGTTGTATGAGGTACAAATGGCCACTAGAGAACTGAGCAGTACTGGCGCATCGTGCTGCAGCGAGACACAGGCAGTGAATGGTTGTGAATGAGGGATTGTTAGTCAGCCTATCAGCTGGTCAGAAAAAAGTAGTAGTTCTAGATAAACTAACTTTTTTCCAACCAGCTGATGCATTGTAAGTTTACACTTTATATCATACTCTTGAACTGGTGTATGATTTTGAGTTGGGACTTCTCGTAGATGGTGAATATACGCTGATTAACAATCCCTCATTCACAACCATTCACTGCCTGTGTCTTGGTGCAGCACAATATGCCAGTACTTCTCAGTGGGGGGGGGGGGGGCTTTCTACTGCAGATATTATACTTAGTGGCCATTTGTACCACATACGACCCCACTTAAAAAAAAACTGAACTATCCCTTTAACTCAATGACATAATGATCAAAAACTTCAGAATTTACAAAAACTTCACTACATAATTCAGAACATAATGATATCTAGCAAGATAACCAACTCAAACTGAAACTGATAATATAATCCTGCTCTTGAAACCATTCATCCTCTGTGTCTATTCCTCCCACACACATTTTACCGAGTTCAGTAACTTTCAAAGACAAAATTTCATTCCAAGCTGCAGTCTGAAAGATGTATGAAAGAAATAAAACACTTCACCTCATCTGTTGCCTCTCAGGCGCGTCTGTCATGTTGACTCATGGCTCTGTACACGGCCTTGATTTTACAGAAAACCCTCCCACAGTGCACACATCTTCATGATTACATCTTTCAAGAGTGATGTCACACAACAGTGACACTGAGCGAGCGATATTCAACATCGCTACAAGCACAGCTGGTGAATGTTACCTCTCTTAAAATAATTAAGAGATTACAGCATCTACCCTGCTGTTTGTGTGCTGGCACTGTCAGCCTGTGATGTGTTCAAATCTAATCCTAAACTGACACCAAGCTACAAATAAAAGACAAAACTCTGTCTCGACATGCGCAGTTAAAGCCTTTCCGTCATAGGCTACTTACAAGCATCATGTTTGTTGATAAAGTGCCAGTAATACCAAGAATTATTATGTTGTACAACTACACAGTCCAGCTCATGCTGAGGGGGAAGTCTCTCTGGTATTTCATCAGTGAAAGACAGCCCATACTAGCAGTATTTCTACTGTGTACTACTCCAATACTTCACTAAGGGAATCAAAGTGTTTCCTCTCACTGATAGATGTACTTTAGGGCTGTATTGTGAAATACCGCGTTAGGGAATTTTTCTTAAAAAATAACCTTGTAGAAAGTGCACAGCAGAACAGTTGATAATTTCAACTACAAAGTAGAAAAAACAGGCCAAGGGCAGGACAGCTTATTCAAGACTAAGACTTCAGACCTGATTTGCCTGTCCAAGTTTTGAGATGTCGGACCAAATCCCTCCAACAGAACCAACTCAATATGCATGCCAGTTAGCAAAGCTCATTAACACAGTTTTTTTTTTCCCCAGCTCAGACATCCAAGATTTTTAAATGTGCTTGACTCAGTCAAATGTGCTACGCCGTTGCAGTACAGTAAACTGAATAAAATTAGGTTTTGAAAACAAATAAACTGGGCTCAAGGAGTGAAAACTACAACACTGAGCAATATCACCAGGCTTCATGGTATAAGTCACCACAAGCTTTCCCAACAGAAATGACAAACTCGTGCTGCAACTCAGCCACTGCTCGCATTCAGTATTTTGGACTCTGTTTTCTTTGACACTCGAATGCCGCAGGTTCTGAGCTGTTCTCTCTTTTCATAGTTCATTTTAGCAGACTCAGGTAACAGACTGCAATAAAATCTTTTCCTGTTTGTTTCTTGTTTGAGAGAGGGGGGGTATCTAGATTTTGCACATGGTCGTCTAATTGAGCAGTAGAGAGATTTCTAGGTTACACGCGATGAAGTGTGTGGTCAGCATAGCGATCATGAAGGGGGGACCTATGGTAGTATATAATTGGATACTGAATGGTGCTAATACTGCAATTTGTTCCTTTATTCCTGAGGGAGTGCTCCAGCAAATTGTGTGAATGCTTTCAGAGAAGGGTGACAGAAAGAGTGAGCTCCAAAGCATTTTTTTCCTTGAGGTGTTTCCTATAATTTAATAGTTCTTTGCTCATTCTGTCTCTTTGTGTAATTGTTTTTTTTGTGAGTTGTCTTTTCCTTTACAATATGTAAGGCAATCAATGTGGTGTGGGACAAAGGGTAAACAACAATACAGACAGTAACAGACACATACCTATTTGTCTCATGGGAGTCTATTCATGTTATGAAATAAAGGAAACTAGATAAGAACAACTCTCCTTCAGCAGCAGGTTTAATACAACCTTACACTGTTCTGTCAAAAAAGCAAGAATATGGTAAAACCCCTCCATTTTCCTGGGTGACTCAGCTACTAGTGGAGGTTATATACTGCCAGGGAGGCACGGGCTAACCACTAATCAATGAATGACATGCTAGGCCCCCAAATGAGCTCATTATTTATAGCCCAGCACCTTACAGCAATAAAACATTTGGGAAGGACTGAGCAGTGGTTGGCAAACAGCAGAAAACAAACACAGAGCACTTACCAACAGACGTCTTCAACACTACTGCAGGGATCATTACCACAGTGACTCAATAATAGGCTTGGGCAATGGCTACACAAAATCAACACATACTCATGTGCACGCAGACAAAAACATAAGCAGCCAGTCCTGTGCCTAACTTTACAACTTCTGCATTGTCTAAGTATTGCAGAATAGATCCATTACTCATATAATAAACACAGAGCAAATCACTTATGCAATGCAAGGATGGCAACCACAGCCGGGGACTGTAAAGTCTTACTCATTTTGTCAGAAACCCTGACAGGCAGGTTTTTGTTCCTCTTTTTATTTCACAAACCACTAAGGAAAAAAGGCTCTATATGTCTTCCTTAATGGATATCGGTTCTGTCCGGCAGCAGAACAAGCAGAGGACACACAGGGAGGGAACCAGCTCAACTGCCTACATTATGCTGTAATTGGACACTGAAGTATGAGGAAAGGTATAAACTCATCTATAGTGAGCCACAGCAAACTGAGCACTTACTGTAACTACTGCATAGGAAGAAGCAATATATTATCACAAGTGTGTTAGATAACAGCACTGGGAGCCACAGGGGCAGGATTAGGAGCCCCAGTGCCAATTTTGAAACAAACAGGCTTCCAGGTCACAGCCTGTCTAAAGGACACAGCGGTGGACACAGGTGGTAATTGCTCATTGGGGACATAGACATTTGATTACAACACAAGTATATTTTGGATAGACAGAAAAAAACGAAACAAAATTCTTTCATAGACAATATTTAATCCTTAAAATCCATTGTAAGAAGCCTGTGAATCAGTTTGTCAGAAACGCTTCTCAAACAGGATGGAACAGGGCTGTTTTCAATATGTAGAGGAGCCCCAGGCTGCACCTGAGGAGTTTTAGCAGGCGTTTGTTTGTTTAAGTGCACCAAACATTTATTTACAAACAGCAACAAAAACACCTTGTTATCATGCTTACGTGACTGCAAAATGTTGTTGTCAGAAATGTAAACACCAGGGACAGTCCAAATGATTCCCTGAGCATTCACACCATGGTGTTTTTGAGATATTTAGTGAGGATATTATTGTCTTGTACGTTGATACTGATGACAGTGAAGATACAGAAGTGCAGCCTACAGTCGTTACAGTCAGCTATTCAAGTTGGACAACAGCCAATAAATTCGTTGAAATGTTTGCACATCCAAGTTATACTGTACGGAGGGGGAGGAGGACGCATACCCGAGCAAATATTGGCCGAGTTGTGACGCGACACCAGGATGTACAGTATGCAGCAACAAGCCGAGACCACGGCAGCCTCACTTTATGGGAGACAACTCCACAAACAGGGAGGCGCGGCTCACTCACAGGAACGCCGTGCCACAAAACGAATAAACGACACGTTTAGTGTGGAAAATACGTTTTAAATACTCTAATTTAGTTCAAGTAAACCCGCTTCATCACCAGGTTTGCTCCAGACAGTCTCAAAGAAACACTCACAAAACAACGCTTAGTTCGCATGAGCAGAGATGAAGTGAAGCGTCACTTAAATCAAGTATTTTCCAGCACCTGCACAGACTGTTAATGACGATGGCTACGCGCGCGCACACTTGTTCGGTTTTAACTGTAAAGTGCTTAGCAACCAGCAGTTTGAAGCAATTTAAACACAGTAACGCTCCCTACATGGATATAAAATGTAACTCAAAGTTTTCCCCACAAAGAAAACTACAAAGACACGCATTAAAACAACTAAAACATGAGCACACCTTCAGGTTAACGCTACTCACCAGTGTGTTTCAACTATGCTTTCCACGTGTGGAGCACAAATCCCTGGGTTGATTCCTCCAGCTTCTGTCACAGTTCACCCACTTGTTTCGGGAGCCCCCTGCCTCACTGTACGCCGTGTGCTCACAGTAAACGGTAGCATTTCGTGTTTAGCATCGCGTCGACTCCACTTTCACGACAGTTAGTTGTTGGCGTCTGAGCCGCGGAGGCAGAGTTTGTTTTGTTGCCTGCTGCTGTTTCTGCGGAGAGACTGACTGTCTGTTTGTGGCTGAGTCCGCGTGCGCAACAGAGTGTGTGTATATGCGTGTGTGTGGCTGGGAAACCAGTAGCAGGTTCCCAGACACACGAGCCCGCCCGCCAATCACGTACAGAGTCACACGACCACGTAACACGCTGCCTCACATCTGCATGTTTGGGGAGTTTCTTTGAATCGAGACGGAGAAAAGTATCTAAGCTGGCCATTCCTACACAGACGTTTAAGATAAAGGTTCATGGGTCATTGTAAAGTAATAAAACAAAACTCTATCAATGACAACGTGTAAAGTGAAGCCTGTTTACGATTATAAATCGAGTCTCCTTCAAATAGTGACCTTAAGTCCTTATCATAAGCTAATGTAAATGTTTTTATTACTACATAGTTGCTTCTCACTCAAACTCTTAACATTTCTGATTATACTGGGCTAGGTGTTCCACATAATGACTGAATGAAGTGCTTAATATGAAAAACAAAAGTTGCATAATCTCATTTGCATTACTTGTTTAGCTTGACATCATAATAGTGTCATATTTATGAGAATATTAAAAGTGGTAATATTGGCATGTGTAATAATCTATGGCAGTTATCACCTTGTCTCTGTGACTCAAATCTAAAATATTTATGATTAGGCCTACAGTAGGGTAGAGTTTCCATGAAAGTACTGAATTAACTTTAACTAGGTCATTCCCTAAGGTCGCCAGAAGAAGGTTGCACAAGAGCTCAGAATTATGTGTTCAGACAGGCCTACGCTACCTGAACATTTTCCAATGGCTCACTGATAGAAGTGTGGGATGTGACGACATACAACTCTGACCAAAACCACTGGCAGCTGTTGGCCGTCATCTTTTGTTTCTAAGGCACATGCCTGCAGAAATCTGTTGCCTGGGAATTCACACATGGAGAGGCAGTGGAGGCGTCAGTGTGTGTGTGATTTTGTCAATCCAATGTTTTGCTTGGCTGAATGTGAGTCATCCAAATTCCCTATAGAGCTTTAATTCCTGATAGATTTGGCTTCTTTTATAAGTCCTGTCTTCAGACTTGGACACTGCTGCCTCATGTGAAATAGTTCAAGCTTTGCTTCTGTTTTTTGCCTCTGGGTCCTTGCAGCTGATCACTAACACGTTGCTGAGGGAAATGATGAGCATTTAAGTCATCATTATTGGTCATGATAGGCAGATGACCAGTTGAACTGGAGCAGATGTCCTAGGGTGAGATGAGAAAACCACAGTATCATATAATGCATGATAAAGGATATACAAATCCACTTGTGGGTGATAAACAGCTGTCTTGTAATCAGATATGAATGTTTCTAATTTCTTCATCTTTCAAGCATTTTTGTGTTATATAGCAATCTGCTTACACACTTTATTACTCATAAGGTGTCACTGTACAAACAGAAGACCAGCTGTGTTAATAGCATATGTCATTCAGTTTGTTTACCAACACAATAACAACAGCTAAAGCTGCTAGACAAAGAAAGTTGAACTTGGCAGTTGGCACACCAGTAATCAAATATGAATGTTCCTTATTCCTCACCCTTGACGCTTCCTCAGGATCATATTACAGTTTGTCTGGATTTGTGATTCCACGGTACAGCAAGCTGCTCAACCATCTGGTGGAGCATGTGGAAATAGTTCATTTCAAGAATTTAGAATTGAAAATGTTCGCTGAGCCTTCTGAGACATCTTTTTAATGCTTACCTTCGGACAGTCCAATTTGATTTACACAGGCCTGTCCTGGTGAGTGTAAATTTGGATCTGAAGGGAAATGTTTTCCTACTATGGCTGTGGGGCCAGAGGGACAGCAGCGAGACGGCGCTGGATACAGTGCTAGACTCTGGAGAGTGAGCTGTACCTCTGTGCTCCCCCACATGAGCAAACGCTTTCACAGTAATGAGTCACTTTTTCCAGGTGGATAGAGAGAAGAAACTGTGGTTGAAGAGGGGAAGAAAAATCATGCTCATGCACACATTGCAAACACACACACACACACACACACACACACACACACACAGCAGAGAGGGTTAAAAGGGCATTAGCTGTTTCCTGCTGGAGAGTTTGGGATTTCAGGCAGTGGGGTCTCTCTAGGGAAAAACTTGATCTGATGAAAGAGGCAAAACACAGAACCATGTCCAGGTTCTGTATGGCACCACCAGTTTCAATAACAGTCTGCAGAATGACCTTCAGATATACTGAAAGCCTGACACTGCTTGTTGCTTGCTCCAGTTCTGAGGTTGGGTTTTGGATGCATGACACGCCACAGAGACTCAAACATCCTGCAGGTTTTTGCTCATGTGGCTCAAAGTTTCCGAGATGTGTTGCAGGAATGGAATCTTTGCGGAGGGGGAAAGTGACCAATCACAGCTACACTTGTGAATTTGTTTGGATATTTTACACAATGTTGACATGTACTCACTTTTACAAAGCAATATTGATTACTGCCAAACTTTTTTTTTTTTTTTTTTTTTTTGCAGAATGGTTAGAGCACTTTTGAACTGTTAATGAGTTATTCATTTAATTTTACATGAGCAATTTTCTGGAGCAGCTGTTCTCCCCTGACCTGAGCACAGTTTATCCACTTAAACTAATCTTTCTACTGTTCCCCTATGACTTTCTATTAAGTAGCTTTAAAGTATTTTATTCATGGTTCATCACTCAAACATTACGAATTATAATCAAATCAAAATTAATTTTTTCAGCTCCATGACAGGCACATGTCACACCTATGGATACCGATGCCTTTAAATATATTTACTTATTCTATATGAGGTATTTAATTCAAAACCTTGAAATCTTGCCTGGAATTTAAAAAGCACTTGTATGAGTTTGATAAAGTTCATCACATTACATGAGTTTGGATCTGCTGAAGGATCCAAGGGGTCAAAAGGTTAATCAGGAACTACTGTCAGAGCTTTACCTGACACTCCCTCTCCTCTGGCTCCACCCCTCCACCCTCTCCACTTTATCCACAATTCCCCAAAATCCTGGAATACATAAACATACCCTCCAACCTGTGACGTTACTCATGGAGCAGCAGTCCAGGCTGGTTGGATTAGGGAGAGTGAGGTACCTCAGTCCCCGTGGTGAGCAGGGTAAACATGGAGATCTGACGATAGAGGAATGGAACGGTGCGAGGGACCCTTTGCTCCAACCACCAGCTGCCTCTCATCTCCCCTCATGGCCAGATGGCCGCCATACACTCATACAAACATACACACTCCCAAATACACTCTCCACCTCCATTTCTGCTTTTCTCCGTCTCTCTGCTGCACTAATCAAACACTGCATTTGTGCGGTTTGCTGTTTACCCCGCACAGTGTGAGACATGAGATGCACACTGGTCACAGAGCAGCAGGAGAGCTCACTAGAGAGAAAAAACACATCCCATTGTGGTCAAGCTGACATGCATACATTACTTCAAAAAGTGAGAATGTGCGTGCACAGTGTGCGAGATGTTGCGTGTTTTCCTTTGAGGATTTTATTGCAAGTGCCTCTGTGTTCCAAGTGGAGAATATCAAACAGTGCAGTGTTTGATTTTCTTTCATCAAAGTTGTTTTCTTGTGGTTCTCGGTAACTTCGTGGAACTCTGCACATTCAGGGAGGCGGACTGAGTGTTTACACGAGGAAAGGGGCGTCTCGAAATTCTTGTTTAGATTTCACATGTCCAGTGAGGTAATAAATGTGTGTGTATATGCATGTGTTCCCCTTCTCTCCATGCACGTTTCACATTATCAAACCCAGTCGAGTGTAACAAAACGCTTTGATAACCTTGAAGCAGTGTGAAATAAGAAAATATTAAAACCTCAGATCTGGTATTGATTGTTTTCCAGCAGGTGCCTGATAGAAAATCTCTCACATGTGGCCCCTGACCAATCACATTAGATACTCCAGAACCATTTGTGATAAATGGCTCTGAGCTGAATAAACTCCTGACCTCTGTGTTGTTTTAGGAAATTTGCTTGCATTACTGAATCTCGCCCATTTTTCATGTTCAATTAGCTTTCTTTGCCTGAGTGCGTTTCAGTTAAAGTCCTCTGGTAATCAGCATCAAGGGGAATACACCTGGAGCAATCACGCTCTTTTGTTGCATGCAGAATTGTGTCCAGTGTAGCATGGAAATACAAATGAGTGGGTTGAGCTGAACGGCGCTCTCTAAAGTACATCTGTATCCCTGTTTACAGCCAGTCATTCTAGGACAACGGTTGTCAAAAGGATTCGTCTGATTGATCCAGAAGATCTGTCAGATCATGGGGGTGATCCATGTGACCTCCCAGGCACTGCTGGAACACAAGCGAGACCTGTCACTTCATTAAAAGGATCCCAACGACTTTATTCCTCACGTTGATATCAGTTTTGACAACAAGTTTTCTTTTTTTTTTAAAGTGTGAATTTTGGAATTGGTCATCTGTATAAATCTTTGCCAAAGGCAGCCATTTTAAATTTTCTTTGAAGGAGCCATTAACCGTCCATTATCTGAGCTCTCGCCAGCCTCAAGTAACGACTTTCATGCTCAGATCAATCATGGCTTCTTTGTTGCTTTGGAAAACATGGCGAAGAAATTTGCTTTCAGTCCTTGTTTTGGAATACTGCATTACAAATAAAAAAATGCTACTCAATCAATGACACATTTAGTTTTAATGTAAAAAAAGAAAATCAATATTTAATTAAATTCAGATGCTTTATGAGGGAAAAGGGAGGTCTCAAGAGGGAGGCCTCACTAATGATGCACTATTATTCTGTTTACCTTATCTGGCTGGACAAATATCCAACAAGAGTTGAGTTAACAGTTCAGTGTCTGGTCTTTATCTTGAAGTGAACAATGTCTCACTTTTCAGTCTCTTTTTCCCTGATTTATAAAACAGTGGATAAACACATTCAGCCATGAAGCTACTGAGAATCAGTGGACCTGGAGAGACAGAGTCAGAAAGATCTATAACATGTCATGGGTGGGTATATCTTCATTTTCAGATTCAGATTGACACAATATGAAAGCAGTGTTGATGTAGTTGACATTACATCAAGGCAGCTAATGTTGTTGTGGTTCATTTTCTTCATCTGGGTTGTTATGAATAAGGAATGTGAATACACGGCAATCTCTTCCTCTAAGCCTACATCTGTTTGGCTCCAGAGTACAAAGGAAATACAGTGGAATGCAAAACACTTCATAGCTGTGATATGTGTCACAGTCAGTCTTCTATACTTTCCCCTTGCCTGTTATCATGCATCATGCCAACTCTGGAGAAACATTTAATCTCACTTTGCCCACAGGCAGCAGCTTAACTCAGGAGTGAAAACAGGATTTTCAGAGGGAGAACCCATCCTGAATCAGAGCGTATACTCTGGGGTGTGCTCAAGTCAGATTTCAGAGTAACTCACTGGGCCAAAGACTAACTGTAATGGAGCCACACACCATTAAACACAGCAAACTAAATCCATCTCCATCACCACAGCGAGGGAGCTGAATGATAGACGGGTGGCACTCTCTATGAGTCACTTCTGTTATTATAAAAGATTCAGATCCCTAAAAGCCTCTTTGGAGTCTTTGGATCTACATTATATTGAAGAAATCTTCAGTATGAACCCTCAGCTTCTTCAATAGATAGTATTGTAAATGCTGGGACCTGTAACCCCTGTATCCATGAGTCACTTAACACTGGATTGTTTTCTATTACAGTAGCTCTTAGCAGCATGTATGAGTCTTTTCTCACTGGTTGCCATTCCTGTCTCGACTGTCCCTGGCCTGCCAGTAACCCTCCTCTCACTGCTCTGCACCCTTTTACCGTCTGATTGCCAGATAACAGTCAAAATTAGCTAATTTAGCCAATCGATGTAGAGAGCCCTCCGGGTGACACAAAGAGCCAAGAGTCCAATTTCATTTTGCACGTTCCATTTGGTCTTTTATTGTTGCAGGACAAGTGGTGTCACCCCAACGCCATAGAGATGCACAGGAGGCACTGACTTATTTCTTATTATGATTCTGATATCTGGGAACAATTTGGGACAAACATGATAAAAAATGGATGAAACTGAAGATGAAGTCACCAATGAGGTCCTGAAGCTGATGGCGTTAGATGGGCTTTTTGATGTTGCTGATCCAAAGGGATCAATTTATAAACACTGAAATTATCTCAGGGTTTTACACCAAACCAGCTGAATTGAAAATTGTCCCCGGTGTCCCATTTCAGTCTCTGCCTGCACCTTATTTCCTGAAATTGCAGTTTGATTGGCTTTTATTTTTTACCATTAAAAGCAGAATTCCCTGTTGACTCTTGTCGTGTGATGATTTGGGCAAAATATCTCCCACGATTCGTTTTTTCCTTCAGGTTTGACAAGTCAGCTCTCACACTCCCATCATGCCTAGGGCAAAGATAAGTTCCTCCACCACTGCACAAAGGAACCTGACACTTGTCTGTTTGTTTCACATGTATTCCCTCACAATGGCGGCTCCTTCGACTGCATGAACTTGACAGAAAAACAAGATATAACCAAAAAAAAAAAAAAAAAACAGGTTCTTGTGAGTGAGGCGATGCAAATTTTACGCAATTTTGTGTTACAGTGCTTTAAGTCAAAAGGTCCCTGGGGCCAGAGTGGATTACTTTAGAAAAGGTTCCCACAGCAAATAGCCAGAGAGAAACTTTAACTTGCAGTGTTATGCACGCTGGAAAAGACACAGCGTCTGTAGCTGTGGCTGTTTGATCACACTTGTGCGTTTATGCATGACCATGCAATTCTCGCGTGCTGCAAAAAGTGATGATGCAAACATCTTGGCTCACAACTGGCCCATCTCATCTCTTGAGACATCATGTGACATGACCTCATCAGCTGAGAGGGCACCCTCCGGATCAGCTCTGAGACTTTAATGAGATGTTTATCATTTATGCAGCAGCGTGCGTGATGTCGTCGACTTCAAGGCAAGATGAACAAGGTGGATGACCTAAGGCCTCCAAATACTCTTGCAACAGATGAGATGTAGTGGTGTAGAATGTTTATGAACCAGACTACTAAAGGTTTGTTCTAAGACAAGAGGAGTCCTTGGCTTTATAGCCATCAATGACTCAACATCTTGTAAACAAGTCAATCACCAATATGTCACATATCCCTCCTCAAATAAAATCCCCCTATGGTATCTGAATGACCTTGCCCTTCAACATCTGTTAACAGCTGTAATACCAGTCTGAAAAACTCCATATGAATTGACTGGTGGTAAAAATGAACCTGATTTCATGGGCTCATAGAGCTGCTCTAGGCTGTGAACCACACAGAGCTTTAACATATGTTTTCCTGGAGCCTTTAAACTCACAGTTTAGCAGCAACAGAGTGTAATGGATGACATCAAGATAAGAGTCTTGGCTCTCTTAAGTGTTTAGCCCAGACTGAGCATTTTCCATGGAAACATATCTAGACTGAACTGTCCAAAATAATGGGAATAACATATGTCAGTTCTTTTTAAGGTGGAATTTCTATGATTTAATATGTGAGCACAAGAGGTCAAGTACACAGACGGGTTGACAGAAAGAGCTGGAAATAATGAGTCCTGCGTTATTATTAGAACATTTTTCCAAACAATCGGAGCAGCAATTACATGTTTCTCCATCACAATGAAAATGCAGGCTTTCAAAGGGAATTAATGCAAAACACACACTGGAAACACACCAGACTGCTCAGTAATTAAAGTTCAAGCCATTTGTTGTTCATCACAAACACAAAATATCCAAGGCTCTCTATAATGCTGAAAAGCACTCACTTTGAAAAGTTATTGCATTGATTAAAGAAATAAATGTAGCGGCAAAGCAAAACTTGGTAAAAGCCAAAGAGTTGACAACCAGCCCTGAGTGCTTCGGTGAGTTGAATGCTAATATGAGCATGTAAACATATTTACAACATGGAGGGATGAAGGAGGGTGTAATGTTCACATTGTAGTTTAGCATGTGCTTACATGTGTTCACTGTGCTGAGGCTGAGGGGGATGTCATTAGTTTTACAGGCATTTACTCATCAGCGTATTGACCTGATAGAGCTTGAAAAAAGTTAAGGGAGCATCAAAGTCATTACAATCCATCCTGTACTTAATGGCATGAAATGGCAGTCCAATAGCTTTTGAGACATTTCACACAAAACCTCATGGTGCCATTAGAGGATCAGATTAGAAGTCAAGGATTTACTAAAGTCATTAGGATTCATCATCAGGGGCAGCATGAATCTAAGTGTAAAATTTGGTACCAACCCATCCGGCAGATGTTGAGATATCCGTTGGACTTCAATGGTGGACCGACCACCACCATCCTTTTAACCACACCACTAGCCCGGTTAAAACCCTGTAAGATCTCATCACTCTACATCATGTTAGCAGCGGGTACTTCAGCCTCCAGCTACCGTGAAATATACCCTGACAATTACCTCTTGACAAGAGAATAAAAAGCAATTGATCGAGACAAGGTCACAACACTGATCTTGTAGGGGAAAGAGCAAGTTCCCATCAAAGGAAATTTCAAGGCTTACCTGAAACCAGCTTATCAGCACATCTGCTGTCAGGGCTGACACAATCTATGGCAGGCTGCTCACTGCAGGCACAAGGGGTAAAAGTCAGAAACACTTTCCTAGAGCGAGATCTCCATGACATTAACAATGACTTTAACTGGCTGTGAACTTCAGCAGTGAGGAAGAGCAGAGTGCTACTTCCTTACAACTGAACCATGCAGATTGTTCAACCAGGAAGCTGCTGTGTTGAATGGCAACAGGTGCACCTCTGCCCCCATATCCCCCCCACTTGTATTGTGCTACTTCTTTTATGTTTTTACTTCCTGCATTTTAATTGTTTGTGAGGAGCACAATCTATAAATGTCATCCTCGGGTCTCCTCCCACCTTTTCTTCTGTCACATCATCCACCCTGTCCTCCCGAGGGGTCTGAGGAATTCCACGTCACTAGGTGGAGCCATGGCTGATGCATCGTTACTTCCCATACACACTGTGAACACAATAGGCCAGATCCCGCTGGAATAGGAGCTATATAGGGAACATCAGAAGCTGCAGAGAAAGGCAAGAGTGTATGCTTGCACATCTAGATCCCAACTACAACTGAATCTTGATTTGCAGTGTGCGTCAAAAACTAGGTTGGAATTTAGTGCTGTCAAACACCCCGGTTTAAGCGCTGGATTGGGACATGTCTTCAAAAAGAACAGGATGTTCTTGCAGCTCCCACTGTGATGCTGCAGAACACATCTGATCACAAAACTGACAAGAAGGTGGATACAAGCTTACAAGCTGCTGAAGAGGAGCGTCAGCTATTGATGATGTGATACTTAAAGGCTGACTGCAGTAGTCCACTGTAAAAGCAAATTGTTAGGAATAAAGAAGAGTGGATGATATTCTCAGTTTTAAAAGTGTATTTGATGATGCAAGAGCTCTGTTGTTCCTTCCACACTGACTTCATCTAATCTTACACAAGCTGTTGTCTACCCAGTTTTAACTGTCGCCTGTAATTAGAGTCATCTTCATCATCTTTAGCATCACCACAGTGGACATCAAGGGGTGTGAGCTACTCCCCAGTCCCCACAGCCACTTACACCTCCGTACTCCAGCTGCTCAGCAGGTGACAGGGAAAAAATGTGCCACGTCCACTGCAGGGGGGATGGGCAGGAGCCCGCAAATAGACAAAGTGTCTGCGGGCGTTCTCTGATCTAATCTCCTCCTCAATCTGGCACCTGGGTTTCTGCTGGGATGCCAGGTAAACATGAGAGATTTGGGCATGGAAACCTTTGGAAAAGTTTGGAACACAGTGAGGATGAGACGACAGGAGAGAAACTGAGGGAGCACAGATTGTTGTACGCTGCCCTCTGATGGAGAAACACAGCCAGTGCACATGGTGTGTGTGCAGTGAGGGAGCTGTGTGAAAGAGCATATGTACCTTTGAAGTACTTGCACTGTAAATACAGTCTTTACACATTCTGCCTTTGAGAAATTATGTCCAATCAAGCATAGATAACACTGTTTAAATAAAAATTACTTTATTTTTTAAAATAAATGCATTTTTTACAGTCAGAAAGCAGAGCAGCAGGACATGCACTGCTGCTCTTGACACTGGAGGCAAATAAAAACAACATCAGAGAAAAAACAAAACAGACTAGGCTTGATTTTCCTCTTACCTCTGTTCATTTTTGCTGATTTGTCTCAAACTCCAGGGTCTAAACAATGTGGGTCTCCTTCATATGGACATTATTAAATGGCACACTTCGGCTGTGACAAAACCAGACAAGTACGTGAAGCATTTCTAAAAAGGCGCTGAGCAAATTAAATTTGCAGGAAAAAAAAAAAAGAAAGAAAAATGCTCAAAGTATCAATGTCAGTCTAAAGAATGAGCTAAAAATGATGCAACTTGAGGCCACAGATGATCAGCCACAAGTTGTAGAGGAGGAAGCAGAAAAAAT
Source organism: Caranx ignobilis (assembly GCA_021432705.1). Taxonomy (NCBI): domain Eukaryota; kingdom Metazoa; phylum Chordata; class Actinopteri; order Carangiformes; family Carangidae; genus Caranx; species Caranx ignobilis. The sequence goes on from MU269985.1 coordinate 15,462,683, forward strand.
CGATAAAGTTAAGGAGTAATGCAAGAAAAAAGAAAACATTTAAAAGGCATACGTATCTGAATTTTAGAAAAAAAAAATAATATGTACTCGACAAACATCTTAATCAAACCTGGAGTTTGAGACTAGTGTTATCTTCATATATATTCATACATATATTCATCTGAAAATTCAGTAAGACCACAACATTAGCAGGCACAATTCTGAATACTACACATGTTGACAGATGGCTTCCCCCCTTTTTTTCTGAACGGAAAGACTTCCACACCCCCCAAAAAGCAGAAAAAAAACTGTACAATTCTATAAAACGTTTGTGTTTTTACATTAGTTACAAAAAAATAATACTTTATTTACTGATCCTTCATACTGAGGACAGAAGAAAAAAAAAACGCTTGCATATTCATTCTTCAAACTCAGTGACCTTTTGCTGGTGTGTAATGATAAAAATGATAATAATAACAATATTAATACTATACGGTGTGAGAAACAGGATGGCGGTAAAGTAAAAGTCGGCACAAGGAAGTGACAGTCCCTTGTGTTATGTAGTGTACACGCACAAAGCAATGAGATGTCAGGGATTCAGATCTGGAGTGTGCCATTGTGATTTTGCTACTTAGATATGCGGTCACAACAGCAGCCAAAAAAACCAGACACATTCGGCAAAATGTTAATGCGTTAATGACACATCCAGGTCAGAAGATGAAAAACCTATACTGTCAAAACTCTGCTAAAAGTTTGGAAAAGATAATGTGCATTTTAAAAAATCATTTAGCTTCTTGTCGATTCTTTAAATATATATATTTTTAAAAACTAACCATTAAAACTGTCAGTGTGATGAGATGTTTTAAATACACATGCACAAGTGATCTAACTTAGTTCAACATCACCAACCACAGTTTTTAAAAGGCGTCTTAAAGAGACAGTACACAGACCAAACACGAGACTAAATGACTTTTTAAAATGAACGTTTTTACGCAGCGAGGACATTTAGGTCGGTTGGAAACAAACAGGACACCCACCCTCAAGTGCACCGAACCGTAGTGTGTTTTCAGACATGCTCACCATTAGCAGTCTATCACATCCAAAACAAAGCTCAGACTCTCCGTATCACACCTGTCAGCTAATACAATGACGATTCAAATGGAGAGAATAGACTCTCGGGCTCTGAAACAAAGACAACAGACATCAAAAGCAAAAAAGGAAATTTAAAAACAGCTTATTCATAAACAGGACTGTATAGTGTAGAAGTGCTTACATGTGACTTCAAAGAGATTAAACCCTTCATAGAGAGGATAGGATGCACACCGGTGTTTACAGATACCCCCCTTTTTGATTGGACTCTTTGATGAAGCCCATCTTTTAGGATAAATAATTAGATATAACTGTATCTGAGGCACTATATCACAACATGTTTTCATGACAGTTTGATGTCGGCTCCTTTAGTCCAGTTCTAGAAGAGAGAGAGAAAAAAAACACAGCGAGACAAAGAGTAAAGAGGAAATAAAGGATCTTTGGGATTAAATCTGGTGTTTGATTGGTTTTTAAAGGGTAGTCATGGACGTAAGTTGATGGCCATCAGTCCAGGAGGAGAGGAGGCAGGAAATCATAGGAACACTGGACAAACATCCCAGTTCAGGCTTGTGTAAGGCTTCTGCTCAACCACAGGAGTTAAAGTTCAGAGTTCATCTGGACTGCATTCACTGCAAATTAGTGTTGTAACAAATGACCTTGCTGGCGTTGATGCAAAAAAACAACAATTTCAACAACTGAAACGGTATCAGCATGGCAACAGCTGTGCTGCTCTGGACGCTTCAGCACAGCTCCAAACAATTAAAAAGACTGAGAAATAGTAGAATAAAATAAACCCATAAAATGTGTTCCACCCCCCCCACCGCTTCCCTCCTGGCCCCCTGACCTACAATCGTTGACCCCTGGTGGATGTGGGGGGGGGCGGCTCAGACCCAGCCGCTGGTCAACTTATAGAACATCTCCTCGTCTAGAGACTCGTTCTGGTCCTTGGCACGCGTGGACAGGAAGATGTAGCCACCAATGAACTCGTGGACCACCTTACAGTCCACCTCCGCACAGGTGAAGGACAGACTGGGCTCGTCTGCAAATTCCACCGTCACCTGAACGCACAGAGCACAGAGCATGACGTCAGCCGAGCTCTGACAGTAACTGGAGAAATGTAATCATGTTTGGTAATGGAGACAACAAGATGAACAGCACTGCAATGTAGCGTCCAGTGTTTCCCTGAATTACTGTTGACAGAGCCCAGAGTACAAGAACACGGCCAGGAAGAGGCTATTAAAAGTCACATCTAATACAACTCTGCTGGAGTTTTCCATAGAAGGAAGAAACATTACACCCACCCAACAACTTCTAGGCATTTTCCTCCTTCAACTTGACCCAACATTTTTTTTTTTTTTTTTTCAGACAAAAGGCTAAAAATCTATGCGGCAGAACCAGAGCTAATCTTTTACTCCACTCCTTCTCTTTCCTGTTAAAACCTGGCACATACATTATCCACAATGCAATTCAACTACTGAAGCTGAGGTGTACATATTTTCAATTTTTTTTTAAAACTTGTAGTCTTCAGCTGTAGCAGATGCTGAATCAGGAGACATCAGACTCTGAAGCCGTATAAATGCTGCACAAATTATTTATGTGATCTGTTAATCAGTGGTTTAAGCTGACTATTTGTTTTGGCTCTAGAAAATAAACACTCAATACTCAATACTCCGAGGGAGCATAGGACTAGGAATATAGAGGTTTATTCAAGGGAAAGCTAATAAAATAAATTATAGTTTCCAAATATTTCTTACCATCTTGATCTCCCAGTTGACGTTCCACTGTTTCATGTTGCTAAAGCGCCAAGTCTTAATGGCATCTCCAGAGTTGGGGTCCATCCGGATCAGACGGTTATAAGTGATGCCGATCAGCTCCTCCTTCTTTACGCCATGGAACCTGCAGAGAAGAAGACAATCCACTGTGAAATTAAAGTGGGTAGATTAAATGATCAAATGAGCACATAAAACTGTGGGTGATGGAGATAAAAGTATAAAAGGCACCTCAGCAGTTTACTGAGCTCAAGTCATCTGGGACAAAACTTACTTGGCGAGGAAATGAGTGATTCCAAACTCAGGCAGGGACTGCCACGCCTGGATGAAGCGCATCTTGGCCTCGATGAGACTCATCTGGGCCACATTCTGGTGGGCTTCAAGGATCCGGGCTGAAATCTGACAAATACACATTTGCAAATATTACATTTCAGTACGCTCCCATCAGTTGAAGTCACCAAAAACACATTAACACATTCCAAAAGTGAACAAACTTATCCCATCACCACACTTCAACCACCCAATGCACCCAGATCCAAACACGCACCCAATGCATAAATAAGCCGTGGCTAACTCCATAAAGCCATCAGCACACACAGTGTTGGCCAATACCCATAGAGCTGTCACGCTAAAAGTCTACTTCACACAGCTAGGAACTAGAAAGACAGACAAATAATAAACCTATGAACACACTGAAGAGTCAGACTATGGTTAGTAAGCCAAGGGAAGCGCCTTTATCTGTGTGAGAGTGCACGCATGTGTATATTTTCCCACTGTCTTTAAACTGAACATATTATCCATCAATTAGGACGGCCACCATAAATCAACTCTCTCAGATGAGGATACTACTGTGTTTTATTTTTTTCATGTTAAAGAGTTATGAATGTGTGTTCACGACCCTCTTGATCACCACTGATTTCAGTTCATACGAGTGCGATATGAAAAATGTGATTCATCTCAGCGAACAACATTTTTCCAGTGTCCCACATGTGGCACTTGGCTACTAAAGAAACACAGCAAATGTGGTTGACAGAAAGTCATTCATCATTTTGTTGCCGCTAAAAAGAAACACACATGGACACAGCACTAAGCACTTGAAGGCATCGACAGCAATTCAGGAGTAAATGTTCAACAATTATAATGAACTGAAATCAGCATCTGTCTAACGGGTGTGGTCATCAATCTATAAGCCTATAAAATTAGATTGACCACGATAAATATATAGATTTGTGGACCAATAATGTAAATAAAAGTACAAAGACAATAACAATATGCATCATATGTTTGTCTTATGGCTCCCTGAAGAGATAAGACAACACAGAGAAAACACACAGACTATCAATAAGTATACTATCCATTCTTCTGTGACTATAATCTAGGATGACTACGTCCTACGGCTACTTAGAGCTAGGTTAATATTCAGCGTCATGCACTTATATATGGTTTTTTTTAGGCACGCAGTGGACACACAGCTCAACTTACCAAGTCCCTGATATAGCCTGGCTGAAGAGGGGAGGTGGGGATGGGAGGAGGACACAGAGGAATGAAGGAGATGCATAACAAAGTGAGAGGAAGAAATACTGGATAAAGAGTACAAGCAAGTAAGATCAGTGTTGAGGGGAGAGTGTGACGAGCAGGAGACCAGGGCTGTAATAAAAAGGGTCAAAGTTGGAAGAGGGCATCATGCAGTGTTCGACCACAGGAGGGACAGCGTAGCAGCAAACAGACAGTCTTTAATTCATACGTTTCAGGTCTACTGATTTTCACAACAGGCTACATTATGGGAAACACACTGCTTCCCTGTAATTCCTCTTCCATCCACAAGGTGGTGATGCATGCTAGGCACCAGACACTGGAGGCACCAAAGTGTAGGAGTGTCATGTCTCTGAGCTCCAGGAGTTTATTATTATGACCTTATGATTTGTTTTCCCTTACGTAAAATGTACAGATTTGGCCGGAGACCATTTTAGTCCACGTAATCTAAAAAATCCTCTGTGTGTGTGTGTGTGTGTGTGTATCCGCCGGGAACTGCAGCACGGAAGTCTCCTCAGACAAATCTTGCCACAGGAAGTCCAGTTTAAGGGAGATGGGGAGGGGTCACAGCTGACTGAGAGCTAACGGGCTTTTCCCAGACAGTTTTCCCGCGCAGCATTCCCAGGCATGGTTCATTTCCTGGTGCCCCACACCCACTACATGAGGACACTATATATGTGTGTGTGAGTGCACAGGCACATGCTCATACTGTACATATAGGCCATTAGCCTTTCATGCTGCGCCTGGGGACACCCTCTATCAGACTGGGTTTGAGGGTGAGATTGGAGCTGGGCCAGAGAGAGCCACAGCCCCAGACAGACACATACTGTACACCCCCACACACACACACTGTCAGGGTTACACTGTTAAAAAGTCCCAGTCCTGCCCCTTGTTAAAGCAGGACTCTGTTCCATACAAAGAATTCATACCATGAAGGGTTTTTTCTTTATTCATCTTTGGTAAGAAACACTGAAACATAACACTGGAGTCCTCTCCTCCTATTGTCAGTAAAGTGGGTCAGGGACAGTGCACTTTGACATTTGAGCTGCTAATCATTGTAATCAAGATAAGACAACTATTATTTTGTCAGTCTTCAAAAACAACAGCTCCCATGAGTGTGTGATGACACACACAGTGTGATTGATGAGAGGTGAAGTTCCTGCTTTCTACTAAAATTATTTCTGCTACATCTTGATTAGAACAGGAGGCTCCTAAAATATCAATATTATGCTTTTCAGGAAAACAAATGAGAGGAACTCTCCATGGGAAACAGCTGTGGACCTGGACCAGGCCTCTGGGTTTAATGGGTAAAAGTGCATCATTTGATCTGGTTTGTGAACGTCTTTGCAACTTTACTTGAACTGGTCACTTTAGCACTTGAAGAAAATGATGTTTATTAGAAATGGTGAATCACTTATTGACCACAGACATGAAGAGAGAGAACTGACACTCTGTGGTACTTCTGCAAATCTGTGTGTTCACTGGGACCACGTCATAAAATGCATGTTTCCTGTTGTTTATGTCAGTTACATCATGGGTTCTGCAGCACACAGAATCAACTGGCAATGCTAACATCCACGGATTGAATGTGATTCCTCTTGAACCACCAATAATATTTCATGACGTTTTAAGAGCTACATTTGAAACACAGCTTTCTGGAGGTTTGTTGTGCATCCCTGCTCAATGAGTTCTGTTAAACATCCATTCTCCTTGGATTCTTTCTTTTCTTCCTAGACATCCATTTTATTTCAGACTATTTCTCAGACCTTTGCTGAGTCATCACTTTCTGTGCCAACATCCCTCCAAACACGTCTCTATCCCCCCAGCAACATTCAACTTTTCTAGTAGAACTTAAACACATCCAGACGGAGTGAGTAAGCTATGATGGAGGCCACCCACCCTCTCTCTCCCTCCCTTCCTAACCCATCTCCAGCTCACACAGCCATGGCAGTCGTGTACTCAGCTGTTCCAGTGTGCACACACCAGCCTGTTGCTTACATGCAAATCCACTGGGAGCATTGTAGAATTTTCCTAACACTTGCATGAAAGTTCATTCATTCTTCTAAAGTGTTTGAATGTTACACCTGCTAATTAAAATGTTTACTATAGACACTGGGTTGTGGCCACTCCCGTTAGGCCAAAAAAAAAAAAAAAAAAACTTGGATTTTATTGCTTCACCTCTGTGTAGGATAAACTACCTACAGACTGAGGGGCTTCTTTACCATTCTGGCCCTTCTGTCTTCAAGCACAAAGACCCAGATTCGAGGTAAAGTATCTGTTACAGTCTGACATGGGCTTTCCTCTACTGTAAGCAGCATGTTGAGTGGTTTGGACGTCTGCTGTCCTGGTTTCCCCTCGGACAGAATGGGGTGGGGTGAGGGAACACAGGGAGGAGAAGGAGGAGGAAAAGCAAAAGAGGGGGGAGTAGAGGGAGGCCACATTCCAATGCAAGACAACCCTGATGCCAGGAGGCACCCATCTGGGAAGCATCAAATGCTGTTCCATCCAACTCCACAACCAACTCATCAAACAAGTAAACAACCTCCCACAAAACACACATTAGACCAGATAGTTACCATCTTCTTTCTGTCTCTTTCCAACTACACACTTCACCTTCCACGCTGCACTAAATAGACCTGATAGTGCTACTGTGTACTGAAACACAGCTTACCTGCTTGTTCTTGTATTTCTTCAGGTAGCGCGGGGACACCAGGCACTCTGGGTTGATATCGGTGGTGATCGGCTCGAAGAACTGAGGATCTGGGTTCATGTGCTGCATCTTGAGGAAGGACAGAATGTTCTGGACCTCCAGGTTGTAGGAGCTGTCGGCCATGGTCTTCCCTTTGGAGGCCAAGCGGCATGCAGCCATCCAGTGGGCGTACTGCTTCTCCTGGAGGGTTAGACAGTCAAATCAAAAAAACCTGTCAGAACCAAAAACGTTGTAGATTACAGTGCGATAACTTGACAGTCTTACCGTGTCACACCGCAGCCAGATCTCATTCATGCCATCGGCCACTGGGATTAGCAACTTGATGTTGAATTTCTGGCCCGAGATGTTAACATCTGGAGTTACCTCACAACCTACACATGTGAAGCCACGGTGCAGAACGGAAAAAGAGGTCAAAGATCACAGCCATTCTTTAGACACAGCAACAAAGATAACACACACTTGCAACAGTAAAATAAAGCATTTCATTCCTTACAGGGCATGAACTGACTTTTTTCTGTGTGTTATCTATATAAATGTATGTTTATCTGCACCTCTAAGATTCATTTGGTGAGCAGGTGTCCCATGTGCTTCTTCTTTACTCTTGTAACAGGAAATTGTGATGTCCTTGAATGTGCACCAGTACTGCTTATAACCCTTCAGCGTCAGCTTCTTGGGTCTGGAAAATATGTAACAGACAGAGGGAGACATGTCATACTTAAGACTGAAAAAAAAAACACCCATTTTCTTTATTACTGGCCAAGAGGAAGAGTGGGGGAGGGGGAGATCATATGCAAGTTCTAAGCAAAGAGAGAAAGGGATATGGAGGGGGGTTGGGGGGGGGTGGGGGTGGGGGGGTGCTCAAGTGCAAAGTCAGCATGGTGACTAGGAAAAGAGCCAGGATTGGACAAGAACATTACTGGAAAACCATTAAAGAGGAAATGCCTCTTGATATCACACCCCCCCTCCCCTCACCCCCGATGGTTTATACATTTTATGAGAAAATCGCCCCAGGGGCCACCTGCCTGTCAGCAAAGGCTTAAAGCCAAAAATGGTTCAAAATGTGCTTGATCCAACTGCAACCCACTGCAAACTCAGCCTACAAATGTCCTTTGGCAGAGAACTTGCCCTATTATACTGATGCAAAACAGGCAACAGTTCTCTTCTATAGCCAGAAAATGTTATTTGCTGGTTCACTGATGGACTAAAACATATTTTGTAAAAATATAATCTTTGCACACACTCATACATGGTTTTTACAGACAGTGTTTCTGATGGAGAATGTGGGAGTTGCGGATGTGAACTCACTTGAAGACTTTGACATAGTCGGCTAGCTCAGGAATAGATGTGATGTCACCCTAGGAGAAAAGGGAAAAGCCCATTGTTAGTATAAGCCCTGAGGAATTTAATGTAAAAAATGTGAACATCGTAAAAGATAACAATGACTTTCAGGATTTACCTTTTGCATTGTCAAATGTCACTCAATGTCAGACAAGCATTCTAAAGACAACACTTGTTGCGTAATATCACAAAGCTCAGTTTCCTCTGATAAGCTGTATAAACTTAACTTTCCAAGGCGGGGCTGCTGTAACTATTGAGATATATATTTTCCGTGCAACCATATAAAAATGTGGCATTTGTAAGGGTTTGTGTAAGTGGCTCACATATCTCACATCCCCGGCTCTTTGTTAGATGCAGGCCTCATAAATAACAGTGTGAATTTTTGCACTCAGAGTGAATTTTTTTGTTATTTCCCCTCCCCTGGGTCCATGTGCAGTGTCAGTGTAGGTTTCCGCTTGTGTTTAACGCCACTGATGAAAGGAGACTTCGACACAACACAGCAGAGAAACAAAGACCCAAATGCATGCCAGGCCTCCACAACTGAGTAAACAAGTTCAAAAAATGAATTAGGGTGGAAAAAAATATCCTTGGACGAGGCCAGTGCATATAACCTGTAAGCACAAGGTATTTACTATGATGATGTGGCTTGATGTGTTGTGTGTTGTACCAGTGTGTTGGACGTCTTCCCTCCCTCCAAAGTAATCTCCAGGTCTGACAGGGCTGCATCCACCTCATCCACCTCCTTCTCACTGTTGTTCATGTGGTTGTCTGAGGCCATGATTGACAGTTTGTTGATGTGATACTGAGGAAAAGAAAAAGATGCACCGAACACATCAGGAATTATAAGTATCTTCCTAGATCTGCGGATGAACCAAACACATACAGAGAAATTTAAGAATGTTTTTCAGCATCTTCCTTTGAGACACATATCTACAGTGTATACTTCAGAGACTTTTGAGAATCGAGGCTAGCTGTTGTGGAAAAGGTTAAAAGTTTTTAAATCCTTCAGTCTTTGAGCTACAGATAGTTTTTGTTGCCCAGAATCACTGAAGCCTTTCAGATGAAAATAAGTGACGGCCTTAACAAAAGAAAGGTGGAGAATTGTGTGCTACTCAACACCTTCATCAACACTTTTTCCTGCATGCTACTGGTGCATAAACCCTATAACCTGGTATTATAAAAGAAGCCGGCCTGTGATAATTACCATATAAATACTTAAAGGCTTGTTGGCATTTATGTTAGCAAATGTTGCCAACTGTGTCTTTGAAAATAAGGAGACCAGTTTCAGGATGAGGAGGAGAATCAAGTGATTGGTGAAGATGATTCACTGGGAAAAATAAGTGGTGCGGTTTAGACAATGTCTCTGAACTGTAGCAACCTATAAAACTGATGTTCCTGGGAACATATGTGCAACAGGAACAATGGGATGTTGTTACTGACTGTGTGTTCTTGCAACAATGGAGACAACGATTCGTTAAGTTGGTGCCATTACTGAAAATCTGACCGCGGTTTCCTCTTAGTGTGAGTCACACACACTAAATACAACCTGTTGACAAATGGTATTTATAATGTCAACCCATCACCACCCCCCACCAATATATGAATGAACAGCTGTTGGGAGAGTGAGAGATACAGAGACAGAGTTTGAGAGACATATGTGGGGCTTTAGCCAGCTTGGGTTACAGAATGTGGGACAAAGGGCTCTCGATGACACTGCCACTTCCACTCTCAGTCTTTTAAAACGTGATCGGCTTGTTTCCTGTTTGTGTGCGTGTGTTTGAGCATGTTTACTGTTTACTTGCTGAGATACAAAGTACAACCTGTGCCCTTAGAGTTTTTTTTCCCCTGGGCAGCAGGACTGTGAGGTCAATTACTGTTCTTGAATCCCGATTACCTCATTTCTGTGTATTGCCAAAGTGAAACTTCCAGGTGAGACCGTGGTAGCACAAGCCAGCAACATGCTGGAAGTGGACAATCACTGCTCTTTATTTAGACCCTGTTTATCCACTCCCAGCAGTGAAACCTTAGCCAAAAAGGCTGAGCTCATACTACCCAGCTGAAACATAGTAGTAGCTACTAAAGTGCTAACAGACAGGTAGCGACAGTTTGGCTGCCAGTCTAAACACCCAACTCAGATACACATCTCTCTCAGAGAGAGTAACAAGAAACCAGTTAAGTGTAATTATAACCGGCCTGATGAAACACACCTTACACCTCAGAGTGCAAAAGGGCTTTTAGAGGAATCTGAGCAGGTCTATGAGACAGTCTCTTGCTGGGGTGGGTGGTCCGGGCTGAAGCTCTGGGTCCTGTGGCCCAAGATGCTCTATAATTACCCTGGGGGTGAAGACAGGGCGGCGTCCCCAGGTCTTGGCACCCACAGTTTATGAGGGTCAGAAATAGCAGGGCCACCACCCCTGGACTGAAGGGGGCAACATAGAGGGGCACAAGGGGCTCACATCTGTATATCACTTCCACTATTCCCCTTGAAATCCACTTTTGCTACTGCACTTTCTTCTGATCGTACTCTTAAACTTGTGTCGGAGGCCACCAGTGCCTTTAAAGTCCAGGCCAAAGCGGCTCTGTGTCTCTGCAGGAAGGACCAGAAATTACTCAGCTGCATGACACTGACAGCCGTGACCTTATGCACAAACATGCTAGAACTCCCTTGATGTGACTCAGTGAATTTATAGATGGAAGAATAAAGTGCTTGGATTAGTTTTCACAGGTGACTAATATCAACATGAACCTTCATAAAAATTTGAATACAATATTTCAACTTCATATTTCTATTTTATTATTATGATTACTCACTAGGGTTTGTTTCTAAGCCATGAATGTGACACTTTAACATACTGTTTAACTAAATAAGGTAAGTCCATTAATGTCGTTAACATCAGTTGTAATTAATTATTCATATTGGATTTTTGGATTAAAAGGCTAATGACTCTCTTTTTTATATTGAGCATGAGTCGGAAATAAAGTGAACTGATTGATATCGAAGCACATTGAAAAGCCCAGTGGGAACCTGTGTGATAATGCCCCATTAACTCATTCTGCAACAATGCACAATGGCCAAGTTGGAGTATGCACGCTGCAGCACAACTGGCTGCCATATGGCTCAGCTCTGGGCTGGGAGCCCATCCAATTTATTAGCTTGCGGTCAAGAGGGAAATGTGCCCATTGCCCAATGAAAAGAAAAATGTGGGTCTTCAAGTTGCAGATCCTGAAAAAAATACAATGCTGAAACAGAAGAATTAAGATCAGGCACAAAACTCAAACACGCAGCATTTTCTTACCTGCAGGGCAGCAAACATCATCATTTCCTCCTCCGTGCACTCAATTTCCTCCAGCAGGATAGCCCACTTGGCCTGTTCATAGAGCTGGTTCACTCGGATGGCATCATACTGTGGACGCGACCAAACAAACAGTAATTGAACAAACGCTCCCATTGATACACACAGGATGTCACTAGATCTGTTAAGGCACCAGAGTCATCCGATGCAATATAGTCTCAGCAAATGCCCCAGGTGACTGTAATTAATGTTGTCTGTGGGACGTACCTTGGGGTTGAGATCGAAGAAACTGTGGTATTTGAACCTCAGCAGCAGCACCTCGTTCTCCTTCACATCCTGCTCCATCAGAGACCTGGATGAGTCCAACCACCTGCACAGTGAATGTGACCAATTAGAATATAATGTCTTTAACAGCAATCCACTCTGTGAAAGAAATTCAGGCTCTTGCGACTCTTTTGATCAATAGCTCAGCTCTAAAATATTCTACAATCCACCACAGCACCTCTAACTACAAGCAGTTTAACCAAACCACCAAACCACTACGCAAAGTTCATCTCACCCCTGGTTGATTTTGGCTTTGTCCAGCAGGGACTGGGGCTTGTACAGTTTCACCAGGATGTCTGGTGAGGAGATTGGCTGGCTGACAGCGAGGATGCTGGGATTGCCCTCAGACAAGGGGCTGTCCCCAAACCAGGCAGAGGTGGGTGACAGCGGGCTGCCGTCCCTGGAGTCATAGGTGGGGGTCATGGTCTTACTGTACAGGCCTGGACTGGAGTAGATGCTCCCTGAAAACACAAAGTCATCAGTTAGTTCTGGAAAGGCAAGAGTCTGAAGAGAAGGGATAGTACACACCCAATGTATTAATCAAATATAGTTTTCTTTTTATATATTCTCTTTGTTTTTTTTGTTTTTTCAAGAATCCAATTGGTGCACATTCACAAATATATACAGCATCAGGGGAAAAAGGGTGAGCACTTTTCACAAAGCACACACTTGCAGCCTAGCCAGGCCAGCTAGCGGTCAACAACACCATGTGACTACCAGCCCACACTTTGCAGATGAGTGCCTTCAACAATGTACTCCTGCTGATGGCAGGATTGATGTGGATCAGCATGCAGATGATGCACTACATGATCAGGGTCACCCACTTACTCACAGTCAAAAAACCTGCAGGAATGCACTGCACACAGCAAACTACTGCACAACTTGCCACAGAGAGGAGAGGGGGAGCTAAGGGATGTGGGACACAGATCACAAAAACATGTATGTATTGAAAAAAAATCAAATATCCAAAATAAACAATGAATTTAAATCCATCTAAATGTTGATTTATCTCTATAATTAAGTTGTATTTCTTCATTATTATTTTTTTTATTTTGGCAAGCCACGAAAGTGAAGCTGTTGTTGAAGCTGTGTATTTCCTGTTGGCTGGCCTTGTGGAGTATCTTTAACCCCACACCCCTCCATTCCCTCTCTCCTTCTGTAGGGCCCAGGTCAAGAAGCAACACTGGCTAAACCACTAAATCCCTTCTGAAACCAGGAAGTGGGCTTGGTTTGTGTTTTTGAGTGTGCACGTGTATGTTTGTGTTTGCAAACTGAGGTCATGAGAACAGGGTGAAGGGTATGGCCACCCGTGTCTTGTGGGGGAGGGTTTTTTATTCAGTGATTCTTTCAGAGTTTTTCCCTAATGTTGAGTTCATCAGGTCAGGGAGAATACTCCCATCTCCCATATAATCTCTCTTCAGGAATCCCAAATATCCAGAGAGATCTTGTACTGTGTAAGTTAAAAACAGGCAGCCATTGAAGAAAACAACTGGGCCTCCTCCAACCTGTTTACTGACACTCCCAATACCGGCGAAAAGGCACAAAGAATATGAAGATTGACTCCCTAATGCTCCCACACTGGGGATTTCATAGAAGGCTTAGATGGAAGGATCTGGACCACCATGGGCTGTTAAGACTTGATGTAAACCAGGAGAGGACTGATAATTAATGAAAGTGTCTCTGGTGAATTTAAGTTTCTGTGTGGGCTATTGGCTGTGGTGTACACTGAGGATTATGGGCAGGTATGACTGTTCTGATTTTTGAACTTCTATAAACCCTACAGAAAAAAAGCAAAAAAGAAACAAACAACAAAAAAACAATCAGCTATCCTGCCAAACAGTCAGCAGGCACAGTGAGCAGTCCTGGAGTAGCTGTAAGAAAAAGTGAGCTTTGAGCTAATTTCTAAGGAGAGGCAAAGCCTTTACATCATGTGACCATTCGAATCAGCTGACTTCCTCTAGAGGAAGAGTCAGGTGGGTCGGCTGCTAGTCCCAAAGGTTACAGATGTCATGTGACCTCAACGCTCCAGCTGTGGTGGGTGGAGGGTTGAGAGGAAAGGAAGGCAAGGGTGAGGAAGCAGTGCTGAAGAGTAAAGGACAGAGGAAGAGGAAAGCTTACCTTTGACAGGTCCGATGTATAGTATCTCAGAGGCTAGGATGAAAAGAGAAAGAGTAAGAGACAGAAAAGAAGAATGGAGTGGAGGGAAGAAGTGGAGTTGTAAACAACAACAACAAGTGGACAGACTTAAGATTAAGATTGAGAAAACTCAAGAAGGATAGGAGGAAACAGAGGAGGAAAGACAAAAATAGAGAAATACGAGAATGAGGAGATCCGTGGCGTTTCCACGGGAACTGCCAACCGCTCGCCTCAGAGTGGATGACTCAGTTTACCCTCTTTGCAGAGGGAGATCACCCTGGCATGAATGTTAGATTCTGTTGTTTCCATCCACCCATTCATAGCCATCCAGCACAGCACGACTGATTGAAAACCCCGGCAAGGCGTTGGTCAGCGTGACCCAGCCCAGGGTGTATAAACTGCAGCACAAATATAAAGTACTGGCTCTGTGAGGGATGTCATTCTCCACGCTGACAGGACACATAATTAGATACAACAGGCACGACAAGATGTGGGCCCAGAGGGACCCAGAGAACTGGCATCATGGCTGGCATCATGGCCCTCACTCTGAATCACAACAACAGCTGAGGATTAGTATATGGTTTTCTACCAAAATGACAAAGTCTGTGACAGACAGAGTTTCCTACATTTAAAGAAGGAGACTGAGGTTTTGGAAAAGGATTGACAGTCTTAAAGTGGAAATAAATGACGATGTACATCCTGTGACCTTAGTGTTCACCATCCACCATCCACCCATCTCATTTCCCTCTGAGGTCATCTACCATTTCATTTCAGTCATTTGCTAATATTTACATCTGAGAAGCTGAATTTATGATTTTCAGGGATTGACTGACTTTTTTTCATAGCTTTTGCAGAATTAATTTTCTGTTGACTGAATGACTGAACATCTATCCTGTGAAGCAAGTATTACAACTCTAAACTTATCTGCTTTAATCAGTGGTTAAGTTAAGGTCACGGTGAGCTGCAGTGAGCCCTTGTTTCTTTGTCCCCAAGGTGGTGTGGACTATATACAGTAGGATTTGGCTGCACAGGGGGATGGCTGTGTTTCTGATTGCATCGCTACCTCTCTCCAAAGCCTTGTGATTCCTATCAGGAGGACTGGGCTGAGAGACCAGCCCTTCCCCACAAGGGACGAAATAACGCCTTACAACTTGGCCATGAAATGCAATCTCTGACTGTAGCATGTGATCTGGTAGGGAGGAGGACGGGAAGTCTGTGTATGTGTGTGTGTGTGTGTGTGTGTGTGCGCACTCACAAGTGAGACACACGGGACAGTGGTGACAGTAAACAGATTCTGCACATTCCTGTTGAATCTGTTTTTCTGCACCACCTCTTTGAGTGACCACAGTTGCCCAGTGGGAACAAAATGTATCTGAACCAGAGAAATCAACGCTATGCACCCTTGAAATGTAATGATGCAACTTCGGGAGTAAGTATCATGTGCCGTGTTCATAAACTAAACTCAACTAAACTAAAATTGAAACAACGTATATTCCATAACCATATATCTATACATGAGTATATACAGCAAACCAAATTTGCACATCAGCAGAATTAACTTTTTCTTCACTGCATAAATGGCGATGGTTCATCAGGTTCACAATAATTATCTGGGCCTCTTTCCACTCGTGAGTGTTTATATGCACACTGAGCTGAGTCTAATGAGAAAGCAGACGGACTCGAGGGCAGAGCAGAACAGACTCAAACCGCACAAAGACTCCCATTCACCCTGTCTCATAGTGTTAGCAGTTTTGCTTAATGCTAACTCTGTGACAGCGGCATACGCTGTTTTGTTCTGCTCCTCCCTGCTCACATGGTTGTAACTCTCCCATCACTGGTGGAAGGAGGGAGGAGGGCCAGTATAGCTGCAGTGTGGAGCCTGGTTTGGGTTTAAAATGGCAGCGTGACCAACTATGTGTGGAATCTGAACCATTCTTCGTCCTCCCTGCCAAGGAACTAGAAGCCAGGCCTTTGGATCCCAAACAGGCCTCAAAATCACACATTCATATTTGGTCATTAGAAGCAGGGTGCAGCAATCTGGAGTTATCTTAGTGGTTTCTGAACCACAAGTGCAATCAGACACAAAAAAAAGAAGAGAGGACACTCCAAACAGCCAGAGGAACCTGTTATTCAACCTGCTGCTTGAGGGAAATGAGATTATTACTTTTCAAAATGAAATACAAAAGTAAAACCCAAAGCATCATAATTAGTTGGAAGTTGATCTGAGCCTAAAAAAAACTGAATGCATTGGCTCAGATTTGTATAAACCCAGTATTTTCATCCCTTTACTTGAACACTTAAAGTGAAGAACTTACAAAATTTCAGGTTTTTATTTTAAAGGTGACTTTTTGGGGAATTAGTTGTAAATCCTGTGCTTCTATGCCACTAAATGTGAATAATTCTGCGGGAAAATACTGTAACAAATGATTTCAAGCCGTACGTGCTCACTTCCATATACACATAACTGTCCATCATCTCACCTGATCCCGGGGTTAACAGAGGACCCTCCAGCTCAAGATCATCCTCCTCTGCCTCCTCCAACTTTTTCTTCTTCTTCTTGGGATCACGGGGCTTACGCAGTAGAGATAGCTCCTCTGGGTGGCGGATATCTGGAGGGCGAGAGAGAGAGAGAGTAAGAAAGAAAGTTCATTTGATGTCACAAACATGATCTTGACTAGTGACAAACTCAAGGCAATTTGGACACCAAGTTGGCCACTTTTTGATGTCACAGAGTTACTAAAAACATCCTGTAACTTGCATTTTTTCCCAACTACTAGTTCCAAATAAATTACATAACGTCTTGTATAGGACTAAGTCAATGTGTAGAACGTGTACTGCATGTGAACACTGGGGTGCAAAAGCAATTTAAACTGAAAAAAAAGATGGCAAAGGAGTAAGAGAAAGCAAACAGCTACAAACAGCTATACACAAGATGGGTGGAAAATTGCAAATCTCTTTTCTAGGGACCTCAACAAATCGTGGTTTAACTGTATCCAATCCCCAACTGAGACAGGTCTGACACAACTTATACCTCTCTCCTCCCCTCCTTCCTCTGACTTTTCATCTCACATGTACGAAACCAGAGTCCAGTCCAGTTGGTGAGCGGCAACCAGAAGCAAATCTCTGGAGATACCCAGATACTATAAATGAAATAAACAACCACATCCTAAATGTGTGTGTGTAAATGGAAGAGCTGTGTGCAAGATCCCAATCAGGCAGAAAGACACCACACAGAAGATAATGACTAAAACAGAGCAGCCTCCCCTCCCCTAGCTGCTTTCCCCTCTATTTCCCTATTCCCTTTGGCTCAGAGGCCAGGGAACCATCACTCAGCAGCAGCAGTGATGTTTTAAGATGGGCCTGGGATGGTTCTGATCTAGTGGGTGAGACGGCCAGGATGTGTCAGGACAAGAATAGATGGAAGTAGTCTAGAAGCTAGCACATCTGGATCTTCAGCTGGATTTGGTTTTGTCAAGGATTCCAAATAAATTAAGGATTGAGCTGATATCTGGGAGACTTATGTTTTGTGCATAACTGTCGTGAAAAATATCCATTTTCTCATATCTGTTGATATAAGTATAATCATAATTTTTAAAGACGAGGGATTGGAAAGGTGTTGCAGACTGACTGAAGAGGTTGCCGAGGGCGCAGGGGGAATGCACGAGCGTAAGGGGAGAGAGAACGTCTTGGCTTGGTGAGAAAGCTTGTTTGGTTTGTGTAACTAAAGCAAAAGCATTCCAGGAGTTTTAAGAACTACCAGATGGGAGCTCACCCTCTCTTTTCTCTCTCTCTCTGTCTCGCTGCTTCCCTCCTCCCTCATTCTCGCTCGACTGCGGTGCTGGAGCACAATCCCTGTGCCCTTATACAGCCATGTGAGTTGCAGGCATGCTGCCGGGCTTTAGCCCCACTGAGCTTGCAAGAGGGCCAACACACACAGTAAAGTGGGTATTACATTGTGTACATACGTAGGACTCTGTCTCGTGGTGAGACACTGTAGAAGCATGTGGCTTCTTACTACGAAGTCATTTAAATTGTTCATCAATATGACCTCATTGTCAGACATGGAAACTTACTGATAAGGGATTTACTACCTGTCTACTATACAAGACCAGTCTGATACACAATAACATGCTATCTGTTAGCTAACCTTACACAGATGAATATTATAACCCTTTGTAGATCAAATGTGTGGCTAACTGCTCAAAAACTCTTTTTAAATCATTACGCAACCTGGTAAATATCCTCTAAGAGTATTATTTTAAACCCCTTTGCTGAATTCCTGTGTCTGCCTGTGTGGGAAATGGGTGGGTGAGGTAAATAAAATTGACAGATATGCTTTTTTCATCACTCCTCTAAAAGGGAGAGGAGGTGTAGCAGATATGCTTCCACAGTATAAATGCCATTAAAGTATACAGACAAAAGAGGACAAAAGCAGACTGAGAGCAAAATATATTAAAAAGTTAAAACTAAAAAAGAAAAAAAGCTCCACTCGTTTTTTTCACAGGCAAGCGTTATAGTCCATTTCTGCTGACATACTCAGCTGAGTGTTGAATTGTATGTTTATAGAGATAATTTAAGAATCATAAATCTGGTGGGAAAGATTGCGCCTACACTCACCGCATACTTGTGGCTACTGTCGGGATGAAGGGTGAGTGATGCTTCGAGTGCTTACAAAAGCTTGGTTGAATTCCATTAGGTGAAATGACACCTTAGACAACAAGACCCCAATCTTCTCTCCTTGTGGCAGTAACCAGGCCTGGAGCCAGAGGAGCTTACAGAGAGCCAGCTGGGCTTCCAAGACCTACTCCTTGGAACACATGATTCACTGCAGTGAGTAAGGCCAGCCACAGAAGAATCACAAACACCGTCACAGTCTAATTTTACAGCACTAAAGTTTACAGTACAAACAGATGGAGACCCTACATGGACAAAAAAAATTAAAGAGAAGTGATTTCACCTTCTGTTTCCCCATCAGTGTTATGAGGAGGTACTCAACGGATTGATCAATACAACCACTTGTTCCGGGGAAGATTAATTAAACCAGCGGTAGGAGATTAGTCACAAACATTTGCACTTCAAAGGACGACAGATTCCACATGCTGCAGAAGTTTTAAACATCTAGCAAATGATAAATGCTGTGAGGGTCTATTTCAGACATCTGAAGTGAGTCAAATGATAATGATGTGACCCAATACAAATACATGAGAAATGCATGATACAAGCATTTCAGTTTACAACAATCAAAGATGCAACAAAATATCAAGAGAGCATGAAGCAAGATTTTGACTTCATGTCAAATAGCTATGTAATGTGTTGCAGAGATATCCACTGAAGTTTGCGTGCTAACCAGCTAGCCCTGGCCTATAATCTCATAACTGTCTCATAATACCACTTTGTACCTGAGGGGCATGTCAGTAAGAGCCACATCTGGTGACAAAGCAAAAGAAGAGTAAACACTGGTGTTGCTACCAATCACTGGATTCAGACCATGGTGGGTAAAAGAATCAAGTTTGTGACATTAGCAAATATTAAAATAGAGCACCCTTAAGAACAAACACTATCAACTACTGTTGAAGAATGGCAGTAGATGGTGAGATTTTCCCTCGTCTTTCAGACAGGAAGCTACAAAGGTGCTAAAAGACCACTCAAAAAGGGATAATAATGCCAGGATGAGAGCTGAGGCCACACAGCACTCCCCCTGTGTTATGACAACACTGGCCAGTCAAGCAGACCACAGGTTGATGGGCCATAAATCTGCTGGACCAAAACGATGAAGCATTGTTCCCTCACAGATTCAGAAAGATGTCCAGAAGACAAAGTGCCCTGACCAAACACTTCACTGCATGTCTCACTACTCAACTGTCAATGTGTTAAGTTACATTTGTCCTCCTATTCTCTCTGTGTCCTGCAACATCGACACCCGTCCTCTCCTGTCTGGTCATCAAGATCCACCTCCATTCATTCATCTAATGTTTCAGAGTGCTGACATTACAGTGTTGCTGCTGCCTTCAGACAATACTATTGTGCCTTAGTTTTCCCACATATGGTAGCAAAGCAGTGCTTACTTACTAAAAAAAACACACACTCACATAAATGGAGCTGCCTGATACTTGTTACCCTGACGTGGTGGTTTGCTGAGAGCAGCAGCCTCGTTTTGTTCTGCCTCAGGCTCCCAGGTCCACAGTCATGTGTTCGTCAGTTGTGAAGAGCACATTTTGTGAGCTGGTTCGCAGGAAGGACTAAACCAGCTTGCTGTAAGAGGGAGGCAGCTTAAGTATGTATAAAATGTTACAGGACTTGATTTCTGGTAAATACTGTCAGATCCACCACTGGCCAAGATCAGAGTCATTAGAGTTGCAGGGTGAAGCTTTTGTAGTCTTTTGTAGTCAGCACTAATCACATACTGAGACGAGAAACTCAGAAATAAGTTGGATCTCCATAAACAATGAATGAAACTTGTATTGAACT
The DNA here is from genome assembly GCA_021432705.1 of Caranx ignobilis. Taxonomy (NCBI): domain Eukaryota; kingdom Metazoa; phylum Chordata; class Actinopteri; order Carangiformes; family Carangidae; genus Caranx; species Caranx ignobilis. The sequence goes on from MU269985.1 coordinate 15,483,322, forward strand.
GACATTTCTTGTGAGCTATAAACCAAAGAGTCCTCATTATTTTGACTAACATCTATTAGACTAATTGATTATATAAAGTAAAATAAAATAAGTTGATAGTGAAAATAGTTGTTGCTTGCAACACTACAGCACATCGACAGCGTGCAAACTGGCACCACAGCACAATAAACTTCAGGCACAAACACGAGTTTAGAAAATTCTCTAAACTGTTGACAGAGTTCAAAAATGTTATCTCGCAACTTAAAGTGGAAAATCCCCAATGCCTTGACTTTGCTATCAAGCAAGCAGCGCAGCACAGGATGTGAGAGCTGCCAAATGGAATCAGAGGTCAAAACCGGAGTGGAACTGACTGATTTTCATCTATCACAGTACATCGACCTTTTGCTGAGTCCTCCTCTTTCCCAGCCAGCTCGGATAGACTGTGCCTGTGTCATGACACAGCTGCCGTTGACATGGGAGAAGTACAGCCATGATAATTGGTTTTATACTTTCAACTTGGGAGTGTTATGTCGATTTTCTACGCTCTGCCGCTGTTTAGGATGTTCACTGTCAGAGTCTGAGTCGGGTGAAAGAGAATGAGAAGAAGACAAGATAGACAGTGTGAGATAAAAAATACTGCATGTCATTAAATAACAATGTTGATAGCATAATAAGAACAACATACTACTGAGTGGGTGGATATAAAATCAGCGAAATACTGAACTGGTGGACTGAACTCAGGACTTGTTTTGGAACAGGAAATAGCTTCTGTGTGACCAACTGACACAACTCACCAGAGCGATGAACGCCTCCAACTAAATTAGTGTGATATCAAGAACCAGAGCCAATGCTGAGCTGCTCATCAATGAAAAAAATCTCCACTGTCTTTCCAGTATCTCTGCCCCTCCCAGTCAGCTGTCTGGAGCGAAGGCTGGTTGGATAACGCTTTGTTTCTTCCTGTCCCCTCTGATTCTCTGAGCTGTGCAGATCACATGCACTCAGCAGAAAATATGCACAGGAAACTGTAAAACTCAAACTTGTCCAGATGACAAAAAAAAAATGAAATGCTTCCAGGTCAGACCAGCTGCAAGTCAGCTCAGTCAGCTGCCACACTGTCAGTTACAGTTTACAGCTTCCCTACTGTCCGTCACCTTAAGTTCTGCTTTTTACAAGCTGTAACACACAGCTATTCAAATACTACAGTAGAAGCACGTTGTACAGAGGGGGACTTAACAGCCACTGTACGGCATCTTGCAAAACCTTGGCATGCGATATGTCCGCCAGAAGCAATTTGTTCTGAAATAGATTATTAGAGAGGCAGCAGACATATTGTGAAGCAGGCCTGGCTGAGAGGAAGGCTACAGGTCTGTTTCCACCCCATCTCCCTGCCTCTTTGCAAAACACCTCTTTGTATATTTGCACTCAGTGAAATGTGCCCTTTGTTCTTGTTCATCCATTACGATGCTTCGACCTTAAAAAAGAACAAAAACATATCTCAACACCAGACAAATTAAAAACAAAGCCGTGTGCTACCTGTAGAAGCCAATAAAAACAGTGGGCATGCCGATGGTCCTGTCTGCCCAACACAGTCCACTGACACAGTCACAACAGGTGTGCTAAGACTCTGCATGATGGAAGGATTTACAAGCTCTGGGATTCTTTAAACCTGCACCCCCCCTGCAGACAGTGACTATGAGTCAGGGGGCAAGTGGTGAGATCTGAGCCCAGGAAAAGTGGCTGTTAGCAGGTCAGGGTCACCAGGGTCCAGTGTGTGACCTCTGACACGCCTCTGACAGGACAGTGTGGTGCCAATGATGGAAGATATCAATAGTGGGTGGGTGGGTGTGTGTGTGTAAGAGAGAGACCCTTGGGTATTACTTACACCCAGGGGTACAGTTAAATTTGGAAATGTTATTAGTAGAAGAGATGGTAGGTAACCCAGACAGCGAGCAAGAGTATGAGTTATTTACGTGCGCATGAATTTGTACTTTGGTGTGTGCCTGCGTTATAAGCCTGAGACGGATTGATAATCTCTGTTTACTAAACAATACGGTAAGACTGATGGAGCCCATGTTCCAAGGACACCACTCCAAGGCCAACAGTGGATGACCGTTCAGGAGATGTGACTCCAGGGCTCAGAGTGTGTTTAATAAACACAACAAATTGCCAGGGACAAAAACAAAGTGACAGGAAGGACATGATTAGCTCAGTGAGGAATATTTCCAGAAACTTTCCAAAAATAGTGTTTGGAAGTTATTGTGCTTTAGCAGGGTGGGCTACTTCAGTAGGACTGGACTTAGTGTTCTACACTAACGTTTTATTCCTGCAACTCATCGCCGATCAGTCACACCTCATCTGACATTTATTCATGACTGTTTTCCACATCACTGCTAAAAAAATATGAATGCTGCTCTGTCCACCGTCTTGTAAACGAGTCCTGTTCTCCACTTACTGAAAGTTTTGCAGATGTCGGACACAGCCTTGAAGACGCGGTCCGAGAAGTTGACCTTGACCTTCATGTGCTTCATGTTGGGCAGCTGGAGGCGCAGGAGCTTGTGCTGTGGCGTGAAGAGCAGTCTGGCGTCGGCTTGGATGCCGTACTTGTCCAATGTCCAGTGGGTTTTCAACAGCCATGTCTTCTTCTTCTCCCACCACAAAGCGTGGTCTGACCAGTCCTTTTTCACATCTGCGGAGGGGAAGAGAAGAGAGGAGCAGATGAGTTAAAGTAAGAACTGCAGAGATGCAAATGAAAACACTAGCATTGTCTTTACATGACCATATTGTGAGCATCTGCATCACACTGTATCAACAAGGCAGGGATACTGTTGACAAAGATAAAGTGTAACTAAAGCACTCTGTCTGTATCCATCTCACTATCCTGACCTGGGCTCACCACACTTGTCCCTCCAGGCCACGGGGGTGATGTTTAGGGTGGGGTGGGGGAGTCCAGAAAAGGTTTGCACAGGGGCGGTGAAGTCAAAGTGAGAAGGAGGAGACAACTGAGTGCGTGAAAGATACGGCTGTTTGTATGACACTGTGGGGATATCAGGTTCATACCTCCCTCTTTGTTCCAAACTCTCACTGTGATCCCTCTAAAGCAGACTCAAGCCACCCAAAACCCCACATAGCTCCCAGGCTTTTGCTCCGCAGGGGCCCAGCACAATGGGGACAGACCTGTGGTCTCATGGTGTGTGTCTGACTTCAAGGGGAAGGTTAAAAAAAAAAAAAAAAAACACGCAGGGATTTAAGGGAACTCAAAGCAGCTGTTTTGCAGATCACCTTGCTGCGGTATCTATACCAACAGCATTGTCGTGGGCTGAAGTTGTGTATCTGATCTGTAAGCCACTTCAAAGCTAAAAGGTAAAAGTGAAGCAGTGAGAGGTCATCTGTATCCGTGTCCTATTTCTTTATCCTTCTAATGGCAAACATTCACAGAATAGCTCAGTATGTTAAGCTGCAGTGAATCGACATGAATGGCAAGCCAGCTGGCTCCAGAACAGACGTCTTGGCTGTTTACATGTACCCCATGTTGTGCATATGCTGCCTTATGTTAAGTGTAAAAATATAATCGCCCCTTTAGCAGACTGTGATGGCTGACATGGAGTAAACAGGCCTATAGTTTTATATTTCCACATGTCCCCCCTGAATAGTGATGTCATTACTCTAGCATTAGTCTAGGAAGGCACTTCCCAGAGCGGTGTCTCATTTCCTCCACCCACATAGCTCTTCATCGCTTCTCCAGCCAGTCCTCCCTCTCTCTCCTATCACTGAGTCAGTGTCGAGACAGAGACGTGGGTTTGCTCAGTCATCCTTTATTCAAAGCATTCGATCTGAACCGTCTCAGCTCTTAACACAGCCGTGCCAGTGTTTTGACCAAAGGCCTGACTGGGCAGAAAATGTTGTACTGTCATAGTCTGATGTTAAATAAGTAATATAATAAGTATTTGGAACTTAGACAAGGTCCCATTTACATGTGCCAAATCATAAAGATTGTAGATATAGATATATATAGAACATCTGTACCTTTGGCACAGAAATAATTGTATTTAGTGCATCCCTGCGATTAAAGAAAACAGGCAAGAGCTGCATTTCCCCCCATTAAGTAGACACATCTACTCTGTATTCAAGGCTGGTAGCACATTAGCTAAATGTGGCATCAACTCATTACATATACTTATTACATGAAGAAGGACACAGCTGCTAATGGACAAACTGAAGTCATAATGGACTACGATTAGTGAACAGTTACAGCTGTAGTTTTTTTTTTTTTTTTCCACATCTGCTCGCTCTGACAGGATGACGGTCAGCAATGTTAAAAAAAACCAAAACAACACAGTGGAATGATCTTGAATATAACCCCATGGTGATTTCCTCCTTCTGTCAATCAAACCGCAGGGTGTCATGGCAACCTAAACCTTGAGTGGCCCTGTGTCTCCATGTGTTGCTATTGTTTTCCCTGACCTTAACTTTACATAGGGTAGGGGCATTCAAATGCATTGTTGACTCTCTCCTGCTGATCCCGTCTCAGTGCTGAATGAATGGGATTAAGCGGGCGAGTGGGGGAAGAAACAGATTGGCAGCATTGAACCAGGAAACAAGACTGTTATTAAGCACACTGTGATGAGGAAGAGATTACACTAGTGATTAGGATGGGGAGGAAAGTTTGGGAAGAAGAAGTGGTCACCAGCATCTCAATGCAGTGAAGGCCTGGGACTGTGTGACTCGGGGGAGGAGCTGTTTGTCAAGCTGTTGGGTTTTATGCTGTTTACTCCAACAGGCAAACACTTGGTACTTGAGTGAAAACATTCCAGGCTTTCTGTCTGAGACCCCTTGTGAATTACTTGATCAGCATGGGGTCTCGCTGTCATCGCTCCCTTCTCATGCCTCAGCTGTGCAGAACACAACTTCATTGCTACCACCGGAGAAAACTGCTCCCTGAAGTGCACTGCAGCTATTAAAGGCTGAAATAATGAGAGGGACCAGGGAGAGGAAAATTGAAAAAATAGACCTGAATGTATTTTCATAACTCTGCTCACAGATTTTCCTTTTACAAAACTTGTAATTTCTGGTGTCTGGAGGCAATGCTACACAGCTAGCATTAACATTTGGCACTCGCGTCTCCACCACAGACCGCGTTCTATAGCAGCGTCTTCATACTCAGCATGCATGACCGCCATACAGTCTGTGGCAAAGGCATGAATGCACGTCTTGGCTGGTCTCAGTTACCCTCATCTCAGCTCTCAGTGGCCCCTGCTGCACTGTTTCCCCGTCCCCACCCACGACCAAAACCTTACTGGACGTAGCCTTTCCTCCTGCTTGCTTGTGTCATTACACAGTGGTACGATGTGTTGTGATTGGATGAGGGCAGCTCGCGTAGGCGTCCATTGGGTTTGTTCAGCAACAAGGTGGTAACTCAATCCACAGAGAAGGAGGCAGAGAGGGGCCAATGGCATCTCCCAGCTAAAAATACAGCCTGCCAAGCCTGACGTAATGCAGCAGCATGAGAAGTGGGGGCCTAAGTAATTGGGTGCATTAAATGTGGACCCACAGCCCCTTAGTGGAGATGCATGTGTGTGTGTGTGTGAGAGTCTGAAAGACAAGGGGAGGGGAAAAAGAATGGGAAAACCATGTTTTATGACCTCTGCAGGACGTGAAAGATGATACAGAGATTGTGTGTTGTGTGTATCTGTGGGGGTTAGGGGACATATCAGAGGGGAGGGTGCTCTTATCCATCCATTAACTGCATTAGCTCAGTGTGTTTGTGCGTGTGCGTGCTTTAACAAGCTAAATTAATCCATAAATTCTGTCAAACTGAGCTCTTTTCATTCACCACCATCACCGCAGCAGCTCTCCACCAAGACCGCTTCCTCTTCTTTGTGCACCACAAGACACCACAAATAGAAATACTGCTTTAACACACGTGGACTAATGCTGCGATATTCTGAGACGCTACTGGTACAACCGCACGTTAAAACTCGATTTAAAATGTTGTTGGCACAAAAATAGATTTTGCACAGCTCTAATTAGAGTAATACAGGAAACTGGACTGTCCCCTCCTTCCCACCCCTCCCCATCACTCCTCTTTACTCTCTCCATCCCTCCCATTCTAGTCCGAGTATCTGTGGTGTTTACATTAGGAGACAGCTATGTTTATGAAGGCCTGGCCGCGAGGGGGAGGGGACGGGACAGGACGACAGAGGAGAGGATGAGTAAGAAGGAACAAGAGAAAGGGCATGAGCAGGAGAGAGGAGGAGGATGAACAGAGGACAGGGAGCAGCTGTAACCGCGGACACGATTATATGAGAGTGAATAAGCCAGAGGACAAAAGTCGACTTGAAAACGAGTAAAACGCAGAGCATCCCTTCCATTAAAATGACAAAATGCACTAACACACAAAGAATAAAGACAGGAAGTAGAGATTTATACACACACATAGACATTCATGGATTTAATACCTGATATAACACGGCCACCTATTTTTTGTTTTGTAAACATTACTTGGCTGTTTTCACTATAAATCTGTTCCTCTTGTTTTACATTTCATTTTGCTGATCGATATGTTTCTTAAAATTGTGATTTGAATGACAGAGAGATTGAAAGTAGAGAGATATGTTCAAGCACAGGTCACATGCACTTGTGTGTTGATTTGCTGATAATAAATGTTACTCATGTCTAAACGTGACACTTAACTTTTGTACCATGAGGAAAAATAAATTATCTCTGGTTTTCCACTGTCTGATATTTTCCCCTAACATGGCTTTCACCAGCAAAGCTGTGACAGTCAGCTGACGCCCAAAGCAGCATTGAAGCTCATCTCCTGCATCAGTGATGGAGGTGATTTGAGCGAGGGTGCAGTGAAAGGTTAGGGCTTTCTCACTCTGTTTGCACAGTGAGCCTTTTTTTCCTAATAGGGTTTTTCATAAGCTGTCAGACCCAAGCTGTTGCTGTCATTGATAATCAAGGCCATGCAGCACACAGCTTTGTCATTTTCCACAATCAGCTGATAAAAACATTACAGCTGGGTGACGCCGGTCATGCCGTTTCCTTGGTGACTCTTGGCTGACGCCGCAGGGGCAGTGGTGCAAGGCGACAACTTGTTTTCATACATAACAAAGACAGAGCAGCAGGTTTGTCTGTCTTCTCTTTCTCCCTCTGTCTTTTCAATACACACACTCTATCCCCCCTCTACAGTGCTAAAGCTCTTTTCTTTCTAATTATATTCCACGTCTTATTCAGGGTGAAGGTCGGTATTGACAAGCAGAGATACAGACAGCAAGCTCTGTCCTTAAATTAGATCTGTAACTGTAAATGGCCTTTAGGCACTCCCTAGCTCGTGCAGTCATGCTAGATAGTATCGACATCAGATACCCAACATGTATACAACAGATTCAATAGAGACAGGTGATGATGACATCTATGTAGCAGACATGAGATAAGAGTGCCCCATACGTTTACAGTGGAAGATTGAGAAAGATACAGCCTGTGGCTCAAAAACATTCATTCATGTCAGAGACAGAAGAAGCATCTGAAGAGCTGACAAACGTGTTTCTGTGCTCGTGACAAATGACCCACAGATAACTAGATAACCATCCTGAAGTCACGCTCGCAATGCAATCTGTTACATCTGTCAATACACGGCTAAGATTGCGTAATACTGGCAAGAAATCATGTTGCCCCAACTCTGACACCGGCAAAGGTGAAGTCATTGACTAATGTGTGGATCTATTCCAGCTGTGTCCCTGAGGTACCCACAAACCAATACCATTTAAACTCAAGTGCTTTGCATCGACAGGCGGAGTTGAACGAGGTTAGCCATGCTTATTCCAGTCGACTCGGTTATTATACGACGAGCTCAGCTTCCTGCCAACAGCCCATCAAATTCAAACTGGCCATTCATCGTGGCATTAAATATGCAAGACACATCGCCTTCAGACTAGCAGGAAAATCCAGAACATTTCAAGCCCATCAAGCTTACAAAGAGACAAACAGACACATGCTGCGATTACAGCATTTCAGACTGCAGAAATAAAAGATTCAAAGGTTTGCTGATGTTATGCTCTGAGCCTGTGTCAGTCTCGCACAGCTCACATAAGTGGAAGATCTTTTAAGGTCATGGCAGGCCTAAAAGGAGTCAGGGGACGTAGTGATGTGTTATTGATTTTATTGAGTGTTCTGCCACTGCTTCCCATGCGCACACATAAACCAACTAAAACTGGATGACTTGTATTTCTCATGAAGTCAGATACTGACACGCAGATGCCTCCACAAAACACGCTCATTCATTTATATCCTGAAGAATAAAGGATGAGCCGGGGGTATGCTTCAGGATAAGCACTAGTAACACACAGGCTTCAGGCCAAATCTTTGGTGCTTCAAGGTTCACATCTTAGCTCACCTGAGAGCTCCAGAGGATACAATGAAACTGCTTTGGCAGAGCTGAGGCAGACAGGAGTGCAGAGGCCTACAGGCAAAGTTGGCAGCCAGACTCGATGCCAGTCTAAGAAAAAGGCACTTCTTCTCAGAGTGTAGTAAATCAGAAATCTTAAAAGGAAATTTAGGAACATCCTGCCTGTTAGAAAGAAGAAGAGAGAGCAATAGTGCTGGCTTTGATGCATTAGGAGAGGCCAGGAGGGCCATTAGAGGAAACCTCCTTAGAGACAAAGAGTTTGTATCCATTTGTGTCATAATCCAAACACAGCAAAACAGTGGGGGTACTCCCTCTCCGCCCTGACACAGCTTGATACAATTATGTGTTCAAGGACCTGGTGGAATAATGACATTACAAACTCTGGGTCTAAGATCAATGGAGCAGTTACACAGTTATTCATCTTTCTTTCTATCCATGTATGCATCCTGCCAGACGTCCCCCTAGGACTGTGATAAGACGTCCCAGTGATGCATCTGTGAGCTCCACAGGAAGCTCAGTTGCAAGAAACCCTGAGTTGAACCGGCACGTTGTAGCGACACTTCTGAATAGTCGAGGCTGATGAGCATGATTGTCTCCAAGATAAATATTTGTACACTCTACAGCACTGTGGAAACAATTAGCTGATCAATCAAGTAATGGATGACCAGACTGCTCTGATGGATAGAAATTTCCTGCAAAGCTTTTCAAATGTGAAAAACTGCATTTTTTGCCCTGGTTTGTTTTATTATAAACTGCATATTTGAATCATCAGGTTTATTGCCAAGTAGGTTTTCCAAATACAAGGACTTTCATTTGGTGTTTTAGTGCATGATAATAAAGATTGTAAGAAGCCTAGAATATCATAAGTAGTGCAGATCAGATGCCTCAAAGTTGATTAAAAATAAATTAACAATCAGATAAAATATTTTCAATGAACAGGAGAAAAAATATAAACAGACAAGTAAGAAAATGATCGGAGTGGGAAACAGTTAAGCTGTTGGTAACTGTATATAAACGCTGAGTGTGCCAGAGCTGTAATTATAATGTTTCCACACTGTCAGAGCAGTCCTAATAAAACCTTTAGGACATGACAACAAACATCTCTCAAGCTGTTTGCTCTGTACAAAGGGAGAGTGCTGAGAGGTGGGGACAGGTCTAACTGAATGAAATGTGGGCTGAGAGTGAGAACCCAAACAAAAAACTCCATATCAGTTTACTCCACTGACATGCAGGTGTGTGTGTGTTACAACAACAATGTGCAGCTCTAATATTTCCTTCCACTGGATCCACTGCGCTGCCTTGCCACTACAGGAAGTCAAGAGGGACGAAAAGGAGTGGGCTTCAGATTCCCAGAGGAACCATGAACGTTTGTTCTGCTGCATGTTTCAGATGCCAAACATAGCAAATTAAATCGTCCTTAACGAGCACAGTGACGTGCAATTGAAGTGGACAAACACTAAAAGCCATGGAAAACAAGAATGTATCATGAAAATCTTATCATGCTGTACTTTTCATAAATAAATATATAAAGCGCCGAGAATTTCTACACCCGACGATCCCTTTCAGAAACATGCATCATGTGATATTTCGAGCATTAAGCAGCTGATACTGTTCCCACATGACCCTGCATCAAAACCAACAGCTGTCAAGCTTTAGTTCACCTTAAACAGAAACTCCTCCTTGCATCATGTGTAAATAATCAACTCAGTGGTACATCATCACACAGCTGGTTTCCTTACTTCACACCTTTTCCCTTACATGTACAATATGGATGTCATGTCACCCGATCCATAACTCAACGTCTGGACATATGGCATCTTTATCTCGTCTTAATGCTAGCTCAGAATTATTCCAATTATTGATTAACTGAAGATTACTTTTGTGATTAATCCTTTGGGATATGAAATGCCATTATGCACACTGAAAATAAGTGGGAAGAAGAATAGAATATTTTTAGAATACTGAAAGAAATAAATCTAGAAGATCCATGTGGGTGGGATGCTGAAATGAACTACTCTACTAACTACTATAAAGGGGAAACAATGCATGTGTGTATATATATATATATATATATATATATATATATGTAGGCCAAGGGTCTATATATATTTACATGCCCAAGTCTGAGTGCAGAACAGAACAATCACTGTAGCATCTTGCTGGTGAAACAGGAAAGCTCTGGCCTGGGCAGGACCACTACTTAGGCTAACTACTTCCTGTTAGAGAGATTAGAGAGCAGGAGGATCACACAGGCTGCCAGGCCGTTTCGCACTTTGTCATAGCAGACCTCTAGGATGGCTGCACATTCCCAGTCAATGACTCTCATTACACATCGTGACGTATCTCAACAGTGTATCACTGTAACTTGACCAGAGCAGAAGCAGAAGAAGTGGTCATAGCCACCTATCACAGATATGTATGACTCCTCTGATGTGTGATATTGACGGTAAAGATGTGAGCAGGCTGTCATGGATACAATATCTAAGCTCTTCATCTTGCCCTCTGCGGAGTGTGATGACCCTCCTTTCCCCTCAGCCCAAGAGAATCACATCCTTCCAGAAAAAAAAAAAAGCCATAAACACTGGGAGAGCAGGAAGACGGGAATGAAAGGAGGCAGAAGGGAGTAGGCATACAAAAAAAGCCTAAAGGAAGTTCTGCATCCTGTGTTAAATCATGTCCGGCGTTTCCTAATGAAATCTGGACTCCATTGTCAAAATGAAGACATCTTCCTCTGGTCACCACAACCTTCAGTAAACAGCATCTTGGCATCCTAAAAAGGAACTCAGATAGGTAGCACAGTGGAAAACCAAAATGCAAATACAACAGCTTTGCTCATGGGAAACACTGAAGTCACTTCTAAGTAGAATTATTATTGAACATTTTGCTTGCAGATGTTTCGTCTTAACACAGGAATGAATTGGAAAATGGTTGACATGATTTGTTGTAGAAAAATTGAAATGAATGCAGGATGATGACATTCACCAAATCGCTTGCGAAATGAGTATGTAGGTCATCGCAAATACAAAACACACATTTTCTCCGACATGCAGGGAAAGTTCTCTGCGGCCGGCTGCTGGTGCCGCAGCCAAGAAAACTGCAGCCTCCTGACTGGAAACGACCACATGAACGATCAAGAGTCACACCAGACCAATTAGTTTGCTCCAGTTCTATTTATAGAACAATTAACAGTCAGTCTGGGTCTGAAACCATGAGAAAGTGAACAGTGAGTTCACTTAAATGTTTCCTATTGATTGTAAAGCTGTGCTACGTGGCTGGAGGAGGCGATAGTGCCAAATCTTCAAAGAAATGAGACAAAATAAAATCATAAAAATAGTTTCCACAAAATATATTTAGATGAGGAAAGAGTAGGACAGGAGGAGAGGATAGAGGGAGAAGGGAAAAGGAGGGAGGGTTGACAGAGAGAGGGGGAGGTGAGGCAGGCAGCGGAGAATCCAGCAATGACGGCAGTGACCAGAGAGCATCATGCCAAACCCTGGAAGTCATTTCCTGCTTCATCGAAGACTTTTATGGAATTCTAGCAGCGTGGCTAACGTCACCGAGAGGAGAGGGACAGAGAGAAGGGAGAGAGAGCTCAGACCCTCCTCCTCACTCTGCACTCCACACACCTCCCTCCCCCCTCTCTCCGTTTCCCTCCCATTTTGTCCTCCGTCCAGTCCCTCTACCCTCAGCTGTCTTTCTGAGGCTAAGCAGAGCCAATACGACCAGCGTGCCTCCACGAGAGTGTGTGTGCAACATCATTCTCATGTGTATTTACATTTGATAACATGGGCTGTTAATTCCAAGACTTGCTTCTTATGTACCGTTAGTTGACGTGTAGCCCATATAAGCTAAAAATCTGCCTTGTCTACCTGTAGCATGTGCAGAGCAGCAGTGCATTTGTATGAAGCATGGAGCCCCAAGCACTTACGCTAAGCCATAGTCCTAAAAGCTATATGTAACTTGGGAGCAATCCCTCTAAATCCAATAAAACTCCCGTCAGCTAATGTTGTTTGTGAAATATTTGTTTTCCTTCCTAAATGGTATGATGTTTGCTTTTAAAGATGGAAGCAGCACTTTTGAAAAACATCAACAAAGTCAGAGAAAGCAGCAACGATGGAAAGCTAACAGGGGGATGAAAGGATTTACAGGAGCAGGGGACCACAGGGTACTCAATCAGCTGGCTTTAAATACTCCCCTCCTGGAGGGCTGCAGGGGAAATGGAAGCATCGCTGGCTGCTGTGATCAATAGCTAAGTGCCTTCCTGGCATTTGTCTATTTAATCCATTATCGAAGGCCATCTGAGCCTCTGATGTGGACGGGAGACCTGCAGCTCGCAGGGAGAGCTGAATGATGGAGGCAGGATACACGGGAAGGAGACACACCCACCGACCCACAGGGGCGGGCTCACGTGTGGAAACACATGCACAAATACTACTAATGAGAACACTGGTCATTTCAGCTGACGTCAACACATTTCCAAACGAGCACGTATTGCCTCTGAAAGCTACTACATCCAGTTCCACGGAAAAAAAGAACAGAACAATGGTGCCACCGGCCTTGTAGAGAGCAGTTACTGAACACAAGAGGTCTGGGACAGACAGAGAGCGGGAAGGACAGAGAGAGATTTGACACTGCACAAGGATGTCCTTCCGATATGAGACTGACGCAGCGGCTGCCAAAAGTCTGGCATCTACGTGTCCTTTCTCACTCCACCATGTATATGTGCACGTGTGCTTTCCCACATGTACAGTGTCTATGTATATCCACCACATTCAAGCCATCAGCAAATCCAGCAGTGGGTATGTGACAGCACTTCAGAGGTGTCCAGTGAGGATGTGTGTCACCAGTGAGAGCTGGCAGGGAACAGAAGCAGGTAACAGACAAAACAAAGACCTGAGGATTATTCCCACAGTGGGTGTCACATGACAACAATGTGCTTTGCATTTAATCTTATCTCAAAATGGAACTTGTGTTCGTTATTTTCTCTAAACACAACACATTAACACACAGTATTGTGTTTCTGTTGTAAGATTTCTACGGATAAATCGTGTTTAAGATATTATTTCTTTCCTGATATCTAAAACACATGTGCACTGCCTGTTTCAAGAACAACACACACAGACACAGTGCGGACTCCTGCAGTGTTGCCATGTGGAAAACCTATGTTGTGGGTGGGTTAATGATTACAATGCAAAAACAACCTGTTGACCCAAGGTAGGAGGGAGATGGCAGTCAAATGAAATGTCCCCACACTTGCCTTGTGAAACCATCCAAGTGGCAAGAACTCTCCCTCTCAGTGAGGGGGTCTATTACCTTCGAGCATACTTCAGTACGCTACATTAACTGCTGTAATGTTGGAAGTAGTGCGATGATCCAGGTTTAGATATGTTTAAGAATAGTAACCACAGCTGGAATTACAGATAAGACTTGACACAAACAACTTTGCACGCCTGACTCTGGTTATTTTACTTAAAAAAAGGCACACAAAAGCAGCAAACAAAACAACAACGGTCTACAAATCAAAAGTTACTGTCAGATTCCACCTGAATATGAGAAATTAAAAATGGACTAGTCATCAGAAAATATCTGCTCCCTTAAGAAAGAATATTACTTGAGCCAGTGCAGTTCATAATACAATTTCAAACATGCACCAAATTCAAGTTCTTTTACAATAAATAGCTAAAGTTACTATATTATTTTCCACTATGTATCCGACTGTTACAACTGACCAACCGATGTAACAAAGACCTCACCTACACTTTACCAGACTGGAGGTGTCATGTTAAATTAGAACATACCCTTAATCCAGACCTCAACAGAAAGCATGAACGCAGCTCAAACAATGGATAACGCCAGGTTTTGAGTGGAGTTTGGGTGGGAGGGCTGATGAATTCATGTCGACCCACTCGCAGCAGCAACACTGCACTCACGCAGCATAGACGCTGCTCAGCACAGACAACCACAGAGAACAAAGACCTCAATTATGTGGAGCTCTCACAGGAGAGCTAAAAACGGGACCATGGACAGGGAATAAAACCTTGGAGCACTGCAGGAATGCTGAGCATTCAAGCACCATTGACACACAACACACTGTCACACTCCCAAATCGTGCTGCCACCACCGCTGACCTTTCTCCAGCCGGCATGAAACAGGACAGTGTTCAAGTGACTGGAACAGAGGACTCTTATGCTTACTTGCCCCAAACTTGTCAAGTGCATAACTGCAGTCACAGAACAGTGCATGACACAGTGGGGGGAGGGCACCATCTATGGTTTCTTTATACCTTGGGCAACTGACCCATATGCACTGCTGACAAACTAGCAACAAAGGGGAACATTTACCTCTGTTTGAAAGTTCATACTCATTAGTGCACAGTTTCAAAAGCACCAAATTAACAGGTTCCCTTTCCTCTTCTAAGACAATCTCATAGTTTGTCCTTAGACAGATCCTTATCTCTGATTTCATACATTTTCTCTCTATGTCTTTGGCAAATTGCATCCTCGAGTTCCCAGCCATGACAAAAGTGGAAAATGTCTGGTCTTAACTTTGGCCAGTGTTCAGAAACAGTTTGTACTTTTACTGTTTGCTCAGTGGAATCTGATTTCTCAGAAGGGTAACTCTTAAAGGAGAGGTATTTCTTGCCCACAAAATATGAACAGATAACACAAGTCAGCCTTGGACATGCATGCAAATTCTGCAATGGCAAAATGGTAATGGGTCAGAGGTCAAAGGATGGAACTATAATTACTACCAACCACAAGAATTTGTACTGTGTAACAAATGCGATGCATATGAAATCTACAGACTTGTTGAGCAGCTCTGTGTGACAGCACCGTGCACGCATACCTAGTTTCTCCACGAGTTTAAGCATGACTCCTCCGATGTGGATTTCCCCAGTGACCCTCAGCGAAACGTCCCTGTGGAGGTCAGTGACATGCATCTTCAGTTCCCATGTCCCGTCGGCGTAGCAGCCATCGGGCATCCGGATCCCGTCCAGCGCCATCCTGCCAACAGACAGACCAAGAGGTGGGAGAAGGTCCAGTTAAGCTTCTGTCACACTAGGGTCAAGAGAAACTCTTTGACCCCTCTGGATGAGGGGTCAATGTGGTCCAAAGCCCATGTATACAAGGCCTTCTTTGCATACATGGCATAAAGCCCTTACTGCCTTTACTGTATATGGTAGATGGAGGAGCTTCTTTGAAGATTACATAACAATGTGCTACTATAGAGTAAACAATCCACTGATGACCAGGATGACTATGACAGGATCTAAGGCTGAGAAATATGACTGAAACTGATTTTCATGGTAATAGTTGATACTTCTCAGCCTGAGAAATCATTGAGTAATACCTCCTGTTGCTCTGGGAGAGCAAACTAACCCTGATATGTTACAGTGATGTCATTAAGAGTCATCTTGGCTAGGATGACAGATTTATATGAGAAAACCTCACGTCATAGGAATTTAGCAGGCACAAAATGTTTCTGAATCACTTTCTAAACCTGTCTCTTGGAGCTTTATGGAGGTACAACATCTAACATACTGGAGTGGCCCTTTAATGTCACCAGATCTATTAGAAAGATTGCAAGTCATTGTAGAGATTGTTGGAAATCTATTATCAATGAGTGTGATTCAGTTTCTTGATGTACCCGGCCTTCAGTTGACTGCACAGAGACATAGCCTGTCCATCTAGTTATTGTATCCATAAACCATTTTCAACTGATATGCCTTGACAGGCTGTCATATAACAATATTATCACAAACAATTTGAACGTTTTATTGATACTGTCCATTCCTCATCCAGAGAACTTCAGATATTAATATTAACATGTTGATTAAGTACCTGGCAACCTACTTCTTCAACATGCAATGGATATATTAGAGGGAACAGATAAGATAACCTAGCTTACTAATGAGTAAACATGAAAATTCATATATATGTTGTACTGTTTTATCATCACTGTGCCTCTGATCTTGTCGTTTCTGGGTATAAGTAACTGGTTTTAAAGTTATGCTGTAGTCTGTCCTGTCACTGTGGTCTGAGGGTTTTCAGCAGACAGTAGCTTGACGATCAAAACAGCCGCCTCAATCAATATAACACGGCCGAACAAAGGCTCCAGGCCCGCGGCTACAAGTTCAACCTTTCTCCGCTATTAGCTCCGCAAATGTGTCGGTTCACCTGTTAAAAGTAACGGTAAAGCCTCTCTTACAAATAGGCTGGGGAGGGGGTTAATTATGTAAGCAGAGCCTGTACAACAGCTCCCCGGCTCCATGCACACACACTCAACTACTGAATTCACTGAAGAAGGAAAAGAGTGAGGGAATAAAAAAAAAGTGCGTAAATGAAAACGAACCGCTAAAAAAATGCGACAAAGTTGCTAAGAAGAGCTCGTGCGAGTTCAGGAGAAGCGGGTGCGAGACGTAAAGAAGAGTCGATTTTATTTCTCGTTGCGGCGACCGAGCAAAAAAAAAAGAAAAAAAAAGGTTTGAGGACGAACATTTAAATCTGTGTACTCACCTTCACAAAGACGAAAAACACACTAAAACAGTCGACTACGCGGTTCACAGCAACTCCCCCTTCTTTAAATCATGTATAAAGTCTTTAAAAGGCGATAAAAACAGAGAGAAATCCCCGAAGAACTCGCTGGAGAAGTGAAGTATCCCAAACAGTTTCCCTGCAGCCTTCGGCTTAATGGAGTCCAGTCGTCCCCTCTTTCTCCCTCCCTCTTTTTCCAGCAGCAGATCAACGTCACTTCTCCAGTCCTACTTTTCCTTTCATACTGGGAGCCTCTCTGGTCGCCCACTGGCCGCCCACTGTTCCCCCCTGTCACCTCACACACACATATACACTCACTCACACTGACAAATAAAGGTTATTTCTCTATTTTGACCTGCGTGAAGCACAAGAAGAAATGTTATATTTTTGTCTCTACTCATGTTTTGTTCATTTTTATTTATGTTTTAACTACTTAACACATTTTTCAGAGATTTCAACAACATAGTTACGTTTTTTTTTTATCATTTGAACTAATTTTGAGAGAACAAATAAAGTAATAGTTAATTTTATCTAAAGTATATGATGTATACAGACTACAGATATTTTTGGGTTCTTTTTGGTTTTGTTTTATATATAAAGTATTAGGATTTCTGGTATTTTGTGTACATGTCATTGGCAAGTTATGAAGTTCTCTGGGGTGTCCCTTTCTTGTTACCACTATTTATCATATTTGTAAACTCATATGTAATTTTCATGTCTGATTTGTGTGAAATAAACAGAAACTGAACTGAAATTTGAATAGATAGTACAAAGTAGCCACAAAGTTCACCCCTGTCATCATTGCACCTGGCTGATTTGTAATTTTTTTCCACAGAAAAATAATCATCTGATTAGTGTTTGGAGTCAAAATCAAGCACAGGATTTGTAAAATAACAGTGAGAATAAGATCAAGTCTCTGCTGTATGTAAGTGTGAACAGATGACGGCAGGCGTGCGTCTGTGTATGTGTCTTAAAACAGGCTCTGCAGTACAAAACTCAACAGTTTGTGACAGGGATAATGGACATGAGCTTGAAAACTGAAGCTGCCTTTTATGGCAATAATACTGCTGAGCCTTGCAGGAGCATTCAGGGACCTTTGGGTCTTTATACTGAGTGTATGAGCAGAACAGCAAAATATAAAACAGCATTTTAGCTTTGTCACTTTTTTTAATAACTGAAAAAAAAAGAAAAAAAGTTGCTCCAAAATCTCACTTTAATGCCTTGGTGGAAAACTGGGGGGTTACTTTTATCCCTGACACATCACATATATTCAGACTGAACTTTATTGCAGTGTTGTTGCTGGCCCAGGTGGAGCTGCAGTTTGTCAGACTGCTTCAATCCGCCTCAGGGCTTTAAAGTGAAGGAATCAATGATATTTCATCATTTTATCTAATATAAAATCACACTCCAGAGGACAACAAGTATGTACAGCTGCAGAAAAAGTACCACACTTAACGCAGTCATACAATATAATGAAATAAAAACATAACCTCTCACAAGATAGAAATAATAAAGTCTCTGTGTTTTTAGCTTTTATGCAAGTACAGAAAATTAATATAAAACATTCAGCTGCTTCACATTGGTGGAAACTTAATATGAAACTCACATTTTAATTTTCTCCTGCATGTGCAAACTATATTTAACTCACACATGGTCAGTCATTATACTGTATCAGAAACTCATTAAATTACAGAAACTCAATAACAATTTACTTTGATTTACTAATTGACTTTAGACATCTGCAGAGGTTTCCCAGGATACTCTCCAAGAAAATAACCTATGCTGACAGATCATCATTGTCTGTGAGGACCACATGCACGGCGATCACACGAAACTGAGGATGAGCTTGTCTGCAAGCTGTTTCTCGCATCATCGTCACCATGCAGCTTTGGATGAGATGTAGCATTTTATGTACGTGCACTAAGTCAAATGATCACACAGATGACAAGTCTGGGGGGGGGGGGCTGCTGTCTCTTTTCTTTCCAAAGCAGAGCAGCAGGAGCAGCAGCA
The DNA here is from genome assembly GCA_021432705.1 of Caranx ignobilis. Classification (NCBI taxonomy): domain Eukaryota; kingdom Metazoa; phylum Chordata; class Actinopteri; order Carangiformes; family Carangidae; genus Caranx; species Caranx ignobilis. The sequence continues at coordinate 15,502,252 of MU269985.1, forward strand.
GCAGCACAATGCAACACTCCAACACACACACACACACTCTCCAAGTGGTCTGCAGTGAAGACACATGAATCATCAGCGTTTCTGGCTCGGTCCCCTGGTGAACTCCAGCTCAGCTCCCAAGTCCTCCAACTCAGGAATCCGGCATCAAAGCGATTTATAACCTCTCTCTCTTTCTCTCCACAGCTCTGACCCCCCTCATCGGTGTCTGGCAGCCGACCCATTGCCTTTTATAGGCTGTGTTTTAATTGCAGAGTAAACATTTGAGTCAGTCAGATGCAGAGCTGGCTCAGGTCTGCTGATGATGTGGATGATGAGGAGGGAGGGAGGGGGAGTAGAGTGGTGGAGGGGGTAAGTGAAGGGAGGAGGGGAGGGGGGCTTTAAGAGGTCTACTCTGTCTGCATGAGTCACCTTTGGGGGTGGGGGGGAGGCAGTTTGTGTGATTTTGTTACAAATTTGTATGCATCTTACTCCAATATAACATCATTTATTACCTGGTTAAAAAGATAATGATTGATCCAGCCACACAAATACAAACTAGAGCAAATCAGCCCAATTAGTCGAGGGCAATAAATGGAAACAGGACAGAGAGAGAGAGGGCACTGGGCAGCAGATGGTCAATGGGACCCTTTGTTCCTGTTTTACCAATAGATGACTGACCTCTTCTGGCCAAACACAGAACAGCGGCAGGACCTGGTCCATTATTTATGAGAATAACCTCCGTGTTAACCGGTCCCATCTGCGAGCCTCTGCCTTTGCAGATGTTGCTAAACTGCATTAAAAAAAACAAAAACCTAGTAACTCATATGGAAGCCATGACTGCTTGTGGATTACAATGAGGCCTGTTTATGATCTGTAAGTCAGCTTTGTTATTCACATTAGGGGGTGCCCTGGAAAGAATCTGATCTGAGCTTCTCATGAACAAAAACTTCTAGTGTCCTCCAAAAAAAGAATCAGCTTGGAAACGAGCAGTGGGACCATCCACCTCGGATGATGATCCTCCTACGCGACAATATTCAGTATTTTTTCCTCTGACTATTATGGTGAGATATGACAGAGTGAGACAACGCAGAAGTCGCTGTATCCCAAAAAAGCAAAACAAAACAAAAAAAACAGAAAAATGAAATGCTTTAATAAAAGGAAATAAATACAGTGCTTTGGATGGCAGTTAGATCCATTACAGGCATGGGTTATTGCACAGCTCTAGGGACAGACAACAAAAACACTTTGCCGGACATCCATTCAAAGTTAGAGCAACAGAGGTGCCTGACACAAATTTAACACAATTCACCCAAACACACCCACAGTAGGTTTTAATGAACATTTCTGTCAGGTTACATAAATGGCTGTTGGCCCTTTCTCATCAACTTCTGACAACACACCTGTGACAGCACTTGATCCTTTGACCTCATAATGGCTTTAAACCGGAGTGTTGACTCTACAAAAATGTACAACAGACAGTTCCCTGATGCTTGTGGTGCCTTTAACAAAAAAAAAAAGAATATATATATATATATATATATATATATATATGTGTGTGTGTGTGTGTGTATGTATGTGTATGTATATGTACTGTCATCTTTCAAAAGTCTGTGCATTAAATGCTCATGTAGTCATAACTACAATGTTGACATAATTCTTTTTAAGTCTCCAGTTTAGTTGCTTTTTTTAAGCATGCAAAGTGAACACAGTTGGAAATATTGTGCATGAATCAAGAATTGCTCAAGAAATGTGCAAAGTTCACATGTACATTTTGGAAAGTCGCAGCCAAATCTCAAACACTGGCAGGAATGGTTGTTGTCATTGTTACGAGGGTCTGTCCACACTCCGACAATACTAACAGTATCAGCTGTGTGTCTGAATCCACAGTGTGATTTAAAGATGCAGAGGCAACAATGGAACAGTTTTTTTTGTATTTTGCATTGCATTTCAAAAAGGTTTTCATAATAAATAGCATTCCTGCTGTGCTGCTGTGCCAGTAACATGTTAGAGTTGCTTTCTATTGCTGCAATGTAACACATGCAAAAAAAAAAAAAAAAAAAAAAAATCAACAACGGGCTGGTTTCTACATAATTTCTGTGCAATTCATAGCTGATGAATGTGTGAGATCCATCAGGTCAAATGTAGTAGAAACACTTTCATATCACTCCCTCTGATTCCTCCCTGCTTTTGCACTACTTCCCAGTCACCTATCTGGTCGTCTGAAAGGCAGCCTGGTTTCAGGCAGTCAGCCTTTGCACACATAATGCAGACATTTAACACCAATACATTGATTCCAAGCAGCCCTTGATTGTGTGGAACAGAGTAGAAAACAGAAAAGTAAAAATAAGCTCTGATTACGAGAAGCAAATTTGACACATTGTCTCCATTAATATTAATCTGGGGGGGTGGGATACCACTTCCTCATCCATTGTTATTGTCTTACAAATGGTTTAACAACATCCACATCCATAAACAATCAGAAGCGGTTTTCTACTCAATAAAGACCACAAAGAAGTTTCTTGGATGTGTGTTGGCACTCTCTACAAGGTCTTCTTGTTCCATGGTCTATTAACATAACACCCATTCAGAGTGAGCATGCTCTCTAATCTCTGCAGAAGTACTACTGGGTGTGTTTTTAAAGGACCATATCAGAACATGAGTCAGAAAAACAAAAAATGCTCATCTGCTGTATCTAGTCGTCCATATCTAAATTTGCAAGTTGTGTCAATTAGGCAATAACACAGGTGTAACGACAGGAGAGTCACAGGTCTTAAACAGTAACAAAGCCCATTGTTTTACACAAATAAAAAAACAAGTTGACATAACCAGTACTCAAAAGGGGAAAGTGTGAATTAAAATTCACAAAAAAAGGCGAACAAGATACAGTTAGCTTTTGTGTACTACATATCACAAAAGCCACAAAAGAAAAGAAAAAAAAAAAATCTATTTTCACCCAAGGCCAATTCAAATTAGCCTTAGCATAACGAAAGTCAAACAGACTTTAAGAAAGACAGTCAACAAGCTAAACATAGAGTTGTTATTTGGCCACAAGTTTGAATCCCATTTTCCCAAGATGAGATCTAGGTTTAAACCCACAAGAGCCTGAAAATCGCTATAGGAAAAATATTCAGCTTTTCTCTGTTTTTGTTTTTTTAAGAAAAAATACATCTAGTACTACTGATTTAATCTTGATATCAATATAAAGATATGAGCACAGAAAAGTCTCTCCATACCTCATCCTTAGTATAGAACCATGGAAACTGGTTTGAGTGAGTGTGATCATTTTGAGTGAGACCTCTTGTCTAGTAAATGACATCATCAAGAGTTTTGTTTTGTTTTTTTTTTTAGAAGATCTTCATTCATAAACCGTGTAAGAAAATAGTTCTACATGCTCGCACCTTAAATTTAAATATCATGATACAAGCCTCGTATGACTGTAAAACTCTGTACATCTACTCTAACATGGACACTATGAAGTCCTGAAGGGTATCCAGCTGTTAGTGTTGTAACAGGAGACATATGAACCCCAACACTTAGAACTGTCACTGTTTAGTTTCGGGAAACTGAACACAAATGGAAATTAGATTTGAATTAATAAAAGTGTCGATTTTCATCTGTCTTTTTTCAGTGCATAACTATTTCAAGAGTCAAATGATGCATATCATAGAGGAAAAAAAATAGTGTGTTTGTTATGCCTTTCTTTGTACTTTCAAAACATTATTAAAGGGATAATGCCCTCAGGTTTCGTTCAAAAAACAAAGCAAAAACAGAACTATTCTTCATGTGTAACATTGTTTGGCTAATGTTGAAAGGCATTGAATTTGCTCGTTAGCATAAAGGTTTAATTTGACGATAAAGTAACATTTATCTCTCCTTCATGTCAACACAGAAAAGCGTCACAGAATCAGGAGCCTCTGTGACTGAGGGTCAGGCAAGTGTGTCACAAGGCTCCAGACTGAGTCACTGGGATGGAGGGTGGACAGAAGACTCAACAAGAAATGCATGGACACTTTGCCAAGAGGCTGCAGCTGTGGCCTAAAAGGGTTGATGGTCAACGACTTGGGGGACGAAGTTAGTTCTTCTCTGCTGGATGAAACAAACTCCTGTGCAACAAACTCATTAGACTCTATTCCATGTTTACATGTAACTTGTGGTCATACTGGCAAAGAGTGCACCTCCTTAGGGGTTCCTGGTCCAACACTGTCACCCTTAGGGTGCACAATTGTGTACTAACTAAACAAAAAGAGACAAAAATGCACATTTTAGAACAGTTTGTCAGTAATGTTTTCCAAGTGTAGACGAGCTGGATCACGGGGAGATGAATGAAAGAGATTAGTGTGTTTAATCAGTTTGTGTGCATGAAAAATAAATGGAGTCTATTTTTGTGTTTTGTTAAAAAAAAAGATGACACACACTTTCTAAGTTTAGAGTGTGTGTCATAAAGAATGTGCTTTCTCAATCTGTCTCTGGAGTATCTTCTGCTGGGTCAGAGGGCGTCTTCTGCTTGTATATGAAGGTCAACAAGAAGAGAGCTATATCATGTGAGCACCAGTAGCCTGTGTGTGAAGTAACAGCTGACCAATAGCGACTCTCCACTAGACCTTCTCGCAGCTCAAAGTCGATGCGCCGCTCCAGCTCCACTGTAGGAAGCAAACAGAGCAGGACATATGACTAATACCTTCAACACACCAGTCCTAACTCCTGTGAGGAACCTTTTTTTACTTGAGAGTGGACAGTTAAATAAACTTACATGATGTGTCAATTATGGGTGAGGTGGGCCGCGTCATGGTGGAGAGCCCATATGCTGACTGGCTTTCCGCCCGCTTCTGCTCCTCCTCCTCAGTGTTGGCCCCTCCTTCCAGTCCTAAGGACACTGACGGCTGGCTGTTGGAACGTGAGAAACGCGAGAAGAGGATGCCTCCGATACCTTTTCCTATACTCGCCGCTCCTACAGTGAGACACAGAGATGAAAAAAAATGTTGGGTGTGTTTTTTTTATTCTTCTGTAGTTCATTTTAGTTCAAAGGATGGGAGAAGCGAAGTGTATGAGCCCATTCTCAGTCTCTCCACATGATGGCAGTGTTGATGTAGTACTGAAGACATACTGAGCATCTCATAATTCAAATACTGGACCTCACAGGAAAGCCTCTTCTCACACAAGTATTTAAATATCTGACAAGCTGGACTTTGGTTTTATGACTCAATAATACAATTATTCTGGATGGTTATATAATACCACTAATAACCACATCCACATCTATCATGTATAGAATACAAGAAGAATCCTTAATGTGATTTTTTGTGTATTCTTCACTATTGGCGTAGCTTTAAAATGTTTATAAGACAGTACAAGATGGTGGTGTCGTACCCAGTATGCTGGCCTTGCCCAGACTAGTGATGGATTCTCCGTAGTGCCTGCGGGGGAGGACGGGGGAGGTGCTCGGGCTGGGGATGCTCTCAGTGTCAGATGTTGGATCTTTGACCGGGTTAAGGAAGGTTGGCCGGATCTCGTTGTAGGGAGTGGGGTTTGTGGCGCTACACCTGCTCAGGAAATCAGATCCCAATTATTCCAAGCAATTAAATATTACCATTTTACATCAAGCAATGAGTTGCAAGACTGAACCTCTTACCAGTGGATCTGAACAGGTGCAATATTGCTGTAATGTTTGAGGATGAGGGGCTCCAGTCTGTAGGCCTGCAGAGAGCAATGAAACTTCAGTCTCTAACTTTAAAATTAGGTTGAAATATATGCAGCATACACTTTTAATTTAAAATTATCTGTTCAGCAAGTCCAGTAAAAATGCCAAAAAACCTAACAAATGTGTGAGGGTAAACACTAGGGAAAAGGGAGACTGACCACAGGATCTGTGGGATGGAAGACATTGAATAGTCTGCTGCAGATGGAGGTGGGCAGGATGTGGTCCTGGTGGCAGCTGGTACCAGGGCGGATGCCTCTCAGGGCCAAGAACACTGCCAGTGGCGAGCCCATGCAGAAAAAGTTCTCCACCTGAGACGAAAAGTGCAAATATAATACCTCGTAAACATCCTAATATGGAGTGTTATCATTCCTGTGGGGTTTTGCTATAATAATGGACACATGAAAACAGCAAACACCACAAAATAAAGGTCACGGTATTTGGCAGAGTGCCATTAATCTGTTTTGTTCTTCCTCCTGACACATCCTTGAAAGAAAAGCTCTGAAACTAACGTTCTCTATCATTTTAGAGTGCAATTGTGTAACATTGAGTCTCACCTTAAATTTAAGGGCTGGGGGTGCTGTTGGTTTAGAGGCCTCCAGTGTGATGAGTTGATTTTCCAGCTCTCGCAACCTGTTAAAAGCAAAAAGCACAGTGTCAATAAACTGTAAAGGCAATTAAAAACTAATCTGAAATCACAGGCTGACAATCAATGGTAATATCCACCCCCTGTATGCATTACTTTTACAGTCAGTCACCTCAACACACACACACACACACACACACACACATTCAGTTTTCATCCACTAAGATAAACAACTTATTTTTCCAGTGACTTCTTGTTGCACCGAGGAAATGGTGTTCACACTAAATGATACTGCACACAGGATGGTGCAGAGGAAACAAATTAAAATGCTCTTCCTTTCCATTTTACCATGAAGCATCACAATGATCTACTGTCTGACACAGGAAAGACAGCTTGCGACCTGATGGTCTTACAATGGAGCAGGAGAGGAGAGGAGCAGTTCAATGCACATGCACACATTTGTGGAAACTCTTTCTGCAGATCCTTAAGGACATGTAAGTACACATACATGAGAAAGCGCCTACCTGTTCCTTGTGAGCCGCAGCTGGTCTAGAAGGTGCCTCTCCTCATAGGACATCCAGCGCAGGTCCAGCTCCTCCTCTACAGCATGGTGCTCCTGAAGACAGAAGCGCACCGGATCCCACCCAGTCATGATGTCATAGGTGATGACGCAGCCGAGGGAGTGAGACACGATGGAGACTTTCCCTCCCCTCTCCTCAAACTCAGGATTGCGGGAGCAGAAAAGTGAGTATAGTCTGTTCAGCTCCTGTGTTAGGCCCTTGGTGATCTGGGGGACAGGAAGTGGAGAGTTTGAATGGAAAAGCAGTTTGTAACAGTGATGTCTGAGAGTTTGTGTGTGACTCTCACCTCGTCCCTGTAAAGGGGGCTGTTGTAGTACATGATGTCCATAGCACTGCTGTTGAGGAGATCTCGAAGTCCTCTCACTTTGTCTGGTGTGATTGAGTCCACCGTATCTAAACAGTAAAAATATATTCAAGAAAATGAATGCCATATGACAATACCTGTGTTCATACTGTAGTCAAATTCTCAAACTATAAGGGGAACTATGGAAGTCCATTGGTTTTTTCACTGGTTTTTCCTACAGAGCTCCCCTCACAGTTTTGGAGTGCATATTTTCACTGTTGTAAAAACTCACAGCTAACCCTTCTCCCTTCCCCTCTGCAATGTGCATTTGTTTTCAATGACGAGGAGGCAATCCGTGGAGTGATGTCTACCGAGGTGGGTAACGTTAACAAGAGATTACGTATTACCAGGTGTGTTTGTGTCATAGTGCTGTAAAGCAGTCCACATTTTTCACGAGACGAGATCTGGGACAACGGGTCGGAGGCACTGATCTTGCAAGTTTTTGGCCAAGAGACCCTAGGTCTACCCATAACAAGTTATTTAACCATCACAATTACTCTGAAGCTGTTTAATCAAGGTGCATCATGCATAGTTCCTATTTAAAGTAAATAAAAATATTTAGTGCAGTGCTGGTGAACTTCAATCTAAAAACAATCTAGTGCAGCTCATTAACCAATGACATTTTCAGCTAATGTCCACCTGCACTGTGACCATGGTTGGAACAGGTCATTAATCTTGTAGAGGAAGTATTGACAATACAAGACAAATGTTGATCTACTGACCAGCCAACACAAAAACATCAACACAAACCAAACAGGAGAAGATACACGCATGTGTGCTCTCAGAAACAGATGCTAACCTCCGTCCAGAGTCAGTTTGGAGCGCCATTCAACAGGCAGGAACTCCACATGCTCCTCATTGTTCTCTGAGAAGTGCTTCTCCTCCATCTTCCTCACGCCCTCTCTCAGCCTGAAGAGCAACAATACAATAAAGATCACAGAGCAGATTAGAACAACACTGAACTTTATATTACTTCAGAGTGCATTTGGATATGTGTTCACTTATATAGAAAAACATTTCGATATTAAAAAAAAAAAGCAGTACAAGTGTGCGATTTAGAGACAAACGTCATCAGGGCATTGTTTGGGCAGCAGTGTATTATAATGACAGGTTTTGAGTGGATGACTAACAGTCTATGTTTATCTGCCCTTGCTGCCGACTGACTAGGGAGTCTGTGTTTGCACTTGCTCTTCCACAGACTTTAATTACTGTCAGTTGGAGAAGAATGACATCCATTTTACTGCTGTCTGATGCAACAGCTTTGCACACACACAGACCCAATGGCTGCACTGCTGCTGGTCCTATATGGGGCGGCATTAGCTTTCAGGATACACCAAATACACAAGGGGAGAGTGAGACAGAGTGAGGTGTGGGGGTGATATGGGTAAATGGAGGCTGAGAGAGGCTTTTAGATGAGCAGTCTCTGAATGAAGGAACCTAATGCAGGTTTTGACAATACTATCTGGTGTGTGTGCAACACAACTTTAATGCTTAGAGGGTTGAGTGAGTGCATTACAAAGCTCTCTGTAGTGAACCCACAAGGATTGCCTAACTTTTAGGACGGCATTAATTGGGCAGTGACATTCTAGGTTTAGCAAGAAACATTTTAGAGACACTCTCTGGTTTGTTTCAGTAACTATAGCCCAAACCTCTGTTATGTCCTCCTTCACTGAAACTTCGAGAAGCACAAAACTGAAATTAATTCAGGCTCAGAGTGAAAAAACCAAGCTATGCCAGGCTGCTCTTTCCTCTTGGCAGAGGGAAATGTGTATGCCGTAATCCACAGGGAGCTGTGAGTGAGGCTTAAAGTGTTCTGCAGCTGGACTTGGTCTACTTTACCTTCTTAGCTGGCCTAAGCCGTGAACAGTGGCCTGACGCTGACTTTGTGACACAGAGACACACATGGCACTGGTGCGCACATTCAGTACTACTGCTTACAGTAAGGGCCGTGGACCAAGGCCAGTGCAGCTGTCACTGAAGCTTCCTCGAGGTGTATGAACTCTGAACGAATATCTACCATTGACAAAGTTTGTCATTAAAATGTGAAGTCCTTTAAAGACAAAAACAACTCAGCATTTAGATTTAGCAAACTGCCTGTATACTGTTTGGTGTAAGTCGTTAACTTAAGATTAAGCACAGACATTGAATGATAGCATAGATCTGCGCTGATTGGATATGCTAATTTTAGCCAGTGTTAACATGTGTCAGCAGTTTGATGTTTCCTGTAGCATTGTTGTCATGTTGCATTGCATTGTATGTTTTCGCTGTGTGGTGCTTCAATGACCAGAGGCACTTTATCGATTCAAAGAAAAAATAAAAGAACAAGAGAAGACAAAGAGAACAAGAAAGGCAGAGAGAGGAAGGGTGGAGCTCAAAAAACAAAGTCTGGGTGGTGTAATGTTATCAAGACAGATGCTTGAAATAACTTCAATCACCGTAACTATAGGAGGCTATAGATGAAAAAGTCAGCGATAAAAATAACAAGCAGAGTCACATTCTTGAGGTATCTTATCTTATAATAGCTCTTATCATGTAATGAGCAGTACGTAAGTGATAAATAAACAAATGCACTGGTTACATGATTGATGAAGGTTCTGGACAAAGAAGTTCACAAGAACCTGTCTGACAGGTTGATATCTGAACCCCCTCATCAGCTTGTTAATGACACAGTGTGCTGTACAAGCTTAGTCACGAGGCCTGGGAACTGAACATGCAGAAAATGCTTTAACGCAATTCATAGCCTGTGTTGTAAAAGAGAGGAACAAAGCAAAAAGAGGGAAGCAGTGAACTGTTTTTCAGAAAAGGAACTAAAAGCTCACAATGGCAATTCAAACACCACATACTTCAGGAGAGATTTATTCTCACCCTATACTTGACTTGAGTTAGAATGGGTGCAGATGAAGTTCAGATATAATGGGTAAAAAAGGTGGAAGCTGTTCCTAAGGACTTATATGAAAATGTTGTGGTGTCACTGACAGAAAGAAAAACACAAATCCTGAAATAAATCATCTTATTTAATACCGTGACTCACATTCCAGTGTTTTTGATAATGCGTCCCTGGTCCATCTTCTGTCCAATGCCATGGACCACAAAGACAACATGTGTAGTCTGAGGGGGTCTGTCCTCAGGTGAAGCCTCCTCAACATAACCCCGATGGAGCCGTGTACCACTACTGGAGGCTGGAGGAGGAGAGAGCACAGCTCATTTACTTATTTGGTAGACCATTTATCTAAAGCAAGTCAACACACTGTTGTCTGACCAGTATAAACACATTTCCTGTCTGTTCACTAGAAGGCTATAAATAAATGAGTCGTGTTGTAGTGTTTGAGTAATGTGCTGTTTTGAGTCCAAACAGGCCAGTAGGTGAGACACAGACTCCTGCTGTGACTGTGGCCTGTGTAGTGTACCCAGAGGACTGAGTATGTGTCCTTATTTAGAGTCTATAGTCTAGTCCAGTCATGTGCTGGGCAGCAAGGTGCTTCCAGCCAATGGAATTTGCCGTTGTCTGGACAGCACTAAGGAGATTTCCCTTCACTATGCATTTGTGTCAGGGGAGATTGAGATAACCAGCGTCAGCTCCTCCTCTGATAATCTGAGAGCAGGAGATGAAAATGTACTGTCGAGCTGGGAGACTCTTAGGCCAGATTAGAGTTATCCACACAGATCAAACATCAGACACTGGGTTAAACTGTGGTTGCCAGCTTCTCAGCTACTCTCGGGCCATTTGATCGAACCTCACATCTGAAAATGGCAGATGGACGCTGTGTGATTTTCTGGGCTAATCCATTTAAGAGACTGGACTGTACCCAGTCACGTTTAAAGAACTGCTACGACAAATGGCTGGCAAGGCTAGTAAATAACATGAATGTCATTTGTGCATTAAATGAATGGAAAAATAGGTTGAGGAGTTGACCTAAGGAAAGGGAAGCAATTAGGCATTTTGACTAAACCAGAGCTTTAGCAAAGGTTTATATTTAAGAGTATGAGGCCATGCTAGTAGTTCTGTAAGGCCACACTGTGGTGAGCTTAATGCTCATTCAACCCCATGGTGATGCAATGTCTAGGAATCTTCAATGTCTGTACATATAATCTTATGGTGATCAATCCAAGTTTCCAGTCTGGACCAACACTGGCCTCCTTTGAATCCTGTTCATAGCGTGGTTTAGAAAGTTTCATCCCACTTCATACTGACAAAAATACAAACACAAATCTGCAGCGGTGGTTGGCGTGGTGGTGATGGTTACAAACCTTTGGAGAAGCCCAGTTTCTGAGTGACGGTGCGCGCAATTTTGGAAGTGGTGGCATCGCTGTAGAGGTAGACTTCATCCACACTGTGCCAATCCACGTGGGTCCGACTCAGCTTCAGACTGTGGATGGCTGTGAGAGGAGGGGGCAGTGAGAGAGGAGTGAGCGAATGAATGGAAGGAGGGAAGAAAAACAGAGGACAGCATTGGCAGATGGTGTGGGAAATTAGGCAAAGAGGAGGAGGAAAATCAGGGAGGCAGGTGACGGAAAAAGGTTCACCGATACAAAACGTTGTGACCACAAATTTTAGGGAGAGTACAGAGGGGAGAGAGGTTGAAGACATGAGAATTACACCAAATTGTTATCACATTAAATGCAGCATAAATAAAGCAAAAGTCTGAGACCAATCTATTTGAACAGCTCAATCAAATGCAGTCTGGAGCATTGATCTGCAGGTGGAAAGAAAACTACCACACACCATGATTGCATATTTCAGCTCTTGCTTGTCTGTCCTTCTTGTGCATCATCAGTCGGTGTTGACTGGAGATATACAACTAAAATTTATGTATATATACTTAAGGGCAAATGATAACATGTTAATCAATGTCCCCTTGATGTTGAGCTTTTCTCCAGGTTGCCCAAGTGCAAATTCAGAGACAAGAGCAAGCAAGAGCAGAGGTATGACTAGAAGGATGGCACCATTTATTACTGAAGATAAGAGCGATAAATGAGACTGGTTGACTTGAGAGCGTTATTTATGTCCCTGCAGCATGTCCTTTAGATGTCCTGTGCAGTCAAGTTCATTTGAATGAGACTGGTGGAAGACTCTGGCATAGGCCCAGTGCACAGTCATGGCTCTTTGTGCTGGTCTGAACCACTCTGAGGATTAAAGCCCTTCAGAGTGGGGTGCAGCACTCGGAGAAACATTATGTCCCACATGACTCTTTTGCAAGCTTGAAACCGTATTTCCCCACAAGCAATGAAAATTTAAATGGTACAAATGTATAAGTATTATGAATATATTACAATGTTGTTAAAAGAAGAGCACAACAGTGAGACTTAACTGAATATATTCTGTACACGCTGTCTGTACTATTAACAGAAGAGTGACCAGGAAATAACATGTGTCATGTGTCAGTCCTGTGCATATTTTTTTTCTTCTTGTTCATCCTTAAACATTTGGACAGCTACAAGAAATTCCTCAACACATGAAAATTAATAAAACAAGACATACTGAATGTCAACAGAGCCCATGTGTTTGTATGTCACATGGTGCAGTTCAGCTGGGCCTCTGTAGCCTCACAGACTAATTTCTTCATTGGACAAGCATGACTTTTGTGTAATGCAAGGCCAAGCAATTATCGCACCTTAACTGAGACCCGCTCACTCTGAGTGCAACCAGTGTGACAATGAATGACTGCCTCTAAAAGGGAGAAGGACAAGCAGGGTCTGGAAGAAGAAGACAAGGAACACAAGTGTTGGACTAAAGGGCAAATATCAAATCTGGACTAACGAATGGAATAACATTGTTTTTCCCAGTTAAAATAAGTAATATAATATGTAAGCTCATGTCCTGTGAGACCTGAGGTGAGAGATTTGGTAGCGTACATAGTTTCCTCTCTCACACGTCTCCATTTATCTTTGTGAATCCTCAAATAAAACCACTCAGCAGCAAAGGAGGCATAAGCTTCACTTCTACCACCACACAGTTTAAAGTGGCCTCCTGCCCTCATCTACCTCATGTGAGGTGAAGACACAGAAGAGAAGGAAGCTGCTGTGTAAGATGAGTCCTACAGCTATTAGACAAGGACGGCCACTTCAGACTGCTGGGTTTTACTGGTAGTCATGTCCACTGTAAGACAGGAGGTCTCAGAAAACAGGTAGAACTTCTCCTTTAGCTGGCTTTATCAAAATCAAATATTACTCTGATTCGATTTCAAAAGGTAAATTGAAGCCAGTGGAGAGATGGTTAGGTGTTTGTATGAGGATACTTCCTGTTTTACAATGAAGGCCAATGCATTGTGAAAGGAAAGGGAGGGAGGAGAGGGGCTGGCAGTCAACCAAGAAAGGTTAAAGGTTTACTGAGCTAGCTCTCGAACAGCGACAGAGAACTACTGAGGGAGATGTGGTGTGTGTGAGAGAGTGAGGGTTAAACTGTAAGAGATGAGAGGCAAGGAATGGGACTGAGCAAGATGTTGCAATTAGGGGAGAAACAGTGAAAGTGTGCAGTGAAGAGCTGAAAATGTAGGTCTCCTCCGATTAAGCACCAACACGAGTTCCTATGATATAAGTCTGCGACTGGTGCAATTATTTTGGAGGGAAAGATACCAGTTACTATTTTTTCTTGGCTATGGTTGTATCAGTTATATTCCTTTCACAACAGCATACTAGAGCAATAATGTTAGTAATTGTGTATAATACTGTAATAATTTCAACCCAGGTGGTGTGTTACACAGGAAAACCAGAAGTCTCTGTTGAGGTCTGTTTTGGATACCAGGCTGTAGGTCAATGGCTGCTTGGAGTTACTATGAGATAGGGACATAGACCCCATGACCTCTCCGTTCAACATTTTTGATGAGGGTCAAAGAACCCAGAACTAGGACAGTGATGGAGCTCTAAAGAGGCCGACTCTACACAACGTGTTAGGGGGCTATAGTAACTGTCCACAATGGCTCCTCTGTTCAGTTCATCACTTGTGCTTGGCTCTCAACAGAGCGCTTTGTTCATTGCCCTTAGTGAGGGAGCAAGTGATGGTGGTTCATTAAAGACGGTCATACTGCCAGAAGGGATGAGAGAGAGAGAGAAAGAAAGAGAGAGGGAAAGCGGTGAGGGAGAAAGTGAGAGACTGGGTTGGCGAGATAACCAGGGGTAAAGAGGGGTGGCTTTTTTGAGGACCAGCTTTTTCATTCCAGATCCACTGGTTGATGCAGGGGTCTTGCCCTTGACTGAACCGTGTTGTCTACTCACAATCCCAGAAAGGAGATGAGAGACAGATTGACAGGATTCCTCAAAAAGCAGCGACAGCTACAGCAGCAGTACCAAACCCAGAGTCACAGCACAAAGGGAGAAGTTCTAGCAACTAGGCCCAGTTACGGCTGCAATGGTGAACTGGGGGAGCAGCCTAAACCCATTTTAACACATCTATTTCTAACTGAGCCTAGGTCTAGCTCAAAGTATTAGATCCCAAAGGTCTGAACCACAAACAAAAGGAAACTCTAGCCCCACAGAGACCTAGGTTCTACAGGGAGAGAGGGCACAAGCTAGCAAATCTATGACAGCGATAAAGTAAAAAAACAAAACAAAAACAAAGAACAGAAACTTGGTATTTCACAGTACCTTGGCAGCGTTTGCGCTTGTGACCTGTAGTTCTAGCACTCGTCTGATATCCACTCCATTTGAACAGAAAAGGGAGGTAGAAAGGGGGCAGGTGGGAGAGAACTAACAACCGACAGAGAGTGAGTAATGGCCATTACCCTGGCGTCAGTCACACTTGCTACCACTGTCATCCCTCTTGAAAGGGGCCAGTCTGTCAAGTAGCGCTGCTATCAGGTTAACACTTCAAGGGCCTGGACATAGACCCCTGAGTGGTTACTGATAGGGCCTGGTGGCTGCAGGTAGATAACATGAAAATAAGCTGTAATAATGCCTGAGTAGCAGGCTAGCCATGACTCAGCCTACAGCCCAAGGAGCTGCGCTGCTTGACACACACTCAAGATGACTGAGGTAGACTGTGAATTACACTTAACTACAAGTACTACTGTCTTCACTGTGAAAACTGAACATGTCATAAAATGAACAATCAGTTATTTAAACTCTTTTGTGTGTGTGATACACTGGTAAGCTTCTGGACAATATAGCATTATTGGAGAGCACTGTGTTTGTTCAACACTTAAACATGATCAAGCAGAAGAAATATCCTTTTGTGGACAACAGTGACAAATTATGAACAAATGGAAATGAAATGTTAATCAAGGGGCACAAAGTTATCCAGCATTTCAAGACATTTAGTGAGATTTGACAAACAAGAGCACACAGTCACCTGGACAGTAACCAGCAGCATTTGTGTCTATTTGGGTTGATGAATACTTCGCATTTTGCATTAGAGGTGTTATAGGGAACTGACTCTGAATTCTGCTCAGAGGAAGAAACACACTGACCACAATGATGCAGAGAGATTTGCATGTCAAGTTAGGATGTCTCTGGCAGGATTTTGTTATTTTATTGTTTCTCATGAGTATAAATAAAGTGTTGAACCTCTTCCAGTATTTGTGCTGTAATTTTGTTGTAACGTGTCAGAAATGTTAGCATCAGTCTAAAAGTGAAACTCTTTCAGTGACAAGTGGGTAAAACTAGATTTTTATGGATCCACAAAACCAAATCTGGTTTTATATTTCTTGTGAAAAACCAACAGCCCAAACAAGTTGGTGCAAAACACACAGAAAAACTCAAATGGTAAGTTCATTTTAACTTAACCGAGCTGACCCTCAATCAAAGTGACTTAAACATATACACTGATTTGGTCAAACAGCTGACTTTATCCGGTATTTCAAAAGGCCTCCTCATTATTTGTTAATCAAATCAGCAGAGTCCACAGGTCTCAGATCAGACTGCATCATTCATTCTGAGAATTGGACTTGCAAATGTCAGCAGTGTCTCTCTCTCAGCAGAGGTGAAAAGGCTCGGCAGGACAAGGAGGAGGAGAGACCTGCTGAGTGCACAGGATGTTTACTTGCTGTAAAAGCTATCAGTAAAATCCATTTGGGCATTGGGCAGCACTGATGGATCCATCCATAAACAGGAGCTCCCTACTGACTGAAAAATTCACTATGCACAAAATCATCATCGTAAGGAACAGATAACTTTTTTTTGTGTGATAGATAGTCATGTGACATGACGCACATGACTTCACCCGGAGGCAAAACTGGATGAACAATCATTTGCAGATCAGATCAGACAAAGCTACCTATTGTTGTAGACTAGGACAATCCCACAGACTTTTTCTTCTCTTCCTGATGATTTGCAGAGTCCAAAATGACAAAATCTGACTGATTTGTGCCAATTGTGGATAAATAAATAAAGCTTTAAAAAACCAAAAATCACAAGAACTTATTAAATAATTCATCTCTGGATTTTCAAAGCATGAGTCATCTGTCATTTGTCACGCAGTGTGCTCCCAGTCCCATGCGCTGGACTGGTTAGATAAATATGTAGCTGAATACGTAGTGTACACGAGCAAACTCGTGAGCCTTGCCTAGCTCTGAAATACCAAATGTATTATGCCGACAGATGACACTGTGATCAGCCCACTGCGTGCTGGCTTTATTTTTCCTTGACGTCTGAGAAACCAAATAGACTAGGGCACACCCTTTAGTTTCCAGCATACGTACTCCTCAATACCCACATGAGCACATATAGGAAAGGCTTTAAGTGAATGAATGGGATCTTCTCCTTGAATTTTTCCTATTTCATATTCAGCTCTCTCAGTCGGACTAGGAAAGTAATAAGACTGGTGCCTTTTACACTGAGAAAAACATTCCACTGATCCTAACTGGGCGAATGGAAATCAAAACATTAAAAGGCAATTAATAAAAACCCATCAACTCTAACGTCCTTGTGGCCGTTTCTGGCTTCAATAACTGCAGTAAGTCCTGTGGCTTTTTCTCTGATGCCACAAACTCAGCATCTGTGACCGCTGTTAACTTCCCTTTGGCAACAGAGAAGAAGAGTTCACTGAAATGTACATGTGTACCATGAGAGAACAGGACATTCGTGCTCTTTCTCTACAGAGCAGTGGTCCTGCCTACATACTCATGTTATACCCGCATAGCATGCTGGTATGCTGATCATACTGTATGCCTTCAGCTTCACTAACCTTTAATCTCAGCTAGCTAGTGAGGCACAAGGAGAAGGGTAGAAAGAGAGAGATGCGATAGGGAGAGAGTAAGAGATAGCAGAGGAAATGTATGCACTGCAGTAATGTCAGAGCCTGGCTGGCTCAATTTATGATCCATTTATCTCCTGTAATGCAGTTCAAGGTAGCCTTCTTATGGCTGCAAGTGCTTCAAATGTAGTCATTCAAAAATTAAACACTCTACTGTAAAGGCTTTCTGTACCAGCAGCCTAAACAAGGTGAATTCACAGCCACATCTATCAGTCACGTTGCTTTAACACTCTGCTAAATATAGCAGCGAAAAACAAAGGGTGACAGGACAGTTTTAAAAACATGCTGAATGTTCTCACTTCTAAGCTAAATGAAATGGTGAAGCTGTTTCAAAACAACATCAGAGTTTTGAAGAAAAAAATCATGTAAGGTACGAACGCTTTTTAGCTGTATAACACAGTGATAGAAATATACCCTTGCTAGACCAGCTAAGGTCATATGATTTATGTATTGTGTACTGGAGGGGGCCCAAAGTGTCACAAGCCCAGTCTGTGTGTGTTTTACAAGATTTCACACACCTTGCAGGTAGTCTGACTATGATCCCTGTGTCCTCTGTGACTGTCTACATACCTGTGTGCATATACACATTCGTCTTTGGTCCATGTGTACATGTACACTGCCGTCAAGGGAGCACTGATGACCTTGCAGGATCTTTCTCAACATATCTATGATTCAGTTTGAGGGAATAGGAAGTAACTTTGCTCTACTGTGTTGGTTGATGGTCTATAGGGGCATTGACAAGTCTGCACTGGTGCATTGTACAAGACACGAGGCAAGCAAAAAAAGTACAAGCTAAATAGATCTGCAACATAAATCAATAAGAGTAAAGGCCTGACTCAGGCTTTGTTTGATGCAGAACAACCTTACAGGAACTAAGGGTAATGGTGTCTCAATGCACAACTTGTCATGCCATATACTAGTTAGTGTTTATGTTTCATCCTTTTGTGTTATTCTCATCCATGTTTCTGTTTTTGCTCAGTCATAATGCATACTCCATTTTCCCACCCTCTTTAACAGTTGCTGCATCTTTTTCTCTGCTTCTGTCTACTTATCTGCCACATTCACACACCCACACATTCATCAACGTGGAAGGTCCTGTAGATCTGGCTGCCTTGAGAGGACTGCTGAATCAAAGGACCTCTTTCTTGTTGCGTTTCACAGCTAAAGCCTGCTACATTTCGCCTGAGAAAGAAGGGACGGGATGTGCCAGAACTGGAGACGACCAGAACGAGCTGCACCTGCTTTACATTGGATGACGTGATAAAGTCTACACACGCACACATGAATGGAGGCACCTGCTCCATTCGGTACCACAGCAGGCAGTGCTGTCACATGATTTGCCATTTATGACTCACAATCCTTTTCTTCTGGCTTTGTTGTCAAGATGATGACTTCACTTTATAATGGTGTTTAGAACTAATCACGTCTAAGGGAGCATTTCACCACCTCACTGCCCTAACACAGCACAATGTACGTGCTATTTTACAAGATACGGCCTGCCCAGAATAAAAATACTACACCATCAGTGAATCCACTGGCAAAGAAGATTACTTGTTTCCAGTACAATGTGTTTGTCACCCTCTTATTTATTTGCACCTTTTTCATGCCTCTGTCTTGTGTTATTTAAAATATCTGTTACAGTTTGTGGATTTCTAGATCAATGGCATTCTGCTGCATTTACAATTTAATATATTATCCTTATTCTTCTACCCATGCCCTTCCCCTTCTCTCACCATCTTTGCTATCCACGGTCCTGACAACCAAGTCCGTCTCAAAAGTGTCCTGCATCTGCTGCCCACGGAAATGGTTCAGGTGCTCCTGTTCGATGAGGTCACTCTCCTCTTCCTCTAACGGGAGCCAGGTACCGTCGATAAACCACTGGCCTCTCATTACTGAAATATGATCTTGCTCTGCAATAAAAAGTAAAAATAACACAAATTTAGCTTCAGATAGAAAACAATAATTTCATATATCTGGGACCTTGGCACTTTTTTTGGGTTGGGGTGAAATAAAATAATCTGAATGAAATAATAAAGCTCTCATTTTGTTTATATGTTAAACAGAAATATTCCACAGCCACAGTCCCTTTCTAGGAACAGGCCTCCTTCTCAGTATGTGTTCTGAATGGCATAAACTGATTTCCATTTAATTCACCAAGTCTGGTAATTCCAGTAGGGCCAAGTCTCAGCGGCTTATGAAGCGAGGCCAGCTTTGATTACAGTCTTAAGTGACATTATTAACCGATTCTCCAGTGGTGAATACGAGTGTAAAAGCAGAACTGAATGTAAGGACAGATTGGAAAATACCAGGGGAGACTCTCATTTACAGACAGAGAGATAGACATACAAGAAAAACACATTGATAGAGGTTCACAGAAGATAGTCACTTCTTTGTTAAGGTGGTTTCTATCTGGTCAGAGGAAAAGTCCACACGACATGGGATGTTTCAAGTTTCCAAGAAGTTAAAAGTGGCCTTTTCACCATATTTGTGTGAGGGAAATTTTGGATTTAATCTGTTTAATCGCCTCAGAAAGTGGTATTTATGTACTTTGAACGATTAGTTTACCTGCACATATCTTGTATTTAAGGCTCAGTCATTCTAATAGCGGGTGTCCAGACTCTTGAGACCTTTGTGGTTGAGAGAGGCTGCACCCTATTCAGCCGAATAGTAAGACTCTTAAGAGGGCAAAGTTTGTTTGTTTTTTTTACATTAGAACGTGAAGGAATTATTTTGTACAAGAATATCTGAACATTGTACTTTTTAGATACATCAACGTGACCTCTCTCTCTATTTGTGATCAATTCATGATGTTTTAAATAAGCTCCTTGTGTGTTTGTTTTCATCTCATAAATACAGTGCTTTTTGCTAACATGACACTGTATTAGCAGCGTCACACACCAAAGTGAAACAGCACAGCAAGGGCCTGAACTGACTATAAAGGACTTACATCCACAGCATGAACATTCAGGAAAATAACTGCTTCTCTAAATGTCACTTGGCATTAACCTTCAAAAGAACCAGCTACCCATGAACCCTTTCATCAAGGTCAGGTTTTCCGAGGCTCTATAGTGACTGCCTTCATTTGTTCCCTGCCTTTTCCTGGAAATATCCATGAATTAGTTAGTACAGATCAGCTGAGCCCAATAGACTTGACTTCCTGGGTTGTTTAGATGTTCCCAAAAGATCAGGCTAAATAATTACTTGGCCAGTAAAACTACTGAAAAACTATGCATTCAGATAAGACTGAATTATCATCTGCCAGTTTGCATATTTCATGGGAGATCTTTTAGGAAGGGGGGGGGGCAGGGATGAGTGATGAGTCTCTGAACAAGCACCAGACCTCTGAGTGGCTGTGGGTCATTAACCTGTATGCTGTCAGCCATTATACTGCAGAATATGATATATTAATGATGTATATGTGCACAGGAGGGGATTAATGCCTATGGACGTGCACTGAGTCAGTCATGCTGCTGGCACCTGCCACCCTGGGACACATTTATGACTGATGCAGAGAAAAAATATGGAAAAGACTTTGATCAGGGATATTTAATATGACGATACTCACGCTTCCAGTAGACAGGATAGCATTCCCTCTCTTTAATGTCCACTTCATACAGTCCTCCTCGGACACACACTGGCTCGACATTGATTTCAATGCTATCAGGGTCCCTTTCTTCCGAAGACACGGTGGACGTGTCCAGGGACCCCCGGCCTCCGTGCACACTGCTGGTCCTGGTCTCCACCGGCACTGCACCGTTCAGTCCTCTGCTCTCACCACGGTTATTGCTGCACTCTTCCTCCCCGCTGCTGACCCGGGATTCCGCTGCACCGGGATTCAGTTCGCAGTATTTCCGATACATAAGCTCGATTTTAAGCGAGTCATGTCCGACAAAGGGTTTCCAAGTTTTCTTGTCCTCTTTGTAAAACCACCGCACCTCCTCGGGTCCGAGCTCCGTGACCACCTCGTTGAATCGATGCCTGGAGCTGTTGGACCGCGACCTCTTCCTCCTCTCGAACAACGGACCAGCGCTGTTCCCGTCGTTGTCGCTGTAGTCCAGAGAGCTGCCGTCCAGGTAGGCATCGGGGGGCTGAGGTTCAGCAGTAACCCCGACTGGGCGCTGTGATGTCTGGCGTGTAGAAGCGGCAGGTCCAGTCCCGACTGGACGACCGAGGACATCCCTGCCTGTATCGCGCCGTCCATGGGACTCATCTCGTGACAGTAGGAAAACACATCGCTGCCCAGGTCCCACTCCTTGTTGTTATTGGTGGAGTTGACGCTGACCGGTGAACCTTTCTTGTCGGTGCTCAAAGACGAGCTCAACGTGGAGGTTTTGGTTATGTTGAAACTGCTCATAACTATCCGAGCAACCCGACCTCACTCGCCTGTCACTTCACCTTGTCCAAGCCCGCCCTACTTCGCTATAGCTATCACAACATTTCACAACAGACGGTGTTAAAATGAAAATATCAACAAATTCAAAAACCTCCGGACGAGCTCTGACTGCATTTCTTTGACTGTGCCGCCGCTACATCAGCTTGTTAGCTTGCTAGCCGGCTAAGCTAACGGAGCTGGTCGGTGAACTAGCTAGTAGTACTTCTAGCAAAGTCTGCAACCTTAAACCCGGAAAATCTGTCCAACCTTCTTTCTCTTCCTCTAGTTAACATAAATCAGTGTCAAACATCCACTTCCCTCTGTCACCGTGTCGCTTTTGTCCGGCTTGGTAGGAGTAACACTGTAGTCACCATACTTTGAGCGTTCCGGGTCTCAGTGGAATTTCGTATTCATTCGTTGTCCAAACAAACCCTGCATGGAAACAACGCTGTAGTATCCTCCGTGTGTGTGTGTGTGCTGTGTGCCTTGACAGCTGACGCACAGATCACAGGATTCCACCGTGAGCGCGCACGTAGAAGTTACGTGAAAATGACGACGGTGTCCCCTTCGTAAAATCCATACTTCACCGGGTCCACTAGATGGCGACAAACACCTATCTATGATCACAGGCCTCGATTTAATTACCAGCAACGCGCAGTACTTCGATCTGCCACTAGAGCGCAGCAGATACTTGCTTATTGGAAAGCCAACACCAACGTCCCAGCTTGACTGCTAGTTTAGGATGTTTCACAATGGACGACATATCAACAGGAACAGTCCAATACACCATCAGTGCAAACTTTGCTGCAGCCTAAACATTTAAAATATTTTTTTTTCAAAACATTGACCTTTATCATTCAATCTTGAAACAAGGACTTTTTTCCCTATGAATATACATAATGTACTGTGACTAATTGAATAGCAGAATTAGATATTCTTGATATGATGAAAATCTAAATGAAGCAAGAAGCCACAAAGTGCTTGCCCCTCTGTTTAAGTTCAGCCCTCAAGTCACTGGTGTCATTGAACTCCAAAATCTATTTGTAATGTATCTGTTCTAGTGCTAACCAGTGTGTTTACATCTTTGTGTGGGAGTTCATCATGAGTACAGTGCGAGTTTGTGTCCGTATCTGTGTGCATATGCGTGCATCTATGCATGTGCCCATCTGTTTGTTTATGCAAGTGCATGTGTTTGCATAACGTGTGTTTTGTGTAGTGCTATTTGCGTGCGTACTGCTGGTCCAGGTGATCCTGGGGGCCGTGGTGTGGTCTGTGGGGAGGGGGGGGGGGGGGGGGGGGGGGGGGGAGGAGAGAGGCCCAGGCAGCTGTATTTGGAATAAACAGACATTACCCTGCTGTGTTCTAATTTACTGCAGAGTGGGAATTAAACTTTAAACTCGTCCCGCCCCTCTGCAGTCCAGTACTGCATGCTTCTGGCCATCAACAGCCGCTTGCACAATGTGTGTTATTATAGTGTTACTTGACTGAGGATCTAACTTTTTAGTGTCAAATCACACCCCCCTGTAAGCTTGAAAGGTACCTGTACACAATCTTCTCTTTCACAGAGACAAAGTTTTTCAGGTTAGATTTTTTTTTAGGGCAATAACACAATGATGCTTGAATGATGTGCACTGCTGCTGTTCAATACAATGGCACCTTTTCATGGGACTTTTCAAGTCCATTATGGGTGAGTGTTTGATAGTCAGAATATAAACAGAAACCAGGGTAATTTGAGTTATTCTAACAGCTATTCACAATCCATAGCCCACACAGGATTATAAATGCATTTCATAGTTTTGATAGTAGAACAAAAATACAGGCCGAGGTCCAGTAAATTTCAAGATTTTAAACTTAATTCTTTTGCAATTATTCTCGATTAGTTTTAAGTGTCTTTATGGAATATGAATATGCAGCGATCACATACAGCACAACATGAATGTTCCAGTATTTTTATTTTCCAGCTGATAGTCATTAAAACATTTTTAACATTGTGTAATTATGAGTGCAAGACTAATTCACATTGCAGCAATATCTAATGTGTATGACCAGAATAATGACTGGGTTAAACATGCAATGAGATCTTGCCAAGAGCATTTTCTCATTGCAGGTTTACACTAGAGGATGACATGTGGCTTTCATATACGAATTAGTCAAATTCCTCATTTCTGGCAGTTAAACTCAAACAGGTTGGCCTTTCTCTCTCTCTCTCTCTCTCTCTCTCTATCTCTCCCTCTCTGTCTCTGTCTCTCTCCTTGCCCTGATGTTTTGCAACCACCAGGCCCACCACCTGGATGAGTGGATGACAAACAAACTGCAAATTTTCCTTCCAGTAACTGACCAAATAGATATTTATAACCAGCTGGTCACCTCCCCCACCCACTGGGCCCCCCTCTCCCTCAGCCACGGCTGTGAGAGCTCCCTTTAAAGACCAGTTGTGTCACTTCTGGCTTTGTTCTTAAACAAAGAGAACTGCCCCTCATCTGCCCGTAATTGGGCCGACTCTTGGAATGTGCTTGATGTCTCCGCACGGGCCATTGCTGCTCCAACAGACAGGCACGGTTTGCTGGGACATGGGAGATGAATGAGTGGAAATCCATGCACCCTTCATTACTTACTAATGTCCTTACTCTTTTCTTTTAAATTTTCTTCCTTACCTCCTGTTTCTTTCTTTTTTGTTCTCTGTTTCACCTCCTCTCACTCACCTATTTTCTCAGGATAGTGGATCTCCCCATTAAAATAAAGAAACCCCACACTCAGTGTAAATGCAACAGTCTGCCCATTGACTTCACTGGGTCTGTTTGGTCTCTCTGAGCTGCACCACCTCGCTAAGGTGGGGTTGGTTGGAAGCACTACAAGGCCGATCGGTGGCACATGTCACTAGCAGTTACTGAGGTGATGTTGACCATGGGCAGATGGTTGAGAAGGGATTGGAGGGTGTTTACTGCATTGTTACTAAAGGGAAGCAATTTAGAGAGTTCAAATTCCACTTGCAAGGAAGGAAAAAATGTTGAAACAGTAGTTGGCAGGCTACCAAAAGCCTGAGCCCCTAATTGTTTTCATTAATAGCAAATAATCTCAAAGTGCTTACTCCGTATTCTGGGAAACATTATGGTGTTATATTCAAGACGTGTACATCTGGGAAGTCTCTGAGGATTAGTTTGGAAATTTGTCTGTTGCAATCACATGAACCCCAGGTGAAAAGCTTTAGGGCTTTTATGCTCCAACCACAGACACTAACGTGCAGTGTCTTTTGTGAAGGTGTGTTGTACCTTTTCGTGTTTAAGCAACCTTGTCCCCAGAATCCAACCCTTTGGTTTTGGTCATGAGTCATTTACTCCTGAATCCTTCACCTTTCACCCCTAGCTCCACTCTCCATGTCGCTCACGAGCTACCCTGGATAAGTAAATACATGATGTAATATGTGGTTTTCGCCTCCCACCCACCTCCACCCTCATCCAGTGGTGATTAAACTGGAACACTGCAGTTTTAGGTGGGGATGGGTGGGTGTGGTCACCAAGGTCCTGAAGAAGAGGAGGAGCTGGAAATAGATGAGGGCAAATGGTGGGGGATTTAACAAGACTGGTTTTGGGAAGTATGATGGAAAGGAGGGGGCACATGTGGGTCACCAACAAGGTGGGACTGCAGGCAGAGACATCACCGCCACGGTTGGTTGATCTGTCTGGGCTGGGGCTCCTCTGTCCCTGCAGCATGTAGTCGAGGTCAGGCCAAGCGGCTCCACCTTCCCCCGGCTGTCTGGGCTCCAGGTTCCAGGTGGGGTGATTGGGGCTGTTGACTCCAGCACACGGCAGCCGCGGTCCTGTTGCCCATAACTGCCAGACTCATTGTCATTCAGGCTCCCCCCTTCTGCAATTCACAAGTCTGATATCCCCTCCGCACTGGAGCCTGGCTTGGGGATGGGCTGCCTGACTGCTGTCACCGTGTTTGTTTGTGTGGGAGAATGGGAGCTTGTCAAGAATAATAAGCCTCTATACGTGGTGGTATCTTAATTACAATGTGTTCTTGTGGGAGGAACATCTCAATAATCAAGTTTATTGTTTGTTCTGGTGTCTGTGCTGCTATCTCTCCTGTTATCTGACTTGGAAAACAAACAACCAGACAAAAAAAACAAGACTCAACTTACAGCTAGAGCCAGGTTAAAGGAATAGTTCAACATATTTACTTTCATACCAAGGTTTAGCATTTGGATTTGCTAAACATTAAGATCGGATTATCTGGTGTATTCAACCAATTTAAAAAACTGTGTAAAACCAACAAGTCCTGACTGTCTTGTGTCTCTCACCTGGAGGTTTCCAGGACTCTTGTGATCCTCTCATCTAAGTGTGTATATAATAAAACAACACTACCAGACCACCACTCCCTTGAAATATGTGCTTTTCGTCATGTCCATCAAGACAACAGGACATGTTGTGTCTTTTTATAACATGGCTGGTTCGTGTCTGCAGACAGACGTCTTTCACTTTAAGGAGAATCACTTGTTTTGAAAGAGTCAGAGAGCACTTCAGGAATGCCATCTTTAGTATCAGGAAAACTCTCACTGTATAACTGTACATGTAAGTTTTGATGTGCTCTCTTCAGCACGTCATAATAGACCAGCCCCCACTCCTTTGCGTTGCCAGCTGGGAGAAGAAAGAGTATGTGTCCAAACATTTTGGGAATTCCGTTTTAAGAGACAAGATCAGCGCAGTGGGCATGAAAGAGTTCAGAAAACAGGTCAGAGTGTAAATTACAAACTGTGTAAATTATTACTTGACGGTGACGTTGAACATTTTGCATTTTCAGGCGGCCGTTTGGGTATCAGTCACTTTCACCTCCGCGGAAAAGTAAACTTGCTGGTAAAACAGACAGCAGTGGAGTGGAAAGTGCCAGGAAGATTAATGAGGTGTGTCTTTCCTCTCTTTCACACTATCCTTCTCTTTATCCCTCTGTTTGTCCGAGCTGGCTGTGGGTCCATGTGTGTGGGGGTCCAGGTAGGGTGGCCCAATGGGGTAACATGCTGAAATAAACACGCAGAGGAGACAGCAGGGTGATGTTCCTCTCACTCAGCTTTCTACAGATCAAACAGGGAGCTAGTGTTACCTTGTTTAGACAAACACCTTCTACCACTCATTTTCTCCTGCCTCTTCAGTTTACACACTTCCTACCTAACTCCTCTTCTTGCCAAATGCGAAAGAAATAGTTTGACATTTTGGGAAGTTTGCTTACTATCTTTCTTGCCAAGAGTGAGATGATCAATGCTCTTACATGCTGCTTGATTGTTGAACCGTCTGGCCTCACTCAAAAAATAAAAAAGCGGATACACATATTTCCCAAACCCCAAGCGATTAATTTAAATTGTAATTTTCTATTTCAGACAAACTGACCTTTTCTTATTCCCTCTTCCAGAAAAGATGACAGTCCGTATCCTTGTGGCTAATGCATTGTCTGCAAGCAAACCCTTTCAGATCCGCCTGTCATTTACAAGGTGAGGGTTCTGCCCTCAGGACCTTTGTGGAGACCTACATGTGTTGGGCTGATCTTCAGTGTTTTCGGATGATGTTTCACACTGTCAGGGTTGACTTATCTGAGTGGGGAAGAGTTCCCGGGGAATAGACATATCCCACAGACAGCTTTGGAATGTTTTCACAGTATGGCCTATAGGGACCCTCCAAGACGGGCATACTCCAGACCGTGCAAAACTGCAACTGTGGAAACAGAGGTGGATACTATGAGTGGGTTGACTGTTAGAATTGTTGTTTTATATCAGTCTGTTTGAATTATTGCCTATTTAATGAATTCACCTGAAAGTCTCAGCTAGAATAGGGCCTTCCAAGATGATGTTTGGCAAAATAGTAAAACATAAGGGCAGTGATTCATGTAGCTCAGGTTTCTTTTTCACTACTACTGTGTGTGATCCGTTTCATGCCTTTAAAATGTCTGTAATCAATGTCAAACTGATTATATTTTGGTATCATGATATAAAAAATAGAAGTCCACATGCTAAAAAAAGCAGGCAGTCATTGTAAAAAGAGGTGGTTTCCAAAGAAAGTGACAACCACATTTTACATTTTGTAACACAAGCTCGGTTGAAAAAAAAGAAAAAGAACGCACATGTTGAAATAGTTGGTTGCTCACCTACAGGAGAAAAAGCCTGCATTGTGGCCTAAGCTTGGACCTATTTATAGTTGTCAGAAATATCCCCTTCTTTCGATTCCTTTCGTCCTCCCCCTTCCCGTCCTTTCTTTTCTTGCAGAGGAGCTGAGAGATGGGACCGCAAGTCCCCTCAGAGGCTTGGTCCTCCATCAGTATCCTTAATGGATGTCAGATGTTTGTGAGAGGAGACCGTAGCGTGAGTGTGTTTCATGTTAGTTCTCAGTGTGATGAGCAGGGAAGCAGCTGGAGATGAACAGAAACTGCCCCCCCCCCCCCCCCCCCCCACCCCCCACCCCCCCACCCTTTTTACAATACCTCAATTTTTTTTATCCCCACTTTCCAAGTAATGCTCCCCTGCTTTTCCCAGTGTAATATATTGGTATTAATAAAGGCAAACAAAGGCAAACACTCTGTAATGGGAGAGGAGAGGAAGATATTTTGGTTTCCTGGAGAACCAGACAGCAGCCTCTTTACTTGTTCTCACTATAAATCTCATGGCAGTTTCAATGGTTGGATGGCCATGCTCTGTGTTAACGTTTCCCTGAGTTGATTACAAAGGAGTTCAAGGGAAACTGCTCTGTTATTGCTTACAGCCCTGGTACCTAATAGTATGCTACAGTGGAACACTTCAATCGCACGCGCTGTCATACAATATCAATTTGGACCTCTGGAGGTATTTGTTATTCACCAAAGCAGTTGCTGCATAGAGATGGTCCTTTAATGTAAGCTGCATCTGAAGAGCTATCCCCCTTCTGGCAATACAACTCACATCCCAATTGCTTAATAGGAATTCAAGTTTCCCACAAATGTCTCTCTTGGAACAGCATCCTTTTACCACAAGCATTAAACACAGCAGCTCACATTTCTTCTGCCTTCGCTATAACATTTTATTTGTATCACTTGAGGGGTTTTCTTTTTGCGATATTACTCCCCGGGGAGAGCTGAGGATGAGGACGGTGCAGGGTTGCAAAGCCTAATGAGTGAATAATACAGCATGGTGATGGACAGGATGATGTTGACGTGGTTTTATACAGTGATGGAAATTAAATAAGTCCAGGTGTTTTGTGAAGAAAAACGAATCAAATGCATGAGTCAATGTGAGTATTTCAGTGAGTAGGCCTATGACTGGGAATGAGCTGATGTGTGGGCCAAGCCACTAAGTGGTGTGAGGGGAGTTGAGAAGTGTTTGAATTAGGCTATGTCCAAAAACAGCATTTACATGTGAAAACAATGTGCTGTGTTTAAAATGTTTTCAGATTTTTGGGAGAAAATCTCAAAATTTCTAAAATTCCAAAAGATTTGGGAAACAGTAGGGGCTCTTCTCCTTTGTCCTCACAACAAAAGTGAGCATCACAACCAACATCTGGTGTGGAGTGGGACAGGCAGGCAGCATTTATTTTTCTGACTCTCAACCTCTGCTCTGTCGCTCTACAGGTGGTAACCTGTGTTGTAATCCAGCCAGAACAACAACAGTTGTTCTCTGACATCTGATCGTGGCTCAGCACCAGGTGAATCGTTTGTGTTGTATATTTGACGTGATTTCTCTTTCCCTCTGGCGTAGTCAGGTCTCACATTTATTTCTAATCCCAACCAGTGTTTCTACTTGATCCCTCACCACAACCCAAACTCTAACCAGGAACCCCTTTGACAGTTACCTTCTTACCCCAGCCAAAGAGCAAAGTTGCACCAAACACACAGGAGTTTATTTTGACCCATTAGTTCTGGTGTTTTTTTAGGAGACATCTCGTGGCCACACAAATTATGACTGGACCAGAAAAAGAGGTGTGGTGACGCATTATAAAGATTGCAAAAGTCCACTTCAGGAGGATGTTGGGTTGGTTGGATGGGTCAGTCAGACCCAGGGCTCTTCTGCAGGAGAGGTTTGACTTTCACATGAGTCATAGTTGTGCAGGAGTGCTGACTGAAATCATGTTTTTTTTTTCTAACCCTTACCAAGTACCTTTCCTGACTAAACCTAATGACGTAGCTTTTGTACCTAGACCTAAACCTTATTGTGGTAAACACTGCGACATTTAGTACGCCGATACAGTCACTGTGTTTATTATGGAAACCGTGACAACCGAGGTCCATTACATGTGGTGCTATAGATGCAGTATTTTAGGAAACATGCATATGGTCCGTATCAGAGTGAAAAAAGACCTATGTGGTTGTAAAAAAAAAAAAAACCTCTTTGGTTGTTTAGGTTGGAGGACTTGTTGAAAAGCTTAATGTGAAGGGAGGTCGAGACTGAGAGAGTGTGCATTTCAAATGTACACATTCTCTGAAAACGTCATTAGACGTGCAAAAAGACACAAGTAATAAAAAAGAAAAAAATAAATAAATCAAGACACTGAAACGAAATTTAACAGAGAATCAGAGGAGGTTCGTTTGTGAGGGAGCTGAGGGCAACTGGGGTTGAAGCAGGTTGGCTGATCATTGAGGAATTTGAGCGGGCAGCCAGTTGGTTGGCTTCCCTTTGCTCCGCAGGACGGACGGGGGTGGAGGGGCCTCATTATATCTCTTTCCATGTCGGGCCCTTAAGTCCGTCTCCTCAGCGCCCGTTCTGTTTGTTTAGAGAGCCAGAGCCTTTTTAAGCTACGTTTGGCCTAATGAGCCCATTATCTGCCAATGATCCACAAAGAGGCCCTCCTCTCTCTCACTCCCTCTCCCTCTACCTCCCCGTGTAGTAGCTTGCTCTTGCCCCTCTCGCTCTGCCCCTTCCCCACCTCTCCCCCTATTTTTCTGTCACTTTCCCCCCTTCTTTCTTGTGCACGACTCCCTCATTCTCCATCCACCTTGTTTAGCTCATTTTCTCCTCCCTGCTGCTCTGCCCTTTTTTTTTTTCTTTCTTCCCCCCCAAAACCTGTCACACACTGTGCTCATTTCTTTCCCTCAGGACAACAGTGTAGCCTCCTTCCTTTTAAAAACACCCGCCTCCATCTCCTTTGAGGCGGTGCGTTTTATGTCGTTGTTGGGAACCACTTTGGTCTGGTTTTAACTGCCTCACACCTGCAGACGTTGTTGCCTCTCTTCATCACCGCTGACAGTATGAGTTAACAGTACCAACAGAGGGCAGTTGTCTTCAGGGGGAGCGCTGAGGAAGATTTGTGAGGACCCCATCAGGAGCATGATATCTACAGGATGCTGACCTTCACTTGGGGAATAAAAGCTATGCGTCTGGCAGCGTTTTCATGTGGTGCAGCATGTGTTTGTCTGTGTAGGCTCACATGTCCATGAGTTGTATTGCAGGTGTTGCAGGTGGGCATTTGGGAGTACATTCTCAGACACCTCCTGCATGTGGGACCACCTCTCCCCTCCCCAAATCTCTACCAGTAGCCACAGGAAGCTGGTGTGGATCAGCTCTCTGTTCGGGGCCTGGTCGCCCCGTTAACAGCGAGGGCTTAATTATGGTGATCTGGTAATAGTGCAGAGAATGGAGGGATGGAAGGAATGCTGTCCTCATGGCCGTGCTCACAGCAGGATTAGCTGCACGAGCTGCACTCTCCAACCTCCACAAGCTTGACAACCCCTCTCACAGCTGCTTTTGTCTTGCGCTTCGAAGAAGGAGGGTAAGAGGAGGAGGAGGAGGAGGAGGGAGGAAGAAAAGAGAAAGAAAAAGACAAAGAAAATGAATCTGCAGGGTGCAGGATCTTAATTCGATTTAATGAAGGGAGCTTGAAGTCTGAGAGGCTTTGCAGTCGCACACCTCCGCAGACACGTACACATGCACACACACTCAGCACTCACCCATGTAGGTCCTATTGATCTGTTGGAACAAACCCTATTATGGGCAATTATGTTATTCACCAGCCATGGCAAATCCATTTCTTTGCTTTCATTACTTGCTAATACAGGGAAAGGAAATCTATTAAGCTTGAGCGTGATGCTTCCTGTTAGCACTGAGTGTGAGATCGGAAATCTTTTTTTCCGTCTCTCTGTAATGCTTTTGTCTCACATCACTTTGAATCTGATTCTCGAAGAGAAGAAAAAAAGACTTCAAAAGAAAAATAATTCAACATTTGTTCTTGCTTTTTCTCACCTATAATTGACCCAAAGAGGATTTGGTTGAACAGGAAGTGAAAACTGATTTTCAGATGACTTTTAGACTATTGGATGTACTTGTAATCGCTTGTGGTGAAGCTGCAAAGCAAACAATTGCGGCCTGCACCAGACTTTGCCATGAAACAAAACAATCACAGAAAAGAAGGCCTCTCTTTGCACCCACTTATTGCCCCGTTTTCTTCTTCTTCTTTAGAAAAAAAAAAAGAAAAGAAAAAAGAATAAGCAAATCCAGTCTCTCCATCTCTGCACCAATGCAGGAGAAGCCCATTACTATGTTCATCTTCTCAACGTTTGACAGGTGGAAGTAGAACTTTGGGGTTTATGTTTTAATTATAAAGAATTCCAGATGTGGAGGGGGGCTCATAAATTAGAAGCAGAGCTACTCAAATGTCTTTTTTCAAAGGGACCAAGCGGGTCAGCATCTGCTTCTCATTGTTGCCAATGTTATTAAGGGCCCTGACTACAGAAAGGCCCAAGTCCCTTGTCTGGCCCCACAATAATTGACACTATTAAATGTGCCTAAACAGATTTAGAGCGTCCAGAAAAGTTACATTTGTCTTGCAGAATGACTCTAATCATCTATTTTAGATTGAAGGGACCTAAGGAGGAGGAACCAACCACCTAATCTGGAGCATGATAGAGAGGGAGCGAGAAAAGAAAAGAGGCAAAGCAGAAAGCGGGGAAAGCTGAAAAAAATGCACAAGTACAAACAAATTAGGCCAGAATGGCTCTGTGTAGGAATGTCAGGGAGGGCGGGAGGGAACGACAGAGAGGAGGAGAGAGGTCGGAGCTGTATTACCACACTCCAGACCATGCTGCTCGGGCTGGAGCGGGTTGGAGCTGAATGCACATGGCTGGCTTTTACAAAAGCACCAGTCATGAAAGACCATCTGCTCCACTCCTCTGGTGATCTTTTAAACCCACATTAATGCAGTTTTTTTTCTCTTCCTGGAATGATGTGATACGTTGAGTGATTTTCTCCTTTCTCTGGGGATTGATTCTTTGTGTTGGCCAGTGTTTGAGGGAGGATATATTTAACAAGGTATGAGCTTGATTCCCGATGTATGGCTATTATTTTGGACAGGCATGTTTGAAGCCCTTCCGCCACTACAGAATCAGGAGCGGAGGCAGAGGGAGGTCCTGCAAGCTGATTGGCCGGGGAGCTCTTGTTTGTAGTCGGGTTTTGGCCAGTGGATGCAATGGAAGAGGAGGGGGGGTTGGTGGTAAGATGCATGGGAAGGGGTGTAGAGGGTCATAAGGTTGTGCATGGGTTGGTGTGAGGGTGCGATGTTTCTCTACAGTGTGGGTCCAAAAAAAAAGAAAAAAAGATTAAAAAAAAAGAAACAACTCCTTCTTCATCCAAAAAGTGGAGCCAGATCGGCAGAAGTAAAGTGGGGCAGGAACTCTCAGGGGTGTGATTGAAAGGGTGAGAAGTTAATTTGGCAGCTTTTCCTCCTCGCTTTGCTAATGTTTCCTCTCAGGACTGAACACCCTCAGCACCCCCCCTCCACCACCTCACCTCTCCAAACTCTCTAACCCCCAGACACCCGCTACCCCGCCACCCACTCACCCAACTTCCACTTTCAATCCCCCTCCAAACAAACACACACGTACACACTCCTGCCACCATACCTATGCCACGGTTTGCTTCTTCTTCAAACATGCACACGCCTTGTTTCCATTTCTCACTACCCCTCCTCTTCTTCATTTTCCTTCTTATCCTCTCACCATAAGCTGTCCGGCCCCCCCTCCCACACCCTCGTGGAAAAGCACCCTCTATCACAGCAGTGCACGCTGACCCGAGACGAAACCTTTTCTCCCCAGGAAACATCCTGCTCTGAAACACTTTGGCTCAAGTGTGTTTTCTCCTGGGACATGGAGAGGAGGGCGGGTGGGGGTGTCTGAGGTGATGGTGGTGTGGTACTTGAGTTAAATGGAGACCATGTTGGTGTATCTTCACGGCCTGTCAATCAGAAGCCCGCTGATGTGTAGGGGGGCTCTGCTACGGCTCAGGAGAGGATGAAGGGTCATGTGGGGCAGTCGTGAAGGTGGTGGTTGCGGTGGGTAATGGGGTCGGTGTGTATATAAATGTGTGTGTGTGCATGTGGCGTGTGTGTTGCACAGGAAAGAACCACATGGTGTCCTTGCTCTCCTCACTCACCACATGCAGGATCATTCCCATCAACAGAAGAGTTGCTGGGAGGGGACTGTTGCTGGTTACACGGAGGAGAAGGTGAGGAGGGGAGGGGCGACAGAGTGAGGCCTGGCTTGCTGTTGAAAATGCTTCTTCTTCTTTTGTGGATTTTGAGTTTCGACGTGAGGCCTTTTCATAAACACGCTGTAAAGCCTCTATGTTTGGAAACTGAAGTTAATCTTCACTGACACGGTTAATTCCCACGTCCTGTCACAAACAACTCTCTTTCGTTCTCTCTGTAATTGTACTAGTAGGTTATGTTACGTATGATTAACACTGTAACACTGGATTGCCCCCCTCTAGACACACATAAAATCTGAGTGGAAATGCCAGACACTTGAGAAAGTGGGTGAAATCAAAGAGAAAAAAACTTGGTGAGAAGACAGACAAGAAAACACACTGTGATGTTACCTCTACGTCATTAATGTAACGCTGCCATATACAGGCCTCCTCTACCCCCAACATAAAGGGCAGGGTGATTTTGGTGCATGTAAGTCTGATGTTTATGGTCCAAGTGCCCCATATGATTATATAACTACTGCACACAAGTACACATGTGCCAGAAAAGATAAATTCCATTGTTAAAAAGAAGATGCAACAATATGTCACAATGTGTCTCTGCCCTTCTAGTGATTCTTTAATGTCTATATAATCTTAAAACCTTCAATGGGAACATAATTGTCTTATAACGCTGTATTGACATCAAAGGTCTTGTTGCAGGTTACAGGTTGCAGGCAATAGGATGCAGTTATGACCCGTCATCAGGTAGGGAACGATCAGTGAGAGAAGGCGTTTTTATTGTGAGTTTGTGAGACTAAAAGCTCATGAGTAAAAAGGGTGAGAGGATCTAGTTAGTTTCTTCAAATATGTCCATCATGCAAACTTAGGCCTCGTCAATAGGTAATATTGCAATTATCACTCTTTGCTTCTTAATTAAAAGTCCCAAAATATCTATTAGATTTGACTATAATATTGAGTATATTATGTAAAATACCAGTTTATCAGCCAATCTTTGGAGGACACCAGTTTTGTTTTTAGTGGATACAATGTCACAGTTGTAACCCCCAAGCCTTTAGCATGGAGGGTGGGGTCGCATGACATCACCTTGTAGCTGTAACTCATTTCGCTACAGTGGACCCCGTCGCATGTAGTGCAGCACTAATCAAACATACTTGTTAGCTGAGGCCAGTCGCTTGCACATAACGCCCATGATCTCAGACATGTACCTATGCTCACACATGTGCACACACAATCTCAAAACATCACAAAGCATGATCTCACACATGCACTGCGCATACGTGCTCATAGGCTACTTCCCGTAAATTTCTGGTCGCCTCCGTGCCCATAAGTACCACTGGGGTCCCCATAGCGTGAGCAGCCCTTTTTAGCTGTATTATTTCTCAACATTCCCAGACAATGTCTTCGGAGGGATCGCAGGAATCTCACCATGATGTAATCGGATGCGACACGCTAGCTGCAAGCGTGAAGAGTTTTGTTATCCTTGTCTGATGCTAAAGCTACATGTAATATCAGAGAGATAAAGTGAGTACATATGTCGTATGTTTGCATTTCTTTTGTGAAGCCCTGCCTATTTTCTCTATATAATTTCATTATTTAATTCATATGTTGAAATGGTAACATCTTCTCATCTAAGCTCTAAGGAGTGTGTGTGTGTGTGTGTGTGTGTGTGTAAGATTAAACAACAGCAAGCTTGTCTGCAGTTCTGTATGTGT
Organism: Caranx ignobilis; assembly: GCA_021432705.1. Classification (NCBI taxonomy): domain Eukaryota; kingdom Metazoa; phylum Chordata; class Actinopteri; order Carangiformes; family Carangidae; genus Caranx; species Caranx ignobilis. The sequence goes on from MU269985.1 coordinate 15,538,133, forward strand.
CTGTCCACATGTGTGTGTGCATGCATTCTCTCTCCCCGAGGCCAGCGGTGGGTGCCGGATAGAAGCACACGAGGCTAACACACTGCAGGTTGCAGTATGAGACAGGCCAGGTCGGCTGGTGACAGTGTGCAGCCCCTCTCCTGCCTCATTTATCTGCTATGGCAGCGGACAGAATGCAATTTCCTGCGAGGGGGAGGCCGGGGGTTGGGGATGGAGCGTTGAGGGGCTGGGGGATGCAAGGAACATCAAAGGCCCCTGAAAGCTATCAGGAACTTGAGTACTGCCAGCGCTGCGTGCCAACTCGCCAGCCCTTGCTCACCCTGTGGTGCACCCGGACGTCAGCTGGGGCTGCACACACACACACACACACACACACACCAGTTGCAGTGTTTGTTAATATGTGAGCATGTGTGTGAGTGAGGAGGATAAAAATACCCCTCCATTTAGAGGCTCAGACACCTTGAGCCGGAGCACTCAGAGCAGCCATTAGGCACGTTGCAGTATGAGGAGAAGGTCACAGTTTATCACCCCTGCCACCCTACCTCTCCAACACAAACACCCGCTCACTCTCCTCTCTACATCCCTCCCTCCGTCTCCCGCCCTCGCCCTCCGAGAGCCTGGCTGGCTGAGGGTCCTCCAGTTGCTATCAGCAGAGGTGAGCGGACGGGGCTGAGCGGGGAGGTTCGATTAGGACCATTTGGCGGTGTGCGTGTGTGAGCGCTCTGTAATGGAACGTCTAAATGAGAAGCAGCTTGGCTCAGTATGCTGTGGTTGTGTGTTTGTGTATATTAGTGTACATGTGTTTAGCTTCTGTGCCCATGCTGCCTGTAATCTCGCTGTGTCTCGGGTTTGAACGCCTTCCTCTGTATTCTCTGTGTTGACAAGAACGCATTATAAATTACTGCTCGCAGCCTGTTATATTGGCTGTTTAAATGTGGTTTATGTGCACTTAAATTCATACTGATGCACATTTGTGTGCATATTCGCATACGTTTGAATAGGGCCTATGACAGGAAGTATAGGCTACCCCACTGGATTTCCTCTCTGCCTTCCCTCCTTGGCTGCCTCCTAACTTCTTTTTTATGTGGCGTTAAACAAGCCCTCTCTGCAGAGCAGAGGAAACGCTCCATCCATGCTGTCACACACTGGGCTTATATGACAGCACCTGTACCTTATATGCTGGTCCTCCAAAAGCTCAGATGACTCTCAGATGAGTGCGTCTCTTAAACCTGCATTACGAGGAAACTTTATTGTTCCTGTTCCTGTTGTATATCCAAAATACACATAGATCGTACAGTGTGATAGCAGCTGGCAGCTGGTTAAACAGTCAACAGCACTGACCTCTGTACATTCAAAATGCATCCATATGACTGTGGCTGGGCCTCAGACAAACACAACATTCTCTGCATACACCAGCCAGCTGCATACTACATAGGCCCTATCTAGAGCCTATCACTAACAGGATGGCTGGTATTGCCTATGGAATGCTTTTGTCTTGGTTTGTGCATTTCTGTGTGTGGGAGGTCATATGAGTGACCTGCACTCGTTGCCTTCCGCTTTCACTCAGTCTGCTCGGTTTGTGCATTTCAGCACGAGACCACCTTACTTTGTCTTTCAGTACCAGCTCTTGGAGGGACGGTTAACCTAGTGACTTAAAAGGCTGGAGCTTGAGGTCTGGTCGGGGCTGGGAGGGATGGACACGGGGGGTGGGATATCTTATCATGGCCATCAGAAATGCCTTGTCGGCAGCCATTCATTGGGCTTGGGGAAAATAAACCAAACTGCACCCCACACCACCACCACCACCACCACCGGCCAAATGACTGAATTAGACAGATAACAGCAGACCACGGGGGTCCCCTCTCCCCTTTCCCCACCCGTCTATCACTCTTGCGCCCCCGTCTCTCTCCCTCTCCTGCTCTCTGGCTGGTTTTATTGGAGAGGAAACAGAAAACAGAAAGCCTCAGTGTGGGAAGCCACTTGTTATCTGAGAGTCTTGGGAATCGAGACCTCGGCAGAGGCTTCACTCAGCGCACTAATGAAAGCAGGACAATTTGGCCGCTTTCGTTCCCAACATAGTCAGACCCCCCATCCCCATCACAGCGCAGGTACTCCTGTCTCCATCTGCCTCCCATCCTCGGTTTCCTTCTTCCTCCTCAACTGCTCCAGACCGGGGTTGGAGCGATCGTTTGGAAAAGCTACAAGCTGTTGCTCTAAAGGCACTCACTTGGAGCCATTAAGAATCTGAATTACATAAGTTGGATGAGCAGGGCCTTCACTTAAAGCCAGATGTTTACATGTTCATTATTTTTCTGTTTGAATGACTCGCTCTTTATCAGTTCATGTGATAACAGGCCTGAAAGCACAGTAACAGTGCACTTGCTGAAAATTTAATTTGACTGTCTCAGAGCAGATCCTGGGATGTATTGTGCACTGCCTGTTTGTTAGGCCTGCCCCTATAGAAAGCATGATGGACAGGTTTTTAAAAGTCACACATGGCCCCTTGAACCATAGAAAATCCTCCCTATTCAAGAGTTCATTAAGGCTAGAAGATTTAAGTTTCCACAACTAAACAATGCAACAGAGATCCACTAAGTTCACCTTTGTTTGCCACATAGCTGAGGTTTACCATCCCCAGGTGAGCGACTGAGAGCTCCTCTCTGTTCTGATCTCCTCCGTGCTGTGGCTCTCCCAGTGGAGCCAGGGCAGGGAAGGCAGCAAGGCCATGTGAATGCTGTATAGTAAGGTAAGACTTGGCCGCCGGGCATCCGGAGCGAGGGCTCAGCTCCCTTTGTGGTGGATCCCTGACAGGTCGGGGCGATGCACAGACCAACCCCTCCCATCCACTTTCACCTGTGATATTGTCCCAGGTGGAGGGGTGGAGGAGGAGACAGAGGGAAAGGTGGAGGGGTTGCAGAGGAGGCACTGAGATGTCCCCATAGGGCATGGCTTCTGTGTAGCTCGATATCCCAGCGGGCTTTGCCGGCCTCGCGAGAAAGGTTAAATGAAGCCAGGGCTGTCTGACGGACAAAGGCCGCAGGTCAGCACCCAGCCCTTTGATCCGTTCCTGCCCTCTTCAGACCACAGAGCCAGACCTTTTTGTTTCACCTTGCTTTTCTATCCCTAGGGCTAGCCCCCTTTTTTCCTCTCAATCTGCCCCCGACAATGGAGTCACTTACAAAGCTCTGAGCGTTGTATGGTCTGCCAGTCACCAGAGGGGAAAGGTTTCAAAGGGAAGGTAGTGGGGCTCAGTGTCTCCCAGGTCCCCAGTGAGGAGATAGATACGGACTCTTTGAGTCTCCAGCACTGGGCCACAACCCCACAGCTGCACCCAGCGCTTTAGAGGCCTCATCCAACAAAGACACAATGAGGGAAGCTCATTTATGGGGGCAAACAGAGGAAAAGGGAACAGGGAAATTTGTTGACACATGCTTGACTCCACCTCAGCACCTTACTGTGAAAGGATCTGTAATTTTTCAAGTTTTTTTTTTTTTTTTCAACTTCAGTTGGAAGTGTACGATAATGACAAGCAGACCTAGCACAAATACACAAAAGTATTTAGGGGTTGTAACTTTGCAAATTCCGTGCCAAAAAACAGCTTGCTGAAATATGACTTTCAGTTTTGTGTGATTTTTTTTTTTCATTTCTCTCTAATGGTAAAAAGGGGGAGGAAAGGATTTATCTTGGAGCTGCACATGCTCTTCAGCAGATGTAGAAAGACAGAGCAGGGCTAACATGTTTTGAGTTTGTCTCCAGCCTGTTCTCCAGCCAAAACACTCAGGTGGAGCCCTGCTTAGAGCCCACAGTCGTATAAAAGCCCAGAAGTAGCTGACACCCACCCCCTCCCCTGCCTGTCTCACTGTGCCTAAAGACCTTGAAGTGTCAGGACATCACCGCCTCATTGAAATGGCCTAACTTTCATGTTGGCAGGGGCCCACCAAAAATGAAAAGCGATTTCTCTCTGAATGGTAGCTTTCATATAGAAGCAATGCTACTTGCGAAAACTACAGTTACTGTATACGACACTTTCTGATTTTCTCAGCTGTTTTTTTCTGCATCCTTGTTGTAGCAGGCTGAACTTTTATCAACTGATGATGCATTGGCTCGAGAGAGATAACAGCTTATCAGCTTATACCCAGACAAAACTTGGTTTCAAATCCATTTTACCTGAATGACTCGTTAAAATGACTGTTCAATCCGTTATTTTGTTCAACAGCATCAAAACGATGATGCTGTTGTTCAACAGCTGTTGCTAAGACTGCTTTGTTGTACATTAGTGTTATTGCTCGTAATGGTGACAGAAGATTAGCATTATTTTACTGTCTTCCATGTGTGTGTGTGTGTGTGTGAGACCGTGTGTTTGTGTGTGGCGGGGGCCCTGAGTGAGGGCCACAGGGGCAGGAATGTAAAGGCTGCACTGGGGGCCTCTGTGGTGCTAATGGATTAACAGGCCAGCTTGGCATGCTAATGGAGATTGTCTGTGATGTAATGAGCTTCTAATTAGGTCACCTCTGAGCTTGACCCTCTTGTAATGAGGGGGGCAGAAGGGAGAGGAGGGGCCGGGGCTGGTGATAGCACCCTGACCTGCAGGTGTGAACCGGCCCGGGCTGTAAACAGGGCTGGACATTCCTGGCATTCTCAGCTCAGCATCCCCTCCCGAAACTCCCCTCCTCCTGCCTGCCAATAACCCGTCTCCAGCGCTATGGGTGGATACACACACAGAGAAACAATTGGAGCCACATTTCATGCTCCAAGGTGCTTCCCAGTTTGGCTGAAAAGAAAAAAAAAAGTTCCCTTGGGTTCAGCTATTCTTCGATTGTCGGGCACTATTTTTCTTTATGATATCCCTGACTCGTCAGGGTGTCGCTGCACTACGCTGTGACCTGGATTCAAATGCTAAGAGGGATCTGCAGGAGGGGAACTATCTAATTTAATGTGTTGGATTCTAATCATCCTGTCTTATTGTGGCGTCTCATCCCTGCCCGACTTCCCTCTGCTCGCAGGGCTGTCATTAATCATTCGCTCCTCTAAACCTTATTCCTCAAACTGTCTCCACTTTCTCTCACTTTCTCTTTCTCCGCCTTGGCACAAAGTGGCGCACTGATACCACCCCAAAGCCCTCCTCTGACGGAACAAAACGCCTCTTTATTTCCAAGGGGGAGAATAACACCCAGTGTGCCACCGAGAGAGTGAAGAAGTAGAGAGACCAGTCCATCTGCAGTCATTAGAAGTGGCCTGTGAAAGGATTCCAGGACGACTGCCAGCTATTTTATTGCACTATTTATGAGCATTGCATTATTATATGTATTGCATGATTAGTAAGACAGGGCTTTTACAATGTGGTCTCCAGTATGGTGTTGGATAAAGTGTAAATGTGGAGCATTCTTTGTGCCTTTTCTCCTTTTCTACTTGTTGAATGAACTCAATTTTTTTCTCAAAATATTTCACTAAGCACTGTTTGGTTTTAATTAGGATTATAGTGGTGTGTGGTTTTAATTATGTGCATTTGTGCATCCAAATAGTTACCACAGGTGGGTACACATGCACCAGGACATGCATGTGTGTGTGTGTGTATAGGGTGACATTAAAAGAGCTGGTGTCAAGATGTAGCGTTTGTTGTTCTCAGAGGGACAGATAGGATCAGTGTGGGTTATCAGTCATGGTGGGCGGCGACCAGGATGCATGGTGCTTGAGGGGGGGTGCGGTATGTCAAATGACCTATAGGAGCTTATCGCTCTGTTTGTACTGCAGCACTTATCAGATGCTGAAGGCCCATCCAGTCGCTTGGTTGGAGCGCAGTTTTTTGCCTCTCAGGCGAAAAAGTGTGAGTTGTTGTGGCTGCGCCGTGGAGAATGATTAATTAAAAATTAATGAGTGATGACTTCAAAGACGACATCCAAAAAAAGTGCAGGACGTGTTGCACAGCTTGAGAAAGCAATCTGTGCTTTGGATATACATATGTGATTAGGGACCAGTGTTACCCAAGTAGCATGTTTATCTTACTCCTTAATCGTATCAAAGGTCATTGGGGGGGTGGGGTGGGGGTGCATTCCAACATACACTGGGGTAAAATTCAAGTAATTCACACTTGTGGCCTAAGTGTATACTCCACTGCTTTTTTGGAATAAGGGGCTGCTATTACAGGATGAGCAAACTCCACACAGAGGGGACTGTTAATAAAAAACAGGATCCTCCCATTGTGAAGCAACAGTGCAAACCAAGGTAGATAAAGATTTTATGACAACTATGTTGACTTTTAGTTTTATTAAACTGAATTTCTAAAATCGGTGCACGCCCTGTTTAGATTCGACTCCTTGGCTGTGGGTGATTTTTTTTTTTTTCCTTTTTCCCTTAGAGGTGGTTGTTGTGATTTTTTTTTTTCTACGAGACCTCTGAGGGCAGGGAGGTGCAGAGACAGGAACCCCAAAGTAGTAAGTGGACACTCTCTTTATCAGTCCCTCGTTCCCTCTCTTCTTTTAGTGGCCTAGACTCATTAAGCCATCTATAAATGGTCCGGTCTTAATGAGGAGCCTTTTATATGGCTCTCCCTGGGCCTCCAGGGGATAATCAGACTCCAGTAGGAAGTCGTCTGTCTTGATAGCCTGCCCCTTTTCTCAGCGGTGGTCTGACCAGGTCTAGCCCCAGTCCAGCACAGAGTCACACCACCCATCTACCTTCATCTCAACCTCTTCCATCTCCTTCTCTTACTGTTTCCTCTCTTTGCCATCACCCTTGAATCTATATTTTCATGACACGATAAAAGTCAGCTGCCCAGTGCTCAAGCCACTTGCGGGTCTTTTAATTGCCTCTTTCCTCCCCCTCGGCCTAGCCGGCTGCGGCTTTTTTACGAGGCACAGGCCCCGGACCCACCGGCTGCTTGCTCGCCCCTCCAAGGGTCTTCCTTCCCTCTCAAGGCACGTCCTTCTGTCTCCAGAGGCACCAAACCTGCAATTGTCTTCATTTTCCAATGGTACCAAGAAGACCGCATAAACAAGTGAAATCATGCTTGGTGGCGAGACTGAGGACAGATCGAGAGCGTGATAATTGTTGATGTGGTTAAAAGGGATGAAGAGGAGTGAGTCCTGAAATAAATTCAGACTCAGTGTCACTTTCAGTCTTCACCACAAACTGATTTAATACTCACAGTTTAAAAACTGAGTGCAAACCCTTGTGGATTAAGCTCAAAACTTCTTTGTATTTGTGTCAATAACACTTGCTTGTACAGCTTTACTTGTGGCTCTAATATAAGACAGCTATGTTTACTTATTTGCTTAAGAAGATAATGAGGATTCATTTTATGTGTTGCTTTTGGTGATTAAAAGCGTATTCATCAATGTAATGTCAAGCAGCGCTCGAAAGAGGGTGAAAGCCTATCCCTGAACAGATGTTTACCACAAAGGTCAGAGAGCACGCTGTGTTTACATCATGGGGTTTAGGACGGACATGTTTAGATTTGGAAATGCTGCTGTAGGCAACGACTTTAATCAAATTACTTTTTTCCCTCCCTCATCCTCTCCCCTTCCTTCTGTCGTTGCTCTTAAGAACTTTCTTTTTGTCTTACAAGATTCAAAACAACTGCTGCCTAGCATCGAGTGTATGTCACTTCCTGCCTTAGGGTGAGCGTGGCCTCTCCACTTCCTCCCTTATTCATTCCAGAGGAGGGCTCTGACATGCTGCTCCATCTGAGCAAGAAGAAGGCCTTGTCTCAGCCTTGGGGCTCTCTAAAAGGCATGCAGTTTGTGATTTGGAATAAGATATGTAAATCTGGAATGGCCTTTAGTATGTTTCTAGGAGGAAAGCTACTCAGCAGCTGCTTTTTGTAACTGTGTCTAAAGTCATGCCTTTTAATTCTTGGCACGAGATACAAAGAGGGGCTGAGAGGAGAGAAGGGAGAGGCATGGCTTATGGGAAATGGAATGATAGCTCAGACCAAAACAAATTGTTTCTGGTTTCACTTGGGCCCGACCCTATTATCAGGCTGAGTGTCAGATCAGACAACTGCTGGAGCAGAGACAGTCCAGATGGAAGAGGAGGGAAGGAGAAAAAAATCACAGCTTGGAGACACTTTGCACTTGTATGAATGTTAATGCTGTTTTAAATTTTAAATGCAGATATGTGCAGTATGTGTGTGTTTGTATACCGTGGAAGACCAGTAGGTTGAAGGTCAGGTCTAAGGCCATGGTCCTCACAAGCGGGGGGAGGAGGGGAGGGAGAGTGGTGGGGTCATTACCTCCAAGTTGCGGACATGAGGGAAAAGTGAAATCCACTCTTAGATCCTAATGATGTTTTCCTTTGGAGTGAAAAATCTAAACATGTCCATTGCTCAGTAATGTGACCCAATGAAGGGTCGCAGCCTGGTCACCACAGGAAGGGCTTGTGTTTCAATTACCAGAGCTTGAAACAACACGTTCGCGGGAGTGCGCATACATGGGCAGAGAGGCGAGGACAACTTCTAAGATGTAGACTACCTAAAATAAAAAAAAAAATGTGTACACAGTACAGAACAAAAGGATTAGTGCACGTGTCCAAGTTCAGCTCCAGTGTGTCTAGCACAGGTGAAAAGAGTGGCTGTGTTTATAGGAATGGGTGGGGCAATCAAGTAATAAGTCATGTCAGGAACCAGCCAGTGATGATAATTTATAGCATTTTCATTGGGGGGGTGAGTGGGTGTGTAGGATCCCTCTCCAAAAAAAAAAAGAAAAAAAAACACCCCTGTGGTTGTAATTGAGTGATAGTTCAGTGAGAAAAGAAACCACTTAAGATTGCTTTCTTCTGTCTTACTCTCTGCCCCCCCCCCACTCCTCTCTCTCCCTCCGTTTTACTCCTGTAATTGCATCATCACACCATGTCTTCACTTCCTTCTCCTCAGTCCTCTAGTGACACCTCTGACTGACTCACAGTGATACCTATGTGGTGTTATTATGGCTACTGAGTGGAGCATTTGGGTGAGGCCCACTCTTTGTTGTTGACAGGATAGCGGTGATTAACGTGCCTTCTCCTGACCCCAGCTGCAGCCTGCTCCCTCAGCCCTCCCTCCCCGGTCCCTGCTGCTCCTGATGCCTGAACCCACGGCCCTGGAGACAGACTTCCTAAGCCTCCACTGTGTATGCATGTGTATGTGTGTTTGTGCACACATGTGCACTTCTTTGTATGTTTGGGAGGCAGTAATGATGTGTGAGAGGGCTGGAGGTGGTGGTGGTGGTGGGGGTTTGTTTAGGTTGCTTAATTATCAGCTAATCGCTTCCTATAACTTTATAGTGTTTCCACTGTTTTATAGAAAATAGCACTGGCTGTCGCCTTTTCCCCCCTCTTTCATATGGAATTTGCCTAAATGGTGTGACGTCACCCTTCGCCACCCCCACCCAACCTGCCTCGGGGCACCATAGACAATGAAAATTAGAGGGCAACTTTCACATGAAAGACGAAGGTTGGGCTCATTTCAAACCGAGTCAGGTGATGCAAAGGAAAACAGGTATTCGCTGCTCATTTCTGCTGCTCAGTTGCTCAAAAATCCATTTTTAATTACAGAAAAAACATCCTGGAAGTCATTTGATTTTCCAGCCAGGCGCTGTAATCAATTTCTCTTCAGCGTGGCCTGCTGGAATGGTCCTTGACCACGAAGCCTGCTAGTTAGTTAACCGCATTAAAGTTGCTCTGTTGAGCGATGTTGAATTAAAGAACAGGCCTGAGGGGAGCTCCCCCTATTCTGGCCCTGAAACCACCCACTGTTTCTTGTGTGGTTCAACTGTATGTGGGTGGAAATGTGCATGCAAGGTGTGTATGTGCCTGTGTGTGCATATGTGCAGACGTGTCCTCACATTAAACGTCTGCATCGGTGTACGCATGCTTGCCCAAGACCGGCACTGCCCACAACGAAACCCTGAACTCGCCGCAGCAGGCAGCGAGCTGACTCGCTTTTCCATAAGCTCCTCTTCTCACTGTTTGCCTGAACACAACCTGAGCTTTATTTCACGGCAGACAAACAAATATTAAGTGCGCGGCTCTCTGCTTTACCTCTGCTACTGTGTATCTGCCGGGGCTCTCGCTTGCTTCTGTTCCTTCACGTTCCAGATATAATTATAGCCGTCCGAGGGATGATTATATGTTTACTCTGGAAGCTGGCTGACTGCCTGTCCCCAGTCCCAGAGGAGCTGCCTCTCAAAGGGGTTCCTCTTGAAAAGCACCACAAAAGTGGCTTCAGCGACGCTCGAACACATAAGGGAGCAGATAGAACAGTTCAAGACAGAAAGGGAAGATACAGCGAGAGAAGGAGGGAGAGAGAGTATGTTATAATATCTATTTATACAGGTCGATCCACCGCACTAGCTTCTCTGCTGTATTCTCTTGAGCAGCCTGGTTAGCAGAGCTCAGCCAAGAGGCAGCAGACGAAGGGTGGGAGGCAGGTTTTGGGAGTCGCAAAATTAATGCCTTTAGAAGACGACAATACATTTATATTTATACAGACATCAATTTAACATGGCCTCTGCCTGGGAGATATATGTTATTGTTAGCAAGAGGCTAAAAGAGAGAGAGAACAATGAACAAAAGCTTTAAGAACACTGCTCATTTCTCAGTTGCACAAATAGCCTCTTTTATCTTTGCACTGCTCAAGTCGTTGTTACTTTTTGTCACTAGGAAGCCACGAGCAACAGGTTTACAAACTATCACTCACTGGAGTCTTACATGTCGGCTATTCTGGGAAATCTGGCATTCAGAAAATGTATGTAGACCATTTACATGGCTTTACAGTTCACACCTAAACATCGCATGTAGTTTTGGTGTTGGCATGGCCAGATGAAGTGTTTTTAATGACATGACACAGAATTTGCAGACTGCTCGTTCATGTTGCCTAGCAATAGCTATTAATCTCTCCATGGCTGCTATGCATAAACGTCCCTTTAGGCCAGGCAAAGGTCATCATTCCACACCTAATTAACACTTCCCACACATACACACACACACACGCCGACACCTCATTTACGCCATATGCATTTTCTTTACATAAAATCATATAGCAGCTTGTTGGAGACGTACAGTAGAATGCAGGTTCGCAGCAAAGCTGAACCAAAACATGTGCTTATGTCAGGCTTTGACTTGTTTACAGTGTGGTATTTCTGAAGGCAGGCAGGGCTGACCTGTAACTGTTAGTTGACTGGTAATCCTTGGGACTTTGCTACAGCTAATCACCTCAGCTCTCATATGTGCTCAGAGGTTGACAGGAATGAGAGCACAAAAAAAAAATGCATACAAAGACGCAAAAGCAGGAAATTCAGTGTGTGCTATTGAATCTTTTCCAGCAGTGTATAAACAAATGAATAGTTTGTTGCTGGGCACTGGGAGGACGGAAGGACAAGCCAATAGCTGACTTTGCAACATTATTTTTGTTGAGCTGTGATCATCAACATAATGTTTGCCTGAAGGGTCCACAGAGTACATGTTGGCCCCAGCAAGGTTAAAAGTTGGATGTGCACAGCTTGTATATTTGTGGATGTTTGGTTGTAAACTGCTCTTGGTTTCCAGTTACCTAATTTCCTGAATGAGAACAAATAAATAAATACACACTTGCATAAAGAGACTTTAGACGGCTAAACACACTCCGGTTTTATCGCCATAATTCTCCCTACCCTACCTCTTTTTTTAGTGAACACACATCAGTGCGCGGACGAACACACACACACACACACACACACAACCATGTATACACACGGATACTCCTTTTAGCTGCAGACATGCCGAAGCCCACGCATCCAGGCTCGCCTCAGTGCATGTCCTTGTAATGGTTGGTATCAGTGCTCCCTGAGCCCGGGAGGGACGATAAAAGCCAGGATAGCTGGGTTTTATCTGCTCTGCTGAAAGTCAGCCATTGACACTATGCACTTTAGAGGAAGTATCACTCAGTAGGAGGACCCATCTATCCTCTCATCTCCTCAGTGACAGCAAGTTGCCCTTTCTGGGGCCAGATTGGAATCGAACTCATCCACCACATACACACAGATGGGCAGATTCATATTGATGGCTAGCTTTATTATAAGTACATCAATCTATCCTGACAAATTTCGATATTATTCATCAAAGACTGACTTTTCATAGTTGATCAACTATTCTGCTGTTAACTTTTCCTGCCAAACAGTTTCTAAAGGTACACCATGGTTTCATACAACCTGGGTCTCATTTCCATTGGCAATAATAAGGTTGTTGTTGTTGTTGTTCTCTGTCTGTCTGGTTGTTGCTGTACCTAGTGATACCTAGCAATGAAGGATTAGTACCAACATGTTGGGATCACTCACTTTTGGTTTTACTTTGAAATGACGTGACTTAGAGAAAACGTCAATACTTGCTTCTGACCTGTGACGTCATGGATTTCCCAGAACTTAGTGATTGCCAAAATAAGACCTGAGTTTTAATAATTTTGCTCCGGACAACAACTGTAAGTGACAGGTAATGTAAGGCGGTGGAATTCCTCCCTGACAGGGAAGGGTGTGAAACCAGAACGCCCTGGTCTTATCTGTGGCGTCCACACTTACAGATGACAAAGACTCAGTGTCTCCCCATTTAGGCTCTTTATCCACCCAAACTGGTTGTTTTTTGTTGGCATTGTGGTCAATTCAATTCTTTCGCAATCACCCTCTTCACCAACGGCAACCTTCACAAAAAAAGTCAATCACGGGCAGCGCCTATTTTTACCGACAGACAAAAGGAACAAAACCAGAGTTGGTGGGTTTGTCTACCATAATTTGATTGCTGACAAGTGAGGGGAAAAAGGTCTGTCAGCTTAGCGACGATACCCAACAAAGGGCAATCTCATTGTAAATGGTGTAGCACTCAATTGCTGGATGATGGGGTGCTGGACAATGGAACAGCAGGCAGTGCTGGGCATGGCGAGGACCCTCCCTGCGGCTCTCTACAGCAGTAATGACAGCCTAAGTGCCAACAGCAGGTGTCTTCCATTCAAAGCTGGGCAGGTTAATAAAATTTCCCCCTGAAAGTCAATAAACAAGAGCTTGTTCACACACTGGCTAATTGTGCTCGTTCTTGTCCTCTCTCTCTCTCTCTCTCTCTCTCTCTCTCTCTCTCTCAACCACTACCTCTCTCTCTCCTCTTCTCTCTGCACGTATTTCCCACAGCCCCAACACCATCATAGGTTAAACATAGCCACACTGAGTCACTGTGCTATTAATTTTCTTTTAGCTTTGACTAGAACCTTCGCATCACATATGGTTTCCACGTAAAAGGAAATATCAACGCCTGGGTTTCCCTCCATACATGTGTGTGTGTGTGTGTGTGTGTGTGTGTGTGTGTGTGTGTGTGTGTGAGTGAGGCAGGTGGTGAACATCAGTGATGTGTTCACAGTTCCTGGAGTAGAGTTTAGTCAATGTTCCGTTATATCCACAAAACAAACAGTCAGTCACTGCACTACAGCTCAGTGTTCCCAGAAATTATGCCCATATTGGATGAATGTCACATTAAAGAGAATATTGCAGTATGATTTGTATCAGGAAGTAACAGGAAGTAGTTGAGCTGAGTAAAAAGCGTGGGTGTGGTGGGTGGGCATGAAATACATCATCATCAACCAGTGGGTTTTTTTCCCTTTAATCCCATAACTACAATCTTTTCTGTACCTGAACCAAGTTATTTAGAGTTTATCTGGTATAACCACACACACAGAAAAGTCCCATTGAAAATGTCGGCATGGTGGATGCTGAGTGACAGTCTACATTTTTAGAGACTGTCACGTATTCTTTGACTAAAGTCAAAGAATATGGCTTATCTTAGGACCAATAATGGATAGCCTCAATATTAGGTCATTAGGTCTGAGAGAGGCAGATAATGAAAGTCCTTAATAAGATATCACATTGTGTAGAAGCCGAAGCTGTGCCAGGATTTCTGATCTCTGATCTCTATGATCTTTCTTTTCGACCCTTTAGCCAGACAAAGATGTCAATCTGGACTATTCTCCCATTCCCACCTTTCCATACATGCCCTTCACAAATACTGTACGGTTAAGAAGCAACTCCCCTGATGTTAAACATCAAAGTCAGTTTACAGGTTTTGGTGAACATGACAGACTCAGACTCTGTCAGTTTAACACGATCCACTGTCTTAAGGCAAAAGTTGGTCTGATCTGACTATATTTTTTTAAACCTACTGTCCACCTGACTGTATCTTGCTGTAGACATTGGCATTTAACATTAACACTGGTTATTGACAGTACTGAATTGTTCCCTCATGGTTTCCCATTCCTGAGATGCTGAATTAGTGTAAAAGGATCAAAGACTGTGAAGTTAGAGTTTCGAAACAGAATTTCTCAAACTCCCCATCCATGTCCTCTGATGTGGAACCTGTCAAATCTTATTGTAATCCTCTCTGTGTGCTCTGCCTGTCCTCTGCGTTATAATGACTGTCACATACATCTTGTTGCCATTCGTTCTCTGCATCATTTTTTAACAAACTCAAGTCTCTGAGGATTATGTTCCATCTCTAACCAGAGCCGAGTAAACAACTCCTTATGTTAAAGAAGAAGAAGAAAAAAAAAAGACACACACACGCCTGCAGCAGCCGGGAAACTCAGTGGAAAAGCTTTCACAAAGAGAAAGAAAAAGAGAAAGGACGGATGGAAGAAAACAGAAACTCCCACACCACAACCATGCAGCAAATTGGTTCAGTGCAGTGAACCTGTGTTCTGCGTTTGGCCAGGCAATAACCAAGATGGGGGGAACATGAAATGATATCTCAGCACATTTATCTTGATAAGGGCAGAGGATGTTGAGGCGTAATAGGAACAACATGGCTGGTAATGAGAGGAACAAGGCATGATGGAGGAGTAGACATGGATTACCAGCATTCCTCTTGATGGGGTTTTATGGAGGGAAAAAAAAAGAATAGAGCTCCCTCGTTTATTTGATTTTAGAGGTTGTGGTTGGGGAGGAAAAAAAAGCTAGATAAATGCATGTTTCATCAGGGCTAAATATTTCCACCCTGTGAAAAATGCCGGAAAGCAAACACAAGCCAGATTGTGGACCAGTGGTAGGACGATTGTGGGTATTTGTTTACATGTCACTGTGTGTGTGTGTGCGTGTGTGCCTTCCCAAATAAATACCAAGCCTAACCGCGCTCCATGGCATAGCAGGTGCTTCTAAAACAATGGTAGCTTAATGTTACTGTTTACCAAAGCTGCTTCCCCTGCTTTTACTGTGAAATGTTTAACAAATACGAAGCAGAGGAGAAGATGGATTAGAAGTGAAGAGTTGGCGTGGACTGTTTGAGCCTGAAATGAACACATTCATCGCTGACAGGTTTGCTAAAAGGCTTCCATCAAAGTGAAATATTTCTTCATCATCTTCCTTGTCTCTTCACATGCCAAAGAAAAAAAAATCTGGAGCTCCCCGTGTTCTTTTACTTTTTTCTTTTCTTTTTTTTTTGTCTAGTATCTGCAAATCCTCAAAGTAACCTCAGCTCTCGAGTGGTTCCTCCGTCCAAATCTCATACCTCTCTTTCACATCCAGCGTCATCTTTGCATCAGATATGACTATGAAAAAAGAAAATACATGTGTGTGTGTGTGAGGTCAGACAGACACAATGATGCAGCTCAGTGGTGTGTGTGTTCACAGTTCCCGGTGTTAGGTTTAGTCAATCTCCTGTTGTATCCACAAAGCAAAGCAGCTCCCTCGCATTTCTGGAATGACTCACATTTCTCCCCTCTCCCTCTCTCCCTCTCTCCCTCCGTCCTCTTTTTAAATTATTGCTGATCTACTTACAGGTTCCAAACGCAGAGCCAAGATGCCCCCCCCCTTCTCTCCCTTCCTCCTCCCTCCTGACTCGTCCTTTCTGCCGTGTCACTGTAGGAAACAGAGGTGAGATCAAGAGAAAGCGAATCCACCAAGCTGCGGTGAGGAATACTCCCTTCTCCGTCTCCATCTGGACTCCATTTTGTTTCTCTGAGATGTTATCTTTCTGTCATACTGCTTCGCAATCAAACAATAAAGTGGCAAGATTAAGGGAAAGAGCCCCTGTTATGCGAGGGGATTAAAGTGTTTTAAAATAAACAGGAGTCGTAAGTTGAGAACTGTTAATTTTCTCAACGATACATCACCAGTGCCAAGTCCTTATTTCATAAACAAGATTAAATACCCCTTGATGTCATCACTGAAACATGTTTTCCCATGCCCTCTGACAGCAGCGCTGGTATACGAAAACAGATTAATGTCCAGAAACTGGAGAGATCTATAACACTGCTCCTCTGAAAACAGACGGAGAGGAAATGGGGCTAAAAATTAGAGTAACCTTTTGTTTAAGTGCTATCAAAGTTGTCACTGTAGTTTAATTTAAATTACAAGAACTCAATGAAGTTCATAAAATATGTTTGCTCTCTAAAGATCTAAGCTCAGACATGACTGACTTTATTGAACTGTTTTTAAGGGACAAGTTTGGTTTATGACTGGATGAACAGTTTTGTAGTCTTGGACATTGTTTCCTCTGGTTACAAGTGTGACAAGTGTTGAGATCATCAAAATAAACTTGTAAGAGAACCATGTGACACAGACAAGAAACTACAGACCATCTGCTGATGTCCCAGATCATGTCTGGCCCAATCTCATTTGCTACAACTTACATGCAGCATTGGCAGTTAGCTACTTATCTTTGATGATATAAGGATGTGTTGTCTGCAGCTGGACCTTCATCTGCGTACATACTGTCTGGGAGCTAAAAGTAGGATGATGGAAAGTAACTCAGTATCTTCACACATTCTCCTTATCACCCAAGACACAGTTACATCACCACTGTGATGGCTGCCATGTTTTCCTCATTGGCCATTTTCATCAGTTATCCTTCTCTCTTCCTTCCCTGCCCATTGCCCCCTCCCCTCCCCTTCCCCTCTCCTCTTTGTGTCTCCCTGTCGTCGTCGTTTTTTTTTTTTCTTTCTTCCCTCTCCTCTTTTTTCCTTGATTTCCTGCAGTCTGCCCCACGGAGACTGAGCCAGAGCACCTGCAAGTGCTCACTTTGAAAGATGTTGCAGACCCAAGAATGCGCACAGTAAACACATGCGAGCTGTATTTATAATAAATCAGCTTTATGGCCCTCTGATGGAGGTGATATCAGTGAAATTTATGCTGAGAGACCTCGCCGTCCTTAGCAAAACAGCTGCGAGATAGCACTACACCCCGCCACCCACCACCACCACCACCTTCACCCCACCTCCTCACCACCACCGTCCCGCCCCACCCCAGCAAATAGCCTGGTCTGACTCGGGTTAGAGAGCCCAACACAGTCCTCTCTATGTGGTGGGGCCTGCGGTCCCTGGAACGGTAAAGTCCAGACTGAAATAGAGTGTGGGCAGGGTGGCGGTAGTGGGTAGCAGTGTGTGTGTGTGTGTGTCTGTGGTTGTGTGTGTGTGTGTGTGCAGTCATACTCGTATTTAATGCAGAAAGGATTGCACAAATAGCATAAGCTTAGTGGAGTAGACCGGAAGAGTGTCAAAGAGTTTTAAGGTGGATCAGCGCTCCTTGACTCTCGACCTGCATTATCTCCATGTTTCTGGGTGAACTCTGCGTTCACCCAGAAACCTCACATTCCTTTCAGTCTTGCACTTCACTCTCATGCAAGCACCTTGAAGCTCAATGCTAAAAGTGGGTTAAACAGCTTTGTCGCAGAGCGATCATATGAAAAAGCTGCAGTGAAACCCAAAATGTGAAACATGTGAAACCCAAATGGGCTTAACAAATTCACACATACTGTACTACATGTGCTCATAAGCACAGATGCGCACGCGCGCACACACACACACACACACACACTGCTACTCCCTTGATCATCCAGCCTTTTCCAACCAGCCCAGATGGTTCCTGTCACTGCTAGTGAACGGACAGAAAACAAATTTAAAAGCAATGATGTCACAGCCGTGCCTGCGTTGTACGGTTTCACCTTACAGAACCCATTCCCATCATTCCATGATGAAAGGTGACCACCCGCCATTATTTGGTTTTCAACAGATGCAGGCAATAATAACAACGGCTGAGGCCCCGATGCTTAGAAGTGTTCTTAAAGCCTCTGAAACGCTGTGGAGTTACACATAATCAAGCCCAAAAATAAACCGCGTAAACAGTGAATTACTGTGATTTCCTCTGATGTCATCTCCTGCTCACCCTGCCAAGAAGGGTGCAGCGGCTTCTGTAAATGTTTGTTGTCCTTTTGTCAACAACCCCTCTTGAGGAGCCTTCATTCAAACATGTTTGCTAATTTGGTATCACGCCGAAATGACACAAAGGTGGATGAGCTAAATCTGACTATGAGTCACCTCAGCTGAGTGTATATAATACCAATTACATCGGTTGAATCCTTACTTGGAAATCGAATTTTTTTCTTTTTTATTCCAACCCATCCTTGTTGAAGTGCCTTTGAGCACGGCACTAACTAATAATCGCTCGGTGGCTGGCAGTAAAAGAAAAAAAAGAAAAGAAAAGAAAAGAAAAGAAAACCAGTTGTACACAAAACCTCTGAGTGTGAATGCCTCCAGCTGCATGAGTGTAAGCAGGCAATTACAGCGAAAGGTCACGGCTCAGACTGAAGGTTTTAAAGGAAAACACAAACAGTTGCACAGCCTGTGTGTGTGTGTATGTGTGTGTGCTGATAAAGATGCCAGTTAGAAAAACCAACGATGATTCAGGGAGATTAGTTCAGAGGTTTATCAGTTGCTAAAAAATCTGCTCGGCGCTCTATAAATACTGAATAACTCTGGAAACAGTGATTACCATGCTCATGAAGTAGAATAATGTCATTAAGATTACAAAGCACTCTACAAGCCACAGCTGTAGCTACCACTAAAGACACCGGGGCCAATATTTGGGCGGTTTCAAAACACAAGGAGATTTTTCCATTCTACAGTTACAAATCTATTGAATCTATTGTTTAATCAAGCCTGATATTGATATGTTTTGTACTAAATATTACATATTTTTTAAGTTTTTGGGGTGTTGACATTCTCTGCTAGAAGCCAAGAGGAGACAAGAAAATATAATTAAGTTATACGAACAAATAAAAAAACGTGAAATTTGGACTTTTTGTTTATTAAACACCATGAAAATTTGGGTGATTATTTTGGTTGGTGGTTGGTCAAAAATTTCTCAGGGCGGAGGCGGTTCTGCAGGAGGAATTTGGACTCATTACCTCAGTATTTCCAAAGTGCTGGCGATGGCCCCGCTACCAGAAACATGTGCTTGTGTGTATTTGATTGGCCAATATAGATGAGGTCGTATTGTGCTCCAAGTTAAACTGTTGTTTTTTCTCAGTAGAATTAATGAGGAGGCTGCAGTTGGTCTGAACATGACCTTAAAGTTTGGGGGGAAAAAAACAGCATGTGCTGATATTGTATTGTAGTATCCTTTTGCCATGAGTCTTCATCGCCTACTACTTGTGCATTGTGTGTGATAAATAAATAACAGCGAGCTAGCAGTTCTGTGATTGGAGGAAGGGCAGGAAACCACAGAGAGCCACAGTGGTGTGACTTTACCTAAAGCAGCGTGTGGAGAGATGGGGACCTTTGAGAAGTCAGTGGGCTGCCCTCTTTCCCCTCTTCTTCTTTTCCTTCCCTCCCTCCTCCTCCTCCTCCCTCTCTACTCTGTGTTCTCACCTCCTCTCCCCCGCTGCGACCCTGGCTCCCTGTGAGTGGGGTAAAAAGTACTGGAGGGGAAACCGGTGGAGAAACGCAACAAATTTGGCAGTTAACCCAGCACCAACCGCTGGCGTGTTTGAGCAGCTGCCATGGTGACCAGCAGGCTCCCGCAGCAGGGACCGGGCTTCCCGTTTTTCGCACCTACAGCTCCTGAGGAGAGGAAGCAGGATGGATTGGAAGGTGTTGGTTACAGGAACAAAGAGGATGGAGGGATGGAGCAAGGGAAGGAGGTTTACTCACATGCACCGAGTTTTTGGATTTTTTTTTAGTTGTGTTCTGGTTAAAATCAAATTCTGGATAATATGTTTATGTCTCTCTTTTTTAGATCCTGCTCCCGGATATCCCCGCTCATATAAATAAACAAAACATTTCAAATGAGCCCTCAGATACAATTTATACTGAAGCCAAACCACAAAAGACGACCATAACTGGAATAACATCACATCACAACACATGCATCATTATCCTGGCTAATATCACTAAAACTGTGGTAATTTTATTTAACTTTTTTTTTTTTTTCCATTGAGCCTTTATTCCGTGACTCGGGTCAGAGCCTATTTGGGTTTCTGTGAAAAGGATACGATGTTTGCATGCGTCAACACAGAAACTGTGTATTTGTGTTTCTGAATGATAAAGGGATATTGATGTGCATATAAATACACAATCATTATAAATGAGATTTTCCAATGGAGAAGGGCTTTGAGTTTTTACTACGAGACTTAGGAAAAGAACATCCGAAAGCGTACTTTTTCGGTATCACTAAGGCCCTGGCTCCATTATTCGCTGTGTGTGTGTGTGATCTCCAGCTGCATCCATCATTATGTCCTTGTGGTAAAAAAAATAAAATAAATGAAATAGAATAAAAACACACAACTAGTCTTAAAGCTCCTGACTCATTTTGGAATTGCCAACCTTTTTTGTTTGTTTATTTATTTATTTATTTTATTTTCAGCGGAAAACTTCTGTCATGTCAAATGGGCCCCAGGGACCAACAGTGGTGAAGCACAGAGAGGAGAAAAATGTGGCTTCAGTTAGCCAGATTCATTACCCTGTCTCTGAAACTACAGTGAATAAATCTGCTTTTTCCTGGCCCGTCTGTAGCTTTATTTCTGTTGAAACAGTGTTTGTTTGTTCGTAGAGACTGGAGCATCTTTTGTTTTTTACGATGCAACCCAGCTTCCTGTTGTATTCTATTGTTCCGGCATTACGCACTCTTCTCTCTGAAGCGTGCTTTCCCAGAGAAGCTCGATTTTGACGTGGAACTGCAGATAATATGACTAAGCGTGCTTTTAAGAGCTTCCCAGCAGTCAACAACTTGAGTTACATCCGGCCTCGTAACTATCTGACTTAAGATCTGCACTACTCTGCCACACGTGCAGACCATAACTTTAACAACACAGAATTGAAATGTGGCTTAAAGGTTATAAACAAATCTGATTCACTTCAGCTCTGATGTGAAATTAAAGCTAATTAAAAACTGCACAGGTCTTGTGATAGTGTATATTTTCCTTATAATCGCATTTAAAGAACCAACGTTATTATCATTATCAGATCTCTGCATGTGCCATGGCCATCCATTTGAATCCAAAAGCTCTTAAAACCATAAATGAGTCACACAATGAATTATCTTGGGTGGTATGGTATGGGTGGCTCTTTGCTTGGAGTTAGTTATCCTACTGTTATATACACTAAGTAGCACAAAATCTGGAAAACAGCTGGAAATAGTCCACCACAAATGTCCTCTTATTCCTGTTGGAGTAAAACTACAGCTGTTTTGGGAAATCAACTTGCTTTTTTTTAATGGAAGTGTAATTATGACCAGTTTTTGCAGAAAATCTTCAGTAAGAAGAAATGGGCCCGGGGCTGAGAGACACATAGAGGCAGGGGAAGTCTGAGAGCATCAAGAGATGAATCACTGGTTTTCATATTTTCAAGGTGTTAGATGACAATGATTAAAAGGTATATAACACTTGCCTTAATGTTCCCTTTTAACATTTTTTCTGGACAACATTGTGCAGCAAGCCCTGGTTCAAGGTGCGCATTGGTTGCACGACTACGCACGTGCACATGCAGTGTGCTGTGTGCCGTGTGCTGTGTTAGCGTGTCTGTCTGAGTGTATGTGGGGTAAACTGTATCCCACCCCTGAGCTTCAGCTCTCAAATCAAGGCCCTGAAAGTAAACAGTGCACTGCCAGAGGACCTTGTTTATCAAATCTGCAATTGCACTCATAGAGCAAAATGACCTACAATTACAAGCCCAGCTAGAAATTAAGTTTTCAGTCAGCCATCCAGAAAAAGATCATAGGATATCCTGCATAAGGGAATTCTTCAGTAGTCCTCCCCTTCTCTCAGTACCTTTTTCCTAAAGCGCCAGATCCACTATCATGGCTGCAGAAGAGCTAAGCTTTTGTTCTTTGGGTTCATATTGTTTCCAAGCACCCTGACAAACGGTGGATGGAGTGCATATATGTTTCATTTGTAGAATTTCTTGCCAAAACAACCAACAAAACAGGCTCATACTTCCAAGCACGAGAACTTTGTTGCTACCAGCTTCGCCAAGATATTCCGACCACTCCTAAAACGTCAGCCGTTCCAGCAGAAGCAATTACATGCTGCTGCCCCGAAAGCAAAGTGGAGAGGTTCTCTCTTTAAAGTGTGTAAAATTCCCTCCTAGTTTAATTATGTGGTGCTGGGTGGAGCCTGGAGGTTTAGTCTCTCCGCTCTGCTCCAACATAAGTGCATTTTCCATGGCATAAGCATGCAACATATTGGTTCCCACAGAGAGATCGGAAGCACGGCAGATCCCAGAACCTGGGTTACAGCATTCCTGGATCCCTGAGCAGTGTGGTGACCTAATCGCCTGACCACCTACTACTCTGTGCCAAATCCCAAGCAGCAAGCCAGACACCCCTGAGAGTAACATCCGACTGCACCATGAAATATTACGTCAGGAGTGAGTCACTGGATACTGGGCCCTGGTTAGAACAGCTTTACGTACTCAAAAACACAGGAGCTTTACTCAGACTGGATTAAGCCGGTGAATAAACCTTATCACACAGAGGAAACTTGTCATTTCTGGCAGTCATATAGTTCACTTTATCCTGTTACAGCACACTTAATGGACACTACTGTAGACGAAAAACAACACAAATACTCACGTAAGCAAAAACACGCATCACACAGCGGTTGACAACTAGTTTATGCAGAGGCAAACATGTATACTGACACTCTCAGGTCAATCAAAAGAAAGTAGGCCTATATGACTTTGACAAGCTGCACGTGTCTTCTCTATTCTGCGTCCAGCTGTGGTGCAGTTGTTGACATTACAAACAAATTCAGCTTGACAAATATTCAAGCTGGAGACCCTGAGTTTGATAAACAAATTGGTCGCTCCTAATAAATCAATTCATGTTGCCTTTATTAGTGTTTTGACATATGAGTCAAGCACATAATCAGTCAGTGAGTTGATTGAACAGCATGTGTTAAGACATGATGCATAATCAAAATCATGCCTTAATTAAACTTTTAAGACTACTTAGGCTAACGCTAGTAGCTCTATCTTCTCTTTATTCTATTTGGGAGAGAATATACCTGAGCAGTCCTTGCCAACATTCCCTTAGTTACCGTTGGTAATTGGTAATGGTAATGGTAATCGTGTCGTGAGCCATGCTGTTCAAAACTATGGACAGATGTGTAAGCTAACTAGCAAAACAGGATTACCTGCAACAGTCTGATTTTTCTTAAATCAGCATTCATTACATGCATACGTTATATTTGTCTTACATCTTTCCTTATAATACTAAGAACACCCAAATTATTCATTAGAGGCAAGTGTAAAACTGTTGTAAACAAATGTGCTAAGATAATGTTAGCTTAATTTGCTAGCTAGCCAGTGCTGAAACAATCTGCCAGTGCCAGTTGTTTGGCTAGGGAAAAGAAAGATGGTTGCTTTTCTCTTTCTTTGTGTGAACTTGAAGACTCATTGTTT
Source organism: Caranx ignobilis (assembly GCA_021432705.1). Taxonomy (NCBI): domain Eukaryota; kingdom Metazoa; phylum Chordata; class Actinopteri; order Carangiformes; family Carangidae; genus Caranx; species Caranx ignobilis. Next base: position 15,561,786 of record MU269985.1, read on the forward strand.
TAAAAATAATCAGCACTCTGTTGGTGTTGTCACTTTATACTGATTGTGTAGAGATTGTGTGAGACGAAGAAGCCTGACAATCAATGGTGGGACACTTCGCAAACGGTTACTTGATCACTGTGATGGGAAAAATTTGTCAAGTAGAAGTTAAAACCTGTGAAGTTTGGCACTTGACAGGTATTTAATTTTAACTTTAGAGCCTTTTATTTTTTATTTTGTTATCGTTATCTTTTTTGTCTTATTTCCTGTTACAACACTCTCCTCTCCTCTTGCCCATGGTTCGCCCACACAGGGATGTTAGCATTTTCTAACTGCTTGGAATTCCTTCCTGCCGTCTTGAGAGCACACACTGCGTTTTAAAACTTGTTGGGCCCTTTCATGTTTTATTTGAAAGTATGTAATTACATTCTTGGAGGAATAACAGGTCCCTGGAGTGATTTACATGCTGTATTAAATGTCATGGTTCGACAAGACACTGTTGACACCCTTAAAAGAGCTTCTTCTTATGCTAAGGCAACTTCGGCCAGTGGAGATGCAATGAAACTATAACACAGAGGAGTGGTGAGGTTGGAAACGAGGGCCAAGGCTTAGACTGTACTCCACCTTTATGAAGTGTTTTGCTGATTTCCTACCTCACAGTGGTTTGTTAAGATGACTGCAGCTGGTCTCTGGTCCATGTATGATTTATGATGTTAGTCCCTTTGCCTGTGAAAGAATTGAAAACTGCAGTTGACATTTGACATTGACATTTGATGTATATCAATAATTCTGACAGTTTTACCTCTCTGCTTTCAGTCAGGGTCAGTTCAGGTGATGTGTAACTTTCAGAAAATTGGATTAGGGACCTTTTAGAAAACATCTACCTTTCTTTTACTGTGGCTAGTGAAAGTAAAGTGGAAATAATTTCTTGCTGAGCAGGAACTTTGAACAGTAAACCCAATTTTGAGAATACTACATATTTTACCTTGCAAAGAATTCCAGATATTCAATTTTGAGTCACAGGTCGCATCAGGGAACTGTATCAGTCTACTGTTGCATGTAATGTAATTATGTTCTATTCTGGTCAATTTCCATTTATTCATGTCTAATCTATTTTTCTCCTGAGCTCCAGAACACAACACTTGTGAGGTTCTCTATCAACAAGCAACGCCACTGCTGGAGAATTTTTTTGGCTGCCTCTTAGCTTGGCCTCTTAGGGACATTGGTGTGGGCAAAGTCAATTCCCCTCTCAGATTAAAGGAGTGTCTTCGAGTGCCAATCCAAATGTTGATAAAAAAAGCTTTTTAATCCATTGAGAAAGTTTCCCATTGTAATGCCCCCCCCCCCCCTGCCCAGCATCAGGCGTTGCCCCAGTCAGACTGCGTCTGGACAGTGTTGAAGCCCGAGTGTGTCTCCTTGCGCCCTGACAGAGGGAAAGAAAGGCCTAAAAAAGGCCCCCTCCACCACTCACTTGACCAGCTCCCTTTGATAACATCTGGCAGGGGCAGGTTTGCAGCAGCGACAGCAGGAGATGGAGGGGACATTAAAGTCCTGCCACTCACTTGGCAGGAAGGCAGCCAACAACTCCACAGCATCCGCAGACTGAACCTTAATCGCACATGCTGGAGTGTCACCGGTGATCTTTCTTTCTAATGGGTCTGATGATATTCTCCAGCAAGAGTGTTGTATGAGATGATGGCTTGGCATGGCCACTTTTTATTCTGAACACAGATCCTGTTATCTTATCATTAAAATAACTTTGGCTGCTGATACCTTCTTAGCTATTCAGGCCAAAACAGTTCTGTGCTTTTGTGTATATGGCACACGAACAAAGCCTGGGGAAAATCTACATGTTTAAAACTTAAACATTCTTTGCAAGAGGAAACTTATAGTGTTTATCTAAACATGATGTCGGTTGAAGAAGACTTCGACCTATCTTTGCTCTGGCGAAGGGGGGAGCAAGATGTGAGTTTCAACACAGCTCCCCCGGAAAGGCTCCGACCAATTCAACATCCGTCCCTCTCCATTTTCTTTCTGTTTACTTCTAGGTTCATGAGTTTACATGCCAATTCCATTACAGGGATTAAAATAGTTTGTCCAATCATCCTCAAATTCTGTTTCCCTTGTCCTTCTCCCTCCCTTAACCCCTCACACCACTTACAGGCTTTCAGGACCCAGGGCTGGGTTAGGGGGATTACAGGACAAGCAGCCTGAGCACCCAAAGAAACTCGAAGCGGTTGTGTTGAAGAATGTCCCAATGAGAAGTCCTCGCATTAGTGAAAGCCGAGGTTTGATCAATGGCTGCGGCGCGTGTCTGCACTAGTGAACACTTCACGGAGCGTCTGAAAGAGAAGAAAGAAAATGAAGGTGTGTTATTACACTGGGCTCGGGGTCTGAATGTAGCCGGGCCGCCTTTGAGCTACTGCTGATTAAGGGCCGGTGTTCACAGGTGAGCAGCTCTGAGCAGGATTTAGTGACACGGGCACACAGAGGTGAAATCACCCCACTCTCCTAGTGAACGTCAAAGCAGCAAAGCACCGCTGACCTCTACCCTAAATGGCTAAAAGGCAAATGTCAGAAGATAAGTGAGCTCCGTGACTGTGCTCAGCTCACTCAAAGAAAAAAGTGATGGCAGGTGAACATTTCGCCAAGTTTGTACAGTCACTTTTCAAATATTATATGTACACAAAAACAGAAAGGGGGGAAAGGATTTGATAGATGGCTAGAGGCGCAGAATACTTGCCTTTTCACAGTTTTGAATCAGGTTCATTTAGATTCTTTACCTGTCTCGCACACAAACACACACCGACTCAGACTGGGATCAGAGGTTCATATTGTGTGAGTAGTGAAATAAGTCAGTCAGTCGCTGCCTGTGGGTCTAAGCAGTTGGTAATCTCCTTCGGAACTGGAGGGGCTCAAGGGGGCTAAGCCTGGTCAACACCATGGATGGGACATCCACAGCATATCTTCAAGTGCTCCAGCAGCTCACCCTCCCTGTGCTGAAGGAGCACACCAAGACTCTCTGGCTGCTACAGGCCACAATGCAAGATGTCTCATGTAAAAGACAGTGAAACATGATTATATTAGTTAAGCAGAGGATACCTTCATCATTATAACAACAGCATGGCGTACAACTCATCTCTCAAACTATTCATTTGTGAATCGACCAGTGGTTCTTTCCAAGCAAAAGTTGATGCTGCACAGTTGCTGATACAGTTTTATATAAAGAAATAAGTTAAGTAAGACTCATGAAACATAAATCTATTTTCTGACAAGCAGCTGCAGAGTGCATCATATCCTGCATGACAGGGACAGCGTGACTTTACAGGAACAGGTAAATTTAGGTCAGTGTGTCCTTGCAAGAATGGAAAAGACAAATGAGAGTAAATATCCACCAGAGCAGAATTGTGGAAAAATAATAATAATGATAAGATTTATTTCTTGTAGGGAGAAATGTTTCTCCTTTTCCTACCAAATACACATGAAGCAGAAAATGTGATACTGCTGCTTCACCCAAAGAAACAACGGCATAGAAACACAAAGACCAGTCATAATGGTCAGGAAGGTGTATGCTTACATCAACATTCGTCTTGCAAGGTTCATATCTATATATATTTCCACACAGGATTGCATTAACACGAATTGAAGTAAAGTATGAATTTGTATAATGCAACACATTGAGACATGTGAACAGAAGTCCAAACTGTACATGAGAGCGCTCCCCCAAAAAACAAACTCCAGCCTGACACCCACTCTCAACGAGCCACACGTCTTCCATCATGTTTGGTGTGTGACGCACAGGATGCATGAACTATTCCTCTTTTTTTTCTTTATTTGTCCACCAGCGGTGCATGTACTGTGCAGGTTGATCTTTATCTTATCGGAGCGTAACAAATTGCTCCAGAACTCTGTTGTTTGTTCTGATTTTTTTTTTTTTTTTTTGTTACGTGACTGTTTCTGAGCTTTATCTGCGATTTGCATCTTGCGGTCTAAGGTGATGCTGGTGTGGTCTTGTCTGGGTGACACATCCACTGACGTGGCAGCATCTCAGTATCTTGTGGATCTCAGTAAAGTCACATAAACATCTTGGCGTGAATTTGTTTGTTCTTTGTTAATTTACCAGAACGTGACATGTGGTTACAAAAGTACAGCGCCATTCATATAATAAATAATTATGGTAATCTTCAACATCATATAGGATCAGTCTATCTTTAGGTTTTAGTGTCAAGTGCAAGTCAGCACTTGTTGCTATTGTCCAAGCTGCAACTGCCTTCAATATGAAATATAGCTGCAATAATCTTATAATATCAAATCTGACAAAAAGGAATGTTTGATCCATTTTTAATATTCTAGTGCAATATCGGGTCATCAGCATGATTAGTCCCAGTCATTACAACTTGAAAGTGAAAACATGAAAAATGTTATCCCACAAGAAAGGCTGCAAGTCTGACCAAAAATAAATTGTGCATGACAAGGTCCCCATCAAAGAGACAAAACACAAATGGTTTTAGTAATGGTGTTGAAATGAGACAATCACAGCTTGAGATTCAGCTTCAAGAGTCATGCAGATGGTATGTGCTGGAAGGTGAGGAATACTAAGTCACACACATGCACAGACGCACACACACAGACACACACAGAACATGCCAAAGATCTGCAGCTTTTGCACGGGGATTTATCTTTAGGGCCCGGCAGTCAAGAGCTCAATGGGGCATAAGACTTCCCGACCAAAAGCCTGTCAGGGTGACTGAGGAGATCAATAATGATTAACAAAATACATTCTCTGATTCCCTGCCAGATTATTTGCATCCCCTGATCTGAATAAACCACTGTTTAGTCCCAATCAGCAAGGCCCTGCAGCACAAGGAAGGTTTTTCTCAAGGCATGTGACCTCAGGAAGAGAAGCAGAGATCCAGAGCAGATTTAAGACATGAAAAGAATCACTGAGGCCAATTTATCTCTGTGTGGAAGTTGTAAATAACAGCATCTCAGGCTGTACAGGCCTTATTTTGGTGGCAAAAGTTTGGATTAAAATCACTTTACTTTCAATATGAATCTTTCTGGACATGTTTCAATACCTGCTGAGTGTAGGTTTCGGTGCACTCTCACTATATGCATGAAAAACATGGCAAAGTTTGCACCAAAATCTGCAGACTTTTCAATCATTAGCTGAGAGTAAATCCCTGGGCTATGACAATGACACATCACTGAGATATGCAGTCTGTCAGATAGTTAATCCACCTCGGTACTGGTCAGTATTGTGAGGACGGAAATTCCCCAAGGGTCCGGAAGCTCGACCAAGTTTGCCCCATACTGCACCCAAAGACAACAAAAGCTGCTTATACCTCACACAAGAGCAGGCCGAGTGTGTTACCTGCTGCCAGCTCTGCTGAAAAAACGCAGTATAAGTAAATACTATGGAGATATACTGAATCAATTATTTATTTACTGAAAGCAGTTAAAAAAAATGACTTGATTACAGCTCAATGGCAGAATAAAATCGCTGGCGTTTTGCAGCATTGGAGTTTATTCAAAATGGGGTCATGGATCTGCAGCAGTCCCCGAGGAGGGTCCCCTGGACCCCACATTATTCTTCACTTTACACATTAATGCTCTAGACAACTAGTCAATATATTCTTTTGGTTTGATGCCAAATCATTTGATCAAAACAAAAACCTTCTCAGAGGAGTTCCAAGGAGTACAGCTAACATGTGCCAACATACCTACAGATCTACAGAATGTGGCCAGATAAAGTATTTGTAATTTAAGTTACAAAGGAGCTGTCTGTCTTTTCTGATATCAGTGAGACATTATTATGGGCCTCATTAACTCCTGATGAGCCACATCTCTCAATAGCTTTTCCTGAAAGCAAAGAGTAAAAATAACTTATTTCTAAAGAATAATCCGTTTTTCACCCCAACCAAGAAAATATGAACCACTTAGACACACCAGCAACGTTACTTTTCTCTGATTTTTGACATTCCTTTGGTCCCATTTGATTGTTCATCTAAACAATAAATCTTAAAGTTAAGCTTTCTAAACATGTTTTACCTCTGTGGCCAATGTGAACGTGTCTCAAATGTCCCTCTCAGACCACTTGTTTACATCTGTACTTTATTTATAGGATCAAGACGTTCCCTGGCAGAGAGCAGTTTGCCGTCTGGATCCCGGCATTTAAATGCAAAGTGACAAAGTTTCACATAATGAAAAAAAAAAGAGAAGCGGCAAAGAAAACCCGGCGCGCAACGAGCTCTTTATTTTAAGTGGAGGAGGAGAGAAGGGGGGTTATCCAAGGTGTTCGAGACAGATGAGGGAGGTGGGAGTCTCGGAGTCGCGGGGAGGGAGGAGGAGGCAGGGAGGGATAAAAACTGCAAGGGGCCATAGATGCTGGATCATTTGGAAAGTTTTCCCGTCCTGCGCTCACCGCCTGCCCTTCACGAGCTCTACTTGGAGACGGATAGGAAACCCCGCTGCAGAGCCCGCGATCGCCGGCCTTCGCTCCGCCGTTCTCCCCCTCTCTCCCTCTCTCCTGTCCGCCTCCGAGGTGTCGCCATAAGGATTAATGAGCTAAATTAAAAAAAAAAAAAAAAAAAAAAAAGGCACCAAGCTTCTGCTTTAAGGCTCATTTCGGCGTTTTTCGGCTTTACGCCTGGACTGCCCCGACACCTTCCCTTTCCTATTCACTCCACTCGAGGATACCTGTACCTCCACTGATGGTAAGCGCTCATCTCCTCACACATTTCGCACACAACTGGAGCTTTTTATTGTTATTTTGTTTTTTTTAGAGAGAGCAAAAAGCCCGTTGAGTTACACAAGAAGGAAATCTTGCTGACAGTTTGTGACTTTGAGTTTGGCTTGTCTCTGCGTTTGTGCGCATTTATCCGACTCCACCGAGAGAAGTGCGGTACAAGTGTAGACGCATGGGTAACTTTTAATCTGAAAGTCCACCACGGAAATAATACTTTTTTTTAAATAGTGTGTGTTTTCTGCGGCGAGCAGCGCACTGATCCCGGCGGAGCTCCGAACAGGTTATGGAGGCTTTTGTGCCGGAGAGAGCCGAGCGGTGACAAACCAACATCGTGAGGTCATTTCCAAACACAGCTTTCAGTTTTCCCTGCGCTTCTCCGTCCTCCACGGTACAAGTCAAATATTTACATGATGTAGATTTGTGGCTGTTTCCGAAGTTTTGGCTGAGGTTCACCCACCCACCCCACCACCCCACCACACGCGCACACACACACACACACACACACACACACACACACACACACACACACACCTCCCCCTCCCAGATTAAACACCTGTGTCTGCTTCGTGTCATCACGGTGTGCGTAACGAAGCAAGAACACAGAGATGGCACAGCTCAGGATGGAAAATAAATGATATTGTTTATATCTTCAGCTAAAGTCCAATTCACTTCCGCTTCTCTTACAGGCTCAACATTAACCCGCGCGCTATTCAACCAGTTTTAAAAGGGCACATTTGTCTGACACAATGATAAGGTTTGCGAGAGAGAAAAAAGCATTCGGTGCCAACATGTTAGAGAAGCAGTTACAGTGGATTTGAATCCGGTTTATAATTGATAGCGACGGTGTAATAGGCCGACAAGGACTCACATGTTTCACAGGTTTACACCTGTTTTTAACGAATGATTATAAAGCGAAATTGTGTCATTTAATCCAGTCATGCAGCAGCAGAGAAAACATTTTGCGGCCTGCGGGCGCATGGCGTCCTTGGCACACACCTTTACTTTTCAGCTCAAGTTTCTCCACCATCGTGCAGGGGGAGAGACTCGCCAACCTTTGAATGCAAAACCATTTCATGTCTACATATATAAGGATGATATGCACTGTATGAGGAGAGTACTAATAATTATTCCAGTTTCTTCTGCTGCTGCAGGAAAACACTGGCCCAGATGTTCAGTTTTTGTTGCTGATGCTTCCTCATATTTTGGAGGTTCAGGGCTTTTACATCTGTGCTATTACACACTCTCCAGCCTGTGATGTAAATCAGCTGAGAACATCTGACACTGCCAAAGTGATTTTTTGTTTTTCTCTCCCCACATCATCTTTTAATTTCTTCCTATAGTCACGCAACGTTTCTTTTTTTTTGGGGGGGGGGGGTTGTTTTTGTTCAGAAAACACTCCAGCTTAAAACAAAACCATTAACCTGGTCTCAGTGATCTCACTGACTGTGAATGTTCTTACTGTTAAACTGCTCACTGGGAGCAAATAAAATCCCAAACCACTATTCAGCAACAACAGACTTTGCAGGTCTCTGTTTTATTTCTTTCAACAGAAATGAGGATATTGCGATTTTGTTGGCCACACTGAATCCTAGGGAAGCCTTGGTTATTATTTCAACTTCTTCAGGCTTTAGTCACGACCCAGCTGTTACCAGGCGACTCAGCAAACCATTCAAATCCCATTGTTAAGAAGGATGTGTTATTTGTCCTCATCACAGTGAACTATATATCATCTGAAGTCGTACCAGCACTGGACAGAAGCATTAAACACAGCAGCTGTTTCCAAAACACTCTTCTCATGACTACAAACCTGTTGATAAACTGATTTCTGGCATCGCAAAAAACAACCAAAATCAGGCCATAGATTTGGCAGTTCCCGTGGTAACCTGTTGCCCTCCTTCCTCCCTTCCCTCCCTCCCTCCTTCTCGTCTTCCCTCCCTCCCACCATCACTGTCAAATTCCTCAGGAAACACATCTGAAGAGCCATGTGCATAGTCTGATCACATTATCTCTAGTCGGGGAGGGAGAGAGGCCAAGGGGGACCGAGCAAAGCCAAGGGCAGTTGACTGCTCCGGCCTAATTGCTCCCTGGTCTGCATTTGTTGTTGCAAAATCCTTCTCCGTCTGTCGCACAGTTCAAATGTCTTCAGAGAAGACATTTGAACTTCTTAAAACACTGTATAATCCTGGAGCTCTGTTTTGCCCCTCACTGTTTGATCAGCAATGAGTAAATATGAGGCAACACTGCTGATAAATGTTGTGGAAAGTCGCTGAGTCTGGTGTAAAAAAAAAAAAGGAAAAAAAAAAATCTTGTTTTGCTTTTCTTTTCTTTCTTTTTTTTATCACCACTGGTGAAAACAGGCCAGCAAACATGAACGCGGTGACTTTTTCCAGAGTAAAAAGTCACTCCCTGTCTGCCTTACATCTTCTTTCATCATCATCGCACCACTTTGAGTGTCTGTCTGTTTTAGCCTGCAGCTTTGTCAGTGGCTGGTTACAGTTACAAGATGTTCTGTATGGTCAGTGTTTTTGAGTACTATGAATCCCTGTAATCATGGGAGAGGCCCTCTCTGTACAATGAACGTTTGTTGTCAGAGATGTGCACACACACACTCACTCAAACACACACACACACACACACACGTTATCCCCCCACCCCTTGGGTAATAGAGCTGATCATGTTCTGAACCCTCCTCTCTCTTTGCCACAGTTCTCACGAACATGCAAACAGTGGCAAACACACGTGCATGCGCACAGATGTGCACGCGCACTTGTGCACACCGTCCAGCTTGTGCACACGTGCACTTGCACGTTGCCCTTTCTTTGCGCACACTGAATCTAGTGTCATGACCGAGAAAGGGGAGGGGGGTCAATCGGAGGTCAAAGTCTAATGCTGTTAGGAAAAAGATCCTTGATTGCATGTACAGTGAGCCATGCAGGGGCCGAGATTAATCGCACAGATACCAAGCCAGACATGGTCACACTCACACACAAACTGTATATTACACACTCACACGCATACACACTGTGTTCCTGTTAATGTGCATCCTCACTGTGTAGTAATGCTTGGGTGCTCTCCAGCAAGAACAGGCTCCAAATGATGACCAAAGACCTACAGTACGTTGCTACGGAGCTGAAATGTCTGCTGCTGCTGCTGCTGTTGTTGTTGTTATTGTTGTTGTGGTCACTCAAAAAAATTCAGTAATTTTATTAGTGTGAGTCAGCAGCATTTAACACGTTTAAATGACGTGTAAAAGAATTGAATCATTAGAGCCACACTGCTATGCTTGTTAAAGCTGACGGAGGAAAAGAAGACTGTTAAAGTTGTGAATAATCCCTTTTTTTTTTTTTTTAAGGGAGTAGTTTTACGATTTTATTTGGAGGTGCTACTCCTAAAACCTCCATTTTCAACTGAGGTAGCCAAGAAAACATTTGTGATAGTGTGGTTCCAGCCAAACATGCCCTAGAAAACACCATATGCACTCCTCCACTAGTGGTGAAGGTGCGGTTCTCCTGCTGATGACAATGATATCAAAGAGCACACAGCCTGTCAGCAGCGTCAATACAACCTGTTTGATCCCTCAAGTGGGGGAGCGTTACTAAGAGATGAGGCCTTTTTTGTTTTTTTCAAGATGGATCTGTGTAGTTCTTGTCTGGAAAGGCTGGTCTCACTTGTTTGCCAGGATAATGTCTGGGTGACGGTCTCTGAAATATAGATTTTCCCACTCCTGATCAAAGTGGTGTTATCACCTCTTTGGTCTGTGTGTGAACGTGATAGTTTGAACTGTCAGTTATCTAATGCTTTATGCTCATTGAAGGGTTCTGCTTAATTTCTGGGGGAGTTGTGATTATTTTCTGTCTTAGGTGAGTGTGAAGGCATCAGGGATCTGCTCTCTGTGTGTTGTGGCACATACCTCCTTACATTCCAGTTACAGTAAATAGCTAGCTTAGCCCATGAGCCAAAATGATAAGGCTTAAAGAGACACTGGTTCTCTCTCTCTCTCTCTCTCTCTCTCTCTCTCTCTCTCTCTCTCTCTCTCTTTCACACACACCTCTTGCACTCTTTAAGTAAATACCAGGTAGAAGCTTCGAGTGCTTGCAGTTGCATCCAGTTTATAATCCCCCTGTGTTTTTATCTGTATTTTTCAGGAACAGGGTCACTCCAACGTTCTCCTGCAGCCTCCCAACGCCACCTAACATTTCCTGGAAAAACGTGTCCATTGCCTCCTCCCAACAAACATGGACTGTTTTCCCATGCTTTATTTTCTGTCGGTAAGTAAGTGGACCATGCCATTTCAATTTGTGCCATGTGACACATCTCGCATCTTCCTCGTTCCCCTCTTTTTGCCCCACTGAGCCATGGAGTTTTGTGGCGTTTTCAACCAGACCTGAATTGAAAGTCCCTCTATGATGTATTTGTATGAGGTGGGGGGAGCTTTTGTCAGTTAAATATGTGGCACATAGTCTTGGGTTTGCCCCATGGCTTGTTGGAGCAGACTGTGAGGGACCGTGGCTTCTTATCAAGTTAAGAATTTGCTCTGACCCCAGGGCTGCCTCTTTTATTTGTCTAATCATAGTGGGGAAGGGAGGAGACGAGGGGGCAGGGCAGCGAGGAGGAATGGCCCTCAGATTCCATTCAAAAAAGTTGGGTTCTTGAACCAGCTGTTTACCTTTGGAGGATGTTGCCAAAGATAAACTGCAAGTTGTCTATCTGATCAGGGACTGCTTTAGTGTAAACAAGGCCGACTGGACTATTAAAACCAATTAGAACTGTCCTCAGTGGGGACAGTTAGTGAAGACGGTGAAGACAAAGAAGAAAAAGCAAAAGTGTTTTCTGTCAGTTGAAATGGAGGCCTTTCTCTCCCTTCCTTATGTTTCTTTTTTGTGTTTTCTTCCCCTCTGCTCTTTCCAGTTCTCTCCTAATCTTTTATCTCCCTGTGCCATCTGCTGCTCCCCCCAGAGACATCATGATTCCTGGTAATCGAATGCTGATGGTCATTTTAATATGCCAAGTCCTGCTGGGAGAGAGTAACCATGCTAGTCTGATACCTGAAGAAGGGAAAAAGAAAGTACCGGGCCTGCAGGGTCGTTCGGCCGCTCAGAGCCATGAACTGCTGCGGGACTTCGAGGCCACGCTGCTGCACATGTTCGGCCTCAAGAGGCGGCCTCGGCCCAGCCGCTCCACCACCGTGCCCCAATACCTGCTGGACCTCTATCGGCTACAGTCGGGCGAGGCTGAGGAGGCTGGGGGGCAAGACATTGCTTTTGAGTACCCAGAGAGGTCAGCCAGCCGGGCCAACACTGTGAGGGGCTTCTACCATGAAGGTAAGGAGAAAAAAAATGGCAACACAGAAACATTACAACTTAGTCAAGGTCACTGTCGACAGGCAATGCAATCACTTTGATAGTATTATATTTCATTAGCACGGCTAAGGACTGCAAAGTTTTCAGAATAAAAAAAACAAAAAAAAAAACATTTCCTACATCCCTTGAAACATGATTGTAAGGCAGCTCCACCCATCTCACCATAACCAAGGAATCCAAGGATGTGGTCACTGAACACTGTCTAAAGAGGGGCAAAAAAAAAATCTGCAAGACAAGCTCTCAAGAGCCTCGTTTGACAAAACTCTGCGTGTTTGGTTTGCAGCTGAAGGAAAAGCATACCTTCATATTACTGACTTGCACTTCTCACCCCGCCCAGCAGAACATGGCTTAAAAAAGCTCAGTGTTGGCCTGGAATTGAAGTGTGCTCCTCTCTCATGTCTCCAGTTTATATGGAGGGCTCTTTTAGAAGGACCTTCCTCAACGTGCAATTATCTTTAATGCTACTCTGCAGCCTTCTAAATAAAGCCCATACTGCCAACAATGTGGGTGCTGAGAGCAGACGCTGCAGCTCTCCGGAGAGATGGAAAAACAGTCTCAGAAGCTGGTGTGATAGAAAGACTGGAACGCTAGAGGGGTTTCTGTTTATTGTGACTTGGATCTGCTTAGTTTTAGCGACAGCTGCACAGGTCTCAATTATGGCTCAGAGGAACTGCAGGTTGACTGATGTGTTAGGTGTAAGTTGAGGTCGGTAAGCTAAACTTAAAACACATAGAGTAAATGCTGGAAAACCAACTTCTGGATAGGCAGAGAGACTGAGCTGAGATGAGAGTTAGCAAGTGACCTTGGAGCGTAGTGAACTGAGAAAACCAGGGAGCTTTAGGGCTGCAGAACATGTCCGCCCTTAGGGGGAGGAGTGAGGAAGGAGGGATGAGTCAGCCTTAATGGGGCTTGTCAAACACACTGCTAGTGGTAACACACGCCAACACACACTAACGCGGCAATGTACCAAGTCTAGTGAGGAAGAAAGAGCACCGCCGCTGGAGGAGGAACTTCTGCCTGTGATGCAATGTGTATGTGCACGCATGTGTGTGTGTGTAGGTTTTTATGCTCTCTACAGGCATTTACCCTCCTTCTCCTCTGCTAAACTATGTTAATAATACGCTTCGAGCTCTTTTGAGTGGGAGTGCTTTGCTTTCATGGAAGCACCATTGTGCGATAGTGTGATTCAGTCGACTGATTTGTCCAAAACATGGTGTAGTATCAGAGTCAGTTAGACAGTTAGATGAGGAGGCTGGTTTACAGGGAAGGTTAAACCATGGAACTATTCATCTTTAATTTAGCAATGATGATGTGATGAGGTGTTTTTTTTAGGTGGAACAGGTGACACATCTTTGTTTTGCAATCATTTCAATTGCAAAGTACACTCCAAAGCAGACAGCACATGACAAGGTGTGTAAATGCACATTTCAAATTTTAAAACAAGCTCTGGGTTTAAGATTTGAACACACCGCTTTCCCGTGCGAGACAACCATTCCCATGGGCTTCAGATAAATGAGATTCTACTGCACTGTCTGACTCCTTAATGATTATTCATGATGAAAATGATAAATGTCTTAAGTGAACAAACTGCAGAGCTAATCAAAAACACAGCAGGTTTTAATAATGAGAACCACCTGGGTAAGATTAGGGCCTGGGTGTGAAATAACAGGGGTGGATTGAGCAGGAAAATAGTAGACACAACATTCCTTTCCCCAACAATGGTGATCTTGCCAGAAATCTGCAGACTGAGCGTGGAACAGGGAGCCTCCACTGTGTTTATACTGTAGCTGTGGTACGTTAATCACCACCCTCCTTGTAATGCGTGTTTCAGCAAAGTGCTCAGGGAAAGGCATTGAGAGAAGGGCTGGGTAATCCTTATAGATAGATAAGGAAGCATGGACGATGTAGCCTATATTTATATTCCTGAACACCCCAGAGGCCTTGACCAGTGTGCATGTCCATTCTTTTGTGTCAATTTAAGTATGTCAGGGTGTGAAAGTGTGAAGTTAGCGCAACTACAAGCTGCTGAACAGAACTATACAGTGATATAGGAGGTATGGTATCTTCATGGAGACTTCAATATGTGAATATTTTTAAATTTATAAGATGTGCACCTGAAGTACAGTTATGGGTTTATTATCTAGTAGTTCATATAACCCACACTGTGCATAATGGAAATATGCATTTGAGCAAACATTTGTCTTCTTGTTCCTTTTCAGAGCACATGGAGAGGGTGCACGAGCTGGAAGATGGAGAGACCACACCCCTTCGCTTCCTGTTCAACCTCAGCAGCATCCCGGAGGACGAGCTGCTCTCTTCGGCCGAACTTAGGCTCTACCGTCATCAGATCGACGAAGCCATTGCCGACACCCTCTCAGGGGAGCAGGGGCTTCACCGGATAAACGTGTATGAGGTGCTGAAGCCCCCGCGGCCTGGGCAACTGATCACGCAGCTCTTGGACACTCGGCTTGTGCGCCACAACACGTCACGCTGGGAGAGCTTCGATGTCAGCCCTGCCGTGCTGCGCTGGACTCGAGAGCGCCTCCCGAATTACGGGCTGGCAGTGGAGGTTCTGCACCTTAACCAGACGCCACGTCACCAGGGCAAACACGTCCGCATCAGTCGTTCACTACACCAGGAGCCTGGTGAAGACTGGGAACAGCTACGCCCCCTCCTGGTAACCTTTGGCCATGACGGGAAGGGTCACCCGCTGACCCGCCGGACCAAGCGCAGCCCCAAGCCACGGGGCCGTAAACGCAACCGCAACTGCCGGCGCCACGCACTGTACGTGGACTTCAGCGATGTAGGCTGGAATGACTGGATAGTGGCGCCCCCTGGTTACCAGGCTTATTACTGCCACGGGGAATGCCCCTTTCCTCTGGCGGATCACCTGAACTCAACCAACCATGCCATTGTTCAGACACTGGTGAACTCTGTGAACAACAACATTCCCAAGGCCTGCTGCGTGCCAACAGAGCTCAGCGCCATCTCCATGCTCTACCTAGACGAACATGACAAGGTGGTCCTAAAAAACTACCAGGAAATGGTAGTGGAGGGCTGCGGCTGCCGCTAACACACACACTAACTACAACTTGGACTTGGACTTGAAAAAAGCAACATGGACGCTAAAACAAATCAGAAGGTCTTTACTCCCAAAAATGTTCACTTGGACCCTTATTTATAACTTTTATGTTGAGGTGTATGTTTGTCTCACTTTTTTTGTTTCTTTGACAATATGATCATATATTTTGACAAAATATATATATATTTATATCTACATATTAAAAATAAATTGAGTCCTTATTTTAAACATAAAAAGCTGTACAACTTTTCATAATGTACATTAGATTGTATAAGTTTTTTTTATTGAGAAAATAGTAAAAACAATCTAAAAAGTAAAGTTTATTTACTTGTAATATTTATTGCTTTCATATTATATACATTTTGGAGAAAAAAAATAAAAACATGAATTGCTTCCAATAATACA
Organism: Caranx ignobilis; assembly: GCA_021432705.1. Taxonomy (NCBI): domain Eukaryota; kingdom Metazoa; phylum Chordata; class Actinopteri; order Carangiformes; family Carangidae; genus Caranx; species Caranx ignobilis. The sequence goes on from MU269985.1 coordinate 15,577,360, forward strand.
TTCAAGCAGATCACAAACCGCACACTTTATGTATTTACATAAAGTAGATGACTGCGTGAATTTGTCACAACACATATATATTCTTAAGGAATCAATTGACATAATCAGAAATGTACACTGACTCTCCAATTAACCTCTTTATTTAAATATCAAGCTGATGATTTGAATTAGTCCCTTAAAGAGAAACTCATTTTACCGTCATCTAAAATATATGTAATAACTACCACAACGGGGGTTGTACGAAAAGTAAGTAAATTTCAATTATGGTTTTATGATGAATTTGGATTTAAAATCAAACTTGATTTCTCCTTTTGGCCCTTTAATGTGTTCAAATCAGCTTTTAGCTAAAAGATAAAAGCAGAGGAATCTTTCTGATGCTCTGTCTCTCCCCAATAAAAAGACTGTTTTCTTTTATCTGGCCTCTCACCAGCTTTGAATGATTTCATCAAAGAAAGACAAATAGTGGAATTTCTCAGTTTTCAGTAACAGAAGCTGTTACAGAAATGCTATGCCGTTTCAAAGCTACTAGGCCCATGGGTGAAGGTCTTATTGTTCTCAAATTTCACTTTTATGTCAATTTGGTGAACATGTGGTGGTTGGACACTCGCTAATCCAATTGCAGTCGGGGCGGGTTGTTGAGCCCGACTGTGGGAGAGTGATTCCATTGTTCTTGACGTCCCCACATTGGGGGCATGATTGTGGCCGATGCGTCCTGCTCTGACACAAGGCGGCTGAGTCCTCAGAAGAATCAAAGGTTAGACGCTCTGTCTCCTGCCTTTGTCTTCAGCGGCTCATGCCGGCAGAGCAAAGACGCCTGTCTCCAACCTGTGCCCCATCACACAAAAGGCTTCTACATCACTTATTTACAAGCTGACGGCTGGCCCAAATTATATGATAATGTTTGGAGAGAGCGGCTCCTTTGAACTGCTGGGGGACGTTTGCTGTGCATTGTTTCACAGAGAGTGCCCTGTACATCATCATGTCTCGGGGGTGGGTGAAGCACTGGATATTATTTGCATATAAAGATGATAACATAATCCTTTAAAAGCATTTTGAATGCACTAGTTTTTGATACATAATCCCAATTTTTCAAGTTTAACTTTTAATTATTGACTTTGGAGAAAAATACAGAAACATTTTTTTAGAAACTTAAAAACTTAGAAACTTGTTTCCAATCACATTTTAAATAGGAAGGCATTTAACTAGTAAGTTTAATTACATAAATTAGGGACGACATTAGGTGATTTCCTCTAATGACAAGTGAGGTTTGTTAGTTTTTCCTACTGGAGCATGTGCGGGCCCTCGGGCCTCTCTTTGATGCCTGCATATCAGCGTCAAAAAACGATGGTGACTGCTGAAGAAGGAGAAGACAGAGAAGAATTTCATTTTGAAGTGGCTGAAGGCAGCGGAGAAGGAGCTGCAGGAGGGTTGGAGGGTACTTGTGTGTGTGTGTGTGTGTGTGTGTGTGTGTGTGTTCAGGAGAGATGGGGTGGGGTGGTGGGGGTTGTGTCCTTTCAGCAGCTTGACAGCGCAGTTACAACATTTTCTACTGATCTCCCCCTGAAGTTTGAGATAACCATCAGCCAGTTACAGTAATTGTCTGTTCATTATCCCACTAACCCACACAAAGAAATGATGCATGTTTATTAAAAGGCCCGGAGAGGGAGGTTAACATTAGCCCAGTGAGCCTGTTGTGTGAGTTTACCACCAACCTGCTTCAAGTTGAACCCTTGAATGTTTGGAGGAGTACGACCTCGAGCCATCAGCAGCATCGTACTTCAAACTCTCCACCCAGTGTCAGCAGCCATGTGATTGTAAAGACCTTTAGGAAACAGATAGATAAATGTGAGTGCATGTGTGTGACAGGAGGTATGGAGGATGGGGTCAATTACAGAATGCGTCCTTAAAAATAGATTGAGGGCTTTGTCATGCCTATGTGACGTGCCACTCAGTCTCCTGTAAGTGCTCGTTCTCACGCAATTACAGGTGAGTCATTATGCAGCAGGTCTATTGACGCTGCTCGACTAATTGACTGGGTGAAGTCTTCAAAAAGCTTTTTATTTGGATGTTCCACCGTAAAAGCCGAGTGTTTATAGACAGTAAAACTCCCCACAGGAACAAAGGAAGATGATCCTCACTTGTGTAGCCGTGTGTGTGAGTGGGTCCACTCTTTGCCCTAATCGCTGAAATCTCTCTCTCTCTCTCTCTTTTTTTTTTTTTTTTTACCTCAGTTACCAGATGTTTGAAATGTGAAGGTATTTCAAGTTTTCGGGGAAGTCATGTGGCACAAAAACACATAAGATTTGCCAATGAAACTATTATATTTGCTGTTCTGTAAAGGGATAGTTCAACATTTTTTTCTTACAGACTTACAACCTGTCTGAATTCTGGCTTTTTGATACAGCTCGTGGCATTCATGGCATTATCTGCAACTGGCCAATGCATTATGTCAACTCTCTGAGGTGCCAGAAGAACTTAAAAATAGAAAGAAACCAAAGTTATTCACAGCATGAGGTTTTCACGTCTTCCTTCCCTTAGGTCTCTCACGTCACGTTTTTATATAACAGCAGCCAGCGGTAAGTAACCGAGGTGCTTCATAATTGTGTACCACTTCATCTGATTAATCATTTAGTCCTATTAAATGTGACAAAAACAAGTAAAACTAGTTTGTTTTGTCCGACCAGCAACTCAACTCTTAAAAATATTCAATTTAAAACAACATAAAATGGAAAAAAAAAGCAACAACCCTCTCATTTGAAAAACTGGAAAAGAACAAATGAATGGCATGTTGGCTTAAAATACTGAACTTTTGATTGGTCCACTGATTAATTCCTGAATGAGTACTACAGATAATGTTGATGGAAAAACTTATTGTCAAAGTGGCTTGATTAGAAAACAGCTGTCTCAAAGCAAAAGATACATAAAAGACAAAACACCCGCCACATGATGTGATCAGAAACAATAATGCAGAGGTTTGATATCCTGCATATTTATCATTCCATCCATTCACTGCAGATCCTGAGCAGAAAATGGTATTAATGCTCAACTGTGTTGGATGCCAAACTTTTTGAGAACAGGTTCCAAAGTCCAGAGCAGGATCTTTGGATTATCCTGAGCAACTGGGAAATTGTTTCTGCAAACACATGCTGCTCTTTAAGTTTTCAGATGTCTTGAATACCTCAAATGAAATTCCATTCATGCACAACAAAAGTTTTAGCAGTGAGGATGAGAGATACCAGTAGGCCGAGGTTTTGTTTGTGGTCTGGGTGATCTGATTCTTGCGGACAGGGTTTGTCGCATTGTGCTGCGCTACAGTCCCAGAATGGGTCGAGGGAATCGATGCTCTCTTGTTGCGTCCCCTCTCTTTGGTAGAGAAAGAGTCGGGACTGTTGTGATGATAGCTCATGTCAATGCTGCTCCAGGTCAGGGCCTCTCATTTCACTCTCCCACTCATAGCTCCACACACACGCACACATTCTTCTTATACTCTTTTCTTCCAGGGTATATCATTTTTACACACACACACGCACGCGCGCGCACACACACACACACACACACATACACACACACACACAGGTCTGAAACTTTAGACCCTTCCTGATGTCCATCTGTAGGGGTTATCTGTGTGACACCTCCTCTCACCCCTGTCTGTGACTCATCTCCACTCATCACACACACCTCTGCACTGGCACATGGCAGCCGGGACGCTCCACGGTGCATTTAAGGGGATAAGGCTGTCATCGATGGAACGCTTTGACCTCGGGTCACTGACACAAAGCTGTTTACAGTGCAGGTAGCCATAGGTAACAGTAGAATGGAGAACAGGAGATTGTTAGTTTTCAAGGTTCAGGCACAGGTGAGCTCGACATAAAAGCAAAAGTGTGTTGCTTTGGTGCTGAAACAATTTGGTCATTAGCTGTTCCACACAAAACTATTCATCATCTGAAGGCACAAAACCTCAGGGTTTTTAGGTGTGTTAACCATCGTAAGACATAGAAATCTACACAGAAACGGAGGCAGATGCAATACTATGGTATTACTCTAACATGCTTTTGTTTTCTTTTTCTCTGGCATCATAATTTGGAAATAGCAGGGATTCTCTCTGGTAAGTCAAAGCTTATCCTATGGCCTCCCTGCACACCAGCACACACTATTTCCTGACTTTAAACAGCCAATGTGACAAGCTGACTAACTGAAGAAATAACCAACAAATGAATCAATAAGTTTTAGTTGCAGTCCTCCATTGCTTCTTCAGATGATTTATGTTACACTAAAGTCAAAAAAGCAATGTTGTTGCTAGCCAAAACAAGTAAACTGTGATTTTGAGTGACAGTTGTTAGGGATTTGGTCATTCTCACCCTTTCTCGACTTTTTTTTTTTAACTAGCGTAGTCTAACTGTGTGTGTGTGTGTTTGCGTGCTTGCCTTCACACGCACGTTTAAGTACATGTGCTCAGTCACAAATCTGCAGTTGCTCGCTCCGTTCAGGCTGTTAACACCCCTGGTGTCTGTCAGTGGTGTTAGAAGAAAAACAATGAAGGCCTCTCAAAGAAAGCTTAATAACAGTAATTGCTGCCTGAGTGATTAGAAAGAGTATCAGATATTTCCATCTTGACAACTGTTCCCAACGCGTACAGGAATGGAGGGTTGGGGGTACGGAGTGTGTGTGTGTGTGTGTGTGTGTAGTGGGGGTTACACACTGACTATGTGATTAAACCCCTACGACAGTGGTTTCTCTCACCGAGCGTCGGGCCTGGAGTGGAAATTTCCACTTGTCGGAGAAACAACCTGTGGGTTTAAAATTTGGTGTCAAGTGCCAGTGTCGCTGTGTGGACGGAATGCTTCTTTTGTGGGCGAGTCTCTGGTGTAATTTCGGGCAGGGCAGGGTGTCCCTGCAGTAGTCCTTTCTTCCTCGGGCCCTGTGCAGTTTCATTAGATACGGCTAATGAAAAGATGGCTGCTGGACGGCCCGGCCCCCCGACGCTCCTCTGGCCTGTATTTAGAGCCCCCACCTCGCATCTCCCACTGAACAGGTGTGCTGGCCGGCCCTCCAGCGCTTATACACCAGCTCACTGAAAACACTTTTCATCCTCATCTCGCCTTTAACAGGCCACAGAGCATTATTTTCACAAGTTCATTTTACAACATTAGTTTTATTACAAAGCAGCTTCTTTACTCCTGTTAAACTTTTTTCTTTTTATAACTTTGTTTACACCACACAGGTGCCTGCATCTTACTTCACTCCTCATATCGATACCAAGACATCTGTGCTAGCAATATGAAATAAAACAGGTTTGTTTATGTATAGCTTCCTCTTGATAACACATACTTATGTCAGTGTGTGTTTGCAGAAAACATGAAATGTAGAGATTCTCTAGTTTTCTCAACACTTTTTGGGCTTTTTGTATTTTTGTCATGCACAATATTCATGGAGCTTATTATTGATTTCTTTTACTTTTTTTATGTATATAATCTTTATACTCCCACTCTGAAAGACTACTCTGTATACCACATGGATGTATTCAGTCATTTTGAGATGTTTATCACTGTGAGCTGTTTGGATAATTCACCATCACTCTGCATATTGGAGTAAAGTAAGACTGAATTTTAAAACGATGGCCTGACAAAACTTATTTAATTCAATTTGTGCTTTTGTAGTCAGTGTGAAGCCAAGAGTGTAGTACTTTTCCATGATGTCTGCATACACAACCTACTTAAATATACAAAGCTGAGGATAAATTGAAATTTCGGGAAGTTTGTTTTATGTGTGAACAGTTATCGCCCTGCAGCCAGTTTGTATTTTTTGTTTTTTCCTTGTTGTTAAAACAAGTGGCAACATAAAGTGTCACATATTCTTCTCACATCCTCATCTTTATTTAAACACATGGCAGGAAATTAAAGACAGCAAGTGGAGGGAGTATCACTCAGTTCATTTAACAATCTCCACTGCTCTGAAGCTTCTGGCAAACTGAGACATTGTAAAAAAAAAAAAAAAAAAAAAAGCCTTCTGTAATTAGACAAAGCTGCGCAACTGCTCCATCCCATTCTCCCTCATTCCCTCCCCTATGAAGCACAAATTTGCCTTTCAGCGCAATAATAGTGGACTATACAGTATGGTGTCATCTGGTGAAAGCCCATTGTTTTGCCTTGGTTAGTTACAGAAGCCTGTATCGGCTACTGGCTGCGTCTCCCTTTCAGGTGCATATTTATCTGCGAGGGGAACTGATGTTTGGCTGGAGAGTGGCCGGAGTTAGATCTCAGTGTTTATTTGCTAACAGACTCCCTCTGTGTTCATACGCTGACCCTTTGTGCGGCTCACTGAGAGGCAGGTGGATTGTGCCTCGGGGTTTGTGAGCTACAGTTTGAAAGCAACAACGTGAAACCAGAGATGTAACATGACCCTGAGGCAATTAGGCCCACAATGAGGACGTTTTTTTCGCATTCGCCCCTTTTGTGTTGCTAAATACTATTTAAGAGCGAATAAAATGAGGAACCTTGGGTGTTTTGGCAGAGAGGCAGAGGAAAATTTACAATCAGGTAGCAAATAAGCAACAGTACAAGTTATTGTGTCTGAACGATAGCTGCTTGCTGTATGTTAGTTGTGGGAGTTGCTCTTACGCTGCCTCTCCTTTGAAGTTGCCCTTCCTTGTTGTCCTGCATCTTTTTTTTGAAGTGAGTGTATATGAGCAGGGAGGGGGTTTGGGTGGGGTGGTGAGGTCTGGAGGATGAAAAGCTAAAGGCCTCCAGTTTGGGGCAGAATTTAGACCTTTTCCAAAATGTTCAGAGACAGACACGGGAAAGGTGCAAGGAGGGTTGGAGCAGCAAGACCCTGCAGCTCTTTCCCTTCTCCTTCCCTCCCTCCTCCCTCCCTCCCTCCCTCCCGTTGTTATATACCCTTCCCTGAATGGAGTGTGTCTACCGGATCTGCCCAGGATGAAATGTCATATCTTAGACTGATCCTTATCTCTTAATCGCTTCCTTTGTCTCCCATGATTCCCCAGACCCTCCCTGACTTCCCTCCTTGGACACGGCCCTTTGATGTGTCAGCCGCAGTTAGGGACGCTGGGGGTGGGATATTTGTGGTGTGTGCATACATGTGTGTGTGTTTTAAAGTGGCTGTCTGGTTCTGCTCCGAGCTAACGAGGGCCTCAGAGGTTATCAAGATTCGATGTGGAGGAGACTGGTGGAAAGGCTTGGTGCTGGTGGTGCTCTGCGTCTCTTGTGGCTTTATAAAGTTAGATGCAAATTGATGGGGTGTGTGTCATTGTATGCATTTGTGCATACGTCCCTATGTATGTCAGACCGTGTGTATGTGGAGATCAGAAATAATACGTTTCTGTGTGTGTGTGCATATGTCTATTTGTGTGTCTGTATAACTCTACCCAGGCTAAAATTTGGAGCTGATGACACGTCAGCCTCACAAACTTTCTCTCGGGCTACCAGCAGATGTTTGCATGGTTCACAGACAGTCAAATGTGAAACAAATGTTGGAATTATCACAGAAAGAGGGTACAAAGAATGAGAAACATCAAAACAGGCACACGGGGCAAATAAAAAAAAAACAAGAAAAGAAAAAAGCCCATACTGGTATCATCACAGACTAGTGGAAAATGTGCAGGAGCTACATATATATCTACCAAGTCAAATCATAGCACTGCTATCCAGGTGTCTTGGTCCTGGCAGGATTCAACAGTGATCTAGTCTGTGAACATTAAAGCATTTAAACAGGAGAAATACACCAGATAATGTCAAGAAGTCACCAGATGAGCTGATCTCAACAAAGAAAAAGTTCCTGAAAACAAACTCAGACCAGGTCCAGGAGTCATTTTGTGCCATGGTTATCATTAGCTGTAAGCTAACACCACTCCTGTATTTGCTTTAATGTCAGATGTGTCGGCTGTGGCCTTGTGAACTCTCTTCAATTAGTCTGCAGTGTATTTGCCTTCAGTGAGCAGCAGCAAGAACCTAAAATAGAGATGCTGCTGATCATATGGATACAGATGGTTTCATATTTTTTCACTGCCTGCTTCCAGTTTGCCCTCAGCATATTCACTGCAATGATAAAGCTCCTATATTTATACGCAGCTTTAAATAATTCAGCAAAAGACGAGCTAGAACGGCCAGTGGTTTGATCTAACACACACAGTTGGTGTAATATCTCTGGTAACCCATAACTCAAGTTGTCCCCGCATTCAGCATACTAACGAATTTTCCACATTCATGTAAACGGACTTGTAACAGTTAAGCTCAGCAGGATTTTTGTTAACTCAAAGTACAGATTTAATTGTGACATTGTACGTTAGATACAAAGCAGACGTAAAGAAGAAATGGGCCTGTGTTTAAAATGAAGCAGAGAACAAGAGAGGACAGAAACGAGTGAGAGGAGGGGAAGATAAAAGGAAAATTACACAGGTAAGATATTTCTAATGATGCAGTACAGTTGTGTGTCACTTGTATAGAGAAGTGCTTAAGAAATGTATGGACAACTTGCAACTCTCATAAAGGTTCAAAGATTTGTGGGTTTCATTTGGAGGAAGGCTGCTAGATCATCAAAAATGTGTGTGTGTGTGTGTGAGCAGAACTAGACAGACTGTGAGAAAGAAAGGGGAACAGCAGGCTTGTTTGAAAAGGCTCATATCTCCCAGCGTATCTCCAAACATATATGTAGTCATATCTTTGAACATGTGACTGTGCAAGTTGAAAATGTCCGCGTGTATCCCTAAAACAGCTCATTGTTGTCTAGTTGGCTCATTTTGCCGATCCAACATCCGGAGGCTCTTTCTTTGGTCCCTAAAGGAATCTCGGGCTGAAGCCAGGGGTGATGGGGGCACATTGTCTGCACCCTCTGGTGGCAGGATGCAACAGCACAACCTGCCCCTTTGTGTGTGTATCCGTGTGCACACAAAGGGTGTTTGTGCGTCTACGTGTTAATCTGGAGACAGTAAAGAAGCATGCTTCCTCAGGTGAGAGCACAATACTGTACTGTATGTTAGTGTGGGGAGGCCACCCAGCATCACTTGCATATCCTGACAAAGATAGGAGACGTGGATTACAATTAGAGGGTTTTGCTTCAGCCAAAAGCAACATTGTTCATCTGAGTGAAAGAGCGGGGGCCCTCCCTGGGTCCAGAACCACCTGGAGATGACGGAGGGTGGAGGCAAGTGGAAAACAGAGGGAAGAATAACAATATTATTGTCTGACACAAAATGTCACCTTTAGAACATATTCGTCAACCTGTCAAAGGCTGGTATTATTGCCTTGTACGCAGGCCTGGTCTGGTTGTCAAATATCAGAGCGGCATTGTTTCAGCCATCGCTGTATCTGTGTGTATTTGCACATCCAAGCTGGTGTAGAAAGAAAACAAGCCAGCGCTTTTCCCCAGATTTAGGTCGAAACATGAATAAACTCTGACACTCCCTCCTTTGCCAGTGATTGTCAAAAGGCTGTTTGTTGCTCTTGGCACGAACATACACAACTGTATACATTTAGCTGTGGATGTCGGGGCATTCAGGAGTGAGATCATTAACATATGGCCGAGGCAGTTAAAGCCTGCAGCCATAAGCCCTGGGGGATAGCCTGGCTGTGTAAGTGAATACTGATCATATACTTCAGATATTATTACCTCTCCCTGTGTGGAAAAATCTTGTTCACTAAGTATTTAAACCAGAAACTGAGCTGGTGATAGACAAGCAAACAAACCAGGCAGTGTGCATTTGTATAATTAGGAGTTTTTCCTGAGAATAAAAAGATTTTTGGGCTTGATCCCAAAGACCAAAACTTTTGATTGTTGCTTTAATGATTAGATTCCAGTGCCTGGATTTCTGCTGATATGCAGGACTTTGTCCATAATGAGTCTTATCCACACTGTATCTGTCTTTGATCATAAAATCATAAACATATCATGAAATGTTGCAAGTATGCCTTCTCTAGTTCTCCACAGTTCCTCTTGTGTAGCATTTTGTCACTTGATGAGTGACTGGCCGAGCCTGGTAAAGACATGGTGGGGAGGAAAAACTGTGAAAATCAATTAAACATTTCAGCCAACAAAAAAAGAGGAGAGGAAGAGTCACGGCAAACAAACAGAGCTGTTGCCTTGGTAATGGACAAAGCCCCTGCTGAGGTGATGGACGCACAGTCGGAAGAAGGTATCAAAATGAGCTATAAATAAACGACCACTAGAGGAATGAGTTGGAATACTTGACAGACATGAACTGTACTGAGAGGTAACTTTCTTCTTGTTTTGGTTGCTGTGTCCTGCAAAAGGACGAGGAAGAGGTGGAAGAAGAAAAGCCTCCTAATGAAGACCAGAGAAAGGTCTGTTCTGTTGGATACAGTGAGGGGGTTTCCAAAACACTTGAATCAATTTGTCCTTTACGTTTGGGAGAGGATGCACACACTACACATGGTGCCTGGGGTTCACACATGTGACTCCGCCACATGTTTGCCTTCATGCTAGCTGCCCCGCTAGCCATGATATTTTGATCACATGAAAGAGAAGGTGGAGAGGGCAAATGGAGGTTTCAGGTGCTGAGTCTGTCCTCAAAGGGACAGGTACAAAACACGGGGACAGGATAATGACAGTATAAAGACAGATACATGACTAAGGCACTTTGACTGGTCAACACATGATGATTGTGTCTGTATGTGTGTGAGTGTGTATGTGTGTGTCTGTGTGTGTGAGGCTCGCGGCCACAGCCGTGCCCGGAAAGGCTTGGAGCACAACCAGTCATTAGGAAGTCAGGCCGTCTGGAGTGCATTATGGGCTGGGTACTGTAACTCTTACAAGCACAGGCTGCTATCAAATCAGGGATGAGTGCAAGAAGAGGGGAATAAAGACTAAGACAGAAAGACGGAAAAATTATAATATCTGTATCAAATAGCAAGTAACTGTGACAGCTTCCTTTAGCTCATGTGAAAGTGAACCTTTTTTTCGCAAATTACAGAAAAGTAATTGAATGTGATTAAGGAAAAACGGCCCTGCATGCTGCAGGTACTCAAACCAGGATGAAACTCATTTAAAGAGCGGCATGTGGCTGCAAGGAAGAAAAGAATGTAACGAATGGAGAGTCAATGGACGATGGTAGGAAAAAATGGAGGGAAGCTGAAGAGCATGGAGCCCGATGTAAGACAGATATCCCAAAAAAGGGGGGCCAATGGATGAACAGCTGGAGAGAGATGGATGTATACGACCGGGTGGATGAGAGGATGTTGCTTCAGCAGGAGGACAGAGAGACAATACCCAGGATGAATCAGTGCTGTCATATTGGCCACAGCTGGAGTTTTGACTACAGCTCTCAACAATGTGACAGGCCTCGGTACTTTGTGTCAAATTAGTGTTTGCAGTGGTTCTGTGCAGCTTTCATCAGCTGGACAGGAAAAGGGAAAAGGAGAAGAAAAAGATGCATGATGTACCATACGGGCTAAAGACTGTGAGGTTAAGCAAAAGGAATGAAAGACATAAGGAAGGAAGACCTGAGTGAGACAGTTTCGCTGACATACACTGAAGTAAACACTGCAGGCTTTGTTGGAAGGTACCAGCTGACAACCTTAAAATTAGCTCTAACAGAAAGTCTTGGCAAAGCTGATAAACTGTTGTATGCCTTTTAGATTTGCAAATAACAGTACTAAACAAGACAACCAGTAAACATATGCACAGGGCCGACCTGCAGTCAGGCTTTTCTTACTCCATGACTGTATGTAGACACAGTGTAATCCATGATCACAGTGCATAGCATGGATAGCCTTCTGCTAATCTGACATAGCTTTCCTTCCTTGCACCAAATAGCTATTTGGTAGCTGTTTCTAAATCACAGCTTGTCATGTCTTCATCACAATAAGACATTATATTAGAGGAGCTTAATGATCACTGAGACATCATTGGTGGAAACGTGACTTTAGACTTTGTGCCGATGGGTGGGCTGTGTAGATTGACTTTAGACTTTGGATCGATGGGCAGGAGGCTGTAGTAGAAAGTCCAGTGGGGTCAGCTGCACAAGTTGATGTAGCGACCATTATCCCTGCAACATGAAACATTAAAGTTGTGTTTCTGTCAAGCAGATGAATGCCAGGATAATATTTATTGTTTTTGCTCTGTTTTTGGTCTCCACCAACTCCTGAGGAAATCATCAGGCTCTTTATCTGCTCAACGCTCCACTATGTTCACCAATTAACCGCTAACAGTATCTGTCTGCTACACTGTCATAGTAATGCAGATAGTGTAAATACAGAGACTGTATTTCTACAAAGATTTAAGATCATAATACTTCCATGGGAGTATGTAAATGAACTGGTAATGTAGAGAAGCTATAACCAGGCAAAGAGACTAGTTGGGAACTGCTGCTTTCAAACTCAAAGGGCGATTTAGAGAAGGCACAATGGATGTGCACCACAGCGGACTCGTTTCCAAACTGAATGAATCCATATAAAAGACTGCGTCATACTTATTCATCCAACACAAGAAGTAAACTTCCAAACACCACAGCTGGGAGGTCACAGTTCAAAACCATGTCCATCCCACTAGGCAAACTTTTTTCAGATCAACCTTTGTGTCCTTTCTTCATTTGTCTCTGTCCACAGTTAAAATAGTGTTGCTTTTTGGGTCTGAAAAAAGTCATATGAGTCATCGCTGTGCATCATTCAACCACAAAAATACAAACAGATTTTGTTGCTCGGTGAGTTTGGTGAGGAGGCGGTGAGGAGATTTGCAGAGATCCAAGCCCTTGCAGAAGGGTAGCCAATTGTCAGATTTTGTTGTAGCTACTTAGTTCAAAGAGCACTTTTGATTTATAAATTCAATCTTTGCATTTCTACTCTGTAGTTAAAACTTATGAGACAATAAGAGCTGGAGGCTGCCATTTAAGGCATTGTCTTTGAAATCTTAACTTCATCCTGCTCTTCTGTTTTTTGATTTAGAGGCCGAAGAGGAAAGAAATTGCCTGGCAAACGTCTGGCCTTCATGTTACAGCAGTCGACATATTGAAACACCTGTTTTGATTTATTGTGTTTGGGTAGTTGGCAGTGGATGGATTCCAGCACCCAGCTTCTTGCACATGCACTGCCAAGAAGACACACACACACACACACACACACACACACACACTACAGCAAAACTCTGTCTCATGCACTCACTCAGTTGCACAAATTCAGTCACACACACGTATACATGCACACAAACACACACACACACACACACACACACACACGTGCAAATAAACACCAAGAGTACATATTTGTACGCCCTGACACACACACACACACACATGCGCAAACACACACACACACACACACACACACACCGTAGTCCGTACAAGTTTTACAAATGACTTGGTTGAAAGATCAATCATGAGAGCAGACTTTCTGGAAGTCTGTGTTAATGCCTTTCGTTTCTGAACCTCCCCCCGCTGTGCACAGGTGCACTGGCACACAGAAGAAGAAACAAGAGAGCAAGATGGGAGGGAGGGAACAGCACAGTCCAGCAGGGAAAAGAATAGTGGAAGAGAGAGAACCATACGTCAGTCTGCCCTGAGATCACCTTTGACACGGTCCCACCTGTCAGCATGGGCCCGAATCGAGCCCCCTTTCCTCTGTTCTCCAGTGCATGAAACGCAGACGGCAGCAAATTCACTGCGCAGCCCTTTTCGTGCTGTGCCAAAGCTCCTCTCTCCGCCAGCCTGCATCTTTCTATCTGGTGTACAGACTAGAGCTAAAGAGGAGCAAATAGATACGCCATCTGGCAGTTGTCTGGCCTTAGCTGTCTGTGGGACACATGATGGATTCTATCGGGAAAAGACGCCAAAACACAAAATGGCTGAGGTCAGTAAGTTTAGGAAATCCCAAAAGTGCGAGACGGCTGCAGATTTTTGTTGTTTAAATGTTAGAGAAAGTTCTTGTGATGTGGATTTGGATGTTATACAAGTTGGTATTTCATATTACATTGGTAGTATCACATTTCTTGTTTTTCCTGTACCCTTTGATTGCAGCTCGACCAGCTGGTATCAGCTCCGCCCGTTCTGGCGGTTCATGGTTGTCGTCACGTTGACGCATGTATATGCTACTCTAATTAGATGGTTGGGGGACCCAGACGGCCATTCGCCAAGGCCAGACGGGGCTCTTCCCTTTCCTGTGTGTCACAGTATGACATCACAGTCTGGGTGCCAGGACACCATATCATTGACATGATCAGGCAAGGACCTGCTGTGTTTGGGGAGTGACTGAGCCAACCTCAGAGTCCTGTCACAGCCCCGGTCCACCACGCAGACCAGGCTGAGGAGGAAGGAGCCCATGTGCCAAGGAAGCGTGGGCTGTGCCACTTCAATCCTGGAATTCTTATCATGTTGACTTTTCAAAAGGGATGCACCACACTGCGGTTCAGTCTGCAGCTGGGACAACAAAGTGATGAATGGAGTGGCTAGTGAGGAAGGGATATGCCCACACACTCACCTCCTCCCTCTCTCTCTTTCCCTTTACGCCCTCAATCAATTCACACACACACACACACACACACATACATATGTACATATACACTGGTCTCAAAGCTGTGGGGCTCTGCGGAGCCACTCTCCGGGGCCGTGGCCATAAAACAAAAGCACTTGTAACATGAAAGAATTCCTGCAATTTACAAGAGGAAGTGGAACATCTGAGAGACGATGTTTGAATTCTCAGTGTGCTCTTCTGGGCGAAGTGTCAAAGCTGGGATGGTTGATGCTGCCTCTGCTGCTGCTGCCTGATGTTTCCCCCTCTTCCACCACGACCATAGCCACCCTCATGCACTTCTTTAAATGGTGAATGTACTTCCTGTTCCCCATTACGCCGCCATGTCTCAGTGACCAGTGAGACCTCTGTAAAACATGTCCACCCTCCGTGCAGGCACCCACTGCGCACTGCTCTGGGGCCATCAAGGGCCTCACTTTGAACCTGGCAGCTCCGGGGAATATTCCTGCCTTGAAAGGTTTATTTGGTTATCTCTCCAAATGTCCTGAGGTGAAATATACTGTTAAGTAAACCTGGCTGATACAAACCAGTTGTAGGCATGCAATAGTAAACAGATTGTAACCGCTCATGAAATGGTTGCTGCCTGCACCGGAGCAGTGTGCTGCACACTGTCTGCCTCCACCCTGCAACGTCAGAAACAGCAGGTTTTTCTCATAATACACAAGAACTTTAGATTAGCTTTTGCCTCAAGGCAACATGAGGTCTGAAATTTAGCAGGTACTTGTGTCATGTTACTTTTCCTGCTTCATTGTACTTTTATAGCTGGAGTCAACAGATATTGCACAATTCCTAAATTTTATAGAAATAAGGGATTTGTTCATGAAACACGGGCAAAGGTACGACCACGCGTTGAAAAACAGAGTGTAATGAGTGTGACCTGCATGTGTACGTGTGTATGTGTGTGTTTGTGTGTGTGTGTTTGCAGTTTTCCAGAATTTGGTCTGCATTCATGTGGATAATTATAACTTTATGGAGATTTTTTTTCCCTCCCTTCCTTACGACCACATCTGCAGCAGAGGCAAATAGTAGAGGAAGGGTGGAGGCCAAACTTTCTGGTTCTCCCTCTTTCTCCTCTCTCTGTCTCTTTCTCTTTCTCTCTGCCTCCGCTCTCTCTCCCTCTCTCTCTTTTTTCTCTTCCCCTCCTTCCTTCTGTCGCTCATCTTCCTCCCTGGCCCGGACCACCTACGTTAGGAGCCTTGGGTGGACCCAGAACCATTGCTATCAGCGCAAGTGTACTCAAACGTCCCATAATGACTTCCACTTAGAGCCAGTCCATAAACACTCTCAGATGCACAGAGACACACTCTCAAGGCTCAGGCAGGCCGGCTGCATGCTTTTCTCCTCCGCAGAGGCTGCAGTCACTTAGCTAGTTTCCTTAATTCCTTTCTTAATAGGAATCTGTTTGTTTGTTTATGCATTGGTTCAGTGCTGTTTATTTGGCTGCCCGTTTTATGAGATTTAGCAAAGTCTTTCGAGCCACCCTAGGAGCAGTGCTAACCTCGTGTGTGTGGCAACATTCACATATTAAACTCGAAGCTTTTTACTGTAACTCCTTGAGTTTTCCGGCAGTGGTTAGACCTGCGGTGAGGATACCTCCATGAAGATTTGCCCATCGGAACGACTTCATGAGATTTGTACGATCTCCAAAGCTACAAGTCCCACGCCTGTGGATGATGATGTCACACAATGTTGTGGAATTATGTTTTGCGTTATGCTAAATACCATAAAACTCATGTACACTGCGAGGGTGGAGCTGACATATTCCTTTAACTCACTGGATGACCTCAAGCTAATTTAAGACTCTGATTGGTTAAGTGCATCCCTGAACAGGATATTGTGTGATTACAAACGTCAGTTTGTTCTGCGTTATTTGTTTGTGTTCTCACTGATGTCACTTTTAATTTGAGTGAACACTGAAACGAAATATGACAAGGAGATTGACGAACATGTCCTGACAACATGTAACCAGCACTTGAAGGACAGCTTACTTCTTGGATAGGGTGATAAAAAGATTCAACTGATCCCGTTGCTGAGATCTGAGATGTCCAGACGATACCCCCGAAAACTGACAACCTCTACTGCTTATCTGTGACTTTTCATTTTTCATGGTCAATTTAAAATGAAGTTATGGGTTTACACAGATTTAAAACAGGAGCAGTAAATGTGAAGAGAAAAGAGTGCTCACCAAGTCAGGTCACAGATCAACCTGCTGCTTCACCGCTGACCTACACTGTTCACCATAATTGTGCACTTAGTGTTGAGGAGTTGTCAGTGGATGGATTCCAGGGTTCTTGCACGATTAACCACGTAAGGTACGTTCTCCTGTTGGTCTGTTGTAACTCTCTTTCTTTTTTTTTTTTTTACAATCCCTGATTACACAATGTCATAAATCTGATAGATGAAGGCCAAATGAGGAAAAGTTGATGCAACTCGTAATAAACCAGGATTATACGAGAGCTATATTTTTGTTATTGACAATAAATACTATGAAAAGACCAAAACCAACAACGTGTGTGTCCGTGTCTGTGTTGTCAGACTTCCTATGGCTATAAGTGGCTCTGGTTCTAACTGACGACATCAATCTTAAGAAACTGGTCTTTTTTTAACAGTGTAATAGTTCATTTGTTCAGGACTTTTTTCAAAAGCAAAGTCATGATTTACAACGTGAGTATTTACAGCAGCAAGGCAATGTATAGGGTCCATGTTTGAGGGGATGAGGACAAATATCACCCAGAGAAATGGTGCAGCTTATTATTGTTACTTTGCCTACACACAATCACCTTTTTTTCCAAGTATGTATACACATACAAGGAATTTGACTTTCTTGTTCCAATAACAATTCTCAAATGAAAGATGGAAAGACATATAAACAAGGGCAGCGAAGCAGATTGGAGATAAAACATAAAAATAAACATCTGACTGTATAGATGTATATAACAAGGAACTCCAATATAAAATATCTACATACAAGTCAAACTGTTTGTTTAAATTGTACACGAGACTGGTGACTGCAGAATTTAAATATCGCTGGAATAAATACTGATAATAGATCAATACAGATGTAATAGATCACTTTATATACATGCATTAGGTGGTTTTAAACAGCATGCATGTGCGTACGATATATAGATTTGTTTTTGATAGTTGCTGAGGCAACATGTGTATTTATAACTATATTTGTCATCATTCACAGGTAGAGTAATAATTCAGCGTCAAAGGTTACAGGAAGAGCTATTTCACCTTTGATTTAGTTTTGTAAAATGATTCATCCACAATAAGAAATATATAGAATATCAGCAGACATATCCTTTAGTCCGTTACCACTTCAGCAAACAAAATCTCAGATCATGACAGAGGAATGTCAGAAAAGTCCAGTGACACCATCACACCACCACATGTATCACAACACCTGGAGTTTATCTACCTGCGAGATAAACACAAATACTCACACATCATTCTGCGCAAAACTCCTAAACACATCACACACTCCCCGTTGTCAGAGATTAGGCGGACTATCTCCTGCCTGCTCTGACAGGATAAGAGAGATAGGGCTTTGGAAATGACATTTTTGCCAGCAGACTGTAAAGACCTTTACGTGACAACAGAGCATCTCCTGAAGGTTGGAGAGCGAGGGCGGGAGAGAAAGGAGAAGATTGAGATCAGACTCACAGCTGCTCTGCTCCCATCTTCTATCAATGTTGACATTTCAGTGTGTTTTATATCATGTCAGAATGTGGTTTTGAAAATGTGCCACTGACATTGTGGTTCTGAAGTTGAGCTGTGGAAAACAGATCTGAATGTTTTTTTTTTTGGCTGTTTAGGATTTCCAAACCAAACATGAATAGACCCTGATATTCTATATAAATGACAAGCATGTGCATGCGCTCATGTTCACACACAAATCCAGAAACGAATCAAAGACAGTAAGATAAAAACATCCAACAGCTTCTTTCATCTGGTTTGTTTAGAATTTTTCCATCTCGTGTTTATCCCTCCAGCAAAACTATGCATCTTGTTTTGCAATCAGTTTTGCCTTTAATCTGTTTGGGACATTGTCTACCCTTCTATCAGTACACAGGTGAGTTATCGCAGCAGCCCTGCATCCTGCCAAGCGTGGGGTTTCACAGCTCAAGGGCCACTATCTGGACTCATACTGAACAGCTATCTTCACATGTGGGCCAGAGGGCGGACATGTCCACAGCTCACAAGATCAGACGCAGCACTGAGCCGTGCCTTGATATGCCTCCTCTAAGGCGATGTTGCAAACCTCAAGAGATTACAGATGGGCAGATCCTAGATATCAAACATGCGATGAGGCAGGTGGGCATTACTTAGAGGCGAGTGGGAGCGAGGGAAAATGAAAATGAGATGTTTTGCTTTGAAGCAAATCTTTATTTGGGTTTTCAAACACCTTGGTTTTTCCTCGGTAACTGAGACGATGCTGTTACTTAATGCCCTGTTTAAAACTCCAAACTAGGAATTCAAAAAATCCTGTGGAGACCAAACACTTACAGATAAAATCGCTGAACTTAGGACATGTTAATCGGAAAATTACAAGCCAGGTTGAAGTGCTTTACAAAACAGCAAATAAGTGTGGTTTGATATGTCAGTGTACTTTCCCTCTTTCCCCATGTTTTCCGTCTCTTTTTTACGTCAGCTGCCAACATAACAAAAACTAAATGGAGACACTGAGCTTGACAGTAAGTGCACTTCTCTAATGTTGGTCTTAGGCCTTTCAGCCACACCTTGAGGCCTTCTCCAGTTTGCCATGGAGATGGTTACTTTTTATGTGGCCTAAACATAGGATGTCAGTCACCTGATTAAAAATCTGACCTGAAATCTGATATGACTGAAAGTGTACTCAAAACAGGAGTAAAGCAATTTGGCCTTGTGATGATATTTTCTTTTTGCCAAAATGGGAATGAGTTTTCTCTGAATGGACTGCTTCTCACACTGACTCTGGATCTGTTTTCATCCAATGAATGTGTCATGGATCCGGCATGATATTTACAAAAACCTGTCTTCATTTAAAAACAGCTTGCTCCCGTGACACTGGTTACTACATTGGCTTGTAGCAGTAGTTTCCCTCACAGGGTCATGCAGAGTTCCTCACAAGGTGAGTCAATTACAATTTTGAGTTTGTGACTCATGTTATGGGTCCTTTTTCTCCGTGAGTCACCTACAACAGCCACTGCATTTCCCGCAACACAAAACGAATCTCTTTCTTTCTTTTTTTTTTTAGGTGGGTCTAACCACTGTTTGGACAGAATAACTCCTTAATTGACCTCTCTTTGATGTTTGTAGTTAAAGGTTTTGTCTGTGAAGTGTCACTCAGCAGGCAACATGAACTAATGACAATCCCCCTCTCTCTCAGTGCTCATGAGGTGAAGCCACAGGCACAAAGTCACAACATTAATTGGAGCACTCCACGGCCTGTAAGTTAGTAAGCCAAGTGAGTAAGTAAACAGTCATTCAGGCCACATCCACACCGAGGTCGATAAATCTGGGAACCTCGTTTTCATTGAGAAAATGATCCCCATCCAAACCAGTATTTTCAAGTTGGTTTTTTTAAGACGTTCTTTGAACTACTTGAATGGCTGAATTCTTTTTTTTTTTTTTTACTGTGGGTTCAATCAAGGAAAGCATTGCAGCCATTGTGGTTCTGTCAGACAGCAAGTGGTTAACAATGTGTCTGCAGTATGGCAACACAGACATAGTGCTCTGTTCATATGCCGAATGGTGTGACACAGCTTACCCAGCTCCCAGCTACATCTGACTGCTGCCTTAACTCTGTATCATCTGCTGCAGGTTGCAACAATCTGACAAAGTAGTAGTAATATGGCACAGTAGAAAGTTTCAATGTTAATCCATCCAGATGGGATGACTCTTACATCGTGGCTACTTTTGTATAATTTATATATAACTCCACATCCAAGAAGCAGGCAAACTTTGGAATTAGTGATACATCCAGCAACTATCTTAGCCTTGGTGATGACAGAACTCCCAACCTCAGAAGCATGGTTACACATCCCCCAGCACTACAATAAGATTTGCATCCTGCATATGTGCATCCTGGCTGCTAGCATTTGCCATATCTGCCAGCCAAGGACACATAACATTTAAATAAGACGTGTTTTGGAGTCTCATTCCTTGTGTTATCAGGCGTGTTGGTATGGACGGAGATTATGTCTGATACAGAGCTAAATCACTGGTCTAGAGGAGATTATATGAACAGTTTTAAAAGAAAAAACAGCATTGTGCAGCAACAGTGGCCACACATTCGCTGAATGAAAGCACCTTTATCTGGACAGGAGCAGAATGACATGGAGCATTCACGCTGTTTGGTGTCAGCCGATTACAAATCACCTGATAATCCCTTCTTTGTTTCACTATTGCATAATACAGTTTATGTGATCTCACTGACATATCTTTCAGCTGACACAAAATAGTAATGCAATCTCTGCTACAGAGAGCACACTGTACCCTTGCTGGTGTTGCAAAGTCTCATGTATTGGGTGTGAAAATGGAAAATATGACTTTATAATTATCAGCCAGGTTACAGAGGACATGGCCTGAGTCATCCATACTCGTACCCTCACTCTCTTTGTGCAGCTCTATCTCTCGGGTGCTGAGAGAAGAGGTTTTGGTTCCATCATCACAAGCTGAGTGGCTGCAGACAGGAAGAACCGGCCCATCTGCTGAAGTAGTTTTGCTGCTGGTGCTGACTACGGAGGATGTGAGTGTTTTTGAGTACTGTTTTTGTTATTTAACATTAATAACAGACCTATTTTCAATTCAGTGCAGGTCGGTGTGTGCTTTATTGACATGATAAAATGGACAATACAACACACACACACACACACACACCAGGGGTAGACACAAAATCACGACCACCTGTACAATAATGCATTCCACCACAATGACCCCCTCTGTGAAGCTTATGATGTTGATACTCTGTCTCTATGGTAACCTTTGAGGCCAAAGTCTGCTGTTGTAGAGGATTATAAAATATGTATACTCTTTATGCGTGTACACACATGTGTATGATATGTGTGTGCAGCTCCAAAGCCTCCCTAAACTCGATACAGTAATCATAAATGCATCTGAGTAGAATACACTCACTCAAGAAAAGTATATTTCAGAGCAGCCACGCTACATACCCCAGCACCACAATGGACACACATACACACTCAACACACATACATAAACTTCAAAGGAAGCAGAAATTATAGCCTGCATACTAACTGGGGCCTGGCATACTCTCCTTGGCTCTCTCCTTGGCTCTCCTTCATCTGAAATAAATACACCCCAAATACAAAACAGGCAAATACAAAAACCCAATGAAACACATGTTTTTCTTGCAGTCCAAAGCCATTGTTTTTCCTTTCATTTCTGAGGCACAGGGTTGTAAGATTCAGGTGAATTCGCGGCCGACTGTAGCACACACAATCCTTTATCTAATGAGAACGCCAGCTTCATGAATACACACTTTTTTGTGTTTTATGAGGGTAGCAATGTTGCACACATGAAACTATTCACACTTATATATCATTCAGATTCATTAATGTTGTGCTTGGATAAATGCTAAGATACCCACATGTGTGGATGAGAGAAGATGTTCTCTCCTCACGTTTTATTTTCCTGGAGCTTAACCATCTGAGATTAGCGACACGCACAGTGCCAGTCCTGCATGTAGGAGCCCAGATAACAGCCTGTGAAAGTTCAAAATGTTAACAGCTACGCTCTCAGCCTGTATTCCCATCACTCTGCTACAAGCCGTTACAATCTCGTTTCGGTTCTTAAAATTTGATGGAGTGATGGTTTCACTGTGGGTCTTCTCAGACAGGAGGCAAATATGGGCATCATATTTCCAAGGACTGTCACAATATATTTCTCCCTGGAGGCAAAGTTAAACAAAACCATTCCAGGGATTCCTGGGCTCTGAGTATTATCTGCTGCTTGGACCACCGTCCATGAGTGCAGAAAAAGAAAAAAGAAAAGGAGGCAACCTGCAATCTTTTAAAGATGGTGTCTGAACATTTGAGCATTTGGAGCTGCACAAAATGTTTTTGACGTGTCAAGCAAAAGCCCTTAACAACTTAGAGTACGGTATGTTTTTTAGTGCCGCGGCTTTATAAAGTACATCTGCTTTCTTTGTTTAGAGAGAAATGTTCTCTCTCATCTTTTTCTTCCGCTATAAATCAGAGACCACAATGGCACAGTGAATAAAAGTCAGGGACAGCGCAGCTCTGTTGTACATCTCACTGGCAAAAGCAGCGTCTGTGTTTATGCTTTCATACATTTGTTTGTGCTGACTGCCTTGTCTGTCTGTCCATCTGTCTGTCAGCTTCGGCTATTCATCATGTAAGATGTCTTTATTTTCAAAACACTTGGCATGCATGTTTCAGGAAGTACACACTGAAGAGGGATGAAGGGGAATAGCATGCCCTTGTTAGTATAAACGATTAAAATCATCCTGCTTGTTAACTAAATGTTTTAGGGAAATTGTGGTGGATATCATCAATTTAACCTCCGTCATTCTTCCTCTCTGACTTTGAACACTTTGCCCGTTGCCTGATTGGTATTAAAACTGTGGAAAGATTGGGCAAGCTATTATTTTGATAGCCCCCCCCCCCCCGCCCTCACACACACACGATGCTGTTTTCAGTATAGTTTCTCTTACAACTATTTTCAATAACCAAGTCTGTTCCAAGCACACACACATACACACGCACATACGCACACAAAGAGCCAGCTGGATGAGGCCCACCCCGCAGCCTGATCTTGTTAGTGGTGTGGTGCAGAGTGCAGCCACACCTCAGAAGAAACAGAACGAAAAGATGGGACAGAGAGAAAGAAAGCAGTGCTCTGGGTTCGACCCCTCGTCTCTCTCATATTATACTGAGGCGTGGACCATGGCTCTGTGGTCGTTTCGCCTGCCTGATGCCCCCCGCATCCCCTCATTCATTCTGCCATGTGTGTGGGCACAAACAGAAGTACGCTTGGACGCATCTACACAGAGGTTGCTGGCCGATCATATGATGTCTTAATCAGTCAACACAGGCTATCCATAGATGGCCCAGAACAGTCTTTTATCCTAGGAAATTAAATAGCTTGTTTGTTGCTTTCTAAGACAAGAAGAAAACAATATTCCTTGACATGAACCACGACGTCTTCAGCATCATAAACATAACGTGCACTGTTGGCACATGAAGCCACCATCCTATTTCACAGAGATGAAGCAGCTCTATCAGACTAAATTCTAACATCCCGGCAGCCACCGTACATTGACCTCTTCTGTCTGTGTGGCCAGTCCAGTGTCTGAGCTACAGGTGTTCAGTGACTCACTTACTCTGATGCAATGTTGCACTGCAGCATGTGTTGTTTCAACAGACACATGCCATTGGACACCTGTAGCACTTAAAGCTTTTACAATCTGGGTTTTATATTTTGTAACTCTGGATATTAGTTCTGTTATGGTAACACTATAGTCACCAAAGTAATTGCTTGGATCTCAAAGCTAAGAATATATCAAACAGGGTGCAGGCTGTAGTGCAAGTGCTAAGACACACTACATCCAAGAGTGTTTTTAAAGTTGAGCCACCTTCTGGATGACCATCAGGCTCTTGGTCACCTCTGTTGCCAAGGCCCTTCGTCCCCCTGCTGCTCAGCTCGGCCAAGCAGCCAGCTCTTGAGTTAGAGTTAAGAATTACGGAGGCCACTGCGCTATGTGCCTCCCCATAATCCTGTCTCTGAGCTCTGCAGGCAGTGAAATGCATCATCAGCTGTGAGACTGTATGAAGACAGGTGTGTGATTTTCCAAATCATGTCCAATCAGTTCAACATGATCCTTTTAATTTACAAACACTCCCAAAATCCTGTCATCACATTATCCCTGTGAGATAGCAAGTATACACTGATGAGGGGATAAATGATTTTTTTTTAAGCATAAGGTTGCAACATAACAAGTTGTGAAAATATTGAAGGGGTCTGAATACTTTGTAAGTGCACTGTAAGTGCTTGGGAAAAAAAACAACAAATGCTTTTTCTGGAGAGGACAGTCTCAAGGCACATGTGTAACTACAATTTACAGAAATCTGATTTAGATTAGGCTGCACTAATGCATGCAGGTTACAGTGGAATGGAGCAGAGCAACATATTGCCTGGGAGGGGGTAGAGAGTAATAGAGGTAGTGTGCGTGCATGTGTGTGTGCATGCATGTGTGTGTGCATGTGTGTGTGCGTGCGTGTGTGTGTGTGTGTGTGTGTAGGGGGTGGGGGTGGGCTGAGCTCACAGCTGGGAGAATGGTGTGCTAACCCTGCCAAAGCCTCAGCACATGACTCCCACCACTTGTCAAAATCACCATGTGTGCAATAATGTGATTACAGTCTGGTTACTATTATGATTTAAAACAACAGCTTGTGCGGAATGGAAGAAACGCACTGCCCCGCAGAATGTGTGTGTGTGTGTGGGGGTAAGAGAGGGGCTGGAGGGAGGGAGAGGGGGTAACAAGAGTAGGGAGGGAGCGTGTTGGATTTGTGCCCCAGCTTTCTCCCTTCTTTCTCCCATCTATGCCCTGCAGGGGGACGCTGGGTGGGGGTTTCAGGGTGACTGTCTGGGTCTTGTCATGGATTTACAAGTCGGGGGAACACTTTATGCCATTTTCTCCCCCTATGTAGCCCCTTACACCATCCACAGCCTCCCCCCTTCCTTTCATTCCAGGTTACACAATCACTGCACTGCACACAAGGGGTTGTCATCACAGGTGCAGCCGAGATTGGCCAGGATAAAGGAACGCTTCCAGCTCAAGATGTTTTTCCCCTCTCTTTTCTTTTTTCCCTCAACCAGCTCCTTCCCTCTCCTTTCTTGTTTTCCCCTTTCTTTTCATATCCTCTTATTCCATGTTTTACTCATATTTGTTGCCCACTTTTCACTTGTTTCCACCACACTGACCCATTTCCTTCCAAACATATCTTGTCAAGGCAGGCTCTTTTTTAAAAAGAAAAAAGGGGGAAAACAAGTCACTATTACTACCACACAGGATTTGTCTTTTGCCTTGATGAACACAGGATCCCATCCCCTCCGACTGCCCAATCCAGCCAGGAACCCAGCCCAATCTCTCACTCATACATGCCTCTTGTCGGTGCCTGCCCTTTGGCTCACTCCTGCGGAGCAGTCAGGCAGCCAGCAAAGCAAAGGTGTGAGATCACCAATTTGCCAATATTGTGAATATGTGTCTGTTTGTAATTACGCAGGAAGGGTCTTTCAGCTTCTCAGCCACAGAGAATGGTAAACCTCCTTTTTGGTGGTACAGCCTTGGCCGCAGGGCCGAATGGAAAAGAGAGAGGGAGGTATGGAGGAAGGGAGGGACCAAGGGAGGAGTGTAACCAGGCAGCCCAGCATGTTAGAAGCTGGACCTGATCCACACAATGCCAGCCGGGCATGAAGGCAGCTCTAACGATTCCCTCCTAGGCATCTGGAAGTGGGAGAGAGAGAGAGAATGAGTGAGGCCCACAATGCCACCCATCTCGGAGCTCAGCTAAGGAAAACAAACGCCAGCGGTCACAGAGAGGGGATTTCCGGTTAGAGTCACCTAATACCTCCCTGGAATCTCAGTGGTTTGGAATCCAGAGCGGTGGAAGAGCTCAGGCTGGTATAAGCCACACAGCAGAGATGTAATTCTACTTTTAAGTTTCACCTCTCTGTGTTAAACTCTGATGGCTTAGCATCAGGCTCCACATCACTCTGTCTGCCGGCTTAGCTCAGATGAAGGAAATAACAGTGGATTTCACTGACAAGAATAGAAAGATCAAGTGAAGTTATCCAGTTTTACAAATCAGAAAAATCCCCAACCATATGACTTCCCCTACTGCTCACTTTAATTCATAATTTTCCCATGATCGTTCTTTATTTATAACAATTTTGGGCTTTCATTTCTATAAACTTAAAGCCGGACACAAGAATTTAAAGCAGGCACTTGGCACAGCCTCTGCTCCTGAGACTGGGACATGGTGTGAATGAGATCAGGTGCAAGATCTCAGACCTCAACCCCAGTGACAGGATGTGTTTGATGTGTGTAAGAACCGAGCTAACCAGGTGGTGTAAGCAGAACTGTTCAGTAACCCTGGTAGCGAGGCCCCTTATCCAAGGCCTTGCCTTAATTCTTTCACCAAGTCCTTTCTCACAACAGATGTTATTAGACAGACAAAACCCAGACTCCTAATAGAAATAGTTTCAAAAACTCCCTGATGGCTTTTTAGGAGGAGAACCGATTGTGAGGCATGTGTAAGGTCGTGTGTGCTATGGGTTTTGGTCCAATTGGTTTTATGGCCTCTTTTGTGTCTTGCGATGAAACATCTGTGCACATTTGTGGACAGGCTACAGTTGAGAGCACTGGGTGCATACATGTCTCATGTGTACTAGGTGCGGCCCAAGCTGTTTACATCTTGGACGCAGTCTGTGCTTTCACCAGAGTGGTACATGTCCTATGAGCTCTCCAGCCTCTCCAGTTTCTCCAAGCACTTTAGGCAGGGGTTTATGTGTTCCAGGGACCCTGTGATGAGACAGCTGTACGAGAGTGTGGACATTTACAAAAAAAAAAAAAAAAAAAAAAATTGTGCATGTATGGGCAGGCCGCCTCCGAGCAGCTCATAGCCCACGTGACCCTTTGCCCCGACGCTGCAGGACGGTGTGAATGAGCAAGGTCACCATACGCTGCAGCCTGATGGGAGTTGAGGCATCTGTCTCAGCCGTGATGAATTGCAAGCACCTGCACTACTCACGAAAACCAGTGAGATTGAGAGATGGAGAGGAGGGGAAAGAGAATGAGTGTCCAGCTCTGAAATTGGCAACAAGAGACCTCACCTGCTATGAGGCAAGGAACAACACAGAAAAAACAGCCTCACTGCAAACCTCCCCTCCTGCCTCCTTGAGAGCTTCATCGCCCCAAACAACAACTATCATATACACACACACATGAAAACACACACTCATACACACACATGCTAGCTCAACCTGCTTTATTTGAGATGTTTGTCTTGCTAATGTGCAGTACCTCAGGGAGAATCAGACTTAATGCAAGGAGACCGCAAACTCTGTGCTCTGTGGTCTTAATAAGGACTAACCACTTGCCGAGTTTGGCCAGAGCTGCATCGGGAGTCTGAGGGGAGAAAACCAGAGGGAGAGAGAGAGAGAGAGAGTGTGTGAATGAGTGATGATGAAGAGAGAGAGCAAGCGTGCAGGATGGAGGAAGAGAGAGTATGAGATGGAGGGAGAGAGAGTAAGGTCGGGGATTGTTTTACAAACAGAATTCCTTTAATTAATCACCCTGTTTGAACAGCTGGCCTACTCAAGACAGGTCGTAACGGGATCTCTACATGGAAGTGCGGATTACAGACGTGGATTCGGCAGAAAAATATTAGCTGTCAAACGTTGCGGCCGAGAGGTGCAGAAGAAGGCCCCTGTTTCCTGGTGGTGAGAGAGCCACGGACGGAGGGGGTTGCTTAACATGGCTCCCCAAGGACTGAAGCTGCACAAGGCAGTGCAGGGGCCTGAGAAAGAGGGGGTGCACCTCGGGCCAGGGGGCAGCCCCAAAGGCCAGCAGTGGTCCCACAGGGCCAAGCCCAGTGCGGCAGTCTGGGAAGGGGGTTCAGATTTAGGGTCAGGCTCTGATATGGGACTGGAAACTTGGAGACCCCCATGTTAGCATTCATGTACAGGCTGCACATAAACAAGCGAGAGCAGCTGTCAAGAGAGTATGCAGCGTCCTAGTGGTACGTGTTTATTATCGATGTCCCTGTAGAGGGATTGATATCACGGTTAAGAATGTGGCTGTGAAATAGTTGGCTACCTACTCTTTGTAAATAAATACATTCTCTATGTAGGTCACGTCGTAGACAGGTCATTGGCATTCTGAGGGGAATTACATTTATTCACAAAAATTCATCGCTAAAGGTTTTACATCATTTGAGTTCACTGTGGGACTCCGTCATTGCTTCACAGGCCTAAGGGTTCAGTTGCCACAGGATTTATCGCAGGAACATAACAGGCAAAAATCAATTCATCATCAAGAGTCACTTGAACATCTTGTCAGCATATGATGTTGAAACAGGTGATTTTTCTGTCAAAATTAATATTGTATGGAAAAAAAGGTTTGTGTTCTGCTTAACATTAGCATTTTTGTCTTGAATTTGAAAATGTGAGGCTAAGGCATAGCAACGTAAACTTGATTATGGCTACTGTCACCACAGACACTGACTGATGAATCTTTCATTGCAGAGCAGCTAGCTCACATACAACACAGGCACCCACACAGCGATTTTCCCAAAGAGCCATAAATGTGCGACTAGAGACTAGATCACAGCTCAGAGAAGCAAAGTCCAACAGTAGCTGGTCAGTCTCTGCTCCGTCACTCCTTCACCACAAAACTGTCAATACTTAAGGTAAACGTACTTCATCAAGTCCCACCACAGGGACTTCAACACACATTGATTTTAGTCAACCAGGTGAAACTCTCAAATTCAGGGTGTTTAATTTCAAATCTAAAACAGAAACAGTGCCACAATAGCGACACACAACTCTATCGAAATAAAATAATAAACTGTACTGATGTCAAAACACATCTATACACCAACCAATTCTTTGCTGTCTCATTACTGCACATGTCCAAGTACCAATGTGATATTCAATGACTATGGCAATTCCAACTCGTGACGTCTATCCTGGTTGCTATAGTGACCAGCTCACATTAGGGTGAAGCAGTAGCAACAAGCACAACAATAAACTATAATATTGACATGACATACCAGTCCGACGGTTCCTATTTGGTTTGAACAAATGATTAAATCCAATTCAACTTTTCAGTGACTAAGTGCACAGAAATATGACTAATTCAGTTTCACCAGCATCATTAAACAGCAAAGCTCCTACCTTCAAAGACTTCATGAACTCTGACAGTCGCTGCATTTCTCCATTGGAGATATTCCTTTAGCCCGTAAGCGTCCGACAGCAGTCCTAAGGCTTTTCATTAAAAAAAAATATATATATATTATGGGTTATTATGGGTATATCAAGGTTATGAATATTGCATGTGAATTAGTCCAGTGCAGACCGTGGAGCAAAGTCTTTTCCAGCGCACTTCTCTCCATTTCAATCGGTCATTTTCCTTCTTCGTACGACTCGGCAGTCAGTATGCTAGTTTTCCTGCTCCAGTCTAGTTAGCGGAGATGTACTGCGTCCGTTCTCTTCATGTTCAAGCTCGCACTTGAGGTAAAATTTGTCCAAGTAAAACCGACGCCATTTTGCTTGTCAGAACCGTTTATTTACACCTGTGCGAGAAACGAGAGCAGAGCCCAGTGCGCCCTAATTGGCCAATTTCAGGAGAAGGCTGGAGGAGGGGGGTACGGTGGCCCTGAGCGCTCAGAGCTCTTTGCATCCTGAGAAAAGACATGCAAATAGGTAAAACTCAGAAAACAACCTGTCAGTTTCACAACACAGGCGTAATACTCAATCAAATACACAAAAGTTTCGCAAATACGCACTATTAGTGTCATGTTTTAATCAGAATTTCTAGGTATATACATAAAAGTAAAAGACCTAAAAAAAAAAAAAAATGGCACAAATGAAATGACTAGAAATACACTCGGTAAAAAAACAGCATGAGAAATGCAGAGAAGTAATTTTGTAATTTTTTTGCAGTACGTTCAATAACCATAAAGAAGACAGAGTGTTGCACATGAAAGCATTCCCCTGACAACTGTGTTTATTCTTAATGAAAATGGACCATCTCCACCTCCTCTGTTTCCCTGCTTTCTTTTTCCTTCAGCATCTCTCTTTCCCTCTCCTTCTGTCTTTGTCTCAATGTCTCATTCTGTCCAGTCAGTCCATGAAGAGAAAAGGGAGTAATGTTGGCTCAGGTGCTCGATTGTCAGAACTCTCACTTATTTACATGTAGGATAGGGAGAAAAGAAATGCTCACTGACCACACACACACACACAAACCACACATACACACATTACCAAGAAGTATCACACTAATTGTGTAAACAGCAATATTGCTCTCAGACCTTCCACCACTCCTCCACTCCCCTTTCTCTCATGGCCATGATGTAATTACCAAGGCACTTAATTAGTCATTGAGAGACTTGGAGAGGACACGGCTACAAAATGACATTCACCACTTCACGTGGCTTCACTAGAATTTTATCCTCTCTTATATAATGGCCTCCAATCATAACCACAATCATTATTGAAAACCACAGCTAAAGCCATTTGGAAATACTGTAGTATCTGACTGTAAGGCAGTTCACTGAGATACACACCCGAAACCTGCCTGGACAGTGATGTTAGGGAGGGGAAAAAAGGCGTCTTTAAACATCTGTTGGGCTTTCCTTTGAGAGCCCCATAAAGTTTCACCTCAGAGTTTTGTGGTGATTTTCTGGGTTTCTCTGTGTATCCCTATAGGGAGGCAGCAGCTTGTTCAGTGAACCGTGTTCAGTTCAAAGCAGAGAGAGGAGTTTGAGGAGTGTTGAGGACGATGATGTATAGCAGACTGGACCACCAGGGTCATGGCTTTGGTGTACCCCTTCTTTCTCTCTCTCTTCCCCTGTGTGTGAGTGTGTTAATGTGTATGTGTGTGTATTAGCATCAGTAAACCCCTCGAAACTGACGCACACATATGTTCTTATCTCATCAGCAGTTGACACTCAGACTGCTATTTCTGGTCCTAAAGAAAAGGAACCAAACAAATGTATGTGTGGGGTTTTTTTCTTTCATAATATTAAAACTGTAAAACTGTTTTTAACCATTTTATAATTTTCTTTTTTAAATTGTCAGGAACCAATGTCTACATAGGGGGAAACATGGATCTGATAAGTGCACGTTAATGCACCGCCAGGTGGTAGGCAAGTGTAAGTGCAAGTGCACACACAATAGGCCTACACTTAACCTGGACTTGATGTGCTCCATTGGTGTGTGTGTGTGTGTGTGTGTGTGTGTGTGTGTGAAAGGGCACATCCTCTCATAACTCAAAACAATCATTAATGGTGTTATGTGGTGGTAGAATTGGCTTTTGTATCAGCCTGGTCATTATTTCAGTTGCTATATTATCCTTTAATTCTGGCAATACTAATCAAACATGTTGCTAATCTGAAAATGTTATTATTGTAAAATAAGACAGTTGGAGGAAATAAATCTTACTGCAACACTGATGACATCCACCGTGACATCATATTTGTGGTAAATACTGAATGAGACAAACAGCAGCATGTTTGACTAAACAGGGTTAACAAACAATATCAAGAGATTATGGCACTGAAGAAAACTGAAACTAATGACATCATGGGTGTTAGGTTTTTCTTTTTGGGGGGAGGGGGGACTTGGAAACTCCCCTCTGCCACATAAGATATTATTCATCTATTTTCACTGGCTGAGTAATACTCCTCATGACTAGTAAACTGAAGTTGATGTGTAAAATTGGCAGAGAGCCTCTTTCAGGAAGCTGTACTTCAACTTGACCAAAACAGAAACTTGGTGTCATGTGAAACTTTGTGTATACTCACTGTGGCTTTGTTCATTTATTTACACTGTGCACCAATGGGGATGCATTAAGATTAAAGAGACTAGAGTAATGTACTGGAAAAAAGCAGCGACCAAAACTCAGAGCGGAACAACAACACTGAGTGAGAAAAGATCAGATTCAGGATGTGAGGTCTGTCAACTTAAATCAAAGCAGGACATAAGACTCAGAATTTATCACGGGATGTTTGCACAAAGATGCACCAAACGAGGAATAGAGATGCTTTTTTCCATGAAGTTCAAAACCACAGCAGCATTTCAAGTTTTCTCAGTTCCAAATGTACCTTTTTTTTGTGCTTTGCAGCAAGTAAACAACGATTTGGAGGGATATTAACCTTGAGGTAAGTTCTCAATGCAACATCACACTCAATTCCCAGGATGCTTTCATGAGATGTGGTGCTTTTGTTGTGCCGTCCTCTGTGTGCATAGTCTTGTGTCTGCTTGTTCTCATGTTTTGTGACCACGTAAGTTATTGACTTGTTTGCATACTGTTGGAGCAGGGCCTATTTTCCCATACGAGAAAGAGTCAGGTCATGTATCCACATCTGTCGACCGTCCACCATGCGCTCATCACACAGGCACTCGGATGATACTCTGTGTTTTTGTGTTCATATTTGTATTATATTATCTGGATTAGCAAAGTTTCTGGGTGTTTCTGTATCCATCACTCAGAGAGTATGTGTGTTGAACGTATTTGTGCGTCTGTAAACTTCCCCACCCTTTCCTTTCTTTCTCCTTCTAAGCGGTTGTTTGTGTGTGTCTGCTCTTAATGAACACAGCCACGGGATAAACAGCCACATGATAAAACAATTACAGTGGGGCACATATGTGATACATAGGGGAGAGAAGACGTAATGGAGGAGGAGAGAAGAAAGAGACTGAGAAAGTACAAAAAAGAAATAAACAAAGTGATGGGAAAAGGGAAGACAGGAGAGTAAAAAGGTGTGAGAAAAAGCTGAGATTGGGAGGGAGATGCAGGTCACTTCAGTGGCTCGTCGAGGAGACTCAAGCGCTCCCACGTCCCTCTGCTCTCTCCTTTTGACGACCCTGCTCCCCTCTGTCTGCATTGGGAGAAAGGAAACGGACGAAGGATTTACTGTTGGGTCCTGACTTGTACACATTCCTGGTGTTGTTTTTCTCCCCTCGGCCCCTCGGCCATACCAAAGGCCTCTAAAACAACAGGCTGTCAGGTTGTGACAGCTGGCTTCAAACAGCTCCTACAGCAGCCCTGCACCCAGGTTCCCAGCCTCACCGTAGAGCTGTGTGTGTGTTTGTATCTGTGTGTGTGTGTGTGTGTCCGGATGGTTATATGCATTTGTGTGTGTGTGGAGGGGGGTGTGGCTAAGTGTTTGTTTGGTCTGTACATGTGGATGTATAGCTGCTTGTGTTGGTGTCTGCGTATCTATCACTTTGAGATAAGTAGGACTTCAGTCGCTGAGACTTAACATTTAAACCCTTTGGTGTGTGTGTGTGTGTGTGAGTGTCACATCCTCAGACACACACACACATACTCACACACCCCTCCTTACTCGCAGCAATGAGCACAGGTGGCAGAGTGGCTTTGAAGCACTGCAAGCCTTCTTATAATTCCCCTGGCCATCCAGGTGTGTGTGGGCTGGCCCGTCTGTCTCAGCCAGAGAAGGCCCTTTTTGTCTGAGCTTTGTCAACCAGAAGAGCACCATTGATCCCCATGACTCCCCCACACCCCACTCATCCTCAGAGTGCTACCACACCTCTCCAAGATACTCCCCAGCTTTCAGATGTGGGAGCTGCAAGAAACCAAAGCTGTCTAGAGAATGGAGGGAGTTTGTGAAGGAGGGTAGATGCCGTGGTGCAGGAGGTCTATGGGCGGGGATAAGGGCTCCTGTAGGTGAGCGGGAGCTGCCCCTCTTAGCACTAATGGGATAATTGTTTGCACTCCACAGGTGCTCACCGTCCAAATGAGGTCACAGCTCAAGTGTGGCTCTTCAGAAGTAGAGGAAGGTTGGAATTTTTCATTTGAGGACTGGCAGACGAGAAAACACAAACACACACATGCAACCAAGCTCAAACTGCAATAGACGGACAGTAATGTTCAGGTAGTTTTGCTACAAAAATATGCAACCAGCATCTTCAGAAACCAGATTTCAAACTCCGTTTAAAACTTTAACCTGGCTAAACTTTAATTCAGATGTGATCAGGTGATTATAAGCAGATAAACAGCTCTTCCTTTGACAGTTTGCTTCTTCACTTAAACCTTGAGATAATGTATTTCATTATTTGGGGATATACACATAACATTTAATTGAACTGAAAGTCTTGATAAAGACACACATGCTGAAAAATGCCTATTCGCTAAACTACTGTATAAGTGTGGATGGACACGTACAGTGTGTACTGGCAATGCCAATACAAGCCACATAGATACATAAAAACAGAGATGACAGACAAGAACATCAAAAGATAAACTCCCTCAACTGGTGTTATTGTTCTGGACCTTTTATGGGCTCATGTGGGTATTTAGTTTATGACATTTCCTGTGCTTTTGATTCATTGTGTCCATCCTCCACTGAGTCTTTAAGGAAGTTCCTTGGTATCGCTTTCTTCCCATCCAGGTATTAGTCACATCTTGCTGTTTCTTTTACTTGATATGAGGTAGTGATACAAACAAAGATATAAAGGTTTTAAAGAAAAGGGGTCTGTCCACAGCAGTTCCCAGAAGGGCTGTTTTTCTGAATGAGCTGGATGTTTGCTTTTCCAATCTTGATCAATTTTTCTTCTTTAGTAAAGACTAGTTCCAAGGAAAACCTTTGTCACAGTGAAATTTGGGAGCACCACAGATGGAGCTCAGTTGTACACTGTACACTCTCACCTTATACTTGAACACATAAAACCAAAACCATGTACTGTAAGATGCCACTGTTTTGTTTAGTAACCAGGAACCAAACGTCTATCCAGTCACTCACAAAAACTTTCAGGGAGGAACCCACTGGATTGAGAACAGTCGATTTCCTTACTTTTGACTGGAGCTTTTAACTGCATCAGATGGTCTTCATCAACAAGATGTGAAAACCTTTTATTATTAAAGCTGGATAAATCTGAGAGGCATTTTTATTGTATGTCTTTATATTCTATCAAGGGATGGGTTGGTTCAAAGTTTAGCTTACTCATGCTGATATCTACAGGATTAAGCGCCCCAGCTGTAAATGGTCCAGAATGACTTATTGCAGTGTTAATGGATTACGGTAAAGTCAAGAAAAAAATAACTTAATTCTTAAGAGTTTTCAGAATAATTGTCAGTTTTAACCTTCACAGTTCAACAATTAAGGAAACTACCTGGTGATAAAGCACATCTGGGTGTTGAATGGAGTATTATCAGTCCAGAAAAGCAACATTTATAAGAATTTTTTCGATCTTAAGTGTGAAACTTTACATGCTCAGGATCTACCCTGTCCAAACTGTACTTGTTCTCACTGTCCCTCTGACCCCGGGGCTCTTCTGTGTCCATCTGTGTCTATATGTGCTTTCAGGTTCGTCTCTCACTGGCCATTAAGCTGTGAGTGATTTTATGGCTGTTTTGCACTACTCTGTTTTCACAAAGGAAAATCATATATTAACTGTCTCTCTGTGTTCCGTAGGGAGGTCGAAGTCCCAGGCCGGCCACAGATCAACGTTGCCCAGAGCTGGATGGGATTTTGTGTCACTCTCATCGACACTCCAGTGGGGCAGTTAAAGTTAACACAGGAAAATCCACCTCTTAAGTGTTTTTTGCAGTGATTGTACGTTAAATGGTGTTTATAGCACTGGAGTGCACTTTGGAAACTATAATGTGGAATTTAAAACAATCCTCTGGGCCCGTCTCCTGTCCGCACAGTGCTTTAGGCTCGATGCCACAGTGCAGACTGAAGTCACAATGGGAGACATCACAAAGTCATGGCCTGTAAATGTTAGCTTTAGTTTCTTTTACATCAACAGTTTACCCATCTCTAATTGGAACATGGCCCCCCTCCCTCCCCTTTCTATCTAAACACACAGACCTGCACGCGCACGCACACACACATGCTCACACATTCGGATGTACTCACATGGCCAGGCATGCACGTACACATCCAGTGGAATTATGGGAACATCTGGAGGAGCTCATCCAATGCACAGACAAACGTTTCCTGGAGAGCACCAAAAGAACCATCAGAGCAGCTTCAAACAGCCCGCCACTTCTAACACAAACACCCACACACCCACACACACACACATCGTTTGGCTGCAGAGGTAAAGGCAAGATCAGTTGAGCGGAGGGAACAAAGAGCGTCTTTTTGCGCTCAATGGTATTGCATCACTTAGGGTTAACTCTCCGAGCACAAGGGCTGGCTTTCTTCTCCACTAGTGTCTCATCCACACATCCTCAACTATGTGCCGCACTGCCAGGGTCCCAGGCCCATCAGGACACAGAGAAAGCCAAAGGGGCAGAGGGAGCTTCTCGTGAAACAATTTCAGCATGTTGGGGTCAGGCTGTCTGGCCTCTGACAAGCTCATACTACACCCAGAGTGCAGTGGGCAGGGAAACACCTACACCGCATGAGGACGTGTGATTAACATTATAGATGAGAAGATGTGGGTGTTTCAAAGTCAGACACAGCTACTGGCAAATCTACAGAGGAAGAAGAGAAGAGAAGAATTTCAAAACAACAGTGGAAAACATTGATGAATCACACGACAACTTAAGACGTAGACAACGTCCATGCTAATGGAGACAAATCTGAAATCTGTTGTTTTCGGACCACCAAAAGCGCCGTCCACAGTGGAGGAATTTGAAAATGTCACCAGAGAAAAATAAGCTTTCTAAACTTTTTTTTGTGTGTGTGTGTGATAAATGTTCCAAAAACACAGATGTTTTGTCCTTTCTATTGTTCTTCACTTATTTTTTCACGTCTGTTTTTATTTGATTTAAGGATGAAATTGAGATTTGAAATGTCAAAGTTGTTTTCAGCTGAAATTTTAACAATGTTTGTACATGCAGCACCACTTAGACCGCCATTAAAGTACTTAAATCAAGTACTGTGAGTCACTAATTATGTTGAAGGGAATTGTAAATTTAAGCTTTGACTTCTCATAAATCTTAAATTGCCTTTATATAAAAGAATCTGGTTGAAACATGTGATTTTGTCAGGTCTATGTTATATTAGGAAAATGTTATTTCTTAGTAATGAGGTGACTTTCTACTCTTCTTCCTCCATCTCAGTTTCTCTGTCAGACACTGCAGAAAAACACAGTTTATCATTATCACCCCCTCTCACCTGAGACCTCACCTCTTGCCTCCCCTCTCGCTCTACTTCCTGACACCCCCTCCCTCCCGCCCTCCCGGCCCTTTCACCCTTCCTCTCCCCTGCCACTACCCATCCCTTCACACATTCTCTCCTCCCCTCCCTCCCCCTCCTCACCTACCTACCACCTAGTGAGCACATTTCCTTACTCCCTCCCTGCCAACAAAGGGGAAAAAAAGCTTTTACTCATTAGTGGATGACCCTTGCCCCTAGGCCACATTTTAAGAGGCTCTACTTGACTCCTGACATGGCCGTCAGCAATCAAAACATGTGCGTTCAGTGCATATAGACCTGGAAAAGCAGAGGAGGGGGGTGGGGGGTGGAGGCCGGTGTGTATTGATGCTTGGGCTCAATGTGTGTGTGACAGCAGTCTGACAGGAGACAGACAGGTTCACTAACTACTGCACAACCTCTGTGGTGGTTCCTCTGTGTTGGGGCTGGACTCCGGTGATGGTTACCCGCTATGGAGATGGATCGCTCTCTCTGTCTCTCTCTCACTTCTCATGTGGCTCATTTGCAGGAGCCCCATTAGCTTTATCACCAATGTGTTTGTTTACTCATAGGGGAAGGTGAAGGGTTTAGGCATGGCATGTCAAGAGTCCGTGTATAATGGCGTTGATGCTTTTCTAATTGCTCACAGAGGTTGGATGTGGTAAGCTTGTTTAAGATCTAATGTGTTTGTGTTTCTAATTTCACAGACACGCATGCGCTTTTTATCTCACTCTTGGCATTTCTCCCTCCACCACATACACATGCACACATCCTGCTGGAAATTAAAATAAAATATAAAGTTACAATTACCTATTATCTTTGAAACAACAACAACAGAAAAACAGCAATAGTTTTAACCTGAATGTGTGAGCTATCCCCAGGCTCTCTCCTGCCCAGGTCAGTCTTTTAATGAGAAAGCTGACAGCATATTCCCTAAGGCAGGGTGCTGCTACTGTAGTAATAGCCCTTCATTGCTGACAGATTCATGCACACTTCTCTTTTGATGTGGCTCTCTCCTTCTGCCTCGACCTCGGCTCGTCTGCTTTTGGAAAGTTTGAGCCGAGCTTTTCAAAGGACAGCAACCGAGCAATTAAGTTCCTCTTTAACCTGTTTTACTGTGTGGTAATGTGACATACCTCTGGGTGTCTCTGACACTAATATAGACATGTCTGCTCCCGACTTGTCTGCCATTGTTGCTGTTGCAAGAAACATATAGTGTCATCAATGAGTCCATTTTTTATATTTGAAGCGGACACACAAAGAGAACAGAAAAATAACAACTGACACAGCCTGAGGGGCTGTGGAAAAATTATGAGGGGAGGACAGGGAGTGAAAGGGGAGGGCTCCTTCTTTTTGTGGCTGCAATAATTGTTTGCATAGCAGTTCTTTATTCACGATTATGTTGTGTTTCCTATAAATATATTGCTGCTGTCAAAGGTCTAAAGAAAATACTAAATTTAAGTATATAAAGTGTCTTTCTTTTTCCAAAATGAAACATCAGAGTCAAGCTCACCCCTTCAGTCATTTTCATACAGTCCCTCAGCTGGCTGGCGTTGGAAGTTGGGAGTCAGGGCTGAAGGTCAGGGTCACTGTTCGGCCCTGATGGGACCAAAGCTGGATCAGAAGGGGGGTGGGTGGGGTTGTCTGGCTGGGGGCCTGTCTTCACCAGTCCACCACCCAGCCCCTTGTGTTTGGACAGGCCTTATTTTCAGCCTCTGCATGGACGTTTAGCACGAAAGCCTGCAGTATCCAAGTACCGAACGGCAACTGCGACATGTGGCCACCAGACCCCGTTAGACCTTTTTCTTCCTCCCTCCTCCTTTGTAACCCCCCCACCCACCCACCCCTCAACTGCTCCTGCTGTTCCTCTGAAAACATTGTGTCCCATGGCATGAGCAAACATGTTTGGCCATCTTTCCTATGAACCTGTAGAATGGCAGGACCCCCCTCTCTGCAAAGCCCATAAGACATCCCCACCGCCTCTCAGTGTAACTCAGAACTGGTGAGACAACAAACCTTGAAGTTGGCTTTCTGTGACCTTTTAAAGGTATTTTAATGGCCCTATCTCCCCACTATTGAAATATTTGGTGGGGCAGGGTAATTTTATCTCTGTGAAGTGGAAAACAGCTAATCCTGCTTGAACAGGCTACCCTCTAGTGTTTAAAGTCATTATGGCTCACAGCAAGGCTTTGAAAGCCTCCCCTCCTCACTAACAAGGATTAATCAGGGCTTAATCATAGAGCTGTGTTTTCACACCAAAGCTGCATCTCGGAAATGACTTTAAGAACATTGCAACCTGCCTAAAAACCACAAATGATTCAATTATCAAACTGTTTCTCAAATGGCCATTTCTGCTTGCAGTTACGGGTATTAATTAACCGCACATTAATTTGGTTTTATGAAGTCTTTCAGATCCAGATGCAGAGACATAGATGAGGCCACAGCTGCACAACTTCAGCTATTCCTATTTAGGAGGCCTGTGCATGGGCTTCAGTTCTCTTTCATCCTCCAACTGGGTGCAAAAAATGTTGGCTAGATGATTGCTTTCAAAACATGGCTATTTACTTAGATCCAAAATAGCCAGCTTGCAGAGACTGAGCTGCTATTGCGAAATGATTTTTTTTTTTTTTTTTTAGAGATGACCACTTTTGCCTTTGCCCCAGTGTCAGTGCAGAGAGGGGTAATGTATGATACAGTGAATAATAAAGAAGCACAACATCAACATCTTATGTATGTACACCATACACTCAAGCAAAGTATATATATATGTATTGTGTGACATTTTCAGTATAATGAAGGGAAATTGATTCTCTATCAGGTAAGGTTTCAGTTCTGCAGGTGAAAAAGCTGTAAAGTTGACATAAAGGTTTTGCGTACAGTGAGGAGCCCACACAGGCTGCCTTGTGAATTAATTAACACTTCACACTTCCCCTCTGCTCTGCACAGTTTGTTATCCAGAATCTCCAGATCCACTCTTTTCCTTCTAGTTGCTCCAGCTTAGTGGCATGCTGGTGAAGGTGGCGAAACACTGAGCAGCTAAAACCAGTCTTTTTTTTTTTTTTTTGTCCTTGGACTTGGTGGAAAGTTACCACATCAAAAAAGATAGGGAATATCCCACTCTCTATGCCTGATGTTTGAGTAAATAAACAGCTCTTTGCCATTGTCACAACTTCATATGAGATCATGAGATGATGAGTTTTCAGTTTGTTCTGCTGCCACCAAATAACAACAAAACAAAGCAAAACAAACAGCAACAACAACAACAACAACAAAATGGAGGTGTCTGTAAAGAATGAAATGTCATAAGAAGAATTCTGCCTGTTCGCTGCTTTGTGTTTGGCTTGGTCACTCTCCCATGGACACTGGATGGTTGTGTCACATCATCAAGCCTCCACTCTTGAACCAGGTGATGACAGCATTATTGTAGCAAGGTCCCTGTAGGTTTAAGGTCAGTGTGTTAAAACATTATATAGGCCCTTACGGTCGAGACATGAGTAACAACTCTTTTCACCTGCCCCGCTCGCCACAGTCTCTGGAACGAGCCAGACTCCCATGGATGTGTGAGGTCTTTTGTCAAGCTCTTCATTTGTCTCCCTCGCCGCTGATAGTGGAATACAGTAAATATTTGAGAGAGTTATTGCCCGGATTGGATTAATTACATGCAGTCTTGAGTTTCTGCAATGCATCTTTTGTTCCCGGAGAAGTCACACAACATTAACAAGCTGTCAAGCTGTGAACTGACATGGTTTGTCTCAGTGACTTGTTGTTGGTTTGCCTGAGATTCTGAGTGTATGAGTGAATGTGTGTGTGTGTGTGTGTGTGTGTGTGTGTGTGTGAATGTGCCTCCATGGAAGCAACATTCAAAACACCCACATTCTCAGACCTGTGAATTTTCAGCCAGCTGAGCGTGTATGAGTCTAAGGTTAGGTGGAATCAGCGAGGGAGAGGGTGACAGGTAAACAGCATGAGAAAAAGCAAAGGGAGAGTAATGGAGCTTGACTAAACCAAGCACTTATACATAAATTGACATGTGCAATTAGGGAGATGTACACAGTCCCCCTGGTCTGTTTAAGATCTGGAATAGTTTCCTAACAGCTTCAAGATGCCCTGTTTTGGCTTTGGTTTCAAATCTAAATCGGGTTTGACCTTGTTGAATAATGGTGCTGGTGAAATTCTCTCTGTACTCTTTGGCCGAGCTCCAGCTCCACGCCATACATGACGGCGAACACTGAACAAGTTTTGGCCTCACTGGAATCTGATGAATTGTGACCTGAACTTGAATTCCTTGCGCTGGATTTTGCAAGGCGGTCAAAAAACACTTTTGGTTTTGGTTTCCTGTTTATATGGTGTATAACGGTGGAGGGGGGGGCATTAAAACTGGAGGAGCTGAGGGTTTAGCTGGCATACTAGACCTGGAACCTGTCAGAATGAAATGCTTTGGTTAGTCCTTGCTTTTTTTTCCCTCCACTTTATTTCTTCACCAGCTTTTTCTTTCTGCTTTTTGTTTTGATGCGTGACCTCTGCATCCACTGAGCTGATATAGACACCATCCAACCATTATTAGTGGCTTTTAGCACTTTTACACAGTGAAGATTGGCAGACGGCACCTACAAAGTGGCATCCAACGGGTTAAAGACAGCTGCCAACATCTGTAGCTGTGGTTAGCTTTTAATTGTGAGGCCCAGCAAGTAAGCGAGCAGCATGGTGGAGAGGGGGCTGGCAGGGCCACATATTTCAGCCCAGCGTTCACAGAGCAGCTTTCCGGCCCAGCCATGTGGACTCAATGATGGCGTCCAGGGGTGTGCTGTGCTCCTATGAAATATTAAATCTGCTCGGCCCCCAAGTGCAGACAGACCACCTGCAAGCAAGCGTGGCGTGCGGCGAGCCCGGAGATCAGATGTCCCTCGGAACACACATGCACAAACACACACATGTATGTACAAAAAAAAAAACAAAACACATAATCGCTAATGTCCCCATGCAGGGCAAACCTGTAAGCCTGCACATGCTTACACTAATGGACATAAACACATACAACGAAAAAAACACTGTGAACATGGAAACACTCAAACTGATGTGGGAGGGGAGACCTGTGCAAAAAATACATTTCCTGCTTGTTCAACAGAGCATTTCTACAGACTGCAGAATGATTTTTACCAAAAAATTTGGTCTGCAATTCCTCTCTGATACACGTTGTACTCCCTCTTGAAACAACCAGCAAAAGCAGAGAGAAGCTACGATGAGGAGGAGGAACAAAAGAAAGAAGAAAAAAAAGTTCACAGAAGAAAGAGCCACCAGTCCAAAAAGAAACTTTAGCCTCTTTCGAAAAGGAGCCAAGAGGACAACGGGTGCTTGTCGACTGCCGTCCCCTTCAGGGCCTCGTTCATTTACACGTTGTGCAGTCGATCCTCGGCCTCCCCTCTGCTCCCCTGAGGCATCCCTGCCTGCCCAGATGTGCAGCTGTTTATGTGGAGCAGCGATATAAGCAGCTGGCCTGCACATCTGCAGAGTGAACAGATGGGGTCGCCATTTGCTGGACTCAAGATAATGTCATTTCACCCACAACAGGTTCACTTTATTTACTGAATGTCTCAGTGTCTGACCATTCGAATGACACTGTGTGTAATTATGATGGTATTATGATTGTATTGTGGTGTAAGTGGTGTTTTTCAGGGTGTTTTTTAGGAGAGGTTGTGCACTCTTTGGATTTCTTGATGAGCCTCTGTTTGTGGAGATATATATGTAAATAAATCACAAAACAGAATGAACTTTGTACATTCAGTGTCATTTCAGGCACACAGCTCATCAGGAAAATGAAAAGATTCATGCACTGCATTCAAACAGAGAGATCAGCAGGCTCCATAGACATTATGAATACATGATGTAACACAAAAACAAGTCAAATTTGTTAATTTAGCTATATACTGTAAAACACTTGTAGTTTAAATTGGTTAATGTCTTAGTAGATGTTAGTGTAACAAGATCATGTAGAGTCTTGTGCGTCTCATAAGACACGGGTGACATCCTGTGGTCGTTTTGTGTCAGTGATTCTTTCCAAAAATAAATGCTTCTTGCTTTCCTTTCTTCCCTGTTATTTGTTCATTCCTTGTTAGGAGGTGCCAAACTCTGGCACGACTGCACATGAGGTTTACAAGGTTTGCAGTTAACAAAAGGACAATGCTTGTTGAATAAAGGGATGTATATGTGCCTCAGGTTTTTATCATTAGAAGCGTCTATGCTATATTTTATATATTATGGACCAATAGCAGTTCATGCCATGTTGACTA
The DNA here is from genome assembly GCA_021432705.1 of Caranx ignobilis. NCBI lineage: Eukaryota > Metazoa > Chordata > Actinopteri > Carangiformes > Carangidae > Caranx > Caranx ignobilis. Next base: position 15,621,001 of record MU269985.1, read on the forward strand.
GTTCAGCCAAGACAGCAGCAGCTTGTGACATCACCACATCATGATGTGACGATGGCACTGGCTGACTCACATCCAGTGCTGCTCCAAAACAAAACACCTATGACACATCAGGCATACATATCATCAGTGCTCCTGCAGAAAACAAACACCAACCTACACATGATATACGGTTGATTTCAGCCCCTGAACACATCAACTTAGTGAAACATTCACACCCATCTTGAGTATAGACATATTTTGTTGCAGAGCGGGAAGTGTGGGCTCTTTGTCCTGCATGTTTGCTCACAAGGCATGAGTTTTAATACAATGGCTCATCAGCTGCCTGCTGCTGGTTAAGAGGGTTTATGGAAACTCTGTGTGGATTATTTCAAAAGCAGACACACGGCATGTTTATTTCCTCCCTGCTCTATGCCAGGCATGATGTGTGCCATCTGTTCTCACCAACAGCTTCTAATACATTTATTTATCAGATTCACAGGAGCGGTCAGCTGCATTGTGAAGCGCTGTTTAAACCACAAAGAAAATGAGGGAATATTAACATTTATTACACTTCATAAAAAAATACCTTGTTTGCAAATGACACATTCACAAGTCTGTCCATTGTTGGGAGTGAGACAAAAAGCACACATGCTCAGTAAGTCACAAGGTGGCAGCAGAGGCCTACTAGCATTTTACCATTCACCTTAAAACTGCAGAGCACCCCGAGCACCTGCTTACTCTGAGCCAAATGAGCAGTGCACTGTGTTCAGGAGGGAAAAACACAACTGGGCACTTTATAAGGTGTGAAGGTCAACTTTATGCCACAAGTCCTGACCACAATATAAATATAAATAATATTTATCCATAGTCATGGAAAAATCAGGATTGAGGACACACAAATTTGACATTGATGAAACAATATGGTGTTGCAGATGTGTGTTGTGCATGCTTTGTTTTATGTGGTGTATCAAAGAAACAAAAAAAATCCTGCAGGAGGACCATTCGTTATTTCTGAGACACGCAGACATTGACTTGTCCTTGGAATTTATTTGTGAATGAGCCCAAGTCTCCTCCTCCCTCTCCTCATTTGGATAAATGTCACGGATCACCTAACGGGCGAATCAGGGCGGTTTTTGTCATTCAAGAGGAGGTAAGACTGTCATTTAGTTGCCTTGGAGACTACAAATCAATAGCATCATGCAGTATCTTCTTGTCCATTCCCAATGAGAGGGGGGGGTTCAGTCACTGCTGGCGTCATCAGGAGTTGGTAGAAGGTTGGGGTGGGGGTGGGGTGGGGGGGTATGAGAGGAGGGCCGAGTCACCTGTGCTCTGATTGGCTCCTGACGATAAATGAGCTGCCATTGAGGATTTCTGGCCCGGGCAGAGAGGGGGTGTGTCTCTCGGCTGCACAAGCACACGCCCTCCTGCATAAATACCCAACACGAGCCGTGGTGCTGATCAGACAGACGCACCAATTTAAAGAGCTGCGCTTTTTTTTCCTTTCCTCCCCTCTGTTGTTACCTCCCCGGGTGTCAAGACTTGTCACAGTTACTTTCGTTTTGCATTTGCGTCCCGTGCTGCTTTGGAAGAGTTGAAGCGAGCAAAGAAAGAAAGAAAGACAGACAGAAAGAAAGACAGAAACAACAGGAGAAAGTAGAGAGAAGTCAGTGACTGTGATCAGATTCCCTAATCAGCAGAAATTGGCAGCAGGTGTGAATTCATGTCTGTATTTTCCCCGCAGATATACTGGTGAGTACTGCATCTCTCCCACATGTCTGTACGCTTCTCTTTGTCTGTGCTCATCTCGATTGACAGAAAAAAAGACTCAGATCAAGTATCAAACAGTAGCTCGGATGTGTTGGTTGTCCATCTGACAGGTCAGAACAATAGGGGTTATGTACTTGTGGCGTGTTTTTGTTTGGTGATTTGGTGAACACCCCCCCCCCCCCCCCCCCCCCCCTCTGAAGCAAACACCTTTTTTTTTTGGGTTGCTACACCCACTCATGTTTCCTTTGAGATTTTCTATGGGGTGTTGCCCCTGAAATTGGAAATGTCACAGCACACGGATTGGAAAAAAAGAGAATTTCTGGGTGTCACCTGGTTTTGTGTTTTTGTGTTTTTTTCCATTTTAGATTTGTTGTCAAGCAGCAGGCTGATAAATGTTTTTCTGCTTGTGCCAATGCTGAAAGGTCACAGTGGTCACACGGCTTCATTTTCAGCTTATATCTATTTAGGCATGAAATGTGCTTTATTCCCCTTTTCAGGATCCCCCCCCCCCCCCCCCCCCCCCTTTTTTTTTTTTACACTTGCTTTGCCTTATCCTTAAATATTTAGAGCGGTCCGCTCTCTTCATCCTACAGTGTCTTATGCTGCAGGTGCAGTGCAACTAGAGGAGGATGGAAGCACTCTGCCCCTCTCTTATACTGTAGTGTCATTTATAACACGAATAGTGGGTGCACCTTTTGTTTATTTGGAGCCTTTCTCAAGAGTTGTTTTCCTGTCTGTAGAGAGGATATGCAACTCGTTTTGAAACATTGTTTTTCGTGCTCTGTTCAAACCTCAGCAGGCTTCAAGCTGTGTCTACCAGGAAGTTCAGAATCGACCTCTTTACTGTAACCACAGTGCCTCCTGCTCTTACTTACACCAGACCTATGCTTCTCCCTTCTGTAATGCTGACTTCTGAGAGATCCAAAAATAGGGTTTCACTTTTCCTCAGTGTTAATTTCCAAGCTGTGATTAGAGAGTTTCGTTCCATTTGGTGCTGCAGGCTGCAAGTTTTGCGAATATCTTCCACTTTGCTGTACTGTGACTGTGCTGTACTTGTATCTGTGCAAACAGGAAGACGTTTTTCTCACAGCAGCTGGAAGTCGGCCAACATATCTGCATATCTTCCATACACTATGTAGCTAGATAGGGATGTATGCAGAAAACTTTTATTAGACATGTAAAGTCAATTAGATTTTCACTCGCATTCACTTAGGTTACCTTCAAGCACTGGAGTGGTAACTGATCCATGATGTGTTCCAGTGGCAGACTCAAACCAGAGGAATCTGGATACAACTCATTCATTCCTCCTCACTCGGGGGGGGTCCTCTCAGCCCCTCCTCAACCCCCCTCCTCTCTTTCCCCACTACCACCACCCACATACCTGCAGAGCTGTGTGACTCGCCTGGTGGAAAGCTCAGCGCTGGCAATGGAACGTCAGCAGCTTTGCCCTGTCGCCACACAGCCTGAGATTTATGATAGTAGTAGTAAGAACAGCGGGGTGGCAGAGGGGAAACAATGTTGGTAACGCAAGGTGCAGATTCCCCCGTTGTGCAATGAGACTGCTGCAGAGCCCGCCTCGGGGTCTTGGGGTCCTGTCAGCACCACTGCAGCTCAGACGTACATGGAGATAGCATGGCCTTTATCTAAACCTGTGAAGACAGCTGGAAGAACCAGGTGACAGTCTGAGGTCATGCCTTCAGACATCTCTAACAGAGATATTTTGACTGTCTTAGGTAAAGCTGGTGTGGCCAAAGGCTTTAATGATGAAATGGATGCAGCATAAAGTCATTAGGAATATGGCACTACATTTAATGAGGTCAGGTAGGCGTTCCAACTAAGCTCAAGACTCTGAAACATGGCAAAGTCCTCCAATTTATATCTGCTCCTCCACCGGGCACTGGGTCAGTACATTTGTCTGAAACTCCAGAGCTTGTTGTGCAGAGGTGATTTCAGACATAGAGCTTCCAAGATGAACTCGGTCATCCTTCATCCAATTGTAGCATTTGAAAACACTGTAGAGCAGCAGCATTTCTGAAACTCTGCCCACAGCCATTCCTCAAAGCCCAGTGTGATGCAGTCCAATACCCAAAAATATACAATTCTGTATTTTTCTAAGATCATTGACATGTATGAAAACAAGAACTGCCACATTTAAGAAGCTGTAGCTATTGAATTCAAATGATTAAAAAAAAAAAAAAAAAAAAAGCCCTAAATGATAAACCCATTTCTAAAATTGTTGCTGATTAATCTTGATGACCTAATCCATTAAACGACAAATGGTTTGAGCTCTAGACTCCAGTAATCCTTCCGATACGTACTTTGGACACGTGGTACATGACTGTGTCTTGTGCTGTTACCTGTCATCCTTCTGTGCCCTGGCTGGACGTGGCATTAGGAAACTGGCCTGACCAGGTGCACCTTATGTTGATTGGGTCAAGAGGTAAAGAGGTTCATGGCCATCTGCCACACTGACCTCGTATTAATCAACCAGGGCCACTCACATCAAGGTGTGTGTCGCAGACAGAATCAAGCAATCTGGCCATTTGAAGTGTTTGAGTATTGTGTGCAGCTCATTCAAACATGACAGCTACATGTGTGTCCTTGACCATAAACTCTAGTTAACTGTGCTCCATTCTGATTTAATGTCATCCATCTACAGGTTTGTCACTTTTATGGAGCTCTTTAACATGCCATCTCTAGGAATCCATCCACTTTGAGAGAGGGACACGTTGAGCCCAGCTTGACACTTGAAGCAGTAATAGATGTGACTGTGGTCTGTGTATGTTTGTTTCCTCCCTCACAGGTCGACTTGTTGCTTGTGCACCCCCACTTCCTCCTCATTGTGCCCCCTTTATGTTTTATTAGGCCGATGTTCTGTTATTCTTAGCCTAGCAGGATGTTTATACGATCCCCGAACAGAAATATGACTGGCAAGGCCCGAGTGTTTATCTTTCTTTCCCTTCCCCTCCCTCTCCCCCTCTCCTCCTCTGCACAGGTCTTCACTGTCACTGTTCATCCTTCTGTCCCCTCCTCTGCTGCTTTTTTTTGCATGCCTGCCTCACCCTCCTCCTCTGCACCCCCACTCAAGGATGAAATAAGTTCAAGAGCCTCCTCGGCTGACATGATTTTTTTCCATGTTAAATCTTGTGTATCCTTTGAGCCTCTTGCTTTTTTTAAATGTTATTTTTATTTTTGGATATCCCACTATTGTTTTGTCCATGTGGTCTGAATGATGGCGTAAAGGTTATTGTACTTTGCAGTGATAAAGACAGAAGCTTTTCAATTTTCACTTTTTTTTTTTAGAGTCACCCTACACCCTGTTGTGATGTCAGTGCTTTCCCCCCGAAAGCCACAAAGGGTGTGCGTGAATTTAGGGATGGAAAAACTGATAAATTGCCTATGCTTCAGGGGTTAATGATCCCCTGGTATTGAGTGACTCATGCCACTCAATTCTCCCTTAAGGATGAATATGCATTAATACAGCAAACATTACAGAAAGACTGGCCACATGGTGCATTTTGAATAGGAAAGTAAAACTTAAAACAGCAACAACTTGATTGACAGGGCTTCAGAGGGCGAAGGGGAATTTATAAGAAATTAATGATCTGAGCCCTGATTGGTCTTCATAAGTGGAAAATTGCAACATCTATGTAAAGTTTTCTAATGTTAGTCACCATAAGCTATATCAGTTCAAGTAAAACTACAGCAGGAAAACCCCCTGAGCGCACTGATCTGAACAGAGCACAGGTTATTGTTACCGAATTAGACATTCATTTCGAAGAAGAAGAATGTGCTCAGGTTGTTATTTCTTCTGCAAAGTTTGCCAAGATTGAAGACGAGCTTCTGTGAAGTGTCAGATTACCAGATTAAATATGAACAATAAATGTTTTTTTTTTTTTAACCTGCTGTTAAGTAATTGATGTTCCAGTAAATAGAGATGAATAGATTTCTGTGGAGAGCGTTCTGGGTGTGCTGAGTTTTGTATGAGTCATGAATGGGTATGCTAAGAGAGCTCTGTGCTTTATTTAGGAATTCCACAGAATGTCTCATGTTGTTGTTGTTGGTGAAAGATGGTTTGTTTTTGTTTTTTGAAAAGACTTCCGTTTGTGTAGTTTAACAAACACAAGAATTAGTCTGAATGTTCATGTTTTTTGTTATGTGATAGATTTTTGAAGCAAAAGTGTCAGACTCATTCACTGAATTACTATCATATTATTTTCCCCTATATATTCAAAACACTTTTATTCACACTTTAAAGTAGGTCAAGCGACGCCACACACAGGTCTGTTGAATCAGATAATGTGTGGATGTGAGTTAGTTTCTTGTCGTGTTCTGTTTTCTTTGTCCTCTATAGCCAGTGACCACACAATCCACAAGCCTTTGGCCACTGACCACAAGGCACCAGGCTTTAAATAGAGAGCGTGAGAAGGCCGCTCAGCATCTTGTCTCAAGACGGAATCTATGTCAGTCCTGGGACCTGCTTCAAGTCATTTGTTAAAAAAAAACAACAAAAAACTTTACTACAACAAAGTTGGATAATGATTGCACTGAACATGGATAAACAAGCGCTTGTTACTTTATCTAAAATGGAAAGTTTGGCCAAGCTTTTATGGACCTGAGTGCATTGAGTTCCGCCCCAGTCAAATACCACAGCACGCCCCCAGCACACTCTCACAATGACTGTGTTCTCTGGTTGCTAGAGCATAAGCACATCATCCTGTATTTAGAGGTGGCCACCGTATGAAAGCCACAGACTGAGCCGTGCAGCTTTGCAGTGCATAAGCAGAGCAGAGCATGGACTGGATGCCTGTTGTGTTGTGGTCAAGATGTGCCGATTATAAACAAAGCCAGCACACAATCAGAACAACATTGGCTTTCAGACACGTATGTTGGTTGATGATTTTTAATCACTTTGAAGCACTTGCATAGAGGCCATGATCATCACTGTCTAAATACATGGCTTCTTCTCTCCACCCTGCAGCCCAGTGTTTGTGCCCAGCCGAGATATGACTGAGGTGATGATCAACAGCACCCCCATGGAGGACATGAGGCTCAGCCCCAGCAAGGACAGACTCTCCTTCCAGGTAGGACACACATGCTCACACGTGAACGATAGTGAAACACAGATTTGTCCCAATTCCCCAACCTGTACATATTCATGTGGCACAGCCAGTTTATACCTGTCTTCATCCATTCATTATCATGAGTTGAACTGACATCGGCACGGACCAGAGGGAGCTGCTGCTTCTGCATTTCATGTGGGAAAGGCAGCTGCCTTCAGTGTAGGAGGGTGGGAGTGACATTATGCATACAAATGTCATGCACAGTTTAACCACCTTCATTTTTTAAGTCAATGAAATGTAATAGAATAAAGATGATTTTTCCAGATCTCTCTCAGTGGTTGTACACCCACCTGCTACTTGATATAGAATTACAATTCTAAGAAACATTAATGCAAAACTCACCCTCCTATTTTTTACCCTGTAAAACACTGGCGGTCATGGTTGGCCATAAATTTAAACATACAGGGGAAATGTATGTAGTGGAAATTGTCTGTAATCTACCATGCCCAGTCACTAAAATAAACCCTGCAGATTCAGGGAGATGAGAGAAGCAGCCATCAGGTGGTCGTGACAAGTTGCTGCCTGCAGCTTTGTTTCACTGTCAGCTCAACAGGGCCATCTTGGAAACAAAACTACTTAAACACACAGCTGCTTGCTTGTTCAGTGTCACATTTGTGCCAAGGATGGAAAAAGTATCACAGGGCCCCATGGTGATGCTTACTTTCATCATCTTTCACAGCAAAATGGTTTAAAACAAAAACATTTTATTTGGCAAAGGTTGGTCACAGGGATCAAATGAATCTATTAGTCACTGAGACCACCTGCTGAGACTGGGAAGATCATCTTATATAAGACTGATATAATACAAGTGTTTGTCTATAGCTACACACTGTATAAATGTATCAATCAAATACAATGGTTTGATAATGCCAAGCTGTGTGCAGACATTGACTGAGGATGTAAACTGACCCAAAAGGAAAAGGCTAGCTTCCTCCACACAGTTCACACCCCAGCTGTGAGTCTGTCTGAGAGGATGAGAGGAGCGGATGAGGAAGGGGGGGTGGAGGGAGTGGGAGAAAAGGAGGATGCCAATGTGCCACATTTCTGTGCTTTCCATCCCTACTTTGTATTCCCTCCCTTAAATCAGTTGCCCAAGGTCCTGGCCTCTCCTAAGATGCACATTACGATGAAGTGACGCTACACCCGTCACTTCCTCCGTTATGGGTCTTGGGGCTATGACACATTGTGTGATCATTAAATTCCAGCTGCACCTATTAAAGGTATTGAAATGGATGTGACCTCACGAGTGGAAAAGGATGAGTAAACGGCAAACTGTTTGCTGAATTATCATCTCAAAAGGCAATGTCATGATTCAGGCATTTAGTGTGCATCCCAACGCCAACCACACACCCCAGAAGATCCTAAAATAGCCAGCATTGTGCCCGGCTGATGTGTCGTCGCTTCCTGCCACTGGAAGTGAAACAAGTTATGACATGTGTTAGCTGAGGGTCCAAAGGCAAGGTCACTCACTGCCTAACTCCCTGGGTGCTGACGCACAGTGAGGATTGGCAATACAGGCCAGGAAATGCAGATGCACGCAGGCATTAGACATGAACACAGGCATGCTTGTACATGTAATTACACACATATAATCGCACCTCTTGGCGTGGCTCAGTACGCAGCTGTTTTCAGAGAATGTAGATGCGTACATGCTTTCATAACTTGACAAATTCTCACATTCAAGACATATTTATAGCTTTTTTTTTTTGTCTTTTTCCTCCCTTCTCATCTGTCTCTTATGGAATTTGTGGAGACTTGGACACAGCTGGATCCCCTCTATCTCTTGTCTCAGTCTCTCTCCTGCCTCATCTAATGCTTTCTTTCCACTCGGCTCTTTGCCCAGACAGCGACATTGCCCCCCCCCCCCCCCAATGTCTTGGAGTGAAATATGCAGGTCTAAAAATATTCATCCACTTTATCCAAACAACAGCAAAAAATGCTGTTCTTGGACCAGGAGTGGCAGGGCTTTTTTCCCCTGGGCCATTTCTCCGGGTTCCTGAGAACAGAGAAAGTCAGAGGTTGATGTCCAATCTTGCCAGGATAGGGAATGCATGTAATCTCTCTTGTCAGAACGTCTCTCATGCCCTTCAGTTTAGATCCAAACAGTTGAGAGTGGCACGCCGTGTTTATAAGCAGACATATCAGTCTGAGTAACTCAGCTGATTTCACAATCTTTTTTTTGTTTTGTTTTTCCATCTCGGCAGCAGTATGAAGTATTCAACACTAAATGCTGCCTGTAATATAGGGATGGATGTTCTATTTATAAACAATCTATGCTCTAGTAAACCTTTCACCTTTTTTTTTTTTTTTTTTTTTTAAAAGTTTTTCACCTTAGCGATTTGAAATGCAATGATTACACTCTTGTGTAATCTTCTTCGTGGTGGGTGATGTGGCACTGGATGAGTTCATAAGCAGCTACAAGCAGCTTGGCACAAAGCCTTCCAAAGCATTTAGATTAAACATGATGCAGCATTTACCACAAGTCTTACTAGACATGCCTCATTTTGCCCATACACAGCCACTGATGTAACCTCTTCCTGGCGCAGTTTTACTTATGGGTATTGAGTAAGCACCTATGTATGTGAAAAGCAAGCTTGGCTGCTAAGGGAATATGGGATGGGCAGGCGCAGGTATGCCACTGGGATTTTGTGCAACCATTTCCCATGACAGATGTTTAGTCTTCACATCACTTCCTTCACAGTTGTTTAGCCTTGTACTGGTGTCTGCAACACTTCTACAAGTTCTGTTGTCCCAGAGCGTACCGCACACTTTGTACTGATCAGAAATATGCTCACAAATAATTTTCTGGGGACGGCCCAGTATTAACTCCTGAGGTTAATGAAAGGTTCCTAACTAGCTATTTTTTTCAATCCTCATCTCCTTTGTAGATATTCCCTGACCCATCAGACTTTGACCGCTGCTGTAAGCTCAAAGATCGCCTGCCGTCCATCGTGGTTGAGCCAACGGATGGAGAAGTCGAGAGCGGAGAGCTTCGCTGGCCTCCAGAGGAGTTCCTGGTCAGTGAAGAAGAGGAGGATGATGACGACGAAGAGGAGGAGGAGGAGCATAATAACAGCAGCATCCAAAACGGACAGCCCATGCAGAATTCTCAGCACTAGAGGCCGTACTGCAGCACCCATACCCTTCTTGTTCTGGTTCTTTCTAAATCGACTCTCCCTCTCACACACGGGTTGCACCTCCACCTCACACTCCAGACTCGACTGACAGACGCACTCAGTGTCTTGCGATGCCATCTCGTTGCCCTCAACACCAAAGCATCACTCCCACAAAAGAAGCAATACACACATGTGCACACACACTTTCTCACACAGTAATTTATCCTCCTGGACTTCACATCCACCCAAACAGACTTGAAAAGACTAGACACGCACACGCCTAACCTGCACCCACTTCCTACCATGCCTACCACTGTGTGTGTCTGGGCCCAGGACGGATGTCCCATTGGACAGCGGCAGCTCAGTGCTCCATGGACAGGTCTCACACTGCAGGAGGTGACTACTGCTTTGTACTCTACTCCAAAATGGCTGGCGTCATGACCCCAGAGGCTTTATACTTGCATACAGAACTATTGTGGTACCCGTGGGGATTACTGTCCACAGCACACTGTCCACACCCATGTTTCAGTTTCTGGATTGATATGTTGATTATTGTGATTGCCACTGCTGTCCATAGGTTTGTCTGTTTGTGGGAAGTGAAAGTTTTGTGATTTTTGTCTGTTTTCTGAGAAGTGGGTATTTTGTGCAAAACATTGCTGGGATTTTTTTGTTTTGTTTCTGTCACAGGATTTGTCTAAATTATATTTTTGTGATCTTGTTAGCATTTACAATAAAAAAGGAAACATGGAATCATTTTAGAGAAGTAAGAAGAAAGTGGGGGGGTGGCAGTTTGTCATCGTGACAAACTGTAAATGATAAAGCAAACAGGGTATCGTTCAAAAGGAGAGTTGAACAAGAATGGGAAATTGTATTTTTTTTTTTCATGAAAAAGCAATGTGTACAGCCCCAATGAAGGATATGTAAATATTTTTTTTTCTTCATGTATAAACAGAAGACAGATGGAGAATCGCTCTGAGCTGTACACACCTGAACTGAAGCTGTCTTTCCTGGGGTTCCGGTTCTTTTTGAAAACAGCCATCCATTTGACATTACAAAGTTCAGGTCACGGGGAATTCACACTGCAGGAAAGAGTTCACAAACAAGGATACAGGCAAAGTCTGCAATCGTATTACTCTGCACTCCACTTACAAGTTCAACGATAGTCATGTTTGCCAAATCATATTTGCTCTAGTTGTAATGTCGTTTAACTCACCCGTATTGCAGTTCTTAAAAGTGTGTTGTTTTTTTTGTTTTTACTCCTTTTTTCAAATGGCAAATTATTTGTTGTTTAAAAAAATGTCAATGTCAATATGTGGAAAAGATAACAGTGCACAGAATCTGAAATACTGTTGTACAAGCATGGCAGATGTACTATGTCTCTGTTATTGTTATTTCTCATTTAAGTGGCATTAGGGCTGTGTACAGAACATCTCTCTTTCCTCCTGTCACCCACAGGTCCCACATTGTTTTTGTAAAGCTCAGGGAGATTAGCCGCCATCTTTCTGTTTTTTTGTTTTTTTTGTTTTTTTTTTTGTTTTGTTTTGTATTTAGACCACTTTTCTCTGTGACAATTACAGAGGCTGTAAATAAACATTTGAATTTGCTATCCAGCTGTGACTGCTCTGAGAATAATTGACTATGAAGAGTTACTGCCATTTTTATGGTGAAGTGAGATGAAGTAAATGAGTGTTTTACAAGGGTGATCCTCCAGTGCATTTTAAATTTGTGTTTCCAAGAGACTTTGCTTTTGTGTTTACTTTCATTTTCCTTCAAGTAAACCCCCTCCTCCACATACAGCTCCTTTCCCCACTCACTTCACCTGCAGTGGTTAGACAAAAAAACAGTATTACTTCCTGCACAGCAACTCTCACACAGAATCTCTCTACGAATGCAGATGCATGTATCAAAAACGTGTATATATAGAAGCGAGAGCAGGCCACATGCAACTTCCTGTCTTCAACTCACACAAATGAGCACAGTCTCACTCGTCGTTGCAACAAAATCTTATTACTTCCCTTAGCAGCTCTAATTTCTACATACTTTAAGAATGCATCTTTAAAATATAAAATGAAGCCATTCGGCAATATGGAGAACAGTGGTTTCACCTCTTTTAGAGCCTTTACAATTACAGAAGTATTAAAGATAGTAGTGTGTATAAAAGGCTGTGGAAGCAGCTCCTCACGCTCTACCCATAAACATTCACCACAGTGATGCAAGACTAATAAAATGTGGTTGAGTGGAAAAGCTCTAATGGGGAACTGAGGGATTTTACAGGAATAAACAGAAGGCTTCTTGATCACTGTTACAATGGTAACCTCTCAGGTGATTTGCTGCTATGTGCTATATTAGTGACCCACTAGGTCAAGTTTGATTGCCCAATGCTGGGAATAGTGCATCAGAGTTGCTGTGGTAGGGCCTTTGAGGGCCAAGGGCCCCATAGATTGGCCAAGGTGGTACTTTCATGGGCCTTATGGTCACTTCCTGGAAGGAGAACAATGAACTGACATTCTATCCTGCTTCCTTCTTCCTGGAAAAACTGGAGCATGAAAAGTTATTAATACCACCCCCCACCCCCCAGCTGATAATGGTGGTCAGCAGCGGTGAGTGAACATGGCCCGGAGAGCTTGTGGCCTCTTCTGAATAGACTAGAAAATGAATGTCTTTTGTCCCTTTCTCAACAACTGTCCCCTTGATCTGAGTGGAAAAAGTTGTGAGATCATGGAAAGCAGAAGTCACAACTAGTTAGGAAAGGACAGATTACAGTCCTTAGAGAGACTGACCGAAATCGCATCCAGCTACGCAATAACGTGACGTCAGCCTGAAACCTCTGAACTCTGTTTCGTCTTTCAGTTTTAATAAAGAAAAGCCCTGTATTTTTCAGGCTAAAGGAATTATGACAGAAAGTCCCGGAGCAACATCTCTTGGCATTTAAACATTTTAAGCAGCTCGTATATTCAGCTCTTCTTCTTCAGCTACTTCTCAGCCTTTGCATCTGAAGACTTTTGAACTGTAACCACCAGTTAAAATGAATTTAAAATGTTCACAAGGATTCAACATTTTTACATCTGTGAAACAATTATGTTTCACCTGTGTTATCTATAACCTCTCAATTCCCACAATTTTAGCCTAGATTATAAAGGCCCTGAAAAAACAGTTTCCTCATTGACCTTCTTTCTATGCATAATGGGATTTGATTGGAGTTTGACATCAACATAATCAGAAAATCAACCAAACAGTCCTGGTACAGCAGGTTAGCTGAGTTTTTGAGTGTTGTTTTCCTAACGAGAGTTAGATGACATGTTTGATAAACTCTGACATATGAAAACAAAGAACTTGCTTGCAGCTAGTTGTCGTAGTTTTGCACAGAAGTTGCATGTGCAACTGCTTGTCAGAGTTTATGCTGTCATGTGACAGCATCCATCAATGGTAACAAAATTCACATCCAAAGCTCACAACCATATTATCTTGATTGTCTTTACATAAACCACTGAGATCAGATAGTATCAGTAAAGCTAACCATCCTCTGGCTCTGGCTTTACATTTACCATACTGACTTCTTATGTAATTCTCTGCAGGAATGTGAATAAGCATTATTTCCCAGCATATTTTTCCTTCATTTGAAATGTGACTGTTGCTGAATTTGTTGTGGCAAGTTTTTTTTAAGTTACTTACACTGTGTACAAGAAAGATTTTAATCACTTTATCTCACGTGTAAAAGTATTTGGGTTTTTTTTAGCCTGTACACTTGCCAGTTAACTGCCCTGCTGGTTGTCAGAAGTGACAGCTTTCATTCTGCAGCCTGCAAAGATGAGTGGGCACTCGGTGTGACACAGGGAAACGGAGACCGTCTCGCACACCACCCTTGGCGTGAGACACAGTATCCTTAAATGTGTTGCGAGAGCGTGTGTGCCTCGCTGTGTATTAAAACTGTTGTCAGAGTCCTCTGAGTGAAGTCACTGATAGCTCTTCTAGCTCATTCTTGGAATTCTTTCCAATGGAAACAATCCCATCGCTGATCCCAGTGTGTCGGTAGAGTCTGACCTGCCAACCCCTGAATTCTCCCTGACTCCCAACTATAGTCCACATTAACACTGTTTCTCTGTCACTCCTCCTCACATAAACTCACACCAACCCCTTCATGTACCCATAACATAACCCCTCCCCCTCCTGTCTTGTCTGTCAGGAGGAGAAAAATAATGCTTATCCGATGAACTCTTTTTCCACTCCCTCCCCTCGTTTTACTTTTTGCTCCAACATAGTTGTTTTCTTGTTCTTTCTATTTTTCGCCGTCCCAGACTTTTATCCCATTCTGTTGTTTCAGCAAGTTTCCCATACTTACATGACAGTAGAAATGTACTCTGCATTCCCACAGAGCAGGTTATGTAATTTAAGTTAACATTTTATTACAAACAGTGCCCCTGCTCCTATAACCTTGCTATTTTAGCACTGCAACCTTACTGTATAAGCCACCAAGGTTTACTCTGTGTGCATGCATAACTGTCTGTCTGTGTGTTTGTGCAAAGCATGCAAACGAGTGCGTGTGCTTGGAGGTTTTATGTATAACCGTATCTGTTATTATGAGTGCCATGTGCGTAAGGGAAAGATTCTTTTCCCATGGTTCCTCAAGTGTGAGAAGAAAGTAGAGCTCTCAGGACATGAAGCAAAAACCCTGCTAGTTATTTATAACCTGTCTGGAGACAGCCCACCAACCGTAGACACATATCTGGCACTGTCAACAAGAGAAGAGCTAGAATAAGACATGCTGAGAGGCATACAACAAGGAGGGGAGGATTAAAAGGTGAAGGAGTCAGGAAAGGAAAAATGAGGATGTTGAGGAGGTGGAGCACAAAGAACACCTTCGATGTAACATGGGTCAATCACAGATTAAACAGAGATTGTCTCTCTTGGTGGCCAACTTAGGTAAGCATTGGTGAGATGAGATTAAAATGCAGCCATAGCGAAAGTGACAGTCTGGAACTTGCCTGGTGTCACCATGCCCTCATAATGTTCTTTCCCAAATGACATTACAAACAACATGCACGGAAAAAGTTGCATGAGAGCTCTGGAAGTCAGCAAGGCAAATCATTTTGTTGTACTGCGTCCTTTCCCTGAATATATTTGACATTTGAAAACCCCACAGCGCCTTGTGATACACGGGTCCAGAAAAGAGGACCACAGAGTAGTGATTGCTATTCAAAACAAAGCCTCCACAGCTTCACAATTAATCAGAGCCAAGCACACTCTGCCAAACTGCTCTCTGTACCTGCACGTCTGCACACCAGGCTTTGAAGACATAATGCAACTGCTGGACTCACAACTAATAGCACATATTTGGATGGATGAGTCTGAGCACCCTGGAACTCATTCTCTATTTAACAGGGTGACGTAAGGTGCGTCACCATCTCATCCTCGAGCTTTTATAGCTTTGATCAATACAAGTCTTCAGGCGTCCACATTATACTGTACTTTTGTGTGTTAACGTGCTAAGCCACAGGCTGCTGCTCTTCCATAGGCTGTTGTTGATATAAATAGACAGCCTATGGCCTTGCTGCTCTACCCCTCATTGCCTCGAGATGAGGGTGGAAAAAGGGAAGAAACAGAGAGGGCGGTCAGGATCAGAGACACAGATGGAGATAAATTGGGAGATTAGGATGCAAAACTGGAGTTAGCAGCAAAAAAAGACAGGAATGTCATGTGCTGTAACAAGTGTGAGGGTGATCAACGTGAGGAGGAAGTGAAGTGAAAGAGAAGAAGACTCAAGCTAAATCATCCATGCCCCCTCTTTGAACTACCAAAAAAAGCACACAAGGTCATTAGAGGCAAGAATGTTTAAAAAAGCAAACTAGATGAGTTCTTTTTTCCAATAAAGCCTTGTTAGAGTGCTATCAATAGACCCTATTCAAAATAAACCAAAACACAGTGTACAATGCCCGAAAAAAGTCACTCGCTAAAATGGACTTACATAAGTGGAACGGCATGTCTAACATGAATTAATGTCTCTGTGGTCTCTGCATTTATCTAGTAAATTGATCCAAACCTTTGTTGTAAAACAAGGTGCATTTAACTTGGCGTACCTCCCGCGTCGTCTTTATCAAGAAAACATGAACATTAAAATGACTGTGATTCTTAGCAGAGGGCTTAGATATTTGGAATTCTTAAAGGGAATATGATTAGGAGTGCCCGATCATATTGCTTCTGTTAAATAAGCTCGGACAGGCGTCATTAATCATGTGGATATGCTTCTCTTTTGAAGGTGAGTTGGCACCAAACGGTAAAAAAAAAAAAAAAAAAAAAAAAATGAGAGCTTGTTTCAAAGCAAAGTTTTTCCGTTCCCCTCTGAAGTGATGCGTTGACCCTTGAGAAGTTTATACTGATAAAGCTATATAGTTCACTCAGTCTCTCAGATAAAGTGCATGCCATAGGGAGCAGGTCATGGAAAAGTCTTGAGTTTGACTAAGTGCACTCTCTCTTTTACCCTGTCTGTCACTCCTTCTCTACCTCACCCGCCACACACACACACATGCATACACACAAGAGAGTACATGCTTGGACACACTCAGACACATTGACCAATCTACGCACTCACACATCACTGAATGCTGAGGTAATTTGTAACAGTAGAACAGCTCATAACTGTGGGTAAAAGAAACAAATGACACATGCTGGGATTTACACTACTTTAAAAGGCTATGTTGGGGGACTCAAGTCAAGAAGTTTATCGTCAATACCATGTCTGAGATTTGAATGAGTCCTGACATATTATTAACACAGAGTAGGAACACGGCAACGTGAACTCCAGAGGACAAATGAGCACAAAAGTAGTTAGGGAAGATTGTAATGAATTATATACCTGTCAGCGTTTACAGATATTCAGGCCACTAAAATGGGTAAACTTCCTGAAATGAAGTGGGCAGACTCTGTTAACACAATGTGAAGCCGGCTGCTTATTCACTCTTTAAACCAAAGAGTATAATTGATGAACTTCTTCTCAGTGGAGGGTCCTAGACTTGTCTTGTTCATTGTTAACCTGCATTAATGGTTAAAGGGATAGTGTTTTATTGGTTAATTGGATAAATTACTAAAATTATATATTTTAAATTCCACTGCATTTATCCAGAAGTTATAGTTGCAGTTCACTCACAGTATATCATGAAGATTTTCATTGAAGATTTAACTTCCCAGCAGTGCTAAGTTGTTGAAAGCTGTAGTGGCACCATCTCCATCAGCTACAGTGCTGCTCAGCCATTAATGCATTAATGTAATATCAATAATCAAATAATATGATAAAACTGAAATGATCCATGCTTTTCGCCCCAGTTGTCTCCCTCCTACACTTTATGTATAGTGATATTTTACTATAATGACACACACACACACACACACACACACACACATTGGCAAATTAAGCTGCTCACGCTGTGTGCATTTTCAACTTGCACAAACAGCGCCTCCTGTTGGCGTCTGGTGGAAAGGGCAGGTGAGAGGTGACAAGTTGAGAGGTCGTGTTAGCTAAACGACAAGGCGGCTACACTTATTGCTGCAGTTAATGCTAAGTAAATGCGCCTAAAGAAAGCGAAATTGCCGCGGCGAACTGGGCTAATATTTCGCAAAGGACGTCGGTGTCAACGTCGGGCGACGTTTGGCAACGTCAGTTGTTGATAAGCTTCGGTAGTTATCGGACGTTAGCAAGCTGCTAGTTAGCTTGCTAAGTTGCTATGTCGCAACCGAGTGTTTGGACTCACTGGAGCTAATGCAGCTAGCTCATCTCAAACAAACTTTGATTTCGGAGGAAAAACGCGAAAGGTGGGTATGTTGTCATCCAACAATGTAAAGTAACTGTGGCCGGTGCTTTAGCAACATGAGCAAGATGTCGTCGGCTAACATGTGCCTTATCTTAACCTTAGATGTGGCTTGCGAGATTAACGTTCACGTTGTTGTTGTGTCAGCCTGGTTGTTACTGTAATAGCAATTACCGGAGATATAACCTGTACTGCACCCATCGGTTACACCACAGTAAACCGTCCTGCCTGCCCTTTTTCCCCCCTCGTTAGCATAAAAGGTAAACGCTATTTGCTGTCAGCACAACTTTATGATTGAGTGATGCAAAGTTTCCAAGTTATAGCACAGGGTTGGTACGATTTGTTAATGCTGCTTTAAGCTGTCTATGACTAATGAAACTGGGTGGGTACTTACTGTCATAACGTTAGGGCATGTTGTCTTAACATTAGCCTTGCGTGCTGCCATGCAGTCGTATCTCACCGTTATATTTAGATCTGTCGCTTATTTGCATGCAAGGCAAGGTGAAGTAATTATTTACGAAGCAACATGCAAACTGAAGGGATGATTATTGACAGACAGGATGTGGCATATCTCTGTTTGTGTAACGACTTAGCTTAAAGTTAAACTTTGGCTAACTCGTGTTGACTGGCTGGTTAAAGTCCTTGATCTTTCTTTGCTCCACCTACATAATGGAAAATGGGTGGACGGTAAATAATTGTAGTATATTAGCTCCTTCTTGATTAGATTGCATCCGTAAGGCGTGGCCCATTCAGTCCACGTTGAATCATTGAATTCATTGACCTGGTAGACGGTGAGGGTCTATGATGCATTCATTGGTGTGAACCTTGATCCCAAAATCCCTGCTCAGCCTTCTTTGGCTTTTGGTGCCAATTCAGACAATGCACTTTAATAATCCCAGAATATATGTCACAGAGTATATGATTTTTCATTAACCTAAAAAGACTTGTTTAGATTGCATTAATGTTAGCAAATTAACGAAAGCTGATTACCTTCCCTCCGTCATCAAAGTTTTAACCAGCTTTAGAAATTGTGCTTATAAAACCTAAACCAATTGATAATCAAAAGTTGTTGTAGATGAACTGAATAATTGCGGTATTGTTGCAGCTTTAGGTATGTCTCATTCAAGAAGGTTAAAAAAATCAAATCGGTTTGTGAATGTTGGGCCATAACAAGTTGGACAACTGTACTGTTCTGAAGGAGACTGTGGTCTCTCCAAGTGCCAACAAACACACCTGAACTTGCAGTTTAATCATCTGTTTCATCCATCCTCTCCCTCCATTTGTCTTTAAAACACACATACACAAACACACCACTTAAGCACACTGTTTAGCCTAGACATGCTTGACCTCTTTGCTCTGCCTTTCTCTGTTGGGATGTCTGGTCTTGGCTCAAAGTGAGGAATGCGAAACGATTGCCAGAGAATTCAGACTTGGACTATGAGGAGTATGCCGTGCATTGCCTGTGGTGGTGTGTTTGGGGAAGTGCTTTCAGGATCATTACTATGGTGATTAAATAAATGTTAAACCAGCCCAGATGGAGGGAACTAAATCAAACTCACAAGGGGTACTAGCCTTGGAGTATGAAAACAAAGCGTTTGTGTGGATGCCTGACATAATTAGTGGTAGGTCCCTGGTGCCCTTGTCAAGCAGGAAACAAACATGTTTATTTAGGACTTTAATGTTCATACTTCCATTCACTTCTCACAGCTCTTCTTCCAGGTGTGTCATGTCTCTGTGCTGCATGTATGAATCGGCTTACTTGATTGTTCCAGCAGCCACCCAAGGGTGTGTTTTTTTTTTTTTACTGTGTGTGGGGACATAGCCTAATTGTGGCAACTGTGCTGAGCAAGCCTGTTTCCTCACCTCTGTTGTGCCTCACATTTTCCGTTGTTAAAGCCAGTAACCCTTAAACCCTTATTGCCAGTGTAATCATGCACGCAAACACACTTGCATTTTTAAATGCACCTTCAGCCACTTTCCCTGCCGCCGTGAGATTTGCTGCGTCATGGTGCCGCAGAGGTTGTCAACGAGTGCAAGATGATAGGTGTGTTGGGGGCAGGTAGTCTGAACCAAAGGCCTGCGCAATCATAATAGTAATTGAGGTAGAAAGGTGTGAACCGCAGTTCATATCAGAGAAGAAAACACCTGCTGGATGAAATGGCTCCTTGCAGCGTCAGCTCAGACTCTCTGCGTCAGCAAGGCCAGGATGTAATTAGATCAAGACTCACTGCTCTTCCCCTTTTAACCTTTACCTCAGAGGACTGGTTTGTAATCAACTGGTTCTTTATTAGTGAATCTTAACTGTATTTCTAGGTTGTTAAAAAAAAAAAAAAAGGTTGCATTTTTGACACATTTTGTTTGAACATCTATTTCATTTCTTTTTCATATAGTCACATGCACTAGATCCAGATGCAACTTGCATAAATAGACAAAGTCTGTTCAAGTGTATTTAAGTGTGACATTTGACTGACTTGCTCAAGGGCAGTTTAACCACTAAGAGATTGTTATTCAACCCTTGTACCAGATTTTAATGATGTGCTGTGACTAAAATATGTTTAGATCTTTTCTGTTTGCCTGTCTGTATGGATACTTTTGAAAGACCCTGCACACTTTGCAGGTTTTACATTATTACATACTGGGTTTGGTGGAGCTGTACTAGAAACTACATGGGGGTCACCAAAGTCTGTGTACTATTCACACACACAACAAAGCAGGTGCAATAAGATTAACAGGACAGTGGGGGAGATGTCAGTCAAGCACACAGTAAGTTATAACTCCACTGTCAAGCGCACCGCAGTTATGTAGGGATTTTCACCAGAGACATATTCCACACGTGTTACATTACCATTGGAAGCTGAAGTGGTCAGCACTGATGTCATTGAAATGACCAGGCATCCTCAGTGCTATGTCCAGAAGAGCCCCTTTAAACTGATCTGATATGTCATGGACAATTGAAGGTCCTGTTACCTGGTTTGCAGTTTCAGGAGTATTACAGGATGACTTCACTTCCCTCATAGATCTAATAACCAGGAATTATTTCTGCTATGTTGCAGCTACTGTTACAAAACTCGCTTAAGCAATGCTCTGTCTACTTAAACACTTTCCATTGACATTCATCTGTGGCAATGTGGTTGTCTGAGTTTGTGTGTATCAGTTGATGTCTCAGCATTTTTTATATTGCTTAGTCATGCTTACACCAGTGTGAATGATAAGTGGTTTACAGGCTTGTAATCAATCATTTGGGTAATTATCTAACTAAGATTGTTATCAGATATTTTATGTCTCTATCAAAGCACAATAAAGTTCATTAGTTCAGTTATACCTTCATAATTTTATCATGTAGTTTTTAGTTTCACTCCTAGTGACAGGGTTGCTGACACTCACAGATAGCTGCTATAGTTTTTAGTATTCTTCCACCACAGGAATAAGGTGCAGGTTTTGTTATATTTTTTGATTTATTTTAACTTGCCAAGCCGTGCGAAAGCCCAGTTGTTATTTAAATGAACACAACTAATTAGAAAAGCTAGTCATATTGCAAATGTACATCCTGAGTTAATCTATAAGGGTACTTGCCAGTATCAAAATACTTCCTGTAGTCTTGACGAATTTGGATGAAACCCTTTATCCTACTAATAGGGCAGAATAATGAAGATTACACCAGTGTACAGACTGTACGTTCAGGAAATCATTTCAAAACCACAGCCACACTTGATTTAGTGACCGTGCACCCACGATTTGTTACCCACAGTCAGAAAGGTTCTATTTACATTCCACACCAGGAATGTCTGCCCTGGATTTTCCACTGTTTGTGGGAAAATATGTCAGAAGAACAACAGAACAGCAGGCTTTGCTATTGATGAGAGTGTTGATAATCCTGTTTGTTTCATGTTACAGGGTTGCTCCACTTCAGCTCCTTTCCATAGTGGAGATACATGTCACGAGTAAATTCCATAAACATCATCAGTTTTTCCCCCTCTCTTAATACAGCAGCTTCAGCTCAGGCTTTGACGGCTTAAGACTGTTTCATTTATCAAGCTGTGACTTATTTTCTAGCTGATCTTGTCTCATTCATCTCTCCACAGATGGCTGTGTCGGTGCGTGGCCTGTACTTTGTGATTACCCTGTTTTTGGGTAGCTTCTTTGGAAGCATCGTCATGCTGGGTCCAGTTTTGCCCCTGATGCTGCTGTCTCCTGCTTGGTACCGCTGGATCACCGATCGCATCGTTGCCACCTGGCTCACCCTGCCTGTGGTCTGTACACCAGCCTAGCCTTTACTTAGCTACCTATCTGTGTGTGTGCCAAATGCTCTTAAGCTACCTGTGTTTAACACGGTCACGATAATCTGAGTCACCGGTGTCTTATTTATGCCTCCCTATTTAATCAGTTTTTATTTCTGTCAGAAGTACACTTCATTTATCCAGATGGCCTTGAGCTCAATTATGCAAATCTTGTTTACAGTGATCCCCAGCAATTGATTGCATTATTTATTTATTTTTGTCTGACTCTTTTCTCTCTCTCTTAAATTTCCCTTACCACCTTTCCTCTTCCCAGTCCCTCCTCTCTCCCTCTACACCCTTTTTAATATATCATTCTTTTCTCCCCTTGATCATGCACCTCTCAACTTATATCCTTAAACTCTCACCCTCGCTATTCTTTCCATTCTGTCTCTTGCACTTTGTCTCTTACCCTCCCCGCCCCTATCCTCTCTATAGTCCTTGCTAGAGCTGGTGTTTGGGGTGAAGGTGGTAATAACAGGTGATGGCTTCATTCCTGGTGAACGCAGTGTGATCATCATGAACCACCGTACGCGTCTGGACTGGATGTTCCTTTGGTGTTGCCTGCTCAGGTACAGCTACCTTCGTCTGGAGAAGATCTGCCTCAAGGCTGCCCTCAAGGCTGTGCCTGGCTTCGGTGGGTATACAGTAGGTGGCATACCTGTACACTCTGTCAAACTTGCACACCTCTGCATATAAGGTGCTTGGCACAGCTGTTCCTCAAAAGCATTAGTGCAGAGCTGAGTACTTTTTAAGAGCAGTAGGAGGGTTTCCAGAGGCAGATTGTTGCAGAACATAGGTACCCTAATGCAAAAGGCTCAGTCTCAGTTCTCATGAGGACATTTCCTGAGAAACATTTTTTTTCCTGACTGCTTTGTAAACTCTTGCAGAATCAGTTGCACATGAGAAGTAATCGATTACACATGTAAAGACTTTGAATGTATTTTCTAGGCTGGGCGATGCAGGTGGCCTGTTTTGTCTTTATTCAGCGTCGTTGGGAGAGTGACAAGAAACACTTGGAGAGCATGCTGGACTACTTCTGTGACATCAGAGAGCCTCTGCAGCTGCTGCTGTTCCCAGAGGGCACAGACCTCACTGGTGAGAAGTGACGAAGGCATCACTCCATCGATGGAGACAACAATTCGCCCACATCTCAGTTGTTTTCACAATGTCATGCCCACTGACTGGTTTCTCTAGCTCATTATGACCCTACACCTGTCTGATGCCTCTGCACTGACACTGTTACGCAAACACAAAGTGATAAGGCATAGCCAAATCCCTTGCCACACACCTGACACAGTCATGTGTGCAAGAATGCTCTGATCTTTCAATCCAAGCAATAGTGACACAGGTGTCCAAAGCTCTTTCGGATCACAATTAAGCCAGTCAAATTCCAGAGTAGCTGTTCTCAGGGAAGCTTAACTTCTCTTTACATATCATGATGTCATGCGGGGGTCCAGAGTAGTTACATCATAATTGGCCTGCAGCTTTAGGGCTTTAAAGACCCTTTCACTATGGATGTTGTATGTGTTTGTGTGTGCATGCGTCTGCGTTTAATCCTCTTAAACCTTTGCAGCCTAATTTGACGCAAGAAACAAGGATGTATACTGTATGTTGTGATGCCCAAAAGCACTTTATCCTGCTCCCTTATTTACTCCCTTATTCAAGAAACACAAATGCAGACCTCCATGTACAGGATCAGGTTCTGTGTGCACTTCAGACCCCTTTCAAATGAAACCCTTCTGAAGCTTGTGTGCATTGAGTGAGAGATTGTATAATAATGACAAGTTAGAGGCCTGATAAACGGGGGTCCTTCAATAGTTCTGTGCAATTGCAAGTCTGTCCAAAGGAGCTGCTTGTTGCATAATATGACTGATGAGTCATGATATAGTTTACACGTTCCAAAGGAATTAGTTGGTTCATAAACACTCATCTTTCCTGTGTTTATGTGTCCCTGTGGCTTATACAAATGTGTAAGCATTTGTCACAGGAGGATGTGTTTCATAAATGTGGTCATATCCCGTAACCAACACTGTTGTTGTTGTTATTATCATTATCATTACTACTGCATGTTAGGGTTAGGTCATACTAGTGTTACTGTGTCATTGTTAAATCTCTGTCTTCTGCAGAAAATACAAGAGCGAGGAGTGATGCTTTTGCTGCTCAGAACAGCCTGCCAAAATTTGAGTATGTGCTCCATCCCCGAACCACTGGATTCACCTTTATTGTGGACAGACTACGTAAAGGTGAGCCGCTTCTGAAATCATGAAATGTCTATATGAACCAAAACAATGGTCCACAAAATCTGCTGAAGATGTTATTGGTTGACAGCCAAACAGCAGATATGTCTATTTGCTCACTGTTCTCTAATAATTAGTATCATTTGGTTATGAGTAGGACACAAAGCCCGTCACTATTATAGAAGTGTTTTATCATCATAACCAAGTGACAATTACAAGCTGACATGATGCCTATAGTTTTTCCACTGATACTCTTTGTAGAAGAGGGATCATAAACGCTATTTTTCCAAGTGTCAGATGTATGTATCATCCTACTGCTAGCCATTACAACACCCTTCAGATTCTCAGGTTTCCCTATGAGCTAATTCTGGCAGCCCTCCAGAGCTTCTTAAATACCACCTCTGGCCTTGTTGTCTCTAACCCCACCCACCCTGGATGCTGAGCATGGCACTAACTCTTTCAAGCAGGTGTTGTGAATCAGTGTGATGTCATCAGTCTTAACTAATTCTCTCCTCACTGCACCACTGACAGACGTGCTGTGCATGTTGCCTTTGTCCAAGTCCACGATGCCCCTCTGAGCTCTATTTTTACCATCATGGAGCTGAGCTGTGCAGGAGCAGGCGCTGGCAGGTGTCATCCTGTCCCCTTGATACCTCAGTGTATCCTCCCAGTGTGTTGTAAGGGCACTGTAGTTCACTGATGATGGTATAGAGCTCATGTTATAGGTCTGAAGGCAGAGAGGAATAAAGCTATACATTTTTTAAGTTGATAGTTCTGGAGTCTAAATCAGCTTCTGCTTTTCTAGATTGTATTGTATATTATGACTCATGAACTGGGCCCTCTCTATAGGAGAAAACCTTGATGCCGTCCATGATATCACAGTGGCCTATCCCAAGAACATCCCTCAGACAGAACGCCATCTCATCATGGGGCTTTTCCCCCGTGAGATCCACTTTGACGTCCGCCGCTACCCAGTGGCTTCACTGCCCTCCTCATCCTCAGACCTAGAGTCTTGGTGCCGAGAACGCTGGGCTGAGAAGGAGGTCCGTCTCCGTGACTTCTACTCAGGTCAGCCCCGTGGGTTCGACAGGGACGGTGTCGCACGAGTGCCACCTTGTAAGTCAGAGCTGCGAGTGGCTCTGATCAAGGCCGCCTCACTCCTCTACTGGAGCATCTTCATTGCTTTTTGCTTCACCGGCCTGTGGATGTGGGCTTCATTCAGGCTTTATTTCCTGGTAATGGTTGGAGTGTTTATGGCCCAGCAGAAGCTTGTTGGAGGGCTGGAGCTGTTGGAGTTGTCCTGCCATCGATACTGGAAGTCCATGGCTTCTGATGTGGGAGAGAAGAAAAAGGTGCTGGATGGGAAGATGCAGTGAATGTGAAGAGAGGGCTTACGGGACAGTGACATGATTCCACCTGTTCTCAGCAAGGACACTGAGGATTGTATTGTCTTGGCCTGCTCAGTCCAGAGGGCTGGAGGATCCCTTAGAGGGACCCAGTGCTCCATGCCTTAGAAAGGGAGTAGTAAGTGCACCTCCTATGCATGGCTTCAGTGGAGAGTTTACCTTTCTGTTGAAGAAAAAAAGAGGAATGTTATGTGCATTTATATCTGTGTTGGGTTCAAGGAATTCATCGTACATGACATGTCAACTGCCCTGTATTTCTCTTTGTGTATAATCACTGTTAATTAGCTTGCTTCTGTTTTATGTTGTTGGTGGTAGGGTCGTTTGTTGAGAACATCACTGTGGACATGAAACAATACTGTTAGTATTTTTTTTATACTGTAGCCATGTCCTTGAAGTTGGTTTTATTGTATGCTATGTTGCCCTTTGTTTTATATCAGTGTCATAAATTATGGAGCAGAGCCATAGTACAGACCACCTGTACATATGATGACTTGACTCTAACCAGTTTTCAAATCAGCACTGTAGTTACCTGGATTATTATAGTTGGCTGGATTAGACAAATGGAATTAGTCAAATGAATCAGTTTCCATTGATAGTCTCCAGCAAGGAGAAAAAAAAGACAAATATAATTCCCAGAGAATTATTAAGGAGTATACAGGTATATATGTACCACTGTTTACCTTTAATGGGTATAATTACCCTTTTATACAAACTGGGGAATGAAGTTTCCCACTTAGTCCTTAGAGATAACTTGTGTGATGCTGTTTTACTGTAAACATACATTATGTTATTCTGCTTGTTTGCTCAAGTAGCTTTTGCACATACAAGCCAAAGGTGAGAAAAGCAGACGTGATGTAAAGTAAGGCAACCAAACCGAATGTAGTCTGTCTTGCCAGGAAAGGGCAGCTTCACCAACCATTAGCAAGGTTGTCTGCAGGTATCTGGAGATGACACTTGTAATCATCAACTCATCAAGGTCAAAGATCTTTCTTTGGATAACTGTAGAAGCAGATGAGCTTGTGCCCTTTATGGCAATGAAGGGATGCCTTGCAGAGAGGCAGGATGTGGGTGGTGCAGAGGTGGAAGAATGTCCTGTTGGGACAACATTACCCTTCGATGTGCAGGGTGGCACAGAGGACCAGACTTGGAGTGGAAAACTGGCGCTGGACTCGACCTAATCCAAAAAAGCCCTGTAATGCCCACCTCTGCCTGTGTCACTCTAGAGGACTGGCATTGATGCACCTGCTAAACTCAATTAGCAAGTGACAGCTGAGAAAGCTTCTCCAATTGTGCCAAAAAAGGACAGAAATGGAAACGAGATTGGAGTGGCGCTTCAACCACACTTTTGGCCACTGTCTCTCTTTACCACTAAGCTCAATACCTTTTCAAACCACGTTAATTCTGGGAGTCAGGGAATATTCGTGTCTTTGGACAATCTCTAGCAGTTTCAGTAACACTGTGCAGTGTGTGATCTAGCTGTCCACCTCAAAGCCTGTTCTGTGAGATAAATGTCTTTCATGGTCAACCACACAGTAGTAAGGTGACTGTAGCATTTTTCTTGTTTATATGAATCTGCAGCTCCTGTAGTTAAAAGTGTAGAAGGGGCTGTTTCCAGTCACTGTGATCAGCTGTGTTAACAGTCTTATCATCAGCATGTTGTAGTTTACAAAACCTGATACTATCTCCATTTTCCTCATCTGAAACTCCTGAACCAGCTACAATCTCTGTGTATTACTCTTCACTCGTGCTGTTTTGTGTTGCTCATTTTACAATCACTTGCCGATGCTGGACCTCTTAAAAGTCACTGTCCTCAGGTAAACACAGTGGACACTGTTATAAGTCAGTCTCTTAAAACGAAGAAATATATATCTGAATAAATATACTATATCAACTCATTTATGTTTCCAGATGTTTTTCCTTCAAATTGTATGGCTAAATGACCTCTTTGCTCTTTGCGTAAAGGTTCTCATTAGACTTGACGGCGTCATCAGTTTGAAATGTCACTTACCCAGCCGATATCAGTGTGACAGTATTCCATTGCATAGGAAATGTGACAGGTTTTTCTTGTTTGAGTTCATTCATCATTCCACTCACGTAGAGCAACACCCCCATTACTTCGTGATATGTTTTCACACTGACATTTTTAGTTGCTGCAGGGCGTCTTGTGCGTTGTCTCGGCAGTGCTTTAATCTAAAATGCACTGTAACAATCACCACACTGCAGTGAATGAGTCAACAAGACCTTCAATGCTTGTGTTACACAACACTGAGGCTATAGTTTGCCTTGTCTGTTTTGTACACACACACAAACACATACATTCTAGTCTACCATAGACAACTAAAAAGGTCAGGAGCTTTGAAGGTGAAGTGCAGTCGCCATAGTAACTAATGTTGACTCCCCTGTATCCTAGCAACCGGATGTGGAGTGATGTCAATGGAAAGCATGCTATTTTCTCCTGCTGACAGAATGATGTCACTCCTTTGTGTGTGTGTCTGTGAGAGAGCGGGAGAGATGGAGTGGTGGAAAGAGAGAAGTTTATTTCTATATTCTATATCGCTTCACTCCTGAGGGGATAAGGGAGGGGGTGATGCTGCTGACATCCCGCAGAATAAAAGAAAGACAAAAGGCGAGGATAAACTAAAATAGCTGTCCTGGGATGATGAATCATGGGGCAATTAAGGGTGCAATTAAACTCCCTCCTGTTCTTTTTTTTTTTGGTTTCATCTCCCCCCTCTCAAATCATCCTCTGTGTATGAATTTAACTTCATATTTGTCCTGATCGGCTTGTGACAGTGGGTGGAAGGAAGATGGATGATACACACAGGCTCCATCATTCTGGATGAGACACAGGAGAGCATCACTTCATAGTGCGTCTTTTTTCCCATATTATTAGATTTTCCTACAACACTGACTGTCTCAGTAACAGAGTGTAAAGGAGCCTGAGGTTAAAGTCTTTAGAGAACCGCGGTGTTGTCCCAGGTCCTGCCTCAGAGCATTGTGGGAGTCTCTGAGGGCTAGTGGAAAAATAGCTCTTGCTGTGAACACACACACTCGCATTAAGACTATGTCACATTTAGATTTGCACCATGTCTTTCCAATTGCATGCACGCAGACTAATAGGATCAACAAGGTAGTGTAATTATCCTTATCTAGCCAGATGGCTTTTTCAATAAAGACCGCAGACAATCCTGAGGTTACGCAGGGACAAAGTCAAAGACGACCATGAATTATAAAGCAGCACAGTCAGTTCTCTGGAGATGAAGCCTCCTTTTTGCCTCTAGTCATGTCCAGCATTTAAATGGCAATAGGTATTCTCATAAAAACATCAGTCCTCTCAATCCATTAATGCTTTAGATGCCCTCAGAAGAAAGGGAGAAAACAAACAACTGCAGTGGATGCAAAAATAGACCAGAACAGTTTGTTGTGTTCATCGACCTAATTAATATTTGTACCGGGTAAAGTTTAGCGCTGTGTGTTCAGTGCAGGACACCTCCAGGAGTGGCCGCAGGAAAGCAGACCTGTTGTTGATTCCACCACTGTGACACAGACTCGCACAGATATACCAACAAGGAAGCCCTCCAATGGGATCAGAGCTATAAATAACTCTACAGCAGCACTGCAACATTAGTGGGTGGATTAGGGCTGAATCGTCACTGCCTATTTATAAACCAAAATGCAGTCAAACCTCTGCATCGTGGATGATTCACAGTGAGTGTTGGATAGGTGGGATGAAACAGGATTTAGAGTGGAGATGTGGTATGTTGGTCACAAATGTTTCCTTTTTTCCCTTTCACACTTTGTCCTGACAACTCATTCAGTGTTTGCCTATTTTGGGCATATACTTGATTTTAAATAATTCAGAGGATTTCATTCATTCTCTCTGTTCCAGGCAATGACATGGTGTATTTCTAGCCTGCAGTGAAGCTCCACAGACCATGCCAAGCAGGCTCATGTCATAGGCACAGGCAAGAGACTTAGCGTCATCCTGTTACTCAGTGAGCTGCTGACACCTAGAGGACATTGTCCTCCCTTCTTCCTACACAAATATGTCAATTTCCAAACACTGATCTTATTTGCCTTGAGCCATCATAGCTCCCACTAAGAAAAAAAGAAAATATCTTTTATCCTCTTAGGGGAGAGAATAATAATTGGCATGTGTTCAAAGACGTGTTCTTGATAAAAAATGACACACAAAGCTACAAAACAAGCACAATCACCACTGAATTATTTAACCCAGCGAGACTATATCTTTATTTAGAAATCACATCAGAGAAAATCTTTCTGTGACCAATACAAGAAAACATTTTCTTCAAACCTCCCATCAGGAAATATACAATAAGATAAATGTCAATAAAATAACAATAATAAAGTAAAGTAAAGCAAATAAAAACAGTTGGCCTATCAATATAATGCTAAAAGTGAACAATATATGATAACTATATTCTGTCATGGCCATTGACTATACACTGCACTGACCCGGGGATATGGATGGTGTCAGTGTCCTGAATATATTAAATTTTTTTTTTTTTTCTAGAAATGACAACTCGCATGTCTGTTTCACATGACCTTGTGAAGGCACGCGAAAACATTGACAGCGTCACTTGTGAAGGCTGATAACGCCTGCAGGCATCATTCACCCGCTGAAATGGCACAATGTTACACCAGGGCCATGATATTGGGCAATGACCCAATCTAAAAATAACCTCAAATGTCATGAAAACTCAGATTTTTTCTTTTAAACAATTTTACATTTTGAAATCTTCACTGACAATATAAAATAAAGGCTCTGGCTTAGTCAGAGTCAGCCTTGACTTTGAAGACATATTACTCAATCAAAGCTTGTTCGGCTTTGCATTGTAAGGAACAAGTCATCTTATGACCAAATGTGCACTAAGCCCAGGATTATAGAAAGAGAAAGGGTCACTATCTCAGGAGTTATTTGACCCTAGGGGTCATGCTCAGCATTCAACTACTGGAATGAATTGACATGTAAAACAAATTAAAAAATCAGATTCAAGCTTGACTGAAACATATTTTTTGGTTTGTTGTCCTTTCCAACATTGTGCTGCGTTATAGAAATGACTGTTTGCTGTATCCCTGTTTGGCTGCAGTTGAAGTTATTCCTCTGAGAGCTCTGTTAGTTTGCCCCCCACTGTCACCCAGCTCATTTTAAATGCTTGTATTGACCCATCCTCTCATAATCCTGTCCTTAAGCCAGCAGGCAGCCAGAGAATGTCTCCATCATGCCTCAGACACATTCCTCCTCTGTCACATGGCTGGAAGGTACATGCTCCTGATAGATCACCGAAGTGACATGTTGCTCTTAACACGGCACACACACACAGGCACACGATCCATGGTATCAAATGCAGATTGGTAGAACTCAATAAAACTCTAGTAAGTTATTCTATGGTTTTCTTATGCCAAGGAGCTTGCTTCCATACTATGAACTGCAAGAATGGGACATTAAAGCCACTCTCTGTACATTTCTAAAATGTCATGTCAATCAAAGTAAATGTGAGCCAGATCTATAGAAAACTGCTATCGTCATCATCATCATCATCATCATCATCATCATCATCATCATCATCAAACACAACAATGAATACTTAAAATATGACATCAATCTGTGCGGTTCTTACGTTATCATTTGGATGAGAGCAGAGAGTTGAAACACAACTACATTCATTACACTTCTAGCAAATAAACAGTAACTGATACAGAAGTAACAACTATTATTGTCTTAATTATGTTCAGGGCTCACAACATGACATTTACACTGAGACCAAGTTCACAACACAGAAGCACAAGCCCCATGAAAGAAACATGTAGAGTGACATTTCCACTGGTTCGCTTGACACGGCAGTGTAGACTGGGCTGGTTGCTTTGCCCATGTGTGGATAATGAACAGACTCAACTCTACTGCCTCCTGTTATCTAAATAAACAAAACAACCAGATGCCTTTTTTTTTTTAGGTGATTGACCCTGTCTATTATCATGCATGTATTTAACTACCATACGAAAATGTGTGGAGCATGCCATGTGTAGTGATGATGAAAACTGTGTGCGACCGTGCATGAACACTTAAACACGTGAAGTTACAACTCCTAACACTGTAACAGTGTCCCCAGCTGTTCTGGGGAAGGGAAGAGAAGGGGGTAAGGGGGGTGGGGGGTGTACCCTGTGACACATATATCAGGGAGTATTTTGGGGGGAAGGCTATTCAACAAGAATAGATCCAGCAAACCAATCTTCTAATCAGCAGAGTTCTAGGGTCGTAGGCCAGAGACAGGGTGGGGATGTGTGGCGTGAAGGCAGAGCTTCACTGACCACTAAGTCTGCAGGTGGTGGTGTGCAGCACAGAGGCAAAGGGATAAAGGAGAAAGGAAAGGAGGACACAGGAGTGAGCCTTCCCTCATGAATGAATCCAATGTTAGGGGCTCATGAGTTGTCTGAAGGAACATGCTCCTCAAAGCCCTCACTCTCCCTAACCAGCGCCCTCTCCAGGATGACACGTCCCTCCTTGTAGCGCTGACTGTCCTCGGTAGCAAACTCATAGATCCAACCCAGCTTGCTGTTGCAGTTCTTGCAGCTGACGTCTCTCACCATGTGCCTGCCAGTGAGCATCACTCTGTCCTGAACCTCGCTGTACTGCAGATTCACCACCTGCACAGTTGAGACAAGCATGCACACAGGATTTCAAGCAGGGAATGAGATAATGAATTTGTGTATCCTGTCTTGATTTAGGAACCCCCCCCCCCCCCCTTTATACTGTACCTTATTGAAGAGGAAAGCTCTGCCTGTGGCTCCAGTGAAACGTGTTGAGATGAGCTCCGACCGATTAGTCAGGATGGTGTCACAGTTGGCACAGGAGAAGAGGCGTGTTCCACCAATGTGGTCCAAGAAGATACGTCCCATTGTCAAATCTCTCTCTGGGAGTGACTCAACTACGGCTAATGTGGGAGAAAACAAAACAGACAAACTATTTATTACTAACTAAAAGCAGAACTTAAAAATAAACAGTGGATAAGCAATGGACAACACTATACCCTAGAGCTGTATACCGTGCCAGTACACATTGTGAGCCATGGGAGACACTGCCAAACCTGTTTGAGGTGTTTGTGGGCCATGCTGTAAATAAATGTGCAGGATTGTTTCACCTTGTACTGTTCATTAGGAACAATGTAAGAGGTGCAAGGTCAAAAGTAACTGGCCTCTGATCGAGAAACTTATTTACGTTTCTGTTTAGTCTAGCTTTATTTTTGCTCCCCCTTTCTTCTGCACTTCAATTTGTGCTTCTGAAGGTTCGGTACATTTGTATGTATATTTACATCGATATGAATGAAGTAGCTTGATTTATCAGAAACATCAGATAGCCAAACCAGATATTCTAGTTGGCTTGTTTTTAGCAGTCTATATTTATCCCCAAAAAACAAAGTTTCAATCATGATAAATATCAACGTTGCCATATAAAACTACACATGCTGACTGACATGGGATACTTTATCTGTATTACTCCTTTCCTGCAAAACTACCATTGATATGGAGAATCTGGGCATATTTCAGTAACTTTTGATTTGAAAATGTCAAGTAAAACGCCTCAAATATTGTGCAGTCTGAATCTTTAGCATTGCTCCTGTCTTGCAGATGACCTTTTATCAGAGAATTGTGATGTTACGCATGTTTTCGTGGCTGTTTCAGTCGTTTTAATCTTATCATTAACAACTGATCAAGAGTTTGCCACAAATGCAGCAGTACTTTAAGTGCCAAACAGTCCAATTTGCACAATACCACAATTTTAAAAGTCTTATCTCAATAAAACAAACATTGTGAGCTCAGGTTGGCATTTCCTGACTCATATCCGGGGGTGCTGTTGTTACCTGCCGCTGCCACAGCACCTCTGATTTCAACAAGTACTTTTTTCTAGTGGCTGGTGTGTCCTGAGTGCTGTTGACTGTAGACAGCAGCTTTGAATGGTGCTTAAAATAAAAAGCCATTATGGCGAATGCAGACGAATACAGTCTGTTTAAAAAGACTAGCACTTTCTACTGAGTGATGCAAAGAAACACATTAGCTGGCTTTAATTGTGGTTCAGTGTAATTCGGCAGCGTGTCGTCGCACTGACTGAAGAAAGAGGAAGCTAACGTCAGGTTAGCCGCTGAGCTAACAGCGATAACGACAACAGGCTAGGAAGAAGAGAACAACAACAAAACGGGATAGTTCTGCTCCGCTCCGACCGACGCCTTCCTACCGTTTCACTGTCGTTCAAGTGGCACAAAATGTTCCACCAGCGACGATGTCACCGATATTAGAGGGATATTTTAATCTCGCATCTGTTGTTTGTGCCCGTCGTCGTCGTCGTCGTGGCTTTGTTGTTCTTTTTCAGCTGTTCCTGCCTGCGCTGTGGCTCTCAACGACTATCAACATCCGGTCGAGACGGTGCGTCCCCGCTCCACCAGGTGTCAGCAGAGCCGAGCTAAAGAATGACTACACCAACCAACCAAGAGTACCTGTGATGACAGGTAGGGTGACCAGCTTTATGCAGGCTCTCAGCTCCACCATACTTTTACCGTACATTACAGCCTGTACAGCACATTTATGTTTTGATATCTTCTGTTCTTTCAGTTCGTGCTAGCAACCAGTCTGTGCTACATTAGCTAATACCGGTCTCAAAGACAAAAAGAAGGCAGGGGTTTATTGCTTGGAGAATAAAACATATATGAATATTGCATGCAGCATTAGAATAAGTATTAGTCAAAATTAGTCATAGAAAGATTAGGCTTCTGGGGTTTTTGTGGGCCCTATACTGGGCTGTGGCCCCCCACAATTGCCATCACCCTTCTCCCCATTGCAACGGCCCTGGCTAAAAGTATATTGATTGCATCAGTTGCACTAATTATATGACAGAGACAGCAGCCCCCTGTGACCAAACCCCTATTCTTGTGGTAGGAATACAGTGACGAACAAAAGGAAAAACCAATATCCTGTTAAGATGTTGGGACAGCAGAAGACTTTGGCAGATGATGGAATATAGGAAAATGTCATAAACCATTAAAAAACACATAAATTAAGTCTGATAACTCCACAACATCTAGATAACTTGTTTCACTCTCTGACTTTGATTCCAAGGGTCAGACTATCTGCAAAGCCGATCTAAGGACAAACCCATAAAGTATATAGCGATCTAATCATATCTCATCACATCTCCAAAACTACTCCTGTCCAGTTTAACTAAATTGATGGTCATTACTGTATTCTTATGTAACCCTGGTGAAACATTTGCCAGAACAGTTGCCAGTAAGAGCTGGCCCCTACATTCATCATCACAGGTGTTTTCAATAAAGCACCTTCTCTAAATTAGAGAGCTGCACAGGAAACAGGACTGGTGCGTCAGTGCATAGTTTTGTCAATGTTATTATTACTAGTCTGATTAAGAGGCAGGGTATTTATGGTTGTTTGTCCTTTTACAACCAAATGAGTTTTATTATGGACCAGAAATGTACTCATTTCCATGGAAAGTCGCTCTGGTTACTATCACTGTGTCCACAAACTCTGTCCTACTCCTTGAAATGATGGAGCGGCAGCTTCAGCATAAGTCAAATCTCACAGTTTTATCCCTTTTGTTTAAGTATTAATGTGATATTTATGGACAAAACCCAACTTTGTTCGATTTATTATATCTTTTACACCAAACAATACAGAAGACAAACTAAAAACAGAAAATCCTGGGGACTGATCTCAACTACATCGAATCTAACAGGGTTAAAACTAAGATGTTGATTACTGATTCACAGTGACATTTGGTTGTATTTTTATATCTTGGGTATTATAAAGTGTTCTTACTTGATATTGTCAAAATTCATGAACCTAAAGGTGAATTATGAAAAACTGTGGTTTAGTCTCTGTATGATTTCAAGATTTATGGGTGATTTAGAAATATTGTGTTCCTGGCAATAATGTGATTTAACATTTCACTGACCTTGGTGTCCACTTGGTCCGTTGTTATGACCTGTCGTTTGGTTGATTGTTATCCAGATAAACTGATAAAACGAAGATATGACTGAGAATAAAAGAGAGAGAGTGAAAAAATATCAAATCGTTTTACTTTTTGCATGAAGAGTCTTTTACCTCCTCCTTTTGCCTCTTATTTTTGTTTTCTTTTTAACTTTACACTCTCACTGACTGTTCTCCTCCTCCACACCCTTTACAGGTGCGGTGCATTGCAGTCACTGAGAGGTGGCAGTCATTCTCTCTTTGAGGCTGAGGTGAAAAAAAGAAGAAGATTACAGTCAAAGCCGTCAGTGTGGAAGACACTGAGTATTTCACCACATCATGACGACTGGATCTGCTCTCTTGATTCTGGTGGCCCTGGTTGGGTTCTGCACTCTGCTCACAGGTATATAATATATAATGATTTATTCACATTTTGTTTGACAGATTGAAGCACAATGCAAAGTCTGTTTGTTTCTTTATAGGTTTGCCATGGTCATGTTCACACTGTTGATTGCTAACACTTTACTTCAACACCTCAGCTTATATAATTGAATTTATAAGCAGGATGCTAATATTTCATACATTTTTTCATAGCATAATATAATGTTGTAAATACCACTTAAATACATTTCTAAATTGATTAATGCATAGTATTTGTCAGTCATTTGGAAAACATTTACATTAACACAACTGTTTTTTTTTTTTATTGTATCAGTCATTATTTGAATTTAATCCTATCTTATAAAACACCTTCTCCTCAGGTTACACTAATGAACACTTAGCAACTGTTGTGAATTATTTAATAGATGTTTATGAATACTGTAAAAATAAATAAAGATGCTTTTTTCTGTTGATATACACAGCACATTAAGAATATAAAGTATCTCTGTTAATGGTTAGTTGACTATAAATGACCACTGTGCTCAGAGGACTTTGGGCTGCATATACAAAAAGAGCAAACTACAATGAAAATTTATGACACCACAGTTTATTACACAGATTCCTGCAGTTCGCAGTAATTGAGAGTGAATTTGTCACAAATCTGTTATTGTTTAACAAAACGACAGAATGAGCAGTTGTACTAAATCTTAACGCACAATATTACTATCTTTCTTATGTCATATTCAGGTGCTGTTAACATAGAAGAACATGAACAGTTACCTGATGAATCAGAGGAGGTACTGAATATTCTTTAGTGTTTATTTAAATAAGAGTACGTATAGATACTGTGACAATGACAATATGAGGATTTGTATTTTTGTCACAGACAGAAAGCTACATGCCGGTACTTTGCTCTCCAATACCCGGCCCCTCATCTCTGTCCACCACAGGTAGGCAGTCTCTCCAGATCTGCTCCTCGCAGTCATTTCTGTGATCAACTTAAATTAATTCAATGATTATAATTTTATTATATTCAAGCTAAATTATCTGTTATTGTGCCATAACATTGTTGAACACTGAGTTCCCTTGTTTTCTTACCATTAGTTGATGCTGTCAGACCTGCTGATATCTCAGCTGTTTACACTCTGGGGATGCCCCTGTCACACTGGTAAGAACTGAGGATTACATGCACCAACAGCACATGCAGTGTAACTGTGTCTTATTACATGTGTGTCTTCGTCATCAGGGATGAAACATCTAGAGTGGCCAGTAGGCTGACTGGTAGGTCTCTACACTCACTCACCACTGAATCTTTTTTGATTAAGTGGATAAACAAAACAGTAGAATTTAAAATGCCCTAAAATACTAAGATGACTTCTACTTTTTCTTCTTCTTGTGATATTGTTACAGGGTTATGAAATAGAAGATGAAGTCTCATGCCTTTTTAGGATGATTTGCTGAAAAGCAGAGAAATTTTGTGTTCCTGGTCTTTGGTTTTCTTGTTTAATAGTCTGGCTCTGTTGTTTATTAACTCTGACTGTATTTTGGTTAAAATTCAAGCCCATGTCACAGATAAAGCAGACAAAGCACGATGATGAATAAGTTCTGAGAACAATTATCTCATAGTTTAGTCGGGTTTATCTGCAAGGATATGACAGTAGGCCATAAATACAGGTTGTTTGCCCTCATCATAGATGAAATTAAGCAACCATTTTTTTGTACCACAGCAATGAACTCGTAATGTAAGAAAATCCCACTGTGTGATTGTGTTGTTTCCGGGATTAATGTTTGTTTGAACTGTGCCTGTGTGTCTGAAATAGAGTTACTGTCCATGTTTAATCCCAATGTGATTGCTCATCATGTCCACCAGACCTCAATGCAGCCCAGGTAAAACACACACACACACAGATACGTGTAACACACACATGTACAATCCCACATGCCTAATGAGATTGTTTTAGTTGTGTTAAATAAGAATGTGTGTGTGTGTGTTGCAGGAGTCTGCTGGAGGAAGCTGAGGTGCTATCTCTGTCTCTGTCACATCAGGTACATTAACCCACTCCTAACAATGGTTTATGTATCAGAAACATGTTGTTAACTGAACTCTAAGTGAGTTTACCTTCAATATTTGTGAACAAGTGTCTTCAACCAGCATTTCCTCAAACGTATGCCTTGTCATTCCTAAGCCAAACAAGACAGTGATAGTGACAAGTAAACAGTGTGATATTTGTCTGTTATCATCATCTATTCTTTTAGGTCTCTGACTGGAAGTTTGTGCTGCTGTTTGTCCCGACAGACTCCATGTGTGCCTGCTCACCACATGTAAGATTTCCAATTAATTCTCCCATTACACATGCTGGGTTTAGTAAAGGATGATAAGAATGTGTCACTGTTTCTTTATGTTTCAGGTTGCTGCAGATGTTACAGCTGTAGTGCAGGATGTGGAAGCAGCTCTGCAGATGTTACAAACAAGGGTACAGTACATGTTGTCAATGAGAATTTTACTTTGAACAAATAAAATGGGAAAGAAAACTAATCCTCTCAGTGTGTGTTTGCAGTTGCATCGTGCCTTAGTCCATGTTACAGTGTGGGGCACACATCATCAGCAGGACAAGTGAGTGTGTTCATTTGTATCCTGTGGTGTTATGGTGTTGCTGATTGTAAAAAGCACATCATGTGCCTTTTACACAGTGATATGCTTCACTTTTATTTTCTCTGCCAGGTGTGGGTGCCTGAGAGATGAAGGCATAAACCAGCGCCTACATAAAGCAACTCTGTTAAAATCACTGCAGGTAAAGAAAAAAAAGAGGTCATTCATGCACATCTGAACTACATTTGGCTGTTTACATTATCTTACAACTATAAATGGTGATGTCCTCAGGACTCTCTGAGTCAAGTCTTGGAAAATCCAAGATGGCACAGTGAAAGTGCAGACTTCTCTGTCATGCTCCAGCCTGCCCCAGTTATCCTTGAACCCAACACAGATTCTGTGAGTAAAGAAAAGCTACTTCCAGATGCCATTACACAACAATCGAGTAATAACTGTAAATGACTGTAAAATATACCCCCTCTTCCATCCAGTAACACTGCATGAAAGACCCTTAAATGGCTAATGTTTAACTACCCCGTCTTTCTTTTTTAGGATAATTCACAATCAGAGTTAAACCAGCAGGCTGTTCAGCTATGGACAAACATGGTACGTTCATTTTGCAGTGTTTGCTTTATGTAGCGTTGATCTACTTTCTGCTTTGACACTGAAGTTGAACTTGAGTTTGAGTTGTAAAATGAGCCAACAGGGAGTCACTACGATCCCTCAGAATAAAATCTGAGATGGAACAATGATTACAGTGGACGTTTGTAGCTCTGACAAGAGATTAGATAAGAGATGTAAAGATCAATCATCACTTTTCCTCCTCCAGCTTCAACCAATGACAGGTCAGACAAAGGTCATGGACAACGATGCCATTGCCATTCCTTGCCCTACCCAGGTGAGGCTTGCTCTTATGCAGTGTCTTCATGAGGCATGATAATATAATGAGTCTTCTAGCCTTGATACAAAAAAGTCAAAAAGACAAATTAACAAAATGTTATGCAGCAGAACTCATCTTACAAGACTCTCCAAATAACAATGAAGACGTTAAATACAAGATTTAAAACTGATACTGATACTATCTTTAACACTGTGACTTACTTCTTTTCCACTCTTATCCCAGGAGCGGCCCTTCTTACGGACACAGAGAAATTCCCCCACTGACAGAGAGAAGATAGTTTACAGTGAAGCCGCTGCACTCACAGATTCTGTAAGTCTTTCAGCTCAGCTTCAGTAGCACTACAACACGTACAGTAAAACCTATTGAAGTATACTACTGTGTGTTGTCAGGTTATGGGCACTGACATACTATGCACAGACCGCAGTCCATCTCCCACTCCACCAACATCTGGTAAAAAAAAGAAGCTTTTTTGGCTCTTCGTTTTTCTGCTCGTATATATTTATGAAATGTATTGCCATCAACTTTACTCTATTTCCTGTGTAGTTCATGAACTCAGACCTGGCGATATTAAGGTGGTGGCAGCAGTAGGCGACTCTCTGACAGTGAGTGTTTCCATTCTCCTCCTTTATTTAGGAGTAAAATTTACACCTTTCTTCCGAAAAGTTATATTTCTCTGTAAGAATACACATAGGTAGAGAAGGAGACAACATGTACATTTGTACACACTGTATACAGTCTGAAGAACAGGACAACTAAAACAGATGTTAAATGACTACACATAAGAACAATAAGAAATGTTAATTTGTTTGTCTTGTGTGTTAATCAATAGTTATTAGGGGCTTTAAACTTGCATTTACACATTTTTTTTTTATAAATGTGTAAATAAATAACTCCTGTGGTTCACTTGTCAGTGTCATTCAAATGATGTTTTCTGCAGGCAGCCAATGGTGTGGGTGCAAAGGCAGACA
This sequence comes from Caranx ignobilis, assembly GCA_021432705.1. Classification (NCBI taxonomy): domain Eukaryota; kingdom Metazoa; phylum Chordata; class Actinopteri; order Carangiformes; family Carangidae; genus Caranx; species Caranx ignobilis. Next base: position 15,661,538 of record MU269985.1, read on the forward strand.
ACCTACTGTTGGTGATCAATGAATACAGAGGACTGTCATGGAGGTAAGGCATTGAGCTGAAGTACATTCCTCACAGGGAATGACTTCCAGAAATGTGATTCTGTGAGCTGTAATTAAACCTGACAAGCTGTTTGTGTCATTTTCAGCATTGGTGGCGATGAAAATATCACCACTGTGACCACTCTGCCAAGTATGTGTGCCTTTTATGTAATATCAAATCAAGTCACAGTGATCAGAAAACACTTACTTGATATCTATCTTTGGCCAACGAAGCATTAGACTTGATAAACATCTATATTACAGTATCTTATCACGGACATTTATGGCCTGACTGTCTGGCAGAAGGTTAACTGTCTCAGGCAACTCTGATGATGAGATAAAATTCACAAATTAATCATAAGCTGTAATATAATTTAAAAACTGTAGATATGCAAAAAAAATCACAGAATAATGAAAAAAGGCCCCAAAAAACTTGTAGTTCTACTTATTCTGTAAAAAATCTAATTTCATCCTAATTCAAGATCCACTTAAGATTCATATAGCATCTACTGATCAACTGGTAGTTTGTAAGAATTAGAAAGTGTATGATGCCGTCTGTTATAAAATATTAAGAATATGCACAGTTTTGTTTATCAGTACAAACTCTGCTTTAATGTTGCTGACTTTCATGTTACTATGGTTTGTAGACATCCTGAAGGAGTTCAACCCCTCCCTGACTGGCTTCTCACAGGGAATAGGTGACGAGAGCAAACCTGAGGCCTTTCTCAACCAGGCTGTAGCAGGAGCTAAGAGTGGGTCAGTCATGTTCTTTACTTGTTTTACCTTCCTTTGAGTCTTTATCAATGATCAATCAATGTTCAATCCAGAACACACAATGTGCACCTTACCATCAGAACCTTTTTGTTTCTCAGAGATATGGTGCGACAGGTGCGCATCCTAGTGGACAAAATGAAAAATGATGGGGTAAGGCAGTAAGCTACAGTAGAGACACAATTAAAAGTGCTTTCATGTAATTAACCGAGCATTTCCCTTATTTCCTTTCACAGCGCATTGATTTCCACAATGACTGGAAAGTGATCACCATGTTTATTGGAGGCAATGACATCTGTGACTTCTGCACAGACAGCGTGAGCATTTTCTTTTCATCAAGATTTTTTTTCTTACTCATAAGAGTTGAAATGTCAGACAAGATCATCCAAAACTGTATGAGTGATTTGTTTAGGATGTTTTCGCATTATTAGCTAATTTGCTGATTGGTGTTTCATTTCATCACTTAGGTGTTAAATGTCAATACAATGTGAGAAAACAGTGACAAATAGCCATGACAGTATCCTGAAGCCACAAGCAAATTGGTTGTTGATTGATTTTTTTTCTCTCTCAGTTGGCTAATTGATAAATTGACTGGTTGTTTGAGCTTTCATTTGTTTCACATTCAAGCATGCACAGGCTCCATCTCTTCCCTTGGTGTCTTATTGAGAAACATTTTTTCAACAGGCTTTCTTCTCACCCAGGAATGTGGTGGAGCGTATCCGCCAAGCTCTGGACATACTCCACAGTGAGGTGTGTATTCATCTACTCACCCTGAGCACACACAAACACACACAGCCTCGCTGCATGTCAGCAATTTCACAGTCATAATCCAAAACACAGGAAGCCTATAAAAGTAGTGTTTTGAATCACCCAGGTCCCTCGTGCCATTGTTAATCTGGTGGAGCTGTTAAACATTGTTCCATTGCGTGAGCTGCACAAACATAAGGCTCTGGGCTGCCCCACCTGGTTTGTGAGGTTTGTCCCTTTTGGTTGTATAAGACATAAACAGTTTTGTCTGATCAAATCTAAGCAACATTTAACAGTTTTGATGTTTGTTTTTCAGTTTAATTTGCCCCTGCATACTGAAGCCTAAAGAGGGATCCTCTGAACTCCAGAAAGTCAAAGACTTCAACAGAGCGTATCAGGTACAAAGACAATAAAGTTAAATAAGTTTAATGAGTGCAAGTTTAATGCAGTGCTCTGTTTGTCTGTTTACATTTATTTATTTTTTTTGCCTTTTCTTCCAGCGTGGTATGAGACAGCTGATTGACTCTGGCCACTACGACACACACAACAACTTCACTGTGGTACTGCAGCCATTCTTCAGGGAAGTTTTCCTTCCCATGTTGGAGGTTAGAGCTGACACACTTCAAAATGTAAAATACTCCCAGCTCTACCTTTGTTTATTAAAGTATTTCTTTAAAAAATGTCTTTTTTTAACAGGACGGCCGACCTGATCGTTCTTACTTTTCACCTGACTGTTTCCATCTCAGCCAGAGAGCTCACACTCTGATGGCTCGTGCTCTTTGGAACAATATGGTAGGAGGATTAAGCTTATTATAGAGCCTTTCCAGCATTTGTAAGATAGCATACATGGCTTTTATTTCTTTTATGATGGTAATAAATTAAATACTGATTTGATGATCTCTCAGTTAGAGCCAGTGGGCAACAAGACTTTTACACAAGACTTCACAGCAGGCATTAATTTGAAGTGTCCCTCTGAGGTAACTTTATTGATATTATACATTACTATATATTACAATCATTCTAGTGTATTCATGTTTATATTTTATTTCATTTCTTTATTAGACCAACCCATTCTTCAGGACTGCTGTCAACAGTAACTACACCTTCCCAGGCCCTCCACCCACCCCTGCTCCTGTTAATGTAGGTCCTGGAATTTATGCATGATGCCAATTAGTATATTATGGATATAAATGCCTAAAAAAGTGTCTCTGTCATTCTTTAGAACTGGGGAAGTGACTTTAACTGCGCTAACACTGCTCCATCCAACTCTGTGCCTATGTCAGGTAAGCACTCCAGATGCTGCTCAGACATAGTCAAAAACATGGGTTAGATGTAAAATATGCTCATGTTGATCTTTTGTTAGCTCACAGGATAAGGCCAGCAGACATCAAGATAGTGGCTGCTCTGGGAGACTCTATAACCGTAAGTTTGAACACCACAATGTGACCAGATACTCTCATAAAAATATCTTGACTATAGCCACACTGACCAAAAGCTGCCCTGAGCTTCCAGCTGTTTCTTCCAGACTTCTCTGTGATGGTTTTTGGAGAACACTGTCTGCAACATCTTAAAGCCAAAATGTTATCTTTTGCTTTTGCTGTATTGTGATACATTCCTTGTTTTATAGATATATTTGTAAAGCAGTTTTCTGTTTTGAAAGGTGTCAGATAAAGAATGGATTAATTGTGCAAATAATGATAATTTAATGAATTTAGTGTCTTTTCATTGACTGTATTATCATTACATCTTTTTTTGCTACTGGCAGTCTAAACATCATATTCTGTATCATTGTAATCTCCCCCTGAAGCCAGGATCAACTGATGGATTAACGGTGCTATATTAAATTAATAAGAAGAGAGAGCAGCATTAATTTAATGAGAGAGAAACACAGGAAATGAGTCTGGCAATGACTGAATATTATGGTCACCTTTTTTTCTGCATGCAGGCAGGCTTTGGTGCAAAGGCAAGAAACCTGCTGGAGCTAAGAACTGAGTACAGAGGGGTGTCATGGAGGTGAGAGACTGCATGTAAAGATTATACAACAAATGCATTGCATTGTGAACATTTCATTCATTCTGTTTTTCTGTTTAATTAAACAAGCATTGGAGGAGACAAAAACCTTGGGACTGTCACAACATTACCCAGTAAGCCTCTGTTTTCTATTATGTGCCCTTCTTGAAGTGTAATGCACACTCACACCACTAGATGTCAGAGTTGGACCATAATAAAACAGTTTTCCTCTCTGCAGTGATGTCCCTTCTTCTTTTTCTTTTTATCAGATATCCTCAAGAAGTTCAATCCTAACATTAAAGGAGTGTCAAAGGGACGGGGGAAAAGGCAGACTGGATTCAACATGGCTGTGTCCGGGGCTAAGATTTCGTGAGTTTTAATGTTTCTTATCAGGATTAAATGGTTTGCGTTCAAGTATTTTGTTAACTCATTAATATGCCTCAATTTCTACAGAGGAATCCCCGGGCAGGTCCGACGTCTGATTGATACCATTAAAAATGACACTGTGAGTTTAAGAAATCAAATGTTAACAGATTCCAATGCAGTGCAATTTCAGGCGCACAAATTTTGTCGAAACATTTTGCATGATAAACAAGAAAATGTTCTTTGTTCCATCTCTTTGTCTTTGTCTCCCTGATTCTTTCTGCATCCATTTCATGGATGTAGTCAGTGGATTTCCAGAATGACTGGAAGCTGGTGACCCTCTTCATTGGAGGCAATGACCTGTGTCAGTACTGCAACGACCGGGTGAGCTGCTTTAAGAGGCTGTCACAGGAAATACAGGATGATCCGACGGATGAAGGACATTTTCAAAGCACTCCCTTTAAGTAAATCTCCTAGCACAGGACAGTGGTTAAACATCCTGCAGTGGTTGTGCGATGCCCCGTGTTGTGTAGAGCTGTCTCATGATATCACTCTCCAAATGGGACTAAGCACTGGAGCAGAATAATCAAGCTTTGTGAGCAGCCCTCCCTTAATTGTTTTATTGTTTCAGAGTGAGATGAGAGCAGACATGGTTTCTTTTCAATGAGCACATTCACTGTCACTCTGCCCCCTCCAACACTAAACACACACCCCCATCTATCTGAGCCTCTGTCTGCCTTAAACAAGCACACAGGGCACAGTGACAGGCCTTGTTCTCTAAGAGGCATAAACAACATAGAAGTCAACCCAGACTCTCTTCATCCTGTCTCTGTCTCACTCTGTCCTTCTTCTTTCTCATTTTGCCTCCAAACCTCTCCCCTCCGCCTCCTTCTTTTCTTTGCTCTCTCTCTCCATTACACTCCGAGTACTCCACTCTTTTAATGTTTTGTGCTTTGAAGCAGAATATCAAAGCCCAGCATCAATTTAAGATGAGCCCTGAGACTGATAGTGACAGCTTAGGGTTAGTTGTTGCGTGTGCACTCATACATGTTGCATGACGTCGGCTCTTTTGGATGAAATGTGCTTTTTAGATACAAACCTGGTGAGTTTTTCCCCAAATGTGCCTTAATTGCCCTGCTTTTTACTGGCCACAACAAAAAAGGTGTAAGTAGGCTTATGTGTACACGTGTTCACTTATGAATTAATAAATAGCTTTGTACATTGTTTGTCCCAAACCTGCAGGCCTCTTTGTCACCTCAGAACTACAGCCATCATATGATGACAAGCCTGGACATGTTGTACAAAGAGGTAAAGAACTGTAAGCTACTAAAAACATGGAAACTTTATCATGCAGTAAATACCATATTTCAAGAAATCATGCACTGACAATGCAGGTGCTTTTCATTGGTACCTAAAGGGATTAATTCTGAATTGTGAATTCTTTGAAACTCTTTCTTTTGGCAGCTTCCCAGGACGATAGTTAATGTCTTGGAGATCCTGGAGATTGAAGGTCTTCGCAGGATCAAAAGGGATAGTCTTGGGTGCAGTGTGTTACAAAAGTACGCTCATTGATCCACTCATGCCAAACCAATTCCACTTGAAGCGAGAGCACTGATTCCAGTGGGGGGATGGTCCCTTGAGTCATCAGCGCTCGTCTTAATATTGATCTCATACCTTGTCAATTGAGCAAAGAAATGCGCAGCATTTTGCCATTTAAGAAAGGACGAGGTCTACCAGAAACTGTGTACTGTGTAGCAGGTTGCATTGTGCAACAGTGACGATTCAAAATTTATGAAAGCTTTTGCTTTTTATTCTAAAAAAAGTCAACTGTTAATCTTCACCTTTGATCCTCAGGTATGTCTGCCCATGCTTTTTGCTACCAGGAGAAGATTCCCCTGAGCTGGCTGAAGTGAAACGGATCAATCGAGAACTACAGGTTAATTGACGAAAACATTTCAAGCTGAATGTGCTGATGACACGGGATGCTCACGTTAAGCTGCAATAACGACAGCATGTTGTGTTCTTACTTTCAGGTTGAGACAGAAAAACTGGTGAATGGAGGCCGCTATGATGGCAGAGAGGACTTTGCTGTGGTTGTGCAGCCCTTTTTTCAAAACTCTATTGTTCCTTTGAATGCTGTAAGTTCACCCCCCACCCGTCACGCCCCACTCTTTAGTGTACAGACACATATACTGTATTATTTCCTCTCCAGGACGCCAGACCAGACAGTACCTTCTTCTCTGAAGACTGTTTCCACTTCAGTGAACGGGGACATGCTGACATGGCTGCAGCTCTGTGGAATAACATGGTGAGTCTGGCGGGGCAGGATGGTGAAAGGCTAATTGACCCGGACAGTGGAAGGTTTTGGGATGGTCTAAATTACCATGTCTCACAGCAGTTTGGTCATGGACTGAGGAAAGATGTATTTCTGTTTTATCTCTAGTTAGAGCCAGTGGGTAAAAAGCAGACGTTCAACAATTTCACAAATGCCAGAAATAACATCAAATGCCCCACTGAGGTAAGAAAGCTGCCACAGAGCACCCTTCACGTGCTGCTGTTGACCCAGTTGTGATTTTGTCTGTACAATTCGTGCATGATGATGGCCAATGCAAGTGGATTTGACTTATTTCTTATGGTACATTCCAGGAGCAACCATACATCTTCACAAGGATGAACAGCTTTCCCAGTTCGCCCACCACCACCCCTGCACCCACAGTGCAGAGCACAGTCCTGCCTCCTACCTCTGGTAGCCCGGACACTGTGCCGGTATGGCTGGCTGCTGTGCTGGCAGTTCTTGGTCTTCTGATTGGATGGAGTGTCACCTGGCTCCTCCTCTCCTGCAGAGCTAGAAGAAGCAAGAGGAAGATGATGGCTGCAGAGGAGATGAAGGGCACTATGTTTTAAAGTGCTACTTACTGTACTTTTGTGTAGAACTATTTAAGGAAAAAAACATAACAACACCATTTAAAACTGTAGAAAGCACATTGTTTGTGGTGATAAGGCAGTTTATTATAATAAGACATGAGACACGAGAAGCCTGCCTGCCATGTCTAGACAAGATAATTATTGCCCCAGAACCACAGAAAATATAACAGGACACAAAGATGGAAAAAGTTAAACGGTAAATAAGATAATTTAATGAAGTCTTTGATTCAAACCTTAGAGAACAAAATAAATAAATAAATGTAATACGTTTTGTTAGTTGTATTTAGTACTCAAGGAGAATGGTCCCTTCACATTTTTATGTCACTGTTGCATTAACCTGTATTTAAATGTTGTAGCTGGTCTAACAACTGACTTAATGAAACAATAGAATCCTCTACCATTATAAATCAACCACAGGAGGCTTTCTGCTATTTTATATTTAATGTTATTAATGTGAGAATATATATGACGTCAAATGGAGTAACATACACAATACTCACCTCAAAACTTAATTTTTTTATTACTTGAATGAAATTTACGTAGTTACTCTTTAAAGGTGTAAAAACAGCACACCTGGAGTAAGTAAGCGTGTTATAATTTTATACAATGACAAGCTTGAATGAAAACTGTGAAAACTGCGTAATTAAGGATTTTTCTTAATTTATGTCTTTAATAACCTCATCACCTCTGATTGTATCTTTGTTTTTGTTTTTTTTGTTTTTTTGGTTATCTGGAATAAATAATTTGCAGTAATTCTTCTAAATTGTACTTTAGTGTGGCTGCTCACATTCAGACAGTCACACATTGTCCTGGGCTGTTGATGTAAAACATCACCATTACAACTTAATAGTATTTATTTTCAGATACATGTGAAAGGCAGAATGTCACCATATTGTGCACTCATGCACAAGTTCCTCTGCTGGGAGCAGAGCACACACCATCTGACATTTATTAACTTTATCACAACAATAGCCTACTGATAAATCATTAAAGTGGTTATTTTATGACCTCTTTCCTGTGGTGAAAGCCACTGATCTCGTATGATCCTAAAAGCCATGAACATACAACAGAGAAAGTTCTATTTTCACTTTCTCTTTATAAAACATGGGACAGTGGCACAGTTTAAACTAAAATGAACTCCACTTGGAGCAGCTATGAAATTCTTCTACATTTCATTTTACATTTTTATGCATTAGTAATGATAATCGACTCATACAAGAACCCACACAGTCGCCATACAGTCTAATAGCTACAGCTGTTTATGATGCCTATAATGTTTGGGTTTTCTTTTTTGTAGAGACATTAGCACTAAGGCCAGTAGGCCACAATTATGGACAATGTTATATAAACTGCATTATGAGAAATGTTTCTAATATTTTCACATTTCCAACAATGCCAGAAAAACATGAACATTACAAACAATGTGAAGTGAACTTATGGCAGGGCTGTGTGAAATACAACAGATGTCTCTTAGGTGTCTAAAAATGGCAGTTTAGTGCAGTAACTCTCACAGCAGAGGCCCATTTTGTCAACAACTCTTGTACTTTTTATTTAATATTTTAAATTCATGAGTAGGTACGCCTAGCAACTCTACCAGTGTTTCCTTGACAACAGCGCCTTCTGGTGTCAGTGAGGTGGAATCGAACCGGCCCACACTGTATAACATCAGTTTGAAGATGGCGGAGGGTGAATTGAACGTGGACAGCCTCATCTCTCGGCTCCTGGAAGGTGAACAACTTTATCACAGTCTGTAGCGTTAAACAGAGTTAGCGCTTCGGGTTCATTGAGTCTGGCGTCGGATTTATTCTTTAACGGCCGCGCTTCCCTCGGAAAGTGTTAGCTAGTGAGGCTAACGTCAGTCAATCGTAACGGTGTATCCCCGGCTAGCTCTGGTTAACGTTGCCGTTAGCTGACCGTGTTTATAAACACTGCCAACGGTAAACGCCTACATTTCTCAGTTTTCCCCTATAATAGCTACGTTACTCCTGGCAAATGATTTCATCGTGTCGTGGTCATAAGTTTAGCATGTAATTTAACTTTATGCTGTGTGGGTTTTCGCTGTATTCTGGCTCATTTATTTTCCATATTATCCACGGTTGGTATGTGTCGAGGAGGGGCTAGGACGTTTGTCCTGTTGGAAGTAACGTTAATGTAAAAGCTAGGATCATTGGTTACAGTATTAAGATTGGCATCGATCACGCAGTTCAAGTCATTGTATTGTTTTCCCCCTATGGCATCAACGCTGGTTTTCAGCAGTACTCGTGTCTATGACACGGTTAAATTCTTGCTCCATCCGTGGTGCTGAGAGTTTTTCAATTTCTGATGGTGACCTGGTTAATGTCACATTACTGCGAGGAGGGATTTTTTTTTTTTTTTGGACAGATAAATCGTCTATAAAAATAGACCTGCATTTAAGATTAAAACTCAAATTTAAACCCAGTCCTTACATCTAATTGTGAATATATTGAACATTACATCCTGGACAAATTTGACTTGTAAGGGTAGTATGATATCTGTGAGGTAATTTTACCCTGGGTTGCTCACTCCTCACTGGGTTTGTAGGTGTGTTTCAGTGGGCAGGTTGCTGCTATTCAGTGCACTCATGCACACAGGGCCCATGGTGCACACATTCACTGTCAGTCTGTTAGCACAGGTGAGTAACAAGGCACAAATGTAGGACACTGCGAAATTAGAAAAAGGAGCACAGTGTGTCTCTCTGACCTGTTCTCAAAAAGGTTCATATCTACAGGTAAAACTAATCATCCCACACGGCTGTGTTCACAGTCACGTTATTGCTTGTGTACTTTGTAAATCAAAGGGTTTTTGAATTTGGCAGATAGGCATGTGCAAAAATCCTTTTGTGTTGGCTGTCCACCTGCTATAGAGAAGGCGGTCCCCTGTGAGATCTCCTTTGAGTCAGACCAGACCACCAAGGCAAATTCAACTGTCCTTGGCACACTTTCCAGCAGTAACTGTGACTCTGCTGGAGATTTAACACTTTGCCAGCACTCAGATGCTAAGATATGGTATTTAAATTCATTGCTGGAAAATGCTGTCACATTACAAACGCCATGTATTTCTTAAAGTTTAATTTCAAAAGATGAACATAGCGACATCATGACAAAAATAATTGAAAAATAAATAATAGTGTTTCTTCACAGCCAGCAGTCTGATTCTTGGCCATTTTTCTCTTTCAACTGTGAAACAAAATCACAGCTGTATGTGTGTTGCACAGTAATGATTGTCGGCCATCTGAAGGTTTGCGGTAATTGCTATTTGACAGCTAGTGACTGCAACTTGTGGCCAGCCATTTTTCTCATCTAGAAAGCTTGTTGGTCCTCCACACACTGCGGTTCCCTTGGCACTCAGCTCAGCCTGTGACCTGTTGATTGTGTTACTCATATTTCTGATACAAGCTGGACTTGGCATTGGCATCTTTCACAAGTGGTCAGCTTTGTTGTGATCTTATTGGTGTGAAGCGGTGATAGTGCCTCTTCTTTTATCACACTAATAAAACAAGTGACTGCACATGACTAATTGATTAGTTCTTATCACCCCATAGGCTTCTTACGTAATTATTCGGCTTTGTAGTTTCTAGCGTGAACCAAATAAAGACTTTGAATGAAGTTATGGGTCGTTGCTGTTGTATGATACAATTTAATGTAGAATGGGAAGATCATTTAGGAGTATTACCAATGCCAAAGCACAACATGCACCCTAGATTTTACGTTGGTTGTCCTATAAACATTGTGCTAGCTAAAAATATTTCCTTTGGTTTTGATTGATTTAATGAGTCTGGATACTAAGGGAAGAAAAACACGTACATCAAGTTGTGCTTGTGCTTGGTTTGCAAACTTAATTCTTAAAAGATGAATCTTAATTATAATAATTAACTGACCAGTGTCACAACAGAAAATGAATCAGCAGCAATTTTTTTTGTATAAGTCTCTGTCAAGCAAAAACACCAAGCAATCCTTAGCTCCATTTTTTTTTTCTTTTTTGAGTTTGAGGCTGCCTGTTTTTGTCTGGCGCTTCATTATATCAGTCTTTTTTAAAGTCTTGGACTATTGATTGAACAAAATAAGGTATCTAAGATGTTAACTTTAGCCTTGAAACAGGCATTTTTCAGCATTTTCTGATATTTTATAGACTAAATGAATAATCAGGAAAGTAACTGCCAGGTTTGTTGGTAAATATAATCATCATTAGCTCAGAAATGCACTCTACAGCTTAACTCTGATGAAAAACAGTATATTGTGGCACACTTCACTGTTGCTCTATTCATTTTCTCAGTATCTTACTCTAGTTTGTGTGATCATTTAACAAAATAGTTATTTTATTGGCTTTTCCAATAAAGTCCTGTCTGTTTTTCATGTGCATAACATTGTTAAAGATGCAACAAACCTGTTGTTGGTCATAGGTGTTTGTTTTCTGATGAACTAGGTCAAGAGACTAATAATTCTGCAGTGCAAAATTTCTGAACGAGAACATATGAAAGGCTTTTAGCCCCCATTCTGCATCCAAACATCACATAATAGCTTGCTGTATGTTTAACCGTCAGAGAAAGTGCAGTCTTGAGGAAAAGCCAAGTGAGTGTGCTTATTCAGTGGAATTAAAACTTATGAAACACTGTGTTGCTTTCCCCAGACACGTGTACAAACACACAATTGGACGCACATACACATACACACTAACTCACAAACAGTGATTTGGTTTATGATGGTGGCAAATCCTTGTCATTGCTTCATTTTAGCCTTTGCCCCTCAATGTTCTTAAGGACGTAATCTCTTTTAAAAGTGCCAGCCTGCAGAAGTGTGAACAGTGAAAGGTTCAGTGTTAAAGCCGAGCAGGCTAAGCATCCAGGCTTAAATCGCTCTGCTCTGATGAGGCCTGGCCGTTGACTGAAGAGCCCTACTTCTGCAATTTCATGCTTCACACCATGTGCAGCACATGGGTGTGAAGCGGTGCAGCCACAGTAGATGGGTGATAAAGAAAATTGATGGCGTAAAGCAACAGTTAATTAAGGCTGGTGAAGACCGAGAATAGTTTTTAGTTCACAGATTCACCGTCTGTGGGGGTCCATATTGCTCTGGTTCACTCTCTTCTCTTAGACTTGGTTGGATTACATCGCTAATGAGACAGCAGCAGTGATGTGGTGTGTAAGTAACGTGTGTGTACACATGTGCACAAAAATGCATTCGCTATGCATTGGGAATTCCTCATCGATATGCCAGCAAATCCATTTGAAATTGCCCCCGTTTGTCATCCTTCAAGGAAACTAAAAGACAAGGAGGAAAGGGGTTTAGAAAAAAACACTTGCTTTCTGACTAAGACACATTTGTTTCACCCGGCTCATCTATCCTTTAGTGGGCGTCAAGCTTTAAGGCAATACCAAAATGTGTAGTCATTACATAAGTCCGCAGTGAAGGATTTCTTCATCACTTTTGTTTCTGTCGTTAATGGTTTCATGCTGATGTGACGTCAAACGAGGAATCAAGTTTACAAAGCTGTAAATGTAGTCTGATTACCATGTACTGTGTGTATAATTAAAATGACTGGGACTAGTTGATTCATATCAGATCATTTTCAGCCTGTTGCTCAATACTTTGCGTGTCAGCTTCTGTTTACCATTAGTTTGTTAGTTTGTCTTTGTGTTGCTTTGATATTAGTGCACTCTCATGATACTGTCTTTAAGATTTATTGCATCATCCAGACAGCACTATGTACATACATACGTACATACAATATTTCTGTTGTTTTTAAGGTGTTTTTAAACTAAAAGAGGCTTTAACTTGAAGCACATACTCTGGCCTCCAGGTAATAAGCTGAGGAAGCAGTTCTTATACATATTCTCACTTTTCATATCCCTCACTATTTCAACTGCTGACTGTGACCAGCGTTTGCAATTCTCACTTCTCTTTTCATTGGTATAAGATAAATCTGCACCCAGAGCTGTGGCAGAACCCCAGAAAGTAGGCTTAAGCTAACAGTGCAACTATACAGCCAATAAACCCACACTACTGCTGAAGATGCAAGCTGCTCTCATGGCCTAAGCAGTGTTTTTCTTTTTTTTTCTCTCTCTTTTTTTTTTGTTAATATGGCTCAGATTTAGCACCTACAAGCTATAGAGCCATCATGCCCACAGCTCATCAGATTTTAAGATTGCTTTGTGGCTCTGCCACAACAGTTTTTCCCCCTTGGGTGAAAAATTATTCTATAATGACCTCATTCTGATGGACTGTGTGTTGTTAGGGGTTTCTGGAGTTTCTGCATTAACACTTAATGATGATAAAAATCGATAGCTCCTTACATTGCCTTGTCTCCCCTCTCTAGTACGGGGATGTCGTCCGGGGAAGATAGTCCAGATGACTGAGGCAGAGGTGCGGGGCCTCTGCATCAAATCCAGGGAGATCTTCCTCAGTCAGCCCATCCTGCTGGAGCTTGAGGCACCTCTGAAGATCTGTGGTAAGTGTTATATATTTCTGCTCTTTTTTGAGGGCAAATTATTTTTTCTCTTTTACTTGCTCATTCATCTTGCTTTCACTTTCTTGTTACCCTCTGTTCTGCATAACATACTCTGCTGTGACTTTTTTTTAAAGCACTGATACATTTAACAAGCAGGGGGGGGGGGGGGGTCAAAGCCTAATGTGCTAATAATGAAAACAAAAAACAGTTGCAGTGTGAAAAACAGTGATTTCCACAACAGCAGCTGCCTGCCAAAAACATGATTCCTGAAAATCCTTGCAGTGCCACTGTGCAGTTCCCCCACTCCTTGAATTGACATACCACACTTATAGTAATTAATCATATGAAAGGTAATGACAGGCTGTAATGCTGATAAAAAATGACCATGCCTGTAAACTTTGCACCAAACACACAAACCTGTTTGCTTTTTAGAAGCATAACAAAATATCAGTACTTTGTACTTTTGCTTTGTCTGTGGTCCAGAAATTGATTTTACAAGTCCTGCACACAGCTTGAATATTTGCCTATAAACCTTGACAAATATCAAACAGCTACACAATCTTAATTTTTGAAGAGGAGCTCAAACAGAAAGCTCCATTCTGGCTCTGAAGGGTCGAGTGCACCAGTGGCAAACTCCCACTCTGCAGAGCACAGCCTGGTTTGCTCAGCCCAGAGCAGCAATCTATTTCTTTGACGCAGAGTTTACTTATGTAACCAGACAGGATAACAGTGCCTCAGCCTGGGTCATATATTAAGCCACTGTTATTCTCTTGACTGGCCTGTGTATATTACAGAAGAATACATGTAGGGAAATAGAAAACATATCTGGAGACCGTGTACAACTGTCTTACACACGTAACATAGACAAACAACAGTAGTCACATTTTGCCAATGAGCTCCTTCTCAGCAGTTGAAATAGCTACCACTACCATCACTATCTCTAGCTGGCTCCTGCTCATCTCTGTACACTCCCACATGCTTTATCTCTTCTGCCAGTGTAGTGCTGCAACTGCAAACAACTCTGAACGGCCTAATATATGTGCCAGTCCTTGAAAATACAGCAAGCAAGCATGGGCACATAGTTAAGTTATGGCTGTCCTCACGCCAGTTTCCTCCCACACACATTTACATGGTTTGATTGTTGTCACGTAGCCCTCATTGTATCAACCTCTAATGGCTGTATTTGTAGTTTAGGGGATAAACATGGTAATAGAAAGCAGTCATTTGATTTGGTTTCTCGTCAAATTGAGTTTTGAGTGTGAGTGATGGTATCCATGTGTCTGACACTACAGTGGTCACAGTAACTGGTTTTAAAGGCCTGTGGTGTCTTTATCCATGTGGAACTGACCCTGACAAATAACTCTGAAATATGCATGAGTAAGAGGTGGTGTTATTTGTCACTGTTTAACATTTCTTTGTCTCATTTTTTTACTTTCTTTGTTCTGTTGCGGCTGCTTCTAACCCCAGGTTGATTACTTGCCTTTAACCCATGGTTGCGAGCACCAGCACTGACTATAAAGACCTAACAGAGGATGCCTTTAATTATTTACTAAGGTCACATGGATCAGGTTCTGCACTTACTCTCTTGCATGTTGACCTTAATGCCACTGGCACAAATTTTCCAGCATCTTTGATACTGTTTTGTGTCTTTATTTATTTAAACTGCATATTACAAATTTGGATTTCCCAGCACAGAGTTGTTGACATCTTTCCGTGTGCAATGACGTGAATAATACTAATCAAACTGTCATTGCGAGGACGTTTTAGATGTAATTTGGCTGCTAAAATAATCTGGACAGATGAAGATGATTAACTGTGCCCTGTAATCACAATCCTCTGCAAAATGACCAACCAGTTTGCATGTTAACCATAATAGGACCTTACTGATTTAGAACAAATGTAATCGATTCGTTGGCCTGTGGAATTAGCCGAAGAAAGACCACAAGCATAGCTGGTCTGTCTTTACTGTTTATGTGTATCTTTGCATCCTGTGGTAACATTTATCATTTTGTCAGCAGTGTTATTTCTGAGTTAAATTGGATGCCTTTAATTATTGTCTGACTACAAGCTCTGACTGAAAAGTTGCACAAACTGTTCGCAGGCAAGAGAAAGCGATGAAAACATTGTAGAATGCACTGTGATGTTTTCACATGCAAAATTTACGGGATAGGGTTACAAACTTCTCTCATGTTGTTGCAGTCCTTTCACTGCACATGAGCAGTCGTTGGAAGATACCTGCTTGATCTGATGAAACTCCAACACCGAATGCTCAAGCACAGTATAAGCTTCATATTTACTTCCAAATCTATTTTTTGCACAGAATGAGGCCTGCAGATTTTTTTCCCCAGCACTTTTAGAGATCTTTTATTAGCAGTAGTAACAGGTGGCATTATCAAACTGATTAAAACTTAAAAAAAAAAAAAAAGATTTTCCTAAATTCATAGATTTTCTGGATCAAACTTGGCTGATAGAGAAGCTGAGGCTAGATTATTTTCATGCACTGACCATAGTTGGTGCTACAATCCCAGAATTTGACAGTCAGCAACACTGTTTGACCATCTGTCTATTCATTAGATATACCGCTTAGTTATTCAGGGTTGCAGGGGAGCTGGAGCCAATCCCAGCTGACATAGGGCGAGGGTGGAGTAAACCCTGAACTGGTCCCACAAAGTCTATCACAGGACTGACATATAGACAAACAAAACCTCAAATGCTTAAATTCCTAACTATGGGTACTTTGGACCCAGAGTTTTCCTTGCTGTGAGATGATAGTGCTTATCAGTGCCCACTGTGTCACCCCCTGGTTAACCAGACACCTAGATTTTATTCTAAGAAACTGGAGTTGACCCCTTGTCTTTTCATATGTTTGGTGACAATGAGAAAGTAGATGGACAGTGAGTCCAGAGAAATCTCTGACAAACATCCGCTGCCAGGAGGGCCGCATGTTGTTCTGGTACCTTCAGTATTATGTGTGCATACGTATCCACGAGTTTAAACTCTTGAAATAAAATGCTGCATACATTATGTGTTCATATTGTACAGACTTTCTTTTTGTGTGTCACTCCATCTAGAACATCACAGACAGACTATGTTACAGTTATGGACTGTCAGCACTTTGTTGTCTTTTTGTGTTTGTTGTTTTCACTTTGAAAAGTGCTCTGAGCTGTGTTATCCAGTGTTCTTCACGCTGTCACTGTTGTATTTTAATGTGGGTGCCAGCTGATTATCCGACTACACAAGGTCATGGCACAGCAAGCTTGTTTACAGCCGAGCATTAGGACACTGGTACTTAAGTATCAGTGTTCGAATGTTAATATAAAGCCCATTATATCGTGAGGACATAGGCATTGTTTTGTTTTTTTGTTTGCCTTTTAGCCTGTCCTTTCATTACACAATGGCAGTGCAGTATGAATCCAAATATCTGATCAATTTTTCCATGAAAATCAGTTTATATACACATGGGTGGTATAAGAAACACTATTGTTTTGTTTTTCTTTGTTTGTGTGTTTTTTAAAATGCATTTCTTTATATACAACAAGACAGGATGAAACTATTTAAATGTACCAAGACAAAACAAAAACAGCAGCCAAAAAAAAAAAAAAAGTAGGGCTGTGTTTTGACCTTGGCTTTTATATCATGTTGTCTTCTGAGACATATCAAGCTCATTTATAACACTGACCTCAAGTTTGGAGCTCCTTCTTGTTTTTTTTTTCCTTTCCATCTCTTGTTCTGCTTTTTAAACCCTAAATCTCTGTGCTGCTATTCTCGGACTGTTTTGACACTGCAGAGCCAGTGCTGAGTAAATAATTCACTGTCATCCTACAATTCCTTGTGTGAGAGAGGACAGGCAGGGGGGCTATCCAATAGTGCACCAGCCTTGGTGAGGCTAACAAATTCATGCACACGGCAATAACTTAGACCGCGCCAGTTCATGCAACAACTCTTAGTGTGAAGTCGATGATAGTTGGTCTTGCTGGCCTGTTAATCAGAGCCAGACGCTCAAATCCTGGCTGCCAAAGTAAGAGTGAGTGAGAAGGGGAAATAACAACACAAACAATACTCTGAAAACGGCAGCAAAACTGAGCAATGGTTTGGTATGCCATGAATACAAAGGTATTATTTTGTAATCCGGTTTATCCAGAACCACAGCTCAGATCAAGTTCTACCTCTGCTCTTACTAAGTTCACTCACCTCCAACTGTGGCTGCAGAGATTACAGTCTATGTTGCCATGTCTCTGCATCTACCAAATTATCCAAATGTGGCTTTGTTCTTACATTTCCTCTTCTGAGCAAACTGCAGCGTAAATGAGGTTAATTGTTTATTGCTTCATGTTCATTTCTGTTTTGGTGCAGACACAAGACAAAAATGATTGTTCTCTGCATGATGTCCAGAGTATTTATGTCCAGAGTATTTACTCTGTATTTAACCAATTTTCTGACTGCCAAGACTCAAAAAAATCTGTTGAAGGAAAGTCGATGTTTTCATGTTTTTTATGTGGTGTTTGTAGACTTAGGCAGTTCACATGTGTTGCCACATGGGATCCCCACCCACCATCACCTTTTCTCTCTCCTGTTAGTAGGTAAACCTGGATTATGCTGTTGGAATACTGCATTCATACTTAAAAGCTTGTTTTATTGGGGTATTGATGTTCTATCATTAATGTGAAAGACTATGAAGGTTTTACCATTACCAGTACTTCCATCAAAACTCAAGATGAAAAGCTGGAACTGCGTGACCAGGGGTATGGGTGAAAACAAACTAACTGGCTAAACACAAGATAAACACTTAGTATAAGACACAACTAAACTTCAAACATTCAGAACTATTCATTTAATCATTCATTTGCACATGAACAGTGTGCATTTACATGCCATCCTCGAACACAGACAAAAATAAATAAATAAATAAATAAAGCCTTGCTTGGTGCCAGTTGTGGTTTGCGTTTTGGTGCCTAGATCTCTGACAGGCACCATGAAACACAAAAGCCCTGCCAGACATGCTCATGACCCCAACATAAAGTTGCAATTTTTGTTGGTTATTTTAATCCCAAGGCCAGACAGCTGCGCAGCTTAACAAGGCCTATTTCATTTTAATTTATATTTGGTGCCATCTTGTAAGGAGGCATTGCCATAAAAATAGTGTGGCACATGAATTAGCTTGCCGTTTTTGGTCACAATAAAGCCTGTTATTATTGTCCGAGCCGTTCTGGTGAGGCTCTCTGCAGTCATCTGGCTCTGGAGCGCTTAGCCCAAATTAGAGCAGCTCTTAGGTTGGTGCAAGTGGATATAAAAGGAAGCAGGTCTTGGCTAGGTGATGAAGTGAGTCTCCCCTGCAGAGATCCCGTGCTTTGGTGAGGGTGCCTCTAGCTCATCACTACCTGACTGATGTCGAAGAGAGGAGAGAGTGACCCTGAATCCTGGGAGAGATGTTCAAATTAAAGTTAGTTTCTGTGGATGTGTGGATGTGCATCCTTTATTTTTGTGATTAGCCTGAATTGAAGCCTTCTTTCATTTACTTGCTCATTTCCCATGGGCCATGGCATTGATCTGGTGACAGCAGTAATGGCTCATTTTGTGTGTGCATCCATTCACTTGCCGCTGCAGTCCCAGCAAGGCACAGTCACAGACATACATCTCTCCGCCATCCTACATGTCTGGGTGTGTCCTTAAAATCCAAAGAGCTTCAGAGAGTGTTAGTCTGTGTGCACACATGGCGGTGAATATGACAATTTACTTGCCTTGTCTTGCCCCTGACTCGTCTCACATCTTCTCCTCAGGTGACATCCACGGGCAGTACACAGATCTCCTGAGGCTGTTTGAGTATGGTGGCTTCCCTCCAGAGGCGAACTACCTATTCCTGGGGGACTACGTGGACAGAGGGAAGCAGTCCCTGGAAACCATCTGTCTTCTGCTGGCCTACAAGATCAAATACCCAGAGAACTTTTTCCTGCTCAGGGGCAACCATGAGTGTGCTTCTATCAACCGCATCTATGGCTTCTATGATGAGTGTGGGTGGAAGTAAACTCGTCCTTCACACAAACATCCTTGAAGCTGTATGTAATCAATCTGTTAAAACAATGTATCTTTGTGTGCCAACAGGTAAGCGCAGGTTCAACATTAAGTTGTGGAAGACCTTCACTGACTGCTTTAACTGCCTCCCCATTGCTGCTATTATTGATGAGAAAATCTTCTGCTGCCATGGAGGTGAGAGATCCACAGGGGGCATCCAATCCCTTCCTCTTCTCCTAAATCTAAGCAGTGGCTCTTTGATAGTGTCCAAAAAAATATATTTGTATATTTGTTAACCCCAATCAAAAATAACCTCTCAAATTTCTGTCTCAGGTCTATCGCCTGATTTACAGTCAATGGAGCAGATTCGCAGGATCATGAGGCCCACAGATGTGCCTGATACAGGTATTGAGCATGCAAATGTACTATATTCTCATCCCTAAAATTGAACATGCTCACTTGCTCTGTAGTTACTCCTTGGAATTTGAGTTTACCTTAAAATGAAAACACCCAGCCTGTCTCTTCATGAACTGTTACATCAGTATGTCTTCATTCTTACATCAGCAAAGTCAGCTGGATCTGTCTATACTTTCTTTCCAACTCCTTCATGGATTATGTGCCCCTTTTTCCTCTCATATCTCCTCCTCCCCCCGTGTGTGTCTCTCAGGCCTGCTGTGCGACCTGTTGTGGTCAGACCCAGATAAGGATGTACAAGGCTGGGGAGAGAACGACCGTGGGGTGTCCTTCACCTTCGGGCTGATGTGGTCAGCAAGTTCCTCAACCGCCACGACCTGGACCTCATCTGCAGAGCCCACCAGGTAATTACAACGGGAATTAAGGAAGAGAGCCAGGATATGGAGTAAAAGCACACAGCAAGCAAATGGATCTTGTACAGAGTTTTTTTCTTGGGGGCCTTGAAATCAGCTGGCCATGCACTTTAGTGATAGTTCATCTCTGTGAGATTGTGTCTCTTTGGAACAAGTAATTACTGTGACTGATACAAAGACGGACCCCAGAGCTCCACCACAT
Source organism: Caranx ignobilis (assembly GCA_021432705.1). NCBI lineage: Eukaryota > Metazoa > Chordata > Actinopteri > Carangiformes > Carangidae > Caranx > Caranx ignobilis. Next base: position 15,681,896 of record MU269985.1, read on the forward strand.
ATTAATAGACCTAGAGCAATCGTGCAGCCCACAATTTCCTGCTTCTACTTTATCTATTTTTCTCTCTGTATCGCTTATTCTAAATTTGTTTAGCACTCATCTTTTTTCAGCTTTTTTAAAAATGGGAATAAGGGAAAGCTACGGTTCTCACTTTTAACACAAGGCATCAGGTAGATTTACCTGATAAACAACCAAATATGAAAACCAAACTAAAGACTAAACATAATTGATTCTTGGAGGTGGAATTTATAACTTTTCCATTAATTGATTCAAAGACTCACCTAGCATTAAACACTGGCCACAGCTATTTTGCCTCTTCATTGGGCGTTTTATATTGATTCAAGTGTAGGTGGGTTTGTGCACTCAACCCTGATGGCGTAGTTGGATTCTGAAACTAACTGAAGATCTGTTTCTTAGCATTGATTGCTGTAGGCGTTGGACTAACGCCATGCATCCTCTAACAGGTTGTGGAGGATGGATACGAGTTCTTTGCCAAACGCCAACTGGTCACACTTTTCTCTGCTCCAAACTACTGCGGGGAGTTTGACAATGCAGGCGGCATGATGAGCGTTGATGAATCCCTCATGTGCTCCTTCCAGGTAGTGTGAAAACATTTACAGTTATGGTAATTGCCTTCTGATATTGCACAAAATCACAGAAACATTCACGCACGCCGTGTTTCTTTTCTCTGTTTGTGTCCTGAAGATCCTAAAGCCCTCAGAGAAGAAGGCAAAGTACCAGTACGGTGGTGTAAATTCTGGGCGGCCTGTCACCCCACCCCGCACCACCCAAGCCCCCAAGAAGAGGTGAACATACAGCCTTGGCTCTCCCCTTCCTCTGTACCCTGTCCGTCCTTGGTCTGCCGCCACGGCAACCCCTGTAACTCCCCTGTATAGCCAAGATACAGGGCTTATCTAATTGCCCAAATCTTTCTCCTCTTTCTTCCTCACTCACCCACCTCCCCCCAACTCCACTGACAGCTCTTTTCTTAATGTGTATGTGTACATAAATTTGCTGTGACCAATCTGTTTTATTTTTTTGCCTGTTTGTTGGTATTTTTGATATTATTAACAAATAATCTTTTTTGGTGGTTTTACTTCCAGTTCCATTTGAGGTTTTCTGAGGTTCTGTGTCGTATAAGGAAATGCCTTCTCTTTGTAGAGGGGCAACATGACCGAGTTCGAAGAATTCTTTTTCAGTTTAGGAAAAACAAAATGGAGATTGAAAAATAGTTTTGCCTTGACCTCTCAAAAAGTAGAGAGAATCCTTCCAGTGTATTTCAATGATGCAGTGCTAAATCTGCAGACACAAACAGTATCTCTTATAGTCCAGCTTAACCGTTCAGACTCATGAGAGCTTGTGCAGTGCACTTTGCCGTTGCTGTGCACAAGCATATTTTGTATAATTAACCAGTGAAAAAGTGCACCTCCCTATGTGTAGCAAAGAATGTGAAGAGGCCGGCTTGAATGAAATATAGAGGTCAAATCAGATGCTGCTGGCAGTGGACATGCTCTAACCAAACATTAATGCCTTGTGGTTATCAATTCCTTCACTGTTATGTCTCCCTGTGCCTCAAACCCACACCCACCCAAAAACATGCCGCTTCTCACAGTAGATATCAGTAGATATTGATGCTCCCCAGGGTCTATTTGTTATTTGTTCTCATCAAGAAAATTCCTCTCATATAGATTTATAGTGAAGAATTCCAGCCACCCTCCTTTCCCATTACCCAAAATGTTCAGGCACAGAATAGGAAACCTGGTGGAGTTGGGAGTAGGTGGCAGGACAAGCCGGTTTTGTTGTGTGATAGTGATGCCACCTGGTGTGCAAATACAGTATTACAGTGCAAAGTAGCACAAATCTGATGTTGTATTTCTGCGATTCCAAACTTAGACAGCTGAAGATGGGCTTTGCATTACAATTCCAGTGCAAGATGTTGGAGATACTTCCATTATCTATTTGGCTGACCAGCAATTAGCCTGGTTCGCACTTCAGCTTCAGTCTACTGCAAATGAGATGCAGTTGACTTTTTGTGTCAACAGTTGCCTCTGTCTTTTCTTTTTCTTTCTTTTTGCTCTTTGTGCTATTCTTTTTTCTGTTGTATTTCTATGTTCTCTTTTCACATTGTTTACTTTTTATTCACTTAATTTATTTCCTAATAATAATAATAATAAGAAAACAATGAGGTGTTACCAAAAGCTGTTTTGCAATTTGTACAAGTTTGTTTGAAAGTCTATAAATTCAATAAAATGGATGGAAACTAAAGGTGTCTTCTTTGTTTTTCCCCTCACATTAGTGTTTGCCTTTAACTGTCAGGAAACTTGAAATACTGAAAGTTTCTCAATGTACAGTGACTGTGCAAATTCATGTTGTCATCACGTCATACCTAGGAAGACAGTGGATTCATGATAACCCAGTTCAAAATCTTCTGAACAGAATAAGCAGTATATGGTATCTTGTTCATGCTAAGCTTGTGAGGCAGTGTACTGTCTCATCTAACATATAACCACCAGTCTTTAGACCTTGTCCTTGTCCTTTGTAGCTGTGCCTCTTCTACAGTTATGTGAGTTTGCTCGATTTAAACAAAATTAAATCATTATGTTAACTTATAGTAGTATTTTTTTTCTACTTATCCTCCTGATCTTATGATCTTTATGTATTTGTACTGTCTGCAGTCTGCTTCACTCATGTTCACAAAGTTACACAGTTCATGTCTTTTCAGCCCTTGATTCATTTCATCCAGTCACAGTTTCAGTCAGAATTAGTTTTTTCTACTTTTTTCCTTTTAATGAACATGAATAAGTTTTACATTACATCCATTATCTACATCTCTTCAAATCTTCTACTCTTTGAACTTCAACTACTTCAGCATACTTTCAGCTACCTTTTATACGTTCACAAAACCTTCAACTATTCAGCCATCACTCAGCTTATTGATATCTTCAACAGTTTTTGATTGATGACAGTTTAAAAGTCATTGAAATTTCTGGCAATATTCAAATTTATAATGGCTGTGTATTGTGTGGAATGTTTAGGGCTAGAATGGGTGACATCATCAGCTGGAGTGGGAGAGGGTCTTAAAATCCTCTGAATTTTTTCTCTTTTCATGCTGCTCCCAGCCACAAATCACACTCTACACACAAGTTTCTCCACAGTTGTAGACAGACTTGTTCTCTCTCACACAATGTGCTCAAATTCAGGCTGTTAAACAGGAAATGTTGGTAATTATCACTATAATTATGCCTTATGACAGGTAGGCATTATGTCTATCACTCACAACCAACTGACATGATCAGATAATGTCAGTTAGGACATCTATACTGTCCTGTACCTGAGTGGAGGTGTGTGTGGTATGTGACCTATAAGTATGTTAAACTTGGAACAGACATTCTCCACTAACCTGAGCAGTTACATTCCAAGTTCCACTTATATTATTCATAGGTCACAAACACACCATCCATTACCTATCTCCTGTCATGCTTTTTCATGCTACTGATCTTTCATCTTGCCTGTTCTGCTTTTAGTCTTTATCTATAAATCAAGCCTTTTCAGCATTGCTTAAGCAATGTCTTCAGGTAATTCGCCATTGCTTTACCCCCTAAACTTTTCTACAGCAATGCAGAGAGACTTACAGAATTTGAACTGGGAGCCTCTGAGTGCGACCAGGTCCCTTGCTGCTGCCCACTCACTCCTGTACAAAAGTAGGAGCTGATTTTCTGAGAAAAGCAGAAATGTTCCCTGTTTCTAACTCGCGACAGTAGGCTATCAACAGTTTTTACTTTAGAAACACAAATGACATGTACATGTTCAGGAAGGTCTTCCGGTTCTGACCATGTAAAGCTTTTGCTCATATTAAGTACAGATGTGTCTGAAATTGGAGGGTGTTCATGGACCCCTTTCTCCCATGCATCCCATGTATCCCTGTGTCACCCAGTAAAATCTAAACTGTTATAATTACTATGGCAACCTCTGAGGGCAGGCTGGTAAACAAGAAATGTTTGTAGTTATCACTATATGCCTACCTTGTGACAGGTAGGCATTATGTCTATCACTCACAACCAACTGACATGATCAGATGATGTCAGTTAGGACATCTATACTGTCCTGTACCTGAGTGGAGGTGTGTCTGGTATGTGACTAATTACTAAGTTGAACAGACCTTCTCCACTAACCTGAGCAGTTACATTCCAAGTTTCACTTATATTATTCATAGGTCACAAACACACCATCCATTATCTGTCTGTCTGTTCTGCTGTTATGCGTTTTCATGCTACTCATCTTTCATCTTGCCTGTTCTTCTTTTAGTTTTCATCTATAAATCCAGCCTTTTCAGCATTGCTTAAGCAATGTCTTCAGCTAATTTGCATTGTTTCAGCAATGGCATTCAGCTGCTTTCAGCATTCACGCGCAATTCCTGCTGGAAATGCTTGCTTTTTCTAGTCTAACTATCTGTTCTGCTGTTATGCTTTTTATGCTATTCATCTTTCATCTTGCCTGTTCTGCTTTTAGTCTTCATCTATAAATCCAGCCTTTTCAGCATTGCTTAAGCAATGTCTTCAGCTAATTCGGCATTGCTTTATCTCCTAAACTTTTCTACGGCAAAGCAGAGAGACTTACAGAATTTGAACTGGGAGCCTCTGAGTGCGACCAGGTCCCTTGCTGCTGCCCACTCACTCCTGTACAAGAGTAGGAGCTGATTTTCTGAGAAAAGCAGAAATGTTCCCTGTTTCTAACTCGCGACAGTAGGATATCAACAGTTTTTACTTTAGAAACACAAATGACATGTACATGTTCAGGAAGGTCTTCCGGTTCTGACCATGTAAAGCTTTTGCTCATATTAAGTACAGATGTGTCTGAAATTGGAGGGTGTTCATGGACCCCTTTCTCCCATGCATCCCATGTATCCCTGTGTCACCCAGTAAAATCTAAACTGTTATAATTACTATGGCAACCTCTGAGGGCAGGCTGGTAAACAAGAAATGTTTGTAGTTATCACTATATGCCTACCTTGTGACAGGTAGGCATTATGTCTATCACTCACAACCAACTGACATGATCAGATGATGTCAGTTAGGACATCTATACTGTCCTGTACCTGAGTGGAGGTGTGTCTGGTATGTGACTAATTACTAAGTTAAGAACAGACCTTCTCCACTAACCTGAGCAGTTACATTCCAAGTTTCACTTATATTATTCATAGGTCACAAACACACCATCCATTATCTGTCTGTCTGTTCTGCTGTTATGCGTTTTCATGCTATTCATCTTTCACCTTTTAACCTGTAAAGCACTTTGTGTTGCATTTTATATGTATGAAAGGTGCTATATAAATAAATAAAGTATAAGTTTAAGAAATACTGTATCAAATGTACGTCGACCCCCCCCTTCTCTATTTTCACCAGGCTGGACATTGTATGCACTTGTGGAAAACCCTTTGTAGTATTATGAATATGGGAAGTGAGAATGTTTTATTTTATTGGCAATAAAAGCTGTTGCTGGCTGTTTCATTTGTCAGATTTTTTTCTAAAATGAAACTTTCAAACTTTTGTGTTTTAAGGTACATATTTTAAAGATCTGTGTGTGGTTATTTATTTTTACTAGTCTTGTGAATTGTATACTTAAAAAACATATTGTATTTAGTATTTAGGGTTGATTAATTAAATATAAAGCCGCTTCCCACAAAAGCGTCTACTCGATTTTATTTTGAAGTTTCTTGCGTGCACTTCCTGTCCCGAGCGTCCTGACAGGAGGTGGCCTGAGTGGAGCCTGCAACGGAAGCGACCCCACGCTGGAGGTCTGCAGCAAGACCCTCTTAGGGAAGTCTGAGCAGCAGTGACAGCGCGGCAGTTAAGCAGGTGGGACCACCGCGCAATCAGGCTCGCTGGAAATCAGGCCCAGATTATACTGACTGAGTGGAGCCACACAATGGGAAGTGCTTGCTTCTAGTTTGAACTGCTTCCGTGACTGTGGTGAGGACAGGATGCGGCGCGTGACATCCGCCTCGTAAACAACATGGATGGGTCACAGTCGCCGCTCGCGAGCGTGCGGAGCCTTTATAAATCTGCTCCGTTGGGCGGGACCACTGCTGCCGAACCAGAAGTGCAGGTTGTGTCCCGTTCCCTGCATCGCAAACACAGGGTAAATAATTCATGAAGAGTCGGTTGAGGGACCAAACCTGCTGTGTTCAGTTGTCATGCATCGTGTTTTAATAGACATTGGGTTGATGCCGGAAATGATCGGAATGTGTAGCTGTCGGAGGGAGAAATGTCTTGTTGTAACACCAGTTATTCGTGGCTGCTGTTTACAAGTCCAAAGTTCATCAACGCAGGTAGAGCTGAAGGTGCTAATGTTGCTGGTGTGTTAACTGTGTCTGTAGGTATCGCTAACATACACTAATGTAGAGGGTAAAACAAAGTTAGCGCATCATAGATGATTGTTCCTGGTACTTCCGCGTACTGCATTGTAGCTGTCTAGATCTCAGGGCTGGATTAACCACATAGGAGGCCACTGGGCACTGGTTTCTCATTGGGCCCCCACCCACCCACAGTATATTAGACATTTTCAGTCTTATCCCACCAACTGGCACAGACAATTAATTGAGTAATTAATTTACAGAAAATTAACTTGCATATTGATGAGCAGTCTAAAACTGTTAAAGCCTATATGTTACATATATGTTATTTCTGACAAACAAACACTGGATTAATTATCAGATTTATTAATAATGAAAATAATTAATGGTTGCAAATTTACCATACAGATTTAAAAAAGCTCCAAAAATTCCACCATTTTTTGTTGCCTTTGGGTTTTGCTGGTCTTGCATGACATGAAGACAGAGGATTGACAGAAAGCTCAGCCTGTCTCTAGTGCAGAGCTTTGATACTATCTTGTCTTACCAATGGTTTTCTCTCAGATACTGAGTTTATTTATATACAAAACTATAGTAAAATACAGCTATTATATATTAAATTAAACTATTCAGGTCTTAAAAACGGCCTCTAAAGTCAAGTGATCATCCTCATATTTTTTATAAACCAAATGCTTAGTTGACAAATCAATTAATAACTGACAGATTAATTGATGTATTTCCTTTGTTTCTTCAAACCTCCAGGCTCAACAAGTCTTTGAATGAGCTTCCATGGCATCCTCTCCAGCAACAGTCCTTCACTGCTGCCTCAACAATGAAGTGTGGGAAGTTTCAAGCACAGACTAAAGAATGGCAAGGTTCAGGCGTAAATCTTGCATTACGGTACTTGCTTTGTCATTGATTGTGCTCATCATAGTGGTCTCGAAAATGCTCCTACCAGATGACTCTCCGTTCAGCAGCCCTATGGGCGTCAAGCTGTTTCCTGATAAAGAGAATGACAATCAGATACCGAGAGAAAATGGCAATAAAGCTGATCCAATCAAAATGAATGACTCTCCTAAGTCAGCCAGAGATGAAGAACTGGAAGCTACACTGAGGAAGTTTCCTCCTCCAAACTACTATGTCCATGCCTTCTACTACAACTGGTATGGGAACCCAAAATTTGATGGTAAATACATCCACTGGGACCATCCACAGTTGCCACACTGGGATGCTAAGGTGGCTCAGGGGTATCCCCAAGGGAGACACAGCCCACCTGATGACATCGGGTCCAATTTCTATCCCTCTCTTGGAGCTTACAGTTCGAGAGACCCCTCTGTTATAGAGGCTCATATGCAGCAGCTTCGTACAGCAGCAATTGGTAAGAGAAGAATTCATGTGAATTTCACTTTTTTTTTTTACTTTGAATTTCACACTTTTGGTTTTGTTGGTGTTTTTAGTTTTTTTTTTTTTTTTTTGGACTTTGTTGAAGTCAAATCCTCAGACAAAATATTTTATCAGCATAATTTTTAGTGAAATAGATGACAACTTAATGCGTGATCCTAACAATATTTTAGCATATATTGATATCTGAAACTCCTAATGATAATCCGCATGTTCTCTTTCTGCCATGGTGTCACCCCCACTACTATTAATTCCACTGTACATTGAATGTCACTTTAATATCTTACCAGTATATGATTTATTAAAATGATTTTTTTATGTATTTATGAACAATTGTTTGACTTGTAACTGTGTTTATTCACAGGTGTCATTGCTGTTTCCTGGTATCCTCCTAATACAAAGGATGATAATGGTGAGCCAACAGATGACATTGTGCCTTTACTGCTGGAGGTGGCACAGAAATACCACATCAAGGTCTGTACTGTATGAAGACAGCAGTGAGTTTTATACATATAAATATTTTAAGACTAAGTAGGTAAGTAGTTTTTGTGCTGTCAATTTTAATCTTTCTCTAATTGCTGTGTTTACAGGTAACTTTTCACATTGAACCATACAGAGGGAGAGATGAAGTTAATATGTTCTCTAATGTCAAATACATCATAGAAAAGTGAGTAGTACTGAGTTTCTTCTCTGCTTCATTATCTCACATTCATTCTATTATGACTCACAGCATTTGTAAATGTTGTGTTTACATCAGTCTGGTAATTTCTATGATATTTTCATCTCTTTAGTTATTTAATCTGATACCTCTTCCCCTCAGATATGGAGAGCACCCTGCTTTCTTCAGATACCAGACAAACACTGGCAAGCTTCTTCCACTCTTCTACGTGTATGACTCATATCTGATGAACTCTGAGCAGTGGGCCAAACTGCTGAAGCACACAGAGAGTAACAGCATCAGGGACACCCCATATGACGCCATCTTCATCGCCCTTCTAGTAGAGCAGAAACATAAGCGGGATATCCTAACAGCAGGTTTTGATGGTGTTTACACCTATTTTGCTACTAATGGGTTCTCCTATGGGTCTACCCAGCGCAACTGGGATTCAATTAAAGCGTTCTGCGAAGATAACAACTTGCTATTCATTCCAAGCGTGGGCCCAGGATATATTGACACAAGTGTTCGACCTTGGAACTTCCAAAACACTCGAAACCGCGTCAACGGCAAATACTATGAAACCTCACTGAAAGCTGCATTAGAGGCCAGACCGGATTTTATCTCTATAACATCTTTTAACGAATGGCACGAGGGGACTCAGATTGAAATGGCAATCCCTAAAACAAGCCAGACAGTGTATCTGGACTACCTGCCAAATAAACCTCCAATTTACCTGGAGATAACTCTCAAGTGGGCTGCGATATTTGGCAGTGAGCGACGCAAGTGGCAAGAATGATCTGACTAAGAGCCGTAGCAAATGTTTATTCATGGCTATATAAAATAATTAGATGAAAACTAAATGAAGTTCTCGTTGCAGAATGGACAACAAAGTGCAAATGATGAATAATTGTATGAAAAAAGCCAAATGATTTGCAAAGCCACTGGCAAGTGAAGTACTTCATTATCCTCATTTTGGCTGCAATGATGTATGTTATTTTTTACACTTGGGTGAATTATTATTAATTTAACTGATGTGCTATTATTTCTTGTTTACACATCTTTGCACAGTTTGAGATTCACAACATTATCAGCATGTTTTATCATGGTCTCCAATGTATCCAGCTGAAACTGTGTGGGTAGGCATGATTTGCATTCCTATAATCTGTGACTATATTAAACCTCAGTAGAAATAAATAAAAGTGCACCTTGGAAAGGATCGAACAGACACAAGTAAACAAAGCCGTCTGGTCGTATAAAGCTGTTGCCTTGCTCCTCTTCCAGCTCTGTCTCACTCCAAAAACGTGAAAAGAAAAAGCACTACATACATCTTGATTGTTCAGAGGCGTGTCAAGATAAGTCTTAAAATGAATCACAGTGATGCAAATGGCAGAGGGTTGGCAGGACAGCACTATACTTAATGAAACATGCAGCAGCTCATTGCCAGAGTCAAGGGTAAAAATCAAGATCATTTTCATCGCTGGAATACTTCACTGTTTCTCTTTATGGTGTGTCTTCACTAATACATATAGTACATGTTGTCACGGTTTCTCAGTCATTTTAAACAAATTGCCCCACTAATTATACGTTTTCAATCCATTTAGGGAGAGACATCCCTTGTCGCTATTAAGAGATCAAGATGAAGTTCATGTGCCACTGAAACTGGCTTATATATGGTGCCATCAGTGTTGTAATGTAACGAAGTACAAATGCTTTGTTACTGTACTCAAGTAGAATTGTCACTTTAACTCCACTACATTTCAAAAAATAAAATGTGTACTTTTACTCTGATACATTTCCCTTAACCATTTTCGTTACTCGTTACTACAAAATAAAATTCCAGTTGGTGACGTAATGCCTGCACAATGTTTGTGAACAGCTGTGTCTCTTGGCACATTACTGACAACTGATGATCAGTGAAGCAGCTAGTAGAGGTGTGTATAATGTCACCTGTGCACGTGGAGATTTACTTAAATGCCACTCAGTGATACTTCAAGAGGTTTAAAGAACTAAATGAAAGACTCTGGGTACCTTTAAAGCTGTTATATGTAGTTTTCTTTGACACTGAATGTAGTTGATTAGAAGAGCCCTTCTGAGCAGCACAATGTCCTCACTACAGATTGGAGGCCACATGGAGTTGTGATCAGTTTGATGACCTCTCTTCTCCAACAGCCATTGATGCTGTCATTGGCTACGTAGTAATAACACTAATAGCTTCTGTACATTTAGGAAAAAACGCTGATGATATCATCAGGGTGAAGTAGGTTTTTTTTTCCACATACTGCAATAGCCCACAACATCATGTGGTGGAGTAATAGGTGGCAAATCAATACACTCAACATTGTGGTGGACAATAAGAAAGCTCATATTTTGACTGTTTACCTCATGACTACTGAGACAACGGATAAATAACTACTGCAGCAGTGACTTCACAAGTACTGAAATCCCGTCTCATAGCGTTATAAAAAATTGCACAGTGCTCCAGTGTCTGAGCATCCTTCAAACCCATCTGTTACCCACACTGGACTTTGTTGATATTAATATCTCACAGGCACCTGAACAACAAACCCCCTCAACAACACAGCCTCATTTCCACATAGGGCTGTTTCCAGTCTGCCCAATAATAAAAGATCATAAGATTTGTTGTTTTAGAAGCTTGATCAATACAAGGGACAAAAAGTCAGGATATATCAGCCTCTCCAGCTGCTATGATTTCATTCTCTTTATGGAAGAACAATAAATCACCAGAGTGGCCCTTTAAATTATTAAGCTAATGAGTGAGTTAATACATTATTCTGGCGTTTAATGATGCAAATGATCTCATTTTTAGCCTCAGTCTGTAGATTCTTTATGGAGGCCGATGGCTTGTTTATTGTAGCCATCAGCTGATGCTGTGCAATGCCCTTTAAAAGGAGCTGCTGTTTCATTTAGTTAGTGGCATTGGTGCATCATCAGTAACTGTCGGTCATAGTTCAACCACTGGTTTAACGCTACATCACCAAGAGGCAACCATGTAGGCTCCCGCACAAACCTCCCATCATTTTGTTCTGTGGATGTTTAGTGTGTCTGGTGTAGTCTTAGCCATTGTGAGGTTCCCATACCATGCCACCATGTCATAGGTTAGGACGCTCTCAGTCAATGACTTATACACCACAGACATTGTGGACTTGTTGAGGTCAAAACTCCTCAGTTTCCAGAGGAGGGCAAGACGCTGTCTCCCTTTTATTACAATGTCCTGAAAAGTGAGTTGATCATCAATTAAGGCTTCTAGGTATTTGTAATATGTGACCTGCTCCACCTTCTGGTCCTTCATGCTAACTGGAATGAAGGTGAGTCTGGGGTTTGTGCTGCACCTATAGTCGCGTCTATAGGCAGCTTCCTGTGCCACTGGGCTGGTTTCAAGCACCGTCTTCAGACTGAATAAAAGCCGTAATTAATGACGTATTTAACAAGTATTTGGGGGCGGGCTGGGGCCTTTGAATTTTTTTTATAAATGCGGGACATCACACACATCCGCGCACCACTAATGCACACATATAGGACTGACACACGTACACACACACTGGAGCTCCGCCACAGCCTGCAGCTGCATTGACGGTAAACAGAGCAAGGTAGCGCATGGGCAGCCAGCAGGGAATTATTCCACATCGCATCACATCCCTGAGCATACATGGCGTCCTCACACACCGAGCCATGGATTCAGTTTGCAGGCTGACGGGGTAGCCGCCAATTTTTTTATTCTTCATTTTTTATTTTTTATTTTTTTTTACCCCCCCCCCCCTTTTTTTTTCTTAATTTTATTTTTTTGCAGCCATCATCCTCTGCGTCGGTGTGCAGCAGCGGGGAAGATTCAGCACACATTGCAAACGATAGGTATCATCTTTTTTTTTTTTTTTTTTTTTTTTTTTTTTTTTTGCGGGATGAAGACGATGGATGTGGGTTCATTCGGATCTATTCCTCCAAATACGGCGGACGGGGGTGATTCTTTCCTTTTTTTTAATATTGTTTCATTGCAGGCGCATCCACATCCCCCATGCGCTGCTGTAAGGTGTCTTTGAGAATGGTACGGACCTCTGGAGCAAATGAGAAGAAAGGTCTATTTTGACTCACGCCTTGTCGAGATGGTGAGTGAAATGCATGGCTGTTTTTGCTCACTGTGCTCCATGGCCGAGCACCAGTACCTGGGTTTGACGGCACATCCTCGCCAGCTAATTAGAAATGATCTCCACCGAAAAATGACACTGACAGGTGCATTTCCATTTTCCTTGAAGCGTTTATATCTACGCACACTTCCAATGTACATGGGCCGTTTATACTAAAGGGGATGTATGTGACTTGTATGTAGATTGCACTCTTATGTGTTTGCAGCTCAAACCTCTGTACATGTTTTTTTCATTCCAGCATGGTCCTCCACGCTATTAGATATTCTGCGCGTTTCTGGTGCGCAAAAACGTGTGTTTGTGTGTGTGTGTTAGGAAACACATACAATATTCCAGTTATTCCCATTAAGTTGAATGCAGTTTCACCCACTGAAAAGGGAAACCATTTTAAACAGTGGACCCACTATAACATCGTATTTTAAAATGACCTTCAGTGCTCGGTGGCTGGGAATTCATTCTCACCTGGGATGGAGTGTCCTTTTACATCAGTGCTGTGGCCTTCATAACAGAATACCTATAAACATATAAAGTGTCTAAAAAAAACTGTATGCTATATGATGTGCTCTCCTTTTGCCCTTTTCTCTACCTGTTACTGAAACCACATCATTGATTTGATGCCTTTAGTGTGAGTGATGCTTCCCAAATCTGTGGTTGTGGTCTGTCGTTTCCCTGCCTCTCTCCAGCGTAGCCTCGCTGCAGACTACTCAACCATGCTGTACTCTTTCTGTGTCCCAAATACATCACAATGCATCTGACAAAAAGCTATGTTATTTAAAATGTGAATGAATGAACGCTGGAGCTGTGCACATGCCTCACTCTGGTCTCGTTTGTTAGAGCAGAGGAAGAAAGAGGGAAAAAAAACAATGTGCAGCCATATCATCCTATCATATTAGATACTCTGACCTCAGCATCATCACCATGGAGACTATTACTTTACCATACTTCATATTTAATAGGATTGATTTTGATCCCTTCACTACATTGTGCAGCCTCTCTGAACATATACTGTGTTTTACATTCCTGACACCAACATATGAAGGTATGCATGAGCTGTGAGAGCTTATCACTGCTGCTTACAGAAAGCATGGTTCAGTGGTGTAAGAGGATTTGCCTAAATGTATTGATACCATAAGCCTTTAAAAGGAGTTATATTCATGTGGGCACAAGTTCATTTGGCTGTAGGGGTCTAGATCTCACAGATGACGGTGTGGATGGACCAGTATCAAACGGCATATCTGACAGATGGTGTGAAGAATATCCGAGATTGAGCTTCTGTTACTGATGTAAATGTCTTTCAGTGATGCGTGGAACAAAAAGAAATCATCTGTTGAGGGTGGTTTCTGCACTCAAACTGTTTGTATGGCTTCTTTATGCAACATGCAGGTGTGCTGAGCCCCTGACAGCTGGAGAGTCCAGGGGTCTTTCTGCTCTCCTCTGCCTTAAGATGGCAGCATTCTCTTACAATACACAGTGTATGCAAAATCTAATAATGACTGGAAGATAAATCCATGCTTAACTGGCGAATTTGAAACAACAACCATGATTAACTGGTAAATTTGTAATAACTTCAGTGTTTTTATTTTATTTTCCTGCTTATCTGGAAGACATGATTGTGGGCATAAAGTTTTTGTCCTGCATGCTGGCTGCTTTTTATTTGCTGTGGTGATGGTTTGCTTCGTCATCCTCTCTTACACTTAATTGGTTCTCTGCTTCTCTCTCACACTCTCAAGGAGGCATTATTAAGAAGACCTGTGAGTTCAAGATCAAACACACCTCATTAGATCATTAAGGATCGCAATCATTGTGCATAAGAGCCAGGAGGCCTTTCTTTGCCGTGAGCTGCAATGTTTTTTTTTCTATGAGCGCTGAATGACAGCCAGGATTGATCCCACCCACCGTTGACCCAATGTAGGACCTGCTCCCTCCGTTTCCCACAACCTCTACTCTTGGATTCCAGCATTCAGTCAAATCCACCAGGTTTGTATTATAATGTGCCCTGGGGAGGCCATACAATTGTTTATATGAGTATTGATCCCACACCAGAGTGTGTAATTATTAATAGATTGTAGCAACAAGATACTATATTCTTGAGTGAGGCATAAATGGTGTTCAGAGACAATGATCCATTACAATAGACATTATAAATACATGTGCAAGACCTTTACATGATTAGGGGGTTAGTCTGGATGTTGATCATGGCTCTTTGATTCTTACTTTTTTCCTTCACCCTTCTTAGGACAGAGTATGCCATCTGCACCTTTTCACAGAATCCTACGACCCCTTCTGCTCGGCACGTTCATCCTGGGATGCTTTGTGACTCTGTTTTTGATGTATTTTAAACCATCCACCAGCTGGTTATCAGGTCCTGTAGAGTCAACAGTATCCACAGACCAGGTTAAGAACCTCTTCTCCACCAAGAACGATAAAAACGTGACCACAGTATTGATCTGGCTCTGGCCTTTCGGACAACCATTCGACTTGAGCTCCTGCAGCTCTCTCTTTAACATCGAGGGCTGTTTCATCACAGCAGATAAAAACCTTTACAATAAGTCAGATGGGGTCATCATCCATCATCGAGACATCTCCACTGACCTGTCCAACCTGCCGGTGCCCCAGCGACCATCCTTCCAGAAGTGGATATGGATGAACTTTGAGTCGCCGACGAACTCCCCCCAGCTGCCTGGGATCGACAACCTGTTCAATCTGACTCTCAGTTACCGTCAGGATTCTGACATTGCAGTGCCTTATGGGTCCATCATAGCAGGAGAGGGCGAGGAGGACTTCGTCCCACCCAGCAAAAACAAGCTGATCTGCTGGTTTGTGAGCAACTGGAACCCGGATTACGTGCGGGTGAAGTACTACAATGAGCTGTACAAACACATCGAGGTTCATGTGTATGGAAAAGCCTTCGGGGAGTACATCTCTCACCAAGACTTCTTCCCCACCATCGCCAGCTGTAAGTTCTACCTGTCTTTTGAGAACTCCATCCACAAGGACTACATTAGTGAGAAACTGTACAACCCGCTCTCTGTGGGGACAGTGCCAGTGGTTCTCGGCCCGTCTCGGCAGAACTACGAGAACTTTATCCAGGGAGACGCCTTCATCCACGTGGACGACTTCACCTCGCCCAAGGAGCTTGCTGATTACCTGCTACTCCTGGACAAGAATGAGGAAATGTACCTCAGGTACTTTGAGTGGCGGCGGCACTTTAAAGCGAAGAAGGTCTGTTTCTGGGAAGAGCAAGCATGCCTGGCTTGTGATTACCTGCACAAGCACAAGGGGTATAAGGTATTCAATAACCTTGACAAGTGGTACTGGAGTGTGTAGTGCTTTGAAGGGCTATGCAGTGCTTGTTTGTCGTTGAAGGCAGTGCTTTAAGATTTTTGTCCTTCGGTTGACATGAAGGTTTATTACTGTTCTGTCCAGAGCTCCCGAATGATGTTTTTCTATTGGTTCAGTGGCCCAGTGGGATGTCTATCTTATTTTGATTTTTTTTGTTTTTTAATTTGCAAGCAAATTATGTAGCTGTCATTTTTTCATATTTTTGTAAGTTTGCCTTTGCACTTCTAATTCAAACTATCTTGACCTATCTGTACAGTAAGACAGTCATTGTAGTATGTGGATGTTGATTGCACATGGTGAACATTACTCCCCTGGTCTCTGACAGCAGATGTGACTCTACTCGGTGAGAGGGAGGTTACTATTTTAATCATGTTGTGAATTGTTCATTGTCATATGTAATGTGTCACAGTGTGGTTGGATCCCATGTGGATGATGATAGTACAGTATACAGAGCCATTGTACTGCAATGTGAAACTCCCACACAGCCTGTTATTTAAAAATCTCATTTGATCTACAAAGGTATGTCATTTCTAACTGAATACTGTTACTGGAAAGAGCACAAATCACACAGAACTGAATCATTTTTTGAGGTTATTTTTTTGTACTGTACTCTCATCTTATAATTACTTTTAAAAACTGGTATTTTCAACTAGCAGATGTTACTATGTGTAAATTAGACCATGTGAGATTTGCCCACATGTTTGGGGCTGTTGGGAGACATTCACAATTACTGCAGGATTATCCATGTGTCTGTCTTTGAATCATCACACCACATTGTCACCTGCAGAGTTGGTGGTTGCATGTGAGAGCTATTCTTCTGTTTTTTGTTTGTTTGTTTACAATCCTGTTTACAGCACAATGCATCTCAACAGCACTCAGCAGCTACTGACACAATGGTTAAGCTTTTACTCAAGAACTGTGCAAAACCATGTCAACATTTTATGCAAGATAAACCGATGGCTTCTTGGTCAAAATACTCAAACATGTGTCAAGTTATTATCATTTTTGATATTTCTTCACTGTTAAAGGGACCACTGATGTAAATTATGATGAAGTCAATTATTTTTCTTAATATATATGGCTCTGATGAATGCCATAATGAAACTGTATATAAACCTTGTTGTAAAACTGAATCATCAACTGGATCTTATGAGCCCACTAACACTGATCAATCCTGTTTATTAACCTGAACCAGACAATGAGGGAGCTCCTGCAAGGATTGCATTCATGGGAAAAAGAAATGGTGTGTTGTATATATTTTTAATGTTCAAATCTCTTTGAAACATGCAAGTATTGTCAGGCGGTGAATGTGATTTGGCACATATCTTTGTAAGTAAAGCTCATACTTCAGACTGTGAATCGAGACGAAAGGAGAGACACTTGAAAAGGATAACCAGCATCAGAGACAATGGTTTTTGTGTCGTAAGGTGGACGATTTCATCAGGCAATTTTACACTGAAGAAGTTTTTTTTTCTTTTTCGATTAGGCGGTAATCCTGTTGGCATAGCCCAATTGAAAAAGTCGTGCGAAAATGCAGCAGAGATATAGCACTTTTATTCATGTGGAGTTGTGTGACTCACTGTACTGGTGGCTGTCTTAGATGGAGCTATTGTGAGTTCAGAAACTGTCATCCAAGACCTCGGCCTGTCCCACAGATTAACTATGAAACTGCCACTCATGGTTTCATATTGTACAGTCCAATCTCAAGTATGAAAACAAAGGTTTCTTGTCCAGTATGGTTGGTGACTTTAAGAAACAAAAGTATTTGTTTTTCTGTGTGTTGTCAGTCTCTTTCATCTTCTCAACCTCTCTTTTTCCTTTTTTTTTCTTCACAAAAACAACAAAAGGGAGCTGTGTCTTCTCAGCAAGCCCCCACTCCACCCCTGTCTGAGTCTGTGAGTGTGTTACAGCACCAGAGGGTGAATCAGTATGTCTCTGGACACTGTCTGACCTGCACTGATATTGCTGGAGTCCTTACTTAAAAACACTGTATACTGAGTGGGATGAAATCTTAATGTGTGGTCGAACATGAAGATTTCTCCAAAAATGCTCATTCTCTGCCAGTTCACTGAAATGATCAATGAGTCAATCAGTACAAGTTTTTTGCCAAATCAATGTATTTTGCCAAATGTTGTGTTTTAACTGTAGGTGTCTGATGAAACAAAAAAAAAAAAATAATAAAGATATGGATAAATGGGGAAACACAAATTAAGTATTCAGAACTTTTTTTTTGTGAAGAGACATCACCTCTTAACTATGTTATCTAGCTATGTTTGCTGTACGAATGTGACATCTGCATTGATATTCTCATGTAACTTTTGGCAAGAAAGAGCTGATAAGTATAATTTCCTAATTGTCAAACAATTTCTCAAAATTGGAAAATTTCTTTGAACCTTTGAGTTTTTCAGGTTTGACAAAGTTTGTTGGTCTTGACACATTTTAGCTAAATGATGCCACCCAATACAGTGCTCTTGCATCACACTTAATTTCCACAGTTGATGCCCACACTCTTACAATGCCATGTAATACAGGCAGAGGTATAAATAGTGATCCAAAAGCCTCGCTAAGTGATTGATGAGAGCAAGAAGAGTGTGTTGTGGTGGTTACGCCTCGATCCTCTGGCTGTTGTTAGTTACCCCATATCCTCACTAGCACTCTGGTATTTGCAGCCGTCTACTCCAGCACACAGAGATGATACATTTTGCAAACTTCTTTCACTCAGCGCTGCAGGTCAAAGAGTGTGATAAGTGTTTGTGTTGCCAGGATCAGTGACACAAATAATACACTGATGTCAGTCATGGATTAATGTAAAAGTTCAGGTGGTGGAATGAGTGTGTGAGTGGAGTGATTGCCCATCCAGTCTTCAGAACACAAGACAGTGCTACAGATGAGGTCTCTGTTCTCGGCAGTGGATTTTGTTTGGTTAAATTACATTACAACACATTACTCTATAGATCTATTGTTCTGTCAGAAATAATCTTAGATTTTGGGAAATGAGTTTATTTGCTTTGCTGCTAAGAATAAGACAAGATGATTGTACTATTCACATGTGTATGGTAAATATATAACATCTTGACTTAGCACATGGGAAACTGCTTGCCTGGCTAATATAACTTGGCATAACAACTGCTGTTGCTGTTGTTTATTTGGTTCAGAGTCAGACAAAAGAGATCATCGGGCAGCTTTTCTCAGCAACATAAGGTCTGGTTAATCCACTCAGTACTAGCTGCACTGCAGGTGAAGAAGGTCACATGGTGACACATCCAGGAATGCCAGGAGTTGGTACAGACCAAAAACACAGTTAAAAGAGAGCATGATAATACTTAAGTGGCCAGAAACACTACTCCAAATGAACGATGATGGTGCTGTGTACCTGTTATCTGTGGTATGTGTGGCATTTGTTTCTATATAACAGATTCAAATTGTGATAACACTTAACGACTTCTCTGTCATTTCAATTCCACACTTTGAATCCTAGTGGACAATTTAGAAAATGATCATGGTGTTAGATTCCCACACACTTATGACCACTAGGCTTTTTGAATCATGTAAGAATCTGGAGCAATTTCAGTAAACTTGAGCCTGTTTATTTGTACTGCAGAGTTGGTGTAATGGAAAGTGTCTCAGCACAAGGCACTGAGGCAGAAGTTAATATTCCTGGACAGGGTTCTTGAGAGCTGGGGAAAAAAGAAAGTCTTCTTTTTGGGCTCCGTTGCTGCATGAAGTCTGTGACTTTTCCTGACACAGGTAGGTTAGCATTTGAGTGTTTTTCTTTTGAAAGTGATGCTTGCTGTGAATACTTGATCATTGTCTGACTGAATAGACACTGATTACACAAGCTAGATGTTCAGTACTTATTTAGGGCATATCTCTAGTTATGTTTTGTGCTCTGACTTTCCGCTGCTGGTACCAAAACATAATCAGCAGCTTCACCTATGCACCTAACCAAACTCTATGAAACCTGTGGGCTAGCAGGAGGCAGGAGAAGAACATTTTAATGGTCTGTGCATTCCTTGGAGTAGACAACTTTCTCTCCTCTTTAGCAGCGGAGATCATATGTCTGGCTCTGCGACAGGTCTTGTCACCCACGCATACCATGACTCACTTTGGTGAGAACTGGGGAGGGTGGGGGCAGAGTTAGTGGAGGTATTACCCAAGGCCTTCCTGGAGGGGTGTAAGGTTTTGAGAGATTGCAGACTTAGTAGATTGTATCTCCTTGGCCCCCCAGCAACCCCCTATGTGGCTATCCTGTTTAGGCCAAAGCGCTGTGTTGAAAGGGAGCTCTGCAAGTCACAGAAGACGGCAGAGGCCAGCTCAAAGGGCCAGGTTTGTGTGAGTCTTCTCATTAACAACCAGAGCTGCCCCTCCTCTCAACCTAATGGATCCCACTTATGCTGTCATCACCATGCCAACCGGCTGTCAACTCTGGTGTGGAGAGGCTTTTGTGCTTCAGAGAAATGTAACTGTGTTGTGTTGATCTGTCTGAGACTATAACAAGTCACCACCTCAAAGGAGCCACCAAAGTAAATGCTTCTCTTCTTCTCTGAGATCATTTGACTTAGAGGGAGGGTGGGGGCCAGCCACTGACACCTTATTGTAAAGCTTGAATACATTAAGATAAGAGGACATCCGAGTCCAGGTCAAATAAAGGCCTTTTTATTGGGGCTAGACAGGCCACATACAAAATCTGTTGGCAGCTTTTCACTAGTTGACTTCAGAGGATTAAGCAGGCAAAAGGAATATGCAAGATCAGCAAGCTTTTTGCTCTGCAGCGTTGGCACTGTCTAGTGTAGATGTTAATAATCGAAGAGACAAAGACCACCACCTGTTATCTATCCACAAGGAATCAGAGGGGTTATCATAAAGTTACAATGACACATGAAAGCAAACGGATTCAACAATCTTTAAAGCTTTAATATTTAGAGAATAGCAGCACTGGTTCACATGCAATGATTTCCATCTTATACCCACTCACTATGAAAGATGAGAGTTTTTGTTTGCTGGTGAATATGGGTCACCTCCGCCCTCTGATGTCACATGATGACAGATATACTGCGCAGTAATGCAACAAAGATTAACGACCTTTGAGATGCATTGACTGTATTTGAACTACAGTTGGTTGTGGGTTATTTAGGGTCTACAATGCAGTGCTTTGTGATTTGCAGCCGCTGATCTGGACACCAGCAGGGAGCAAGGATACAATACAGTGGCAATTTAATCCAGAGCAGGCAGATAATTTAGTGTAATCTGGTGGATCCACCTACTTAGTAATAAGAAGAACCTGAAGGATGGAATGCCTTCAAATCAGAAACCATTCCCTGCACCCGGATTCCTGCATATGATATGGTTATTCTGTGCTGAAAGGCTTACATAACATACATCTTGTAGGTCAAAAATAACATAGCCCTCCATAATTCCTTGGATGACTGTTAGATACCACCCACATACACTGTGGAGCAATGTTCTTACATGATCTGTTGATCCAAAAATGGTTTGCACCTATATATTTATTAGTAGAGTGTAAT
Source organism: Caranx ignobilis (assembly GCA_021432705.1). Lineage (NCBI taxonomy): Eukaryota > Metazoa > Chordata > Actinopteri > Carangiformes > Carangidae > Caranx > Caranx ignobilis. The sequence goes on from MU269985.1 coordinate 15,703,328, forward strand.
TCAAGATAAGTTGTGCTAGGAGGAGTGGTGCTGAAACAAATGGAGGGAGAAGACAGAGGGGACGAGAGTTCATCTTGACAGAGCTGCATTCCTCTCAGCCTCATCCCTGTCACTGACCTTCCTGTGTGTGTATACGAGGGATTAGGGCTGTGGGCTGGGCTGGTGGTCTTCCCAGGCTATTTTTATGAAGATGTCCGCCCCTTGATCCTTTTGGAAAAATGATATGAGCACATGTTCCAAGATTTGAAAGTAATTAGTCAACTGTCAGTCAAAGATGAAGAAGAATTCAGACTATCATTCAGGTGGAAAAATGGGGCTCTGTGCCACATTTTTCACACCTATTACTGAGCTCTCATCTAGACTGGCTGATACATGAATTATCTATTGTGTACTAATGATATGGGTAGGGCATAGCTGGGAAGGCTTTGTTCCACAGCATCACACTAACAGTGGGTTTTTAATGAGGTTACAAGACTATCACAATCACTATCTACAAGATGGACACCATTAAGCTGCCATTTCTGCTCCTCCTTCTTTATTTCGCTGTGGATGGATTGAACATCTACACTCTGACAGATTTCCCCTTCTCAGGTTCTGCCAAGACACACTCAATAGCCACTGAGAGGTCCTGGCAATATAGTTCAGTACCTGGCAACCACAAAGCTGCTGGCGCCTACCTCTCATAAGCCATCTGCAACTGCTTGTGTGTGTAGCAGGCACTGACAAAGGTCACAAGTGTGTCCAGGCACGTCACAGCATCCAAATGGTCCACTATCTCTGCTGTGGCACCAATATTCAAAGAGACAGTGTTTGAAAATGAAAAGATTTTGCATCTTAAAGCTTAAATTTAATCTTTCACTGATGTGTGTTGGGTGTTGGCTTTAGTTGCATTGAAGACTCTCATGCTGACCAACAATAATCTATCTTCTCGTCATCAAACTGCATCCCCATCATCGCCTTTTTCCATGTTTTTGAGATGAAGCAACAGTGATTAAATCAGTTCAAAGGCTTAGTGGTCTGTGCACCATCAGCTCCCATAAAAGGTGCAGCAGGATGCCGTGGAGCATGTCCATTCTCCCCAGAGATTACTGCTAATAAGAGGGCCAGTATTTATAGAAGATCCCCCCCAGTGGATACCCCTAATCCTGCCTCACCCCCTTTCATCCCTGCCCTCTCACTGTGCCTGGACCGCTCTCTCTGCAAACCCTAGCTTCAGCCTCACCCTCGCCCCATTACAGCTGAGGTCGAGACTTCCTTCCTACAACACTGCTTTTTTTCAGATTCTTTGGAAAGAAGGGGAAAAAAATGCTTGGCCTATTTAGTTAGTTGATGAGCAGGACAGGAGATTGCCTGGACTATTAAACCCCCCCTTTTTTTCCCATCTCTCCATTTTCTTCCTTATTGTCCAGTCTTACTCCTGCTGCTCTCTTTGACCTGAAGCTAAGAAAAGCAAGTAACAATGTCCACCAGTGAGCGTTTCGACTGCCATTACTGCAAAGACTCCCTGCTGGGGAAGAAGTACATAATGAAAGAGGATACGCAGTACTGCACTAAGTGCTATGAGAACCTGTTCGCTAACTGCTGTGAGGGATGCTCGTCACCAATTGGCTGTAATTGCAAGGTAAGGAAGCATCAGTCTTGCCCTGACAGCAACGACTCTGATGCGACTTGTGTGAATGATGAGAACATTGTGTTGTTGATCTAAGGGTGACAAACATTTGATAAATTGACTTGACATTTTTTGGCTAATGTTGACAGTGCTCATCTTGTTATTCCGTTCTAATTAGATATTTTACATGTCAGAGTAATAAATAATGTGTTAAATACCCACAGGATTTGTCCTATAAGGATCGCCACTGGCATGAGCAGTGCTTCAAGTGTGCCAAGTGCAGCCGCTCTCTGGTGGAGAAGGCCTTTGCCGCCAAGGATGATTTGCTGCTGTGTACTGAATGCTACGCCCACGATTACTCCTCCAAGTGTACCACCTGCAAGAAAACCGTCATGCCAGGTACACAAACTGTCACATCTATTTAATGTCATTCTAACCCAGTGTTGAGCCTACATGCTCAGTCCTGACCTTTGAAATGTTCACTCACAAAACTATCTCACCTATTAGTAGCTGCCCTGGAGCCTTCAGTCATTCATACTGCTTCTGTTTCCTATTCAACACTGGTCTTTCAAAATAAACCAAATGGAAACTTAAGCTTCTACAGCTCTATGGTAGTCTGAGCCAACAGAGGAAGACTGATGATACAACTGAAAGCTCCAGAACAGCTTTGAAATGACTAAACAAACGTTTCACATATTGTCTTTCCTGTAATGAGTTATATAAGGGAATTGATGTCTGTTTCATCTGTAAATATGAGGTTGGCACCAGCTGCTGTTATCATAGCACAAAGATGGGAGTTTTTTAACTGTAGTTGTAGTGTTGAAAAATGAAAAATAAAGAGACAACCTTGTGTCTGCCACTCATTCCCATTTTTGAATGTCCACAAATCCATGACAAGTCTATCTGCTGGGGATGTGGTAAAAGCTCCAGAACAGTTATGAAAGAGACCTGGGGGTGGGACGGTTTCAGCGACTCCAAGAAAGAACTTTCAATCTCAACTTTTAAGTAAACATGGATGAGAAGAAACGCTCAGAAAATAGAAAGTTGAGCATTTGCAGCATCACGATCACTAGGTATCATATGACACAATGACTGTGAAAGCTCACAGCCGCTCCATAGTTAAATGGACCTCTATAGTTATATGTGCATGAACACTAGACAGCAATGCAGTTTCCTTCACTCCCAAGTCTTTTTAAGATTATTAAGACATCGTAGCACTGTCCTCTCTCTTCAGATACAGCAGGACTATTTTGGGCCACAGTGTTTTTGTTGTCATGGAGGTACCATATGCTGACTAAGCTGCTCTTGTCCCCTGTGCCAGGTTCCCGCAAAATGGAATACAAGGGGAACAGCTGGCATGAGACCTGCTTCCTGTGCCACCGCTGCCAGCAGCCAATAGGAACCAAGTCCTTCATCCCCAAAGACACTGGCTACTTCTGTGTGCCCTGCTTTGAGAAGCAGTTTGCCTACCAGTGCTGTGCTTGTAAGAAGGTAGTGTTACAGTGGAGTGTCTCTCTGGGTGTGTTACAGTCATTTCCCCTGATTCCGGTGCTTCAACTTTACTTACACTGTGACTGTGTAGCTAAGGGACGGATATTAAGAGGAATGGCACTGCATGACTTTTTGTGTGTGTGTATGTGTGTTACCTTTAGGCCATCACAACAGGTGGAGTGACCTATCAAGATAAGCCATGGCATCGTGAGTGCTTCCTATGCATCGGCTGTAGGAAGCAGCTGTCGGGTCAGCGCTTCACCTCCAGGGAGAACTACCCCTATTGCCTCGAATGCTTCAGCAACCTATATGCAAAGAAGTGTGTGGGCTGCACCAAGCCCATCACCAGTGAGTCACCAACTGTGTGCTCATGTTTTCATTCACTCAGACACTCATGCATTTCTCCTGCTCATATTTAATGCCCTCATTTCCATCTGTGGAGGAACGGTCAAATAAACAAGGTGAAGATCTTGCATTAACGTGTGCATTATGTAAACACCTGTGTTTGATGTGTGCAGGTCTGGCAGGGGCCAAGTACATCTCTTTCGAGGAGCGCCAGTGGCACAGCGAATGCTTCACCTGCGTGCAGTGTGCCATGTCGCTGGTGGGTCGCGGTTTCCTCACCCAGCGTGACAACATCTTGTGCACCGACTGTGGCAGGGAGAAGTGACCTTACTATGAAGGGTCACTGCTTAATCCAAATAATAACAGGGGTTCATATTCAGATACAGATACTGGAGACTCATGAATATTTCTTCCTAGTGTGTGTGATGCATAAACAAACTCTGAATGTCAAATGCTTATTCTACCATTATAAATGACTACTAGTCCTGTCAAGCTGCAACACTAGTATCTTTACAGTTAGGGCATGTGTGGCATTATGGATGAACACTTGCTTTGCTTCTTTTTTTTCCCTCATATATCACTACTTACTTTTGACATTTTAAAGCTGACACTGCCTGGTTGATATTACTTAATATTACTTTTCTAATTCATTAATAGTTTTTCAAGTAAAAACACTAAATACTTGGTATCAGTCTATGTGAAGATGGGACTAGATGCTTTTCTTTATCTTATGTAACAGCAAACTCTAACAGCTTTAATTTTTGATTGTTGATCAAAACAATCTAAGGGAGGTCCCTTTGGAAAACAAAAATGACATTTTTTAAAATTATTTTCTGACCTCTTATGGACACAGATAATCAGCAGGTTGTTAATAAATGTTAATAACAGACAATTTTATTTTCTAGTGCACATTAGTTTTGATGAAAAAAAAAATACTCGCTGGAGAAAATGAATGGATGATTTATGCTTCGCTCATGTAATATACTTTATATCCTACCGGCTGTTCTAATAAAGACCTGTCTGTATACATCCTGCTGGGATGGATATCACTTTATTGCCTGCTGTTGCTTATCCTAATGGGGTTTTTTCACTCCAATGATGCCATCCAGAGGAGGAGAGTGCATATGGCTCTTTATATGAAATTCCTTCAGACAGAGGGACAGAAGACACCAAGTTCAGAAAAACAAATGTAATTGTGATGGTAGGTTTAAAATCCAGATTGTTTTATGACCACATTGTCCCCTGTCAGTCACCCATTAAACAACCATTGCCATAAAACAAAAACTCTGTGTTTCTGTTGCCTCTTGACCTCATCGCACCCAGCTCATGCCCATTGTAAACAAACTAAGAGCGACCATATATGGTTTGATCAGCAGATCACTTGCTCCTCTACTTGTCCATTATCCACTGACCAAAGCCACCACTTTGGTCCATGCACAAGCCAGGAATACAAGTGACCGTAACTGTGGGCACCTCAAAATATCCGTCCTCCTCGGCATACCTAATGTTTTGATTCTTGTAAAAGCTGGTTTTCTTGGTGAGGCGGCTGGATGAGTTGTGTAAGCGTCCTCACATGGCAGGATGAGTGCCGTAAATTGCTGACATAGATTTCCTGTCAGGATACAGTCACATGGGGAGGTGAAACTACTTTACACTTCATAAAGCTGTGGAGAAATCAAAGAGGAAGGGGGAGCAGCAGAGAGGTAGGGACGTCTTATTTTACATATTTCACTGTGGCTTTGATTTACGCAGATGCCTTATGTGAGGACTTTTCACAGAGAAAAGAGTTACTTGTGAGGAAGTTCTTCTCTGCTTCCTGGTGAGCTATTACCGGACTGACACTTGGTGTGAGTTGCACAACCAGAGTCAAACATTAATGCATCTCTGCAATGGCTTTTAAAGCATTCACACAAACACATGTCTATGGAAAGCAGGAAACCCCTAAAGAAAAGGATAAATCCAGCATCGAGTGCCTTGAGTGCTATGATCGAAATATGTACATAGGGACCAAACGTGCAACAGTCCAGCACCTTGTCCTACAAAGCAGCTCAAATTGTGATCTGAGTCCAGGACAGAGCAAAACCAGAGAGGGTCGGGCAAGAAAATTAGGATCGAGCAACCCAGTGGTCCAGCTGAGGGTAATACCACTTTTCAACCATCTGCTGGTCCTGTGGGATCGGAGCATCACTGCCCTCAACATGTTCTCCTTAGAGCCCATTCCTGCTCTGAAGAAAATCCAGCACGTGTCTTTGTTTGAGGTGTGCGCCTCACCACTCACAGATCAAACAGGAATTGTGGAGATGGTGACTTCCTCCAGTCGCAGGAAGGTGATCCATATTCACACAGTGGGAGTGGGCAAGTGGGAGGTTGTGAAGGAAATCCCTCTGCTTCAGGATCCTGTGGCCTTATCAGTAGATGGCACCTGCCTGTGTGTAGCCACCTGCAATAGGTATCTCCTCTGTGATGTGGACACTGGGAACATAGAGGAGCTTTTTCCCCACAGTCACAACAAGCAGCGTGTTGTTGTGACCTCAGTGGGTCGAGGGGAGTTCCTCCTGAATGGGCCTGAATCTTTAGGTAAGAGCAGCCAAAATGTTTTTGGAACATGTTGTTCTACAGTCTGTTTAGCACAGACATATCCATGTGTCATATATGGTTCCCTTCCAAAACTGCTATACAGTTAATCATCTCATATCACTCCCCCATATATTCATCTAGCCACAGGATATTTGTTTTGCCAAGATATTACTTCTCCATGCTCACTGCTACAGGCATGTTTGTGATGAAGACGGGGATTTGCCAGCGCCCTCCCCTGCAGTGGCCTCTGGAGGTACTGGCAGTCGGAGTATGTTTCCCTTACATCCTTACCCTGCAGCCCGAAGTGTTGTCTGTCTACAGCATTTTAGATCAGCAATGCAAACAGAGTTTGAGTCTTCATGGAGCAAAGGGCCTTCTCTCCACATCAGGTAAACCAGAATCACCACCTAATCCTTTTTCTTAAAAAAAAAAAAGTCTGTCCCAGTTTGCATTTATTTCATTCCACCATTCTTGCACATACTGTTTCTCTCACACTGAGTGTTTCTAGAGACCAAACAAACAAATCTCCCCTCAGATGGCGTGTTAGTGTTCACAGAGAGAGACATTTTCTGCCTGAGTCTGGTGCCATTTAAAGAGCAGATCCAGGCCCTTGTGGGACATGAGCGGATTGAGGAGGCCTTAATGCTGCTGGATGGAGTTCAAAGCCGTTATCCACTTGACTCATACAAGGTGAACTGAAATTTGTACATACATACAACATGACACAAACATGTCCCTGCTTGGAAATTTAAATAAGATGTTTTTCATTTCAAAGCTTAGAAAACCACATTCCAGGGGTAATTAGATGACGCAGATATTTTTATTTCTCAGTTCAAATCAGAGGTTTTATGAAACTGAAGGTGAAACACCGCGCTAATATGAAACCTAATGAGATTTCCCTTCACTCATTTCCAGAGTAAACAGAGGTAACGTGACTAGCATAGAGCATTGCATTGCATGCTTTGAAGCAAATGCTCATTTGTATGTCAACATAGTGTTAATAACAATGCTATGAATGATGAGCAGTGACCCTGTTCAGCATGTTAAGCTACTGCATTACTGCTAATTAACTGTGTGTGTGTGTGTATGTATATATATTTATATATATATGTGTGTGTGTGTTTATGTATGTATGTATGTATCTATCTGTCTGTCTGTCTGTCTATCTTTAATATGCACTGCTCAGCTTCAGCTGACACTGTGTTGTAGTGTTGGAATTCAATATTTCCCAGTGACAGATTGATTGCACCAGGACATCGAGGCGTGGACGGGCTACATTATTGTGCACTGCTATTCTCTGTGTACTGCGGTTGGATGAATGCAACTGAGGACAGCAGATGGTGTCTGAGATTTAGTGTAATCTGTGCCATATCTCAGGTTACAGTTTAGAGGTGAACATGTTAGAATTAACATGCTGATGAGCCAGCAGTCATTTACTATTGTTAGTCCAGTTGTGTGCTATTTGATGTGCCCTTGAGATTTAAAAGGTGGTTATGCAGTCCTCTGCCTCAGTGATTTCAGATCACATGTTCCTGTATTAAATATGGTTCAACGTCATTTGTGCCTTAGCATTTTTGTACTGACAGGAGCTGCAGAAGGCCATCACTTGCTTGGCTGGATTTGTTCATTTTTACCAGGAGGGTTTTTCCGAGGCCAGAGATCTATTCATGTGAGTAAAACCCTCTACCACTGAAAAATGTTTTAAAAAAGAAAAATGATTTACAGCAAACTGTGCCATATGTGAATTTTGGCTAACACAAATCAATACTCATCATCCACTTGAACAGTAAAGGTGAGCTGGACCCTAGAGAAATCATTCGCCTCTACCCTGATATGCAGCCCTGTCTCAGTGAGGACTTTCAGCCCCAGTTTGACCAAGCGAACAAGGGCAGGGATCTCCACGTGCTTTGGCAAGAGGACAGAGACACATTTCATCATTACCTAGCCTTCCTGGGAGATTTTCTCAGAGCAGTCAGAGGCACTGAGCAGGACCTGAAGTGTGCTGTGGAGGTGGACTGCGCCCTCCTGAGGCTGTACACAGAACTGGAAGACACTGAAAATCTGCAGCAGCTTGTGACATTTCCCAATGAGTGCAAGTTGGATCATTGTGTTCCCATTCTGGAGCAACACAACAGGTGAAAATAAATAAAGATCATTTATGACATACATGAGTTGTACAATGATTAATCAGGATCATTTACGAGATCATTTTTAAATGGCTGCTGATTTTTTTCTTCAGATTTTTTGCTCTAGGTTCCCTCTATCAAAGCCATGGGAGGCAAACTGATGCACTTAAGGTATCACTCCCCCAAACTCCACATTTTTACACTAACTGCCAAGAGAAATGCCTTTCTAGTTTGTTTTATTCTTTCAGACTTGGGTGAAGATTGATGAAGGCTCCCTCACAGACCCCTTTTGCTCTGATGTATATGACCATATAGTGCGGACACTGAGTCAACTGGAAATCAGGGATACTGTATGGACACTGGTCGACTGGACCCTGCAAAGAAACCAAGAGGTGCCTTCTTCCTTTTTCTATGTGTTCAACTCAGCAGCAGAGGGCAGAGTTGCACAATGCAATTATGTGTTTTAGAGACAAACACCCTGGGAAGTGCAACCCACTCCACCATATTAACTCAATTGCCTTGATTATGGGAAAAGTGTTGCTTATTAAATCTCCTATAACAAGTTTTGCTTTATTTGAAAAAGTCAGGTGTGCAGATTTTCACCAAGCGTCCACCAGATGATCGACTGGAGACACAAGATGTCCTTGTTTGCTTGGAGAAGTATCCACTGGCCCTGATTTTGTATCTTGAGTTCTTAATCCAAGATTTGAGCAGTGAGGTGGGCATAGCAGCAGCAGCAGCGACATAATCTAATAGCCTGACTCCTTTATTAAATACACTGAGCCACAATTGGTGTAATCTGCCCTCAGGAGGAGAGACATCACAGCCGTCTGGCCTTGGCATATGTTACTAAGGCTCTTCAAGAAGAAGAGGAAACAGATTTGAAGCTGACCAGAGGAAAGCTGCAACAGCTGCTCTGGGGATCCAAGTTCTATGACGTCTCCACTGTCTATGGTGTGTGGAGGCCTTGTGAGAGCATAAATAGAGTCATCAGCAAATTACACTAAATGTCTTGTTTGTTTCTCGTTGCAGAGAACATCAAGTCAACAACTCTGTACACAGAGAAAGCCATTCTCCTCGGGAGGACGGGCGAACACTCCCAGGCTCTGCAGGTGCTCGTTCACCAGGAGCGAGACTTCGAGGCTGCAGAGGCCTACTGCTGCAGGGCTGCCCAGGGCCAGGGCACTCAGTTCAGGCATTCCCTGCTGCTCACCCTGCTCAAAATCTACCTGACCTCCAAGGATCTCACTAACAACGCAGTGGATCTGCTCGGCAACAACCCTCAGGTCTTCACACTGGAGAAGGTCCTCCAGCTCCTGCCCGACTCCTGGTCTGTTCAACTAGTTTCCCAATTCTTAGTTGGATCCGTCAGGGAGGCCTTCCACCAGAGACGGATGGTGATGCTACAAAAGGCGCTGGCCCAGGCAGAGCTCATGAGGCACAAGGTCACTTGGGTGAGTTTAATAACATATTCCACATTTTGTACTGCAGTGAACATTGTGTGTATTCTTGTTTCCCGTATTCTGAACCCTGTTGGCCTTTCACTCGCTCCTCCACAGATGCAGGCCTCAAAAACAAAGGTCAGACTGGACAAGCTGCAGAAGTGTACGGTTTGTCAGAGAGAGCTCACAGAGCCACAGTTTGCCCGTGCCATACATGGCGAGGTGATGCATACCACCTGCACTGAATAGAAAAGACCAGTCTGTTGTTGCGTCTCTTTGCTCTTGACAATCACATTCATTCCTAATCAGATAGGTGTTTGCTTTCTACCTGATCATCCAGACTGTGTCATATAGGAAAAGTGTTGACAAGGATTCAATTCATGGACCTTGGACCAGACACATCCCCTAATTAGAAAAAAGAAAATACATTGTGTAAATAACTGGTTTCCAAATGCAAAAGAGCATGCAGTGCACTTTTTCAGGGCGGTATGTCTGAGTTATTTCCTAGAGACACTGTAGACGGCAATAGCTATAAAGTGAATTGTGGAGGACACTCTGGGATATATATTCACTGATCAGACAGCGGTGTTTTACATGGAAACCACCCGTGGTCACCCCAATGACCAGAGGGAATTTGACCATCCTCCCCTGCCGTATACTATATGCATCCCCACCATCATGGTTTCCACTGACTGTGTAAATTTGTCTGCATACAACTGGAAATAGAAAGTCAACAGGCTGCACGTGAGAGACTTTTTGAATTCAGACTGTGAATTAATTTACATTTATGACCAACAAACAAAACTAAACTAAACAGAAAAAAAAAACACAATTATAGGTTTAAAAATGAAAAGCAGCAGGAAGCAGGTCAAGAAAGTGCAAAGCAGTGGGGTCATTTCTGTTATAAACTAATTTTACAAGCAACCAAATGATATGTCTGTGTTTTGTATGGGAAATGAAATCAGAGGCAGTTTTAACCAACATTATCCCTGTATCATTAGGGATCATCACAGACATGTGCTTCAAATAATAACACACAAACTCCGCATGTGTCCGCATGTACAGTATGGAAATCTTGTGAATAAACTTAAACACATATCATTAAGTCGGATCACACCGGAGTCAAGATATATTTGTCTGTTTCTGTTAGAATTTAGTCATTAAGGCTAACCATAACTGCAAGTGTTTCTTTATCCTGATGCATTTTGGGACACAAGTGAAGGAGACGCCTAAGGGGGCTGGAACAGTGACTTGGCTGCACTTCTTCTAAGTTTTTGGCCTGGGGTGAGTGACTAATTGCAATGTAGATAAATAGTGAATTATGAGCATGTTGGATGGGATTATCTCTTTGTGATGCCCTTGCCAAGATTTCTTGCATTTTTCCCTCCTAATGAGGCTTTTGTGGGAGATTCCCATCGTTCTCTCTGAGCGTCTAGAAGGCAAAGGAAAGTTGTGCTCATTTAATGTTTTACTGTGTGGGTGTTACGAAGCCTTCGGGGAGTGTAACTAGGATTAAGGGCTACATGAAAGCTACACTTGACTTTGGTATTTCTCATTTTGATTGTATACATTTTACCTCTGATTCCTAGAAATAGACTGAATCATAGGTCAGAAAACCTCATGATGCTTTATTTCTAGCGTTTTCTCTTTTAAGCGGTTGCAGGAAAATTGCCACGTCCACTCTTCCATATAAGCTCCTTGTAATTTTGATAAAGTAAGCATTTAATTTCACTCTCCTGTTCAGGCATTGTAGCCATGGCTGGATGAACAGGTATCAGTGCAAAGAAAATCAAGATCAGAACATCAAGTCATTTTTTTTTTTTGTTTACTTGTTTTGAGATGTGAAGGGAGCCTCTCACAGTTTATGTGGATGGGCTATGAGGGCTGCTGCTCTGTGATTGGCTGAGCTCTGGGCTGTGCCTGATGACCAGTAACCACTGGGTGGACCAGGGGGCCAAGATTATGTCCACTCCTTCCCTGTTTCGGACATCCTCAGGGAACATTAATGTTGTTTTGAACACTTGAGGTTTTGTTGTGCCTTAAAAAATGTTTTTCTCATCTTTGATGTGGACCAAGAGCCACAAGGAGCCGACAGATAAAAATAAGCATACACAAATGCAAATACACCTTCCTCTACTGAAAAAATGTTGTGCATTTTATTTACTTCTCTCATCTGATGGATCGCTCATTGAGTGTAATAAGGTGAAATCAGTCCATAGCTCAGGGCCTGTGTGATCTCTATGAGGTGCCCTGAGGTGCTCTGTGGTGCTGGAGCCAGATGGTCATTTTACACATGAGCGGAAGGGAATGGATGCAAAACTCAATGGTTATAGAGGAAAGTATGGTGGGCATCCAGAATTCAGGCTCCCATTATAAATAACCAATGCCGCCACAGAGCTATGAGGAAAACAAGAACATTCTCTTCTTGTGCTTTTCTAAATTAAAGTAAAAAATGCCATCTCTGTGCAGTGTAGGATGTGATTGTTTACATGTTAACATAGTTTTATATGGAGTGTGATGTGTTTAGGTTGTGAGATGTATGTACAGGACCTTTTTGCCAATACAGCACATCACTGAGGTCTTCTGCTCTGTCTTCTCGTACAGCACAAAAAATGCTCTATATTTTCTGACATGAATATTGATTATGATTATTGACTTTGAAGAGATTTTCAGTTCAGAAGTCTCCTACAGATAATTACTTCCATTAAGTTAATTTGGCTGTGACCACATGGTTTAAATTAAGTACTTCTTATATGGTCGATATGTGTGAATGTTATGTAAACGACTATAAAATAAGGTAATTGTGAAGAATTTCTTTCCCTGTGAACAATGTTTTGTCAGCTAAAATGCATATGTACTTTACAATGATATCCCGTGTAAGATATCGAAATGAAATTTGGTGTAATAAATGTTCTTTCTAATCTTTTCTCTATTTTTGTCACCTTTGTCAAGTGCGCAGACTGTATGGCTTTGTGGGGTGGGTTTCCACCTCTGTGATTTTCTGAATATAGAGATTTGAGAGAATCAAAAGAGGATAAAGAGATGCCTAAAGGTGATTTTTCAGTTATATAGCGATATATAGTTATATATATAATGTATAGATATATATAGATGTATAGATAATGTTTACAGATTACAAGGGTTAAAATATGCATTTTTAATATTTTGTTCCTTTAAGTGAATGATTTTTACTCATATCATAAAGTTATGTAAAGATGTAGCTTGGCAACAGCTCAAAACAGACCATGAAGGAAATGCTGCCTCAGGATTATGAAAACAGCGGCAGGTACCTTGCTAAATAAAGCCCATGGGAAAAATGAATACACAATGCTCCCCTGTGCATCATGCATCATATTTATAGTCAAAGCCACAAATTACTGTATCATGTCGCTCATGACGCATTTTTCAGTCTGTCAGTGGTTGGCGAAAGACAAGGACAATCTTAATTTGCAGCCCTTCTGGTAGAAATAATGGTAAGGTAGCAGAAAACCTAAAAGATTGAACTTTAATTCCCACCCTCCCCAGCAATACTAATTCTGTAGATGTAGCAGAACAAGTATGGGAATAAGTAGCCAAAGAGGATGATCAAAACACATCTTTTTTTAACTCCTAAGGCAACGCTCTCATTTTCATGACTTGCTACCTTGGGGTTTGGCAAAATGCCACTGGGAGAAATGTGTAGGGTGGCCCACTGGAGACACACAGGGCAGAGACAGAGACCACAGACACCCACCCTGCCCTGCTCCAAGCATGGGTTATATACATCATTGCTACTGTATGGTATAGACAGTCACACCACCACTCCAGGGATAATATCAGTCACTGCTGGTCTCTTTCAGTGCTCAAAATGGTTTGTTGACTGGATATAATGTGTACTGGCACTTTTAGAATAAATTGGCAATCATTACTGTCAAGAATATAATTTATTTTCCTGCAGATAATTAGTTTACAGAAGAAGTAAATTATATTCTGCCAAATATGGGTAAAGTGCTTAGAGATTATATGACAATTATTCTGGGAGGTTGTTTTTTCTTTCCTATTTTCTTGCATTTTAATTCAGCAGCATGACATGTCTGTTTACAGTTTACATCGCTGCCTACATTAAACACTGTAAAAACATGTCTGTTCAGGTCTGATTCAAACTCACACAGTTAAAATCAGACCACAGTGTCAACAATACTGACATGTCATCACATCTATGAGTTGATCTTGTTGCAAATGTTACTTATTCACCCATACAGCTGATCTGGAGCAACATATAGACTACTTTCATTTGGATAATTACTAGCAACCTGATAAATAGCCAATTGTAAGTCCAACAGTCACTTTCTTTTAGCTCTCTGTTTAGTCTCCACCACCAGCTCCTGAGGGTTGTCCAGACAGTATCTAACTGTGCCTCTCTGCTGCTCAGGGGGGTTTTATACGGCATTTCCACTGAAGCCAAGATTGATGCACTAAAACAGGGAGGTTGCTATAGCAACCAGCTGGTACTTGCCATAAATCTCCATAAAGCCAGTGAAAGCTGGAGATCATTTGATAGTTCTCTGTAGGTTCATTACTACAAAGGACGCCTCTCAAATCCGCTGTCATTTGATACATTATTATAATGAAATCTAATTGTTGTTGCTTTGAGGTTTACATAGGCCTATTGCTTTGCACATAAAACCATGAAAAAAGGCAAAACAAAATGTTTAAGAGTTTAAGGCAGGTTCCTATTTTTTTTAAAAAGTGAAACATTATGTTCAGCCTCTTTTCACAACCCAGTAATTTCCATGCAGACCCTTAGGTAACTATCAAAGCTTCCATTTATCAATGAATTCACCATAAAACTCACACAGAAACATCAAACACAGAAACTTCACTTCTTCCTTCAACCATAAATAGATGTATTCCTAATCAACGTAAGAGGCATTAGCATAATGATCTGTGCTGTATACCACTAATGACTCAATTTTAGATGAGGAATGAGGGCTAATTTTTGGAAAGTGAGGACTTTGGCAGGCTCATGTGTTTACAGTTCTTTTCTAGGACTGACTTTCAGGTGGAGAGTTAAGTGCATGGGCCCAAGGGGTCTAGTTGTGGCCGTGCACCTGTTTTTATCTTTTAATCTGGAGGTTTGTGTCTGATTTCCATGTCTAGCAGCTTTCATCCCTGGACCATTTGGGTTTCTGGGAACAGAGACCTGCTGAGTAGTCAGAAAGTTGGGGCAGAGCAGCAATCTGGCCGTCTAATTGCTTCGTTATTACACACCCATTCGGGTACTTCATCATCTATATTGTGGTCCAGTTTTAGCAGCACAACACATCAGCAAAAAACAAAATTAGGTCACATCTGTTAGTAAGAAATAATTTCATATACACAACTAACCATATTCATCAACTACTCGGAAACGAGCCTGATACGTTGTGTACATCTTATATTCAGAACATATTCAAAGAGGTGTATTCAGCAAACTGAAGGTGACGAAGATAGTCACACAAAAATGGCTTTGCGATCTGTCTCGTGTGAAATGAACATAATTAAAGCTCTGACAACAGGAGGGACGCGTGTTCTGCGCCGCAGGGTCCCTCACGAATCCTGAGCTCGATCTGTGAGACTGTGCCTCATGTGGTGTTTGACATCACTGATTATAGAGCATGTGCTGCATTAAGTTACTGTTAGTATACCCTGGGAAAGTTGAGAACATAGGATCACGCATAATTAGACATTTAGCGCCAGTCCTCCCCACAGATGAACACACCCTTCACCACAACAGATAGGCCAGGGAGTTAAAAATGTTCCCTGATATCAACCACTAGAGTTTGAAACGCCCTCCCTCTGCTATCTGGGTCTGAACTTACTGTAAACCCACACAATAAAGGGCCCCAGGGGGCATATGAAATCCAATACTAACCCCAGAAGGCTTTATTCAATCATCAAGCTAAAGAAACTGCAGGAAAAAAACTTATGTAATGTGTATTTTAGAGCAAAGAGCATCCCATGAACTATCATAAACTTATATATAGCAATCAAAGCTTGAATCAGAGCTCAGACAAATTAGAGGTACATTGTGTTTTAGCATAGAATTACAATTCTATTTCTACAGATCGAACATCTCTGGAAGCATTGAACAGTGGATATTTCAAGGCTTTCATTAAGTCTTTCATGAACCCTAACTACCGTGGAGCGCTGAAGAATGGAACGATTCTCAGCTGACGTGAAGCTGCACGACATCTCTGCATTTTGTGGCTTCATGCACCAACACATACCCATACTTGAGGGTATTTCAGGAGCGCCTGAGCATCACTTTGCATCTATAAAAAAAAAAAAAAAAAAAGAACAAGTCCAAAGGAGAACAAGATGCTCTCTCTTCACCAAAAAGTACAGTTCAGTTTCTGTTATTTGAATGAATTCATGTGACCTGTGATCTGCTTCTCAGTGTATCTGTTAACTTGGTCTCAGAATGTGGACTGTAACGTTTCTGAGTGCATAAAACATTACATTTAAAGAGGAAGCCTGTCTTTACAGGTTTTGGGCAGGACTATTGCATATGTGAATAAGTTGTATAAAGCCTTTTGTGGCTCCAAGGGAAGAAGCTCAAGGTCTGATAAATATTTGACTTAAACATTTGATGACCTTATAAAAACAACTGTTAAACAGCAAAGATTAAACCAACTACTGCTAATTGTTTTGGTTCCTGACTCCTTAGTTCAGTGGTTTCCAACTGGGGGCTGGTGCCCACTGGTGGGCTGTAAAGGAAATACAAGTGGGCTCATCATTTGTAACACTGTAACTTGAATGAAAAGATCATGTGTGATAAAAAAAAAAAAAAAAAAAAACACATGGCGTTTTTAAATGTTTTCTGATGAAATTATCTTTAAAAGCATTAATAAGCTCTAAAACCCCCTGTCAATGATGTGATAGTCCAATGACACAAGCTTTTATCCTGTTCTCAGCTGGACCACATTGTGTACTTTGCCATTAACTGGACTTTGGAAAATGATTAGCGACAGGAAGAAATAAAAAGACAAAGAATAAAAAAAAAAAAAACAGATGGCAGGTGGAGACAAGTCTCCAGCCTCATCAGACAAAAACAAAATCTGAGCTTCCCTGCTTTGAGTTCAAAACTGGATGGTCAATTTTTATCATTAAAATAAGAAACCAAACACACAATTTGGTTCTTTTTCACATTTGAGATTTCCAAGTCAGCCATGGATGTATTCATCAAGCTAATATGAAGCTCAAAGATACAAAATTGTCCAATATTTCACAATTTTTTTTTTTTTTTTTTTTTTTTTTTATAAAACTCCGAAGTCCTGCAACCTGAACTCCCTCAGACAAGGTCAGACACACAGGATGGTTGCAACCTACTGATCAGTACTAACAATTTACTTTTTTCCATATCTTATGTACATTTTGCAGACAATACTTTAAGTACATTTTTGAATGCAGACTCTAACTTTCTTCAGTAGAACATATGAGCACTTCTACTTTAACTTGGTCCAGCCCATGCTATCTGCAGCATCTATCATTTGCTGACTGATATGTTCAGTCAGCTTTCAGCGCAGGCTCAAACCCTGTGGGTCCACAATAAACCAGAGAGCAGTCGTCATTGTGGTGACAGCACCGTGAATCACAGTGTCCTAAAAAAAGCACTCTCGCTTTCCATTGTCTAAACACCGAAACCAACTCAGAGCTCTATAACATAACACTGTGTATGCTTAACATGTTGCTTAATGAAGCAACAAAACCATAGCAACAACTACTATTATATGTATGAGTAAACCAGAATAAGCATGTTCTTAAAACCCATAAAAACCTGGGGAAGTACATGTGCTCCAATCCTGAGGTGAAACGGCCTTCAGATATTTTAAAATCTTGAGATCCTGAGACTCTCTCTTTATGCATGACACCAAATACAATAGTGAACTGGTATAAATAGCTTTATTTGTCTGCCTTCTGTCAGCTAAAACTCCCTATTCCCCACAGCAGAATGACTGCGTCCAAACCATTTTGTTGCTTTTTGATTGTTGCACTTTTTCATTCAAATCATGAATAAAATAAATAAATGATCGACACACAGATGAAAAGCTTCAACTCCATTATAAATATAGTGGCTAATTACTCGTGATGATTGTTGGTTTGAAAATTCTGACAAATACCTCCCTGCTGTCTGCTTTGAAAATGTGTGTGTGTATGCGTGCACCTCTCTGTGACTACAGTACTAGTCTCTTTTCTTATCCCCAGGTGATTACTGACATTTGTGGTTTATTGCTGCATTTCATCACAGAGCAAAGAGCTTAAAGCGTCTGGATGAGCTAACCTCAGCTCTCCTGCTCTCTGCACAGACTGGACAAGAAGTCTCGAGTTTGATTTCAACATGCTGAAGTTTAGGTTGGCAGCTCATGTCAAATCAGGACAGACTCGAGAGACTGGGCAGCTTTTTTTTTTTTTTTTTTTTTTTTTGACACGCTCACCCCTTAAAAAAGCTCCCTAGCTCATAATGTCAGGTTTTGGCACATTTCCGACCTTTAATTTGGAAAGGGTGTTTCACAGTCATGAAATCTTGGAGAGATAATAGCGGGTGAAAGTATAGCTTTCAGTGGCTGCATGTGTACAGGCGTGGAATATAATTTGCTTAATTTCAACGAAGCAAACCACTTGTCTCTGAGGTAGAGGTGGGATCAAACTGCGCAATCAACTGAGGGGCTTCACACTATGTATAAAGTGAAAGTGAAGGGCATTGACATGAAGAGTCCAAACATGAAACTAATCTCATTTAGGTCTGAAATCTCTTATTTCACAACACAGCAAGAGGAGGCAAATGAAAATCCTCTGTCATTAAAAATGCTACGTAATGACTCACTTTGAGCATTTGGCATCTGTGTGAAATCCCTCGTAAAGCATGACCTTAAGTTCGGGTTAACTAAAAATCCTTGCATGCTTTTTTTTTTAAAGCAAAATATGTTCAGTATTTTGAGTAGGCTATACATTCAGGGATGGAGCACAGTGCTGTATATTCAAATCCTGCTGTGGCTGCGGGCCTTCATTGTACACTCAGTAATAACAGAGAAACCAGAACTAAGTCATCATCATTATCATTATCAAAATCATAATCATCATCCTTCATCACATGCCAAATGTTCATTAACAAGAATCAATTGCTGGAGGCCACACTTTTTTCTATGAGTAAAGATGTCAAAATACACAACAGATGCAACAGGTAGGAAAAGAAAGGGAGAAAACATTTCTAGAAATCCAGCATATGCCACTCACCCAGAAGTGACCAACGACAATATAGACCCACCAGATGGTAGCGTAAAAATAGGTTCAATATCTAAAGTCAAAGTCAACTTTATTTGTCAATGCTGCTATATACAGCATAAGTATACAGTATAAGATTTACACAATCTATATAGGACTGAAATTGTGTTTCTCTCTGTTCATGACGGGAGCTGGGGTGCTGGCTCTAGAGGCGCTGGTAAGCTTTCTTTGCCAGTGACATGGTGTTGATGTTCCAGGAGAGGTCCTCTGTGAGGTGCACACACAGGGGCCTGGTCTCACTCCACAACAGCATTACTGATGATTAGTGGAGGGTGCTGAGTGTGAGTTCTTCTGAAGTCGACAAGGTTTTCCTTTGCTCCTTTGCTCATTTCATCTGTAGTTTTACTGGTTGTTGTTGTTGTTGTTGTTGTTGTTGTTGTTGATGCAACCCACAACAGTTGTATCATCTGCAAAATTTATGAAGAGGCTGGAGCTGTGTTTTGGTGTGCAGAGCATGGGGCTGAGCATGCATCCTTGGGGGGCACCCATGTTCAAAGTGACAAGTTAATCCTGAATTTACACCATTTATTATATGTGAACAGCTGGTAAGGCTAAGGCTAGCTACGTAGCACTAGCTAAACAGGGACACTGAGATGAATCAGCTTTCTACAAGGCTTCTCTTAAAAACAAAGAAGATGCTATTATCATGTATGATCTGCATATGGTTAAACAAAGAATTGGCTGAAATACAAACAGATGGTTTTGAACAAAAAGAAAATATATTTTATTCACCACCACAACCAAAGTGGTTACAGCCTCCTGGAAATGGCTGGTTTGGCTCAATGCGATGCACACAGCAGTAGTTCAGTGTGTTAGTGAGGCCGTCTTTTACCATCTATGGGAAATATGTTTGATCAGATGTCTGTCCCTCCATTAAGCAGCCACTTGGGAAAGCTGCTGCCATTTAAAAGCTCCTACAGGACTTTCCAGACACTGTCTGAGTCCACCTGTCTGTCTGGCACGAGATGAGATTCAAGCAGCGGCTACAACCACAGTTTTATTCAACCACGAGCTGTTGCACACTGACCAGAATGAGACTAGACCAATGTAAACAGTGCAGCAGAAAAAGTGCCCCAGTATTAGGGCTGTAATTCTCTCTTCCTTTACCACACAACCTCAAACTTCCACATTTGGAGATTTGTTTAAAATACAGAACTGTAAATAGCTGAGAAAAATACCAATTGGAAACTCTTCAAAGACTCGTACAGTGTGCATGCCATTAAGGAGAATTGGCAGTTCACCTTGTGCCATCCAGACTCGACTGTCCAGGTTCTGTTCCAGAGAGAAAGACATAGGCCTATACTTACAGGGTTTAGCTATGCCTTAAAGGCAAAGCCCATAACCTTAGAAAAATGGTATTTACAGTAGCTGCATTATCCAGGAAAAAAAAAGAGAGATTTGGTTCAGGAATTATGGAAGAGATTAACAGAGGCTCTTTGTCGGGAAAGAAGGTCAGAGACCCAAAATAGTCATCAGGCCTGTCCTAGAAAGATCTTCCACCAAGCTGTCATTGCTGTTAAACCTATACATGCTGCAATTGAGGGAGAGAGCTCTGGGAAGTGACATTGTAATTATTATGTTAGGAGGAAGGGAAAGTTTTACATGTGGATCGGGCTGGTTAACAGGTCTACAGCCGCGGTCACTTAAGACAGCTGCAGTGTGCCGAAATTACAGAGCACAATGACTCACACTCCTTCTGTGTTTAAGACCACTTGGCTCTGCTCGGACCGGGACGAGCCCTCACAGTAAACCAGGCTCTCCGCACAGAAACTGTTGGCTCATCAAAATAACAAACTCTTTGTTCTGCTTTGCAACATTGGCCTTGCAGACCACCTGGGAGCATTTATTATTTCTGTCATTATATGCTGATGAGCTTTGAGAGAAATATGATGGCTGCAGAAAGAGGAAATTTATGAAGTTGTGTGAAGAAAATAAATCATCTAGACCCCACAAGAAGCTACTCAGATTTTTAGTTTATAAAATTACATTTCCATAGCTTTAATCTAATGTAACACAGCTCACTCACACACACCAGGATTCAGCCCATTAAACGCCTCGGCCTTAAACTTTTCACAAAAAGCCTTTTATCAACAAGTGCATGTAAAATATACTGATGAAATACAAGGGTGCACGTTTCTTGCACATCATCCTGAACACTGGCATTACCTGTTCAAAAGCTTGGGGGGGGGGGCGTTGTGGCTCATTTCATATAAATGTGGGTCTAATAGCTCCTTTAAAGATGCACTCAACCAGAACTTTTCTTTGTGAAAAGAAAGTTTAAATCACTTGTAATTTCAAAGCATCTTGTTGAACTGCAAACAAGGACTGCAAGATCTGTCTCTGTTACACTTCAGAGTAAATGTCCACCACACAAGTCAAATTTAGCCTGCAAGCTTTTTTTTTTTTTTACACTTTGACTTCAGATTTGTTTTGTCTGCATGTCAAAGCCAGTCTCCAATGACCTGTGGTTAGACATGTTTAATGCTCTATGGTTTCCTTTATGGTGGGTGTTCAAAAGATACTGTGAAGTCAAGAAATACCCTGGACCCATGCTGAGTCTGACAACTTTCTATTTCCACGATCACAGGCCACGTGAGGCTCTGGACAAACTCGCAACACAAATGTTTTTGGATTCAGTATCCACCTTTGGCATGCCTCTTCAAAATATCCTGCAAATATGAAGTCTGGTCCTTTGAACCCATTAAACAAACACAATGAGGAGCCAGCTGCCACCATGCAAACCATGTGGAATGAAACTTCAGTTTGTGTGTTCTTGTCCTGATTTATTCTGGGATGTTCTTCTGTCTGTGGAGCACCAATAACAAACTCCAAAACATCTGCACCATGCCACTTGTTTGAATGATTGTGGGTTTGTTTTCCTTTTTTTTCTTTTCCTTAATATTTTCACAGAGCGGCCAATAGAATAGTTTGGTGTTGGTTTTGCAGTAAGTATTCTGTTGACCTTTTGCTCACATCTGATTCCAGTTGACAAACCAGCTGCATATTTGCCATTTTTACAATGCATCATCTCTGTAGAGAGTGGTGATTGGTTTTATTGATGTTTCAGTTTTCAGTTAAATCAGTTTGATTTTTCTCTAATTTCTATCAAAGACACGAGACAGGCTAGCAGGTATACCAGAATCCAAATGCTTACAGGTATGAGGGTTCACCAGATGATTTAATGTGGGCAGGTTAGCGCTGCCCTAAAACTATTCTCAATAAATAATATTCTGTTCCAGTGATCTCCTGGATTACATGCCATTTTCTGCAACATAACCTATGTTGTACTATAAGAGCCAATGTTTTAGCAATAAAACATTCAGTATTAACACCTGCAAAAGATATAAATTGATGAAACAGGCCAGCTGGCCCGGAGCTAGCTGTTTAGCATGTCAACTTGAGAAGAAGAGGTGAGAAAAACAACAGGGTCTGTTTGCACCACTGAGGTCAGCCATGCTGGGGAGTGAGAGGCAGGTGATGCTAATGTTGGCCAGTGTTAGCAATAGCCTACCAAATTTTATTAATAGGTCCTTTAATGCCAAGGTAAATTACCATTTCGGCAGATTAATTACCGTGTCAAACTCTGAAAATACATCATTCTGCAAACAGCAAAAGTCAAACATTGAAGTGATACAACAATAAGAAAAACGTAATTATGAGCTATTAATATGTTATTTCTGGAGAGAAACAGGATGATTTTGTTTGTGTATATTACATAATGATTCCCGTTTAGTCACAGTTAAGCCACTGTTCCTGGCTCTGGTCAGAATTTCAGCCCACACAGCGTACATCAGCCAGCAAAACAATCCTCTAAACTGCACCAGACCGCCACTCGACCCCGGCATTGTTTTCGACATTCTGTGCGTTAAACTTCGGCTCACATCCTGTGGTCACGTCTTTATATATATGAACAGCACGTGGAGACATATGCAGTTGTGTGGGCTCTCACTAACTAGTTTTTTCAAAGACAGATACTGACTGCAGCTAAATACCAAATATAGTTAGCAGAAACAACACTTGTCCTGTCTCAGTCATTATGGTGCAACCCTAAGTAGGGTGAGGTGACACTGTCATGTATAAACACTGTTTCTTGGTTGTCACTCTGCATTTCAGGCACCATAAGTGTCAAATGTAATTATGAACTGACAAGTCAAATATAAACCCACCTCTGCTCTGATGCAGTTTACTCTGTGGTACGAGAGCGGAGCGTTTTCATCCTCCTAACTTCACAAAGATTTCTCCACACACCACAAAGACAAGTTGCTTTTTTTTTTTTCTTCGGCATTTGTTGTGAAATGGCTGGCGCTGCCTGAAACAGACAGTGAAACCTTACATTTTTGCAGGCTTAAATTTTTGTAGCGGATTAGTCATTATCCTTAAATACAGAACTCCACCACCTACACTTAAGCGCCAAAAATCCCATTAAGGTGGTTTTATTTAACTTTGATATCTTTAAATGATCCCATAATAAGCAGACATTTAGAGTCGTATGTCTACTGTTTGACTGGGTTTTTTTGTTTTTACTTCTCAAACAGAGACCTGGAACAAAGCAAGATGATAAACAGAGAGCACTGCAAAGTCATAATAAAACCAGCAAAGACTGATTTCTTTCTGGTGAAAAAAAAAGAAAAGAAATCCATATGTGTTATTTTGACCTTCTTACCTTTGTAGTACATTGTGTGCACAAGTGTTTTGCAGCACCTCATAAACCGTCTGGCTGCACACTTCTTGTTAAATTAGATTCTGGCTGCTGCAACTCCAAAAGTCTTGATTTCCTCGGCCAAACAAAGGCCAAGAAAGTCGCCTCAAACCAGAAGCTGAGTCAGACCTTTCCAGAAATAAACTTACAGCAAACTGAGCTATGAAACCAGAAACAATCACATCAGATAAAGCAGCACTTGACTCGGTTGACTGGCAATAAGCAAGTTCTCGTTTTCTGACTGGTGATAACATCACAGGAGGCACGTGAGCACAAATTTCCAGCTCTTTTCAACTCATCAACTCAATTCAGAGTGAAGAGTGACTTTATACAACACAACAACCTAAAAGTAAAAATCTGGCTGTTTGTTGAATGTCAGAGAAGCTACAAACATTTTCACCTGAACTGTCAAGGAAACATCCAACTCATACCCCCAGCCTTTCTGGGGTTTCATACCAGTGATCTCCTCAACACCGGCCCTCATCTCTTAAGCTACCACCACTGCCACTACCATTTTTAAGTTACTTTTACACTTCCGGCTCCATTTGGGTCGCTGTTTGTTTTCAGGACCCTGTAATTTCCCCACCAATCACTCCAAAAGGGCCCCCGTCAAGTCTGCCATTCATAAAGTTTAAAGTAGCTCTTAGTGGTCCGTTGAGTTTATTGAAACATTAAATTTGTATCCCAGCCGTGAGGGTGTATCTTTAGCCATTTCTTAACTCACGTGCTCGGTCGAGTCCCCTTACATCAACCGCCAATTATGTTCTCCTCTTGGGTGTGGGTTGAGCCTCGGTCAGCATGGCAAAGAAACCAGAAACATCAATTCCTGGGCAGTGGAGCGAACAAAAACAGAGAAAATGCGAAAACCTTTCCTCAAACACTGTTATCATTGTAGAGTACAAGCACAAACATCACCAACATTGCCAGTAACACTGTCCAGCAGTACTCATGGGGGAATTTAGTGAAATCTACGGGCTGCTGTTAGATACGGATGAAGGCCTGAACAGCAAGCAGGACCTCAGAGCGCCAGCAAATGTCCTCCACAGGAAGGTCAGACGAAGAAATTTTGCCTTGTCACGGCTTCCCATGCTTGTTTTAGACTTCCTCATCGGTGTTCTTCAATTAAAGACAATTAAAAAACAATCTCAGAATATTCTTCTAGACATTAACTACTGCAAACAGGAGTAAAGAAAAAGAAAAAAACATCTAAAACTCAACAAAATCCTAAAACAAGAGGATCTCAGTGACTTGCCATTTTCCTACTTTTCTAAATACAGTAAACATGTTTTATGTCATATATCAATTGTATG
The DNA here is from genome assembly GCA_021432705.1 of Caranx ignobilis. NCBI lineage: Eukaryota > Metazoa > Chordata > Actinopteri > Carangiformes > Carangidae > Caranx > Caranx ignobilis. The sequence goes on from MU269985.1 coordinate 15,728,230, forward strand.
ACGTGACAAGAAGAAACTGAAAGCATGTGTGTGTTTTACAGTGAGGGGACAATATAAGGGTGAAGCGCCGTCACCGCCTTCAGTTTGAAGGCTGTTAACCTAATTCCTAATGGTTATTACAATGAGGCCTGCAGACCACATCAAGTATCTGCGGTGCTGTAATGAGCAGAGCAGAGTGGGCCCTGCCGTGCACATTCACCGCCTTCAGTTCTGGCACTATGAGCACTGAGGACACACAGTCCCGCTCAAACGAGCGCACTGGCGTGTTTAGAAAATAAAAAAAAAATATGCTGCTAAGTTATAAACAACATCCAAATTACACTGTTAATTCGTGTCTTCCTCAAGCCAAAGTATACTCCCAAGGCTGAGTAATGAATGTTTCATCTTCTTGACAGATGCAGATGCAGGTTGTTGTTTAGTTTTTTGTTTCATTTTTATGTATAAAGAAATGAATCATTGTTCTCAGGAAATCGAACTAAAAATGGAGATCCTCTTTTGCAGTGGTTTTTCCATGTTTGAAAAACATAAATAAACTGAAATGATCTGGACCTTATAAACATATAAAATCCCAACTCCACCCTATCTTGCTCTGTTATTTCATCTAAATCTGACTAAAACTGGAATGGCTGGTCCTCCTCTTGGAGCACAAGCATAAAGAGTTTTTAAAATAATACAGTATAACTAAAAAATATATAAACTGGTTGCACCAGAAACATGTGCTGTGGTATTCACAAGTAAATCCACCAGAGCAGGATGCATCTGCTGCTGAACACTCGGGTAAACATGACTTTGCTCAGCTGATAAACTGAGAGCAAACATGTGCAATCAAAAGTAAAATATGAAATATGACTTACATTTATCGTATTGGCTGGCATGTGATCACTCTCCTGTTTGAGGTACGCCTGTCACTTGTGTGTGTGTGTGTGTGTGTGTGTGTAATGTGACAGTTCATCATCACACCGCCTCAGGTTGTCATGCTGCACTTTCACTCTGAACCATCCCTCCTGTCTCCTGTGAGCAACACTCCAAACATTTGGAAATGAAGATCACAAATTACATTCTGTTTTATTTGACAGGAAGAGCAAACTTAAACAATGCTTGCCAAACATGATTAAGTGCTATGAACCAGAGAAGGTAGCACTTTGGAAAATTGCAGATAATTTGGTCCAATTTACAAAAAAAAGAGGGTTCAAACAAGCCTCATGTTGGAGAATCTTTAATTATAGCCGTGCTGAAAGATGCCTGTCACAATCACGTGTGGAACAGACGCCTCACACAGAAACTTGGCGAACCCCTCAGTCGTGCAAGTTGTGCGAATGTACACACGTTGTCAGCACCGGGAGCTGTATATACATCATGAGAACACAGGAAGAACATGTGCCATAAATGGTCCCATGTTCAGGAAGATTTCTGGGATGGAACATAGAGTACCCTACACATCGTTTAAGGCCACTTGTGTGTTTGAGAACATGTGATTATTTGGGTGTATGCATTTCCTATGTGGCTGGGCTGAAATTGAGAAATTACAGTTGGAGGATCTCAAAGCAAGCAAGGCAAGGTGGAAGGAGAGGGTGAGGGAGGATAATACTGGAGGCTAGAGCTGATGGAGGAAATACAACATCACAACAGAAACCAGCTGTAATTGTAGGAATAGGCCCGAAACCCCTGATGATACATACAAAACAAGGGGGCCAAAAATAACAGGTGACCACAGGGGCATGGCCCCTTCTCTACAGTGGCAACAGAAGCAGCAACAAGAGCAGCAGCAGCAGCAGCGGCACACTTGCCCCATAGATTTGCTGTACAACAGTAAAACCTGCCCTCTGGTGTCCAAACACAAGGAGTGCACACAAGGGCTGTCGCACACTGGGTTGCATTCACGAGGCTGCACAGAAACAAGCCCAAATGTCTTTCCCAGTGACTCCTTATATAGTTTTATTAGCTGTTTTGAGGGTGAAACACTTACAAAAATACACTAACTTAAGAAAAAGTATTCATCCTGAAATAGAGACTGAAACCCAAGGTCACTTTGTCCTCTATCAGCCACAATGACAAGCTCAGTTAATACACAGGAAATGTACACAACGTAACATATGAAAAAACTAAATATATCAGTCTCTTAAACAACAAAATTACACTTTAGAGCTAAAAATAATTAGCTTCTTTCAACCTGAGGCATCTAACACATGTGATCTCCGGTACCTTTTCGTCCATGGCACCCTGAGCAAACTTTCCTCACCACGTCCCTTGTTTACCTTATCATGGCAGACATAGAGGTGTCCAGACGGTCAAGAAAGGTAAAGGCGTTCCTCCACCAGCTGGCTGGACAAGATGTAAATTTGGATCCTGGAAATGTACATCCTCAATGCAAGCTTTGTGAAGCAACACAGGTGCCACTACCAACCTGCTGCCCTTTTGCTTATTTATAGAAGTGCTTTGACTATTTTCAGAAGTTACCATATTTATACAGGGGATCTTATAAACATCCATTAATGTAAACATAAAAAAGCATAAAAAGTTTAAATGCTGCATTAACACTGCAAATATCTGTGTGAGAAGGCTGAAAATAATCACTTTAATCTACTTACATAGCTTGTGTTCTATTGTTTACGTTGTATTTATTTTATTTTTATGATCACTTTCTAGTTCTGGAGAAGACTGAAATAAGTGATAATCATGTGTCTGGATATTCAAGACATGGAGGCACCCTGATGTGTCATGCCCACTTTGGGCAGATCTGTCTGCTAATTACAGCCTAGCACTGAGGAGGGAGGTACTTGCATGGTGGGGGCTCTCTTTTTTTCCTTTTTTTAATGATGCAAGGGGCAGATATGGTATAAATACCCGCATCATTGTACAGAGAGGCAGCATATCCTCAGTTGTGCTCCCACCCTAAGGATATACAGCAGCATCAGGAGCTCACTGGTGCTGAAGAGATTGGTTTTCCCTCCTTTGGATGCTGGTACGTGTGTTTTCTCTTCCATGTTGCCTCTCTAAACAGCTCGATCTCTGGAGGAGTGCAGTCAACAGCTTAACTGTGTCTATAGGCCTGTAGTGGTTCCTATTGCAGGATGGGGAAGGGGTTTGCTTTGGGCTTCCTAGGTGTTATTCAGACAGTCCTGAAGGGTCTAGGATGCTCTGAGTGAAATCAAAAGCTGAACTTTAGGACCTGTTACTGTAGCTTATCCTATCCTACTTGTTGCTTGTTAAGTTTTTGCAAAGATGTATAAGACTTAGGAAACTAGTCTTAAACTGAAATTTGCTGAGATTTTGTACCTTGAGACTGGTTGTGCTGACTGCCTCCTTGCTTCCTCTGCAGGTTGGACGTTGCAAGATGGACATACGTGTAGCAAGCATCCTCCTCCTCATGGTGAGCATGGCAGCTGCCCATGGGGAGCGTTATGTAGTGAAGAAGTTGGTGAAGGCCGCCCCATACCACCCTGTGAAGAGCCAAGGTAAGACATCACAAACATTATTTCTCCACAGTCTCTTTTTTGACAGTGCTAGCATTTTCTGCTTCTCATGTCTTCACTAACTCTGCCTCTGCAGTCAGATTTTCCTCTCTAAAACCTTATTTTTTCCTGAAACAACATTTAATGACAGTCTTGCCTTACCTTTGAATATGCACTGAGGGAATAAGTATCTTTGTTGTGGCCAGTATGGGATAAGCACATGTAGACAGACACATGCTCGTCACAGCCAGCTGCACTTTACTTTGAAAACTCAGCTCCACCTTCTCTGAAACCATCCTGTCTTCTGATTGGCTGCACGATTCTCCAATCACACAGTGCATTTACATCTGGGATTTGAATAACACTTATTCACTTTGTGCTGAGCTCTTTTAGTCTTATTCTGCTGCTTCTGGCGGCTGGAGTAGGAACATTTTTTCTGAAACGATTTTTTATAACTTTTATCATTTTGTAGGAACTTTTTAAAAACGTATTGTGCATGTGCTTTGCTTGTGTCTTTTAAAAGCTGGTAGTGAATATTTCAGTTACCGAATATTTAATGTTTCACTCACATTTCATATTGCCTTGTACTGTGTTGGTGTAGATTACTAAAAATGAATATGTTGAAAAGCATTATGATACTGCTTTGAGACTTTTTAGCTGTAACTGTTGCCAGTGCTTTTGCCTTGAGACACTCGTATTTTACCCATTTTCTACCACATACGGACTTTTCTTTTTGTACTAAAACAAAACAAACAGAACAGCCTGATTGTGTTGCTTAAGAAGTTGGTTTCCTACAATTTAGAAAATGTAATGATAGCGTGGCTAAGATACATTACAAAATATGAGCTGTTGCTCCCAATGTGAGGCAACATACTGCTGTTTTTATTTAAGAAAGTAGCTGTTAGTGAATTATTTTTAGTTTGACACTGACAATTACAGTCCAGTCACCCAGCAGTGTGGTTTGATTGGGTGTGCCTGCTTAACACAGAAGTAGAAACATCTGTTTGGCTTTATACAAACTCAACCAAGGAGTGAGCCTTTTACATTCAAACACATGTGACCACATTAAGGCGGCAAATAAAAAAAATGCTCCCTCTCATTTAGACCTACTGTTTTACAAACAAGACACAAGATCTCTTAAAGCTCTGGGACCAGTACTTATAAAATCATCTCATTCCATTTAGAGCTTTTCAAATAAATGACTGAATAATAAAATAAAAATATATTGTAGGCTAGATACATAAAAACAAAATAGGGACAAATTTCTACATCTGATATGGAGCATTCAGAAGATTTAATATAAATACACAAGTGAATCTGTTTCATGTAATTAGACCTCAAAAGTATCAGAAAGGTTCATGGGACTAAAACTTGCCTCACCTCTAACCAGAAAAACCAAATACAATTACTGATCAGTAAATTATTTAATATTGCATTCACCATTTCATGGTGCAAAACAAGAGAGCATTGAATGAGATTACTGCTAATATTTTTTTATTAAAATTCAATTCACATTTGATTGTTAATCAACAGCGTTGTCAATCAACAGGAATCACCTCACTCACATACACTCAAAGCTGAGAAATGACCTTGTTCTTCAGTTATAGTTAGGGATAGTCATGTTCTCAGATCTCACTGTATAAATGTGATGCTCAGGCAGATTCACTATTCCATTAAAAGCCATAACATGCTGAACAAGAGGTTTCAGATACAGTTGGTCATAGTTGTCACACCACATTTTAGCAGTACACAGGTTAGTTCTGTGGGATTTTGTTGTCTGTTTTGTTTATTGTTGTACTGATGATGCCCACTCTTTAACTCTTCACAGCAGGTGAACCTGGACCTCCAGGTGAGCCTGGCCCTGAGGGACCTCCTGGCCCTCCTGGCGCCCCAGGTGAGGATGCCGTTGGCCTGCCTGGACCCCAAGGACCCCCTGGACCCCCTGGAGCTCCTGGCCGCTCAATTTCTGGCAAGCCTGGATCCCCTGGTGGACCTGGCAAACCTGGAAGCCATGGTGCACCTGGTGCGAAGGGAGACACTGGAGCCCCTGGCCCTCAGGGACCTAGGGGAGGCCCAGGAGCTTCTGGAAGCCCTGGACCCGCTGGCCTCTCTGCTACTGGCAAACCCGGACCTGCTGGTCTTCCTGGAGCCATGGGACCAAGAGGAGAGCCTGGTCTGAAAGGACACCCAGGTATTCCCGGACTTCCAGGTCCTAAGGGTGATAGAGGGGTGGGAATTCCCGGAGCTCAGGGTGAGACAGGACCTGAAGGACCTATGGGCCCACCAGGAGAACCAGGTGCAGCCGGAGTTGGAAAGCCAGGAAAAGCAGGTGCACCTGGAGAGTCAGGAAAGCCAGGTAGCCCAGGTAGAGATGGTGCCCCTGGTCCCATGGGACCACAGGGACCTAAGGGACACACTGGTGCACCAGGTGTAGGTGTGCCAGGTAAACCAGGTGAGAATGGTGCTCCCGGTCTGCCCGGCCCAATGGGCCCTAAAGGCCACCAGGGCGCTGCTGGAGCCACTGGTGCTCCTGGAGTCCCCGGTTATGGAAAGCCAGGTGCAAATGGAGAGAAGGGAGAGAGAGGAGCCCCAGGTAGCCCAGGAGCTACAGGTGCAAAGGGTGATATCGGTCATACAGGATATACTGGTGCTACTGGTGCTACCGGCCCAATTGGTCCTGTTGGGCCTCAGGGTGCAACAGGATTCCCAGGTGAGCCTGGTGCTGTTGGCCCCAAAGGTGACACAGGTGCATCTGGAGCTCAGGGACCTAAAGGAAACAAGGGAGATCAGGGACCACAGGGTTTCCAAGGAAAACAGGGTTACCCAGGAGCAGCTGGTCCCCCTGGAGCCAGAGGAGCCACTGGAGCCATGGGTGAGAAAGGAAATGTAGGTGCCCCAGGTACCCCAGGTGCCCCAGGTATCCCAGGCCCTGCTGGACCCAAAGGTCTTCCTGGGCGTGTAGGTGAGGCAGGTGCTGCTGGTGCTGATGGTGCCCCGGGTTCCAGAGGACCCACTGGTCCTCAAGGTCCTGCTGGTGCTCCTGGTCTTAAGGGACACCCAGGTCTCCCTGGTGCTCCTGGCCCTGCTGGTTTGGCTGCTAAGGGTGTCCCTGGACCTCAGGGTCCCCCTGGTCTGCCCGGTGAGCCTGGTGCTGATGGAGAAGCTGGCCCAGCTGGTCCTCCTGGTCCCCCAGGTCCTCCTGGTGAGGTTATGTTTGAGAAGGGTAAAGGATATGGTGAGGTTATGGTCAAAGCTCCCATGTCTGCTTTCACTGCATCTCTGGCCACTCCCTACCCCGCTGCTGGCACCCCAATTAAGTTTGACCAGATAGTGTACAATGCTGAGAATCACTATGACCCCGAGACCGGCATTTTCACTTGCCAGATTCCTGGAGTCTACTATTTTGCCTACAGCATCCATGTTAATGGAGCTCATGCCCTGGTTGCTCTGTACAAGAATGGCCAGCCTGTCATGTTCACTTATGATGAGTACAACAAGGGCTTCCTGGACCAGATGTCTGGTAGTGCTGTCCTTTTGCTCGATGAGCAGGACACAGTCTACGTCCAGATCCCTGACGATGAGGCCAATGGTGTCTTTGCTGCCGAGAATGTCCACTGCTCTTTCTCTGGGTTCCTCATTGCTTCAACGTGATACGTTGATACAGTAGCTCCCAAAAAGCCAACCAACTAAATTTGCAATCTATTTCTCAAACTAAAGTAAACTCCCTGTTCATTTTCCTCAGCCAAACAGACAGGCAGTTCACCCTTCTTTGAGGAATAGTAGCTTCTCGACTTGAAAACTACAAGAAATAGGTGCTTAGAAGAAGGAAAACTAATTTATGAAAACAGATGATCAGGGATGGGGAAGCAATCCACAAAGTTACCAGTGAGCTTTTGTAATGGAGACAGCATGTGAAATTGAGGTGTTATAACTGTGTTGTGTCCTGACTTTTTCTTTTCCACTCTGTTCCTTTTATACTGACTTCAACTGGCAAGTCTTAATTAAGTGTTTGTCCGATTTGTTTTGGTTTTCTTTTTTTTTTTGTTTGTTTGTTTTTGTACCATCTTGTCTTTGTTTGGGTGACCAATAATCTTATTAAAAGTACACAAATACTTTCTGTGCAACATGTTGTAACTGTTGTTACCTTGTATGTGACTTGAATATTGTGAAATGATAATGGTCAAATTGACTGTTATAATGAAATAAGTCACCAGAATACTGTCATAAAACACCAACTGTTTACCTGCAACATGTTATATCCCTGAACATGCATTATGTCATGTAAAGCATAATGACCAAAATAAAAGATGTCTTAACAAATGTTTTGTCTTGAGCGCATTTTTTCAATGGGAACCAAATGAATATCAACAAGCTTTATTTATAAACACAAATTATTTAAAATTGACATATGCAAACATTTTGATTATTCATTTCAAGTTTCAATAAGAAAGATCCACTTTTTAAATCAGTTTTGACCATGCTGATTAAAAAAAACAAAAAACAATACCAGCCTCCTTACCCACTGGGGTCAGAGGTCAAATACAGAGTTGTGCCTCTTTTGGCCAGGACAGTATTTCCTCTTGAAGAACATTTCCTCTCAACACACTTGAGACTTTAATGGCTGCCCATTATTTTAGTTATAAGGTACAAACTTAAGGTCTAACCTATCCATTAGCTTACCTGTACACCACAAGAAAAATTAATATTAGGGTTTACCAAAGTCATTTATCCCTATGCTGAAACATTTAATTGCTGGGGAAAAAAATCTCCCACCTACTGTGCATTGTGTGTGTGCCCATACAATAATACAGTATCCTTAATTTGTGTTCTTGTATTTTGATTAAACATCCATATTAGAAACCTGCACCACATGAGGCTCTGCACATGTCAAGACCCAAAATGAGCTCATAAAACAAACCATAGTTTGGTTTGAAATCCTTTGCAAATTTACTCAAAGTACAATGAACAATGAAATGTGAATTCACATTTTAGAAAGTAGTTGAGTGAATGTGCTCGGTTGTTTCACACCATGGCCCGTGTACAGAGGCTGAGATGGATGAAGATGATATGAATCCTCTCTCCACATGATACAGCTACTGGGTGTCTGCTTGGCAACCAAAGTCTTCAAAAACTACTCTACTGTGAAGGTCTGAATACGGCTTTGCTGAAAATAGTTGGTGTGTAGGATGAGGGGACAGGGATGGTCCTCTGGCAGGGCAGCAGCTGTTTGATCTTGCCTGGGAGAGAGAGTGAGACGGTGGTTAGGTGAGGGGCCCGAGGGACAGAACAGAGAGGAAGCTGGTGGAAGGAAAACACCCGAAGACTGCCATCTAAAGGGGACGGCCATTTGGAGACGGTCTGTGGTTGGTGTATGAGGTGGGTCAGACAGGAACACAGACGGAGAACTGCCTCTGGTCAACTCCACAAGCCACACTCCAAAATTATCTGCTGCACTTAAAGGAATATGTCACTTTGATATATGTTTGTTTTTTGGAAGTCTCACATTTCTGCATTCATCTCTATGCATCTGTGCTCTCATGTGTCCAACTGACCAAAAAGAAACAAACAAAGGAACTGAAGAAGAAACTTGTATGAACCTGACACCCTGAGTAGGATGGGGTGCAGTGTGTGGCATGATGGGATACGTCATGAGCCACACCAGGGGCCAGAATGGGAAGCGAATCCCTCAACAACATGAACCAGGATGGGTGTGTAGACCAGGAAGCAGGAATAGAAATATTATGTGTAAAACACACCCATCTTGTGGTGGCTGAAGCTGCAGTACACAGGGTTAAACTGGGTACAAAGGAAATAGATGGGTTGAAATGAGCAGGGGCAGAGATGTGGGCAGCTGAAAACACCCGAGTTTGCTGCAACCTTGCCTTCTCTTTAAAAAAGATCTCCATGTTTCGGGGACTTTTTTTTTGGGACTTCATAGAAGAAGTCCCAACATGTGAATGGTGAACTTAAGCATCACTTAGGGCAGCGCTTGAGATACTAAAACTCTAGATGGCGTAAAACGTTTGTTTGAAACACTATCATTTATGGTGCAAAATACAACTCAAACCCCAAATTTCTTCTCATAATTATGCTGTGGTTGTCGCCCCCCCCCCCCAAGTCATTTCCTAAAAATACTGTAAGGCTGAAAACCCTTCCCACATTGTCTCACTGCAGATAGTCTGGTTCAGGGAAAAACAGGTGCTCATGATAATCACATACAAACTAGAGTGAGCTGAAAATGGGTGGTTCACAGGCTGCCCTGTTGCCTTGTCTCAAACTTCATCAATAATTATGCAACTGGAAGGGAATTTTATTTGCACTATGTATTAAAAACACATATGGATATTTTTGTCTTTTAACCAGTGCATCAATATAATCAGTAGTTTTGTGGTTTTACATCTATAATATCTTTTTTCCAAGTGTGATGTTCAAGAATCTGAATTTTTAGTTGAGAGAAAAAAAAGGGTGTTTTTTGTTTTTTTGTTTTTTTTTAAATTGGTCATTTACACAACCAATGTTTTGTCAGCGATGCACCACATGAGGGCGCTGTAAAGCAAAGACTCAGTGGATGCAGTTGTTTATCTGGTGGATGATCTCAGATGTAGATTAGTCTGAGGAGTCTAATCTTTGCTAATCACTAAATAAATGAGCTCAGGGAGCTCATTCACACTTGATTCTTTACTCTCCTGGAAAACAGACTGGACACCTTAATACCACTTTGTGGTAATGTCACATCCCATATTGAATAACCTGAAGGCTGAGTACAAATGCATAGAAAGGTGCACTCCTGATCTCGTTTGTGTGCTTGATTTTCAGTGGTGTTGTAGTCATCACAGCTTGATGCAAGATTTGCTTAAAACATCTCCCAATTTTATTCAATCTTACAAATGGTGAAAAACAAGAAAACTTCATTTACAATGGGTAATCTGTTAAAAACTTCAGTCATTTAGGTACATCTCAGTCATAAAACCAGTAATATCAAAGTCTATACAACGTGCATTACTACAGAGTTTTGAAATGGTGGAGTCTAATGGAAAGTGATGAGCATCTATTGTTTTGACAGTTAACTAAATCTAGTCATTGAGAAATGGTCGTGTCCACAGGAGCATTGAGCTTAAAGAGTTGTAAACAACTGTGCACTGCAAAGACAACATTTAAGACTTTTAGGTTTAGGACTTTTCCCTTTGAATATCACAATGTGTCAAATCTTGCAGACACAGCTTTAGCTGCTACATCCAATTGCCCAGCACCAAATACTTTGATTAAATATGTCAAATTCAGCAACATGTCAACACAGTCATGGTTTCATGTAGAAAAAAAAAAAACAAAAAAAACATTCACACTCACATTCGCACTTTCACACTCACCCATGTCACAAATGCAAGCACCAATGAGCAGTGAGGAAGCAGCACACTCTCCAGTACACCTCCTGTCCATCACTGCCACGGACACTGCAGTCATTATGGATGAGATGGTTGCAGAATAGTAAACAAACACCAACAAAAAAAAATTGACAAAAAAAATCCCTGGTTTTAGACAAGTCCTCTCATTCCTTCAGACAGGCTCCATCATCTCCTTCATTCCGGTGTCTCGTTCAGCAGGATTACTCAGCGGCGGCTGTGGCCTCTGGACTGGCTGCCGTTTCTGGTTCAGTGGCTGAAGCTTCAGCTGGTTTCTCCTCTCCTCCCGCTGCTGCTGTTTCTTCTGCCTTCACCTCCTCTGCAGCCTTCGGCTCCTCAGCTGCAGCCTCCTTGGCTCCCTCCTCAGCAGCCTCGGCCGGTTTGGTCTCCTCAGCAGCTGCCTCCTCAGTTTCCGCCTTCTCTCCTTCAGCTGGCTCTGCTGCTGCTGCTGCTGCTGCTCCTTCCTCTGCTGCTTCCTCAGATTCCTTCTTGGTCTTCTTGAAGGAGAAGCCGCTGAGCTTGAAGGAGGGTTTCTTGAAGGAGAAGCGCTTTTTCTTCTGCTTGCCGTCCTCACTGGTGGATGGAGTGCCTTCCTCCGGCTTGGCAGAAGCTTCTCCGTTTGTGGCTGCCGGCTCCTTCTCTCCATTGGCCTCGGCACCCTCTACTTTCTCGCCTTCTTCCTTTGGCGCCTCCTCAGTAGGAGTGCTGCCGTTGGCCTGGACCTCAGCTTTGTTGGCCTCCTCTGCAGCTGGAGAGGCATCACCGTTGGTCTTGGCATGGCCATTCTCCTGGAGGGAAACAATGCAAATCTCATTCCTGAACAAGCACACAAGCATGCCATTTTAGCAAAAATGAGCTGAGTGTTCATTGCTTGTCACTTTGCATTTGAGGCCTAACATCAGCCTGTATATTTTACCATGTGAGTGCAAGGCTGCTACCTGCAAAATCTGGCGTGGTCCTGTTTAATCAAATGCACCGACTAGTAGTAACCAATAGGAAAATTGCCCTAAAACTGCAGCAACATCTGTTACCAGGAGAGTGACGACAGATCTATGGCTTTCAGCAGTAGGCTACTCGGTTAGACTGCAGTTCCACCGGGCTCCAGTAGGTGGCGTTCAATGTGAAGACGGTGCAAACAACATAGGAATTTTGGGATATTTTCCCCCTTATTTTAATGCTTCATGTAGTCAACCAAAGTGTGCAATTTCAAGTTAGAAATATTCCCCCTCATCTCACCCCCGTGCTTCCTCATAACTGACTGATTTAGTGGGCTGTGTGTGTATTAAAGCGTGGCTTTCTTTCTTGAACCTGGCAACAAAGGCGTGGTATCGTTTTTTAAAATGGCCATGCCACAGTGAGAGTGGCCACAAACCCCCGCTGCACACTCTACACCCAAATCAATTTTATATATACAAAAAAGCAGTTGCAAATGTGCAAAAAGATGTTGGGAAATATTTGCAATCAATTTTAAATAATGCAATTTCTCATTACTCATTCTGTCAAACATTCACCAGATCTACATTTTGAAAAAGATTAAATTCAGATAGGCTTTGCAAATATGGAAATTAAACGAATTTCAGTTCAGAGTGGCCTATAAAAAATGAGATTTGAGCAACAAAGCAGTGCATGAGGCAGAAAACTGAGACAAAGCAGTCGCCGGTGAAAATGGATACATGTGGCCACTTTCCCTGGTGCCGGTGAGCGTGGGGATGCGCTACAGGGAACATGGAGCACGCCATTGACGCAACACACCGCTAAATTGAGACAAAAAAATCCGCGTGAGCAATTAAGATTATAGTGATTCAAACGTTAATTTACCTGTCCGTTTGACTTGGCTGCAACAGCTGCGCCTTCTGCTGCCTTTTCTACCACAGCTTCCTCTTTTCCAGCGGTTTTGGAGATTTGTGCTCCCATGCTTTTGGTCCAACAAAGGAACCCAACTGATTCAAATGAATGAACAAAGACCGCAAGCTTCCTTCCCCCCAAAAAAATTCAAGTCAAACGCTGGGCGACACCTCCTTCTCCGAGCGAAGCCGAGGAATCAGCCCGAAACCGAAGTGACCGCAAAGAGACGTGTGAGAACTTGCGGGGGGGAAAAAATGTGGAGAAGATGCGAAAGAGACGCGAATTCTTCCAATTTTTTCTGGAGAGCGGAGTTTGTAAATGGAGGAATTGGCCCCGCCGCAAATGAGATGCGGAGTACAACGCCCAAGTCCGCTGATGAATGGGCAACAGGGCTATGACGACACAGCCGCCCCGTCTCCGCCAATCACAAGTCCGCACTCCAACGAGAGGGAGGGGGGGTCATGGAACGGGGGGCCACGGACAATGGGAGAGACACAACAACATGGCCAGCAACTTGTTTTATATGCACACATTACAAAGTTGATTTTTTTTAAAACTGAGATTTAATGGAGCTTTATATGATCTGTATTTAATTCTAATCTAATATCACAGACACATTCTCACTCCACAGATATTTGCTCTTCCTACACAAAAGTAAACAACATATTTAGAGATTTGTTTACCTAAAAAAACATCAAAATGGCCACCGTTTCTTTTTTCCATGCAAATGACAATCAGCTTATATATTTAACAGTCTATTTTATTTCTGCTGGCTTTTATTTGTGTAAATTACAATAAGTCATCCAAAAAACATTGTCTTTTTTTGTAATCTTGTCAATATATACAATAATATAGCCTACATCATAGCTCTAAATGTGGAGGTAATGTCAGCACCAAATCAACAACAACATGTTTTGGACAGCTGAGCAGGCAAAGCAGAGCTCAGCTGGTCTCATGTTATATCATCACGCACGCTCCTGACATATGCCCCGCTCAGTAAACAGACATCCCCTGTAACTATAAGCCCCTGTGCCCACAACTTCCCTCATCCCTGCTCTTGCATAATAGCGTCTTGTCTGCTTGTTGCAGCTGGAGCATCCCAGTGACCCAGATATAATGAGAGTTTATGGTCCTGTGCTGTTGCTGCTGCTGTCTTCTTCCAGCAGCCTGCAATGCTCCGACTCCACCACCAGCCACAAGTCTCCCGTCTCTCTGCCATCACTGCATGACCCACATCTCCATGGTTACCAGTCCAAAATGGCCTCAAGGAAGATGGTAGCATGTCAAAGGCTGAGCGATCCTGACTCCTGGTTATAGAGAAGTAGGGTGAGAGTGAGTTGAAAACTAAGCGGCGCAGACAGCAGTTTGAGGATTAGGGTGACTTCTTTCACCCACCCTCTCTTCATCAGGCTAACTAGGCCACGCTCATTGTTGTGATACTCTGATTACATGCAAAGCTGCATTTATTATGTTGAGCTGCCGTGAATAAGTGAACCCAAGGACAAAGCAGCGGGGCATGGAGTGTTTTGAAAAGCACCATACGTCCCAGACAATTAGATGCAAAGATTTCACCAGTCAGCGAAAGATACTGTTATATGTCTATGATGTCTACAAGTCAGGATCCTATAAGCATGAACACGTATGCATGCAAAACTGTTGTGAACTAATACTTCAACCTATAAAAGGCTTCACAACAAGCAAAACGTTTTCAACAAACTTCTCACAGTAAATAACCCATTGACGGTCCCATGCAGAACAAGGTAAGTTTCTTTATTAGTGCTTTTTCAATAACCAGACACATTTATCTTTTGTAAATAAGAGCCTTGAGATGTATCACATGATAAAGTTGTGTTTGAAGAGGTTTACAGATTCGACATTTTGTTTTAGACAGCAGCATCAAAAATTCTGGCACCACCCAGGATTTACATCAGTTAAATATCCCTAAATAATAACATTCACATTAGTCATTTTACCCAATAGTCGAGCTGTTTTCAATTTCCTCACTGAGGCGTGAATAGTCTTGACTCATTTTATGTTACAAGATTAGTCAGCATCAATTTTCATAATGGATTAGCCTTTAGTCAAGTAAAATAAGTTCTCCAGTGTGAGGATTTGCAGCTTTTTCTTGTCTAGTAACCAATACTGTGAATGACACAAAACATTTGAGGACAAATTTTCCAACATTTTAGAGCCAGAACAGTTTGAAGAAGGATACGACTGATCAGCTGATCATTATTTAATATGATAAATATCAATAAAGTGGCTGTCTTAGGCAGCACAGGGGCTGACAATTATTAGTAAGGTTGTTAGTTTGACTCCTGAGTTGTTTTTGTACAAGTCATTTAGCTTCATTGTCTGTCCTTGGAAACTATATTCTTATTTAAAAACACATTTCAAATAAATGTGATGTATAAAATGAATCATCCTTAGGATAATATCACTGACAGGAAATTTCAATGTGTCTTTGGCCTTCTGGGCTGATCAGTATGCAAATCCAGGAGGAATGGCAGGTGAACAGAGGTCAGAGGTCACCCTTATGACAATAATAAGCAGCTCCAGTGTCATATTCTAATCTGGTTGAATGTTTATCCCCCCTCAGTGTTTCATTTTATCAATGTTTTTCAGCTTCAGTTGTTTGGTGAACTTCCTGTGAAAGTAGTTAGCACCTGAATATTGACCATGCACCAAAACATGAAAAACCTGCCAGGAGAATATCGGCTTATTGTGAGACTTAACTCTGCTATTATTCATGTCACATGCAGAGCAAAGTGTGCACGCAGCTTTTAATCCCCCAGCAGGTGATTTCACTTATGAATAGCCCTTCAGGAACAGAGGGAAATCACCTGCTCTTGATTTTAGCTGGAACAAAAACTTACACACCCAGACCTGCATGGGGAAATTGTTGAGCACAGCTGGATAATACAAAGACAACATCCACAGGTTCATCAACATTTTCTCTTGGCTCCCATTTAAAAATTTCAGGCCTAATTAATGGATCTGTTTATGTAGCAGGAAAATAAAATCAACTGTGCAGCTCTAACTGACGTGAACAAAAACCGACAATTTCTCCACCTTGCCTTGTTTTTCAGTCACTCCAAAGACGAGGAGGCGACCTAGTACATATTGTAATTTCTGGTTGGCCGTAAACGGTGTCAATCATTTCTCTCGGTCGATGTGGATCCGCATCAGCCGTACGCAATAGCAGCGGCGTCAAGATCACCACGAGTAAACCGGAAAACAAAAATGATTTTCACGTCAAAATAAAGTAGGCTACAAAAGTTAGTACTTTTTAGAATATATCGTGGATGTTGTTCTTATAACAGAGCGAATGTCTAGTGGGATTATTACCTTTCATTAAGGCCAAGAAACGGTAGGCCTATAATAAACTTTATATCGACACTTTCCTTATAATGTATCACTAAAGGAAAAAAAAAAAAAAACGGGCAAAAGGCAGTAAAACAAATAAAACGCAAGAGATATAATATCAGCAACCACCACCACAACAATAATGATAATATTAATAATGGTACCAATAAAAACCGATTTTTGTAAAAAAAAAAAAAAAAAAAAAAAAAACAAAGAAAAGGAAAGAAAGAAAAAGAAAAAGAAACGAGGACTTTATTGTGAAAGGCTTCACAATTAAATATTTTGATTGCAACTGAGTGTTAAATTTATGTTAAAATGTGCAGCACCTTCGTTTGATTCAATTTTCAGGAAAGACGGTGAGCTACGTCACTTTTATTGTGAAAGGCTCCGCCGGAAAACGTGTTTGTCACTGTCGCGAGCTTGCCACCAGTCGCCATCGTCATCATCTGTACGCACGGCGGCGACAGGACTTCTTGAATCGGCAGCAGGGACGGGTCTCCCACCGCTACTCCGGCTAAATGCGAGGAAAAAACACTGACAGAGAGTAGAAGAATCCCGGCCAATTTCCACACGAAAGTCTCACTGGAAACTCCGATGGATTAATCTGATTTTGTCTGTGGTAAGTGCGCTTTTCCTCCCCCCTGTGTTGAATTTCAATTGGTGCACCCGCCTTGTCCCCTATTTTTGCGCTGTGGACTGCGAGATGAATTCATCTCGGGAGAGCCGAGGAGATAAATAACACATTGTAGGGAGCTGCAATCTGCTCGGTGTCGGTGCTCCGCTGCTGTGGACACGCTGCAGACGTAGCTCTGCATCTTTGTGACGAGTGACTTTGGCCTCAGACTTGGGGGGGAGGAAACACAGGGAGAGAGGGAGAGGATGGTGATGGTGTGTGTGTGTGTGGTAATTGTGGGTGATGTTTTGCAGTGCTGTGATTGTGGAGAGGGGGCTCTTGTGTGTTGCAGCAGCAGCAGCAGCAGCAGCAGGGATGGACGCGCTGCAGAACAGAGCTGCTGACCACTGAGGCCAGGCAAACACACATAATAAAACGCCACAACGGCCTGCGGACAGCCTCCTGTTGATTTACCCCCAAAATCATTGTCAAGGGCTTTGAGCTAATTGCATTGCCACAGTGTTAACTATCAAATTAAAGCTGCCCTAATCGGGTTATCTGATGTGTCTGGGGGTGCAGCCATCCATCTTGTAGGCAAACACAGGAGATGATATAGCCCAGTCTCTCTCTCTCTCTCTCTCTCTCCCTCTGTGTGTGTGTGTGTGTGTGGTGTGTGTTTGTGTGAGTGTGTGTAGCTGTGAGCTAACCTCAGTTTTATACATTTGCAATAAGTTGCGCAGTAGTTGTGTTGTTGTGTACAAACATGCACACACAGCGCCCTGCAGCTCTGAGCATTCAGCCTGTCACTGCTCCGTGAATGACTTCACCGTAGTTTGCGTGATATGTATCAAATCTGAATGAAAGGACTCGCACATTATGGTTCATGGACCATGGACATTCCCCCTCTGGCCCTAGGTGTCCATATAGGGGCTCCCACTCAGCTGATGGGGCTGGCACAGGAGCTGCCACTTGTGAATTGAAGACTACAGGTTCCCATGAAATATGTAGGTGTAATATTTAGCCTAGTAATCAATTGATAACTTATTAAAAGCAAAATGATGACGATGATGATGATGATAATGATGATGATTGGCAAGATAAATAGTTTTATACTTGATTTTGTGTCTATCAGCAAACGTCACACACAGCCAGGGTAACGACCAACTTTCATTTGGGGTTCCAGTGATTAGCTGATTAATCAGTTTGCAATTTGAGAGGAAATTAATTTGCAAAAGTACCAGACATGTCACTGTTCCAGCTTCTTCAGTGTCATTATTTGCTGCTTTTCTCTGTATTCACGTAATCTTTGGGTTTTGGACTGTTGCTCTGCCAAAACACCCTTGGACTGGGGAAACGGTGATGGGGCTTGTTTTGTTGTTTTTGCTGTTTTTGATGAATTAATTGATTCATAGTAAAAGTCATCTATAGTTTCATCGACTATGAAAGTACTCATTAGGTGTGTTACTGAAGATGTCGTCTGTGAAATGTCAGCAAATCATGAAAAAGCTCGGTCCCAGTTTCCAAGTTGACGCATTCAGACATTGTGCTCTGTGCAACCAGAGATGTTCATTTTATGCTATGAAACAGGTTTCTGCTAAAAAATGAAATGACAAAATATTCTTAATATAGTTGGTATTTAATTTTCTGTCAGCTTGACTGATCCTGTAATCGGCACTCATGCACCGTGCAGCTCGTGGCTCAGTTTGCACTTTCCATCAACCCAAGTGTTATTCCCTTCTAGCAGAAATCTGCTAACCTACATTGCTGTAGGCCCGCTACATCATTATTTCCAGTGGGTTCTTACATTGACCATTGCCCTCGTCTGGCACAAGATTTGGAAACAGTCATTTAACCCCCCCGACAGAGAGTCTGCTCCTGTTTCTGGAAAAAAAAAGAAAAAGAAAAAGTTGGTTCAGGTTTTTCTAATTTGCCTTTTTATCCCATTTGGAAAGCATCCATGTACGAGGCACAAATCTCTGACTGGTTGTTTACAATGGGCTCAGTGATTTAACAACATGACTCAACATACTCAACTGTGAACACTGTGACACCAAAGCACAGTAAGGCTTAAACCCACACATACATACTCTATGAAGCTCAGCTGTGGGTTTTATAACTGGCTGTGTTCATTCAGTACGTGAAGAATGCTTTGAAAGCCTTAACACTGTATTTCATTGTGCAGATAATCTTGTTGCTGAGTGAAATGTGGCCATTGTCTTGTTGTTGATACACTGAATGAACTCAGTTGTCTGACACAAACAAATATTGTAACTATTCAGAGAATGGCAGCCATAAGGAGGAGATTGTCAGAGTTGTACCAAATCCAGCAAACACTGCAGTCAGTTTTTACATGCATTCAAATGTTACACAACTGAAAACGATCCTCGCTGGGTCGTTCCTTTTGATTATGTACAACAAGTTGTATTTTGCAGCTGAATAAGGTCACAGCAAATGTGACTTCAGTGGGATGGGTGTGGGTGGTTTGACCTTGTATTGAGGCATGTCAATGATCTGAGTGTACAGGGACCCACACTTCAAATTAAACAGGCCTGTCTTGTGTTGAATTGCAAAGATGATTGTGTTCTGAGGCGATTTTGTAAGTTCATTCAGGTCAAATAATGAAGACGTTCCTAAATATTGTAACGAGCTGAGCACAGTTTGACAGTCTATGAGTCAAAATTTCAATGCTTTTCTCTTTTACTCAGATTTTTATGATGATATTTTGCATCGCTAATAAAGAACAGAAATAACATCAGGTCAGCTGTTTAACTCTTAGATGGTGTGTCCCCATTACAGCACTAATTAGCCTATTAATGGATAAGTCGATTGATGGAAAATTCAACAGCAACGCGTTTCACTCTCTGGTTTCAGTTTCTTGAATGTGAGGGTTTCCTGTTTTTCTTGTGAAAGTAAATTCATATTTTCCCACTAATGGTTAGATACAAACACAACACAACACATTTCAAGGCACCACTGTGACCTCTGGCAAATTATAATGTCCCTTTCGATTCTTTTTTTTGACATTTAATAGACCAAACGATTAATTGAGCAACCCTTGGTGGATACAGCAATTGGCAGATTAATCAATAATGAAAATAATTTTGGCTTCAGTGTCTAGTTTTCATTGTGGTATTATAAGAAAGATTTGTACAACTGAAAATTCATCTCACATAGGAAGCAGTCGTCTATAGGAGGGAAGTAAGGAACATAGAGGATTAAAAGAATACGTCAGAACAGGAAATTTAATGAAATATATATTTTAAAAATCACATTAAAACTATATCCATGATGATGTCCATGCTGGTAGTTCATTTCCACGGGCCTTATTACGGTTCCGGCTGCAGCTAATGATTCATTATCGAGATTAGATTAATCTGTCATGTATTTTTTTCATTATTGATTAATGGATTATGGCATACAAAATGTCCATAGTCATTGATGAATACTTAGATATGTCATAGTTCATCAGCTCAAGGTGATGTCATCATGTAGTTGTTGATTGGTGTGTTTGTGTCGATCAATTTATCAGTCAATCATCAAATAGTTCCAGCTCCACAGTGGATTAAAACCAGTGCTCTCAGTGACTTCACACACGCACTCATATCTGTCTGTATCTCAGCATCAGACTGCACATATGTCTGTCTCTCAGGCCTGTCTGACTGTCTCCTGTTTAATCCATCAGTTACGCTGTGCGACCCTGACATGTCTGTCCTTTTAATTTAGTGTATTGATCTCGCGGCTTCACTATAAATGGCCGAGTATCTCATTATAGCTCCCAGCTCCGTGTGTGTGTGTCTGTCTGTGTGTGTTAGTATAGATGATTAACACTGGTGTCCATACAGCACCACTATAAAGGCCTTCATTTCAGTAAATTAATTTCCAGTTAAGCTGGGCAGTTGTGACTAATGTAGCAGCACTAACCCTGTCCTGTTACTCTTTGTTCACATAATATTGGCTTCTTTGTCTTGCCCCATCTTTCACTTCCTCATGTGAATGAATCTTTGCCGCAGCGTTGACAAATAGTATTCAACAGATTTGGCCAGACATCAAAGTCGAATCTCAGACTACATCTTGAGCCAATCAAGATGAGGAGTTTTTAATATGTGAGCGAGCTCTGCCCGTCTGTGTTTGAGAGTTAGTCAAGTCCGCCTACTCCATCCCCCTCCTCGTCTCCGCCTTGTGCTGTTAACTGTTACAATACGTTACGTAGCTACGAGCCCATCCCCACTGGACCTTCCTAATCACGCCAGTGTGGTCCTCTTGGAGGCAAGATGTTCATTTGGGCCTGAAAATAGCGTGATGAGGTGGTCATGCAATACCAAGGCTGTGCCACGGAAAGGAACAAGCCCTGTGGCTGTGATGCCATCATCTGCTGTATTCGGGGGGGGTGGGGTTACCACAGGTTAGGGAGGACAGAGCAGGCCAGCATGTGTCTGAAATGATGAAATGCAAGGAGAGCACCTACCTCACACCATGAAGTTGCAGAGCTTTGTCTTGACATTTTGATATGATCCATAGTGTTCAATCATGCGTATAATTGAATAACAGACAATAGATAATATTCAGTGATGAATGCTTGTGAACCTGTTATTATATTATATTGTATTGAAAATGTGATAAAGCCGCCTGTTGCTGTCAAATACACTTGAGATGTTGCTGATCTCCAAAGATGGCGGATTTTCATTGCACTTATGCAGCAGAAACTTCAGTCACAAGGCGACCTGTGCACAGACATGATTCATATGCAAATGCTTACCAAGCACACAGACACACACAAAAACAACAACAACAGCAGCAGCAGCAGCACAAAGGGAACATGTGTAACAAACAAAACAAGATGGCCTAGATTCTGTACAGCAGACACGTACAGGTGCGTAGAAGCTGTGGTAGTCCCTGGCCTTTTTAGTTTGAAGAGTAGGAAGATTTTTATAATCCCCACAGGCAGCACAATGACATGAGATCTCCCCTCATTTACTCTGATCCCTCCAGGAGTGCAGGCAGTGCTATTTCAATCACCGCAGTTAAAAAGAAATCCACCAGAAAACACAATCTCCCTCAACTTCGCTGTCTTAGCCAGTTCGGTTAATATTTCCAAGCCTGTTCAATTCCTCACCAAGACTGTCAAACCCTTTAATATGTGACAAGCGCAGTGTTCATCAGTCAAGAGGTCGGGTCAGACTGATGTCTCTGGACTGTGTTGTTGTCTTTGGATGTGCATGGAGGAGAGACGTGCCTCCTTTTTTGTGATATGTTTCCATAAGTTTAATCAATCATCTGTGAAAGCAAATGATCATTTTTGATCAGTTTAAAAATGCCCATTACAAGTGAACCGCTTTTTCTCTGAACTTCTCTTTGATATTCCATCATTTATCAAAACTGTTGTGTGCAAATATTTCTCGACTAATCCATGAACTGTCAACAGTTGTGAGAAGCTGGCAGTATATCCATCAAACAGCCTCTTACCTGTCACAGTTTGTTTTCAGAGGCCTGTGTGTTTCCTCCTGAATGGAAATTGGAGACTAAAGATGATTCAAAGTGGATTTTTTCCTTCAGATGTACCTGCTGTAAAGAAAGGTGCTGTAAATACCAGAAGATGGGAGATGTAAATATAAATGTCAAGGAAGATTATCGAGAAGAGCAGCAGTCGTCCTCCTCCTCCATCTCATGTTTCACTGTGTGATCTCGGCTTTGGTTGGGGCTTATGTACTGTAATGCTACCGCCAGGCTTGTTTCTTCTCTTTTATGGCGTTTTATTGGCAGCAGTGAATCACGGTCTTCTCCTTCTCTCTGCAGTTGTTCCCATTCTCTTGTTAGTTAGGTGTGAATCCTGTATTTGGTGGGAATATGTTCCTTCGTTACGATCCCACAAGCACAAGCTTCAGTATTATCAATGGCTTTTACTTGGACTTACACAGTTGGATCATTGTAGTCCTCTGACATCAGTAAGTCAAAGACAACATAAGATAAGATAATGGCAATGCAAAACAGATGTTCAGATTTAAAATCAGTGCAGTTGTGGTAAATGATGCTTTAGTGATCTGCTTGGTGTTTTATTTTTCCATCGCCTAACTAATAAAGACTTCAATTTCTAAAATCAAATGAAGTCAGCGTAAAGAATCACGAAATCTCCTGCTTCATTTTTCTGTCAGTCTGGCAGCTGGTGTCACAATATTAACACCAGCCAGAGCGACTGCGGTGTGACTGAAAAGGTCTCCCATTCACCATTTGTCTCAAAATCGAGGTTCTTTATAAATGTGTTTTTGTAGTTTTTGTCAGTGCAACAAGTGACACATCTGTTTACACTCTTTTCTGATCGGAGCACTTTTCTTGCTTGTAAATGGAAAACAGACCTGAAGGAATTCGGTCCTGTGCTTTCCTTGTGCTTTCCTTGTAACCATTAAGCTCCGGTGTCCTTCAAAAACATGCCTCAGACTCGAGCTCATTGAGGGCAGCAAACCAGCTTCCTGAGAAAAGATTTCAACAACATGACGTGATCATTTTCAGATACTCCCCTAGTTCGCTTTCAGGCATTCAAAAAATGATCATCAAGGCTGCAGCTGTTATTATCATCATTTCACCATCTTGTTTCTTCATTAATTGTTTGGTTTATAAAATCAGTCAGCAAATGGCTAAATAATGCCTATCACTGGTTTCCAGGGCGAATGGTGACATCCTCAAACTCCAAAATGTACAGTATGGAGAGCAGACTAGGAAAACCAGGAAATATGAAATATATTGAGAAGCTGAAACCAGTAAGATTTTTGTCTTAAAAATGTCTTGAACAATGAATTGATGACCAAATATCTAATTATCTATCAACTCACTCACTGTTTCCGCTTGAATTAAATGTTATCTTAATGTGAAGTATCCTCTGATGAGACTGACTCTGTAGATGTGATGTTGTAGATTATTTTTATCCATTGTATAGTAGTTCTTCTGCTTATCCTTAAACTAATGTTTATATTTATCTCATTGCAAACCACATATCTCATAAGATGATGATTCTCACTGCACCTGTGAGTCGACCAACTGTGCTGTTTTTTGTGGATCTAACTGAGCGTTTTTCTGGGGTCAAGAGCAGTGTGATAGTTTCTTCCTCTTTCTCTCTCTTCATCTGCAGCAGCGCTGGCCTGTGCCCTCGAGCACCACGTCTCTCCACGCACAGAGACCGTAAACAAGTGTGTTTCCAATTAGCCGTTTCCGAAGTCAGCTGGCCCACTAATGCTGATGAAAGGCGATGGTGCTGTCAGTGGTCTCTCTCTCGGGCTTGTTGTTCTGGCTTCATGGGCTACCAGGGCTTAAAGGGGGTGGTGGGTGGGTGGCTCGAGTGGTGGTGGTGGTGGTGGTGGTGGCATGGTGAGCCAAAATAACATTGCTGAGTCTGTTCTTAATTGGGAAAGCAGACTGCCTCACTCGTTGCAGAGACTAGTTTTAGCTTTGCTTCAGTGGGGCCAATCGCTGCACCAGTCAAAGTGATAGTCCGTGTGTGTTTGCTGCTGAGGGTCTGTGTGCACGTTAACTCTGAGCTGTTCATCTATAGATGGGTGTGTGGCTTCTTGTAAAATTCAAAAACGAGAGAGAATAAATAAAGTGCATGCCAACTTGTAATTGCCGGGTGTAAAATGTGCTCTTGCAGAAAGATGGAAAAGTAAACCATGGTAAATAGTGCTGTTAAATTCCTTTTATGGCAAGTTAGACTGCATTTTCTCAGCACACAGTATCTCACATCAGCGTGTACACATATTTATATCAGTGATCACATTGGCCGTACACTGCAGCTCTGTCACATTGTGTTCCTCTGTTTAATTAGTAATGGAGTTTAAAGCAGCGTGTTTAATTTCAGCCTAATTGAAAGATTTTTCTGAGGGCTTTGTAGCTCTCTGAGGAAGCTTTGAAATAATGGGATATTGAATCATAATTTTCCCCAACGGAGACGGCTTTTGGGCTATTACTTCACCTGCGTATTAATTCCATATCTTTCTCTTCTCTGTCTTTCTCCCTCCGTCCACAGAGAGTAGAGAATGGGCTGTGTCCAATGTAAGGATAAAGAAGCAGCAAAACTCACTGATGACCGGGAGACCAGCCTCTCGCACAACTCGGGGTACCGCTATGGATCCGACCCCACGCCGCAGCACTACCCCAGCTTCGGGGTCACCACCATCCCCAACTACAACAACTTCCACAGTGCCGCCACACAGGGAGTGACTGTGTTCGGGGGAGTCCACACGTCCTCGCAGTCTGGGACACTGAGGTCTCGAGGAGGAACAGGTGAGGCTGAAGAAACAAGGTGTTAATAATGATATAAATAATAATGTTTTTTCAAAGATACTTTTTACATATGCCACAATGATACCCTCTGGGTGTGGCTTCAGATACACCAGACACTGGAGTCTATTTTCTTCTCTAACTGGCAAGAAAGCAAATGAGCTTCTCCCCTAAGATGTCAACCTGTTCCTTTAAGACAAGGTGACATTGTAACTGTGAAATATGCTGCTGGTACTAAACATGGGTCAAATTACAAACAGAGCAATTAAAAGAGAAATAAAACGTCAGTCTAAGTTGTAAACGTCTCCGAACACCACGCAGTGGGTGGCTGGCTCCAATCCAATATTCAATAAAAGGCTGATGTCAGCTGAATATGTTAAGTGACTACAGTAATGCGTTTATCTAGTAAAGAGCCATCACTTAAACAACAGCAACAGGTTTTCTTCTTCATTTTTAAAAGGAAAAGAACCAAATTATATAAGATTTTATTTTTGGAGTTTATAGATGTTTTGATTGAACCTCTTATTAATACCAAAAAAATAGCTAAGTGGTTATTTTTTCAGAGTCCTCATTGGATGGGCAGATGGTTCCTCTGGATGGGCAAGGCTTGGCCACCCCAAGCCTTGCCCAGGAAGAATACACAGACGTGCTTATTCCAGCCTTTCATTAACATCTTCATTTTCTATGTATAACATTTTTTTGTAGTTAGTTTTTGTTGTTTTAATTATTACACATCAAACCCAGATGTATGGGCTGGTAGGAACAGACTAAATCCAGGAGTGAGTCCAGTAGGTTTCATTTTCACAGTCTCTGCATCACCAGATCTCACTTTCATCAGCAGGGAGGGAAACAGTGCAAACTGTGCAGACTGGAGGATGAAGGAGCTCTGCACTCACACAGAGGAGTATTTCCCTGGTGCTTAGCTGTGCCTCCACAGTGTGTCTTCTTTTGACTGGTGTTAACACAGCGTTCTCGCTCTGGGTGGAAGTCACTCCTGGCAGCTGCTGGAGAAAATAAGCAGCAGCTTATCCCAGTTGGCCTCCTATGCAAAGGGATCCCTCCTCCTTAAATCATTTCAGGGCACTGTGTGTTTGTGTACTGTTTTCTTTGCTTTTGACACACTTTCCAAAGAGAAGATAAATCATAGTCATATAATCTCACGATTGCATTGCACTGGAACTCTACTCTGATTGCTGAGAGCTGTTTTGTCGGAATATCTATATAGAATTGATAAAAAACTGGCTCATAGTCAAGCATAGTAAAGCACAGGCCATATTCACCGAGGCTCACCTACATAACAATAACTACCTCCTTGAACTACTAGTAGGATTAGTAGCCCTTAGTCTGTATATTTAGGTCAGTGATAGAGAAACTTCCCCGTTCAATAATATGATGATGTTTTCATCTGGCAGTGAGTTGCTGATTTGATTTTGTAGGTGAGTTTGTTAGTTTGTCACCATGAAATTGAGTTTTTTCTTCTTTTTAATTTTTAACACACACAGTAAGGGTAGTAACAGGCAACAGTCGTAGTAGGTGTAATTTCACTTACAAGAGTGTCTGTGTGTGTGTGTGTATGTGTATGTGTCAAATGCTACATTTGGGACTTAATAGCAGTTAGCAAATGGGGACAGTTGGTGTACCTGGAGACAAAAGCTGTGTCCCTGAGAAATGAATGTAAGTGAATACAGTGTCCCCAAAAGTGACTTCTGTGTGTGTGTGTGTGTATGTGCATGTGTGAACCCTGTGGTGCTGTGTTGATTTTCTGTTTCTGCAGAGGATGAATGTCCACTGGCTGCAAGTTAATGGAAAACAGAGTGACCCAAATTATCACCGGTGCTCTGCAAGGCACATCTGACGACCAGAAAGATCAGACAATGTGCTGAATAGTGTAAAAAAAAAAAAAAGTGTTTCTGGGCTGGAGAAAATGTGCTTCACAGCCTCTCACTCAAGATTTTAAAGATACATATGATGTGTGATGTATAAATTAACAGCATCTCATGCTTTGATGTCGACTTCTTTGAGCCTTTTTTTTCTGAAGGTAGATCCCAGCGCAGATAAACACTCAGCATCTGTGGAGTCAGCAGCACCACTGTGTATGAATAAGAAATTACTCCAGGAGGGCAGCACAGAGCTACATTCACATCTAAGATTGTGAACTTAACTTAAGATAAATAAATAAATAAATAAACACACAGTTAGGACAGAAGTAGCACAGAAACCTCATCTGACCCCTTAAGGGCAGATTTCAGTGTTGCAGTTTTTGGTGATTGTGAGGTGTGTTTCTTTTTCTGTGGTCACCGTGCAAGGCCCTCTTCTTGCTAACTTGATAGATCACATCAGAAAATGAAATCATTTTAGAGATTCAGGTTTATTAAGAGATACAGGGACTCCAGTGCTGCTCCAGATCACATCAGATAAATTTGATTGGCCCACAATCTAAACCTTGACAGCATTAACTCTTCGCTCACCATTCCTAGAGAGGCTCTCTCTGCTGAAAGGTGGGGGGGGGGGGGGGGGGGGGGGGGGGGGGGTCACTTACTTTTATTCATATGCAAAACAAGGACTTTTGCTATCTAACAATTTCACAGTGTATTTATTAGCCATGTAACTGCAGCTTAATGTGCTGACACTGCAGTGTTGATAGAACAAACATGTTCGCAAACACACATCTGTTTACTTGTTCAGCAGATATGGAGCAATATTAACATTCATCTAGAGTCACATTTTGTAAACACAGATATTTTCTCCCGCTTTAGCTTTGTTTCTGTTTCTGTCACAAACTCTCAGGGGAAGTATTTGTCTCTGTAGTTGCTAAATGCTCCGCTGTCTAACTGCGTCTGCTCACTGTTTGTTATTGAGGAAGTAGCGAACAATCTGTGGCTTAAAAACAAACTATTAAAGCTGCAGGCACCAAAACAATGAATTGAAAGACACTAAACTTCCAATAAAGAAAAATACCGATTAACGCAGCTTATAGCATTAAGGTAACACAAAAGGGAATTTTCTCCATCTAAACAGTGAATAACATATTTTCAATATCACAAAACAATTTATGAAATATAAAACATCATTACAACCATAGATCATGATTAAAGAATTAAAGAGAGATCATTTTGATTTCATTTCATCTTTGCTTCAGATGACATCTGCTTGAGGGAATTTAAAAGTTAGTTTGAAATTAGGATTTCTGTCTAAACGGCATCTTGTATATAAAAGTAAATATATGGACACTGTAAGATTTGGGTTTCGGGGAAAAAGCAGCAGATGGGATGTAAAGAATAAAGAAACTGGCAATAAATGTATATTTCATCGCTGTTACATAACAAGCAGCCCATGTGTTGGGCAGATGAACAAACCCAACAGTGAAACCACAATGAAAACCCCAAACACAATACTTCATCCATATAATTCATCTCTCCTCTGCTAAACCACCACATGCAATGTTTTGTTTTCCTGCAGGGGTGACTCTGTTTGTGGCTCTTTACGACTACGAAGCCAGGACCGAAGATGACCTCAGCTTCAGAAAGGGAGAGAGGTTCCAGATCCTCAACAGCACGTAAGCGTGAAAACATCTGCCAGACACCATTTTGAGGGTGGCGTTCGTGTTTTCCTCCCCTGTTTTTCGTAAATGTCTGAAAGCAGCATTTGAAACAAAATGTTGTTGCACAGACTTGACTTGGCTTGTGCAGCTCGTTCCATTTGAATTCAAACATATTTTTCATGTTTTAAACCATTAAAATAAATTGTGATGGAGAAACAGAGGCAGGATGCTTCTTGCTTTTACGCAGTACAAATGTAATTTTGTGGTTTTGTTTTCACATTGAGGTCGGTAAATCTGTGCATCCGCTACATTTGAATGTTTATCTGGTGCCTGTCTGCGTAACGTGTACATCATGATCTTTCTCTCTGTTTGTTCCAACCTGCCTCCATCTTCCTCCGTTGCTCTCCGTCCTTCTCTGCTCAGCGAGGGAGACTGGTGGGAGGCTCGTTCTCTCACTACAGGTGGAACTGGTTACATTCCCAGCAATTACGTAGCTCCTGTGGACTCCATCCAAGCTGAGGAGTGAGTAAAACTTTCATTTTAAATGGAGCACACACACACACCACTCACCCACAAGTCTCCCATCTCAGTGACACAGCAGCTTCACCGGCAGATATATCATAAATATTTGAGAGCTCATCTCACTGCCTTTTGTTAAATGTGGCACAGTGGCACATAGAGACAGAATAAAGGCCAGAATATTGAAAATGAATCATCCTGATTCTCTCTTTTTTTCCATTCCAGCTGGTATTTTGGTAAATTAGGTCGAAAAGATGCAGAGAGGCAACTGCTCTCCAACGGCAACGCCAGAGGCACTTTTCTCATCCGAGAGAGTGAAACAACCAAAGGTACTTTGATGTGCATCTGCAGCTAACATGCTGACGTGTTGAATGCTTTTAAACTCCAGGTAACACACTGATAATGTGAATGAATAAAGATGGGGGGGATGTGTTATTTTAATGTGTATATTAGCTGTTTATTTATAGAAAACCCCACAATGAAAACATCAGGAATCATGACTTCAAATTCACTCTACTATCATGGCATTAACTATGCAGGTGCTCCATATTCATTGCCCTAAATCTTTTGCACATTGTGCTATATATACACTCATTAAGAAAAAAAACTGACACACATCACAGGTTCCATAATCCCTCAAGAAAACCAACATGGTGAAGTGTCATCAGATATTTCCCTCTGTTCTTCTTGAATCTCTCAATTGTGTTTATTTTTATTTATTTTTTTTTTATCATTGTGTTATGTGTGTGCCAGGGGCCTACTCCCTCTCCATCCAGGACTGGGATGACATCAAGGGAGACCATGTCAAACACTATAAGATTCGCAAGCTGGACAGTGGAGGCTACTACATCACCACCAGAGCCCAGTTTGAAACGCTGCAGCAGCTAGTGCAGCATTACTCTGGTGAGGCTCTGCTGTGGTTATTCTTGACATGACGTTTACTGTATTTCTACTCTCTTCAAATTGCAGTGTTATATGCTTCAGTGCGTCTTTAAAACAATTTTGAATTCAAACTGCACTGTGAAATCCCAGCCAGGGCTGCAGGGCTGTGCTGCCGCCTGATTGTGCCGTGCCACAAAGGCATGCCTCGTTTGACCGACCTGTCAGTCAAAACCAAAGACGTGTGGGAGATCCCGCGAGAGTCGCTACAGCTCATCAAACGTCTCGGAAACGGACAGTTTGGAGAAGTCTGGATGGGTGTGTACCCGTTTGTTTTTTGGCATCTGCTTTTGGCACAAATGAAAAACTGGACAGCTGTGAGCAGTGTTGCAAAACATACTGTATGTGTTGGATCATTCAACGCTAACACCCAGCTAATGTTACCCACAGGGAGTGTTTGCTTTCAGTGATTTCATTTAACAATTTAGAGGTTTTTTTTGTCCGAGTCTGCATGATCTCACTGTCCTGTTGTAGTGGAACTGCATTTTTGAACTTCACAACGATTTCTGATTGGATTTAGGATATGATAAAGAACTGATATGTCTAAATAATTTCTGTGATTAAAGCTGTTGAGAAACTCAGCTCCGACACACACTCATTTAGTCCATTGGAGTTCAGTAAAACTTAATTTGTCCCACATACCCAGCACAATGCTCCATGTGTGTTGGATTTGCAGAGATTTGAACATAACCACAAACATGGATTTAGCCAAATCCTTGAAAAGTTTTTCAACAAAGTTTAAACTGGAAAACATTTTTCTCTGTTTGCATTAAAAATCCAACATTAGAATAGGTTACATGCAGAAATGTGATTTTTGTGTGTTATTTTAGTTATAGTACTGTATTTAATGATGTATACCCTGTGGCACAACACTATCCCTGTCTAAGTTTGATACTTCAGCAGCCACTGTTTCTTGTTTTCCACTCTAACCCTTATTTAAATCTCAGCCAATGTCAGGGAATCTAATTGTAATCTCATATCGGAAATTCAGCTCTGCTGAAATCCCAAATTGCCAACCTCTGCCAAACTAACCCTGAGCAATCTTGTCGTAGGCACGTGGAATGGCACCACCAAGGTGGCAGTGAAGACCCTGAAGCCGGGCACCATGTCACCTGAGTCCTTCCTGGAGGAGGCTCAGATCATGAAGAAGCTCCGGCACGACAAGCTGGTGCAGCTCTACGCCGTGGTGTCTGAAGAACCCATCTATATTGTCACCGAGTACATGAGCAAAGGTAGGTGCAGTTTTTAAAAAGCTACTATGAATATTACATACACACACATGTGCACATAGACCCACACAGTGTGTACATAATTTTTACATCTGCATGGACAGTACAGTGTTACAGGGTGTGTCCTAGTTCATTGCATGGTGCGTTCATGTCCACATTACTGCACTGTGGAAAACACTTATTTTATTACAATCATACAAAAACTCAGTGTGGTTTTGCAGGAGAGATTTTGCTTCAGAGCTTCAGTTACCACAGCAATAACTAACAAATAAACTCTGAGCCAAGTGTAACTTGTTTGGCAGGAATCCCAGAGTTGATGTCACATTAACTACAACATGTTGCTTCATTGTTGATCCAAATTTGAGTTGAGATTCAGAAGCTGTGGATGATATGAAACATCAGATCCTTGTCATTGCTTTTTGTTTATCTGGTTTCTGTCTTTTCTTTTCTTTTTTTTCAGGGAGTTTGCTTGACTTCCTGAAAGACGGAGAAGGAAGAGGCCTCAAGCTGCCAAACCTAGTGGACATGGCAGCTCAGGTACACCACTAAAGATAATCAGAAACCTTCATGCTTGCTACCAGACAGTCCTGATAGTTTTGTTTTTTTTTCCCAAGAACTTAATCGTGTTTAATCATCTGTAGCACATTGTACACTGTTTATCAGTCTGGGTGGTCACATGGACAGATGATCTGTGTCTTTTCTTTGAAGAGATGCTCGTCTCAGTTGCAGCCCCACATTTTTTATGATGATAAAATGGCTGAAATTCTACATAAAAATCTTGGTTTGCACAGATTTAATCACCTTGAAACTGCTGAGTGATATTCACTGGGAGAGAAATGACTTTATTTCCCAGGTTGCAGCAGGCATGGCATATATCGAGAGGATGAACTACATCCACAGAGACCTACGCTCTGCCAACATCCTGGTCGGAGACAGTCTGGTGTGTAAGATCGCCGACTTTGGTCTGGCCAGGCTCATTGAGGACAACGAGTACACAGCAAGACAAGGTGGGAAAATCCATCCTAAGACTTTACATCCTGTTATTAGTGCTATTAATCCTGTTATTAGTGATGGCTTATTAGTGGAGAATGATTGATTTTTAAAATCATGACACATCATTAAAATTGTTTAGCCTGCGAAGACAAATGAAATTGGTTGCTAGGAAACATCTGAAATGCTGGCGAAAGGAGAGACAGCCAGTTATTTAAACAGAAAGACACTGTAGCATCAGGAGCAGAATATTACATCCAAAAACAGATTCTCTGACCAAAGACAGTATGTATCAAACTCATAAATGTAGATATTACTTTGTTTTAATTGAATATGCATATGTGTAGGAATATTAGATGTACTCACAGTTGGCAATTAAAGATCCTGAGAACATATTGATCAGATTTTTGTAAAAATCATACTCATAACTTGATCAAACCTGAACACACAGACATAATACCGACATTTTTCAATTCAAGAGGACATCAGTCTTTACGACTGGCATTGTCCGTCACAGATAAATGTCAAATGTCTTTTTTGTATCAAAGTAATCCAGTGATGGTTTAAAGTGTGATCAGCAAATCCATGGGTGAACTTTGCCAAAATGTAAACAAATATGGGCTCAAAATAAAATATGAAATAAAAGTTGTGGCCATTAATTTAACCCTGAATGAGAAAACTGATTTTACTAGTGTTTTACTAATGCCGATATGACCTTTTTGTAGAGTTCCACTTTGCAAAAAGTAGCTTAAGTTTGAACTCAGAAACAGCTGCAGTAGCCAGAGATGAAAAAGAAAACAGCCTGGAAATGTTTTTGATATTTACAGAATATGGTTGGAATATAAATTAACTTGTGATTTGTTTTCATACTTTATCTTTTGTCTGACCTTAAAGTGTCTTTAGTACCCTGTCCACCCCCAACCACAGCATCTTCTAAAAACCTCATCGTCAGAGGAAAAAGTCAGCAAGTTTGGCAGATGATTTATTCCATTTAGTCCTTTCAAAGACACATTAAACACACACACGTACACACATATGCACACATGCTAATTTCATTTTCAAAGTACAGTAAATGAGCAGGAATTTGTCCTGGTGACACTAGTGGAAAACAGAAGTGCATGTGGTTACACTGTGGCACAAAGACAACAATCTATCACATTTACTAAAGGCCACAGTGAGGATTTAGGACAGAGCTCGTCTTGTACATGAATATCAATCTGTCACTTTGTATCTTGTTGGAGGGAAGTGACCGTAACCTGAATCACTCAAAAGTCGTTCTCCTGGGTCTGTGTTGGCAGACGTGAACTACACCAGGAGGACTTCCAGACTCTGTTAGTCACTCCGTCAACATGTTCAGTCACTCATTTGTTAGCACTTTAAATGTTTACTTATTCGACCAGGGCCAAACACAAACTGTGACGGCGAGATAATGGAATTTTTCCTTTTTCTCCCCGGTGGGATGTTGTCATGTCCTCACGTCTCCTCACTAATGAAATCACAGATGAAGGAAAAAAATCATCACAGACAAGCCTGACCTACTTATTCCTTAGGTTGTAGAAAAGGTTGCTGCTCTATCTCTTTCTATATTTCTGCTAAAATCACAACAGTGACATAACAAAACTTTAAAGCATCATCTCTGTTTGTTTGTTTGTTTTTAGGTGCAAAGTTCCCCATAAAGTGGACTGCTCCTGAAGCTGCGCTTTACGGAAAGTTCACCATCAAGTCAGACGTGTGGTCATTTGGTATCCTGCTGACAGAGCTGGTGACCAAGGGCAGAGTGCCCTATCCAGGTGAGTGTTGAGCTCAGTGGATTATACAGTCACCTCTCAAATTCCAGTTGATTGCTCATGTTTGATCAGTGTGTGTGTGTGTGTGTGTGTGTTGGTGTCTTTGTGTGTGTGTGTGTTTGAGTCTGCTGAGACCTTGGCCATGGCTCTGTGCTAAAAAAAGAGCAGCATGTTGCATAATGTACAATAAATTGTGCATTATGCAGAGACATAGCTGCATAATGCACAGCTGAGTGCATGAACATGTGCAGTGACTCTCGTGCTGTCTTGTCCTGTTTACCTACCACACACCTACCACAAATGGCCACTAGCTTATTCATGTATAACTTTACATTAAACATGCTGCAAACTTACGTAGGTGTTTCACTTAGCATGGAGAGATGGACACACTGAATGAGTGAAACAAAAGTTAATCAGGGCTGAATTCTGTTTAGCTGTTTCAGCTTCAGGGCCTTGGTGCGGTGTGTAATGGTCACACTGTCATGACTCACTGTCACACTTGATTATCAGTCACACCTGTTGTTCACCTGCTGTGATGCAAATCTGTTTTTCAGCTCTGTTTCCAATGTGGCGATAATACTGCACTTAAACCGTCACTACTCACACTCCTGCTCCCACACTGCTCCTCTGTTACTGTTGCCCCCTCTGGTGGCATTCATGTAACAAACACACCATCCACTTATGTGCCTCCTCCTCTTGGTGTATCCTTGTAAGAAGTAATAAATATTGTTCTCTGTGTATTTTCTTGTTGAATTATGTGTATTTTGATTTAGGCTGTACATGCCGTGGTAAGTGGTTTAAATGAGCAGATCAACTCTGTGCAAACACACTCAAACTGGCAAATCAGGATGAAGGTTATTATGTGTCAGCTGATGCAACATCAGATGTATCTCAACTTGGATGTTAATATTGATATCAGCCTGTGAAAATAATTTCATTATTGAGCATTGAGCATGTCTTTCAATATTTGGTAACAGTCTACAGTAGAAGTGGGAATCATCAGACCATGTTATGATACAATCACAATACATGAGTCACAGTACAATATTAATGTCACTTGCAGTAACATATTGTGACACACTGTAGTTCACTAATTTTTTACAAACTGTATCCTGAAAGGAAAACTTTGTCGGCATCTGTTTTACCTAATAGGATGGAGCTCTGTGCTCTGTTCATCTCACTTATATAATTAATATTCTTGAAAAATTGGATTGTCAAGCAGATAGACTGACCAACATGGTCATAAAAATTACTGTTGTGTGCTAGTACTAAAAACTCAAACTCGTATTTGCACTTTTCATAATGAAAGATTGGCACTTGATCTGTGTGTATTGATCTAATATTGCCACACAAAAAATTGCAATACTGTGCTATATTGTCTTTTTTTACTCACCCCTAGTTTACCATATATGACTATAATGAAAGCTTAATTAAAAGGCTACTTACTAGATTTTGAAGCTTACATGATAAATAACATTATGTGAATGCAGAAATGTAATTAAAAATAAAAAGTCACTTGTCATACGCACAGATGAAAGATAGTTATTAGAAATGTTCCTGTCTCCAGGCATGAACAACCGCGAGGTGCTGGAGCAGGTGGAGCGAGGCTACCGGATGCCATGCCCGCAGGACTGCCCCACATCCCTGCACGAGCTGATGGTGCAGTGCTGGAAGAAAGACCCGGAGGAGAGGCCCACCTTCGAGTACCTGCAGGCCTTTTTGGAGGACTACTTCACTGCCACTGAGCCCCAGTACCAGCCAGGGGATAACCTCTGAGCGCCGCTGCCCTCATCTCATGTCATTTCACTGGCTTTCCACCAGAGGGAGCCAGACTCCATGTATTCGCTCTCTCTCTCCCCCTCTCTTCTTCTCATCCTGTGGCTCTAACGATCGACCGACTTCTTGACTTCCAAGTTTAACACAGACACACACACACAGATGCGCGCGCACACACACACACACAGGGACGGATTGGCTGCTCTGTCAGCAAACCAACTATTATTTCAGTGGATGTTTTTTAGGTGGGAGGGGGCGTTTGTGACGACTGAAGAGTTAAAAATGACTGCCATGATGAGTTGTGTAACTTGTATGTAGTGTAAATATAAATTGCTTGTTTACTTATCTCTTTTTTGTTTAATTTTATATTACTTTTGATATTTTGGAAATGTGTGAATTTTTTTTTTTTTTTAATCCAAGGTTAAAGTTATTTCAGATTTACGGTTCGTAGAGAAACGTGTGAAGCTCACAGTTGGTAACAGATCATGACATAACAGATGTAGGTATGGTAATAGTTAGACATCGTGGGCCGAGATATCTCAGAAGTTTCTCTGGGAGTCCACCGACCTTTTTTACGAGGTTAATATGACGATACTGCTCTCCTCTTCTCAAGGAACTTAGATGTACTATAATACCTGTTCTTGCCTTTTCATGTTAGTAATATTCTTATAATGTAAGGGAATGCCTTCATGCTTTCTACACACTAACATAGTGCATCATGGACTCTTCCACCCAAACTTGTATGGCATCTGCACTGATGTTAAGTGCATTCATCGCATTTCAGCTTCAGCCAATGATTTATAGATTGACTTTAAGTAACTTTTAGTTCAGCAAATCTATAGGGGAGCCGACTTCCCCTCCAACTGCAACCATTGTTGGGCTGACTGCTTATTATACTGACAATATTTTAAAAGTGTATGTTGCATTATTGTATGGCAGCAGGCTGTGTAAGAATACTGCGTCGTCTTTTTTGCTTCAGCGGCCAAACAAACAAACAAACTGCCACTGACATGACGGGAATGAAGGATGCATACCTGTGTTTGTCCCTCCATAATGTGTTCCTGGAAATAACATGTTGTTTACGAGACCAGACATGTTTATTTCGTTTGTATTATTTTTGCTCAGCATTTCAGCCAGTCTTACATGTCTTGTTAAGATTACATGATTATGATTGTGATTTTCTTTTTCTTTTTTTGGAAGAAGTTTTATCATCCTCAAGTATTGAACTTCTCTCTCTGAGTGAGAAGGTGCATTCCAGGACAGTACACCATTTCTGTGTGTATGTGTTTATGTTGCTTTTCAAATGAAACAGAAATTAGATTTTGTATCACTTTATTTACCCTAATTCAGTAGATATATAGAGAAAATGTTTTGGTCTCTGCATTATTTATTGTCTCTGTCTGTTACTTGTACACAACTGGTTTTGAAATAAACAATCTTGCCATCATCATCATCATCATCCCTTGACTCATACAGCCATCAGTACTTGTCAGTAACTGTTTTTTTAATGGTCCTGTGAATGACAGTTGACTTTTCCCAGAGAACGCCATAGGGTTCACTTTATTTCCCCAGCACTGTGTGTGAGAGTGAGTCTTTCTGGTTTTCTTTCAGCCTGAACTTGACATGAAAAGAAATATATGCAAATCACTTCATATAGACCCGCAGTGGTAGTTTTAAAGGCCACCCACTTTTGCCAGTCAGTATATAACACAATTTGACTTGTTTACTTTTTATTCTTATGGCCTCCTTATAACTTATTGCATTTGAATATACTGTTGCTTTAATGTAGTTGAGTCTATTTCTCTTACACCTCTTACGATGTTAAAATACTCCGGTGAAAAACATTTAATCCTCAATTATTTTAGACTAAGCCTTAGCTCAACTCTCCTGGCCAATCTGGCTGAGCAACACGCACACACCATCCTGGGCTGTGATTGGTTGCATCTCAGGCATGGAAGAATTTGCATATAACAGGCTGTAACACACACAAGCCTCTGCACCCACAGGAGTGTGAAGAATCCAGCAGGGAACAGGTAAGTCACTGTTACTCTCTCTATTCACACTTATGGTGTATGAAAAAGGTTTAGCTGTATTTTAATGCTGCTGATTTGTTGTTTCTTCTCAGTTTTGTGTCTAAGTGTTAAACTAGGAGTAAAGGTATGTCTTGTTTCTGTCTGTTGCTTCCAGGAGTGGAAGGTGTGTTGAAGCCACCTGGTCAGGATGAGGAAATCTGAAAAAGCGCCAGACCTGGAAGTGTTATCCACCACAGATGAGTTCAAAAATCCCTTTCAAGCTTTGAGCCCTCAAGTCTCCATTAACCAAACTTTTCATGCTCACCCACATCATGGTAACATCAGGCCAAGCTGTTGCACAGACCCGCATTATTTCTGCCAAAGCCAGTACAGAGGGGGACAAGTGAACCGAGCGTATCCAGGGAGTCCTCCAGTTTGTGGGGCGCAGTTTGTTGAACTGATGCACCACTGCCACAGACAGCCAGAGGATGGGAGAGCCCGATTTGCCAGGATAGATTTTCATCCTCCACCTCCTCCTGCTGAAGGCTTCTGCCCAGCGACCAGGCGCAGTGACAGGAGAGGAGAGCGCAGCTGCTGGGACTGTGAACCAAGTCCGTGTGGATCAACACAGCCTCCAAACAGAGGGTAACTGAGTAGAAACTCTCTTCCTTTGATTCATACAATAGTTTATCTAAGGATAAATTTGATAACACAGTGAATGTATTTACTTACATTTAGAGAAGAGGATGAACACAATTCTCAGCTTCAGATGGATGAAGAGCTGGATTTGCCCCTCCCGCTGAGATCTGATAACGAGTGGCAACACTACAGTCCTGTCCTACCTCCTCCACACTGTATCCCTAAGTATGGTAAGCCCATAAAGTTGTGCATGTATGTATAACTTTTATTGTTTTTGAAAAATGCAATATACAGTACCTGTTTGTTTAAACGGCTTTACCGTATCGTTTCTACCATTTACTTTATTTCTTAGAATGAGAAACATTATCTAATGGAGGTCTGAGTTGGTTTAGAAACAGTTTGGCACCAGGTTTCCAGCTGTCACACACAGTGAGGACACAGCAATGAAAAAGCAAAGAGACAAAAGTTTGGAGTAACAAACCTGCAGAAGAAAAGACAGAAAACAGCAACGACAAATACTGATTTTAAATGTAAAAGGAAACAGGTCAAAAATATGTTATGTTGCATATATGTAAATAACAAGAGCAACAACATTTTCAGATGACAATAACTGGACAAAATAGATTAGTTTAGTTTAATATGACTGACATTATATCTTTACACTGTCAGTGTGGTCAGAGGATATATGTTAATTTCAATGGTGGAAGTGACAATTGGCATTGGAAGCTGTTATATTTTTATTATTGCAATTGCAGGCAAGTAAATCTACTCAGTTATGTATAGACCATCAACACATGCACTATCACGCAGAGCAGTTTGAACTGGATCTAAAGGTCTTCATTATACCCTGAATGTCATGTATTATCTACCACTCTGCAGGAGAAGGATGGTACAACCTCAACCCAGTGAACAGATACCCTCCTCAGCCATGTCACCACTCTGCTCCCTGCCAACAAGTACGACACTGGGACAACGGCCAGAACTGGTAAAAAAAAAAAAAAAAACACTCCTGTTATAGGACATACTTTCATTAGTAGGTGTAGCCTTCTGCCTATACCTATATATATCTAAACATATGTATTTCTCAAAGGTCACTGTTTATGTTCTTGAAAAATGCAGAGAATCAGGTGCTGCAGTCCCTAGTTTGAATATGACACAGACCTGTCACATGTCAGCAGAATTCAACAAAAGAGGCCTTGTTTGTTTTTCTTTCTTGCTGCTTCCGGCTCCAACATCATGCTCTCAGCTGTGTGAATGACAGGGAAGTGGCTCATGGAAGTGTGTCAGTCAATGTGCCTCAGTTCTGCGCTCCTCCTGCGGAGGGCGTGTCTCAGGTCAGTGTGATGAACCTGAACTCTGCAGGGGCTGAGGCGTCAGTCTCTCATCCACATGAGCGAAGAAGAACCATCACTCTGTCTGACGAGTGCCGTGAGTCACTTCCTCATCCCCTCACTGAAACAAAATGTGGCCTGTTGGGGCAGCTCAGCAAAATAATGACTTTGAACATGATACAATGCTGTGTACACTTGTAGTGCAATTTGCAGTAATTAATGACTTACTTATAGACGCATAAATCTGCCAAAACTGCTTAAAGGGCAGGCTTGGTACAATAAATCAAAAAGACAGTTTGAATAAAAGTTGTGCTTGGTTCTTTTGTTGACACAAGAGCTGAGCAAAATTTGAATGAAAAAATAATAATTTTAAAAAGTAGCATCTTACAAAAATGTATTATTGTAAATTGTTGCTTATTTATCAGGTTGTAGTTGTTGTATTTGGTTGCATTACACAAACACACCTTTACAAATGCATTAGCATCATTGTTTGACAATGTGAATATTTAGACTAAAACACAAATGCACTTTAAATAAGATACTTTTGTTTTAATTTTCTGCTTATGGTAACATCTGCAGAAACAATGAATACTGACATCTATTCATGATTCCTGATTTCTTCCCCACTCAGGAAACATCTTTATAACTTATTCTTCGGATGTGTGCTCAGAGATGGTCCCCTTCACTGACTTTCTCACAAAGCAAGGTTTCCGACCAGCTGTAAGTTAGCTGTACTTTTCTGTCTGATTTTAAAGACAGAAAGAAACTGTCGTGTGAATGATCAATCTGACTTCATTTTCACAGATTGACATAATTGACAACCCAATTAGACGCATGGATATCAACAAGTGGAAGGACAGTTACCTAAAAAATGTAAGTGATTATAGCAGCATTGCTGTAATTAAGCTATAGTATTAACAATAATCAGTATAAGACTAAATCTGACTAAATGTGACCTTGTACTTCAGATGTTACTTTATATTACTTGTTTTTTTTCATCTGAAAATGTGTCTTAAATGTGTGTTTGTGTGTTTTTTAACAGCCATCAAACCTGATTATCATTGCCATCAGTCCAAAGTACAAGGCAGACATCGAAGGATATGTAGCAGACAGCCATGGTCTACACACTCGATACATTCACTCCATGGTGAGGCAGTGTTTGTTCTTTGTTTAAATGAGGATTCATTTTTTGAAGAATTACTCTACTTAAGGCTTAAATCAAATTTTGACAGATGCAGAGTGAATTCATCCAACAAGGCAGCTTGAACTTCAGATTCATACCAGTACTCTTCCACAATGCATCACAGGTCAGAACTGACAGCATTTTATCTATTTGCGTTTCTTAAATGAAATTGTAATACACCATACATGAACGTACATGCAATCTTTACAGGCACATGTCCCAAACTGGCTCCAAAATACACGTGTTTACCATTGGCCTCAGGACACTGAGGATTTGCTTCTGCGGCTGCTGAGGGAGGAGAGGTACGTTCCTCCTCCCGTGCCAATGGAGCTCACCCTCATCATCAGGCCTGTGGTTTCAAATGCTGCAGCTACACTGTAAAATACACACGTATTTATATGTGTTTGATGTTCTTTCAGGCTGATTTTATCAGGACTTATTGTGCAGCTTCTGTATCTTATACAACAACATTTTCTAAGTTGTGTTGTAATGTAAAGCTTTTCAGATGGCTCAATAAAGTTCATTTCCTCTGTGTACTAAGATTTTTAATTATGCCAAGGTGTGGCTCTTTGGCAGCATTAGTCTGCTTTGTCAATCCAGAGTGTGAACCACCACAGACAAGTGACATGTCTTGACAACTGAAAAATGAAACATCCTGGAATCTGTTCCTGGCAAGTGTTCATGTTTACCATAGGATAAACTTTAATAGCAGCGATCAATGATCCTTATGTCATTTATCGCCACCCTCAGGGTGAAAATGACATTTGCCCTTTACTGATTAAACAAATGACATTTCCATTAATAAAATGTTGGCAGTTTGGCAACATTTTGGCAACTTTTTTTTTTTTCTTTTGGTAAAAACATTGTAAGTTTGTTCTGAAAAGTTACTATTATTTCTTGTCATTATGTCACACTGGAAAGCTCAGTTGGCTGACATCACCAGTTGATGGAAGAGGGTAATCTATACTGTGGCTGAGTGTTGATGTGTAGGGAATGTGACCTACGCCTAGTGAAACCGCCCTGAGCAGGTTTCTTCCACATCTCATCAATCATAGGTCATACACCATCCTCCAGCAAAACCCACCTGACATCATCAGTTCTGCTCTTGGTATCAGACGGTTTCAGGAGAACAGATTTTGTAATTGTTATTTCAAATTAAAAGTTCTCTTGTACATTCACCTACTCTGTTTCTGAGTGAAGATTTTAAACATCTTCAACTATGTCTCCCTAGTCAGTACATTTTTGTGTGTACACATGAATGAACGTTTCCGTCCTGACTTTAGCCTTTCAAACTCTTCGACTGTTACACATGCAGGACTTTCATTTTTTTCTGTCTTTAACATTTGCACTGCTTTTAGCCATTTTAAAACTATTCATCTCTCATCTTACAAGTTATACTTTTCAGCTACAGCTTGAACTTTTTCAGCGTTTCTTCAGCAGTTTTTTCAGCTACTTCAGCATTGCTTCAGTAATAGCATTCAGCCTTCATTAGTCACACATGTTTTTTTGAGAAAGAGTTAAGGATGCTGCAGGGCAGAAAGGAGCACAAGATGG
Source organism: Caranx ignobilis (assembly GCA_021432705.1). Lineage (NCBI taxonomy): Eukaryota > Metazoa > Chordata > Actinopteri > Carangiformes > Carangidae > Caranx > Caranx ignobilis. The sequence goes on from MU269985.1 coordinate 15,770,671, forward strand.
TGCTGTTTTCACACACATGCAGTAAAGAAAGAAATGGGTAATGAATTATAAATAATATTCAGTCACTAGTCAGCACCATAGCAGGGGAGGGAAGCACTGTATGTGCTGTCAGCGGTGTTGTGGTGTGTGTGTGTGTGTGTGTGTGTGTGTGTGCACGCGCGCGTGCGTGCATGCGTGCATGTGTGTGTTATCTTGGCCACCTGCTTTGTTCCAGTTCAGTGGGCAGGTTCCTGAGCCCCACCAGTAGGGGCACCCAACTCAGTCAACTGATCCCACTCACACCCCTCCAACCGCCAAAAAAGGCTTGCCAGAGGGGCTGGTGTGCAGAGCTCAGGCTAAGAATAACCAGGCCTGTCCATCTGGGGGATGAAGTTACCTTGAAGCCTCCCTGTGCTCTGCTCTGACCTATACCCATGTGAGGCACCAATAACACGGGGTGGGGTATTTTGTCTGCTCCCCTTCACCCTGTCCAGCTCTGTGCTTAGCTTGGCTCTATCCTCCCTGCGTAGCTTTCCTTTGCTCCACCATCCCCATACCCCCCTCTGCAATGCTGCCACACCGGCAGCTCCAAATTCCCCAACACCTGTGAGCTTAACATTTGGTTTTCCAATTTCATCTTTTTTATTTATTTTTATTTTTTTTTCAGTTCAACCTGTGGATTACATGCATCAAGGAACAAGCCTGTGATCACCAAGTGGAGATGGAATAAATTTTTTTTCTTCCTTTTTACTGTCAAGTGGATGCTGACAGGATTGGATTGATGAAACTGTGATTTTTCCAGTCCGTTCCATATGAGGAGGCTTTGCCCCCAACTCAAAGGATTATACCTGAACTAGTCTCCATATCACCATGGCTGAAGGTAGGACTGTTGCACCTGCTTATCCCTGAAATGATTTACATTTACTGCTTGAATGGCAAAGAAAACCTGAATAATATATGGTCTGTAATAAATAGATGGCAATGTTTTGATTGGCTGTGTCCTCTTTGGAAAATGTGTTGAGGGTTGGTTGCTATAAATACAGGAGATCATGTAGCCAGTGTATTAGCAGTGCTCTCTTGTGACAGACATGACTGCTGCTGGGGCTGACCTCTGGGTCTCCAGCCATGGTGCAAGAAGAACTCAGATTCATGTAAAACTGCCAATGCAGTAGAGTGAATATACTCATTTACAGATAATTGCATTCAACGTCTGTGGTATTAGTGAAACATATGGTTCTACAGGAAAATAAACAATCTATGGTTGTGGTGGAGTTGACATTACTCTACTTGATGTGCCGTAGGACAAACCGTGGATTTAATTTGTATTTTAAGTTGGAAAGTTTGTTCTGGAGGAGAGAAGTGTAAAGTATCAAGAAACTTTATTGAAGTACAGTAGTTGAGTAAATGTACACAGGACGCCGTGTTCATGTAAAGCACAACCATGAGAAGTTTTCTCTCACTGTTAGTGAAAGTTTATGGTGAAACACTGACACCAACTGTCCATCCAAAATAACTGAGTTAAATGAAGGTTGTTTTTTTTTGTTACCATTTAATATGAGGAAATGAATCATAAGTGTGGCATGCTAAAAGTTCATTCACAGATGTCTCTAACACCCTGGCACCAGGTCAATGTTTGAAAGTAGTGCAGCTACTCTCATACTGATTAATGATGCAGAGGACATCATCAGATGCAGTCACAAGCATTTTCCACTGTACTAAACAGATGGGAATCATGTGCTGATATGTTTGAATAATCTACATGATGACATTAGAACAGCTGAGTTTTGGATCTCTCATGTGACGGATGCTGAGGTCCCAGATAAATATAGTTTTAGGATTTTAGGATTCAGCACTTCATTCGTTCGAACTAATTCACATAACTCGAAAATGAATGGGCATGTATTTGTTACCCACTGAAATAGGATGTCACCAAGTCACTCACTAACATATGAGTTAGGGTCTAGATGCAGTGTGGAGATGATGAGACAGGAATTGTAACTATGGAGGATCATCATGTTTCCATACATGTAGTAGTTATCATCTTACTGACACTCGAGCTCATAAACAATTTACTAACTTAAAGCTGTTTATTTTTGAATCCACATCAGCCTTTTTTTTTCTTTTCTTTTTTTTAAGCAAAGTGGTTGCATAGACTAGAGTGCAGCAGTACAGTAGATGATATATGCAATATTCAGAGTAAAAGTGTTATTTCAGGAACAGTTACATAACACACTCAGTGTTTTGTTTAAGTGTAGGATAAAGGATCTCTTATTTTATTATTATAATACAGTGATCAAAATATGTGCTGAGGGAGCAGGCCATTTTACAGTTGAAAAATAAATCTGTGAATACTCTGCGGGGGAAATGCTGTTTAATTTTGACAGGTTTTGTGTTGAAGTAGATGGTGAGAATTGGGCTGAACATACTGATATGTCCGAGTGAGACTGACGACTTATTCAAAACAAAACATAAAAAAATTTAGTCAACAAGAATTTGATCAAGAGGAGATATTGATAAAGTGACTTTGTGTTTTTTCACACTTAGCTGACACATCTGCTGCCCCCTCCTCCTCGGCTGGTGGATCCGATGGAGCGGTGGCGCCACAGACGACCTCCCTCAAGTCTAAAGGCCTGGGTCTCCTCCGGAAGGTGAAGGTGTCTGTGGAGCTGCTGATCGCTCTGGCTGCTCTGCTGTCCTGGATAGTTGTGGGAGTGGTGATGTTTGACTTTGTAGAGTACAAAGCAGTTCCTGGTAAGTCACCAAATTAAAAGTAACACTTGTAATTTCAGTCATCAGCTACTGTATGCAGTTAATCAGAATTGTTTGTGTGTGTTTTCACAGACATTCAGCAAATCATTACGGACCCTGTGCAAGCTGTAAATGACGCTGTTGATGAAGTATCTAGTCTGCTCAATAAATTCCAAGGTATATAAGATTAATAACCCATATGGCATGTTTTTATATGTTTATAAACAAGTGTAACACATAATTCTTCTTCCTGGGCTTTCAGAGTGTGCACCTGATTTAAGTGACCCCATGTCTGCTGCCAGGTATGCTGCTGAGGAAATATCAATAGCAAAAGATGGATTTGTTCGATATTATTCAGATGAGGAAGGTACGACAACTTGCTCATTCACAAAAATCATGCAAACCTTTTGGGAAAAGATGAATTTGTTGCAAGCATGTCTCTGACACTCCTCCTCCAAAACACAGGAAACTTCTATCTCAGCTACATTGACCCTGTGGTCATTGGGAGACAAGCTTTCCATTCAACTAATGACTTTGTGTGTGGAGTGGTCAGCTCCTTTAGGGACACGCTGTGTGCTATTGTGGATACTGTGTTGGACACTATATCAGACATAAATAAAGGTATGTAATGTAGTCTGTATATTTTGATACTTTGAAATGTGGTTTACCTATATATTCTGTGCTGATTACCTGAGTATGTCTTAATGAGAATAATCTTATTTAAATTGATTAGAAATTAAATAGAAACTTGAAGTTTACCTTAATTATTATCTTTGTTTTCCTCAGGAATAATCGACCTTAGCTACATAGACCCTGTGGTCATAGGCAGAGGTGTCTTCAATGTTACCAATGACATTGTGAGTGGAATAGTGGGCAACATCCAGGATGTCCTCTGTGCCATCTTGGACAGTATACTGGATATAGTCAAAGGTACCTGTATTGTATTATTTTCACGTCAAATTAACAGTAATTGTCAGCTAACTGCAACTCTAGATGCTTGTTATTGTAGCGATCATGTTTCATTACTGACCGAGAGCTTTTCTTTTTTGTCTTCAGTTGTCTTTTCTTATGTAACTCACTGGAGCACTGGCCTAAATGTGTGTTGTTCTTCTCAGGAACCACTGACATTAGCTTCATTGACCCTGTGGTCATTGGCAGAAATGTCTTCAATGTTACTAATGACTTTGTGAGTGGAGTAGCAGGATATATCCAGGATGTGCTTTGTGCAATCTTAGATGTAATCCTGGACACAGTCAAAGGTACAGTATCAGCTACGTTTTTTGTTGTTGTTGTTGTTCTTTCCATAATCTGTGTGTCCCATTGCAGTGTTAAGTAGTCTGCTAACTGTAGTTTTTCACAACAATCATCATCCTAATTGTTTTGAATTCTCTGCTGACCAGGTCTCCAGGATGTTGTGGGATTCAGTCCCATGGCGGTTCTGCAGAGAACAGCAGAAATCACCACAGAACAGATAAGCATGCTCGTGAGCTACGTCTCCACAACACTGTTTGGTGAACAAGGTCTGTTTTACCATGATGATGACATAAAGGTAAACGATAATAGAAGACAGGCACATTTACTTATTGTGTGGTGGGATTCAATTTCAGGGATTGTGCCAGAAGTGTCCATAGACCCCATGAAAGTAGTTGAAGACGCAGTGTTGGAGTTCACAGACAAGAAGGATTTGTTCATGGCATATATGTCAAGCATGATCGTTGGTGATCAAGGTATTACTGTTGCATTTGTGTGGGACAAAATTAATTCAGTCAAATAACCTCTCATACATGTTCGTTTATATTGTTCTAGGGGAACCTACCGTGCCAGTTGTAAACGTTGTGACTGAAAAAGGTTTTGCTTTTTTATTAGAGTTTCAAACATCTTACAAGTTATTCACTGTTTCATGTTCATTGTTATTCATGTCATCATTTGCGATCAACAATTATTTCACAATTGCACGTATTTTTTTTTCTGTTTAGATGAAGCTCTAGCTTCTCCATCTGATGTAACTCTGGTGAGAAGAAAAGGTAAGCACTCGCATTATTTTTCTGTTGCATTAAAATATCACATCGAGATGCAGTTACTTGTCTTTGACCAAAACTCTTTGAAATGTAGGTGAATTTCTGCCACCTTTTGAAAAAGGTAAGACAATGCCATCACACATTGCTAATACACTTTAAAATGTACACATTTTGGACAGGCATAATGTGTGTTGCTAGCAAATAGTGTGCATAGACTTGCATTACAGTGTTGCATTTCATGCATGCTTTTACATAAATTTTCTTACCACTTGTTATGACCTGGTCTCAAGTCTGCCTTCCAGTGTTATGTTCAGTGTAATACAACAACCATGAAGTAATATGATATTGTCTGACAGTTGTGTTTGAATAGATTTGTACATAATATAAAACTGCATGAATAAACAACATGCATCATAACCACTGTACGTTTTTCTTGTAATGTACGACCCAAGTTGTTTTGGATTTTGTAACTACATCTCTGCCTCTGTTTAACACACTGGTCTTTTATTGGATGTGACCATTTGTCATTAAGTTGTTTTTGTTTCCATCATCCATCCATCATGTTTTGTGTCCTTTGTTAAAAAGAATGTGTATTAAGTCCTGATTCTTTGCGTTTACTGTGTTTTCTTTTGACTTTGCATTCCTTATCTGCCCTCTCATTGTGTAAGCATCTTCTGTATAACTGACCATCTGTCTGCATTTCATTCATTTACATCTTGATACACTGTGTCTATGTACCTGGATTGTTTCTACTGAATGATGTGTGGTTTTGTGTGGAATTTTTCATTTCACCTTTGCATGGAATCATACAAGTTGGCACCACATCTCAGAAGTTAGAAGTTATTTTTGGAAGTGCTAATGGGAGGAAATACAATACAATGTTCTTTATTTTCTCATAGTCAAAGGAGCCCATGAAGAGATTTTAATACGGCCTCTGAGAAGTGTTAGTCTACTTCTCAAGAGAAGACTGGATGCTAGAGACATGCTAGGTGTGAAATTATTTAGCCTTTCAAAGAGTAGGCTGAGAGATTAACACTTTATTTTTTGTTGCCTTGTAATGGGATGCGTTGACTGTAAGAAAAAAAAAATCACTTTTGGGAGCTTTAAATTTATTATAGTGGGGGAAATCACTAACTGGAGAAAGTGGTGTATACTATATGATGCTATGAATGGTCACTGCCATTGTTACCATTTCATCTCATCAAATTCCCTCTGTACCTTTAACAAGACTGGATGAGGATGTCCATGTAAAATACCCAAGTCAGATAGGCGACATGACATGACAAGGGTTAATGATACAGTTGCAGAGATTATGCAAGATGCCAAAGATGAAGCTGCTCCTGCTGCAGAGCTAAGGGAAGACTCAAAGGCCGCGGAGGAGGAGGTTGAAGTTGCCACTGAAGCTGCCAGTGAAACAGATGTAGAAGAGGCTGAGGAGGATGATGGTATTAACATATTTTTTTCTTAAATAGGCACATTCATTAGTCAGATACAAGATCAATAACAGATATAGGCATTAAATCTGTTGCTATCACATCACTAGCAAAACATGTGGACCTGGAAGAAACTGAACATGAACCACCTCTGGAAGACAAAGGAGTCCTTGATGATGACAGCAAAGAGGAGGTAAAGGTAGATACTGAGGAAGAGGAGGAGATTAGGATAGGGGAGATGGCGCACGAGGAAGAGGAAGGTGTTGGTGTCGAAGAGGAAGATGAATACGAACAAGGACAGGGGGACAATGAGAAAGAGGTGGTTGATGAAAAAGAGGAGCTCAAAGAGGAGGAGGAGGAGGAAGCCAAATCTACAGATTTGGTAGATGATGATGAGGAGGAGGAGGAGGAAGAGGAGACCAAAGCTGAAGATATGGTCAAAGATGAGGAGGAGGAGGAGGAGGAGGACACCAAAGCTGAAGATATGGTCAAAAATGAGGAGGAGGAGGAAGAAGAGGAGACCAAAACTGAAGATATGATCAAAGATGAGGAGGAGGAGGACACCAAAACTGAAGATATGGTCAAAGATGAGGAGGAGGAGGACACCAAAACTGAAGATATGGTCATAGATGAGGAGGAAGAGGAGGAGGAGGAGGACACCAAAACTGAAGATATGGTCAAAGATGAGGAGGAGGAGGAAGAGGAGACCAAAACTGAAGATATGGTCAAAGATGAGGAGGAGGAGGAGGAGGAAACCAAAACTGAGGATATGGTCAAAGATGAGGAGGAGGAGGAGGAGGAGGAGGAGGAGGAGGAGGAGGAAACCAAAACTGAGGATATGGTCAAAGATGAGGAGGAGGAGGAAGAGGAGACCAAAACTGAGGATATGGTCAAAGATGAGGAGGAAGAGGAAGAGGAGACCAAAACTGAGGATATGGTCAAAGATGAGGAGGAAGAGGAAGAGGAGACCAAAACTGAAGATATGGTCAAAGATGAGGAGGAGGGGGAGGAGGAGGAGGAAACCAAAACTGAGAATATGGTCAAAGATGAGGAGGAAGAGGAGGAGGAGGAAACCAAAACTGAGGATATGGTCAAAGATGAGGAGGAAGAGGAGACCAAAACTGAAGATATGGTCAAAGATGAGGAGGAGGAGGAGGAGGAGGAGGAGGAAACCAAAATTGAGGATATGGTCAAAGATGAGGAGGAAGAGGAGACCAAAACTGAAGATATGGTCAAAGATGAGGAGGAGGAAGAGGAGGAGGAGGAGGAGGAAACCAAAACTGAGGATATGGTCAAAGATGAGGAGGAAGAGGAGACCAAAACTGAAGATATGGTCAAAGATGAGGAGGAGGAAGAGGAGGAGGAGGAGGAGGAGGAAACCAAAACTGAAGATTTGGTAGATGATGACGAGGAAGAGGAGGAGGAAGTGGAAGAGGAGGCCAAAACTGAAGATATGGTCAAAGATGAGGAGGAGGAGGAGGAGGAGGAGGAGGAGGAGGAGGAGGAAATCAAAATTGACAAAACTGAAGATTTGGTTGAGGACAAGGATGAGGAGGAGGTAGCCAAAACTGATGATTTGGTTGAGGATGAGGAAGAGGAGGAAGTGGCCAAAACTCAAGATTTGGTTGAAGATAAGGAGGTGGAGGAGGAGGAGGAGGAGATCAAAACTAAAGATTTGGTTGAAGATGATGAGGAAGATGAAAAGGAGGACATAAAAACTGATGAGGAGATTGAAGATGAAACTCCTCATGTAGATGAACTGATTGACACTGATGCTGATGATGACAAAGATGAGTTTGAAAAAACTGATCAGGACGATCAAGGACATGACAAACTAGAAACTGAGCTTGACTTTGATGACAAAGATGAAGGCAAAGAGCCATTAGTCCAACAATTTGATCTTAAAATTCTCTCGGCTGAAAACCTCTTAGATAATGTCACTGTTATAGCTGCGTCTGATGGTGATGAGAAAGAAATGACCAGTGACCAAGATGAATATTCTGACATCATCGATCATCATGATGAAAACAACAATAACAGTGAGAGCAGGAAAACTGAATCTAAACGAAAGAGGAGAGTTCACATTCCCTTTGAGAGGCTCAGAAGAGCTGGATCTAGAGCTGCTCACAAAGAGGAAGAGCACCACCACAAACTTGACAAAGGTACAAAACTCTTACCATTATCATCACACGTTCCATCATTTTCTTCATTTTCAGGTATAAAAAATGTTTCTGAATGGTATGTTAACAATGATAAATGTATGTGGAAGGACATACAGTGGCATATTGAATGTTTTTTCACCATTTGTTTGTGACTTAATCTGTCAAAGCCTAACAAATATTCATTCAGTGATTGACATGACATGTCATATTTCAGTGCTTTATCTCATTAACATTACATTTGTGAATTCATTTTGCAGTGGTGTTAATCATAAAGCAGAGTATCAAGGTTTCAAACCAACAGAATTAGCAATGGTAAGCAAGTACAATTTGACATGACAAGGTCAAGTTTTATTTAGATCAGGCACTCATTTTGAATCAGGTGTGAATAGTGAATAGCGTGGGAGGAGGATCCGATCCGACAACATTTTCTTTTGATGACTCAGGGAACATAAATCAACTTGTTCTAAGGTACTTCTCCTTTAAACAAGTCATTGCCATTAGGCATTGAGCAATTATTAGCACAGAAAGCCACTAGATGGGGCTAATAGGCTGAGAAAAACACTGATAGGTTTCTGAATAAAGAAATTGTTTCATATATTGACTGTCCAATCTGTGCTAATATTGTATCTATGAAAGTAGTTACTGAACTAAAGCAAAACTTAACTATACTAGTCTGATTGTTTTAACAATATAACATCTGGCTTGTGGTGTGGTTTTGATGATAGTGTTTTTAGTGCCGTAGTGCTTCTAGTGCTTGTGCAAGTGTGATTTATCATAATGATTGTTTTACAGGACTGATTACTGGTAAGAATGCCACTTTTATTTTAAATATTGTTTACATACTGCTGTATAGTTCTCAAAGAGGCAAAGGAAAGACATGCAATAAAAGAAGTTAAAGAGGCCGTTATTAAAGGTAATCCTCTTTGCACCTTCACTTTGCTCACTTTCAAAATAGTTTTACATGTCTTTGTATTTGTATAAGATCTATTGAATTGGTATAATTCAGAGGAAACAATAATGTACCAATGCACAGGGAAACTTGATAGTATTGCTTATGCAGATACATTGTTGCTTATAGACCAAAAAGCTGCAGAAACCAGGAAGGAGGACAAAAAAGAGAAGGAAGCCAAACCTGAGAAAACCATAGAGATAAAACTAAAAGAAGAAAAGTTACAGGCAAAGACCAAACCTGAAGCAAAACCACTTGAAGAGAAACCAGAGAAGCCCAAAGGTAATTACACAAATAAAATTTAAAAAAAAAATTACAACTGTGTAAAGGGGTGTTCGGCTTGTTGTACTAGAAAATAAGGAAATATGTAACACAATGCTGACCACGAACCAAAACACTACACCTTCTGTTTGTTGAACAGATCAGCACATGAAAACTAACACTTTTCTGATTGCTTTTAGAAGAAGAGGTGCTGAAAAAGACTCCAAAAGAGAAGAAACCACTCAAAGAGGAGAAAGTGGTGAGAAAGCTGCCCAAAGACAAGAGGGAAGTCAAGAAACCTCCCAAAGAGGAGAAAGAAGTTAAGAAACCATTTAAGGAGGAGAAAGAAGTTAAGAAACCACCTAAAGAAGAGAAAGAAGTCAAGAAACCACCTAAAGAGGAGAAAGAAGTTAAGAAACCACCTAAAGAAGAGAAAAAAGTCAAGAAACCACATAAAGAAGAGAAAGAAGCCAAGAAAACTCCAAAAGAGGAGAAAGAAGTCAAGAAACCATCTAAGGAGGAGAAAGAAGTTAAGAAACCACCTAAAGAAGAGAAAAAAGCTAAGAAATCTCCCAAAGTGGAGAAAGAAGCCAAGAAACCACCTAAAGAACGTAAAGAAGGGAAAGAAGCTAAGAAACCAACTAAAGAAGAGAAAGAAGTCAAATTACTACGCAAAGAAGAAGTCAAGAAACCACCTAAAGAAGTGAAAGAGGTCAAGAAACCACCAAAAGAGAAAGAAGTCAAGAAACAACCCAAAGAAGAGAAGGAATCCAAGAAACCACACAAAGAAAAGAAAGAAGTCAAGAAACCATCCAAAGTAGAGAAAGAAGCCAAGATACCACCCAAAGAAAAGAAAGAAGCCAAGATACCACCCAAAGAAGAGAGAGAAGTTGAGAAACCACCCAAAGAAGAGAAAGAAGTCAAGAAACCACCTAAAGTAGAGAAAGAAGCCAAGATACCACCTAAAGTAGAGAAAGAAGCCAAGATACCACCCAAAGAAAAGAAAGAAGCCAAGATACCACCCAGAGAAGAGAAAGAAGTTGAGAAACCACCCAAAAAAGAGAAAGAAGTCAAGAAACCACCCAAAGAAGAGAAGGAAACCAAGAAACCACTCAAAGAAGAGAAAGAAGTTGAGAAACATCCCAAAAAAGAGAAGAAAGCTAAGAAACCAACTAAAGTAGAGAAAGAAGCCAAGATACCAGACAAAGAAAAGGAAGAAGTCAAGATACCACCCAAAGAAGAGAAAGAAGTCAAGAAACCATCCAAAGAAGAGAAGGAAGCCAAGATACTACCCAAAGAAGAGAAGGAAGTCAAGAAACTTCCCATAGAAGAGAAAGAAGTCAAGAAACCACCCATAAAAGAGAAGGAAGCTAAGAAACCAGCTAAAGAAGAGAAAGAAGCCAAGATACCACCCAAAGAAGAGAAAGAAGCCAAGATACCACCCAAAGAAGAGAAAGAAGTCAAGAAACCACCAAAAGAAGAAAAGGAGGCCAAGATACCACCCAAAGAAGAGAAAGAAGTCAAGAAACCGCCAAAAGAAGAGAAAGAAGCCAAGATACCACCCAAAGAAGAGAAAGAAGTCAAGAAACCACCAAAAGAAGAGAAAGAAGCCAAAAAACCACCAAAAGAAGAGAAAGAAGCCAAGATACCACCCAAAGAAGAGAAAGAAGTCAAGAAACCACCAAAAGAAGAGAAAGAAGCCAAAAAACCACCAAAAGAAGAGAAAGAAGCCAAGATACCACCCGAAGAAGAGAGGGAAGACAAGAAACGACCAAAAGAAGTAAAGGAAGCCAAGATACCACCCAAAGAAGAGAGGGAAGCCAAGATACCACCCAAAGAAAAGAAGGAAGACAAGAAACCACCAAAAGAAGAGAAAAAAGCCAAGATACCACTCAAAGACGAGAGGGAAGCCAAGAAACCACAAAAAGAAGAGAAAGAAGCCAAAAAACCACCAAAAGAAGAGAAAGAAGCCAAGATACCACCCAAAGAAGAGAAGAAAGCCAGGAAACCACCTAAAGAAGAAAAAGAGGTCAAGGTACCACCTAAACAAGATAAGGAAGTCAAAAAACCACTTAAGGAAGAGAAAGAGGGTGTGAAGCCTTCTAAAGAAGAACCAGAAGTCACAATACCTCCAAAAGAGGAGAAGGAAGTCAAAAAAACAGCCAAAGAAAAGAAACAGGTGGCAAAGCCTCACAAAGAAGAAAAAGAGGCCAAGAAACCTTCCAAACAAGAAAAGGAAGAAGTCAAGAAACCACTCAAAGATGAAGAGAAGAAACATCCAAAAGAAGAGGAAAAAACACCTAAAGAAAAGGTACACTCTAAACCATCTAAGAAAGAGACAGGACCAAAACTGCCTCATGAGGAGATAGTAGAGAAAAAGACTAAACCTAAACAAGAGAAAGAAATTCAGAAACATAAAAAGGAGAAAGAGGGAACAGTGGTTAAGAAGACCTCCAAAGAGAGGAAGGAAGTAATGGAGAAACCCTCTAAAGTAGAGACAGAAGTTAAAAAGAAACAGATGGAAGACAAGAAGCCTTCAAAGGTCAAGACAGAAGAGAAAATGCCTTCTGATGAGAAGAAAGAAGCAAAGAAGCCATCTAAAGAAGAGACAATAACGTCTCATGTTGAGGAGAAAAAGCCTCCCAAAGAAGACAAAGAAACAAAAGAAGAACCAGAAAAGATCTCCAAAGTTAAGAAACAACCAGCGAAACATTCTCAAGAGGTGAAGGAGGAAGAGAAGCAAGAGAGGCCTTCCAAAGAAAAGGCAGAGACAAAGAAGCCCTCTAAAGAAAAACAAGAACCAAAGAAACCAAAGGAGAAGGAACCTACAAAACTGTCTAGAAAGGCAGAAAAAGAACCAAAGAAACCTATCAAAGAGGGGACAGAACAAAAGATACCACTGAAGAAACAGGAACAAGAGGTACCCTCCAAAGACAAAAAAGAGGTCAAGACGATTTCTAAAGAAAAGGAACCTAAGAAGATCTCTAAGGAAGACACAGAGACAACAAAGCCCTCTAAAAAGGAGAAAGGAGTCAAGACAACTCCTAAAGACAAAGAACTTGTCAAGAAGCGAGATACAAAGACAGGTACTTACAGTAATACAATATACAGTAATATTTTTCAGACTTATACATATACATACTAAGGTCCACTGGGCACTCCTACTTATTCCTCAACAAGACAAGGATTTTTTCCCTGGGAAACACATATATACAACTTCATACCAAGCCAGTAGTTTTGATATTGCCATTCATAGAGCCATACTCTGATACAGTACATGCACAGTTGTCATAACAGTGTCAGTTATTTTCACTTTGGTCACTTACAGACTGGAATCTAAAGAAGGCTTGATTTGCTATTTGCTAGATTGATATGTGTAATTTTCTCAATAAAGGACATGGTTATTTCTTCTTATTAATTAATATGTAACTTATGAACCAGTTTTAACTTTTTATTTCAGATGCTGCTAGACCTAAAGTTGCTCCAAGGAGAATCAGAGTAGTCAAGAAAGAAGTTGCTTCAGTCCTGAAGAAGGAACATCTTAATGCAACAAAAGCAGGTGAGATTTAAAAGAAGAGTTAGATGAAAAACAGACATTCAAAAAAAAAAAAAAAAAAAAAAAAGTATTGTGGGGTGAGCAAACATAACATGTGACTGAAGGCAACAAGTGTTGGTTTCAGATAGCAGATTGACGTTACCTTAATGAAATTGTGTCTTTATTAGCACATATAAAAGAAAATGGGTGCTTTAGACCAAAATTAATTTAAAATTCTGCAGTTAAAGTTAATTTTCCAACATAATTGAACACTTTAGTATTAATTTAGTATGAAATTCCTGGAATAAACTGAAGTGAACAACACACTAACTCAACATCATACTGTAACTGCAACATGATCCTCTTCTTTCATGCCAGCTGAAGAACCCAAGAGGACTGTAAAGGTGTTGAAAGCTGCTAAAAAGCAGATCGTTCCTATACTGAAAAAAGAACATGTGAACATTACAAAAGCAAGTAAGTAAGGGCACATACTGTGCAACCCACCTGTAATCTACAGCATGGTGGATGTAGTTAAGATGCTCAAAACATACTTTGTTTTTCTTTTTTAGCTTCCATTACATGTTGCTAATACCTTCAGTAATGCAGTATGATAATTACAGTAGATGCAGAAGATTATGATGATGATGATGATCACTGATAATATTTTAAATTTTACCCTGCAGTAGAGGCCCCTGAAGTTCCTAAGGTCAAAGCCAAAGCACATCCTACAGAGAAGGGTATTTATAAATATTTACAATCATTTTTACCTTAAAAGCTGATGATTGCTTGGATACTAGATAACATAATTATACTTTGGTGTTATGAATGAATAAATATCCCAGTTGTGTATTATGCCTAATCTTTAATTTTTGGTCCTTGGCCCTTTTGGTGGAACACACAGTGATATTCACTATAATGTGTCAAATAATTGAGTAGTGCATACTCGTGCCTTGAACTTAAAAGTTTTTTTGGTTTATAACTTGTCACCAGTGATAACTCACAAGGAGCCCAAGAAGGAACCAAAGCAAAAAATCAAACCTGTAAAACCAGGTAATCCTACCGTCTAACCCATCTGGTTAGACAGCATATTCCTCTTTCACACAGAGAGGAATATACGGAAAGACATCCCAACTGAAACAGAGAGGCTGAAATAAACATCTCGTGTCAATATCCAATATTATTCTCATACTGAAATATAAAGTAAAATATAAACTATCCAGTAGTAATTTGTCAAGGTAATACTAACAACTACTAAAAAATGTTGTGACTGTAAACATGAAAATCTCACATTTTCACTTTTCCTCCAATCCAGATATTGATGCTGTGAAGGAAAAGGAAAAGCCAACCCCCGCAAAGAAAGGTAGGATTTAAAATAAATTAATTATTAATAGAATATAATGTTAGTATAACATGAAAATCATATAGCTGGCGAATCGGCGATAACAGATACTTCTAAATCGAAGCTCAAATACAAACTTTTTAAGAAAGATATAAAACTTTTATATTCGACATTAGTTAAATGAGCATACCTTACATTTACTGTATATTTAGTGTTGTATAGTATATATAACAAATGTCCCCTGATAGCTCCACTTAAAAACTTCTTTCATAGAAGAAAATAGCCTTCATTACAATCTGAGCATCTATTATGCATGAGACACTGCATAGGAATGTGACACATTTACATAATGCACATCATTAAAAAGCAGTAGGACTGTAATGTAAATGATGAACACTGTGTTTTCTCTCACAGAGGTTTCAAAGGAAAAAGCCAAAGCAGCTCCTGTCAAGAAGGGTAACATTCACTTTATTAGTTAAGAAAATGCAAGGTCATGGTGATATGCTGGTCAATTATTAATTGCCGTCATGAGAATTAAACAAGGTCATTGTAACATTGTGCTTTGACACACAGAGGCTCCAAAAGAAAGGGCCAAACCAGTCACCTTGAAAAAAGGTAGGACCGGTGTATATCTGATAAACATCAATATATCGAACAAACTACGTCTGGAATCACAATCACATATTCAGTGTGTAATTGATTCCCAAATATTTGTTCACAGAAGAAGAGGGCACTGCCAAAAATGCCTCTTTGGTTAAAGAGAGGGTGAAAATAGTGCCTATGAAGAAAGGTGATCTTCTGTCACTTAATGTGTTTTATTGATATTCATCTTGATATTCAGATCCCATGCTGTAGTGAGTTGACTTAAATATCCTAAATATACAACTGGTCTTTGGTCTTGTTTTGTTTTCAGAGGTCAAAGTGCCGAAAGAGAGAGTCAAAGCAGTCTCTGCAAAAGCAGGTACAGCACACTCAGTGCCATAGGTGACACCATCAAGGTGCTTTAATTTTGCAGTTTACAATACATTTGACTTTGTTTTCTTTTGCAGCTGAGGTTTCAAAACAGAAACACAAACCAGCTGTCACAAAGAGAGGTAAGACTGAGTGGCGTATTTAACTTCACAAATTCAGTGTCATTTTTGTATTTTTTTGTGAATGACAGTCTCAAAATCTTTTAAACAGCACCTGCTCCTCTCAAGACAAAACCAGCCCCAGCTGTCAAAGGTAAGATGAAGCTTATGAGCTTTTAAATTCATGATTAAATAATTAAACAATTCACCATCATACTAATATTTCTTACAGAGACAGAAGCAGCACATAAAAATGCATCTCTAACAAAGGAGAAAGTGAAGGTGGTGCCACTGAAGAAAGGTACATGTGTTACCACTGAAAATCTTCTATAAATGCACACAGGCATTGCTTCATTGCAGTTTTTATTGAGATGTATTTTGCTTACAAGACTTTATTTGGATTATTCTCATTGTCTTAGTGCCTGTAATTCCAAAGGAGAAAGTCAAACCAGCAAAAAAAGGTAGTTGCAGTGTTTGAATATTGTACAAGTCAAATATCGTAGAGGGCTTAATAGATGTTAACGCTTCACTGATACTATATTGTTGTTCTTCTTCTTCTTTGCTTTTAGAAGCTGCAGTTCTCAAGAAGAAGGCAGAGCCGGTGACACCCAAAAAAGGTTTGATTTTCTATGCTTTTATTTTTTATTTATTTTATTTTTTTTTGGTCTTTCATATTTAATAAGTAAAACTATTTGTTATTGTAGTATCTGTTACCAAGAAAAAACCGACACGGGCTGAAAAGAAGAAAGGTACACAACAGAATTATGTGTTTGTAGGCACCTGCTCGTCTGTAAATTATATCTGCAGTAAAAAGCCTTTTAACAACACTGCAGCAGTCCAGTCTACTGACAGGGCAACTGACAGAAGATGCTAACGACTGATGATAATAATGACTCTGCTGAAATTTTTTTTTTTTTTCTTACTTTCATTAATGTGAAATCATGATATTAATGGCAAAATCATTTGAATTTTGAGCACTTTATTGTGAATCCCCAAAGGATTTTTTTTTTTCCATTGGTGTTGTCATGTGATAACTGTCTTTTCTCATTTTCAGTTTGGTCATTTTTACATTTCTCTGTAAGCTGACAAACTAGTTTTTGCACTTATCCCAAAGAATTTTATTTAAGGGACAACACTTTTGAAGAAAAAAAACTTAACATCGCAAGAACTTCGTATTTTTGAGCTGCATGTTTTCCAGACAGCAGAGGTCAAATGCTTTATCTGCGCTTTAAACTGCATTGCATCAGTGTGAAAAGCTTTCCAAGCTTGTAGTTTTTCAAACACAAATAGTTAATGTGACATATCAGTTTCTATTAGCGTAGACACTGCTGTGTAAAAAAGAAAAAAAGAAAGCATCTGATCAGCCACTTTTCATATATATATATATATATATATATATCCATTTTCCATCACATTTTTAAGAAACATGATGTAAAACTTAATTTTCCTTCATCTTGTCTCATACTCAGAACCAGACGTTACGAAGGAGAAGCCTAAAGCTGTTCATGAAAAGAAAGGTACATCTCATGTCTCATTACAAGAAAAAGAAAACTTTAGTGTCTCCTTCAGATTTGTGATGTTGTTCTTGTTGAATTTGAATCAGCTCCTTCTGAAGCAGAGGCAAGGAAGGAAAAAGTCAAATCACTGCTAAAGAAGAAAGGTAGACAGCACTGCCATCTGCCTGCAGATGACTTCCTACAGACATTATCCTCATCACTGAATTACATAGACTTAGATGAAGTACTAAGTGGTATTGCTAGCAATCATGACCAGACTAGACAACAGAAGCTACTTTCCAAGTGTCTTCAATTGCTTGTATTCTTATTCACTCAGAGCCCAAAGCAGCAGAGGAGAAAGTCAAACCAGCTGTTAAAAAAGGTACAACACTTATCTCTCACATAATCATGTTTGGTGACACATATGTGGTTATCTGTGTCAGTGGGGCCTTGGCCTTTATTGTATCTGTAAATATCTGCCAAGCATGATTTTAAATATATTAGATAACTTATATTTAAACATTCACAATGTGCTGTAAATGTTGACATATGTAGATCATGTCTAGATGCTTCAAGCCCTGTTCTGTGCTCCAGAGTGGCAGACTTCACCTCAAATAAAAAGATGTAGAGCAAATGAAAGAAGCATCTCAGAGTCAGAAGCATTGACACTGGGGAAATAGATAGATAGATTTTAATGAGAGATCTACTTTCTAATACTGACAACTGTACATGCTACATGCTCTGTATGATGCTTTAAAGCAATCACCTTATTGCCAGTGTCTGACCTTAGTCTTCCTTTTCCAGAACTGGAGACGCCTAAAGAAAAAGTCAAGCCAGCTCCAGAAAAGAAAGGTACAGTGCTTACAGTGCAGTACAAGAGTAGGTTTTCAGTTTGAACATGTTTACATATATTACTACTATTCCTCAAACTAAAAGAACTGTTTGTTTTGCCACGTACATTTTCTCCCTGGTGGTGCAGCCATATTGAAGGCAAAGGTCAAACCAGTCCATGTGAAGAAAGGTACATTAGTGGTGCTTCAGTAGAGGCAGAAATACATATGACCAGCAGTGGTAATCTGATTACTGCATGTAATCTGATTACTGCATGTAAGGCCACTGCTGAAGTAGTAGTGGTGGTGTCCCCAAAGTAGTACCAGCCACTTCACCTATCACAACTTAAAACAAAAAAATATTACATACATTGATTGATTCTTTACAAGTCTTAGTTTTGCAGGCAATTAATATGCTGGAGCAACTTTGAGGAGTTACTACCATTTTCTGGCAAGGCACTCTTTATACAGGATTTTAAAGTTTTAACATAAGTGATCATATGTATAAAAAAGTTATAAAACCATTTATAGAACTTTAGTATGAAAGGTGTCTTGTTAGAAAGTGGTATAGACCGAGCTCTTGGGTGTGATGTTTATTTATTTGCTTTTCTGTAACCACCTTAAGAGTAGAAAAATGTGCCCTGTGAGGTAAAATCACACCATCACATGTCTGAGAGTTAACACCAGGAAACTGTTTGAATACTGAATAGTCATTATCAATCTTGTGTTGCTTTTTCCAGAGGACAGAGTTCTTAAAGAGATACAGCCGCCTGCAAAGAAAGGTAACTTGTGTGTCCAGTTATTGTTCATGTTTGTTTGAAATGCATCAATGAGTCTTCATTTACTAATTCATGTGTTTGTTGTAGAAAAATCAGTTGAGAAGAAAGCAGCCAAAGAAGAGAAAATTAAAGGTATTATGTGGATGTGTTATTATTTAATCTTATATATGACTGTACATTGTGATTTTTTGGTTAACATTATGTTCTGTTTCTAACAGCAGAGCCTGCTGTATCAGACTTTCTTATGGACGGTGAGTACAAACTGCCTTCTCATAACCAAAATATCACACAAGTGTCAAATTGCATACTCAGTCATGTCTCCGGCTGCCAAAGCCGGGCGAGGAACGACCTGTACTGACCTGTGCTGTGACTCCTACCACAGACGAGCTGCCCTACTTCCAGTGCTTCTTTGTGGACGAGGACGAGGCCCAGTTCCCGTTCTACGCCTTCTCGCCACTGATTTGAAGCTTCAGTCTAACTGCAGTCTGAGGTTTACAGTGTAGCCAATTTCTGATAACGACAAGGTCACATCACATCCCGTGCTACTGAAACACGGCCGCTGTTCACTGTTGGTCTGCAGGAACAAAAAAAAGCCTGGACAGCAGAGAATGATGGGTGATGGACCATTATTTTATTTCCAGATTTGGTTGAGCTCTCGTACCAAATACATGCAGCCAATGTCATTCCTTTCCATTTTTTTCAGATTTTTTATTTTTTGCATTCAGTTCTTTTAGGAATGTTTTTACATGGAACAAAAGTGTATTAACCTCTGAGGATCTCTTTTTTAGATACTCAAAGCAACATACACAAATATTTAAAAAAAATAATTTACCACTCACTTCATTTTCTCATGATGTGAAAAGAAAGACCTGCGCAATGATGTTGTTTTTTTAAGTAGTAACATGTTCAAACGTGCTGTAAACAGATGGCCACGATCACTAATCCATGGTAGACAGAGGTTCACTTCCTCTAAGCCCATGTTTACTTGAAATGTAGTTTGTACATTTGATTTTTATGCTTGTTCATTTGTGTAGTTTTTCCTCATTGCAAGAATTTTTAATACCCTGCTGTTAAAGCCCATAAATGCACAGTTTGGACAGTTTTTTTTTTTTTTTGATTGTTTATGCATATTTCCATAAATTTTGATATCAGTTGATTCATTTCAACAAAACTCGCTCACAAACACAAAGGGAATCAAAGCAGGAAATTGATCTTTGTATTTTTGAAGATACAGCACCATTTTTTGTTTTTTTGTTTGTATCTTTATTTGTTTTGTTTCGTTTTTCTTTTCGGTTCTTTTTCATATTTTATTTTATTTTGTAAGGAATGACTATATGCACTGTATAAGAGAGCTCCCAATCTTATTGATGAAACACTACCTAACATGTTGACATTTAAAGTCTTATTAAACTTTGTCATCTAGACATCTGGCACCAGCTCCTCATTTTGACATTGGTGCTAGCAAGAAGCGTTGCATGGCCTGAACTCTCAGGTTTCGAGGTTTGAGGTCATTTTTACATTTGAATTGTTTCTACCGTCAAGTATCAGATTCATTCTGTTATTACACTAATGACCAAAACACACTGTGGCTGACTTTGGTCGTTGTCCATGTGCACAATGTAGAAACTTGACATATTCTGGAAAAACCGTCATAGAAAAAATACTTGCAAGTTGATTTGATAAAACTTTTTGAAAGTTATATTGTTTATTTCCTGTTGCTGGCATTACATAATATTATTGCATATCTCATTATGATATATTAAAAATGCAGCATAATATAAACAGGATTTATATTATACGGACATTCTGTACTTGAGATGCACAGGCAGGCCTACATAATGTCAGATTGATTTCAAAAACTGATACTGGCCTCAAAATCAAAGCCGAATCATGCATTAGAAATCTCTGAAAAGTGATACATAGACCTCTGAAAAGGCATTAATGTGATTATGTTTAATGTTAAAACATGGACATCTTTGATTGTAGCTGCTGATCATGTGATCCTGCTCTGAGCTGTTGCAGAGGGCGCCACATGTTTGGGCAGATGATCTCAGATGTAAACTGGCACATTAACTCTCAGTCAGCTTGTGGCAGCTGTTGAATACATATGGCTCTTTACATTTTACCCCATATGCTGCATAGAAGACAGTTATAACAGCTTGCAAAGCTTAATCTGAGTCCACGTTCATGTATTGTTATCTTATTGAAATTACTGGTATATGAACACACACTTTATAAGTCCATAGATGATGCATACGACAATTTACAGCTCACACACAGACTCCAGCCGGAGTTTTATGATGATGTTCCATTGTCACTGTTAAAGTTGTGGGTAAAGACACTCTCCTGTCTTTACATATTTCACAAGTGATCGGATTTTCCATAAAGATGATGTACAACTAAAATTGTTTCTAACAGATGAATGAATTTGTCTTGGGCGTGTTAATTGAATTGTGTCCAAAGACTCACTTTACCCAGTAAATATGTGCAATACATAAATATTTGATGATCTCAGTGATGAAAGCACTGTATGTTTGACAGTCCTCCACTGAAATGTGCATGATGTGTGTGTGTTATTATTTTAAACTCTCAAAATGTTCATATCATTTTTTTCCCCAACCTGAACTTTGATAATGGCAACAGTAAATACTTGAACTTATGAACCCAATAACGGACATTTAGCCTCCGTGTAGTGATGCTAACGTCACATAATTATGATTTACATAACTGTAATTACAGTAACCTCATTGTAAATAGTTAAATGAATGGGAAAAAAATAGACTAGAGATTTGCTGAAACTGCTCTGTACCCTCGAATCACATTATCATTTGTCATTCACACACTCAATATGTCTGTGTAAAGTTTCAATTTGACATTAAAACATAGAAATGCAATGCAAAACTGAAAGTCTTGTCTTTGCTTTAACAATGCTAATCATTACATTTCTAACAAAGATTGTATCACAAACCATTTTTTCTCAAGTTACAGCAATAATCTGTGGTCAGTACAGATCATTTGCTTTGTATGAATATGCAAATTTTTATGTTCAGGAGATTACTCATATTATGAGCCCAAACAGAGCCTCAACCACCAAAGAAATGACAATGAAGCCACCCAACAAACCTATGAATATTAAGGAAATTGCAACTTTTAAAAAATATATATTTTATTGGTTTATTTAATTCATTAATGATATTATCTCTGAATTATATCTCCCTCTCTGCACTGTCATATAAGTAACTGTGTTGCACAATAATTCTTTTACTTTAAATTGCCTAAAAGAAAAAAAATCTAAGTATAATGAATCTAAAAACCTGAATGACCTCAACACATGCATTATTAAAATATAAATATGTAAACTCCCTAAATCTGTAGATGTGACCTCAGTGTCCTCAGTGGTAATTACAGCCCTGATGCGTGTATGCGTGTTTGAATGAGAAATACCAGGAGTAAAACAATGGAGCCACAGAGGACATATAATATATGGTCAGGTCTTCACACTGTACTTCCCTAATGAGGCCAGAGAGGGGTTACTACAGGTCGACTTACACCGCTGACACAGATTCCTCACAAAGAGGAAACTCCTGCTGCTCTGCAGGGAGGAGTACCACCGACAGAGGAGGCTACACTGTGCCACTATCTCTCACTGTTTCATGGAATGTGATAGGCTCCCATGACTTCTTCTCTGTGATTGTGCTGCTGTGAATATCATGACATTAACTCGCCTGAACCTGTCTTTCAACCGTTTTCAGCCCCAAATATTTATGCAAATGATGTGAGAGTACATACACAGCATCGCTGCTCCATAAATGGAGCATAAAGACGGATTTTGATTGAGATTAATTCAGCGAGCAGTGGCCAAATGAGTTCCACTCCAGTTACCACAGTGTCTTTGTGTCGCAACCTATTCATAGGTGGTTAGAAACTTGGCAGCTTGTGTGTGGGGACGGGAAGAATGGCAACTTGTAGCAGCACACTACACACAGTTCACAGGGCAGGGCAGGGCAGGGCAGGGAGGAGTTAACTTGATCTCTAAAACGTGGGAAAGATGGAGGATAGATGAGGAAACTCTAAATTGAATTGAATTGACAAGATCTTTTAAACACCTCCAGTGGGACAAAGGTCTATTGACAAGTTCTATTTTTAGCCCCTGAACTACGATCTGTTGAATATTGGATTGGTGCACATCCCGCAGTGTCCTCTCTCAGCCTGTCATGCCAGCCGCAGCATTCAGTCACGGTTGGCCCACACCATCGAATGATGCCTCTACGTAATGACACCACAGCTTTAACCGGATTATCCCAAGGCGAGTGACATCACCACCCCCACCCCTCCATCCCGTCCGACTCCTTGCTGGCCGCCTCTGACCATCTGGAGGTTACTACAGGACATTCACGCCCATAAGTTCAATGGTCAAGACTGGCTGCTGCTGCTGCACGGCCGGCTCTGGCCTGCACCATCACCCTGCAGCTGTCACCTGGGACCGACCCATCACAGGGGCTGCACTGTTCCCACAATCTGGGCTGATATATTTGAAAAGACACTCAGGCCTGCATTCAGAGTTTCATGAAAGAGAGAAAAAGTGGTATTGATGGTGCTGGTGTAACTCTCACACACACACACAGATTCAAAAGATTTTGTCAAAGCAGTTTATTTTTTCCCTTTTGTCACTTGTCACAGTCTGAATTTATTAGAAAAGATCTTATAAAAGTTTTCTCAAAGTAGGTAACTCATGTCAAAACAATGAATGAAGTGCAAATCACTGCATGAAATAAAAACAACAATTTTCTTTATTATAAAAACAAAACAGGAGAACACCTTGTTGACCGTTCGCAGCGCTGGAATGATTTGCAGTTTCAAGTGGGTGGTAAAGTTTAGGCTTTCTCGTAGGTGCGGACCGCCTGGACTCCATCGAAGGTCAAAGTCTGTGCAGCAGAGATTGATACAGCTCATCACAGATGATAACAGGCTGATAACAGGCTGACAACAGTTGATTTGGGTTATTGAAGCACGGAAACCTGCCGAATAAACAAGATAACTCACCATCACCATCTTCCCATCCTTGATTTCTCTGACAAATTTGGTCTCCTTCCCGTCCCACCTCTGCACCTGCACCAGTTTGTCTCCTTCCATAGTGAAGGTGGACTGCAGACACAAACAGCTTATTTAAAAACAAGCCTGGAGACCAGCTTCAACTAGCATCACATCTCATCATCATCAAAATCATCATCATCATCATCATGCAGACACTGTTGACACTGTGTCATGAGCTTCTTGGCTTACTTTGACATGTCGGTCGTCAGGCGTGGTCTCGTCAAACTCCTCTCCCAGTTTGGAGGAGATCTCGGTGTTTCTGAAGGTGCTAAGAGTTTTCACCACCACTTTGTCTCCATCCTGGCTGATCATAACTGTTGGCTTGGTGACATTACCAACTTGTCTTGTGGCAAAACCAACACCTGCACAAAATGAGATAAATATAATCTACTCTTAACAGATGATGCATTGATATTAACAGCTATGATTACTAACATATTCTTATTCATAGTGTGGAAGAAAAAGCAGCTTCTATCAGTAGTTAGTGACATAGATATAAAGTACCAGCCTATAGCAGACAATATGAATGAGTTTAGACCTGCTCACTCACTCACCCAGAGCCTTCATGTAGTCATCGAAGCCCTGGCTGTCGACCAGTTTCCATGTAGCGCAGAAAGCATCGACCATGTTTGCAGATGTGAGTGGTCCAGCAGCTCCGTGTCAGCCTGTCAGGACAGTAGTGATTCCTGCAGCGCGTCCTCCTGCCACATTAATACCGGAGCATCAGGCAGGGACGTAAGACGCAGCGTGACACCTGATTGGATGATCCGGCCGCGTGGTGGGCTGTAGTTCTTTACTATACAACCAGATTATCTCTTGAGGTGAACATTAAACTGGGATTATCTGGAGGTGCGTCCTCTTGATATTATAATCTGTCACGGTCCTTCTTTCGTCGGTAAATCCATAGTTAAAATACTAAGTCAAAAAAAAAAAAAAAAAGGTTATAAGTCTTGGTTTTCATGGTAAGTGTTGTATTGTGATAAACCATGGCTAGAGACAAGAGTTGAACTGGGATATCGGGGGGGGGGGGCATCCATCTCATTTAGACAATAGCTAGTTTGGATCATCATGACATTCTTTTCGATTCACAGAAATCAGGGGTGGTGGAGGGTCTGAGGCTCCTCCAAAAACTAATAATAAAGAAATAAGGTAAGATGTGATTTAAATCTGATTACTGCACTTTTAAAGTATCATCTCTGATTAATGTCCCCACACTAGTGCAGATTTGTAAGACTCAGATGGTGTGAAAACCAACAATGCATTGACAGTTACAGTTTGTAACTGGATCCAATGAATTGGAACATGATGGCTGGTTCATTTTCCATGCATATTTTTTATATACTGTATATGTTTTATATTTAGATATATGCGATAAATTCAAATTATGTTGGTATATTGCATTTACATTCTTAACAAGTGTCAATCATAGAGTGTGACTGTCAGTAATGTCAGTGTGAGGTAAAATGAAGTAAATTAACTGGTAGCATGAGGTTTTGTGCATCATAAGTTGACATGTGTGCCCCATGCTCCATAAAGCAGAAAGCAACCAGACTCACCTTCCATGTGAAATCCAACCCACAGAAACCTGTGAGGTGATTGGCTGCTTTCAGAGATTGACAGGGAGCATGATCAGAGGGGGCTGTGCGGCTGCTGGTACTTCAATCTGCAAAGAAAATAACTACATAATACATAATTACCACTTTCTTCACCTTTCATTCGCAACCTACATTTCAATTCATTAAGCCAAATCACCAGCAGTGATAAAGGATGGATAAAGCCACAAATTCCTGTGATATTGACAACTGACATGACACTAATCAACATGACATCAGTGGCACTTACTGTGTACATATCTTTATTGTTGGTAAAATACTTTCTGCAGATACAATCTGACACAGATACAACCAGATGTCCACTGTCATAATTCAGCAGATCAGTCCTTATCAATAACACCAAAGATGTAATCATCAAATAACACTTGTAAACGATACATGATACAAAATTAAATTTCACTATTGCTGAGTATATTGTAGACTTTATGCATCTGCTTCAAACAAATTAAAAAAAAATCTATTTGTAAATTCTTGGCACTGACAAAGGCCAGATTAACACGTGAAGCAGCATAGAAAACATTTTTAACAAAATCAAATCCTCCGAAAAAGAGGGGAAAAAAAAAATCACAATTCATACAGTAACACAATTAGTTTGTCACTTTCTTCAAATAAGTTATCTAAAGGATTATTTTTACCTCCCTGAAGTTCACATATAGTGCATGCAAATGAAACATTAATTCAGGGACCTTTAGTTTTACATAATCAATGAGAGCTGAGGAAAACTAATTCATCAGGCATCATAAATGGTTATGTAATGCAATGATGTTTTGGCTCCATACAGTTATTCTGAAATGTAATTTCACTCCCAAAGTGTAAAGGATACAGAGCCAAAACATTAAACAATGTGTCACTGTCTAAAATCTTTACCTGTAGTTTACCGTAATAGAGCAGGGCAACAGTATGGGGCTTGGGAAATTAAAAATTAGACTGGAAAATAAAACTTAAACAGGGCAGCAGAGGTAGAGTGAGAGAGGCAGAGAGTGAGGTAGGGAGGAGAGAGCAGCACTGAGGCTCTCCGTGTTAAGGCCTGTCTCTCCTCTCCCTTGTCAACCTAAAATAAGCCATTTACAGAGCCCATGATTCAGGTTTTTGTTCATGGTGCAGAGTGATGGGTTTATTATAAAAACAAGTCTATTCTTGTACAACTGGTTATCTTGTTCATCACAACAGGACTTGATGATGATGATGATGACGGTGGTTTACTCCCTAATGCAGTGGCTTGTTACACTGGAAATTTGGTTCAAAAGAATTTAAAAGCCACTGGCCCGTGGCTACTGCAATAGATATTTCACCCTGATTGCTCCAGTTCAACCACAGCAGTGTTTGTTAGCACAAGCTGCAGTGCAGGTTTGTGACACTCAAAGAAATACTCGCAGTATAAAGGTTAGAAATGAGCTTCTGGTGGATACAGCAAAGGTTGTGCTATCGTCATGTCTCCCTCAGAAAAGATTTTTTTTTTTTAAAAGAGGGTATGTGTGGCAGTTGTCATTGTGAGTATTTGTACAGACAGGTGAGATAAATATGGGTAAATCAATTAAAAAAAAAGTTATTTTGCATAGAAATAATGCAAATCAATCAGTACAGCCAGCCATTACAAAACAGCAAATCAAAGTGCTAAAGTCTCTCTCTTCTTTTATCAAAGGGGAAGCAGAAAATAATTTCGGGCTTGATTTTGTCAGGTTTAAAAGATTTATAAAGAAAAGAAAACAGCACAAGACCTATGTGATGTGGATTGTCCTAATTGCAACTTGGTATCTGTGTGCGTGGGTGTAGTGTTACAGGTAGTCCTGGTTTGTCCGTGCACCTGTGGGTGCTGGCTGCTATCTGAACTCCCCAACACTTATTGACAGCGCAACCTCTGGCTTCCTGGATTTGGTCTGTCCAGCCTTCTTCTGCGGTCCAGCCTCACCAGAGCCTGCAGGCTCCCCTCTATACACAAGACAGGGAATGAGACTTGAATACACTGTTACATTAAAAATAAGGATAATCAGACCAAACAGACACAGTTTGGTGGTTTCACAAGCAGCTATGGGTCAGGCAAATAATTAATGTTGTAAAGGGATTGTAAAGGATTTTAAGCAGCATCTATAATGCCACAATCACAGATATTACACAAAGTAATGTGTTTTCCCCTCTGAAAGTAAAAACATCTCACCCTTTCCTGTTTTGCTCTGCGTGCTCTCTGAGCTTCTGCTGGCCCTTCTCATCCTGCTCTGTGATGAAGTGCCTGTTGTTGTCAATCAAAAGATTCTGAAAAGAAAAAAATATATAAAACAAGGAATTGTTGAGCATTTCTCACACAAAAAACAAACTACAAAACTGGCCACTGGGTTTAACCAATACCTTGATGCCGATTGTGTCACCATCTTTGAGGTGGAAAGGTGCTCCAAGAAGCGACTCTGTTCTCTTCTTTTTCTTTTTGGAAACCTGCTGGCTCTGAAAGTAAAAGACATGTTATTCATTCAAGAATACTGAAATTTTTAGATATTTGCAAATAAATAAATAAATAAATAATAAAATATCAAATAAAAACCCTGGTGAAATAATTAATTCATTGATCGAGGTCAGATCTCTTATTATTAACTATATTTTATGCATCAGCACCCTTCTCCTGTATTCTCTCAGAGTTCTCCCTTTACCAATTTCCTATTTTACCTACTTTTATACTGAGAAGCAAAGAAGTAAAGTGATATAAATAAATCCACAAAAAAAAACTCTTCTCTTACCCAGTTTGATATTTCCTCCCATGTGTGTTTGTCAGGCTGGTGCTTGGCCAACAGCAGAGAGTCAGGGGAGAGGCCATAGTGTGCAGCCAGACAGGTACGCAGAGAGCGAGGGGAAGAATCACGGGATGCGTCCCACACCAGCTCCTCTGGAGGGTAGTAACACCTCTCCCCTGGTACTCCCATCTTTACATTCAGCAACACCTCCTTGGGTCTTATGAGGAGAGGAAAAAAAAGATGAAAATTTATTACAAATGCAAGTGAAATCAATGACTTTAAGGATTTAAAGTTTGCAACATCATCAGAAATTAGTTAAACCACAAGCCTTACCCAAGATCCTCCTCTTTCAGCAGCTGTTGCACACAAAGATCTGTACCACTGGTGAGCTTCAATTTCCTAATCACAAGACAACAACAAAAAAGTAGTCATGACTCTTACATCTGACCTGACAAAGTTAATCTGAATTTCCACAAAACTACCTGAGTGTTAGTTGTTGTCCTCTGAGGATTCGTGCCAGCCTCTGTCCCTCCATCTGCCACACACGCATGAAGGCAGTGGTTGGTATGCACATGCTTTGGAGAGCGGGCAGCGTCAACACCTGATACAGAGGTGGACAATAGACTTCTTAAACAGCTGTAGATGTTAGATGTGATTCTGCTCCACAGTGTTTTACTGGTAATAACTCCAGCTTTACACAAAATCTACCTGAGTCTTGAGATCCTCCAATGTGGCTTCATCCGATATCTCTACCAGTCCTACATTTCTCAGGTCCACCATGTTGCCGCCACAAAGAGTAGGTGGGTGAGTATCTGTTTCAACCTCCTCAGCATGTCCATTCTGAGGGTGATTAAAGTTTTTTTCCATGTTTTTGGGATCCAGCCATATGGATAATTTAAGAAACCCCTGATGGAAAGAGACAACAATGACTAAGCAGAGAGGCAAGGTACAAAATGTTGTGACTAGCCGACCTAAAAACACTGGAGTACCTTTGGAGGAAGTTGTCCCTCTGTGACAACTAACGTGTCTCCACTGCTTATCTTCAGCTCTGACAGACAAGCATCCTGATAATAAGAGGGTGCAGTTAACATGTGGACTGACATACAAGTAGAAAAACAAGGGAGGAAATCATGTACCAGTACAAACATTTTATATTTGCCTTTGAGGAAGCTTAACTTTTAAATATAACTGTGAGGTAATCGAGAGAAAAATAATCACCAACTATTTAGAAAATCAACAATTAATTAGCTGCCTTTTGCGTCTTTAATATGTGTCAGAATACAGAAAATTAGATGGCATCGCCTGCAGCTTTAGGAAACACTTTTAATAGACATGATCGAATAATCTGCATATTAACCATAGAGAAAGCCACTCACCTCATCCATAAGTGGCTCTCCAACCTCTTCGCACCAATCGAGCCACCTCAAGTGCCAACAGGTACCTCCAAGCACACATTTAAATGACATTACCAACCAAATACTGCAGCGAATATCTGTCTGATTACAGTCTCACAAAAGCAGTGTTCATTTTCTTCACATGCAAGTTACAGACACTTTGGGAAAAAAAATGTAGTATTACCATCAAGTCCAACAGCATCCAGCATAGCCTTTAGACACTGTAAAAACAAAACCATTAAATAAAAGTAAAATTAAAAACAATATAAAAAAAGATACAATCTCCTAATGTAGGCACATTATGATTTTCCTCTTCACCTCTCTGACAGTACAAGATGCTTCCACGATTATGTCCATCTCCATGCCAGCAGAGGGCGCTGCACCCACAGAAAAATGCAAGAAAAGCTGCAACAGAGGGGAAACATCTCTAAATGTCAAATATTCAAATGGCCCATAACTCCTTCACTTGATTCATTTTAAAATGTAGTATAAGATACTTAATTGGCACTTAAATGTTCTGTAACTTTCACCTGTGCAGCTGCAAACAGGCTACAAAGGACTCATTGAAGATTGCAAATAAAAAGACACACCTGTGATGCCTTGGGGGCAGTTCCCGGACAGAGAGTGAGCGTGGTCATGAGTCGCACCCCTGCATCCCGCACACTCAACTCTTCACACACTGTCAGGTAAACCAGAGTAACACAACACAAGTGCAGCTCAGTAAATGTTTACTAGAGCTTCAAAGACAGATGATGAGAAGAGAAATTACAGGCAGGGATAGTACCTTTTAAAATTTAACAAGGGGACAGTGTAAAGGAATGTGCATCTTAATATTTTGATTAAATGAGGGGGATTTCCAGCTTTTCGTTATTTGCACCATTAAAAATCACCCTCAAGGTAACAGAGGATTCGGTACCTGGAGGAAGGAGTTTCCCTGTGCAGTCCACCTGTCTCAGACAGAACTCTGCACCTGGTCAGTGAGACAGAAAAAACAGCTGAAATAAGCGTGAGTGAAAGAACCCAAATGAAAACTTCTTGGGAGCCAGTTTTCACAACAGTCATTTAATTTATCACGTCTTTCAATTACACTTCCAACACAACTGTTAAGTCGACATTTATGATGCTTAAAATGATCATGTTTTTCTTATTTTTTCTTTTTTTGACAATGGAGTTAAGATAGAATTGATATTTAGTGGTGGTGCTCATACGCATTTCTAAAACTCTGGCACCTCTCAATACAGTGTTGTTCAGTGCAACACCACCTCTAACCAATGTGACAAAAACACAAGTGAACACGCTTATTTCAGATAATAATGATGAGTAATATACAGCTATCATGTCAGGGTTGCTCAGACTGTGCAGGAGTATGTAATCAAGCAGCCTCTAAATAACTCATCATAATAACACATAACATCTTTAGGGCTGTTATTAAATATTAATTCAGTGACATTTGCCTGTCATATAAAAAAGTGACGGCGGATAAACACATCTTATAAACAGGAATTGGCTTAGTTTAGGACTTTGTTGCACTTGAATTACTGGTGTATTACTGCATAATAGGAAAAAAAAAAGTCAGACTGGGACTCAGCATCTATATATACCACATAATAACTGACTAATAAAGGGATGAGTTCAAAATTACATGTAACACTGAGCACCTTACCTGGTTCCTGTAGCTGCAGCTCCTCCAGGGCCCTCTGTTTCACCTCACACAGCAGCTGTAGCAGAGGCACGTGAAACAAGACTAAATGTTTGAGAGGAAAGATGAGGAAGAAGAAGAAGAGGCAAAGCAAAAACACAAGCACAAAATCTACTCACCATATTTCCTGTGGCTGGGACCTTAATTTTCCTCCTCTCCTCTTCCTTTTCCTCCTCTCCTCCGGATCCTTGTCCTACGTGTGGTCGAAAGTCTACCTGGAGCCAGCGGCAGTCGGATGGTGTGGTCACAGTGACCACGTCTCCGTTTAGAGTGAACACACTAGACAAAGTTCAGAAGACAGCTGTAAAACACCCGAATAATGAAGATTACAAACACAGACAGTGCAGAAGATTTTACCTGCTGTCAAATGACTGGGGCTCCAACACCAACAGCGCGTCTCCATCTTTCAGTGACAGCTCCTTTAGCGTCCTCTGCATGTCATCTGGCGGGAACACCCTCCATCCACTTGCCCCTCCTCCCTCTCCTGCCCCTTGTTCTCTTCTCTTTCCTCCCTTATGCTCCTGGCACAGCAGACTGTCCTTTGGCTCCCCCAGGGCCACCTTCACCTCCCCAAGTGTCACACCACCTGCAAAACCTCTCTCCTCCTTTTTAAGTCCTAGTCCCCCATTTTCATAACCGCCTCTGCTCTCCTCACACTCCATCGCGTCCCTGACCTCCTGTTCCATATCTTCGCCCAAAAAGGGACGGACTACAGTCAGCAGTACAGGCTCCCACTCTGCTCCAGTCAAGACAGTCGCACCACACACCTGAGAGATAAAAGTGAGTTAGCTTGGATCTTGACATTTGAGTAAGTTTCTGATGGACTGTGCTTCTCTTCACCTCTCTGCCGTTCCACACAAACAAGTCACAGTTTGTGTAGATGCCTGCACTGTAGAGGGAGACGCTGTCATCTGAAAAGAGAAATGCAAAAAAGACATTACAGAGATGTACAAAATGTTAACATTTACTGTCCTCTTGAGGTATTTTGTTTAATATCCCACCTGTAAGAGTGTTGTAAAGGTGGAGACCAGCTGGAAAACTCTTTGCCACAGTTAAAGCCATATCCCCTTCCCACAGTTCCTGCATCTGAACAGACAGATTGAAGCACAAACACACAGGTTATTTCTGCTGTTTTTTTGGTCAGGATTTCAAAACATAGTAAACGGTGACTGTTGGGAATGAAGTTACCTGGTAAATAGCTAATCGCAGGTCCCCTACAGTCTTTCTACGGTCAAAACTGAGGGTGGTGCTCGCATGCCCTTTGTCAGCTGGTTGCAGGGCTCCATTTTCAGGCCTGTAAGATGGTGCCAGATGCAGATGCAGCTCCACAGTGTTATTGGTGGCTTCGAACTTCTCACTGTAACATAAATAAAACAGATTAATAACAATGATTCTTTAAGAAACACACAGTCATTTAGAACTCTTCAAACTAAGGTGTAATGGGATAATAGTTTAATATGTCGGTATGTTTATTCACCGCATCTGTTGCAGTTTGATGTTCTCCTCCTGAGCCATCTGGATGAGATGAGAGGGAACTTTATACTGTGGATTGTTCAAAGCTGAAAAAAATATTGTGAATATTAATCATCTTATTTGCTAAAACTCATACTACTATTAATCTTAATCAGGACAAATTTGATGGTTAATGTACAGTTTTTTTGACGTGAACCCGCTCAACCCAATTGAGCAGATATAAAGTTTCCATTACAAATGAAAAACATGGTGTTCATTACCATCACTGGGCCTGTGCAGCTGTGTTTTTCTGTAGAACAGCATGTACGCGCTTTCTTTGCCTTGGAACTGCTTCTCTATGTCAGACTCCCTGATGGAGGTCACTGCAGAGTCATTTAGGTCAAACCAGTGGCTACCCTGCTGATAGACAGGAAGAAACACCGTGAGAAACAGGCATGAAAAGTAATCACAAGATGTCCAAGAGGAAGCTAGATGAAAGTGTAATTTTAAACTCTGAATCCTGCCAAAGTGTGACCTGCTCTTGTACCTCTGGTTCAAGTTCTGGTTTCTGGTTTGGTTTTTGCGGTTGTTCAGCAGCTCCGGGGTCTGAAGTTGTTGAAGGATCAGAGTTAGTGGTCTGCTCTGCGGGGTCAGGCGGCTCAGTCACAGGGCTTGGCAGGTTTGCCTTCAGTGCTACTCTGGTACCACCGGACACCAACATAAACACATCACTGTGGGACTGCAAGAACTGCATTGGAAAAGAAAGAGAAGTTTAAACAGAGAACAAATAAGAAAACTACAGCAGACAAAGGGATGTAAGACTATAGGAATCAACCAATCACTAGGAAAAAAAAATAATAATAATAATACCTTTCCAATGGGACCATAATGTTTTCTGAACTTTTTGCTCCACGATGAACCAATCTTGTCCATGAGTTTCTGGCCCAGCTGGTCTATCAGGACACTTTTTGATGGCTCCTTGAAGATGGGAAATGAACAGCACTCTATTAGATTACAACTCCATACAAAAAAAAATGCTAAAAACTAGATATAAAAAATGTGTTATTGCAGTACCTGGGCAACTATAGCAGTGAGAACAGACAAAGGGTCGTCTTCTTGCAGTTTTGGCTCACACACTTCCTTGGCTTCCTCCTTGACTTTCCTCTGAGTTTTAGGTTTGCAGTCCTCCTCCTGACAACAACACAGAAATAATGCTGAATGAATAATAATCAGTTTATTTACACTAAAATGTGTGTTTTTTGTTTTTTCTCACTGGTGGCTCCCACTGGCCGAGCTGGTCAATGTCCCTGATATAAACATGGTAATGGCCACCATAGCAGCCTCCTTTATGGATAATCACAGAGAACAGGTCGTAAGAGTAATCAGAGTCATCTCCATCAGTCTGGAACAAGAATAAAAACAAAACAGAACAGTTAACATTTCGGGGCATCTTATTGCAACTAAGACTTCTAACATGAAGTTAAAAACGTAACTTAAGAATAAAAGTGAGGTCACAGTGTTAAAATGTGTCTGGTACCTGCTCACAAAATGGCCGTAAGTTGATGGTGCGGGGAAAACTGTAGCGTCCTGTCTCCTTGTAGCGCTCACATTTGGCAAAGTCAAAGCTGAATCTCAGCAAAGACATGGTCATGAATGGAGGGAGCTTCTTCAGCTTGGCAGACTGAATAACAGTAAAATGAGTAAAGTAACAAGAAAACAGCAAGGTCAGAAACAATAAAATCATTACTGAACATTAGGCTGTATCTTTTTACTGTATTAGAACTTCAGTTATTACATTAATACAATCTGAGCTGGCACTGACCTTGGCAGCAGTGACCAGCCTGTCACATTGTGCACAGCGGTACAGGTTATTGCCCTCAAACAACTCCTCCTCCACAAACATGTTCCACAAAGCCTCCTCCAGGCTGGACACGCCACAGACACACACCGTCAGGTCCAGGAAGTCCTCCTAAACAAGCCACAAATTAACATTTACACAAGTGATGGGTTAATTAGTAATAAAAAAAAAAACATATTTACTACATCTCCTGTAATACCAGGCATTAATTTTATTCAATCTTACAATGGACAGAATGTATTAGCTGCCAGGTCAGTGAAGCAGAGAGGCCCCACACATACAGACACACCTGTCTCTGGCTGACATTTCCACACTCCTTGCAGACAATGCTATTGACAATGGTCCCGTGGTAAAGCCTGTGAATAAATGTGCTACCAGTGGTGCCCACAAGAGAGTGCTCCAACGCACTGAACAGGATTCTGTTCAGCTCTTGAACATCGTGTTGATTTGTCCCCTGAAAGAGGAGGACAACAGAAAAAAGGGATCAAATTAGGGACAATGACACTGACTGATGCAAAACTGTTTTAATTTCTTTCAAAACACACATATTGATTGTACCGAGTATACTTAATTCTGCCATGTTATCAATATGAACTCAAAATATATAGATGTTAGTAAAATTTGTAAGGGAAAATGTTGGGGTAACTGATCAGGGCACAACATGTCACTCTCTACTTTGAACCCAACATTAACATCAGGCAGTGCAACTTTTCAGCATTTCATCTAATATGTGCACAGTCACTTTCTTTTCTCCCCCAACCATGGCTTAGGTTACACTTTCAGTTTCAATTGTTTGAAAGCTCTGTTTTAAGTCTGTGAATGTGCAAGCCCTGTGGCAAATTTCTCTCTGTATCTCTCTTAATTTGTTCATTTTACATAAAAGCTTGGATACAAAACCAAATCCTAAACAAACTGTTGACCTGACCACTATTAAGTAAGTCAAAAATTCAAATGTCAGCATGTATTTCCTGATAAGACTTGGAGGGTAAATGAATCATGGAAATGAGATGTGTAACCTGAGCCTTCCTTTCTCCTTCTCACACTCACACTCACACTCACAGACACAAACAGATAATGGGACCAGACCTCACTGCTGTTCCAGCCAAAGCTGTCCGTGAGGTCAGCAGTAGTGGCACTCTGCTGGTCCACCAACAACAGACGGGCAAACAGTCTCTGGAGCTCCAGTGGGATCACTCTGACCTGAGGACAGAAGAGGAAACTTCATTATCCTTCACAAAGACACACATATATAATCAAATCAGTGCTTACACTTATAGGCATCTTGCAATTCTTACTTTGGCTCCTGGTGTCTCTTTGTCTTCCAGGGATCCTAACTCGCCTGGCCCCAGACTGAAAAGCTCCTCTGCAAAGATACACATCATTTAATCATAAAGCAAACAGAATAAATAGTAAACTGTTTACCTGCTATACTGGTGGACCTCCAAAGGAAGAGACACCTGCCCATACCTCTGAACTCTGGGGTGAACAGCAGGGTCTGCAGCAGAGAGTTCAGGTAGCACGTCCCACCTTGGTTCTTGATGCCGCACAGATTGGTTCTTCCTCGGGCTGGAGGTGGCTCGTCTCCCGCCTTGGAGACTCTCCCTTTGGAGGAAGTGGAGGAGAAGCCTTCCTCCTCATCTTCTTCGAAAAGATTCCCAAACATGCCGCGCGAGTTTAAGTATATGAACTCAGTTTCTTCTCTCAGTTATGCTGGGACTCAGCCTCGCAGTATTCAGTGTGTTAGCACTCCGCTGTGCCCTCTTGCTATCTCATCTTGGTCTTGCCGAGTTCTCTGTTGACAATGGCCGGGCTCACTCTGAAATAAGAGGACTTCACGGGACTGAACATATCGACTATAACCGGATGTATGTGCCTTCGGCTTTGCAGTTCTGTCGTTCACTGAGCTTCACACGCTAACAAAAGGCAAATCAATGGCAGGACATTGATGAGCGGCTTGACAGCTCAGCGAAAACGTGAAAAAAAATATCAGGTTGTCGGTAACGTTTACCGTCAATGTATGTACGCCTGGGGAAAACAGCGTCTTTATATCCAAACTCCGAGGACTGGTTTGATTGAAATGTTACTCAAAATTGTTTCTGACAGTGGCTCTTTGTTCCTCTGTCGGTCTAATAACAGATAATAAACGAAACGTAAATACAAATATCGTCGGTGAACAGTAGGCAGCCATGTTTCTTCCTAGCAGAGAATGCAGCGGTGCATTGTGGTACTTGTAGTCACACATACACGTAAATTAATATGATTGAATATATTTCCTTCACATGTTGCCTGGCCGATACATATAGCTTCAGTATTTCAGTGTTTTGTAATCTCTGTAAATTTATGTCACTTCATTATACCGCCATGAAATATGAAACAGCAAGAAGATATATAAAGCTATAAAACTACCCAGAATGCCACTCTCGGATTTTACAAAAGGATCATGGGATTTGTAGTGTGACAGCACCAAAACATGTCAAACAGTTGCCTAGAGTGGTTTTGTTCCCATGGAGGATAGACAAAGCAACAACAACTTTTGTCTTGCATATAATAAGTCTGGTTTATTGTGACTTCAATAATTTACTTTAATTTTTACATTTTACACACACAAACACACGTAGGCACACACACACACATGTGGGCACACACACACACACACACACACACACACACACACACATGCATGCGCGCACACACACACGTTTAAAATTCATGCAGTCAAAGGCAAAAAAAATGCAATCAATCAGTCTTTTTGAGTGAACACATTACAGTTGACAAACAATGTTAAATATCATGTCATTATAAAATGCTTTTATGGAAATATAGGAATCTTACAGAGACTGTTCATTCATTTCTTAAACATCACACAAAAATCTGAAATTTTGTAATTTATTTTCTTGTAATTTTATGAATTTGTTTAACTGTCAAATTATATTTTCAGTAAATAAAACTTCCCCATGTGATGGTCTACATTGAGTTTTAAAAGTGTCTCCACACTGCAAGGATATATCTCAGATTAAAGATTAAAGATAAAGATATTTACCCTAAGGAATATCAATGTTCTTCAAGATCCACCGTGTGCAATTTCTGTGCAGCTGTTGATCGCAGCCATCAGGTTGTTACCCAAGAAATGATCCCCAGAAATAACAATAAGGACATTGCTTCAATGGATGTTACGATGCTGTAACAGTATATAATTGGGATTGACCCTGAAATTGTGCATAGGCACAGTTTGTAAATGCATGCATATATTTCAAGCATTATTGCAAGCATTTCTAACACACGCACACACATGCATGCATGCACATTCTTGCCTAATAGGTTTTCAGCTTGAACACTTTGGACAGAGGTGCTTTGGCACTGGAGTAGATCAGATATGATTCTCCTTTAAAGCTGAAAAACTCCCAGTCACTGCATCCAATGGTTGGGAGCCAATGGACAGGAACAAAGCCTTCATATCCCTGCCATCTAAAAACAAACAGAGGAAGAGGAGTCAAATCAAAGGTCCATTTGCATCAGCATAAAAATAGCTCCAGATCAAAAAATAACTGTGGGTCATTTCCTAGTTCCTAGTGAATCTTCACGTGTCAATAGTGCTGCTGTGCTTTCTCTAGTCTTGCTCACAGGAAGAAAATAAATCTACATTACAAATGTTTCTGAGATGAATTCAGTGCTAAATTACACAGCAATCAGTCTACGGTGAATTATTTCACTATGGGAGGGGTG
This sequence comes from Caranx ignobilis, assembly GCA_021432705.1. Lineage (NCBI taxonomy): Eukaryota > Metazoa > Chordata > Actinopteri > Carangiformes > Carangidae > Caranx > Caranx ignobilis. The sequence continues at coordinate 15,808,823 of MU269985.1, forward strand.
TTGTTGACAGGATGACTACCTGTAGAGAATGCTGTTGAGAGAATAGGATTCTCCGTTAAAGGAATTAGCAACAACCAGAAAATGTTCCTCCCCGAGGGTGAAGAACTCCCAGTCCACGGCACTGGAGACACAGAAAGGTATGTGGTGATTATGAAAGGGTGAAATGTCAGGAAGCATTCTTGTTGTGTATACATGTGTGTATATGTCTGTGTATAATGCTTGCAGATGTGTAGCTACCTGTAGGTGACAATATCCTGGAAGCGGACAAACAGCTGTTCATTCATGTCCAGTTCATAGATAGTGGAGTTGATAGCATATCGACTTGGTCCATTACCATGGAGTCTGTGACCATTGGCAACAACCAAGAAGACTCTGTTGCCGATCTGAAACATTTCCCAGTCTGTGGCGCAAAATGTCTAGTTTGACAATGGTAAAGAAAACATAGAGCGAGTGTGACCAAAGTCTGAATAGTGTTAAAACATGAGAGAAGTAAACAGCTTTATGAGGCTGCAACAGTGTTTTGCTTAGAGATACTGTGCATACTAATACGAGCTTGCTAACATTACTCACAGTGACAATGCTAACATGCTGATGTTTGACAAGTTGTTAACCATGGTTACCATTTCAGTTTAGCATTTTCTCATTAGCAAGTAAAACAAATGCACCTGAAGCTCCCGACAATGTCTGACAAAAATTTGACCTGCTGGTGTCAAACTTCTGGTAGTGTTTGCAGGAAAAGTCAGAAGAGCAAGAAAGTCTATGGGACATAAAAGGTGTGCGCTACAAATACCTCTGCATATTTTTTTTTTCAGAAACTATCCAGAAGATAGAGAGATTTCAGCAGATAAGTGAAAAATTTGATCTGTTCATGGCTGTTGTTGAGAGATTTCATTTAAAGTTACAAATTTAAACTGGTAGCACTAGAGAGAAAATCACAGGACCAGCAAAGTCGGTAGGATTCATCCTTTGTGGACCATGTATGCCTGTAGGAAATGTTCATGTTGAGCTATTTCAGGCTGCAACCAATGTGGTGGTCCAACAAACTGATGGTCTGACATTGAATCTATGCAGCCACAGTGTTATCGTGGCTTAAAAGGTATCCAAATTATGTTTTCTTTCTCGCCCAATGATTTTAGGTGATTAATTTCCACTTGCCCCAGGGTGTTCTTGTGAACCCTTGTATCCAGCTGTGGAGTTTCCCTAAATCACACATCTCACATCTTATGGTTTCTCATGTGACTATCAATGTGTCAACGCTGTCTCCTCAAATGTGGCTAGATTCAAATATATGATTCACTATCAGTTACATGTCAAAGCATTGCTATCGCTGAGGCAAATCATGGCAAACCACACGCTCTATTTTTGGCTCTGTGTCTTAAATGCTTAGACACGCCCATTACTTTCTGCCCCATCTCTCTTTTCATTCACCTTTTATCTCTCCCTGTTCGTAGTTCCTTCCTTCTGTGTGTACAGACAAGATAGATGTTTTTTCATATTCATATCAAAGATACAGATCTCATCAGAGGAAATCAAAGTCCAGCTGGGGAGAAAATGAATGGTATGGAAATCATGTGGTGGAAATGCTACATTTAAGTTTTAATTTACACCTACGCTCAAACATCCAAATTCACTGTATTGCGGTGTGGTGCCAAACATCTGGAACTGAGGGATTATTCACCATGTGTGATGTTCACCACATACCTTGATTGTCTGGAACACCTGGAAATTTCCCTTGACCCAAATATAGATGACAGAGTCGACAGAAGTGGTCACTCCATCAAAAGCATTTGCAACCACCAGGAAGTGGTACGGTCCGACACTGAAGAACTCCCAGTCATAGGCCCCTGAGGTCAGCAGCCTCTGGTGAACCTCAAAAGACTTTGTTGACCTGTTCCACTTGTATATCACACTGTCTATAGTGTGATTATTATTACCTGAAAAGAAAAATCAGAAGACAGGCTTAATACAGGTAATCTGGAAAATAATGTGGTAATGTTATGGATATTTAGTTTTTACCTTGTCTATGATTGGCCACAGCAAGATAGGTTTGTTGGTTGATGTTAAAGGCCTCCCAGTCTCGTGCACAGTGGGTCTGCAGGGTCTGAAACCGCACAAACTTTTTTCTTTTCTTGCTCCACTTGTAAATCACTGAAACGTCCATTTCTGACTCATTGTTATACTGACTCTGTGGCCCTCCCCCACAGTTGGACACCACCAGATATACCTAAAAACAAGACAGAGGAGATAGCAATTCAAAGTTTATTTCAACTGTAAAGTCACCTCTCCAATGCTTTTTATTTACATTTCTCATTACTTTCTTTCCCATGTTGAAGTGTCTCCAAACCAGGGCTTCATGGGTGGTGATGTTCTGGTAGACCTTGAATCCTGACTGGGTCCACAGATACACAGCAGAGCCAAAAGCTTTGGAGCGGTGAGCCATAGCAGCCATGAGACCCATGCCAGGCACTTGGAAAATCTGAAAATTGGATGACACAAAAAGAGAAAGTGTCACTAAAATATTAAACTTTGTAGAGAGCCATATTGTATAGAAAAAATCTGAGTGACTAAAAACTCAAAAATCAAATAAACCAAAAGTGGATTTACAAGAGAGAAGAAAATCAGTTGCAGCCAACAGGCAGTTGCAAAAGTAATATATCCTCCAAACTTGGGAGTGTATCTAAGAGATATCACAACAACAGAGGAGCATGATGCAAATGATCTCTGAAACAAGATTGGGCAGCAGTGGTTTCTGACCCTTTTTAGCTTGTGACATCTCAACCCAAAGAAATTTCTGCTTGTGACCCATTGTTACATGGTTACCTATGGGAGTTGTTCAGGTAAAGAGGTTAAAACTATACAGTATTTCAACAGCAATACCTTTTTTTTATAAATAAACATCATTTGTTTTATTCTGATTTCTTATCTTGGTCATTATCTTGGTACCAAATTGATCTATCTGGTAACCCGTTGCTGTGTCCGTCACAAATTGGTTCCCCAAGAGAAAGATACGTTTCTTCTCTTGTCTGCCGTGGGTTACCTCAATTATTAGTGCAGTGTCACTTGTCATTTGTGAATAAGTTGATGACTACCTCCACATCATGTGTCTCTGAGCTGGTGGTTAGGATCTGATGCTCCAACACATAATCCAGTCTTTTGTGATCTGAGTAGATGGAGAGGTGAGAATTTCATCAATGTTCAATCTAAATCAGGAGGACATCTTCTCATCTCGGTTGATCTGTAGTTCTCACCCTCTAGCACAGTGATCCACGCTGCACCGTCACAGAGATAAAGGCCTTTCTTGAGCGGATTGAACCACAACTGGCCTTTTTGCAGCTCTGAGCACACATGCTCCAACCCCACCGACACTTGCTCCTCCATTTCTGTCAGTATGTGATCAAAGCAGGCAACAGTTAAAGAGGCAGGAAAGGAGAGAGACCATAGAGTATCAAATGCCTTGTAAAAATGCACGTTACCATAAGAAGTGAGACGGTTGTCACCCTCCCTCCCCATGACAGGCAGGTCTAAGAGAAGTGGTGGGACCGACAGAGCTGCCAGTTGGGGGTCGGAGGAAGGGCAGATCTGACGGGTGGCGTCCAAACCTGGTACCAGAACCAGCTGCCGTAGCAGGCCCTGTACATGGGCAGCAGATAAGATGGAAATGTTTTTTCATGAAAATGCATTTTACAATGCCTGGCAGCTTATTTCATATTAATGTCATTAAAGTTCATGATATGACTTACTGAAAATAAGCCCTTCCATCTGCCCCGACTGCCAATGTGAAATCTGGATCCCTGAATGTTAAGGTCTGAAGGGAAAGGCGTAGAGGGAACGCTGTTTGACATAAAAAGATATAATTATTTCTAATAGCTGGAGTAAGTTGTTTTTCTTCTGTAAATGAACATGAAGCACGTGTAATTAAAGTAGCCGCTCACATTCTTCTGTTGTCGTCTGAGACAGAGAAGTATGTGACATGAATCGTATTGTATAAGTACTGTATGGGTGCTGATATTCCTCCCCTCTATGTGCCAGAGGGAGTTTCCACTAAAAAACATCTATCACATACTGTCAGGCCACTATGATATGGCTGCAGGGGTGAGAGCAGATTTGGAGCAGTGCCATTGTATTGTGGTGAAGGATCTACTATCCCTCAGGGGGATTGTGAGGGAACAGGAAGAGAGGACGGTGGGAGGCAGACAGTCGACAGAATACAGACAGAAGCACTCAGGAGGAACAAAAAGGAGAAACTTACATTTCCACCGGTGAGTTACAGTCCACTGTGAGCCTCACTCGACTGCCCACGGTTAAAACTAGAGTGTGCCAGTGGTTATCAGCCAGTTGGGTGCCTCGAAACACCCAGTGCTCCACGACCCCTCCGTGAACTTTAAAGAGGAAGTGCAGATGTTTTTTCGAAAACCTTAGTCCCAGGATGATCCGTCCACGGTCCTCATTGTTTTTGCCTTGCTTCTCCTCCATCTTCATCTTCTCCTGTCCGTCTTGTTCTTCCCCACTCGTCCTTTCGTTGCTTTCCAAAACATCTCCTTTATCGTTCTCCATGGTTGTTTTCTCTACTGTTTTTGGATCCATCAGGGAAAAGATGTATTCATTCCTCTGTGTGACAGACAGGAAAAACTTTCATGCACATTGTATTTAACAAGAAAATAACAAAATATATTCAGTTAAACATAATTTTAAGTATTTGTACTTAGAGGTACAGAGATTAGTCGATTGAATGACATTCCCTTTACAATGAGGCATTAGTTTGATAATCAAGTATTTTGTGTATTTGAACATTTTCAAATCAGGAATACCTTTAGTTACTTACTTTACTCCTCATTTGCGGTTACAGATACGAGTTATTTTCTGGATTGAGAGTTTAAAAAATCTATTCAAAAGAAGCCTATAGGCTTCACTTATTTATTTGTGTCAGTGTTCACGCTGTTGTATTTGTATATTTTTTCAAGTCAGAGGATTTAAGTGCTTCTTGCTCACCGTGGATGCAGCATGAGTGACTTTTAGAGTCACAACAATGGAGAATTCCTTTGGGAAGAGGTCACAATTCACCAGCAGCTGGGAGGAGGGGAAGCTCATGGAGGTATGAGGGCTGGAGAAATGTACACCCCTCACTCCTCCAGCCTGCTTCATGTGCACCCCGGGCACGAGTTTGGAGGGGTCCCTCTCAAGGACAAAAGACAGGAGATCCAGAGGGAGCAAGTCTGCCGACAATAAGAGAAAGAAGAGGTCAGGGGGATTGTTTGGTGCTACTGATGCAAATGGTGATGTGCTGTAAATCAGTGGGTCCTAACCTGAGGGCCGGGACCCCCTGAAGAGGTCGCAAACTAAATCTGAGAGTCCTGAGTTGATTGGCCTTTTTTTTTCAATTCACTTCAAAGGGATTAGTTGAATAATAGAAATAAATCAATGGCCACATTGATAATCTTTCATAAGATTCATAAGATGTTTCTACTGTGACTGCTTGCTGCTGTTAAGTAATATTTTTAAGAAGTTACTTGAATATTTAACAGTGTAGTATTGTACAGTGTAGTATCAAGTACTTTTACATGAGTAAAGAATCTGCACATTCTTCCACCACTGCCCATTGGTTAACATTTAACATATTGATTGGATTGGATTGGTTTGGATTGGAAATATTTTATTAATCCCTTAAAGGAGAAATTACTTGGAAACACAGACTCAGGCAGTGCAAGATAAGTGCAAAGCATCACCATCACACAAACAATCCTCCACTCAACAGTCAACAACAATGTTCATTAAAAGAACTTCACTGCACCAGGTATAAGAGACCTTCTAAATCTTTCTGAAGAGCACCTTGATATTATACCAAGTTGTCACAAGCAGACAGTAGCTTGGTTTTGATGGGACACATTAAAAATGTTGAGAACAACTGCTAAGAAATAAGAAAATCAATGAATGACACAGTGTGTTGGAGTCCCCTGATCTGTGAGAAATAGCCCTGGGTGGCAGTGGAGCTATAGGAGGTCTGTAGTATAGTTGTGGAATCCTAACCACATCCAATGTCTGTACACGTTTGTGGATGTTAATTTAATACTGCACGTGATTGGTAATACACAAGCTCTCCCACTGTGCTCTGAGCTCATCCAGACAGTTGGAATTATCCAGAAGGATTTTAGCTGCAGGGGTTTCCCAGGTGTTTAGATGAAACTGTAAATCACCGAATAATCATTAGCATCATATGTGTTGAATAGGGCTGAGGTCAGAGAGGTAGAATAGAATTAAAAGGTACAATACCTGTACAGTGTCTCCATGTGTCTGTGGTGGTGCTGATGACCTTTAACCCCAGGAGAAGGAGCTGCACAAATATGAGCGATGACATTACAAAAGTGCCTTGTTGCCTCAGTTGCTAGTCGATACAAATGTCTCCATACTGAAGGTAACTCTTAATGTTTTGCTCCCTTTGTCTCTATCTCAAGTGACAACACACTCCAGACGACTGTGTATTGTTCATGTTGACCCCACTGAGCATTTTGAGATGGTCCAGCCCCAAAGAAAAATGTCTACCCTACAGACTCTGTAGAAAATCATCAAAGCGTTACATAAACTTCACATGCACTTCAATAGCAGGAGTAGTAGGTCTGTGCTTGGAGAGAAATCCATTCATCTGTGGAGAATCCTGCACCTGCAACTCCTTTTAAACACCGGAGCCATGCAAATCACTAAACAGCCCGTCACTCATCCTCCCACAACCGCCTCTGATGACACAGACCTGCCAGAGGGGTGAACTGCTCCATTGTGTGTGTGTGTGTGTGTGTGTGTGTGCTCACTTATGACAGACAAGCAGGCAGACAGAATATTTGAATGTAATAGTATTGAAAATATGTTAGAAGAGAAATTCCTCCAGACATGCAGTCAATGAAAGAGGCCTTAGCAGACATCATTTCTTCTTTTTTCATTAAAAGTCAACCTAAAAAAAAACAACAAAAAAACAAGTGAACATCTGTGACCTCTGGTCCACCAATGCATAGGTGGATATGAGCTGAGCTATTATCTTATTAGCTGTTATCCCATAGTTTATTACCTGAGAAACTGAGGTATGTGCACGCCCTCAGCTGTGATATTAAAGTCTCAAATCTGGTTGTTTTCCTAAAAGATTTGCAAATATTACTCACTGAAAATGTAATGAAGCCTCTCAATAGTGAAATCAAATGTCAAATGGACACAGGTATTTATTTGAAATTAGGCAAACATTGTTTAATTATACAAACACAGCAATGGACAGAGTATTAGGAGGGCCCAGTGCACAGTCTCAGTAGCTCTCAGATTTATAATTGTGTAGTCACTGAACAATTTAATAGTTAATAACAACTTCAGATAATATTTGTCCTTTGGTTTGTTGGTTACTAGGCACTCACTAAATTATCAAACTATGTTTTCAGAGACAGCGGCATCTCAGCTTGTCTCAGATCTCTTCGAATCCTCTCATCCACCGACCAGCATATTTACAAGGCAAATGCTCTCTGTCTCTCTTCCTCTCACCCACATTAATATCATAGACTACACACAGACCAGGATACAAGATACCAACTTTAACTCATCCTTCTTTTCCTCTATCCAGTCATTAATCTTTCTTCCTTCCAGGCACGACAAGGAGTGGGTGTTTCGTTCTCTTGTGTGGTTTTCAGATGGATCTGTTTGGATGCAGAGAGGCTGATGTAGATTGGCACACACTTTTCCTTATTCCTGGTTTGACTCATCAGCCACAGTTAAATCTTATCACTGTTTCAGTTGTACTGAATGGAACCATTCAGTCATTTTATCAGATAAGATTGAGATTTTAGCACCTAGCCTCAAATGATGCAGGACACCTTGGAAGTAAACTGTAAAATAATAATAATAACAATGATAATCTGACATGATTTGATATATGAACATGCATTTTTATTTCCACTGCTCTCATTCAGATTGGCCTTTAAATTAAGCCTGAAATATATTTGACTTTCAGGCCCAGAGTCAAAATTGTGTATTTTACCATTTGGTGCTTTTCCCCTGCATCATGCTTCAATTTTTTTGTGTGATGTCCTTTATTAGTTCTTATTGTGTTGTACGTTTCTACATGTTCATATTTTATGTTGGGCTAAATCTGCTCTTTTGTTTGTCTGGGGGATAGTGGATGTTTATACAAGCATGTGATGTGTGTGATTTTAAAGGTACAATTAACTCAAACCAGAGGCCTTATGTCTTAATGGCTCAGTGGCGCCACCTAGCTGTCCTCCACAGTTAGTCTACTACTTGGGCCGCATGTGAAAACTCCAGTCAAGTGCCTCACATACATTTATAGAAGGCAGGGACACAGGAGGAATGGAAAACCTATCTTGCATACCAGGCCATATGCCAACTAAATATAATTCAGTGACAGTCATGCTCTTTCAAGTGGCAATATATTTAATTCAAAAGATCAATACAACAGGTATGAGGAAAAAAAAAAACACCCAACAGGTTTGTTACTTGTTTTCCTCCCTCTACAACCCAAAGATATCCCCAGGGATCATTGTAAAATATATAACAACGAAGGCCTTGATGCATTTTTAATTAATAAAAAATAATGAAGCTTAAGGCAGCAAATCTGAGTACCAAACTATATTTATTGTATACAGTAGTAAAAGACCACAAACAATGTACAAATCAGTAGAGAAACAAATAACATGACAAGACCTGGGCCCTGTTCTTCATACATACAAAGTGTAGCTCATGTCAGCGACTTAGTTCTTCGGAAGTGGCAGGTTGATTTGTTTGTCTGGATAACTGTGCTCATACCACATTTTAGGTCTATGGGAAAATATCAACATTAAAACCATGAAATTCATAAGGTCAGTTAGAGCTCCTCAGAGACTGTCACCTCAAGAAAAGGAATCAGTATTACAAATGTAGGTGCTTTAGTGGTATGGCATCTTTATTTCCTTTCTTCTCAATTACACTGGATTTATTTTGTTGTATGTTTCAGTATGATTGACTATTTGACTTAAAAACTCTTCAGCTGTAACAATACTGATGGATTGGTGCTTTTAAAGAAAGCTGCAGCCTTATGTGAAAATAAAACTGGGGAGTTTTTCTTTTAAAAAATGGTTGTTGTGATCCAACTTATGATGCAGGAGCTTTTGCAGGTTTTGACCTCAGGGACCAACTGTCACATTAATCCTGAACTGAAAGATCCAAGCTCATGTCAGACCATTGACAATCAAAATGGAGCCAACTTGGTTATCCATGTATGAAGAAAAGGGCATTGTGGGTACAGAACACTTATCTCCCAAAATCCATCAGTTGACCTCCCTGCCCTCCCAATATGCAAATGGCATAATGTAACTGCAAAGTATGAGACATTCATCACCACTTGCGATAGCTTCAGTTTTCAAAACTGCAGTTAAAAAGGTGTTGAAAAGAAATGGCCTGCAACTTCTGCCTTATGCACTTCAAAACATGACCTCAACAGGTGACAAAGCGGAGAAAAGTGTCTTCAAAATGCATGACTAAAGCATATCCCTGCTCAAACTGGAGACTGCTGCTCTTCACTGCATGTCTGGAATCAGTTGTCCCATCATCCTACATTCGCAAGGACAATACAGAGATGAGAGAGCTGATCCCAAAACTACACTATGGAAGCATCTCCCAGTCATTGCCACCCATGGCCCAACCTGAAAACCCACAAGCAGAGCAGCCTGTAAAGTATACCATACGGACTGATCATTGGCCCACTTGTTCAGAAAGCAGGGAAAGAAAACTAAATGTTATGTATTCCACATCAAGAGATCATCTTTACACAGCCACACCCCAAACAACCTCAGAGTAAGGATGCAGCAGAGTGGTGTGAATTAAATATCTCTCCCTGATGACTGAACAGGAGATGACTGAATATTAGCCTGTATGGCAGAAAGACCCCGAAGAATCTTTCTCAATTAGTAGCAGTCAAAGAAGCAAATAACATTAATGAAATACAAACTCCCTTAAAATCTGACAGTTCTGACCTTATAGTTTGCATTTAGAGTGATCCAAGTACAGCAAATATGAAACAGAAGTTCGGTCTTTGGAGTATTGGTCCAAGCCCCACAACATTTATCTAACATCCACTCTGATATCTCTGTACAGAAAAAGAAAAAAAAACAAAACAAAACAAAAAAAAAAAAACAACAATCCCAATCCCTCCGGGGTCAATTCTTAAAAGAAAAAAAAAATTACAAAAACATTGCAGAACTCTTTAGCAAAAGCACCTAAAAGGCAGAGAGAATTAAAATACATTTTTGACAGAAGAGCAGGAGTCACTGGTCAGACAAAAAACACACAAGAGAGCGAAGTGAAATGGAAGGCGGGTGTGTATTAAGTTCAGCTCGTGCTTCCATTTCAAAAACCATTTTCATTCCCACTGACTGTGAACCATGGGCAAAAATCTTGCAGAGCCCTGAATTCAACCCCGCTGGATGAAAACCGTGACAAACTAATACTAAGCTTTCACTGGAGAGTGAATGAGAAGCACTGACAAACCAGGAGCAGCTGTGGCGCACTGTTGGTCCGATCACAGTCTGCAGTGCCAGAAGGAAATTGTTGTCCTGATTGGCGAGCAGACTGTTGACACACACAAAAGTTCAGTCCTGGCTGAGACAGCACAAAAACAGCTGAGGAGCCGCCCCTCCCACACCTGACGAAAAACCATGACAGACATCTTTAAACTTAAGTAATAATAATAATAATAATAATAATAATAATAATAATAATAGGCTGAGAGGGGCAATGAGGAGGGGAGGGACAGTGAAGGTGGCTGAGGGTGTGGTCTGAGGGTGGCCGTCAATGAGGTGGGGCGAACTTAGCAGTGCCCGCCCGTCTGCTGCTGGAAAACATCTATGGTGTCTTCATCCTCCATCTCCAGCTGTGGGGAGCAGAGGGTCACAGGTCCCAGTTAGTAAATGTAAACAGCTACAATGAGGCAGGAGTTTAATGTAATGTAATAATAATTTAAGGCTGTTTAAAGAAATGATTTCTCTAGTGAATACATATTATGGTGAATAGATCATAGTGTCTTACCTGTGCTGGTGTATCCGTCTCATTGATGGGCTGGCCATCAAACCTGAACCTGATCTGCCTTATTGAAAGACCCTGCAGAAGCAAGACAACAGGCATGAAGAGCATGTGCAGAAAAGTTAAGTGTGCATGTAAAGGAGAGGCTACATGCAGGGGATTACAATAAATCCACAATAATTACACATTGCTGAAGAGGAGGAAATTTAAAAGCTGTCATTAGCACTTTGGGCTCACCTGTCGTTCACAGTACGCCTTCATTAGTTTGCTGAGTGGTGTGTGTCTTTTGATTTTGAACTGGACCACCGACCCATCTTGCCCCGCAACCTTGAGGTTGATGTGGTCGTTCTCGGTCTTTACTCCCTCCTGCAGACACAAGCATGAAAAACAGGAATTAAAGCAGCAGGTTAACCAGAGTCACACAGATAAAACAAACATTAAAGCAAGAGCTTCAAACTGCAGTCACATATACACCACAGGTAGGAGCACTGCTATCAAGAGACACAAACCAGCCAAGTAAGTTACCACACTGCAAGCTACACACAGTCTGTTACTTTACTAGTAATTTCACAATAAAAGTCAAGAGCAATATGGCGAAGGAATAATGTGACACTATCTTTCTGATACTTTAACCAAAACAAACTTGCATGAAGATCTATGCAGGTTACAATATGTTGCTTCCCGGGCAGTCACGGAGTGCTAACATTAGCATGATTAGCTGCAGGCTAGGTGTTCGGCACGCCAGCCCTTCAGTGCCGCTGCTAAGTTTAGCAGCCGGCTAACGCTGCTAGCTGTTTTGTTTTGTTGTGTTGTGCAGTGGCCAAACTAGCAAGGACACGTTCACAGCAGCAAATACAACAAGGCTGTATTAGTTTTTTTAATTAGTGCGTCACCTTTTTGAGCGCCTCTTTGTAGCTGCTGCAGTTGCGGCATTTGCTGCGTTGCGGACATAACGTGGTCCCGTTTCGACAAAGAAAAAAAAAATCCGCAAATGACAATCATGCTATAATTGACATTTCTGCCCACAATCCTCGAGACCCTCGTTAGTGGGACACAACCTCTGTAATTTCCGTCCGTTGCGTGTCGCATAAGCGCATGTAAATGTAAATATCGATGTGCGGGTTCTCATTCATTTGCGAAACAAACACTGCGCCGATTCAGAGAAACGTGCAAACCAGGCCATTTTAGATTGCACATCTGAGAGATGGTTTGGCAGGAGCTCGGCTGAGCCTCCACTGTAGACCCAGAGCTATGAGAGCTTAAATATCTTACCTTTGGCTTTTCCTCTGACATCTCGGCTGGTTTTCGTATCACGTTTTTCAGAATAATCGGTTAATTGCGGGTTGTTGAGTCTTTCTGCCGCCTTCGCTCCTCTCGTCTCCTCCACTGACGGGCGCGCGCTTAGAACCGCAGTCGCAAATAAACGATTGGACGCGAGAGGACCACGTGACTCCTAAATCGCGGGAGCGCTTACACGGGGGCGCGCACCTATGTAAAATCCTCGATCACGCGAGCTGAGGAGTTGAAACCATGAACTATATGTAAACCTCAAACAATTGTTATGTATTGTTGTAAATATAAACCACATTTATGAATAATAAAGGGAAAACCAGAACAAATATATAAAACGTTTGCTGTTGTCCAAAAAGGTCATTTTAATCAAACATTACAACTATATCATACTTTGCTATGTTTTGCCCAAATTCAAGCAATGCTTTTGATAAGAAACTGTGTTGACCAATGTTGAAATATGTCCAGAGCTGAAATCATATCAATGCCATATTTGATAACAGGAAAAAAAAATACTACTGTTTTAGTGTCATTACTCATCAGTGTAATAGGTAATATGTGCTCTCTCAGCCGTGGAACATGTTCACATCAGTAATTCATAAATATTTAACAAAGCCATCATTTTGATCATTTTCTTTGCTGTAATTTCTTGTCATTGGCAGTTTCTGTGATAAAACATCCCACAAATCTAACCTACAGTGGGGAAAAAAACCCCAATCCTCTTCACCTTTGACCTTTGCTTTGAAGAAACCTGCAGGATGTCAGGATGTCTCTATCATGCTGACATCCTTTAATCCTTTAATCGATGATATCTAAGTCTCTCGTTGATTTTTTAAAACTAAAAAAAAAAAAAAAAAAATACCTATATATCCATTGCCACTGGCAGAATTGTCAGTGTGAGGCCTTTGTGTCCTTACAGGTTGTAGAGGTGATTGACGTCAATTAAAATTAAGGATCAACACGTGCAAATTAAGTTAATCAATTCTTTATTTATTTATCCTACAAGGATAAAGATTTCAGTTTGATGCGAAAGAATGACCATGACCTAATATGTTACAAAAAACACAGAGAACTTCAAGTAGATCTACATTTCAGAAAATGAATGAGTCATTTTAAAACAAGAAAAGGAGAAAATTTACACCAAGTATAAAAATAGGTCGTTTCTAAGTACGTCTCAGCAGCAGCAACTCAGAGCAGATTTACAGATGCAACAGATTTATTAAGTAGGCTAAAACGAAAGAATTGTTCAGCTCACAAAGAGGGTTCTTTCCCCACTGTGAAAATATACTCAGTCTAATAAATAGCATAAATAGACTGGTGCTATAGGAGCCACATGATAGACCACTCTAATCTTAAGGAACACTGCTGCCACATGGGTCTAACCTTTGTTTACAGCCTCTTGGATCATTAGAGTGAACATCACAGTCCTGTTCATTGGCTGAATGACACTAGAGGCTGTTGATACAAAACTACTGTCACTATACTCCAACATTTATTCATAATTTGCATTAATTTTCACTTCATGTCTTCACTAGCATCTACAAGACAGTCTGTTGTTCGTGCCATCAGAACTCCAGGAAAAACAGAGGGGTCATGGTGCAAAAGGTCCATTCACTGGTGCTCTCATGCAAACCTGGAGTATGGGTTTTGTCCACTAAGACCTGGAGAAACATAAAATAAACATCGATGTTATGCACTGATTTAAAGGAATTGTCTTGGTTTTGGTTAATAAAAGTGTTGTGTGTTTTTTTCTGAGAGTTAGATTAAGTTTTTTTTTTCACAATAAAGAATACCTAACTATAGAAACAAAACATTTAACAAAACACACATTTGACTGCTCATTGTTAAATATCATTTATGGTCATCACATATGGTTACCCCATTCTTTTTCCATTGTCTCATAGGCCCGAGGTTTCCACATGGGAGGTTCTGGTGCTGGTAGGCTGATTTTGTTACTCTCGGATGAGACAGGCTAGCTCTTTCCATCCATTTTCAGTCTTTGTGCTAAGCTAAGCTAACCTGTTTCTGGCAGTAAAATACGACATAAGTGCATTTCCTGAACTGTTAACCCTCTAATAATTCCCCTTTCTTCTCAATCTCATTATTTCTCACAAAAGTCACATGTCCACCAATTAGCTTTATTTTAAAGGAACAGAAAAACATGTATCTCCACTATGTTAGAATATAATTAAGAAACAAAGAGTCAGCAAATGTGAGCGCTCACCATATTTCTTCCGGATTTCGTCATGTCTCTGTTTCATTTCTGCCCTCCTGTAAGGACAAAACATTTTCTAATGAGCCATACACTGACAACATTTTTCTATACTCAACACTCCCAAAAGTCATGAGGCAACAAACCAGTCTGGGGTGATAACAGGATGACGTGTGCATTTTTCTCTTATTGATATTGCTTTTGTGTTGCACTCTGAAGGAATCTGATATGGATTGTGACACACAATGCAGCAGGGACAGCTGGTATGCCCAGAACACTGTCGACTGTAAACCATCAACATAACACAAACAGTGAGAGGCTTCCTGAATGTAAGAAGACAGGATCATCACAGTTAATTGATCCCATAAATGAATTTTTGATGGCTGACAGTTTACGATATAGCAGAGTACAATGTTGTGGCACAAACAGGCTGGAGGCCTTGTGTAAGCAGAAATGTAATTTAGGTAAAGCAGGACATAACACATCAGGGCAAAGAGCGTCAATGAGGAATTTTTTTGTTCAAGCTGTGGACAAACCTGTCATGCTTTTGAAAATCGAGATGTGTTGGCGAGGACAAGGTGGTGACAAGGGTAAATGGTCAACTGCATTGTTTCACCATTAGCTTTGTGCAACAGCACAAGGCCACAGTGTTGGAGAATTAAGTCCAGATTTAGCCTGATAAGAGGACTGAACTGGTCTTTGTTCCAATCCTTAATTCATGATTAGCAAGATGTTCAATTGACTGAAAAAACTGGAGACATTAGCAGCAATCCAAAAGTCTCCAAACAGGCTTGTCCAGTGTAAGGCTCAATGCAAATTCAGGTCAACCTCGTGGAGACAGACACTGTCTCTCGAAATGCACCTTTAAGCACTGAAAGGCTCCTGGTGTATTAAATACAAAAACCAGAATCGCAGCCTTGAAACAGGATTACAGCCAGTGTTGCATGTGCAGAACAATGCTCCTCACCTTTCCTCCTGCTTGGTTCTCGTCTTATTGGCTTGTCTCTCCATCTTGGCCTCAAACCTTTTGGTTCTGATGCACAAACAACACAAGACCCAAGTTAGATTGTGATTGATTATGTGATGGGAAAATACATGATGTGTGTGTGTCACATCATTTTGCAATGTATTACAGACTGACAAAGAACATGGTTGACTGACAAAGACAGTCTTTTTGTGGTGAGGTCTTAGCCCGAACTCAACAATTAACCATTAATCCTCATACTTCAGCTTTCTATAAATGTAACATGAAGTATGAATACTTGGAGATCTGAAAGTTAAAAGTTGCTATTCATAATAATAGCTGTTTTTATTATTCTTACTCTATGGTTACTGAGCATGTGTATGGTATTATTTTGTGCATGTGTCAGGTAGGCTTAAATGAAATAAAGCCAGGAAATTACACTCTGTAACAGTAAATAGTCCGTAAGCAACATAAGATATTAAGTAATGCTGGAACCGTTTCCTGTACTTAAACACCATTGTGCAAGTACCTTATGAGCATAGATGCCATAAACAGCAGAAACAATTCAACTCAGATGAAACTGGAGATGAAATTAATCTAAACCTTCTTAACATTCCTCCACAGGTAACCAGGACGTGTCTTTTGCCCCTTTATGAACACAAGAGGTGATATTGTTTCATCACAGCATTCCTGTTTGGTCAGACAAGGTTAACCACAGCTCGCTGCACACACTTACCCAAAGTTCTCACACTTGCAGCAGCAGAACAAGCAGATGAAGAAGGCGATGATGATGACTCCACCAACCACTGCCAAGGTGATAATCAGCGCCTGGAAGTTCACTACAGACAGAGACAGAAATACAGAGTGAGGGAGGGTTACACTGTCATGGAGCTACCTTACCCACAGAAATGGAGCTTTGTTTTGGCCAAAAGGTAAAAGCTACACCAAAAATATAAATACATTTGAGAAGCCAATAAAAACAATGGATTAGTTTGGGATAACCTTAATTATGTTTTTTAATGTTTTTTTCCACACATAAAAATGATTTTAAACACACACACACACACACACACACACACACACACACACATATACACACACACACAAATAACATGGTCTTTAGTTTAGAAGGTGAACTTCTAAGGAATAGGAAAAATAACTCAATAAAGTCTATTTATAACGAGTATATCATAATTTACTGACTTTGCATTTCAACAAATTATATGAAATTATTGCACTCCACCACACACGTTTTTTTTCTCATTACCCATAAAACAGTATTGACTTATGTGTGATCAGACCCCAAACACCTGATTTCCTGTATTATAACATTTTAAATAGATTTTTTAAGAGGATATCTGAAGATGAACTTTAACAGACAGATTAAGTTGATTAATGTTGAAAATATTAGTCACTGGAAAACCACCAGAGAAATGTAGCTGAGAAACTCATTAAACCTGACATTTGGTTGAGTTAATTGATTAACCAATAATCGGTATTGTATTTAATGTAACATATCATTATATTTATCTTGTCTTGAGTTTGAAGGAAAGATCATCACGGGATCATTGTAAATGATCAAATTATGTGTGTTTGTGTGTGTGTGTGTGTGTGTGTGTGTGTGTGTAGTCTTACTCCAGCAGAGACCCCAGCGTGCATCATTGAGAGGGCAGAGAGCGTGGGGTGGTAGGATGGTCCTGACTGGATACGTTATACAGCTCTTAGTTGTGATACACCACAAACACTGTATTTAAACACACGCGCACGCACGCACACACACACACAGAAAATGGTCCATTAGTTATTTGAACACACAATGAATCCTGAACTTTTTAATCTTCGGGACACACGGCAGAACATGGAGGAGGGTGTGGATGGGTGACAGATCAGTTTCTCCTCAAACCAGTCTAACAGGTGTGGAGGTGGAGGAGGAGCCAGTGGCTATGGCTCCTCCAACTGGGACACATCATGTGGATGCAAACACACAAACAATGTGAACTGACATTTAAAGTCAACCCTAGCAGGAACAAAAGACTTTCTCACAGGACTTACCGTCACATTGCTCAGACATTCCTCGCAGCTTGTCCCATTCCTCGCCTCACACACTGTCAGATCAAAAAAAAGTTTTTTTTTTTAGTTAGTGTACTTAAAACACCGGGGGTAAAGAGCTGCACACACACAGAATAACCTTGAGGTGAACACACACCTCGAAAGGAGAAGTACAAGTGACTTTAACAAAGGGAGATTGGCTGAAGGAGCAGATTAAAGAGGCCCTCAGGTCTGAGCTCACTGTGGTTTTTCTAACCAGTGCTAATCCCTCTGGGACATTTTCCATGGAGACAGTAGACCAGTAAACACACACAGGCTTCAGACCAGTCATCATCAGACTACACGGGACAATAGCTGGGTTCGTCACTGTATCATCTATCTGTTAAATGGAGGTGTAAACAAACAGGGTTTCATTCTTGTTTGGTGGGTTTGTTTACTTCTGCTGGTCCTCTGAGTAAGTTCCTGAGGGCTGTTGGGAGAGAACTGAAAAGAGACTCGTTGTTCCTGCTGAGAGGTTTCAACAATACACAAAGATGTGAAACCAACAGAGACACAGTGATATCACGCATATCACTGCTGATCTTGATTTGAAGCTTTGCTTGAAACTAGATGAGGTTTTAGCCAAAAAAAAAAAAAAAATTTGTCCACAATGCTCTGTGATATATGATCTGAAGCCAGAAAAAACAAACAAGGGAAGACTGTGGAAGTTCAATGAAGTTGTTCTGTTGCTGTTTGATGTCCTGTTTTGGGTCCTTTTAGTTAACAGAAATCATTAGGGCACAGGTTAAGGTAAAAACAATACTGTCTGAATTAGAAAAAAAAAAAAAAAGTCATCCAGTGCTAAAAATGCTCTCGAAAATCTCAAGGGTGAAAGTTTTTATCCGCCTTTCTTACGTCATACTGAAGTCAAGTCGCGAGGTTATGAAGCGTTTAAACGAATATTAGAAAACACTTTGATCTGTCATTATTTCTTCAGTTACCACGGAGCCATTGATTTCCACTCGTATACCTTTTGCAGGTGCGGAAGTCTGGGCGAAAACTGTTGCCAAACCGAAGACGAGTAGGAGAGCAGGGAGTAAAATCCGCAAATCCATCATCCCCCCTTCATTCACAGATTATTCCACAAGATGATGCTTTTTTTTTTCTCCCCCACAGACTTTGGCTTCTACGTCCGAGAAGAGGTCCCTGAAACACGGCGGAGGAGGAAATGTTTCGACGGAGAAGAGCAGTGAAGTTGCCCAGAAGGAACAGGACGCAAAAATCCTGACGCACTCATTACGCACCAAACACGGGAGGAGGGGAAGGTGCGCGCGTGCGTCTGCGCGTATTTTTCATGTCAGCAGTGAAGAGTGAAGGAAATGCTACTTAATGTTGTCCAAGCACATTTTATATGGAAACTTTGTACTTTTTACTGATTTTTTTTTATTATTATTGAGCAGCTTTGAGAAGTGCTTCGTTTGATTTTAGACACACAATGACGTCAATGTATATACGCCTTAAATTTGGATGCATCAGAGACATTAAAGGCCACAGGTGTTAACCGTTAATTTGTTAATTACAGGAACAACAGTAACGTGAGATCACCAGAAACTTCTACTAAAACTAAATTGTCCCTCAAAAGGACCCTTACAAGTCCAAAGATGATGATGATGATAAGAACAACAAAGACAATATACTACTACTACTGCAGGTCTCACAGAGACTCTGACAGGGGGCATGGTTCATAATGAGCACTTTTTTAACTCTGATATCTTCTTGTTATTTACCCAAGCAGCTCACTTTTAACTGTGGGTTTTCATTGTGTTGTTGTCATTTCTCCTCTTTCTCCAACCACTGATAATCACGTGATATTCTTACAGTGGTACTGCAAGCTTTTTCTGTTATAAAAGGTGGAGAGGAATTTGAGCCAAGTCATTTATAGTCCAGCAGTTCTCAGCTTGGGGTCCAAGTGGCTCCTTCACACACTCACAAGCTCAGACTTTTCTGTGATATTTGAGCCAAAACAGTCTCCTTGGTGGAGCCTGCAGGTTAGTTCAGAAAACCCAGGCTGCATTGCTTTACTCATGTGACAAGCCTCAGTCACTCAGTCATACACAACATCTCAATTTGGCATGCTATTGAAACTGCTACACTTTCCCATCTCCCTCTTTGCCTGTCAGTGACACTGCTGCCCTGCACTATTGCCTATACTGCACCGTGTTTCAGCGCCGCCACCACCCCAGCATCCACCTGCAGGCTCCTGGGGGGTGAAGATATTCCCTCATCACTCACTGAAATCCTGTTCAGGGAGGGATGAGCTTGGAGCCTAAACTTTAAATGTATACTGAAGATGCAATAAACATTTGAACCAACGGTTGGCTGACTGAAATTATATTATGTCAACCCTAAAATGTGATTACATGTACATTTTAAATGAAGATAAATAACTCTAATCAGTGAGTAAATGTATTTCCCACCACTGCTTGCGTAGGTCCATTAAAATAAACTCACACACAAAACTTTAATTAGAGGACAATTTCCAATAATTTATTAAAGCATAATTTTGTAAAGCCAGTTACAAATAAAAAAGAACAACACACATCTCTCTCTTTCTCTCTCTTTTTTTTAAACAAGCACAATGTTTTTAATATGTAATGATGATAATAAGCATAACATAAGAGGGGGCCCCACTCTGGCCGCCTGCGGCTGATAACAGGACCCTTTGTGATGAAGTTGACCTTGAAGACCGACTCATGATCAGACACTTTAAACTTCAGTTTATTGTTCTCCTCAGCAAACACACTGATCACAGTCCATCAATCACAGGGCAACTTCCTCCTACTCAGTGTAATATCAGTGACAGACAGGACCATAGATGTAGAATCATTAGAACAGGCAGCTCCAGGTTCCCTATTAATTATGGCTTATAAACTTGACTTTCTAATAGTTTTGCACCCATTTTAGCCAAAACTAAAATAACCAAAAGTTTAAAGTGGAACCTCTTAATGAGTTCTGCTTATTCTAACTCTACAGGCAGGATCCCAGTGGGTTGTGTGTATGTAGTCAGGGCCATAGCCACAATTAAAAACACTGAGGTCTTATGGTGAAGGGAGTTCATTCAACAACTGTAAACTTGGTGGATAATTTTTTTTTTTTTTTTACTTCCAGGTCAAAAAATGAAAAATTAAGCATTATTATTATTCTGAGGTGCAGACTGTGGACCACCTTTGCTTGAAAACTGATTTTAGAAGTAGCCCACATTTGGAAGATCATCAAATGACCAGTAGACAAGATATGAAATGCCCAAATTAGAATTTAAATTATTAGCTAAACTTGTGTTTTTCTGTGGATCAGGTTAGAAGCTGAGGGTCTTAAACTCATGACCTCAGGATTTCTAAAATCCTGGCTAGGCTCTGAATGCAGCACTCCAGATAAACAACAGACAATTTCACCTTAAGGAACATTATTCAAACTGAAACATCTGGTGTTGAAAGGCAGCAAATTATAACCATCCTCAGGGCAAAGACTGAAATTTGTATTGATATAGTTCAGAAACTTCATCCATGTTGTGATATTAGACTGTATTTTTTTTTTTTTTTTTTTTTTACACGTGGTATTCCCCTATGGACATCTGATAGAGAGAAACACTGTCTTTGTCCTCTGGAGGTTTTATACATGAGGGGATGCTGCTGTGGACCTGCAGTGCCACGTTGTCAGGTGATGGTGACAGAGCAGTTACTTCTTTTTCAGTTCAAAAACACACACACACACAAAGCAGTGATGACTGTCGGCATTCCCAGTGCACAACTAAAACCACTTCCGAGCCCATTTCCTCACAGTGTCTTACCTGCTCCTTCTTCACTTAGACTGTAAATATCTGTCTTATTTTCAATACAATATCCTCCCTAAACACACTTTGCAATACATACAATACAATAGGAAATAAATAACCCCCAACCCTCCCCTGAGATCCCATGCTTTTCCCTTTAATTCACAACCACAACATTGTTCTCTGCAAAGGTTAGTCATGTAAAAGTGAACTTAAACTATGTAAATAAATCTTATTTCCAAGGAATACACTCAGTAAAATTTCTTCTCTTTTCTTATTTCCCATGTCTTTTCCAACCATTTGGATTACACCAATAACACACACACACACACACACACACACAGCAGCATTCCCAACACAGCACTTCAGGGTGGTTAAGATAGCAGGGGGCATACAGTAATATGAGTAGTTATCAGTAATAAAAGTCACATAATCATAAACAGGTTGGAAACAGACAAACTGGAGCTTTTATGTGTTGTTGTTTTCAGTCACTGATCTCCTCCGTAACAGAAAAGGTGAGACTAGCATGAGCAGACACAGATATACAGTATGTTATGGCTCCGGTTGATGCTCTTTAGTGCGAGTCCCACAGATGACAACGATGATACATTTATCAAAAACACTGTGAAAACATGGCCGTTGCAACGGCCAGTCTCATTACAGTCTGTGTTTCTGCTGATTGGTACTTCTCTGTGAGTCACAATAATGGCACAGCCAGTGGACAATGTACACTATTGGCATCATTTTCAGACATACAGTGGTCATTATTACCACCATTCACTTTCATGTATTTGTACACGAGAGGTGTTCACATTTCATTTAGTATGGCATCTATATACTGTACAGTGTAGTGACCACTGAAAATTCAATAATAACTCTTATATTGTGTGATATACAGTACAAAACGATACAGGTTCATTCAGTTTGTTTACATGTATGTGAATATACAGTAAATTTATGCAGCGTGTATTACATGTAGACGCAGATAGGGAAACATTTTGTCTCATACTATTGTGGTTGATATTGTTCTCTTTACAGAGCCACACGAGGCTGTTGACCATGCACAGACTCTTTGTGTCAGGTCAAACGTGACCAAAGAGCCTCGCAAGCAAAAGCCCTACTCTTCTTCCTTCTCAAGAATATCTATTTGATATTGTTCAGAAATAGTTAGAGCCACTTCCTTTGGCTGTGGTGTCTTCTTGTGGCCACACGGTGGCACTGACGAGTGAGCAAGTACACTATGTCGGGCAGGGAGCTTATTTTGCCTTTTGTAGCCCTGAAGAAGAATAATCATCGAGTCTTTTTTCTCAGTCACAAATGAATGTAAATCTAGCTGATGTTACAGATAAAAGACAGAGAGAGAGAGAACAACAGAGAGAAAGCAAGCAAGAACAAGAATTCAGCAGTGTAACATAATACCAACAGCAAATAAAGATACAACAGGAGTGAGGACACGTGAAGAGAAAGAGAGAGACTCTGAACTTGGAGGAGTGAGAAAGAAACTGAACTGAGAGAGTGTGGCTTTCTTCTGTCTGGCAGTGCACTGGAGGGGAACGGGGGTGGGGGAGGGGGGGAGTTGAGTTGTGCTTGTAAATTACTGAGATTTGTTTGTCTGGAGAGGAAAGCGGAGAGAAGTTGTGGAGTTGTGCTTGAACATCTACATGCAGGACTACGACCGGAGGATTATGTATTTGAAAGTACCGTCCCAAAACATAGGTTGTTTTCTTTGTCATGCTCATTTTTAAACAGACCCCAGGCCAGCAGCAGAGTGTGCAGTTTGGCTTCTGTGTCCACTCTTCCCCCATTTTGCTTTCAGCGCTCATCCACCACTCTTGATTCAGCCTCGAGTATTAGCTGGTTGCTGTGACTGCCTCCATCAACACCAACCACCCAATGCAGTAGGGTCAAGGAGCTGTGCACCACTGGACAAGCCGAAGGCTCTGACTGGTTGGTGGGCGATCACCTGACCCAGGAACTGGTGACACTGGTCACTGACATGATGCTGCAACGTTTCTTCACCATCATATTGATGTAAGCCCTCATGATCTTGGTGATCTCTCCAACCTAAAGAGGAATAAACATCAGTCATTTTGGCCAACTGTGGGGAGAGCCAAAACATGAAAGTGAGATGAAGAGTTGGATAGACTGACATGAAATTTTGACATTCATGGTCCCTTGAGGATAAATCCCCTCTGCCTTTTTTGCTCCCCAAACATTTCAAATTCAATCAATTTTGATTATAATCACATCATTAGGTGTTTTTTTTTTAGCTAAATTGTTGATATAGGAATTTGCTAGTGGCCTTTTTTACTGGTTGTGTTATGCAGAAAAAAAGTTATATGAAGATGAAAATCAGATGAAAGACGAAAAGAAATAAAGGTTAGATAATGAGCCCTTACCAATGGAGTCTCAAAGAACATCTCCCTCTCTTCCACGATGATCTTGTAGGTGCAGGGCTGCGAAGCCCCAAAGAAGGTGATGTGTTCATACTGGAAGGTCTCCAGAGGTTTGGGTTCACCTCGTTTGTACACAGACACATTGTCAGCGCTGACACCAAGCCATAGGTCATGAGGGAACCCACCCTCTTTACACTGAAGAGACAACAGAGAAGGGACAGGCCAGGGTCAGATTTTAAAAGACAATATTTTACATCCTACTGTGCCATCACTCCTCTCTTCTAGTTCTTCTCTCACCTCCACATCAAACAGAGTAGATCCATATCCAGGCCACTCCTTAATGATGCTCATATATTTAAGCATGGCCTGGTGCTGGGGCATTCCCTGCAGCCGGGTCCATTTCTCCAGCACGCTGGTCCGTGTGGCAGATGTCTCCTCTTTCACCCACATCTCCAACATCTGCTCCTCCTCCACCTGAAACAATAGCAAGTCGGTCGTCAGGTGGATATTCCATAGTCAAAGAAACAAGTCATAAAAAAGCTAATTATTGGTTTGATTCTCTTGAATTCAAAGTAACCTTCTGTTTTTTCAGTGAACCAGTCTTGAAACTCCTCCTCAGGGTCCCATCCAGGAAGCTGGGGGTCTTTCGTTTCTCTGTCCCAGCAGGAACACCACCCTGTAGGCCAGCCAAGCCCTTCCCATCAGCCACTCCTCCTCCTCCACCTACTCCAGCGCCACCTGCAGCCCCCACGCCTGGCTTGGTGGAGTGGAGGATGCGATTGCGGAGACGTCCAATTGGATAAACACTTCCCAGGCTCCACCCAGCCCTACCTGCCCCATCGCCATGGAGATACTGGAGACGTAAAGCAGCCAGGTGCTGCAAAGTCTCCTCTGAGGCCGGGAAGTGACCACTTATCAGAGACTCATGAGCCTGAGAGAAAAAGAGAGAGCAACGCATTTTACACCTTCAGCTAATGGATTTAATGACATTATAATTATATACAGTATTCTGTGCAATTTACTAATCTTTCTTTCTTTAAAATTTCTTTAAAATGCATTATCTTCTTACACGCTGTCTATTGATATTTTGTCCAAACTTAAAACTAAAGAATAATCAATGATATATCTCAATCTTAATATCCAGTTTCTGATTAATTATCTATTTTGATTTAGAAAAAAATATGGATTTTAGAAATCCAAGTACAATCCAAAAGTACATGGTACAATTGTCTTTTATCAGAGGGAAATAAATGATCTCATTCTCAGTTTGCAGAAATTATTACCTACTCTCAATACTGGCCCCGTTTGTGGAGTAAATCTCACCTGTTCAAACATGAAAGCAAACTCCACTCCCTCTTTAGGCATGCTCTCCACATCCAAGAAGCAGTACAGTTTGAAGTAGAGCTTCCATTCTCCTTCCTCCTCCTCTTCTTCACTACCTGCCAGTCTGGAAAACACACACAGAGCAGGATCAGGTAGAACCTCCAGGCACAAAAACATCAACCAAAACAACCATTAACAGCAAAACCCCACCAGGTGTAAGCATCTGTAAATCAGAATTTATTATGATATCTAACCCCATGAAACAAATTCAATCTGTGCTAGTACAGTGTTTATAGAATAAGAATAATTAAATAAGATACCTTTCAAATTTGGCTAAAACATCTGCCACAATGACTCTGCTCTCCAAAGCTCGGTCTGTGAAGGCGTTATGTTCAAACAGTGAAAACAGGTTCTTGCTGTCCTCCATGGCCAAACCTCTGATCAGCTTCTCCACAACCTGCAGCAGCAAAAACAAAATACACAAACATCAGTTTTCACTTGCTCTTGAACTGATAAATTAATTAAATTTACTTACAAATAATCATTTGTAATTTGTTTAGGATGGATATTAATACAGGGGAAAATGTAGAAATAAGCCTTTGATATTAACTCTCAGATGTGTTTGTGTGATACAGTAGTGTCTGTGTGTGTTTTCTGATGTGTTCACCTCTCCAGCCGTGGTGTGAGAATTGATGGAAATCTTGCAGGAGCCTCCTCCGTGACAGTACACGGTGGTGCTCATCTCCTGCCTCACCAGCAGGGCGGCGATTTCTTCCTGAGAGGGAACAAACTCACGAGTCTTGGTCTTTTTCAGGGATTCCCCGATGAAAGCAGCGTAGCGCTCGATCTCTGTGCCCGGATAGCGCTCACGTACCCTAAAATCACATCACATACACACACATTAATTATGAATGATGTCTCTAATCCAGCAGTATCCAAACTGCAAACACACACTGACCTCTTGAGGTGAAAGCGGAGGTATCGCAGAATGGAGCGACTGGGCAGGAACGTGCAGCTCATGCAGGTGAGGAGGTGCCAGTGGGCCCGATTGGCTGGGCTGTTGGGTTGAGGCACATGATTGGTCTGCTTGATCACCTGACAATAAACCTAAAAAAAAGAAACATGGAGGAAATTTGAGAAATCTAAAAAATAAAACACTGGAAAGAAAAAATACTGCCTGCAATACCGGTGATACTTAGTATCTGAGTTTTTTCTTGTTTTTTTACTTTTTCTTCTGTTCTGCTGTCAAAATAAAACCTATTTTCTGTTGAGAATAGAGAAGAAAGCAACTTTAGTTTTTCTTAACAAATCCAGTACCTCATCCCTGAGAGGGCGCAGGTCCTGGCAGGTCTGCAGGATGCCCTGAATGATGGGCACTGTGTCTGCCAGAGTCTCCATCTCCTGCAGAGAGTTGAACACTCGCACCGCCTCATCCTGCAGGCTGGCATAACCCTGCTGCCTCTGCACTGCATGGGGAAAGACAAAGAGAGGAGAGGGTGAACAAAGACAGAGAAATGTTTGGTGTTTGGTATTTGGTATAAAGGAGGAACATGAACTAAGAGCGTCGGACAAACAAAAAAAACAAAAAAACAGAGCTTCAGCCACATGATCTATTTCAGTGCAGAAATCTGCAAATACAGCCTAACGACCAGTCAGCTCAAGTTTTAATATTTGTGTCTCTGAACACAAATTATTAATAAACTGACTCTGTGAGCCATATCAGCTGAGATGGGGCTTCCTAATGCATGTAGTCTGATACAGAAAAAGAAGAAGAAGAAGATGATGATGATGACAACAAGTAGCAGGATGAAAACAAGAGGATGATTACTTACGGCTGGTGACCTCTCCATAAGGGAGCGGCAGTAGAGGGGAGTGCAGAGGATGCTGGGTGTATCTGAGGATGGGGTTTCTCCTGTACATCTGCTCCACTATATCTGGGTTCACACTGTTCTCCTGAGGGAGGGGAGGCACAAACAGATTAAAATCAACTGAAAAACATATTTTCTTTTGATGATTTTTAAATGTTCTCCTACTGTGCCTGTCTGATTTACTTTGATATCTCTGATGAGCTGCAGAGTTGGAGTCTCTATAGGGGTCTTGCTGTCTATGACTCCCTGTATAGCAGCCGTCCACCTCATGGCCTCATTCAGCATCTTGGTGTAGAGGCGGTAGGAGTGTTTCCTCCCGTATACTATGATGTTCCAGTAACCTGAAAAAACAAGAGTCATTACTCATCCTGAAAAAAAAAAATATTTCCACACAGAGGAGGTTTTACATGAGATAAATTCTCTGTAATGTAGCTGAATGACACTTGCACATGTACTCCCTCATCTTTTAAGTCTAATCCCTGATTAAACTCTGCCCTTTCCGTCTCTTTCGCCATGCCTCCCCGTCCTCACCTGTTTCCCTGTGCACTCGTTCATCCGGCTGAATGACGGAGCAGAGGGAGTTAAGGACCAGAGTTCCCATCTTGGAGGAATTTCGCTCTGAGCTCTTGTAGTAATCCAAGGAGTTGTGGGTCAAAACAAACCAACGCTTCTTCAGCTTCAGGGAGGTGCTCTTAGCATTTGTCTTCATCTCCTTTTGGAGCCAACCTGGAAGAGGAGGAGAGCAGAGGAGGAGAGGGGAGAAAAAATGTAAACGAAGGATGTGATACCAACCATCTCATACAATCCAGTTTCAAAACAGCTAAAGTAAATTACACATTTATAGCAGATAATTATAGATCCAAGGTTGAAAACATATCTATACAAGTACACAAAAAGTATATGTATCTCAGAGACAAAAGGAGTTCTCACCTCTGACAAGGAACTCCTGCCCGTCGATCCTTGCATCTCCTTTGGGTTTCTGCAGCAGACTGATCCAGTGATGCATCTCCTCTGGTGTGTCACTGTTGCAGTGTATCACACGGTTGGCAGTGATGATGACGAACGAGTTGGGCCTACAGAGGTCAAGTGACACATTTTATAAATAGAATAAATAATAGAATAAAATGCACCATCAAATACTGATTAGCATTTTCTGTGTTCTGTATAAATAAGACAAGTTTTCGAGTTTAGCAAAAAATAAGCCAGCAACAGGCAATAGCTCAGTGTCATGTGATCAAATCTATTATAAAAGGGTAACAAGAAGAGGCATCACGAGTAACTTAATTTTGAAATACAAGCTGTGTTGCGTTATTACACTCCTTTTCCACAATGGATATTTTCTAGGTATGCCTAGAAAGCATCAAAGCTCTCTCGCTCTTTCTCACTTTCATTTTAATAAACAATGTTTGAGTTTTTCAGTGCTCCTCAGTATTCAGTTTGAATTTGAAAAAGATGTGCAAAGAACAAAATGGTCCCAGATCTGCCAACATTTCATTTCTTTTTGTTGATCGGTCCGACTTACCGATCAGGGTTGTCTGATGCACAGACAGAGTCAATGAGTCCAACGTCTAGTGTTCCCTGTAGGTTGAGTGCAGAATGATTTAAAACATTAATGAAACACAATGCATTATTGCTTCAATGGTGACATGTTAGCAATCAGGAAGCAAACTTCCTCATAACTTTTTCATTATAGTTGGTTTCGATCAGACTCATTGTACCCCCAGGAGTAAAAGCAATAAAATAAACTCCCGTTCCAACACCTCACAGGATACTGCACATACATATTGTGTGGAGGTAACAGAGGGACAAGTTTAACACATAAAAAGTGTTGATATGATATTTTTTCATGACTGACCACTGCATTCTTTGGGTTGGCCTGCTCATGGGACATCTCCAGCAGCTGCTCAGGAGTGCACACACGCACCTTAGTGAGAACATTAAACCACCCGCTGCACAAACAGACAGAGGTGTTGTTACTGATCATAATACAGTGGTATACTCAGATATACAGTTAATACTAACGTGTTGCTGTTTTCTACATTAAGACTTCATATGGCCCCCACCTTGCATCCTCTGGTGACTCAGCAAACACCTGATAGGTCCTCTCATCGGTCACGATGTTCAGAGCGTTCTCCTTTTCATGATTATCCACGATTTCTCTGCACACACACAATATAAATACAACTCTGTCTCGAAAACAAAGTGGCAGTGTGTATGACAATGTGTGTGATCTCGCTGACTCTTACTTGGCAGCTCGGATGTCGATGGTTCCCTTCAGCTTCTCCTCACTGTCGTTGTCATAGTACATTAGTTTGCTGTCCCTCAGCACAAACCAACGCATCTTCCAGTTCCTGTGGTAAAATGAGATACAATGAAAATAACAGCCAAGACAACCCACTCTGGACGTTACAGAGGTCTATTTTACTTTACTCTAAGTGATTTCTGCATATAGTTGGCTCAGTTTCTCTTTGCAAAACACTGTAGAATACAATCTCTATTCATGAAATCCATATTGGTGCAATTTAAAAACATTTTTTATTGTGTGCACAGGATCTGAATAATTATAATCATATTAAAAAAACATATAGCTTTTAAGTACATCATTATCTGATAATGAGTAAAGGATCAGTAAAGTCACAGTACATCAGGTTGAGCAGGACACTGTAGTTTTCCAGTTCTGCAAAGGGTTTAAAACTTTCAGTCAGACAAATACAACTCAATTCATATTAACCTGGTCTTTCAGATATAATAACACTACTCTGTTCAAGATACTGAAAACGCCCTTCAAATGATCAAGCTGCATGCAGTTGCAGGTTAAACTGGTCATTTCATGCAGCATGTTACCACTGTCAAATGGACAACTGAAACTTTTCTCAACATCCCTGGGCTGGACATTAGCATGCAGGCTTCACTCAGTAATAACTACAACAACCTCCGTGAGAGGGTGGAGAGGCCTCCTCCTTTCTTGTAGAGCCAGCCAGACTTAAGAGACTCCTGTTTGGACCGGAACCACATGAAGGTTTCATCTTTCAGCACACACCAGCGCCTCCTCCAGGGGATCATCAGCCCAGCTGAGGATATCATTTAAGGTACAATTTAGAAAGGGAATAATGTTTTAACTTCAAAATTAGACACAGAATATACAGTGTAC
This sequence comes from Caranx ignobilis, assembly GCA_021432705.1. NCBI lineage: Eukaryota > Metazoa > Chordata > Actinopteri > Carangiformes > Carangidae > Caranx > Caranx ignobilis. The sequence goes on from MU269985.1 coordinate 15,838,924, forward strand.
TCACCCTTCATGTAGAGGTAGCCATGGAAATATGGTGGCCCATTTCCGTTGAGCAAAGTCACTCTGCCATTTGTCACTTCCTCATCGGTGTCCATCATCCCATCATGCTCATCATCACTGTCTGCATACTGGAATAATACACAATAGAATTCATTTACTACCACTGTATATAATGAGAGATGAAAAATAGTGTTAGACTTTGAGTTCAGTTTTCTGAACATCATATAACTGCAGAGCTGCTCATACATATCTGCGTGCACGCGTGTGAGGATGCGTGTGAGTGTGTCTCCTCACAGAGTCAGAGCTGCCTCTGTAGGACTCGATGCTGGCATTGGTGCAGGTCGACTTCCTCGGGTGCTCCTCATCTGCCACGGCAGCGCTCCCGCGGTTGCTCCCGGATACTGAGCTGTCGTCACCCGCGTTGACGGAGCCTTCCTCCTCTTCCTGGTCATAATCCGACTCTGTGTCGGCTGGCATGCTGTAGATTGGTTCCTCTCCGTCCACCAGGCTCTCCACCATGCTCACCTTCCTCTCCGGCTCCACCTTGGTTTCCTCTTTCCTCTCCCCATCTCCTGGGGGAGGCGGAGGCGGTGGAGGAGGGGGCGGCGGTGGAGGTGGAGGCATGGCAGAGCCTTCTTCAGGTGGAGGCAGAGGAGGAGGAGGAGGAATTCCAGCTCCAGGTTCACCGTCTGTGGGCAAAGGAGGTGGAGGAGGTGGTGCAGGAGGCACTGTCCCCTCTGCAAAGGCAGGTGGGGGAGGAGGGAGCTGAGCAAATATTTCCTGATCCAGAGGAGCATCTGTCTCAGCCGGAGGAGGGAAGTCAGGGAGAGGGATGCACTCCTCCTCAGCATGGAAGCCTTCATCCACCTCTTCATCTTTAGATGCACCTCTAGTGGCACTTTCCTTTTTCGGAGCTTTCACCTCAGCAGCAGGTTTAGCTCCAGCTGCTCCCAGAGAAGGATCCACACCTCCAAAGTTTAAGAGATCGATGAGCTCTGTGGCCTTGCGAGACGCCTCCTTCTTCATCCGTTTGAGCTCAGCGTCCCGGCGCAGCTGCAGCTCCTGCTTCGAGGACTCGCACAGCTGTGACACCTCGTCCTCTCTCTTCTTCTGCAAGCGCTCGATCTCTCGTTCCAACTGGAGGATCTCCTCCATCTGCCGGGCCTCATCCTTGAGGGTAGATGATACATGCATTAGTATGAAAATCAAAGAACGCAGAACAAGCTGCAATTTCCCTGCTGAGACCGTGTACATAAAAACTTGCCTCTGTCGATTTTGCCTTCTTCTCTCCATCCGCTTCCGTCTGCTCCCCTTCACCAGAGGCTTTCTTCTCTTCTTCCTCTTTCTTCCTCTGCTCATCCTCCCTCTTCTTCTTCTCCTCTCTGAGCTTTCGAACACGAGTGCGTGCCACCTGACCTCGCCTGTGTCTCTGCAGCACCAGAGCCGCTTTGCGTTGCTTCACAAATCGAGTGTGCTGGATGTGCCTGCGCAAGTGTTTCTGGAGGGCAACAACACTGGCACGCACCCGTTTGAAGTGCTTCCTGTGGATGAAACAGAAACACATTTAATAAAAACATTGTCACTTAGCTGCAACGTTGTGTACAAATGCCTAAAATTTCTGTTTCAGTTCTCACTTGGCAGAGAAAGTGAGAAGGTGAGCTCGGATTATCATAGCAGCTTGTCGTCGGATTTCATCCCTGTCTTTCTCTAAGCGCTGCTCCAGAGACTCTTTCAAAAACACCTAGAGAACAAAAGAACAAACAGGATGGTGTGAATTACTTTGAGTAATATGAACCATACTGGTGCTGTTCACCAGCTCCTAAATATTACCTTGGTCTTGCCTAACTGCCACTCCTTCTTTGTCTTGTCATATTTGAATAGAAGATCTGTACTCCTCTTTTTATCATCTCCAGCTGCTGCTACTTTTTCTTTCAGAATAATCTTATATCTGGCAGGAAGAAAGGAAAGGAGAGTGTGAGACACAAGAAAAGAGAGACTGCAGTAACTTAAACAGAGGAAATCAAGAAAGCAAAAGTAAATTAATTCAAAGACACTCTTACAAATAAGAAAAAAAGGACAAAGACTTATTCGAGACTTTATATACCGAGAGAAAAAGTCTTTGAAAGTTCTGCGGACAGGGAACCCAGCACGACGGATCTTCACTGTCTCCAGCATCCCAGAATACCTCAGCTGGTTCAGGACGACCTCCGGGTCAAACACGTTTGGATTCTACAAATAAAACAAAAAAAGCTTTGAGATCAAACTGACACCTCATGAGATGATATGCAGCCAACCTGTGAGCCAGAATTAATGTGAGACACAAAGACACTGACCTTTTCCATGTTGGGTTTAATGCAGCGAATGAAAAAAGGGTTGGATACACTGAGAGTAGCCATGAGAGCATGGAGGGAGTCCTGAGGAGTCAAAGAAAGGGGAATTAATGTCACTTTGCTGCACTATGAATTCACAAGTTCTTCTACATGAATTTTAGCATGAAAGTACATGAACTGCATCGATCACTCACCCGGAACTGGGAGCTTACAGTAGGTTTACGTCTGGCTGTCCCCATCTTCTCCTCATTGTTCCTGCTGCCAACCTTCTCAAACAAGTCATAGATGAAGTCCAGTCTGTGGAGCCACAGAAACATAAAGGGTTACACATATACATATGATGAGTCCTGTCACTAGAAAAGCTGATGATCAGCACAAGCTGTGTTCAAAAATTAAAACATAAATCCACTGTAGCTTGAATTCTGTCAAGCTGTAACAACTGTTTGTTCGTATAAATAACATAATGTTGTTAGAAAGTGGAAGTGACATTTCAGTATAAGATTTTTGTTGAGTTTCTGTGGGGAAATGTTCCTCAGACCTGTTTGTGTCCCTCCATGTTTTGAAAGCCCATCCTACAGCGTTAGAGACACATTTCAAAATGTTTTCTATGCATGAAAACTTAAAGTTCTGGATGTGGCTTGGATAGTTTGAATCCACTAATTGAAAAGTGTAGAATAAATTTGTGTCAAAAGATTATCAACTGCATAAACTTAAAATGTAATTAACATTCAAAATTCCTTGGCAGGAATGAACCGGTTGCTTAATAAGAGTGTCTGGCTTGTCACAGTCCCAATTAACTATTCATTTAGTGCATGTGAATGTCTCACCTGCTGTCCTTGAGCATGTTTAGGATATCATCTCTGAAGGTGTCTCTGTTCTTCTCTAGGATTCCTCTAACGTCATACAAGACCTGATGGAAACACAGATTCATTATAAATATCCCTGACTTCACACTGTATCATAAACAGTAAGTTACTGTATGTGTATAACTCACCTCCCCTGCATAATGTTTGATACCGAACTGATGATCAGCAAGTCTGGGCTTCACATAGTAAGGGTTTGTCTGCGGCAAACAAGAAAGGGGAAGTCAATACTCAAATATAATGTGATGTTTAGAAGCCTCAGAGCAGCTCAAAGATTTTGTGAATTATGCATGAAGTTCATGAACAAATGAGTAAATAACTCACAGAGTGTCTGCTGTGCAACTTCTCCAGCAGAGTGAAGTCTGTTCCTTTGGGGAATCGACTCTCTTCGTTCACCAGTGCCAACAAGCCCAGTTTCTAAGAGAGAGAGAGAGGAGGGGAAAAAAGCATCATGTTATTGCATCTGTTTTATCAAATCAGCACCATTTTCCAAAACATCAGTCTGATATCATTAGATCATTTTCCAGACAGCAACTGAAGCATGCATCCAACACAGCTCTTAACTGAGAGGGAAGCAGCTTTTATTTTAACCCACTTCAACCCAGCTCTGATACAGGAAAGACTGAATTTGGCACAGCAACATCTTTGCATTAAAGTGGGCCAGCGTTTCAACTCTTCTGGACACATGCCCAGAGGATACAGCTAAGTCTTCATATTTCATCTCTACACGCTGTTTATAATGTCATGGGTTGGGTAATAGTAATTTTATTACCTTCTCTATGAGGTCAAGACACTCTGCATTGTCCATCCAGTCTATGGCATCCCACTGAACACCCTCCCTGAGGAGAGCAAACTCAAACAATCACGCATGGAAAACCAGTGTCAGGATTGCTGTTAAATCCATTTCACTGTACAGTCTGTGCATATTCAGCAACATTGGTTAAGCAAAGCAAAGAGTCGACAGCCATGCTTGGCACATGAGGCCAACGCTGCTGAAAAAGACCCTCAAACAAACACACAACCTGGAGCGCAGTGTGGTTGCACAGTTAACTGAGGGAATCATGTTCTACTCCAACTGAACTCCTGCGCTAATTAGATACTGTCATCCAAAATGAACAAAATGTACAATTATATTCTCAAACTCAGCAGGCTGGCTGAGATTTGAGCATAATTTAAACCGAAACAAGTGTCTCTTGTATAATAGCTCTACATTTTCAGTGAGTCTTCCTGATGAAATGAAGATTAACTAAATAAGTAAAATTACCTTAATTGACTAATTTCCATCCACAGACAAGAACGTTATGAAAATGACCTTGCTGGATCCACATTACATTCATGTAGTGATTGAATTTGCAGAGACTTTACTTGTTGATAATATTAATAATATCAAGGTTTATCAAATTATATTGTATGAGTAAGTGCACCTGTTGTACTCTAGCTGCTCCAGAGAAAAGATGTGCTTATTGAAGTACTCCTGAAGTTTCTCATTAGCGTAGTTGATGTTGAACTGCTCGAAGCGGTTCACCTGGAGTAAAAGATGGAAAACATCTTATATGCAGCTCTGGATCTGGTCCACATGTAAGTCATATAAAAGATGTGCATCAGTGTAAAATAAATGTTTTAAGAGATCTGACCTCAAAGTTCTCGAAGCCAAAGATGTCGAGGATCCCGATGGATTTAAAGTTTTCCTTCCCCTTGACTTTCTGATTGATCTTGAGGATGATCCAGGAGAAACACTGGGAATATAACGCCATTGCAACAGAGTCCCGGGAATCCACAGCCTGCAACAATGAGAACGAGGCCCAAGGGATGGTCAGGATGGGTGTGTGTGACAGGAAGAGGCAGAGATCGATCTATACGGGGAGGAAAAATGTGTGCACACATGTGTACATATACCTGCTCTATAGTGAGCGGGGAGCAGATTTCCTCCCCTCTGAGTATTATGGATCGCTGAGTCAGGACTTCAGACAGCTGGAAGACGTCCAGGCCCAGCAGTTCACTGGCATTAGTGACCACTGCAAACATGGGCAAAGATGCATTATACATTGTTGTCTCTCATCACTTTTGGTTTTCCTGCTCACATTACATGAGCTTTTCACTGACCTTGTTTTGTGGTGATCTGGGCTCCTCCTGCAGTCATGAACTCAATGTTACCCAGCTGTAAGACTCCTGACAGCAGCTTAAACATGTCTCTGATCTCCTCCTCTGTGAACTCTAACACCTTCAGCGCCTCCTGCACACAGGGAAGAACAAGACAAAACATTAATCACCACCAGGTGATTAGGTGCTTGTATTATAAACATTATTTTTCACACTCAATTGTTGGCAAGGTCTGATTTCTCAGGTACAAGGAGGATTAAAACAATATATTGTACATCATTGCCACTCATAGATGTTTGAAAAATGTGACTCAGATTTCAGCTTTACAAACATAATTACTAATTTACTGTATAGCTCAAGGTGTAATGCCAAATATTCCCAAGTTTTTACTGTACAAGCTCTAAAGAAGACACAAGGACATGATTCTTAACAGTTGTATTTCATGTTACAGTTACTCTTTGTCTGTCTGATCCTTCACTCTGTCCATAAATCTAAAGCCAAAATTTAGAGCACATTTTCAAGCATGCATAGCTACAGTAAATAAAAAACACTGGACACGGTTTAAAACAGTAATGTAGATAAACTGACCATGACGCTGTTATACAGTTCTTTGTCATTCAGGCTCTTGTCCTTCAGACATCCTGATTGGCTGAGGTAGTGGAAAGATTCAGCAGGATCCTCGAGGAAATAGAGGCCTGAGAGAGGAGATTTATAATGTCAGTGTGACAGCAGGAGAGATGCACATTTAGATAATTAACTGACCTTTTTATGCATAGACGTAGTGAAATTATACAACCATACTTTGGTTGATTAGAAAATTATCTGTGTTGACCAGAGTTCAAATGCAGCTCATGTAACCATGTTAAATCAAAGATACACAGGTTTTAGCGGGAAAAAATGATGTGTTTCTAAAGGACAAATAGGACAAATGTGAACAAAGCTTGCCTTACTTTTATGCTCTTTGTTAGCTCCTGCCAGCAGAGCGTAGAAGATGTGGTAGTTTCGTTCTCCCGGGTTTTGTCGCACCACACGGTTCTACAGCAAAATCAATGCAGCAAAGTCTCAATTAACATTTCGTTATGATTCACAATACAAGACAGACATGTCAGTAGATAAGTAAAGACTCGACACAAACAGACTGCAGCCCCTGACATCCTTACCTTTTCCAGTAAATCTGAAAAGCAGAGTCAAGGAAACAACAATCAAACCTCATCACTGCTATTCACATTATATTCTCCTCTAACATAAGCACATCATACAGCATGTAGGAATAAGAAAATACAAATGTAATCCACTTTTTTAGTGTAAAAATGAGGATACAGTCGATGATGCAGCCTCCCTGGATGTTGCCACCCTCAGAGAAGTGAAGCTGGATGAACTTCCCAAAGCGACTGGAGTTGTTGTTGTAAACAGTCTTTGCGTTACCAAACGCTTCCATGATCGGACTGCAAGCAATCAAAAAGACCACAGCTAAGATTTGCTGCATCTATATTTATCTGTGAATCCAGAATATAGAATCAGCCATGTTATCATATCAACCATGTTGGATGTTCCCTCAACAACTGTGTTTCTCCAAATGCAACACTGTTTTAATGACCTTTACTTATCTAGAAAAAATGATTAAGATGAAAACAATGAGACACATCCCTAATGGCCTAGTACGAACACTGCATACTTAGCTCTCCCACAGTATCTGGGCTTGCTTATGGGTACTTTGGCAGTAATCAAAGCTTGCTGGAGAATAACAGATGACTGCCTTGACAGCCTAAAGACTAGACTTAATAAAATCTTTCAGATCTAACATGGTTTTAAATTTCCTTCAGACACTTGAATCTTGACAAAGATTTGTTTCAAATGACTTCAGACTTAATGAAGTGGTGCAGAGAGATAAGATTTGATCTGGTCTTCTCCCAAATCACTGTTGCAGTAAAAGCAAAGGGAAAGTTTAGCGTGTCTCCTCTCTTCACTTCCTCAGGATGTACCTGCTCTGTACGATGGCCTGCTCCACACGTGTGGTCTTCTCTGATGGAGGGGTCCCGGCTGATTTCTGGCTCATCACAGACAAAAACTGCAGCAACAGTTTAGTGCTCTCCGTCTTCCCTGCACCTGATTCACCACTGGACCACACACACACACACACAACCCAATTTAATTAAATACACTGTGACCTTTAATGACATTCCCATATCTCAAACTGGTCTGGTTGGCTAATTGATATTGAGCTCTGATACCTTCAGTGATATTACATTAGTTTCCAGTCTCTCTCAATCACAACACCAAGAGATTCAAAGCCTGAGTGTAATTGAAAGCACGATGAGATGTCTGACCCTCCAAACCAGATCAAGCCAGTTAACAGAGCAGATCAGGAGACGTTCTACAACTTCATCTAATGGGCTTTTTTTTTTTTTACTAGTGGCAGAGTGTTCATTAATATTCTCCACTAACAGAGACACAGCCTTGATTTCATCCAGATGGTAACAAATACCTGCACCAATGAAGATGAACAAATGAACACATTATGTATTTGTTTCTACACAGGAGTAAAAAAACTGAAGTCACTCCTTCTAGCCAAGTAACACCTTGTTACCTTCAAAAAAAAAGACATGCTAACTGTCTCTCCTATTTCCAGTCTTTATGCTAAGACGAGTTAACAGTCTCCTGGTTGTAGCTTCACACTGAATACACAGAGTTACATTCATCTGAGCAAGAAAGTGTTCAGCATACAGTATGTCCCATAATGTTGAACCACTCTTTTAAATATACATTCAGACTGCGTTGTGTGCAAAGACATGAAAAATGCATGTGTAACTCGGGGTAAGTAGTATAAGAATAGCTGGAATTTCCAAAAATGGAACCACCCTCTGGCCCAGTGCATGCTGGGATAGGCTGCAATCACCCAAGAGTCTGAAAAGTATAACCAACTACTGCACAGGAAATGTATTGAAGGACTTTTCAGGCATGAGGACGTGTGTGACCTCACCTGATCAGAACACACTGGCTGTCGTGGCGTTTCCAGATGCAGCGGTAGCATTCATTGGCCACAGCGAAGATGTGTGGCGGCAGCTCCCCTAGATGGTGCTTGGAGTAAAGGTCCACCCTCTCTGGGTCGTACATACCTGAGATCTGCTTGTAGGGGTTGACAGCTGCCAGGATGCTGCCAATATTAGTCTGAAAAGAAACAATACATAACATTCCAGATTTTATCGTATTATTTTCAAACCTTTAGTATCTTTTCCTTTTCCTTACTTACGGCTTTCCGTTTCTTTTAATTGCCTTTTTTTTAATTGCTTTCATTACTCTTTGTCTCAAATACACATAGTGGATGTATGCACTAAGTTACAAACTGTCACAGATCAGTGACACACATGTGCACACAACCACTCGGGGACACATACAGTGCATACACGGCAAATATTAAAGAAGTCTTGTGTATTTTGACATTAATCTGGAGTGGAGGATGAGGGGAAACAGCAGGGTGGAGATCGAGATTTTTTATTAGAAAGCTGAGGTCAGATGGGTAAGATGGTGTAGGAGGGAGGACAGATTTACATTTCGAACAATTTGTAACAGTCGCCCTGTTTTCTATCCTCCTGCTCTAGAAACAAAAGAAAAAGACCAGAGGTCAGCATGCATCCTCTCCATTGTGTCATATTACACTGTCTATGCATTTTCTGTACTACACACATATAAATCTGTGCTAAAGGACGCACACACACATGAATACATGAATACATAGCAGCACAGAAAGATGACCCACACTGGGTAAATGCTTATGATCAGCTTAAGGAAAATCCGTGTATGGACAATATTTCATCATCTAGATTAGGTCACACCCAGGGCGGCTGTTATTGGTCTGTTGTCTGGTAATCCTCAGGTTTCCAGACTTCCCAAATGTCTGATTTTCAACATACCATAACTGTGATCACACTGTACCAGGTTTCTAGATTTGTTCTTATCATAACTATTCATCTCAGTATGAATTTTTCACCTTTAAAGATAGATTATTCTGGATGAGGAGTCACTTGCCCGAGGATCGACTCTCTCTCTAGACCCAGGGCCAACTCAACAGCCTCTGTGTCGTAGATGGACCTCTCTCCCAATTGTCACCTATGATGTGGAGTGCAGTGTAAGCCCTTTGGAGGGACTGGACTGCAACTACTGTGGCAGTTGCTGACAGGGCCCTCACATTTCTCCAATCGTCAACAATCAACAATTCCAGTTTGTAATATCCTTATACATAAATTAATCTACAGGGCTGATTGTCATTGTCTGTATAGATCTCATCTTTTAAGGGAGGACCGTCATTTAAATACACCATCATTTAAATGAAACCCCTATTAATTCTGTGTAAAGATTCATTATTTGTTTTAAGGAAATGAAGACTGTAGGGATGACAAATATGGAGATTTGCCATGAGGGTAGTGGAAGGTAGTATTATCACCACACATTATGGTACGCATTTAATGCATTTGATGCATTTATTCATATCCACTGTCTGAAAATTAACCTCAAATCAGGTCTAACAATTGGTTGGGTGCTTAAAAAGCATGACGGCTCTGTCAGCTCAACTGTAACAGACAGTCTGCATAAGCCTTTGTCCTTTCTCTTTCTTCCTCTCTCTTTCTCTCCACCTGCAACACTGAGTCGTAGATGGGTTTGATTAGATGATTTGTGCTCCTCACTAAAAGCTCCACTCATGTAAAGATTACAGGAAAAGGAAAGGGTGGGGGGCATAATAAAATATGCACACACACACATACAGACACCATGTGTCTTGACATCAGTTCACTTACATAGATGCTATCCTTCTGATAGCGCTGGTACAGGTTGTGCATGATAGCAGCCTCATGTAGCTCAGCCAGTGCTGACATGTCCTCCACCCCATCGATGCTGGACTGGTGCATAGCATACACCCGCTCCCTGGTAACCTCAGCCTGCTGTAAGTACAACACCTGGGACACAACAGGACACATATTTAGTCACTGATCATTACTTTGTGATGTTTGCTTAATCCCCTGAGTTACTGTAATTACACATAATACGGTAGTTAGTTTTTCCCACAATGGATTTCACTTTTTACAGCTGTGCTGAACAAAGGTAAGTGATGTTATGTAAGTATTATGTTGGTGTCACTTGGTATTGTTTGCGCAAGTGCAAATGGAAAAAAAGAAAATCTGTCACAACACTTTCTCTTACTACTTCATTCTGAGGTAAATATAATATAATACTTTGATTTCCAGTTAGGCTGGTCATGTGACCTACTAGATGATTAAACTCTGCCAACATAGCCAGTGCGTTGCAACACCATGAAAATTCAAATGATGACAATACAGAGCTTTGTAGCTCTTCTTGTTCTCCCCAGACCCCCATTTCATCTATGTCATCCATCGCCATGGCAACTGGAGAGTCAGGGACAAGACAGGGTGGAGAGCCTGGCTGTGTGTGGGGAAGGATATGAAGAAGAAGAAGAAGAAGTAGAAGAAGAAGAAGAAGAAGAAGAAGAAGAGGAAGAAGAGGAGGAAATGGGGGAGGAGACAACAAGAATGTGAGGACGGAAGCAGTAAAGAAGAGACAGTGTAAGAGATCTGATGTGGCAGGACCTGACAGGTGAAAGCAGCTCAGTGTGTATTCAGGTCAGGCACACACATGATGTTACAATGATCCCTGTCTTTTTTTTTTCCCCATGTATACAGTCCAAACACGCACTGGTGCAGGAGATAATTGTGATTGTATTTCAGCATAAAGGTCATTCATTCACCCCAGCTATATCTACTTGTCTAAGTATAGAAACCATGGCCTTTACAATGCAGGGTAGATTATGTCCCCTCAGCCTCAGCGCCAGCCTCCACCCTGTGTCTGTCTGTAAGTGTGCATATTTGTGTGTGTGTCAGTGTAACAGATGTGCTGGAAGTCTGTTGAGAGTGGCAGAGGGGGCAAGCTGTAGGCGCTCCGCCATCCTGTTCTTAAACAAATCAATTTCACTCCAGTAACACCGTTTTTACTGCACGGAGCTGCTGCGTGCAGACAGATTTCTCAGGGCAAAAAAAAAAAAACTTACAATGGTACCATCATTTCTGTCATCGCCAACTGTCTGCAAATAAAATATGTGTGGACTACAAATGGAAACCTGTGAGCCATATGCTACTATAATACCACTCAAGAACATAACAGTTTCATCCCAGCTTGAACTGCTATATGCTGCAGCTTGTTGTTCACTTCTCTTCTCTGTTATATTCTGTATAAGTACAGATGTTCTGTGGAGACTTTGTTGGTAGCTGCTCATCAGGGCTTTAACCTTTCCCACTCGCTCAGCCGTGATGTAATGGCCCAGTCATCCCTTGTCCTCCATTAAAGAGAACATAACGTATAAGTGGCTCACAGACTTAAACAGCTCATCACCTTCACTACGACCCCATCCACCTCATTATCCTCACCTTTTACAACCACGGCACCAAGTCAAGGCTCTAACATGTTATCCAGGCCCCATCACATATTTACATGAGTGTTGGAGCCAGTACTAGTCACATATATAGAGAAATGAAACTGTGATTAAGTAAACTGCAACACTATGACACTTTCTGTTCCCTTTTTTAACTACATATTTCTTACATTCACTGCAATAAACTTTCTAACTGAAAGTATTGTGTTTTTCTTTACATCTGCATATTGACAAATGACTGCTTGTGACTTGAATGGTGATGCTTGGAATGACAAACCTGCTATTAAGCCTACCATCCCTCTGATGTTCCTCTCAGCCTGACTGTGTTTTGGATACCACCAAATACCAACTTTGACTATAAATAAGCCCCAAAAAACTCAGTACACACTACCTGTGCACCACCAAACAGCAGAGAGACAAATAACTAGGTGCTGAACACAGTGGAGCCTAACTAAAAATGGCTGACAAGAGGCAACACTTAATGAAAACAGTGATCTGCAGTTCACAATATCAGCATTATCACATTAACAGTCAATGTTGTGTTTGCAGCTTGTTTCAACAGCCCTCCAGTGACCAAAAACAATTACTGCAGGTTTAATTAAATCATCAGAACCTCTGTTGCACTCACTCATGGCTCTCACATGTTTGTGCGTGTGTTTACATGTGTGTCTCGTTACGCACTTTTCCGTGTCTGATGTGCATGGGAGACATGCTTGTCTGAGTGATGATGAGATGCATTAACATGCTTGTTAGTCATGGTTTGGACAGCTGTACACATGCACAGGCACTTTCATATTGACTGTAAAACTAGAGCTGGGTGTGTTCCTCCTATCTCTGAGAAGGAAACACAGAAAGTCTCTGAAGTTTATATCAAAGTCCGTTTGCTTCTCTCCCCCATCTCTTTATACTCTCACCCAATTAAATCCCTCTCTCCCACTCTCACTCACTTTGAATTTTTCTTTTTGTAGTGTGTGTGTCTTCATGTCGCAAACGTCATTCCTACATTTCACTCATCTCTTTTTCCCTTTGTATAACACTCCTCTTTTATCCCTTCTCCCTCTGTCATCTGCTGCTCCTTTCTCTCCATTCTCTCACTGTCTTCCATCCCTAATTTATCCCTCCATCCTTACACTGTATTCCCCACATTTCAACCTCCTACCATATTCTTTATCTCTCTCTACTGTTCCCTCTTTTATTCTTTATTGCTGTTTCCTGTAAACTCCATACTGTACATCTGATACATCACCTCTGCCTGTTTTTCTTCCCAGGTCTATCTCTCTGTCTGTCTATCTAATGTTCATGGATCCCTGTGTGCTCACTCTCACAGACTCACTTAATGCCTAAATGGCTCAATCTGACACCCCTGCCTGTAATTGAAGGCTTACAAAGAGCAATTTCAGTCACAGAGTCAAGCGTGCCTTTGAAATCCAGAGAAAATTATAGTGGAACCGAAGATAAGACACACACACACACACACACACACACACACACACACTTCTTCACATGTGATAAGTAGAAGGACATTAGGGTGACTAAAATGGAGGCCTGGATCTCAACTGTCAAAGTAAATTCCCTTTGTTTAAAGTAAAACATGTTTAATGTAAGGCCTGGTGCCGGGAGGAAACCTGTGTGTTTTAATGTAGCCAGCAGCAGGCTGGAGCTACATCTGTGATGTATAAATGAACACCTTTGGGTGCTTCTTTGACTTAAATCTTAATGCAAAAACCTGGTTTTAATGCCGATCTGAATTTGGGTTTGCAGCAGGTACCATGACTTGGAGCATTGTTCCTACACATGTTATCTGACTTAAGTAAAAAGCCAGTGTGTAACTACTAAATGATACACTCAAAATCACAGTAATACGTTTGAGCTTCTTTTGGATTAAAAGGATTTCACTGTCATTGATTGTTTATTGTTACTGACTGACTCTTATGGATTAATACATTTTTCTGTTTAAACTGATTCAAAAATTTGATATTGGCTCTGGAAAAAAATACAAATTAAGCAATAAGATGAAGTCAGCTAAACTAGAGAAAATGCTCCCCTAATCATTTATGAATATTAACATTCACATATAGATGTAACACAGTATAAACACACTATCATGGTAGTACTGATAGTACTCTTGATGACATAAGTAACTGGGTAAAATCTGTGGAGTGCCCCTTAAAATAATGATCTATCTCTAGTGATGATCTCTCTGAAAAAGGCTTGAACATTTTCACTGTAAGATTAAAGCAAATAAACATCTGAGCTACTGTTCTCAGCTTCATAACTATTTCTAATGCAAAAGCTGCTTTCACATGTAAAGCCCATAAACAGCAGATAAAGCACAGAAGAGAAAACCATGTGGGAAAACCCATTCGCAAATGATTCAGAGTGAGAAGATGCTATGAGGAGAAAGTATGTCAGTGACTGAAATAAAAAGCAGCGGAAGTGGAAGAATTTTTTTTTTTAACTCTGTCTTTTCCTTCCTTTGCCCCCCTGGTGGGTTTTAACTCACATTTTTGCATAGCTTCTTAGTGCAGACAAAAGAATGACACATGCATTGCACAAAGTGTACTGTATGCGAAGCCAGTGCGCGCACAATAAGTTTTCTGTGAAGACTGTCTAAAACGGGATACTTCATGTTTAATAATTCATCATTGGAGAGCAAAACAGAGCACAGACATGGAACTAGTTGGAGAAAATAGAGAAAGAGAGCGAGGGAAACTGGCATACAGACAGAGAGAGAGACAGAATCAGAGTAATGTTCATAGAAGTAGAGCATGGTTAACCAACTCTGATTCGTCGTCAGTAGTATAATCTCTCAAGGACTTGATGCAGGGGAGAGGAAGTTTCTTTAAGGATGAGGCTGGTGGCGCTTGCTCACTCACACGCTCACACACACACTCCACCTCTTCTGTTTCATGATTTTCAATGCTTCTCTCTCTCCTCCAGCAAAACTCTTAACCTGCTTTGCTCATAACAACTTACACACACTTTTCAAACGGGCACACACACTTGCACATTTGCACACTCATGCACGCATATACAGTGTGAAGTCCCCTTCATCTGACTTCACATATTAGCTGCAGTCAAAGTGAGGAGAGGGGGCGAGAGAGATAAAGAGAGGGAGAGAAACAGAGAGAGCTGTGGGCACAGTGACCTATATATTCTGCAGACCTTTATTCACTAGTGTTAGATACAGTATCACGACACTCCTGTATGCACCCGCAGCACCCCTCACTGACCTTGGATCAGATCTGACAGAACTGCTTGGGTCAGATTAGGATTGGGGAACACTGAGGAGGTATTTCTGTCAGATCAGAGTACATTGGAGGAAACGGAGCAGCTGCTGCAGCAGTGGGATAAAAACCACAGTGTTCCCATGCATGTAGGGAAAATGAGCTCTTTTGAACTGGTTACCAGAGTCACGTTATTGATTTACCTGGCTGTAAGTATCCACAGGGAGCTGAGTTGATGTGAAAATCCAAAACAAAGATTGCAATTTAAAATCTATACATTTACTCTAAGTATTCATGAAGCGATATGCAATAATACTCAATGCACTGGTCAAAAACCAGTATTATTACCAGTATTATCCTAGATTAAGTATCAGCGATGTAAAATAACCCAAACAATCTGAATTACCCTGCTGTAATATTAAGTTATGACCTTGTAAAATCAACCCTGTTGACACTGGGGAGCTTTGAATTGCTTGCAGCTCACAGAGTCTCTCAGAGTACAATCTAAGGATACACATTACAGCACAAGGACACATATTGTGATGTGTTTTGTAGGTATTTGGGCACAAATGACTAATCAAATTTACATGAAAAGTCAGCAGAGCACCACAGTCAGGGGGATCCATCCTCTGGGGAACATGATAACAATGTATCTGATGTTTCACCCTGAAAACATAGTGTGTGTGATTCATACTCTTGCTCCTCTGTTGCTGTTTCTTTTCCAGCTGAGTTTACTGAGCTGGATTAAGAAAAACAGGTGAGCAACAAGCTCTAACTCTGTTTGGACCTTCACTGCCTCACAGCAGCAACTAAGCACTGGAGTGACTAACATGTTTTATATGCCATCAACCTCTGAGATTTGGCAAATCCATACTCATCCCACAACCCAAGGGGAATCACTGCCTTGCTTCTTCACAGATAAAAGACACAGCAAAGAGACAGATAGTGTGATGTTTGCGTGTGTGTGTGTATGTGTGGTTGCATGTCTCTGTGTTTTCAAATTAAATTAATGAGTTAAATTGATCTCATTAGATGATACTAAGTGAGTGGGTACAGTGTCCTCAGAGGGTTAGAAAGATGAAAATGTGAAGGAGAATGTGGGTCAGGAGATCACACAACAACATCAGCTTGTTTCTGTGCCGAATCAAAACAAGTCATTTCTGCACTTTTCATTAGGCGCATTCGACAGTGTGTGTGTGTCAGTGGTTCTGTGTGTGTGTAGTCATTTTGTGTGCACAGAAGGAGTAAAGGCTTCCCTGCAGCATGTCCTGTTCTCGCGTGAGCTCTCACTGCAGCTTTTACGCTAGCTACTGAAATCCAGGTCACGTAACACACATTGTCCATAACTCATCGCTAACGTAACCCCTGTGTGTCCATATATGCATGTCTGTGTCTGTGTGGGTCTGTGTGTGCACTGTCCAAGAGTAGACCTCAGTCTGAGTCTACATACTGTATTTTCCCCAAGTACAATGCATTGCTGTGGGCAAGTAAATGCAAGTAGCTACACACTGGGACATCACAATCATCTTGTTTAGGTGGGGAGAAATCTGATGGTATCTCTGGGACTGTATCCATGGCAACCCATCTATGAGGATCTCTGTGATGTACAGAATTGCCTGACGTCTGTCTGGTTATAATACAAAGCGTAAAACTTTCATGTAGGGTGAAATTCAGTTCATATCCAAGCCTGATCAACCAGTTCTAAAATGCACAAAGCACATTCAGTTCACTGTCATACACGACATGACAGGGTTGAACAGCAAATCTTCACAGATTTTGGTATATTATGGGATTTTAAAATGGCTGAAACCATTGATTTTTTTTTTAATCAAAATAGATTATGTCAATAATAATAATAACATGTCAAGACAAACACCTGAACAGATATTTGTACATTATGTATGAAAAATTTAGTGCAGCTAGTTCTCTGCTTAAATCTAACAACACTACACATACAATCTGTATATTATGAATATTGTAAGAACATCTTATAAGCTTATGAGCTTGCAGCTCCTGTGTTTTATCATGATTATGTCCGTTTTTTTCTATTATTATCATCAGTATGTTCATTCACTGTATTATCTTCAGTACTATCTATTTGTTCTACCTTTATCTGTGGCCAGTTCTTTTTGACCCAGTTTTGCTACAGGATCATTAAAGTTACATGTCATCTGATCTGATTTAATCATTTTTTCTATACAGTAAGTTGTACAGACTTAAGGAGAAAGATAAAGCCTTAGATCCTGGATGAGATCTTTGTGCATGATCAGGGGTTTTTAACCAAACCCCTGTGATTGGTTTAGCTCTTGATTTACCTTCTGACCCCCAGTCATGCTCATGAGCTTTCAGAAAATGACTGAAAAAAATACCGCTATCTTCCTGGGATCCTGGCTCACAGACAGTGAGCTCTGGCCTGTTGTTATGGATGAAACAGATGAATTGAAACCAGAGGGATCCTAAAAGTTTGCAGAGACCTGTATTCCCATCCCTCTGAATAAGCAACACACGTGACTTTTCTGAGATGACAGCAGCAGATGCAGTTTGAGGATTTGTTGGCTTTATGCTTTGCATTGTGCAGATGTCATACTATGCAAAAACTAAAACTGCTGCAGTTGGCAAAAGCCCTCCATGACATGATGAAGTCAGCTCAAACTCAGAAATGACTTCTATGAGAGAACAGTACAGCAGGAACAAACCACAAACCATCAGCCCTGCACCACTGCCTACCTTTAAACCTACACGAATAGTTGTGTATCAGCATGCTTGAATTCTGCTTGTTTCTTAACTCAGCTGTGAAAAGCAGGTGAAAATGGAGTATGAATGATGTAAAGGTATATGCACCCCTGGTAGTTATGAGTTGTGCTAATTTAACATGAAGGGTAGTAGTTCTGCAGCCCCAGCATTTATAACCCAGAACTGGTGAATGTGTTGAACTGGGTCAGGGACTGTAGATTAAAGAACCAGTCTGACAGAGGAGCTGGGAAGATGGTATGAGAGAGAACGGGGCAGAGGAAAAATAAAACTAGTGCCAAAATAGTTAAAAAAAGGAAACAGCAAAATGCTTTTAAAATTTGGATGTTTTCTGTTCATCTCACTGGCAATGCATCTGGGATTTACTCTGCTCTGTGGTCACTGAAATAAAATATTATTCATAACTAAGATCACGGGGAAGCAGGGCAGAGCAACAGGGTTGGATGGGGTTCCCAGGACTGTTGCATGGGTCAGATCGTGTTGTAACCCCACTTCCAACAGTTTCTCTATCAAATATTCACCACCTCCTGCAGAGCTAACATTTAAACACCAACAGCTGCCAGAGACGGGAGGGTGGAGGGAGGTGGGAAGAGCTGGATGGGGGCTGGGGAGGTTGGGGACATTCATAATCCAGCGCGAAGAGAATGCCTGCTCCTATAACCAGTCCTCTATTTTGGGAAATGTCTGTTAGTCCCTGATCTGTCCCTGCACAGGAACTCCAGGGTTACAGCTACATCAAAAGACGATGCTTTTAGAGCAGCATTTGGCCATTTTATGTCTTAAAGGCCACAAAGCACGACTTCATATAAATGGAGTACTGAGATGCTTGAATTGGGGCCAAAGAGCCAAGTCTATTATTAGCTCCATCTAAATGCTGCCAACTGGAGCGCATGCATGTGTGTGTGTGAAACACATCAGCCATCAAAAAAAACACTAAATCCACAGAGCACTGTGTGCATGTCCTTGCTGATACAGATTAGATGAGCGCACACATGTGCACACACACACACACACCCCTAACCCCCTAACCCTTAATGAGATTTAAACATTCAATTCCATTATTTTGGCAGGGGGTGTGGTTGGGGTTGGGGTTGGGGTAGGCGATGCTGCTCTGACATCTGACATCCTGAAACAAGCATGTGCGTTTGTGTTCCCATAACACTCTCCATCCATTCTGGCTCTTCTCCGGAGGCTGAATGTGTGTCAGAGATTAATTTTGCATATGCATGAGGAAGAGGAGGAGGAGGACCGAAGAGGTGGAGGAAGAAACTTGGGGGAGGGCAGGGAAGTGGAGCATCATGACCAGGAGTTTCTATTGATCCACACAGGAAAAGATGAACCTGCACAGCTGCTTCACCTTTACTCTAACCTTTAAATGTATACAAATGCACAGTCTACACAACCTGCAGCTTTGGCTCATTAGTCATCTGACGCTGACACAGTTTACTTGTCCCATCGCCATCAGGTTTGAAATAATTACTGTTAATTTGCTAAATAAACATCACATAAACAAGTAATGTTTGGCCCCCCACAGATCATCATCAATTCAAGAGAAAATGTGTGTAGTCTGAGCACTCTGATGGCCTTAGGGTTTAAGACGCCAACCGTAAACAACAACACTCTCAGTTGAAATCCAGCTGGAGGTCCTCCAACTCTCTCTCTCTCTCTCTCTTTCCTCATCCTGTCGTCTCTCTGCAATCAACTTTATAATAAAAAGGTATAAAATACAACCCAAATATTTTCAAAAACTCTTTCATTGAAACAAACTGTAAATAAGCCTGGTTTGGTCTGAGCCACATATGCCATTCATATGTGGCTGAATAGAATAATGCATTCAACTGTATGTATATCAGTACAAATACCAGAATACTAAGAGGGTGTTGTTCAATAAACATGACTTGAAGATGCAACATCAACTTTTGTGTTCTTTAAACTAATAACTGAAACTGATCTATTATACTGACAAATATCATCCATTTTTAACTGTGCAGTTCACAAAACTTGTAAAAACTGCAATACTTTGCCTTTGCTGCATCCTGATGCTATATGAACACATGATCAGAGAAGACAGGTGTTGCAGTGTGAGCGTGTATGTGCACATTTCTTACCTCTCCATAGTCGGTTGTGACCACAAGGGTTCCATCTCCACAGGAGTTTACAGTGGCGGGAAGGAACTGCTCCTTCTCTTTGACCCAGACTCGGGCCCCCTGGATTACACAAACACACACACACACAGACTGGAGTTAGGCAGTGCACAAAAAAAGGAGCATTCGATTACGTAAAGTCATGATGAACCCCCCTGGTGACCAGAGCACAGGTTGTCAGTGCTGAACCAACAACATCTCTGAGCAGCAACAACCTGAGGGTCTCAGCAGAGTTAAGTTACAAGTTTATCACCTCGTGCTTCTATGATCACCGCCATCATTACATTTCATAAAAACCTCATAGATGTGGCAGGTTAAACACAACTGACAGTGTAATGTGTCCACCTCCTGTAGAGAAGAGACATGCAACTATTACAGTAATTAATTTGTGGATTGTGGATTATTTTGACAGTGAGATCAACACTGTACTAATTTTTCAAGCAAAAATGCCCAATATTTTCATCTCCTTAAATTCTGCATTAATTGATTAAATGACAGACTAATCAGCAGATTGATCAGTGATAAAAATAATCATTGGTTTGTTTAAACCTGATAAATCATTCTATTTTAAGGCTAATACATATCAGACTACAAACCAGTTTGTATTAATTCTGACAAGTTACAGTAGCTCAGTACTTTCATCTGTAACATGGTTAATTCATCATACACTTCTACCAGAGCTGGTCAGTGCGATCTGTGTGCATGGTTGCACAGACAGATGTGTTTAATGGGAGACAAAGCCTGTAACATCTGGATTTTCTATCGAGGTGAAGCAACAGTGCTCGAAATTTCTGTGTCTGTGTGTGTGTGTGTATGGTCATAGGTCAGAGGAAGTGTGCTCTTCCTGGCCCTTTACACACAGACAAAACGATCTTTCACGCAGTCACTGACCTCTGACCTCCAACCCCTTAAAAGGGGCAAAGCATAGCAGTGGAAAGAGAAAGAGTGGAAGTGACAGAGAAACAAACACGACCAGAGGAAGAGTGACAAGTACCGTAAAGATAATTTAATGGACTGCAACCACTAGATCGTTTCCCTTTCATAAATACATTTTTCACAAATGAAATACACAGTGTATTACAGATACTCTATGACTGACATTTCAGGCTTTAAACAAAGTAGGTCTTTATTAGTCAAGTACTGAGGAATTATTGATAAAATACTCAGGTGTGAAGACTGAGAGGAGGTTTGAGCCATGAAAAGACACCAGACATGTGTCTGAGGGAAGTGAGCTGCATTCGTTTTCTCTCTTTCTCTTTATTTCTAGTCTTTTTCTTGCACTCGGTCTGACACATACACTCTGATATGATAATACAAAGCCAGTCAGGCCCCGGGCTATGGAGCTAACCAGGCAGAAATCATTCACACACATACAGTATCTATATATACACACCGTTGGGTAGCTCAAGGTAAGGCTTAGGGGAGAGACTGTCTGAAAGCTCTTGGCTTTGGTTTTCACACTGTTGCCTTTCTCCAAACATTAACTCTTTTAATCATGAGAGGTACAGATCTTTCACTTACTACAAACAGAACATTTAATGTGAAGTCCAACATGCCTCAACATGCCCTAATCTTAGCACTTAACCTCAATTACATACATATATACAGTATATATTATGGCTGCATGGTGGTATTTACAGGATAATAGTAATTTAATGTTAATTTAACATCATTATGTGATTTGACTTGAGTGAACTGGGGCAACAGCTCTAAATGAGGTTGCTTTTTCTTCCTGTGATTTGTATTCTGCACTTGGCCATTTTGCAATTCCCATTACATTGCAATTAATTGTACAACTCTAATATAGGTGTTGTTGTTTTTTTAATCTTTTACATTTAACACATTACTATTTTGATTGTTACAAAAAACCTGCACAAATGAGACTGTTCTTAGTCTTTAAGGATTCAGAAAATGCCATCAGAGGAGCAATAAATGCTGTCATTGCATAAACTGAGGCCAATCTAACACGCACTGTGAAGAAGAGCTATTAAATCAAAGAACTGTCTCAGTAATGTCAGTAACCCAGACACATCTGTTTTACATAAACCCCAGAGTGTACTGATTTGTGCGAGGATCTGTTTTAGCTTTTCATTTGTAAGAGAAATTATATTATTTCTTCACACACACTACTCTGCACTTTGACTACTGAAAAACAGGCATATCTTTAGGACACTCCCACAAATGAAAACAGTCTCATCAAATTAAAGTGTATTACTATGGTGTTGTGTTTTGGTGTTGTTTCATGGAGGACATTACAGTGTTTCTGATTCACTGCAAGCTACTGTTAATGCTAATTCACTCTAATCTTTGCATGAACAAAGCCTCACACATCTAGAATCACTCAGGCAACTGAAAAATTCAAGAGCCTCCTCTGCTCTCTCTCTCTTGTTCTCTCCTCAGCAACTCTCTATATATAGCCCCCTCATCACTCCTCTAGATCTTCTCTCTCTCTCTCTCTCTCTCTCTCTGTCTCTCTCTCTCTCTCTCTCTCTCTCAGCCTGTCTCATCCGTAACTCCAGATTCCAACAGAGAGCACTTATAAAGGTGATGATGCCGTGACTTGACCTAATGACCTCAGCGGCCTGAGACTCTGTGCTCAAAACTCACCAGTACTTCACTACATCCTGTTTTAACTGATAAAAAAGACCCCTGACCCCACTTAAACCTCCAACACTGGTCTTCTATCACCGGCCCTGAAGCACACTCATGGCACATAAATACATAGTATACACTGAGTCTTCTTTCGCTTCCCTGTTTCTTCTCTTTGTCTCCATAAAGCAGAATATAATGCATGTTTTTGGTTTCTGTATCAGTAGTCCCAGATCGATAGTTTGCCTGAGCCATGTGCAATCTCTGGGGCAGATACAGCAAAGATGATTATAAATGACCTGCCAGGATTACAACCTATACCCACCTACGTCCCCCTCCTCTTTGTGTCCTCCTCCCCTCCCCCGTCCATTACTGGCCCAGACAGGCAGGAATGGCCATGCATGACAACAAACTTGGGTTCTTTCTTCATGTAACATGTTTACATCTTTCACACTGAAATTCAAACCGGTGCCTCAGTCAAAACCCCCTCGGCCTCCAGCTCCGTCCATCATCTTTTCGTCAAGCTCCATTAAACCTCAGCTGACCTCAATTGTCACTTCACCCTTAAACATGACCTCTGACCTCACATCTCAGACCATGCACTCTGACCAGCAGGAGTGAAAAAGAAAAACAAAAACATTAAGCTCCATAGAAGGTTTTGGCTGAGCTCTTCTGAGCAACACAGAATAATTAATTACCACATTTGTTCAATTGTTCATAGTCTCATGTAAAAACAGTACAGTACAGGCACTTTCAAGTAAGTTACAGAGTACACTGAATAAATGAAAGCTTTATACCCTCTTTCAGACATTTATCTTTCTTCCATCTGACTGGATGAATGCACCACTTGTTCAAACCGGGAAAACCCAGCTGTTCTGGAAACATCAGATTTGTCTGTTTTGGGACAAATTTGAGGCACAACAATTAAATTGCCTCTGGGTTGTAAAATTCTTGTAATCAAAAACCCTTTAAAAGCACAGGAACCTTTTATGAACGTGATTAATTGGCAACTGCATCACCAATTCATATCATCAGCACAAACAGCAGTTTTATTACCAGTCTAGAAGGAGCAATGCAAGTTCAGCATCAACTTCATTCTTTTATTTGCTGTGAGTGTTGAGTTGAGTGTTGTCTCACCTCTCAGACCAACACCCATCCCTGAAACGCATCTCCAGTTTAGTATCTGTTGAGTGTTTGAAGTTTGCAATGTGTGTGTATGCCCATACACAGTGACTTTAAGGATGTGGAGGTGTTCGTTGGACCATGAGTGTCTCTCAGAGACAGGGGTCCTTCATCAGAGACTGTCTCTGCGGCAATGCCTCAATCAAATGGCACGGGCGTCCACATAATCACTTGAGCAGAAACAAGGCCTTTATCAGACACACACACACACATGCAGCTGTTCAGGCGTCTGGGCCAAATGCTCTGGGGACGATCTCTTTTGTGTGCTCACTAATGAAAGATTATTAGATGTTTGGGATTTTCTTCATAATTCTTCCATTTTTCTTCTTGGTGTAATCAACCTTGCTGCTTTTCCTTCTGCACACAGGTCTTGATACTATATGATTAAAGATAAATATATATTTGAGGTTTTAAATAAGAGATTACACACATGATTTACTGCTAATTTCATGTGTTCTTATCATTACTTGGCTATGTGTCAATAGGAAATCTTACAAATAGCTCATTTTAGTTAAACACAAAATTAAGAGGACACTTTACAATTTTAAATATTATAAATTTTTTTAAACACATACGCATACACAGCAGAAGATGGATTTTTTCTTGCTTTTTCGTAAGGCCAGTATGAATGACAGAAGCTAATAATGTGCTTCTGCCTTTATATTCTGTATCTATTTAATTTACATCCAGCCACATGCTAACATCATTCAGTCTGATGTTTAACTCATGAAGCATATAATGACATGCAACTAACACCTTGATGCTGAGCCTCATAGTTTAGCATGTTATCATGTTAACACATTGTAGTGTGGACTAAAGCAGTGGACTAGCTCACACATGATTTGCTAGCGAAAAAGAAAAGAAGAATTTAAAAATAAAAGCAAAAAGAAAAGACAGAAGAAAAGCAACTGACATACATGGTCAGATCTGACAACAGGGCTGTCATCTGCATGACAGGAGAACAGAGGAGAGAAGACAGAGAGAAGCGGAAAAGATGGAGACAGGATGTGCAAATGCTCAAAATGTACAAATGGTTGGAGGAAGAGGAGGCTGAAGAAGACACAAAATGACACAAGTGGGAAACAAATGAATAAATGATGATGGAAACAGCTGACCAGTCCCCAGCTAATGGAAGATAACTAATGACCAGCATGGAGGTGGGAGGACACAGTGGGATCTCTAGAGACCAAAGGTCAGGGGTGCACTGAGGGTTGACTTTGAATGTGAGTGCGTGTTTGTCTAGGTCTGGCTGTCAGATTTAGCAAACTCATTAACCATCATTATTCTAACCACAATGATAAAGCAGCAAAAAAATCAACATTTACATGAGAATATCTTCTAAATCGAGTTGCCTCTCTCTCTTTGATGCAATCAATGTTTTGCCACCTAAAGACAGAAGACAGATCACAATGTGCTGCACTACATACCCCAGAACAAATCCAGCCTGGGCTTTCCCTGTGATGAATGTCTGATGGTGGAGTAGATGTGGGTATGGTTGTCAGTGCTTATGTCAATTAATCAGGTGAGAGAGCACAATTAATCAAGTGAGAGGAGGAGAGCAAATATGGTCCTTGTCCATTCTTTGTGTAGACACAGCTGTGCCTTCAGGCTGAGTCATGTTAACAAATATCTCTAATATCTTCAGGTTAATGAGTGAAAGTGCTGAATGGTCCTCAAGTTTCCATGTGAAATAAACAGCTTCTAGACCTGTCTCTAGAAAATGTCACAATCCCATTGGACATACATTATAGAGGCAACTATTCAAAGTGTAGTTAATTGCCACCTCACACATTGGACCCTGTGCACTATTGCATGACAGCCATGATGAGGCAGATGGATTTGTATGTGATTTTTTTCAGATCCATCTACTGCAGCACAGCCCAGCCTGTGTTGGAGAGCTAAATCCTGTCAGTAATATTCCATTAAAGGTGATAATACAATCACCTTTAATGGAACATTAAAAGCTTTCAGCAGATTATGTCTGCTGGAAGGAGAGCAACAATGTGCATGTGTGTGTGTGTGTGTGTGAGTGCGTGCATGTGTGTTTAACCTGTCCTATATGAGTCACATCTGTCAGTGAGAGGGATTACAGTCGAAATTCAACACTGCAAGTGCGAAATAAAACCTGCTAAAAGCCACAAGTAAATATGAATCAGAAGGATTTCTGCCTCAAGCACGCAGTAAAACTAACTTTCTAATCAGAGGTTTTATTTCTAGACTCGCTGATATTTAGAGCAATGTTGCATTTTGAAAATCCACACCCTTCTCTGACCTCAGATAAACCTCTGCTTCATCTACAGTGGACTTCTACCTAACAACATCTTAATGTAAGACTGTAAAACTTCATAGTAGACCCCCCTGAAAACTCAGCACCAAGGCTTGTCGCTAGAAATTATGAGATACTCTGTGATAGAGCTGCAAAAATTTGTTTTTAACTGATTATTCAATCACTAGACACCGAATTAGCAATTATCATAATTAATACAAAAACGCTTTCGTGGATTTGTAAGCAAAAATGCAAAAAGGTTTGGTGGGCCCCACCCTCAGATGTGAATGAGAATTTGATGATTTTCTCAAAATGAAAATCTCTGGGTTTTTAGCTGCTGTTTTATTTCATTTTATGACATTTAATTGGTTAAACAATCAGTAAAATGAGATATCTTTACTTTAAACTTGTCATTTCGTGGCCCAAACTAACATTTAAGACTAAAAATGTTTATTTTTCCAGACCAACAAAATGTTTGTTTTTTTCCCCACAATTTTCTAATGCAGCACATAAACCCCTACACACACACACACACACACACACACACACACACAGGAGCCATCAGATCAAAGCTCACAGTAACTGTACACACATACAGAAGTGCCAAGGGTCTTAGGTGTAAAAGCGCAGCATGTTCCCTGTTTGGCTGCTTTACTGTTATTCTGTAAAATCTGAATATCTGGGGCTTTGGACAGATAACCTTTTAACCTGTCCTGAATTCCAAAACAAACACATGAATGATTTATCCAAAGTAAACCCGATCAGAGTCTACAGCTAAATTACAAGCAGGGATAAAGGCGGGAGATAGAAGCAGCTGTTAATGTTGTTTGTGTGTGTCTGTGTGAGCGTGCGCATGTGCAAGTGTGTGTTTGTACAGTGCAAATCCTCTTGGAGAGACCAGTTTTGAACAGTCTGCTAATTATCACATTCTCTCTCATCTTGGATTAAGACTACAGTCATACACCCCCACCCCCACCCCTGGCACCCTGGCAACAAGATTCCACAGCAACAGTGTGGAAGCAGGGAGCCATGGAAACAGCCTCTCTCTTCTAAGCACTGGTGGATGCTGGGAAATGGTGTTTTGGTGTAGATGTTTGTAGGAAATGATGCCATGTATTCTTATGTATTTATTTATCTATTTCTTTTGTATGACATTATGTGTTTATGTTTATATTCTGTGTTGTATTTTTGGAGGTATTGGATACTGTACACATAAAAAAAAAAAAATCATAGTCATGAAAACATACTTGAAACGATGCTTCATTCAAAGTCAGTAAAATACAGCTTCACTGTAATTTGAGCTGTTGTCTCACACCTACTTGCAGGAACAAGCAACACAAGAGAGACTGGAAGAATGGGAGGTGATGTGGAGGAGTGGAGAAACAGTGCTGGAAAAATGCCAGAAGGAGGAGAGGGACTGGCAGAGCAGTGCTGAAAGCAGTCGGTTGAGCGAGATGGAGAAAAACCAAGAGAGTGGCCGCGGGGAGAGAGAGCATCAGAGGGAAGGGAAGGGAGTGAGAGAGAGAGAGAGAAGCGAAGCTGATGCAGCTCCTGAGCAGAACAAATGTGTTTGGAGCTGCTGAATATAGGTCACACATCTCCAGTGACTGTTACCTTCCCTCCACTGAACCAGTTTCCTTCAGTATGCACCTTATATCCAATCCTGCATAATATGGACCACAACTGATGGACACGGTCTCTGCTACTTTAACCCCAAACTTTGTGTGTCAAAATGCATTGCACAAAAGAGATGGGTGAGCATTGCTGAAAAAAGTCACAAACATGGAAGCTGCTGCTTACATCGCAGCGTTTGCATGAATGTTTCACGTCTTACATGCGAGCAGCCGTACAGAATGCATGCAGATGATTAATATTTCAATGCACAGCAAGATTTTTGCATGAAAAACCAACTTCAGTGTGAGAAAGGTTTCATCGCTCCATCTCAGTATGGCCACTCAGCAAATTGCAGATGTAAATAATAATTTACAGCCTGAGGGAGAGCACCAGAGGGACCAAGAGAAGCAGAAGAGTGTTGACCAGGGAAGGGGACAGGACATAAAGTGAGGCTATAAACAGGCAGATATGATTAAGCAGCAGTGACAGCAGGTTTGAGATAATGTGTCACTGCATCGCCAAAGCTGCTCTCTCCACATTCACACTTGTCTGTCTCCTGGTTATCAGTTCATGGTGGCTGTGCACCTGCAATCCAGTCCAAACCTATTACACACACTAACACAAACACAAAATGCCACCCCTGAGACCAAATGCCATCTACCAGCCTGTCATGCACACAAACGCAGAGATTCAGGTTCAGAGCACGGAGCACTTCAATGCACAGCTTCCTGGTAAATGGGACAGTCATTACAACACAGTGCTGTCACCTCAACACAGGGTTGAGAAGGTCCAGGTTGCCAGTATATGTGCAGTTTCTCTTCTCTCTCGCACCAGATTTAAAAGAAGACATCCTCATGAAGAAAGTAGAAATAAAAAGACATCTCTGCATTGTTGTAATTCTTTGCCCTGTTCTGCTATACAGGATGTACCCTATTGCCAATCATATATCTCAGTGAAAATAATTTTCTGCCTCGTCAAGCAATTAAGCTCTGTACTATTCAGTACTGAATATAGAAAACACTGTCGACTTAACTTCAATGTCTATTGTGAGGTGCAATAAGTGGTTGTTGTGGTTTCAGTCTTTAAGTCATATCACAATCCACAGCAGCACAGCACAGCAAGAATGAGTCCTAGTTAGCAGTCTAGCACCCCACGCCAGCATTAGCTTTTCACTCCTGGCTACTGTATTTGGGTTTCAAAGAGTGATGCTAACCTCTGGGTTGGCCTACAAAAATACATCATCCCTGCGGCACTTAATTTACTCCCGGCGGCCAAATGAACCAACTGACTGTGATGACATCAGCTTGCTAATATGTCAATTGTTTAGACTGATGAATGAAATCAATGTCATGCAATCAAGTCAACCCATCTGACTTGACGCTGGAAATTTTGAATGACATTTCAAATTGTCATATTAAATGTGGGATGGGACTTCTACATAGCTAACTGAACCATATGACAAGCTAACATTAGCTTGCAAATACATGAACTGTTTAGAGTGCGGTTTAGGAGATTTTGCTATATCTGACCTGACACTTGATCAAAAATATTATGAAATAATGTCGTAAACAAGGGAGATTTTGAATTACATGTCACAAAAGTAATATAGCGTACGTCAAATTAGATTCTGAGAACAACATAACTGCCCTAACATCAGCCAAGTTACCATGTTTCACACTCACACTAAACAAACTGCCCTACTAAATGTAAACCCATTTTATAAAGGACTTGTAGTAACAGGTTCACTCAGTAGATTTGTACATTACTACAATATTTACTGAGTAATTCCTAAAATTAATAGTGCAATCTGATTCAGAGTAGGCCTAGTTCGAAAAGCCAGCATTTCCTTAAGGCATCTACAATGGTAATGCTCGTACTTATGAAAAAGCTTCGCCAAATTTAGTACTGCAGTTTGCTTCTTCTCCATGTTTGAAGTAAAACAGCCTGAGAAAAGGTGAGACCTTCACAGGAGAATCATCCTGGGATCACATTCTTCTCTGCATTTTATGTTAATGTCTCTCCAGGTTTCTCAGTATATCTCCAGTAGCATCTTCTAATGTTTGACCTGAATGTATTTCTTTTTTAGTTATTGTAACCAAAATGGAATTTATTATGGTTTTTGTTTGAGCATTTCCACTTCGGACCGACATGTTTTGGAAATGAGGGGATTATACAATATTCTAATGCCACCTGACATTTCATGCTTGGCTGGTTGGCCAGCTAGCATGTTTTCTGCCTGGGCTGAGAGACAGACAGAGAGAGAGAGAAGGCAGGGGGTTGGGGGTCAGCTGTTCACTCTTTATGGTTTCAAGGATAGAGAGCAACAAATAGAGGAATGCAGCTGGGATATGAGATTGAAGGATGGAGTGGCGAGGACAGCAGAGGAATGAAACTAAGTGCATTTTGGACTGACACCTCCCGGGAGGACTGATTACTGAGAGCCCCGCTGCGTGAAGTCATATTTCTGGGTATCAGGCCTGTGAGGCTGGTCATATAACTCAATAAGTAACTCCACTTTCAGGTTTCAGATATGCTTTCAGAGTCTGTGCTGTGTGGGGCTGCAGGGTTATGTGCTGGTCTGTGAATCAATGTTATGATCAATATATTACAGACAGATTGGTGGGAAATGGAGCAAGAGAGATGATTGTACCGTATGCTGTATAATCATCCTGAGGCTCGTCATGGTTGTGTCTGTCATCATTTTACTTTTACTTAATTATTAATGTGACACATTACTAGCAGAACTCAACGCTGCATTCCTCAGCAACAGCTAGAAAAAAAAGAGCCCTGCATGGACACCAGTGCTCACCAAGGCCTTCACATTTACCCACACTACTACTGCTCGCACAGAGAGCAATAAATGGCATGACATCACTGCCAATGTGAGAGGCATTTAAACCCATATCAGATTAACTTAAGAGGGGGGAAGATAAGTAGCTTGGAGAGGACGGATATTGGAATCAAAGGCAGTGGACAAGAAGGTGTTTCATCAGATTGTATGGATGCATGTACATGTGTGTTTGTGTGTGTGTGCATGTACAACTCAATAATGTGTGTGGACCAACACACAAATTACATAGAAGAGGAGGGGGAGAGGTGGGAGTGGGCTTGTATCTCCTGAAGAAGTAAAATGAATATGAAAGATAAACTAAAGGTGAAAACTTGGACACTCAGGATCTCAATGATCAATCTCACTTTTACAACAACAACAAGAAAGGCTGGTCAAATAAATCCCAGGATGCTGTAGGTGACAGCTTACAATGGAGCCCCTCAGCAGAGGAGGCAGTGGAAGAATGTGCAGTGAATGTGCAGAGTGAATTAATAACCACTGATTTACCTAATATTCAATTATGATGCCAGTTACTAACCATCCACCTCGCTCCTGTCTTCACCTATTCCACTCACACACGTCCAAATATTCCTCATCCTGCTCCTCCTTCTCCTTCTTCGACTTTCCCGATACCCACCCTCCCCCTCCTCCTCTTCCTCCTCCACCCCCTCCTCCAATTCCCGCAGCCCAGCCGTGTAACCGGGCCATACCCACCCATGTATCCATCCCATCCCCAGCGCACTAAAAAGAAAAAAGAAAAGTAGCAGAAATCGTGGCTTCACATCAGCAGTCTGTGTGTGTGTGAGAGAGAGTGGGGCTGTTGCTGGAGGCCGACACCGGTCTACCCCTCTGTTAACAGATTGGCTTTAATCCGAGAGCCAGCTTTATGGATGCAAAAGCCCGTGTCAGCCCTCGTTTGGCCAATTTATCCACGGCTCTGCTCTGCATTAATTCACCAACCATGGCCCTGATGCTCTGCAGTGATAATAAAATAACAGAGAATTTGTTTATTCTCCAGTCGATATATGAATATAAACGCAACGAGACAGGCCTGTTCCTTGTGCTTTTTGTAGGAGGGGATCGGTCAGGAATGGTTCCAGTCGTCAGAAGCAAAGCAACACCTGCCCTGACCAAACCCGATGTGGATCGTAAAGGAGGGGGAAAAAGCACCTTACAGCACATAATGCACGTGCATCGGTGCAAATACGGGCAATATCACGCAGCCAACGATCAATCCGTCATTAATATTTAGCTCAATAATAGTGACACATATTCTTACCTCTGCAAAAAACGCGTCCATCCTCCCTACTACTCCTCCCAGACGACGCGCGCCCGGCCCCGCACAGCGCAGACACCGGCTCCGGTTTCGTGTGCGCAAATCTCGCCGACGGAAGGACGAGCGTGCTTGTCAAGATGGGGGAAAGGTAGCGTCGCCTGCGTGTTGGTGTATCCCATTCACCAAGCGTTTATCTTCATCTCCGAAAACACGCTCCAGTTGCTCAAACACACCTCAGCAGCAGCAGCAGCAGCAGCAGCAGCACCGCTCGGGCTCTATGCGTCAAATAACATAGAGACACACAGACAGGCACACACTAAAGCCACATGAGAAGAATCCAATTGGAGGCTGGGATGAAAAAATAAAAACGTCCACGCCACGGAGCAAGAATGAAGAGCGCTTAATTGAAGCGCCCCGGTTTTCCAGGTCTGCCTCGTTTCAGTGCTCCAGTGTGTGTGCATGTGTGGATGTATGTGTGTCAGTGTGTGTGTATGTGCGTGCGTGTGTGTGTGTATGTATGTGTATGTGTGTATGTGTGTGAGGCTGTGAGTAACTGTAGTGCGTGGTGGGGTTGAGAGAGAGGACCAGTCCGGGGGCAGAATGAGCTCGACGCTGTCCACGGCACACACCGGTGGGGCGGTGCAGACTCAGCCTCCTCCTCAGCAAAGCTAGGGGTTGATAACATCTGGCTTTTTTTTTCCTCCCATGTCAGCAGCGAGTCTATGTTTGAGGGGAAATAAGAAGTTGCTTTGGTTTGGTGACTAAAGCAGAAGAGATGAAAGAGCCTCAGTCCCACTTGGCCCAATTACAGGTGCTGATCCTGAAATGAACCAGACTGTCCAGCAGCAACATCAGCTCCTCAGCTCTCATGCAGCAGCAACCTCCAGCAAAACATTAGAGGATTATACAAAGACAAATTTAGGAAAGTAAGACAGATCTGTCTCTCTCTCTGCTTGTCAAATCCAGAAAAAGACAGCTGCTTCATCTTTGCTCGGGGACACTTCAGCCAGTCTTCTCATCTCATATCTCCACATACTGTAGCACCACATGCTCTTGGATCAAAAAGTCAAATCCAGTGCAGCCCTGCATTTTCACATGGTACAAAGCTGCAACAGATTTATAATAATTTACTTTTTTTAAGCTCTTTAATTCATCAGGATCAGTTGACCTCTGATATTTAGGGCTGCACACTTGATCCTTGTTACTTTAATGATTCATGAACGGCAGAAAATATGGTTCATGCTTTATTTATTATTATTAAGATTTTCTTTACCCTCATTATTGCTCAGTGATTGCAAATCAGTAATCTTTACACATACACCCTATACTTACAATGTATTGTTGTAACGGGTGACTTGTCAAAAGTGTTAAAATTGTTGTTGTGAGATGAAATATAAGTTTTGATAAGCTGTCCTGAGTGGATATGAATATGTAACAATGCTGAGGAAGAGATCCCCCTAACACTCATTGCAATGATGTCTAAATTAGCCATGAGGCAGGAGCTGTCAGCACCATTCACTCTCTCTAAATCCAAACCACAAAGAGAAAGAGTGGGGGGGGGGGAGTAATATTTCTGTATGATCTTTCCTAAAAAGCCTCCCCCTCTTGGCATGGGAGGAGGAGGAGGAGGAGGAGGAGGAGGAGGAGGAGGCTTGGTTACAGGGTTATACAGAGCCCCTGTAGGGTGAAAAATGATATCTCACAACACACACACATTCATACATATTAGCTACACAGGGCCAGAGCAGAACAACAAAAATCAAAATCAACAAGAATAACACACACACACACACACACACACACACACACACACACACACTATCCCTATAACTGCACCAGTTTGTATGAATGAGAAGTGAATGCATAGACAGCTGGTTGATGTGAGGTGGACTGTGTGTGGTTTTATTCTCTCCATAGACGAGGCAGCAGGGGCCAGGTGCAGCTATCAGCGGCCCAGCAGGCTGAGGCCTCTCTGGGGTAAAGTATTGTGACGCTCAGCCTGTTCTCTCTAGAGCCCTGGAGGTATAGATGGGGCCTCCTGTGTGCATGTGTGGAGGTATTATTTAGCTGTGCCCTCCGTCTTCATCAGGGAGACAGTTCAAAAGCTAGACTCAACGATGGGGCCCCCCGTTTTTGTTAGAGGCGTGTGCGTCTGCTGGGGGTATGGGCACAAGCGTGTGCGCACACACAAACACTCAGGAAATTAAACCTTAGCTTCATAATCTTTAATATGAACTGGCCTGAAGGTAAAAGAGAACTTCACACAACGGTCACTGTAACAGTCAGACTGTCTGGCCTTTCACCAGCTGCTATACAAGCATCAATGCTCCATAGAGAAAGGACATCGTTAAGCTATTGTTTTAAACCAGATTACCACCATACCCACCGACGTCATCCTCTCATTGACCTAACCTCCTCTGTAATACAACACATAAACATCAAAATATTCACACACAATGAGAAATGAAGAAGAATTATCAAAATAAACACATGAGGAAAGACCGACCAGGATGTAAAATTATGACAACGTTATTTTGTGGTGATTTATTCAGATACTCCAAGCTGTTTGTTCTCATGGGACTAATCAAGGTGACAGCTCTCTTACTGTGTCTACAAATCATAATGGACTCTCACATCATCTCCATTGCTTTCGCAGAGGTGTTTCTTTTAAAGTTTAATGAAGGACTCTGGCAACATTTGCCATTCTGTGACAAAACTGCAGATTGATGCAACAGCATTGGGAGATTTTGAATAGACAATGCATTCCCACCTGAGACATACTTCTGAAGCTAAAGCTGAAATTAGTTAATCAATCAATTAATAACTGATAATTGGTTAAGTAATTTACAAGGCAATATTGGTTGGCTACACCTTCTCTGCTGCTTTGGTCAGATCTCACTGAATTTTACAAAACAAAATTTTGGCTAAACCTTAACAGTTCACCAAACCCCTCCCAACTGGTACTCCAAGGTGCATAAACCAAATGCTCTCAACATATTTTTGATCTAGGGCTGCATGGGAGTCAATAGACTAAATGCAACAGCTACAGATTTGCACTGAATATTCCCGGGAGTGAAGAGGCAGGGGGTTGCTGCTATTCGTAATTACTCGGCTAAAAGCCATCGACCCAACAGACATCTCATCTAACATGCACATGTGTTCAGAAACATGCACATGCATGGAGAACCCCCCCCCCCCCACACACACACACACACACACACACACTGAAATACACAAAACAGTCTGGGCTATTAGATTCTCATTACCATGACAACATCAGGACTGAGTGACCCTCAGCGGTGAAGTATGGGACAGATTTTGTTCCCTG
Organism: Caranx ignobilis; assembly: GCA_021432705.1. Taxonomy (NCBI): domain Eukaryota; kingdom Metazoa; phylum Chordata; class Actinopteri; order Carangiformes; family Carangidae; genus Caranx; species Caranx ignobilis. The sequence continues at coordinate 15,873,863 of MU269985.1, forward strand.
GGAGTCAGGAACTGAACTCTGCTAACTCATCTGAACACAGCTCTGTCTCTCCTTGTTTCTCCTTGACATGGCTCTCTCCTTTTACTGTTACTATGCATGTGTGTGTGTGTGTGTGCATGTGCAGAGGGTGTAAATCAGAGACAAGTGTGTGTGTGTTGTGGACAGATTATCAATAGGTCCTCAGCTTCTGTGAATTGCATGCAGACAGGTTACTGAAGAGCTCAGACCTGATGCCACCTATTCATGATATCTTCATCTATATGTACATATTCATAGGAGCATACAAACAAACAGGACTAGCATGCATTTAACCACAAGCATATCATTTTATCTAACTGGAGTGCAAGCTTGTGTGCACATGTCATATGTTGCATGCACTAATGTGCATCTCTCACAGTGTCACAGCCAATCAGTTTTACAACCTAAGCATCCATAAATCTCTCTTCATTTATTACCCTCTCCCTCTCTCAGCCACTTCTCCTCCATGACCCGACCCCCTCCTTCCAGACACAGCTGTTTATGGTCGTCTGGAAAGGATACGCTGAATCAAAGAGGTGCAGTGAAACTCACTGTGAAATGCACTGATTGATCATCAACCTTACTTTGGAGTGGTTTACCGGTAAAACTGGACAATCAAGACACGGCCTGAAGGTTAACTCAGATCTCAAAAAGCGCTTTCTTTTTTCTAAGTGGTCACAGAAAGACAAAGATGCATTGTTTGGTGCAATTTGCTAAACCCCTTTGTGTGCACACCATAAATGCAAACCATCTTAAAAAATGCTATGAGATACAGCTCATTGTTATACAGTATATTTAAAATATATCAATCCTAATATCCTTCAGCAGTCATAAAAAATTTCTGCATCCATGTGTCCTGCAATAAATCAACAAAGTTGCTGGTACAACGGCAGCGGTTTTATTAAAACCGTCTTTTCATCAATCTACATGATCGTTAATATGGCCTGCAATGAGAGACACTTACACACACAAACACACAGACAGGCACTTGAGGAAACGCAATACTGAGCAGATGAGGTTACTTAATCTCTCTGATTTGATTTATTTGGAATTACTCATCGATATTAAACTTCTGCCAGCGGAGGGCAAACACATCTGTCCACAGCAGTGACATTTCAACTCAGTCACTCAGACATACGTACTCATCAACACTGGAACAAAACCTGGAAAGCATTTTCAAGTCGTAAATGCCGAATGAAATGAAAACTGGGAGCTAAAACATGAGATTTGGATTTTTCTTTGCTTTCATATCACTTTTGAGGAGAAATTCTCCAACAGTCCAACAGTGGATGTCCTACACGATGAATACCCCAATTGTTTGTCAGAGAAACTACATTAAATGTTATAAATTAAGTGGCTAACAGTTGTAAAGTCATGGAGCAATAACACCAGCTAAAGTCATAAAGAAGAAGGCAGGTATTATTGAGGTAACAGGTGAATCTTCTCCTTGGCAGAATAGTTCATATACTTACATACGCACTCATTCACTTTCTTTCTTTCTTAGTTTGATGAGGAGCTCTGTAGCACTCTTGTCTCTGTAGGTTAAATATGAAGTTACAGCCAGAAGTAATTTTTCTTAGCTTACCTAATATTAGATCATCTTGAAGACTGGAAACCTCCCTGTATTTTTTAACCTGTGAACAGAGCCACACTAGCTGTTTCCCAACAACCTTGTTTTTGAGCCTAGCTTTGCTGACTGGCTAATGGCTGCAGCCTCCTCCATACCATACAGATGTGACAGTGATATCAACTTTCTTTAACTCTTGGTAGGTAAATACATTTGGGAATTTGCTAAAATATCAAATTATTTGTTTAAAAAGGAGGTGACTATTGTTGTGCGTTTCCATTATTTTGTCCACTCCCTATTCCTCCAACTGTTTCCCATCACTCTACACATGGCACCACATTTTCATATCTCTTTTCATCTGTATTGATTCTGAACTACTCCGCTGACATTGAGCAATAACTTTTCTGTCTGGTGAGCAAGTCTGAAGGGCATTTGCACGTCTGGATGGCGAGGCTGCAAACCATTAATTCATTCACACTAAATGGACAGCACAGCTGAGTACAGAGAGAATATGGACAGAGTGAGTATGGATGAGACAACTGCTGTGCACAGACACAATCAGACCTGCAGACTTATGTGTTCAAATAGTAAAATGTCTCTCCGTGTCCCCAAGTGTTGGGTGGACATTTTAACTACAAAGAAACAGGAGCCACTGTTGTGCATCTGGGGGACAAGTCATGCAGTCTGTTCACTCCCAGAGGACCATCACACTGATTCATGAATTCATGTCTGATGCACACCAAACCTGCCCTCTCAGAGAGTGACATATATGATGTCACCTGATCTGTATGACTCATGCCACACACACAGACAGTCTTTGGCCTCAATTCAAAATGAAATCATGTTTCTGAGAAGAAACGAAAGAAAGATAGAAGATTATTTTTGAAAACACTTCCTGGTCAGGCCTCTTCTTACATGGAATAAAATGTTCAACAAATTGGTCATGTCACACATCACTAGACCATGAAGTGTATAACTTCACTACAATACAGGTTTGTGCTTTTAATTTAACATAAACTATTCATATCTAAATTGACATGAATCACTTTATGACTCATATTTTTGTATCTCAGCATCACATGAGACCTACAGGGTGATTTAAGTCCCTTCCTCACCGCCTACATGGGAAAACAAAGCCAGAGATCAGTTATCTCTTTGTTCAGGTCGCCTAGCTATTTCACTCATGTAACAGGCACACAGAAACAATCTCACCTTGCTACATTAGCAATTGATCTCCATGTAGATCAAACACAAACAGGAAATTGAGACCAACGATTGGTTGATATGGGAAAAAAAAAAAAAACACAATTACCTTGAGAACTGCAGGATTTCTTTCTATCACTGAAACATGTCTGAATACTAGTAAAGGTTTAGAGAAATGTTTGTTAAACAGAGCTGGCGACTGCATTTGACTGGATGAAATTTAAAGTGAAATGAAGGGGCATTTTCAAAAGGCATATTTCAGAGGGACTGAGCCACAAGAGAGAAATTTTGCAACATATTTCAATTAAAATGTACAGTTCACCAAGTGTGAATTTTCAAGATTGATCAATATTAATGATTATTGAATACATCTGAGGCAAAATTACTGCTTTACTGCCAATTTATATTAAAGACTCTAACCAAGTATGACATCTTTTTAAACTTGACATTGTCTGATGCTGGGGTGGGGCTTGATACCCTGCCCTGTGAAGGACTCAATGTTTGTCAATAATAATTTAATTCCTGGCTGTTTTGCGAAGGCACTGAAGCATATTTATACCTTCAATCCAGGAAATATAATTTAAAGAAGACACAACTGAGCAGCTTATTGTATAAAAATAAATAAGGACAAAAGTGTGTGCATAGGGTCAGTATTCATTCAATTCTGGCTATGGCTCTGTAACTATATTATAATATCATTAGAATTGAATCGAGCTGAAAATATTCACAACAACCACTCACTAATAATGACAGCAATGGCTACAGCTATTAGATATCTACTGAGTATCTAGCCAGTCTTTAATGAAGTGGGACAATTAAGGCTGTGGGAAAACTGCCCCAGGGGTACCAGCAAGAAGAGAAAGACAAGCTACAGTTTGGAATTTAAAGGGGGACTTGGGATTGTGACGCGTATGCCCTCCTCATGCCCTCCTCATACCTGCTGTGTCGGGTGTGCATGCATGTATAGGAAGGGACATGGTCTAATTAAGTTGTTCCAGCAGAGAAATGACTTCATCTTGTTTCCCTTTTCCCTACCCCCACCCAGACCACCGTCAAGAGGAAGCACCCCACCTGCCACGCCCCGCTCCCAACCACCCACCCTACCCCCCCTGCTACCCCACCACCACCCGTGGGCTGCAGGGCAGCATGACAGCACGTCTTTGGACCAAATTAGCTGTCAAAGCAACCCCCTAATTCCCGACAGACAGTGGGGTAATTTAATCAGCCTGCTATCGCCTGCAGCAGAGCACACATGCGTAAACACACATACAAACACACAATAGGCCAGAACTATTATATCAATCAAGTTTGACTCATACAACATGATAATATAAACATTCAATATTAAGAAAAACACATTTAGTGGAGAGGGAGGAGGTTTAAAACGGCAAACACTTTATTTTTCTTCATGTCAGAGCTACATAATTTTATATCTAATTCTAACTGTATTTCATCCAGTGGGATCAGGAAAAGGGGAAAAATTTATCAATTTAGTTAATATATATGATTTTTTTTTTGTTTTTTTTTTGGGGGGGGGGGGGGGGGGGGGGGGGGGTCACTTGCTAATTTACCCCCAGTGAAATACACTGAGGTTTGTTGTAGGCATCTTTTTCATTATACAGTATGTTATTGCAGCATCCCAGTTACTGTTTGGTGTTTATCAACCAGTGAGCTTGGTTGTGACAGACTTTTTACACTGGATTAAGTTGAATGAAGCCTAATCCTAATCAGAACAGATTAAATTACCCAGATCCCTATAATAACTAGATTACACAGACTTCCACCTGACTCAAGACACCCCTGCCCTTTTAAAAAAAACTCTAACCAACACACACAAACAGACATACTGTAAGAAATTGTTATGTAATGACTAAAGAGAAATGGGATAAACCAGTGCTTAAATGCAGTGGTGTGAAAGAAGAACGGTTTAAAGGTGACAGAGTAATGAAGTGAACTGCCAGACAGTCATGATGTTTTGTGTGCATCATTTATCAGCATGTATATATGTTTGTGTTTCTCTCTGTGTCTCAGCATGTCTGATCCTGGTGTGTATGACAAGTGAAACCAACAATTAATTCCCATTAATTCACCACTCAATGAAATCATCACTACTAAATTTGCCAGTGCACACACACACAGTGATAGGTGTTAATAGTGTAACTAATGCAGTGACACAGTGAACAAAAGCCCAGCTGTCACTCCAGAGGCTTAACAAACATATATGAATATTCATCACAGCAGTGTGACAGAAGGTGAGTTTGGCTTCATCATTTCTGTACTGTGCAGCCAGCACCTCAAAATCCAATTCACAGAACCTTATGTGCAAAAAAGTTGAGTTATAAAAAACACCTCTATTTTAACACTCTCAATTGAGCACTGGATGGGAAACCGCTAACACACACACTGCTTTCATTTCTGGGTATGATGAGGCTTGACAGCAAAAATACATGTTGCTAAAATGTTCAACATAAAATTGAATGCTGCATTGATGAGGATCAAATCATGGTTAGTATATGTGCAATCACCAGCTTCACATCCTTTAATGATAATTTTTAAAATAACTATTTTGGCCATTCTTTACTTCAATTTCAAGAAAAGAAAGGAAAGACCAAAGTCATTCAGACTAAAACAGAGATTGTGGACCAAAATATGGCAGCTATATGTTGACTTTGTGTGAGAACTGCTTTAGAGATTATTATTGTCTGCCCCAGAAGGGAGGCTAAATACCAGAAACAACTCTCTGTGTAGTACAATACAGTTCATTCACGCACTGCATGCTCAATATTTTAACTGTCAATTGAATATGATAAGCAATATACAAAACTAATCAATGAAATATAGCAAGCTATCCACATTCACATACTGTATCAATATTCAACCATTCAGAAACTCTGCCAACAAACGTGTCTTTTCTGAGATGATATTCTGTCCTACTCTTGTCTTGAGTCGCTGCCGCTAGATGTAGCACTAGACCAGCAGCATCTCAGACCCAAACAAACCCGTGACAGGCCAAATATCTGGCCTCTGACAGAACCCCCTCTGCACCTCACACTCTGTCAATGAAAGCGACCAAAACACACATCAAGAAGTACATCTGAATTAAGTTAACTCATGTACAGTCTAACTAGCTATAACCGTTTGCCCAGGGCTATCGTTACCCCATGAATATGCCCGACAGCGATGCTAGCAGTTAGCTAGCAAAAGATTGTCACATTTGTTAAACACATTAATAATATGCCTTCTGTAGCCGTTCACTAATGAAAAAAAGGTATATACAGCCATCAAATTACTTACCAAGGAGAAGAGAGGCCAGTTAAGGTCCTTAAGCTGGGTCCTTTAGCTGTTAGCAGGGCTCTTAGTGAAGTCAGTGTTGCCAGATTGGGCGGTTTTCCGCTCAATTGGGGACTGCTGGGGCCGTGGGAGACGGATTGCTCCGCTGGAAGCCCTCTGGGTCCGGTTACTTGTCCGTTTGGTAGGTCAATGTTGTCTGTCTGCCCATCGAGTCTGCCACTCAGTTCCCAGCTGACTATTATCATGTGTACTTTAGGCTGTGGTGTAATTGAGCCGCGGCCTGTTAGGCCCTCACTCTCCACTGAGGCTTCGCTGGTACATTGCAAGGTGGTACGTATACGTTCATTTCACCCAAATATTAGTGTCAATTAATTTAATTCACTAAATAAGAGGTTTGTGTGCCTTGTTTCAGAGGTGGAGGTCATTTGTTTGGCCCGCTATCGGCCACCACTCCCTGGATCTTCGCTGCTGTTTTGGCTCCTGTTGTTTGGACAATCGTGGCGACACCTATTTTAATAATTTTGGATTCATTTGCTTTCATTGGTTGCCCTAATTTGTACTGAGTGCACCATTTATTTAGGTTATATTTTGTTTGTTAGAAAATAATTTAGTTATTTGTATTGCTTTGGATTTGGTTTCTTTTGTTTTGCTTTATTTCATTTACATATTTGTTTGTCCACACCAGCCTGTGTGGCACATATGGCATGTTTTTCCTAATGCTCCTCTTTGTCGTTGGTCAGGTGCTGTGGGCCGAAGGCGGCAGTCCAATCCCTGGTGGTGGTGTTTTCTTCACGATTTCCTTGTGTGTGAGTGTGCAGTGTCACGGGTGGTTTGTTTCAGGACCCCGTCCCCCTTTTTTTTGGTTTCCCCCTGCCGCATGGTAAACCCCAGCCCTGTCCTTATCCTCATTTCCTGCCTACGTGCTAATTTTATGGTATTATTGTGTTGGGCTGGTGTGTGACCCTTTAATTTTGTTTCTATTTGTTTTGATAAATTTCTTTTTGTTAAATAAAATTCCTTTCTCTTAATTGAAAACCGTCTCTTGCCCCGTGGTATGAGAACCTGTGTGACCTTACTCCTTTAAAGGAAGAGAAACAGCTATATTAGAATTTCCTGGGGGTGAAATTCCCCTGGGTGGCGTTGTCGCAACCAAACGAACTCGATCTCCCTTGCCTCGCCACATAATACAGAAATAAGAGCACAGCTTAACGATTTGAAAGAACATGGCGCCACAAAAAGAACACAAGTCTTGGCAAGGATGACAGAGGTTCATTTTGCAATTTGTCTATCCTTGGTTGATTTACCACGCTGGTTGAAATTTTCAAAAACCTATTAATCTATAATTTATTTTTATTATTTATTTATTTCATTCAGATACGAAGCTCTGAATACGTTTTCTATTGTATGTATTGTGATTTTACGGGTTTAAATGGCGTCTGGCAACTTCGTGGTTTGGGCGGGTTCTTATTGGATTGGGCGGGTTCTAAACTGTGACTGGGCTGCCAACTGCCAATCTGATCTGGCAACACTGCGGCCCGGTCCGGCTCCCCGCAGCTTCTCACAGCGGTCAGCTACCCCGGCCAGACAGGGCTGAGTGTGTGTATGTGTGTGTGTGTGTGTGTCTGAGCATGCGCGGCAGAGGTCTCCCTGTCCGAGGGCTGGGTTAGCCTGGCTGTTGGTCTCAGATCGCGGACCACGGCTCCCCGTAGCTTCTCACAGCGGTCAGCTGCCCCCCGGCCAGATATGAGTGGGTGTGTGTGTCTGCATGTCCCGAGGGCTGGGTTAGCCTGGCCGTAGTCTGAAACCGCGGACCACGGCTCCCCATAGCTTGTCACAGCGGCCAGATATGAGTGGGGGTGTGTGTGTCTGCCTGTCCCGAGGGTTGGGTTAGCCTGGCCGTAGTCTGAAACCGCGGACCACGGCTCCCCGTAGCTTGTCACAGCGGTCAGCTGCCCCGCCGGCCAGATATGAGTGGGTGTGTGTGTCTGCCTGTCCCGAGGGCTGGGTTAGCCTGGCCGTAGTCTGAAACCGCGGACCACGGCTCCCCGTAGCTTGTCACAGCGGTCAGTTGCCCCCCCGGCCAGATATGAGTGGGTGTGTGTGTCTGCCTGTCCCGAGGGCTGGTTAGCCTGGCCGTAGTCTGAAACCGCGGACCACGTCTCCCCGTAGCTTGTCACAGCGGCGAGATATGAGTGGGGGTGTGTGTGTCTGCCTGTCCCGAGGGCTGGGTTAGCCTGGCCGTAGTCTGAAACCGCGGACCACGTCTCCCCGTAACTTCTCACAGCGTCCAGCTGCCTCCCGGCCAGATATGAGTGGGCGTGTGTGTGTCTGCCTGTCCGCGGGCTGGGTTAGCCTGGCCGTAGTCTGAAACCGCGGACCACGGCTCCCCGTAGCTTGTCACAGCGGCGAGATATGAGTGGGGGTGTGTGTGTCTGCCTGTCCCGAGGGCTGGGTTAGCCTGGCCGTAGTCTGAAACCGCGGACCACGTCTCCCCGTAACTTCTCACAGCGTCCAGCTGCCTCCCGGCCAGATATGAGTGGGCGTGTGTGTGTCTGCCTGTCCGCGGGCTGGGTTAGCCTGGCCGTAGTCTGAAACCGCGGACCACGGCTCCCCGTAGCTTCTCACAGCGTCCAGCTGCCTCCCGGCCAGATATGAGTGGGCGTGTGTGTGTCTGCCTGTCCGCGGGCTGGGTTAGCCTGGCCGTAGTCTGAAACAGCGGACCACGGCTCCCCGTAGCTTCTCACAGCGTCCAGCTGCCCCCCCCCCAGGCTAATATGAGTGAGTGACCCTGGCTACGAGTCTGAAACCGCGGACCACGGTCCGGCCCGGCTCCCTGTAGCTTCTCACAGCGGTCAGCTGCCCCTCCAGGCTGATATGAGTGAGTGAGTGAGTGTGTGTGTGTCTGCGCATGCGCGGCCGAGGGTCCCCCTGTCCGAGCCTGGCTACGAGTCTGAAACCGCGGACCACGGTCCGGTCCGGCTCCCCGTAGCTTCTCACAGCGGTCAGCTGCCTCCCGGCCAGATATGAGTGGGCGTGTGTGTGTCTGCCTGTCCGCGGGCTGGGTTAGCCTGGCCGTAGTCTGAAACCGCGGACCACGGCTCCCCGTAACTTCTCACAGCGTCCAGCTGCCTCCCGGCCAGATATGAGTGGGCGTGTGTGTGTCTGCCTGTCCGCGGGCTGGGTTAGCATGGCCGTAGTCTGAAACCGCGGACCACGGCTCCCCGTAGCTTCTCACAGCGTCCAGCTGCCCCCCCCAGGCTAATATGAGTGAGTGACCCTGGCTACGAGTCTGAAACCGCGGACCACGGTCCGGTCCGGCTCCCCGTAGCTTCTCACAGCGGTCAGCTGCCCCTCCAGGCTGATATGAGTGAGTGAGTGAGTGTGTGTGTGTCTGCGCATGCGCGGCCGAGGGTCCCCCTGTCCGAGCCTGGCTACGAGTCTGAAACCGCGGACCACGGTCCGGTCCGGCTCCCCGTAGCTTCTCACAGCGGCCAGCTGCCTCCCGGCCAGATATGAGTGGGCTTGTGTGTCTGCCTGTCCGCGGGCTGGGTTAGCCTGGCCGTAGTCTGAAACCGCGGACCACGGCTCCCCGTAACTTCTCACAGCGTCCAGCTGCCTCCCGGCCAGATATGAGTGGGCGTGTGTGTGTCTGCCTGTCCGCGGGCTGGGTTAGCATGGCCGTAGTCTGAAACCGCGGACCACGGCTCCCCGTAGCTTCTCACAGCGTCCAGCTGCCCCCCCAGGCTAATATGAGTGAGTGACCCTGGCTACGAGTCTGAATCCGCGGACCACGGTCCGGTCCGGCTCCCCGTAGCTTCTCACAGCGGTCAGCTGCCCCTCCAGGCTGATATGAGTGAGTGAGTGAGTGTGTGTGTGTCTGCGCATGCGCGGCCGAGGGTCCCCCTGTCCGAGCCTGGCTACGAGTCTGAAACCGCGGACCACGGTCCGGTCCGGCTCCCCGTAGCTTCTCACAGCGGTCAGCTGCCCCTCCAGGCTGATATGAGTGAGTGAGTGAGTGTGTGTGTGTCTGCGCATGCGCGGCCGAGGGTCCCCCTGTCCGAGCCTGGCTACGAGTCTGAAACCGCGGACCACGGTCCGGTCCGGCTCCCCGTAGCTTCTCACAGCGGCCAGCTGCCTCCCGGCCAGATATGAGTGGGCGTGTGTGTGTCTGCCTGTCCGCGGGCTGGGTTAGCCTGGCCGTAGTCTGAAACCGCGGACCACGGCTCCCCGTAGCTTCTCACAGCGTCCAGCTGCCTCCCGGCCAGATATGAGTGGGCGTGTGTGTGTCTGCCTGTCCGCGGGCTGGGTTAGCCTGGCCGTAGTCTGAAACCGCGGACCACGGCTCCCCGTAGCTTCTCACAGCGTCCAGCTGCCCCCCCCCAGGCTAATATGAGTGAGTGACCCTGGCTACGAGTCTGAAACCGCGGACCACGGTCCGGTCCGGCTCCCCGTAGCTTCTCACAGCGGTCAGCTGCCCCTCCAGGCTGATATGAGTGAGTGAGTGAGTGTGTGTGTGTCTGCGCATGCGCGGCCGAGGGTCCCCTGTCCGAGCCTGGCTACGAGTCTGAAACCGCGGACCACGGTCCGGTCCGGCTCCCCGTAGCTTCTCACAGCGGTCAGCTGCCCCTCCAGGCTGATATGAGTGAGTGAGTGAGTGTGTGTGTGTCTGCGCATGCGCGGCCGAGGGTCCCCCTGTCCGAGCCTGGCTACGAGTCTGAAACCGCGGACCACGGTCCGGTCCGGCTCCCCGTAGCTTCTCACAGCGGTCAGCTGCCCCTCCAGGCTGATATGAGTGAGTGAGTGAGTGTGTGTGTGTCTGCGCATGCGCGGCCGAGGGTCCCCCTGTCCGAGCCTGGCTACGAGTCTGAAACCGCGGACCACGGTCCGGTCCGGCTCCCCGTAGCTTCTCACAGCGGTCAGCTGCCCCTCCAGGCTGATATGAGTGAGTGAGTGAGTGTGTGTGTGTCTGCGCATGCGCGGCCGAGGGTCCCCCTGTCCGAGCCTGGCTACGAGTCTGAAACCGCGGACCACGGTCCGGTCCGGCTCCCCGTAGCTTCTCACAGCGGTCAGCTGCCTCCCGGCCAGATATGAGTGGGCGTGTGTGTGTCTGCCTGTCCGCGGGCTGGGTTAGCCTGGCCGTAGTCTGAAACCGCGGACCGGGGCTCCCCGTAACTTCTCACAGCGTCCAGCTGGCTCCCGGCCAGATATGAGTGGGCGTGTGTGTGTCTGCCTGTCCGCGGGCTGGGTTAGCCTGGCCGTAGTCTGAAACCGCGGACCACGGCTCCCCGTAGCTTCTCACAGCGTCCAGCTGCCCCCCCAGGCTAATATGAGTGAGTGACCCTGGCTACGAGTCTGAAACCGCGGACCACGGTTCGGTCCGGCTCCCCGTAGCTTCTCACAGCGGTCAGCTGCCCCTCCAGGCTGATATGAGTGAGTGAGTGAGTGTGTGTGTGTCTGCGCATGCGCGGCCGAGGGTCCCCCTATCCGAGCCTGGCTACGAGTCTGAAACCGCGGACCACGGTCCGGTCCGGCTCCCGTAGCTTCTCACAGCGGTCAGCTGCCCCTCCAGGCTGATATGAGTGAGTGAGTGAGTGTGTGTGTGTCTGCGCATGCGCGGCCGAGGGTCCCCCTGTCCGAGCCTGGCTACGAGTCTGAAACCGCGGACCACGGTCCGGTCCGGCTCCCCGTAGCTTCTCACAGCGGTCAGCTGCCCCTCCAGGCTGATATGAGTGAGTGAGTGAGTGTGTGTGTGTCTGCGCATGCGCGGCCGAGGGTCCCCCTGTCCGAGCCTGGCTACGAGTCTGAAACCGCGGACCACGGTCCGGTCCGGCTCCCCGTAGCTTCTCACAGCGGCCAGCTGCCTCCCGGCCAGATATGAGTGGGCGTGTGTGTGTCTGCCTGTCCGCGGGCTGGGTTAGCCTGGCCGTAGTCTGAAACCGCGGACCACGGCTCCCCGTAACTTCTCACAGCGTCCAGCTGGCTCCCGGCCAGATATGAGTGGGCGTGTGTGTGTCTGCCTGTCCGCGGGCTGGGTTAGCCTGGCCGTAGTCTGAAACCGCGGACCACGGCTCCCCGTAGCTTCTCACAGCGTCCAGCTGCCCCCCCAGGCTAATATGAGTGAGTGACCCTGGCTACGAGTCTGAAACCGCGGACCACGGTTCGGTCCGGCTCCCCGTAGCTTCTCACAGCGGTCAGCTGCCCCTCCAGGCTGATATGAGTGAGTGAGTGAGTGTGTGTGTGTCTGCGCATGCGCGGCCGAGGGTCCCCCTGTCCGAGCCTGGCTACGAGTCTGAAACCGCGGACCACGGTCCGGTCCGGCTCCCCGTAGCTTCTCACAGCGGTCAGCTGCCCCTCCAGGCTGATATGAGTGAGTGAGTGAGTGTGTGTGTGTCTGCGCATGCGCGGCCGAGGGTCCCCCTGTCCGAGCCTGGCTACGAGTCTGAAACCGCGGACCACGGTCCGGTCCGGCTCCCCGTAGCTTCTCACAGCGGTCAGCTGCCTCCCGGCCAGATATGAGTGGGCGTGTGTGTGTCTGCCTGTCCGCGGGCTGGGTTAGCCTGGCCGTAGTCTGAAACCGCGGACCGGGGCTCCCCGTAACTTCTCACAGCGTCCAGCTGGCTCCCGGCCAGATATGAGTGGGCGTGTGTGTGTCTGCCTGTCCGCGGGCTGGGTTAGCCTGGCCGTAGTCTGAAACCGCGGACCACGGCTCCCCGTAGCTTCTCACAGCGTCCAGCTGCCCCCCCAGGCTAATATGAGTGAGTGACCCTGGCTACGAGTCTGAAACCGCGGACCACGGTTCGGTCCGGCTCCCCGTAGCTTCTCACAGCGGTCAGCTGCCCCTCCAGGCTGATATGAGTGAGTGAGTGAGTGTGTGTGTGTCTGCGCATGCGCGGCCGAGGGTCCCCCTATCCGAGCCTGGCTACGAGTCTGAAACCGCGGACCACGGTCCGGTCCGGCTCCCCGTAGCTTCTCACAGCGGTCAGCTGCCCCTCCAGGCTGATATGAGTGAGTGAGTGAGTGTGTGTGTGTCTGCGCATGCGCGGCCGAGGGTCCCCCTGTCCGAGCCTGGCTACGAGTCTGAAACCGCGGACCACGGTCCGGTCCGGCTCCCCGTAGCTTCTCACAGCGGTCAGCTGCCCCTCCAGGCTGATATGAGTGAGTGAGTGAGTGTGTGTGTGTCTGCGCATGCGCGGCCGAGGGTCCCCCTGTCCGAGCCTGGCTACGAGTCTGAAACCGCGGACCACGGTCCGGTCCGGCTCCCCGTAGCTTCTCACAGCGGCCAGCTGCCTCCCGGCCAGATATGAGTGGGCGTGTGTGTGTCTGCCTGTCCGCGGGCTGGGTTAGCCTGGCCGTAGTCTGAAACCGCGGACCACGGCTCCCCGTAACTTCTCACAGCGTCCAGCTGGCTCCCGCCAGATATGAGTGGGCGTGTGTGTGTCTGCCTGTCCGCGGGCTGGGTTAGCCTGGCCGTAGTCTGAAACCGCGGACCACGGCTCCCGTAGCTTCTCACAGCGTCCAGCTGCCCCCCCAGGCTAATATGAGTGAGTGACCCTGGCTACGAGTCTGAAACGCGGACCACGGTTCGGTCCGGCTCCCCGTAGCTTCTCACAGCGGTCAGCTGCCCCTCCAGGCTGATATGAGTGAGTGAGTGAGTGTGTGTGTGTGTCTGCGCATGCGCGGCCGAGGGTCCCCCTGTCCGAGCCTGGCTACGAGTCTGAAACCGCGGACCACGGTCCGGTCCGGCTCCCCGTAGCTTCTCACAGCGGTCAGCTGCCCCTCCAGGCTGATATGAGTGAGTGAGTGAGTGTGTGTGTGTCTGCGCATGCGCGGCCGAGGGTCCCCCTGTCCGAGCCTGGCTACGAGTCTGAAACCGCGGACCACGGTCCGGTCCGGCTCCCCGTAGCTTCTCACAGCGGTCAGCTGCCTCCCGGCCAGATATGAGTGGGCGTGTGTGTGTCTGCCTGTCCGCGGGCTGGGTTAGCCTGGCCGTAGTCTGAAACCGCGGACCACGGCTCCCCGTAACTTCTCACAGCGTCCAGCTGGCTCCCGGCCAGATATGAGTGGGCGTGTGTGTGTGTCTGCCTGTCCGCGGGCTGGGTTAGCATGGCCGTAGTCTGAAACCGCGGACCACGGCTCCCCGTAGCTTCTCACAGCGTCCAGCTGCCCCCCCAGGCTAATATGAGTGAGTGACCCTGGCTACGAGTCTGAAACCGCGGACCACGGTCGGTCCGGCTCCCCGTAGCTTCTCACAGCGGTCAGCTGCCCCTCCAGGCTGATATGAGTGAGTGAGTGAGTGTGTGTGTGTCTGCGCATGCGCGGCGAGGGTCCCCCTGTCCGAGCCTGGCTACGAGTCTGAAACCGCGGACCACGGTCCGGTCCGGCTCCCCGTAGCTTCTCACAGCGGTCAGCTGCCCCTCCAGGCTGATATGAGTGAGTGAGTGAGTGTGTGTGTGTCTGCGCATGCGCGGCCGAGGGTCCCCCTGTCCGAGCCTGGCTACGAGTCTGAAACCGCGGACCACGGTCCGGTCCGGCTCCCCGTAGCTTCTCACAGCGGTCAGCTGCCCCTCCAGGCTGATATGAGTGAGTGAGTGAGTGTGTGTGTGTCTGCGCATGCGCGGCCGAGGGTCCCCCTGTCCGAGCCTGGCTACGAGTCTGAAACCGCGGACCACGGTCCGGTCCGGCTCCCCGTAGCTTCTCACAGCGGCCAGCTGCCTCCCGGCCAGATATGAGTGGGCGTGTGTGTGTCTGCCTGTCCGCGGGCTGGGTTAGCCTGGCCGTAGTCTGAAACCGCGGACCACGGCTCCCCGTAACTTCTCACAGCGTCCAGCTGCCTCCCGGCCAGATATGAGTGGGCGTGTGTGTGTCTGCCTGTCCGCGGGCTGGGTTAGCCTGGCCGTAGTCTGAAACCGCGGACCACGGCTCCCGTAGCTTCTCACAGCGTCCAGCTGCCCCCCCAGGCTAATATGAGTGAGTGACCCTGGCTACGAGTCTGAAACCGCGGACCACGGTCCGGTCCGGCTCCCCGTAGCTTCTCACAGCGGTCAGCTGCCCCTCCAGGCTGATATGAGTGAGTGAGTGAGTGTGTGTGTGTCTGCGCATGCGCGGCCGAGGGTCCCCCTATCCGAGCCTGGCTACGAGTCTGAAACCGCGGACCACGGTCCGGTCCGGCTCCCCGTAGCTTCTCACAGCGGTCAGCTGCCCCTCCAGGCTGATATGAGTGAGTGAGTGAGTGTGTGTGTGTCTGCGCATGCGCGGCCGAGGGTCCCCCTGTCCGAGCCTGGCTACGAGTCTGAAACCGCGGACCACGGTCCGGTCCGGCTCCCCGTAGCTTCTCACAGCGGCCAGCTGCCTCCCGGTCAGATATGAGTGGGCGTGTGTGTGTCTGCCTGTCCGCGGGCTGGGTTAGCCTGGCCGTAGTCTGAAACCGCGGACCACGGCTCCCCGTAACTTCTCACAGCGTCCAGCTGCCTCCCGGCCAGATATGAGTGGGCGTGTGTGTGTCTTCCTGTCCGCGGGCTGGGTTAGCCTGGCCGTAGTCTGAAACCGCGGCCACGGCTCCCCGTAGCTTCTCACAGCGTCCAGCTGGCCCCCCAGGCTAATATGAGTGAGTGAGCCTGGCTACGAGTCTGAAACCGCGGACCACGGTCCGGTCCGGCTCCCCGTAGCTTCTCACAGCGGTCAGCTGCCCCCCAGGCTGATATGAGTGAGTGAGTGAGTGTGTGTGTGTCTGCGCATGCGCGGCCGAGGGTCCCCCTGTCCGAGCCTGGCTACGAGTCTGAAACCGCGGACCACGGTCCGGTCCGGCTCCCCGTAGCTTCTCACAGCGGTCAGCTGCCCCTCCAGGCTGATATGAGTGAGTGAGTGAGTGTGTGTGTGTCTGCGCATGCGCGGCCGAGGGTCCCCCTGTCCGAGCCTGGCTACGAGTCTGAAACCGCGGACCACGGTCCGGTCCGGCTCCCCGTAGCTTCTCACAGCGGCCAGCTGCCTCCCGGCCAGATATGAGTGGGCGTGTGTGTGTCTGCCTGTCCGCGGGCTGGGTTAGCCTGGCCGTAGTCTGAAACCGCGGACCACGGCTCCCCGTAACTTCTCACAGCGTCCAGCTGCCTCCCGGCCAGATATGAGTGGGCGTGTGTGTGTCTGCCTGTCCGCGGGCTGGGTTAGCCTGGCCGTAGTCTGAAACCGCGGACCACGGCTCCCCGTAGCTTCTCACAGCGGCCAGCTGCCCCCCCAGGCTAATATGAGTGAGTGACCCTGGCTACGAGTCTGAAACCGCGGACCACGGTCCGGTCCGGCTCCCCGTAGCTTCTCACAGCGGTCAGCTGCCCCTCCAGGCTGATATGAGTGAGTGAGTGAGTGTGTGTGTGTCTGCGCATGCGCGGCCGAGGGTCCCCCTGTCCGAGCCTGGCTACGAGTCTGAAACCGCGGACCACGGTCCGGTCCGGCTCCCCGTAGCTTCTCACAGCGGTCAGCTGCCCCTCCAGGCTGATATGAGTGAGTGAGTGAGTGTGTGTGTGTCTGCGCATGCGCGGCGAGGGTCCCCCTGTCCGAGCCTGGCTACGAGTCTGAAACCGCGGACCACGGTCCGGTCCGGCTCCCCGTAGCTTCTCACAGCGGTCAGCTGCCTCCCGGCCAGATATGAGTGGGCGTGTGTGTGTCTGCCTGTCCGCGGGCTGGGTTAGCCTGGCCGTAGTCTGAAACCGCGGACCACGGCTCCCCGTAACTTCTCACAGCGTCCAGCTGCCTCCCGGCCAGATATGAGTGGGCGTGTGTGTGTCTGCCTGTCCGCGGGCTGGGTTAGCTGGCCGTAGTCTGAAACTGCGGACCACGGCTCCCCGTAGCTTCTCACAGCGTCCAGCTGCCCCCCCAGGCTAATATGAGTGAGTGACCCTGGCTACGAGTCTGAAACCGCGGACCACGGTCCGGTCCGGCTCCCCGTAGCTTCTCACAGCGGTCAGCTGCCCCTCCAGGCTGATATGAGTGAGTGAGTGAGTGTGTGTGTGTCCTGCGCATGCGCGGCCGAGGGTCCCCCTATCCGAGCCTGGCTACGAGTCTGAAACCGCGGACCACGGTCCGGTCCGGCTCCCGTAGCTTCTCACAGCGGTCAGCTGCCCTCCAGGCTGATATGAGTGAGTGAGTGAGTGTGTGTGTGTCTGCGCATGCGCGGCCGAGGGTCCCCCTGTCCGAGCCTGGCTACGAGTCTGAAACCGCGGACCACGGTCCGGTCCGGCTCCCCGTAGCTTCTCACAGCGGTCAGCTGCCCCTCCAGGCTGATATGAGTGAGTGAGTGAGTGTGTGTGTGTCTGCGCATGCGCGGCCGAGGGTCCCCCTGTCCGAGCCTGGCTACGAGTCTGAAACCGCGGACCACGGTCCGGTCCGGCTCCCCGTAGCTTCTCACAGCGGCCAGCTGCCTCCCGGTCAGATATGAGTGGGCGTGTGTGTGTCTGCCTGTCCGCGGGCTGGGTTAGCCTGGCCGTAGTCTGAAACCGCGGACCACGGCTCCCGTAACTTCTCACAGCGTCCAGCTGCCTCCCGGCCAGATATGAGTGGGCGTGTGTGTGTCTTCCTGTCCGCGGGCTGGGTTAGCCTGGCCGTAGTCTGAAACCGCGGCCACGGCTCCCCGTAGCTTCTCACAGCGTCCAGCTGCCCCCCAGGCTAATATGAGTGAGTGAGCCTGGCTACGAGTCTGAAACCGCGGACCACGGTCCGGTCCGGCTCCCCGTAGCTTCTCACAGCGGTCAGCTGCCCCTCCAGGCTGATATGAGTGAGTGAGTGAGTGTGTGTGTGTCTGCGCATGCGCGGCGAGGGTCCCCCTGTCCGAGCCTGGCTACGAGTCTGAAACCGCGGACCACGGTCCGGTCCGGCTCCCCGTAGCTTCTCACAGCGGTCAGCTGCCTCCCGGTCAGATATGAGTGGGCGTGTGTGTGTCTGCCTGTCCGCGGGCTGGGTTAGCCTGGCCGTAGTCTGAAACCGCGGACCACGGCTCCCGTAACTTCTCACAGCGTCCAGCTGCTCCCCGGCCAGATATGAGTGGGCGTGTGTGTGTCTTCTGTCCGCGGGCTGGGTTAGCCTGGCCGTAGTCTGAAACCGCGGCCACGGCTCCCCGTAGCTTCTCACAGCGTCCAGCTGCCCCCCCAGGCTAATATGAGTGAGTGAGCCTGGCTACGAGTCTGAAACCGCGGACCACGGTCCGGTCCGGCTCCCCGTAGCTTCTCACAGCGGTCAGCTGCCCCCCCAGGCTGATATGAGTGAGTGAGTGAGTGTGTGTGTGTCTGCGCATGCGGCCGAGGGTCCCCCTGTCCGAGCCTGGCTACGAGTCTGAAACCGCGGACCACGGTCCGGTCCGGCTCCCCGTAGCTTCTCACAGCGGTCAGCTGCCCCTCCAGGCTGATATGAGTGAGTGAGTGAGTGTGTGTGTGTCTGCGCATGCGCGGCCGAGGGTCCCCCTGTCCGAGCCTGGCTACGAGTCTGAAAACGCGGACCACGGTCCGGTCCGGCTCCCCGTAGCTTCTCACAGCGGTCAGCTGCCCTCCAGGCTGATATGAGTGAGGTGAGTGTGTGTGTGTCTGCGCATGCGCTGGGCCGAGGGTCCCCCTGTCCGAGCCTGGCTACGAGTCTGAAACCGCGGACCACGGTCCGGTCCGGCTCCCCGTAGCTTCTCACAGCGGTCAGCTGCCCCTCCAGGCTGATATGAGTGAGTGAGTGAGTGTGTGTGTGTCTGCGCATGCGCGGCCGAGGGTCCCCCTGTCCGAGCCTGGCTACGAGTCTGAAACCGCGGACCACGGTCCGGTCCGGCTCCCCGTAGCTTCTCACAGCGGTCAGCTGCCCCTCCAGGCTGATATGAGTGAGTGAGTGAGTGTGTGTGTCTGCGCATGCGCGGCCGAGGGTCCCCCTGTCCGAGCCTGGCTACGAGTCTGAAACCGCGGACCACGGTCCGGTCCGGCTCCCCGTAGCTTCTCACAGCGGTCAGCTGCCTCCCGGCCAGATATGAGTGGGCGTGTGTGTGTCTGCCTGTCCGCGGGCTGGGTTAGCCTGGCCGTAGTCTGAAACCGCGGACCACGGCTCCCCGTAACTTCTCACAGCGTCCAGCTGCCTCCCGGCCAGATATGAGTGGGCGTGTGTGTGTCTGCCTGTCCGCGGGCTGGGTTAGCATGGCCGTAGTCTGAAACCGCGGACCACGGCTCCCCGTAGCTTCTCACAGCGTCCAGCTGCCCCCCCAGGCTAATATGAGTGAGTGACCCTGGCTACGAGTCTGAAACCGCGGACCACGGTCCGGTCCGGCTCCCCGTAGCTTCTCACAGCGGTCAGCTGCCCCTCCAGGCTGATATGAGTGAGTGAGTGAGTGTGTGTGTGTCTGCGCATGCGCGGCCGAGGGTCCCCCTGTCCGAGCCTGGCTACGAGTCTGAAACCGCGGACCACGGTCCGGTCCGGCTCCCCGTAGCTTCTCACAGCGGTCAGCTGCCCCTCCAGGCTGATATGAGTGAGTGAGTGAGTGTGTGTGTGTCTGCGCATGCGCGGCCGAGGGTCCCCCTGTCCGAGCCTGGCTACGAGTCTGAAACCGCGGACCACGGTCCGGTCCGGCTCCCCGTAGCTTCTCACAGCGGTCAGCTGCCTCCCGGCCAGATATGAGTGGCGCGTGTGTGTGTCTGCCTGTCCGCGGGCTGGGTTAGCCTGGCCGTAGTCTGAAACCGCGGACCACGGCTCCCCGTAACTTCTCACAGCGTCCAGCTGCCTCCCGGCCAGATATGAGTGGGCGTGTGTGTGTCTGCCTGTCCGCGGGCTGGGTTAGCATGGCCGTAGTCTGAAACCGCGGACCACGGCTCCCCGTAGCTTCTCACAGCGTCCAGCTGCCCCCCCCAGGCTAATATGAGTGAGTGACCCTGGCTACGAGTCTGAAACCGCGGACCACGGTCCGGTCCGGCTCCCCGTAGCTTCTCACAGCGGTCAGCTGCCCCTCCAGGCTGATATGAGTGAGTGAGTGAGTGTGTGTGTGTCTGCGCATGCGCGGCCGAGGGTCCCCCTGTCCGAGCCTGGCTACGAGTCTGAAACCGCGGACCACGGTCCGGTCCGGCTCCCCGTAGCTTCTCACAGCGGCCAGCTGCCTCCCGGCCAGATATGAGTGGGCTGTGTGTCTGCCTGTCCGCGGGCTGGGTTAGCCTGGCCGTAGTCTGAAACCGCGGACCACGGCTCCCCGTAACTTCTCACAGCGTCCAGCTGCCTCCCGGCCAGATATGAGTGGGCGTGTGTGTGTCTGCCTGTCCGCGGGCTGGGTTAGCATGGCCGTAGTCTGAAAACGCGGACCACGGCTCCCCGTAGCTTCTCACAGCGTCCAGCTGCCCCCCCAGGCTAATATGAGTGAGTGACCCTGGCTACGAGTCTGAAACCGCGGACCACGGTCCGGTCCGGCTCCCCGTAGCTTCTCACAGCGGTCAGCTGCCCCTCCAGGCTGATATGAGTGAGTGAGTGAGTGTGTGTGTGTCTGCGCATGCGCGGCCGAGGGTCCCCCTGTCCGAGCCTGGCTACGAGTCTGAAACCGCGGACCACGGTCCGGTCCGGCTCCCCGTAGCTTCTCACAGCGGTCAGCTGCCCCTCCAGGCTGATATGAGTGAGTGAGTGAGTGTGTGTGTGTCTGCGCATGCGCGCCCGAGGGTCCCCCTGTCCGAGCCTGGCTACGAGTCTGAAACGCGGACCACGGTCCGGTCCGGCTCCCGTAGCTTCTCACAGCGGTCAGCTGCCTCCCGGCCAGATATGAGTGGGCGTGTGTGTGTCTGCCTGTCCGCGGGCTGGGTTAGCCTGGCCGTAGTCTGAAACCGCGGACCACGGCTCCCCGTAACTTCTCACAGCGTCCAGCTGCCTCCCGCCAGATATGAGTGGGCGTGTGTGTGTCTGCCTGTCCGCGGGCTGGGTTAGCCTGGCCGTAGTCTGAAACCGCGGACCACGGCTCCCCGTAGCTTCTCACAGCGTCCAGCTGCCCCCCCCAGGCTAATATGAGTGAGTGACCCTGGCTACGAGTCTGTGAAACCGCGGACCCGGTCCGGTCCGGCTCCCCGTAGCTTCTCACAGCGGTCAGCTGCCCCTCCAGGCTGATATGAGTGAGTGAGTGAGTGTGTGTGTGTGTCTGCGCATGCGCGGGCCGAGGGTCCCCCTGTCCGAGCCTGGCTACGAGTCTGAAACCGCGGACCACGGTCCGGTCCGGCTCCCGTAGCTTCTCACAGCGGCAGCTGCCTCCCGGCCAGATATGAGTGGGCTTGTGTGTCTGCCTGTCCGCGGGCTGGGTTAGCCTGGCCGTAGTCTGAAACGCGCGGACCACGGCTCCCGTAACTTCTCACAGCGTCCAGCTGCCTCCCGGCCAGATATGAGTGGGCGTGTGTGTGTCTGCCTGTCCGCGGGCTGGGTTAGCATGGCCGTAGTCTGAAACCGCGGACCACGGCTCCCCGTAGCTTCTCACAGCGTCCAGCTGCCCCCCCAGGCTAATATGAGTGAGTGACCCTGGCTACGAGTCTGAAACCGCGGACCACGGTCCGGTCCGGCTCCCCGTAGCTTCTCACAGCGGTCAGCTGCCCTCCAGGCTGATATGAGTGAGTGAGTGAGTGTGTGTGTGTCTGCGCATGCGCGGCCGAGGGTCCCCCTGTCCGAGCCTGGCTACGAGTCTGAAACCGCGGACCACGGTCCGGTCCGGCTCCCCGTAGCTTCTCACAGCGGTCAGCTGCCCCTCCAGGCTGATATGAGTGAGTGAGTGAGTGTGTGTGTGTCTGCGCATGCGCGGCCGAGGGTCCCCCTGTCCGAGCCTGGCTACGAGTCTGAAACCGCGGACCACGGTCCGGTCCGGCTCCCCGTAGCTTCTCACAGCGGCCAGCTGCCTCCCGGCCAGATATGAGTGGGCGTGTGTGTGTCTGCCTGTCCGCGGGCTGGGTTAGCCTGGCCGTAGTCTGAAACCGCGGACCACGGCTCCCCGTAACTTCTCACAGCGTCCAGCTGCCTCCCGGCCAGATATGAGTGGGCGTGTGTGGTCTGCCTGTCCGCGGGGCTGGGTTAGCCTGGCCGTAGTCTGAAACGCGGGACCACGGCTCCCCGTAGCTTCTCACAGCGTCAGCTGCCCCCCCAGGCTAATATGAGTGAGTGACCCTGGCTACGAGTCTGAAACCGCGGACCACGGTCCGGTCCGGCTCCCCGTAGCTTCTCACAGCGGTCAGCTGCCCCTCCAGGCTGATATGAGTGAGTGAGTGAGTGTGTTGTGTGTCTGCGCATGCGCGGCCGAGGGTCCCCCTGTCCGAGCCTGGCTACGAGTCTGAAACCGCGGACCACGGTCCGGTCCGGCTCCCCGTAGCTTCTCACAGCGGCCAGCTGCCTCCCGGCCAGATATGAGTGGGCGTGTGTGTGTCTGCCTGTCCGCGGGCTGGGTTAGCCTGGCCGTAGTCTGAAACCGCGGACCACGGCTCCCCGTAACTTCTCACAGCGTCAGCTGCCTCCCGGCCAGATATGAGTGGGCGTGTGTGTGTCTGCCTGTCCGCGGGCTGGGTTAGCATGGCCGTAGTCTGAAACCGCGGACCACGGCTCCCCGTAGCTTCTCACAGCGTCCAGCTGCCCCCCAGGCTAATATGAGTGAGTGACCCTGGCTACGAGTCTGAAAACGCGGACCACGGTCCGGTCCGGCTCCCCGTAGCTTCTCACAGCGGTCAGCTGCCCCTCCAGGCTGATATGAGTGAGTGAGTGAGTGTGTGTGTGTCTGCGCATGCGCGGCCGAGGGTCCCCCTGTCCGAGCCTGGCTACGAGTCTGAAACCGCGGACCACGGTCCGGTCCGGCTCCCCGTAGCTTCTCACAGCGGTCAGCTGCCCCTCCAGGCTGATATGAGTGAGTGAGTGAGTGTGTGTGTGTCTGCGCATGCGCGGCCGCGGGTCCCCCTGTCCGAGCCTGGCTACGAGTCTGAAACCGCGGACCACGGTCCGGTCCGGCTCCCGTTGCTTCTCACAGCGGCCAGCTGCCTCCCGGTCAGATATGAGTGGGGTGTGTGTGTCTGCCTGTCCGCGGGCTGGGTTAGCCTGGCCGTAGTCTGAAACCGCGGACCACGGCTCCCGTAACTTCTCACAGCGTCCAGCTGCCTCCCGGCCAGATATGAGTGGGCGTGTGTGTGTCTGCCTGTCCGCGGGCTGGGTTAGCCTGGCCGTAGTCTGAAACCGCGGACCACGGCTCCCCGTAGCTTCTCACAGCGTCCAGCTGCCCCCCAGGCTAATATGAGTGAGTGACCCTGGCTACGAGTCTGAAACCGCGGACCACGGTCCGGTCCGGCTCCCCGTAGCTTCTCACAGCGGTCAGCTGCCCTCCAGGCTGATATGAGTGAGTGAGTGAGTGTGTGTGTGTCTGCGCATGCGCGGCCGAGGGTCCCCCTGTCCGAGCCTGGCTACGAGTCTGAAACCGCGGACCACGGTCCGGTCCGGCTCCCCGTAGCTTCTCACAGCGGTCAGCTGCCTCCCGCCAGATATGAGTGGGTGTGTGTGTGTCTGCCTGTCGCGGGCTGGGTTAGCCTGGCCGTAGTCTGAAAACGCGGACCACGGCTCCCCGTAACTTCTCACAGCGTCCAGCTGCCTCCCGGCCAGATATGAGTGGGCGTGTGTGTGTCTGCCTGTCCGCGGGCTGGGTTAGCCTGGCCGTAGTCTGAAACCGCGGACCACGGCTCCCCGTAGCTTCTCACAGCGTCCAGCTGCCCCCCCAGGCTAATATGAGTGAGTGACCGTGGCTACAAGTCTGAAACCGCGGACACGGTCCGGTCCGGCTCCCCGTAGCTTCTCACAGCGGTCAGCTGCCCCTCCAGGCTGATAGAGTGAGTGAGTGAGTGTGTGGTGTCTGCGCATGCGCGGCCGAGGGTCCCCCTGTCCGAGCCTGGATACGAGTCTGAAACCGCGGACCACGGTCGGTCCGGCTCCCCGTAGCTTCTCACAGCGGTCAGCTGCCCCTCCAGGCTGATATGAGTGAGTGATGAGTGGTGTGTGTCTGCGCATGCGCGGCCGAGGGTCCCCCTGTCCGAGCCTGGCTACGAGTCTGAAACCGCGGACCACGGTCCGGTCCGGCTCCCCGTAGCTTCTCACAGCGGTCAGCTGCCCCTCCAGGCTGATATGAGTGAGTGAGTGAGTGTGTGTGTGTCTGCGCATGCGCGGCCGAGGGTCCCCCTGTCCGAGCCTGGCTACGAGTCTGAAACCGCGGACCACGGTCCGGTCCGGCTCCCCGTAGCTTCTCACAGCGGCAGCTGCCTCCCGGTCAGATATGAGTGGGCGTGTGTGTGTCTGCCTGTCCGCGGGCTGGGTTAGCCTGGCCGTAGTCTGAAACGCGGACCACGGCTCCCCGTAACTCTCACAGCGTCCAGCTGCCTCCCGGCCAGATATGAGTGGGCGTGTGTGTGTCTTCCTGTCCGCGGGCTGGGTTAGCCTGGCCGTAGTCTGAAACCGCGGACCACGGCTCCCCGTAGCTTCTCACAGCGTCCAGCTGCCCCTCCAGGCTAATATGAGTGAGTGACCCTGGCTACGAGTCTGAAACCGCGGACCACGGTCCGGTCCGGCTCCCCGTAGCTTCTCACAGCGGTCAGCTGCCCCTCCAGGCTGATATGAGTGAGTGAGTGAGTGTGTGTGTGTCTGCGCATGCGCGGGCGAGGGTCCCCCTGTCCGAGCCTGGCTACGAGTCTGAAACCGCGGACCACGGTCCGGTCCGGCTCCCGTAGCTTCTCACAGCGGTCAGCTGCCCCTCCAGGCTGATATGAGTGAGTGAGTGAGTGTGTGTGTGTCTGCGCATGCGCGGCCGAGGGTCCCCCTGTCCGAGCCTGGCTACGAGTCTGAAACCGCGGACCACGGTCCGGTCCGGCTCCCCGTAGCTTCTCACAGCGGTCAGCTGCCTCCCGGCCAGATATGAGTGGGCGTGTGTGTGTCTGCCTGTCCGCGGGCTGGGTTAGCCTGGCCGTAGTCTGAAACCGCGGACCACGGCTCCCCGTAACTTCTCACAGCGTCCAGCTGCCTCCCGGCCAGATATGAGTGGGCGTGTGTGTGTCTGCCTGTCCGCGGGCTGGGTTAGCCTGGCCGTAGTCTGAAAACGCGGACCACGGCTCCCCGTAGCTTCTCACAGCGTCCAGCTGCCCCCCCAGGCTAATATGAGTGAGTGACCCTGGCTACGAGTCTGAAACCGCGGACCACGGTCCGGTCCGGCTCCCCGTAGCTTCTCACAGCGGTCAGCTGCCCCTCCAGGCTGATATGAGTGAGTGAGTGAGTTGTGTGTGTCTGCGCATGCGCGGCCGAGGGTCCCCCTGTCCGAGCCTGGCTACGAGTCTGAAACCGCGGACCACGGTCCGGTCCGGCTCCCGTAGCTTCTCACAGCGGTCAGCTGCCCCTCCAGGCTGATATGAGTGAGTGAGTGAGTGTGTGTGTGTCTGCGCATGCGCGGCCGAGGGTCCCCCTGTCCGAGCCTGGCTACGAGTCTGAAACCGCGGACCACGGTCCGGTCCGGCTCCCCGTAGCTTCTCACAGCGGTCAGCTGCCTCCCGGCCAGATATGAGTGGGCGTGTGTGTGTCTGCCTGTCCGCGGGCTGGGTTAGCCTGGCCGTAGTCTGAAACCGCGGACCACGGCTCCCCGTAACTTCTCACAGCGTCCAGCTGCCTCCCGGCCAGATATGAGTGGGCGTGTGTGTGTCTGCCTGTCCGCGGGCTGGGTTAGCCTGGCCGTAGTCTGAAACCGCGGCCACGGCTCCTCGTAGCTTCTCACAGCGTCCAGCTGCCCCCCCAGGCTAATATGAGTGAGTGAGCCTGGCTACGAGTCTGAAACCGCGGACCACGGTCCGGTCCGGCTCCCCGTAGCTTCTCACAGCGGTCAGCTGCCCCCCCAGGCTGATATGAGTGAGTGAGTGAGTGTGTGTGTGTGTCTGCGCATGCGCGGCCGAGGGGTCCCCCTGTCCGAGCCTGGCTACGAGTCTGAAACCGCGGACCACGGTCCGGTCCGGCTCCCCGTAGCTTCTCACAGCGGTCAGCTGCCCTCCAGGCGATATGAGTGAGTGAGTGAGTGTGTGTGTGTCTGCGCATGCGCGGCCGAGGGTCCCCCTGTCGACCTGGCTACGAGTCTGAAACCGCGGACCACGGTCCGGTCCGGCTCACCGTAGCTTCTCACAGCGGTCAGCTGCCCTCCAGGCTGATATGAAGTGAGGAGTGAGGTGTGTGTGTCCTGCGCATGCGCGGCCGAGGGTCCCCCTGTCCGGCCTGGCTACGAGTCTGAAACCGCGGACCACGGTCCGGTCCGGCTCCCCGTAGCTTCTCACAGCGGTCAGCTGCCCCCCAGGCTGATATGAGTGAGTGAGTGAGTGTGTGTGTGTCTGCGCATGCGCGGCCGAGGGTCCCTGTCCGAGCCTGGCTACGAGTCTGAAACCGCGGACCACGGTCCGGTCCGGCTCCCCGTAGCTTCTCACAGCGGTCAGCTGCCCTCCAGGCTGATATGAGTGAGTGAGTGAGTGTGTGTGTGTCTGCGCATGCGCGGCCGAGGGTCCCCCTGTCCGAGCCTGGCTACGAGTCTGAAACCGCGGACCACGGTCCGGTCCGGCTCCCCGTAGCTTCTCACAGCGGCAGCTGCCTCCCGGCCAGATATGAGTGGGCTTGTGTGTCTGCCTGTCCGCGGGCTGGGTTAGCCTGGCCGTAGTCTGAAACCGCGGACCACGGCTCCCCGTAACTTCTCACAGCGTCCAGCTGCCTCCCGGCCAGATATGAGTGGGCGTGTGTGTGTCTGCCTGTCCGCGGGCTGGGTTAGCATGGCCGTAGTCTGAAACCGCGGACCACGGCTCCCCGTAGCTTCTCACAGCGTCCAGCTGCCCCCCCAGGCTAATATGAGTGAGTGACCCTGGCTACGAGTCTGAAACCGCGGACCACGGTCCGGTCCGGCTCCCCGTAGCTTCTCACAGCGGTCAGCTGCCCCTCCAGGCTGATATGAGTGAGTGAGTGAGTGTGTGTGTGTCTGCGCATGCGCGGCCGAGGGTCCCCCTGTCCGAGCCTGGCTACGAGTCTGAAACCGCGGACCACGGTCCGGTCCGGCTCCCCGTAGCTTCTCACAGCGGTCAGCTGCCTCCCGGCCAGATATGAGTGGGCGTGTGTGTGTGTCTGCCTGTCCGCGGGCTGGGTTAGCCTGGCCGTAGTCTGAAACCGCGGACCACGGCTCCCCGTAACTTCTCACAGCGTCCAGCTGCCTCCCGGCCAGATATGAGTGGGCGTGTGTGTGTCTGCCTGTCCGAGCGGGCTGGGTTAGCTGGCCGTAGTCTGAAACCGCGGACCACGGCTCCCCGTAGCTTCTCACAGCGTCCAGCTGCCCCCCCCAGGCTAATATGAGTGAGTGACCCTGGCTACGAGTCTGAAACCGCGGACCACGGTCGGTCCGGCTCCCCGTAGCTTCTCACAGCGGTCAGCTGCCCCTCCAGGCTGATATGAGTGAGTGAGTGAGTGTGTGTGTGTCTGCGCATGCGCGGCCGAGGGTCCCCCTGTCCGAGCCTGGCTACGAGTCTGAAACCGCGGACCACGGTCCGGTCCGGCTCCCCGTAGCTTCTCACAGCGGTCAGCTGCCCCTCCAGGCTGATATGAGTGAGTGAGTGAGTGTGTGTGTGTCTGCGCATGCGCGGGCCGAGGGTCCCCCTGTCCGAGCCTGGCTACGAGTCTGAAACCGCGGACCACGGTCCGGTCCGGCTCCCCGTAGCTTCTCACAGCGGTCAGCTGCCTCCCGGCAGATATGAGTGGGCGTGTGTGTGTCTGCCTGTCCGCGGGCTGGGTTAGCCTGGCCGTAGTCTGAAACCGCGGACCACGGCTCCCGTAACTTCTCACAGCGTCCAGCTGCCTCCCGGCCAGATATGAGTGGGCGTGTGTGTGTCTGCCTGTCCGCGGGCTGGGTTAGCCTGGCCGTAGTCTGAAACCGCGGACCACGGCTCCCGTAGCTTCTCACAGCGTCCAGCTGCCCCCCAGGCTAATATGAGTGAGTGACCCTGGCTACGAGTCTGAAACCGCGGACCACGGTCCGGTCCGGCTCCCGTAGCTTCTCACAGCGGTCAGCTGCCCCTCCAGGCTGATATGAGTGAGTGAGTGAGTGTGTGTGTGTCTGCGCATGCGCGGCCGAGGGTCCCCCTGTCCGAGCCTGGCTACGAGTCTGAAACCGCGGACCACGGTCCGGTCCGGCTCCCCGTAGCTTCTCACAGCGGTCAGCTGCCTCCAGGCTGATATGAGTGAGTGAGTGAGTGTGTGTGTGTCTGCGCCATGCGCGGCCGAGGGTCCCCTGTCGAGCCTGGCTACGACGTCTGAAACCGCGGACCACGGTCCGGTCCGGCTCCCCGTAGCTTCTCCACAGCGGTCTCAGCTGCCTTCCCGGCAGATATGAAAGGGGCGTAGCTTTGTGTGTGTCTGCTGTCCGCGGCGGGCTGGGTTAGACCATGGCGTAGTCTGAAACCGCGGACCACGGCTCCCCGTAGCTTCTCACAGCGTCAGCTGCCCCCCAGGCTAATATGAGTGAGTGACCCTGGCTACGAGTCTGAAAGCGCGGACCACCGTGTCCCCTAGGTCCGCGGCATTCCCCGTAGCTTCTCACAGCGGTCAGCTGCCCCTCCAGGCTGATATGAGTGATGTGAGTGAGTGTGTGTGTTGTCTGCGCATGCGCGGCCGAGGGTCCCCCTGTCCGAGCCTGGCTACGAGTCTGAAACCGCGGACCACGGTCCGGTCCGGCTCCCCGTAGCTTCTCACAGCGGCCAGCTGCCTCCCGGCCAGATATGAGTGGGCGTGTGTGTGTCTGCCTGTCCGCGGGCTGGGTTAGCCTGGCCGTAGTCTGAAAAGCGGACCACGGCTCCCCGTAACTTCTCACAGCGTCCAGCTGCCTCCCGGCCAGATATGAGTGGGCGTGTGTGTGTCTGCCTGTCCGCGGGCTGGGTAGCCTGGCCGTAGTCTGAAACCGCGGACCACGCCTCCCCGTAGCTTCTCACAGCGTCAGCTGCCCCCCAGGCTAATATGAGTGAGTGACCCTGGCTACGAGTCTGAACCCGCGGACCACGGTCCGGTCCGGCTCCCCGTAGCTTCTCACAGCGGTCAGCTGCCCCTCCAGGCTGATATGAGTGAGTGAGTGAGTGTGTGTGTGTCTGCGCATGCGCGGCCGAGGGTCCCCCTGTCCGAGCCTGGCTACGAGTCTGAAACCGCGGACCACGGTCCGGTCCGGCTCCCCGTAGCTTCTCACAGCGGTCAGCTGCCCCTCCAGGCTGATATGAGTGAGTGAGTGAGTGTGTGTGTGTCTGCGCATGCGCGGCCGAGGGTCCCCCTGTCCGAGCCTGCTACGAGTCTGAAACCGCGGACCACGGTCCGGTCCGGCTCCCCGTAGCTTCTCACAGCGGTCAGCTGCCCTCCCGGCAGATATGAGTGTGAGTGAGTGTGTGTGTGTTGCTGCATGCGCCGGCTGGGCTGTCCGAGCCTGGCCGTAGTCTGAAACCGCGGACCACGGTCCGCAGTACGGCTCCCCGTAGCTTCTCACAGCGTCAGCTGCCTCCCGGCCAGATATGAGTGGGCGTGTGTGTGTCTGCCTGTCCGCGGGCTGGGTTAGCCTGGCCGTAGTCTGAAAACCGCGGACCACGGCTCCCCGTAGCTTCTCACAGCGTCCAGCTGCCCCCCAGGCTAATATGAGTGAGTGACCCTGGCTACGAGTCTGAAACGCGGACCACGGTCCGGTCCGGCTCCCCGTAGCTTCTCACAGCGGTCAGCTGCCCCTCAGGCTGATATGAGTGAGTGAGTGAGTGTGTGTGTGTCTGCGCATGCGCGGCCGAGGGTCCCCATGTCGAGCCTGGCTACGAGTCTGAAAACGCGGACCACGGTCCGGTCCGGCTCCCCGTAGCTTCTCACAGCGGTCAGCTGCCCCTCCAGGCTGATATGAGTGAGTGAGTGAGTGTGTGTGTGTCTGCGCATGCG
Source organism: Caranx ignobilis (assembly GCA_021432705.1). Taxonomy (NCBI): domain Eukaryota; kingdom Metazoa; phylum Chordata; class Actinopteri; order Carangiformes; family Carangidae; genus Caranx; species Caranx ignobilis. Next base: position 15,903,879 of record MU269985.1, read on the forward strand.
CGGCCGAGGGTCCCCCTGTCCGAGCCTGGCTACGAGTCTGAAACCGCGGACCACGGTCCGGTCCGGCCCCGTAGCTTCTCACAGCGGTCAGCTGCCTCCCGGCCAGATATGAGTGGGCGTGTGTGTGTCTGCCTGTCCGCGGGCTGGGTTAGCTGGCCGTAGTCTGAAACCGCGGACCACGGCTCCCCGTAACTTCTCACAGCGTCCAGCTGCCTCCCGCAAGATATGAGTGGGCGTGTGTGTGTCTGCCTGTCGCGGGCTGGGTTAGCCTGGCCGTAGTCTGAAACCGCGGACCACGGCTCCCCGTAGCTTCTCACAGCGTCCAGCTGCCCCCCCAGGCTAATATGAGTGAGTGACCCTGGCTACGAGTCTGAAACCGCGGACCACGGTCCGGTCCGGCTCCCCGTAGCTTCTCACAGCGTCAGCTGCCCCCCCAGGCTGATATGAGTGAGTGAGTGAGGAGTGTGTGTGTGTCTGCGCATGCCGCGGCCGAGGGTCCCCCTGTCCGAGCCTGGCTACGAGTCTGAAACCGCGGACCACGGTCCGGTCCGGCTCCCGTAGCTTCTCACAGCGGTAGCTGCCCCTCCAGGGTGATATGAGTGAGTGAGTGAGTGTGTGTGTGTCTGCGCATGCGCGGCCGAGGGTCCCCCTGTCAGCCTGGCTACGAGTCTGAAACCGCGGACCACGGTCGGTCCGGCTCCCCGTAGCTTCTCACACGGTCAGCTGCCCTCCAGGCTGATGATGAGTGAGTGAGTGAGTGTGTGTGTGTCTGCGCATGCGCGGCCGAGGGTCCCCCTGTCCGAGCCTGGCTACGAGTCTGAAACCGCGGACCACGGTCCGGTCCGGCTCCCCGTAGCTTCTCACAGCGGCCAGCTGCCTCCCGGCCAGATATGAGTGGGCGTGTGTGTGTCTGCTGTCCGCGGGCTGGGTAGCCTGTCCGTAGTCTGAAACCGCGGACCACGGCTCCCAGTAACTTCTCACAGCGTCCAGCTGCCTCCCGGCCAGAATATGAGTGGGCGTGTGTGTGTCTGCCTGTCCGCGGGTGGTTAGCCTGCCGTAGTCCTGAAACCGCGGACCACGGCTCCCGTAACTTCTCACAGCGTCCAGCTGCCCCCCCAGGCATATGAGTGAGTGACCCTGGCTACGAGTCTGAAACGCGGACCACGGTCCGGTCCGGCTCCCCGTAGCTTCTCACAGCGGTCAGCTGCCCCTCCAGGCTGATATGAGTGAGTGAGGAGTGTGTGTGTGTCTGCGCATGCGCGGCCGAGGGTCCCCCGTCCGAGCCTGGCTACGAGTCTGAAACCGCGGACCACGGTCCGGTCCGGCTCCCCGTAGCTTCTCACAGCGGTCAGCTGCCCCTCCAGGCCTGATATGAGTGGGCGTGTGTGTGTCTGCCTGTCCGCGGGCTGGGTTAGCCTGGCCGTAGTCTGAAACCGCGGACCACGGCTCCCCGTAACTTCTCACAGCGTCCAGCTGCCTCCCGGCCAGATATGAGTTGGCTGTGTGTGTCTGCCTGTCCGCGGGCTGGGTTAGCATGGCCGTAGTCTGAAACCGCGGACCACGGCTCCCCGTAGCTTCTCATAGCGTCCAGCTGCCCCCCCCAGGCTAATATGAGTGAGTGACCCTGGCACGAGTCTGAAACCGCGGACCACGGTCCGGTCCGGCTCCCCGTAGCTTCTCACAGCGGTCAGCTGCCCTCCAGGCTGATATGAGTGAGTGAGTGAGTGTGTGTGTGTCTGCGCATGCGCGGCCGAGGGTCCCCCTGTCCGAGCCTGGCTACGAGTCTGAAACCCGCGGACCACGGTCCGGTCCGGCTCCCCGTAACTTCTCACAGCGGCCAGCTGCCTCCCGGTCAGATATGAGTGGGCGTGTGTGTGTCTGCCTGTCCGCGGGCTGGGTTAGCCTGGCCGTAGTCTGAAAACCGCGGACCACGGCTCCCCGTAACTTCTCACAGCGTCCAGCTGCCTCCCGGCCAGATATGAGTTGGGCGTGTTGTGTCTTCCTGTCCGCGGGCTGGGTTAGCCTGGCCGTATCTGAAACCGCGGCCACGGCTCCCCGTAGCTTCTCACAGCGTCCAGCTGCCCCCCCAGGCTAATATGAGTGAGTGAGCCTGGCTACGAGTCTGAAACCGCGGACCACGGTCCGGTCCGGCTCCCCGTAGCTTCTCACAGCGGTCAGCTGCCCCCCCAGCTGATATGAGTGAGTGAGTGAGTGTGTGTGTGTCTGCGCATGCGCGGCCGAGGGTCCCCCTGTCCGAGCCTGGCTACGAGTCTGAAAACCGCGGACCACGGTCCGGTCCGGCTCCCCGTAGCTTCTCACAGCGGTCAGCTGCCCCTCCAGGCTGATATGAGTGAGTGAGTGAGTGTGTGTGTGTCTGCGCATGCGCGGCGAGGGTCCCCCTGTCCGAGCCTGGCTACGAGTCTGAAACCGCGGACCACGGTCCGGTCCGGCTCCCCGTAGCTTCTCACAGCGGCCAGCTGCCTCCCGGCCAGATATGAGTGGGCGTGTGTGTGTCTGCCTGTCCCCGGCTGGGTTAGCCTGGCCGTAGTCTGAAACCGCGGACCACGGCTCCCGTACTTCTCACAGCGTCCAGCTGCCTCCCGGCCAGATATGAGTGGGCGTGTGTGTGTCTGCCTGTCCGCGGCTGGGTTAGCCTGGCCGTAGTCTGAAACCGCGGACCACGGCTCCCCGTAGCTTCTCACAGCGTCCAGCTGCCCCCCCAGGCTAATATGAGTGAGTGACCCTGGCTACGAGTCTGAAACCGCGGACCACGGTCCGGTCCGGCTTCCCGTAGCTTCTCACAGCGGTCAGCTGCCCCCCCAGGCTGATATGATGGTGAGTGAGTGTGTGTGTGTCTGCGTATGCGGCGGCCGAGGGTCACCCTGTCCGAGCCTGGCTACGAGTATTAAACCGCGGACCACGGTCCGGTCCGGTCCGCTCCCCGTAGCTTCTCACAGCGGTCAGCTGCCCCTCCAGGCTGATATGAGTGAGTGAGTGAGTGTGTGTGTGTCTGCGCATGCGCGGGCGAGGGTCCCCCTGTCCGAGCCTGGCTACGAGTCTGAAACGCGGACCACGGTCCGGTCCGGCTCCCCGTAGCTTCTCACAGCGGCCAGCTGCCTCCCGTCAGATATGAGTGGGCGTGTGTGTGTGTCTGCCTGTCCGCGGGCTGGGTTAGCCTGGCCGTAGTCTGAAACCGCGGACCACGGCTCCCGTAACTTCTCACACGTCCAGCTGCTCCCGGCCAGATATGAGTGGGCGTTGTGTGTCTTCCTGTCCGCGGGCTGGGTTAGCCTGGCCGTAGTCTGAAACCGCGGACCACGGCTCCCCGTAACTTCTCACAGAGCGTCCAGCTGCCTCCCGGCAGATATGAGTGGGCGTGTGTGTGTCTGCCTGTCCGCGGGCTGGGTTAGCCTGGCCGTAGTCTGAAACCGCGGACCACGGCTCCCGTAGCTTCTCACAGCGTCCAGCTGCCCCCCAGGCTAATATGAGTGAGTGACCCTGGCTACGAGTCTGAAACCGCGGACCACGGTCCGGTCCGGCTCCCCGTAGCTTCTCACAGCGGTCAGCTGCCCCCCCAGCTGATATGAGTGAGTGAGTGAGTGTGTGTGTGTCTGCGTATGCGCGGGCGCGAGGTCCCCCTGTCCGAGCCTGGCTACGAGTATTAAACCGCGGACCACGGTCGGTCCGGCTCCCCGTAGCTTCTCACAGCGGTCAGCTGCCCTCCAGGCTGATATGAGTGAGTGAGTGAGTGTGTGTGTGTCTGCGCATGCGCGGCCGAGGGTCCCCCTGTCCGAGCCTGGCTACGAGTCTGAAACCGCGGACCACGGTCCGGTCCGGCTCCCCGTAGCTTCTCACAGCGGTCAGCTGCCTCCCGGCCAGATATGAGTGGGCGTGTGTGTGTCTGCCTGTCCGCGGGCTGGGTTAGCCTGGCCGTAGTCTGAAACCGCGGACCACGGCTCCCCGTAACTTCTCACAGCGTCCAGCTGCCTCCCGGCCAGATATGAGTGGGCGTGTGTGTGTCTGCCTGTCCGCGGGCTGGGTTAGCCTGGCCGTAGTCTGAAACCGCGGACCACGGCTCCCCGTAGCTTCTCACAGCGTCCAGCTGCCCCCCCAGGCTAATATGAGTGAGTGACCCTGGCTACGAGTCTGAAACCGCGGACCACGGTCCGGTCCGGCTCCCCGTAGCTTCTCACAGCGGTCAGCTGCCCCTCCAGGCTGATATGAGTGAGTGAGTGAGTGTGTGTGTGTCTGCGCATGCGCGGCCGAGGGTCCCCCTGTCCGAGCCTGGCTACGAGTCTGAAACCGCGGACCACGGTCCGGTCCGGCTCCCCGTAGCTTCTCACAGCGGTCAGCTGCCCCTCCAGGCTGATATGAGTGAGTGAGTGAGTGTGTGTGTGTCTGCGCATGCGCGGCCGAGGGTCCCCCTGTCCGAGCCTGGCTACGAGTCTGAAACCGCGGACCACGGTCCGGTCCGGCTCCCCGTAGCTTCTCACAGCGGTCAGCTGCCTCCCGGCCAGATATGAGTGGGCGTGTGTGTGTCTGCCTGTCCGCGGGCTGGGTTAGCCTGGCCGTAGTCTGAAACCGCGGACCACGGCTCCCCGTAACTTCTCACAGCGTCCAGCTGCCTCCCGGCCAGATATGAGTGGGCGTGTGTGTGTCTGCCTGTCCGCGGGCTGGGTTAGCCTGGCCGTAGTCTGAAACCGCGGACCACGGCTCCCCGTAGCTTCTCACAGCGTCCAGCTGCCCCCCCAGGCTAATATGAGTGAGTGACCCTGGCTACGAGTCTGAAACCGCGGACCACGGTCCGGTCCGGCTCCCCGTAGCTTCTCACAGCGGTCAGCTGCCCCTCCAGGCTGATATGAGTGAGTGAGTGAGTGTGTGTGTGTCTGCGCATGCGCGGCCGAGGGTCCCCCTGTCCGAGCCTGGCTACGAGTCTGAAACCGCGGACCACGGTCCGGTCCGGCTCCCCGTAGCTTCTCACAGCGGTCAGCTGCCCCTCCAGGCTGATATGAGTGAGTGAGTGAGTGTGTGTGTGTCTGCGCATGCCGCGGCCGAGGGTCCCCCTGTCCGAGCCTGGCTACGAGTCTGAAACCGCGGACCACGGTCCGGTCCGGCTCCCCGTAGCTTCTCACAGCGGTCAGCTGCCTCCCGGCCAGATATGAGTGGGCGTGTGTGTGTGTCTGCCTGTCCGCGGGCTGGGTTAGCATGGCCGTAGTCTGAAACCGCGGACCACGGCTCCCCGTAGCTTCTCACAGCGTCCAGCTGCCCCCCCCAGGCTAATATGAGTGAGTGACCCTGGCTACGAGTCTGAAACCGCGGACCACGGTCCGGTCCGGCTCCCCGTAGCTTCTCACAGCGGTCAGCTGCCCCTCCAGGCTGATATGAGTGAGTGAGTGAGTGTGTGTTGTCTGCGCATGCGCGCCCGAGGGTCCCCCTGTCCGAGCCTGGCTACGAGTCTGAAACCGCGGACCACGGTCCGGTCCGGCTCCCCGTAGCTTCTCACAGCGGCCAGCTGCCTCCCGGCCAGATATGAGTGGGCGTGTGTGTGTCTGCCTGTCCGCGGGCTGGGTTAGCCTGGCCGTAGTCTGAAACCGCGGACCACGGCTCCCCGTAACTTCTCACAGCGTCCAGCTGCCTCCCGGCCAGATATGAGTGGGCGTGTGTGTGTCTGCCTGTCCGCGGGCTGGGTTAGCCTGGCCGTAGTCTGAAACCGCGGACCACGGCTCCCCGTAGCTTCTCACAGCGGCCAGCTGCCCCCCCAGGCTAATATGAGTGAGTGACCCTGGCTACGAGTCTGAAACCGCGGACCACGGTCCGGTCCGGCTCCCCGTAGCTTCTCACAGCGGTCAGCTGCCCCTCCAGGCTGATATGAGTGAGTGAGTGAGTGTGTGTGTGTCTGCGCATGCGCGGCCGAGGGTCCCCCTGTCCGAGCCTGGCTACGAGTCTGAAACCGCGGACCACGGTCCGGTCCGGCTCCCCGTAGCTTCTCACAGCGGTCAGCTGCCCCTCCAGGCTGATATGAGTGAGTGAGTGAGTGTGTGTGTGTCTGCGCATGCGCGGCCGAGGGTCCCCCTGTCCGAGCCTGGCTACGAGTCTGAAACCGCGGACCACGGTCCGGTCCGGCTCCCCGTAGCTTCTCACAGCGGTCAGCTGCCTCCCGGCCAGATATGAGTGGGCGTGTGTGTGTCTGCCTGTCCGCGGGCTGGGTTAGCCTGGCCGTAGTCTGAAACCGCGGACCACGGCTCCCCGTAACTTCTCACAGCGTCCAGCTGGCTCCCGGCCAGATATGAGTGGGCGTGTGTGTGTCTGCCTGTCCGCGGGCTGGGTTAGCCTGGCCGTAGTCTGAAACTGCGGACCACGGCTCCCCGTAGCTTCTCACAGCGTCCAGCTGCCCCCCCAGGCTAATATGAGTGAGTGACCCTGGCTACGAGTCTGAAACCGCGGACCACGGTCCGGTCCGGCTCCCCGTAGCTTCTCACAGCGGTCAGCTGCCCCTCCAGGCTGATATGAGTGAGTGAGTGAGTGTGTGTGTGTCTGCGCATGCGCGGCCGAGGGTCCCCCTATCCGAGCCTGGCTACGAGTCTGAAACCGCGGACCACGGTCCGGTCCGGCTCCCCGTAGCTTCTCACAGCGGTCAGCTGCCCCTCCAGGCTGATATGAGTGAGTGAGTGAGTGTGTGTGTGTCTGCGCATGCGCGGCCGAGGGTCCCCTGTCCGAGCCTGGCTACGAGTCTGAAACCGCGGACCACGGTCCGGTCCGGCTCCCCGTAGCTTCTCACAGCGGTCAGCTGCCCCTCCAGGCTGATATGAGTGAGTGAGTGAGTGTGTGTGTGTCTGCGCATGCGCGGCCGAGGGTCCCCCTGTCCGAGCCTGGCTACGAGTCTGAAACCGCGGACCACGGTCCGGTCCGGCTCCCCGTAGCTTCTCACAGCGGTCAGCTGCCTCCCGGTCAGATATGAGTGGGCGTGTGTGTGTCTGCCTGTCCGCGGGCTGGGTTAGCCTGGCCGTAGTCTGAAACCGCGGACCACGGCTCCCCGTAACTTCTCACAGCGTCCAGCTGCCTCCCGGCCAGATATGAGTGGGCGTGTGTGTGTCTGCCTGTCCGCGGGCTGGGTTAGCCTGGCCGTAGTCTGAAACCGCGGACCACGGCTCCCCGTAACTTCTCACAGCGTCCAGCTGCCTCCCGGCCAGATATGAGTGGGCGTGTGTGTGTCTGCCTGTCCGCGGGCTGGGTTAGCCTGGCCGTAGTCTGAAACCGCGGACCACGGCTCCCCGTAGCTTCTCACAGCGTCCAGCTGCCCCCCCAGGCTAATATGAGTGAGTGACCCTGGCTACGAGTCTGAAACCGCGGACCACGGTCCGGTCCGGCTCCCCGTAGCTTCTCACAGCGGTCAGCTGCCCCCCCAGGCTGATATGAGTGAGTGAGTGAGTGTGTGTGTGTCTGCGTATGCGCGGCCGAGGGTCCCCCTGTCCGAGCCTGGCTACGAGTATTAAACCGCGGACCACGGTCCGGTCCGGCTCCCCGTAGCTTCTCACAGCGGTCAGCTGCCCCTCCAGGCTGATATGAGTGAGTGAGTGAGTGTGTGTGTGTCTGCGCATGCGCGGCCGAGGGTCCCCCTGTCCGAGCCTGGCTACGAGTCTGAAACCGCGGACCACGGTCCGGTCCGGCTCCCCGTAGCTTCTCACAGCGGTCAGCTGCCTCCCGGCCAGATATGAGTGGGCGTGTGTGTGTCTGCCTGTCCGCGGGCTGGGTTAGCCTGGCCGTAGTCTGAAACCGCGGACCACGGCTCCCCGTAACTTCTCACAGCGTCCAGCTGCCTCCCGGCCAGATATGAGTGGGCGTGTGTGTGTCTGCCTGTCCGCGGGCTGGGTTAGCCTGGCCGTAGTCTGAAACCGCGGACCACGGCTCCCCGTAGCTTCTCACAGCGTCCAGCTGCCCCCCAGGCTAATATGAGTGAGTGACCCTGGCTACGAGTCTGAAACCGCGGACCACGGTCCGGTCCGGCTCCCCGTAGCTTCTCACAGCGGTCAGCTGCCCCCCCAGGCTGATATGAGTGAGTGAGTGAGTGTGTGTGTGTCTGCGCATGCGCGGCCGAGGGTCCCCCTGTCCGAGCCTGGCTACGAGTCTGAAACCGCGGACCACGGTCCGGTCCGGCTCCCCGTAGCTTCTCACAGCGGTCAGCTGCCCCTCCAGGCTGATATGAGTGAGTGAGTGAGTGTGTGTGTGTCTGCGCATGCGCGGCCGAGGGTCCCCCTGTCCGAGCCTGGCTACGAGTCTGAAACCGCGGACCACGGTCCGGTCCGGCTCCCCGTAGCTTCTCACAGCGGTCAGCTGCCCCTCCAGGCTGATATGAGTGAGTGAGTGAGTGTGTGTGTGTCTGCGCATGCGCGGCCGAGGGTCCCCCTGTCCGAGCCTGGCTACGAGTCTGAAACCGCGGACCACGGTCCGGTCCGGCTCCCCGTAGCTTCTCACAGCGGTCAGCTGCCTCCCGGCCAGATATGAGTGGGCGTGTGTGTGTCTGCCTGTCCGCGGGCTGGGTTAGCCTGGCCGTAGTCTGAAACCGCGGACCGGGGCTCCCCGTAACTTCTCACAGCGTCCAGCTGCTCCCGGCCAGATATGAGTGGGCGTGTGTGTGTCTGCCTGTCCGCGGGCTGGGTTAGCCTGGCCGTAGTCTGAAACCGCGGACCACGGCTCCCGTAGCTTCTCACAGCGTCCAGCTGCCCCCCCAGGCTAATATGAGTGAGTGACCCTGGCTACGAGTCTGAAACCGCGGACCACGGTTCGGTCCGGCTCCCCGTAGCTTCTCACAGCGGTCAGCTGCCCCTCCAGGCTGATATGAGTGAGTGAGTGAGTGTGTGTGTGTCTGCGCATGCGCGGCCGAGGGTCCCCCTGTCCGAGCCTGGCTACGAGTCTGAAACCGCGGACCACGGTCCGGTCCGGCTCCCCGTAGCTTCTCACAGCGGTCAGCTGCCCCTCCAGGCTGATATGAGTGAGTGAGTGAGTGTGTGTGTGTCTGCGCATGCGCGGCCGAGGGTCCCCCTGTCCGAGCCTGGCTACGAGTCTGAAACCGCGGACCACGGTCCGGTCCGGCTCCCCGTAGCTTCTCACAGCGGTCAGCTGCCCCTCCAGGCTGATATGAGTGAGTGAGTGAGTGTGTGTGTGTCTGCGCATGCGCGGCCGAGGGTCCCCCTGTCCGAGCCTGGCTACGAGTCTGAAACCGCGGACCACGGTCCGGTCCGGCTCCCCGTAGCTTCTCACAGCGGTCAGCTGCCTCCCGGTCAGATATGAGTGGGCGTGTGTGTGTCTGCCTGTCCGCGGGCTGGGTTAGCCTGGCCGTAGTCTGAAACCGCGGACCACGGCTCCCCGTAACTTCTCACAGCGTCCAGCTGCCTCCCGGCCAGATATGAGTGGGCGTGTGTGTGTCTTCCTGTCCGCGGGCTGGGTTAGCATGGCCGTAGTCTGAAACCGCGGCCACGGCTCCCCGTAGCTTCTCACAGCGTCCAGCTGCCCCCCCAGGCTAATATGAGTGAGTGAGCCTGGCTACGAGTCTGAAACCGCGGACCACGGTCCGGTCCGGCTCCCCGTAGCTTCTCACAGCGGTCAGCTGCCCCCCAGGCTGATATGAGTGAGTGAGTGAGTGTGTGTGTGTCTGCGCATGCGCGGCCGAGGGTCCCCCTGTCCGAGCCTGGCTACGAGTCTGAAACCGCGGACCACGGTCCGGTCCGGCTCCCCGTAGCTTCTCACAGCGGTCAGCTGCCCCTCCAGGCTGATATGAGTGAGTGAGTGAGTGTGTGTGTGTCTGCGCATGCGCGGCGAGGGTCCCCCTGTCCGAGCCTGGCTACGAGTCTGAAACCGCGGACCACGGTCCGGTCCGGCTCCCCGTAGCTTCTCACAGCGGTCAGCTGCCCCTCCAGGCTGATATGAGTGAGTGAGTGAGTGTGTGTGTGTCTGCGCATGCGCGGCCGAGGGTCCCCCTGTCCGAGCCTGGCTACGAGTCTGAAACCGCGGACCACGGTCCGGTCCGGCTCCCCGTAGCTTCTCACAGCGGTCAGCTGCCCCTCCAGGCTGATATGAGTGAGTGAGTGAGTGTGTGTGTGTCTGCGCATGCGCGGCCGAGGGTCCCCCTGTCCGAGCCTGGCTACGAGTCTGAAACCGCGGACCACGGTCCGGTCCGGCTCCCCGTAGCTTCTCACAGCGGTCAGCTGCCCCTCCAGGCTGATATGAGTGAGTGAGTGAGTGTGTGTGTGTCTGCGCATGCGCGGCCGAGGGTCCCCCTGTCCGAGCCTGGCTACGAGTCTGAAACCGCGGACCACGGTCCGGTCCGGCTCCCCGTAGCTTCTCACAGCGGTCAGCTGCCCCTCCAGGCTGATATGAGTGAGTGAGTGAGTGTGTGTGTGTCTGCGCATGCGCGGCCGAGGGTCCCCCTGTCCGAGCCTGGCTACGAGTCTGAAACCGCGGACCACGGTCCGGTCCGGCTCCCCGTAGCTTCTCACAGCGGCCAGCTGCCTCCCGGTCAGATATGAGTGGGCGTGTGTGTGTCTGCCTGTCCGCGGGCTGGGTTAGCCTGGCCGTAGTCTGAAACCGCGGACCACGGCTCCCCGTAACTTCTCACAGCGTCCAGCTGGCTCCCGGCCAGATATGAGTGGGCGTGTGTGTGTCTGCCTGTCCGCGGGCTGGGTTAGCCTGGCCGTAGTCTGAAACGGCGGACCACGGCTCCCCGTAGCTTCTCACAGCGTCCAGCTGGCCCCCCAGGCTAATATGAGTGAGTGAGCCCTGGCTACGAGTCTGAAACCGCGGACCACGGTCCGGTCCGGCTCCCCGTAGCTTCTCACAGCGGTCAGCTGCCCCCCCAGGCTGATATGAGTGAGTGAGTGAGTGTGTGTGTGTCTGCGCATGCGCGGCCGAGGGTCCCCCTGTCCGAGCCTGGCTACGAGTCTGAAACCGCGGACCACGGTCCGGTCCGGCTCCCCGTAGCTTCTCACAGCGGTCAGCTGCCCCTCCAGGCTGATATGAGTGAGTGAGTGAGTGTGTGTGTGTCTGCGCATGCGCGGCCGAGGGTCCCCCTGTCCGAGCCTGGCTACGAGTCTGAAACCGCGGACCACGGTCCGGTCCGGCTCCCCGTAGCTTCTCACAGCGGCCAGCTGCCTCCCGGCCAGATATGAGTGGGCGTGTGTGTGTCTGCCTGTCCGCGGGCTGGGTTAGCCTGGCCGTAGTCTGAAACCGCGGACCACGGCTCCCCGTAACTTCTCACAGCGTCCAGCTGCCTCCCGCCAGATATGAGTGGGCGTGTGTGTGTCTGCCTGTCCGCGGGCTGGGTTAGCCTGGCCGTAGTCTGAAACCGCGGACCACGGCTCCCCGTAGCTTCTCACAGCGTCCAGCTGCCCCCCCAGGCTAATATGAGTGAGTGACCCTGGCTACGAGTCTGAAACCGCGGACCACGGTCCGGTCCGGCTCCCCGTAGCTTCTCACAGCGGTCAGCTGCCCCTCCAGGCTGATATGAGTGAGTGAGTGAGTGTGTGTGTGTCTGCGCATGCGCGCCGAGGGTCCCCCTATCCGAGCCTGGCTACGAGTCTGAAACCGCGGACCACGGTCCGGTCCGGCTCCCCGTAGCTTCTCACAGCGGTCAGCTGCCCCTCCAGGCTGATATGAGTGAGTGAGTGAGTGTGTGTGTGTCTGCGCATGCGCGGCCGAGGGTCCCCCTGTCCGAGCCTGGCTACGAGTCTGAAACCGCGGACCACGGTCCGGTCCGGCTCCCCGTAGCTTCTCACAGCGGCCAGCTGCCTCCCGGCCAGATATGAGTGGGCGTGTGTGTGTCTGCCTGTCCGCGGGCTGGGTTAGCCTGGCCGTAGTCTGAAACCGCGGACCACGGCTCCCCGTAACTTCTCACAGCGTCCAGCTGCCTCCCGGCCAGATATGAGTGGGCGTGTGTGTGTCTGCCTGTCCGCGGGCTGGGTTAGCCTGGCCGTAGTCTGAAACCGCGGACCACGGCTCCCCGTAGCTTCTCACAGCGTCCAGCTGCCCCCCCAGGCTAATATGAGTGAGTGACCCTGGCTACGAGTCTGAAACCGCGGACCACGGTCCGGTCCGGCTCCCCGTAGCTTCTCACAGCGGTCAGCTGCCCCTCCAGGCTGATATGAGTGAGTGAGTGAGTGTGTGTGTGTCTGCGCATGCGCGGCCGAGGGTCCCCCTGTCCGAGCCTGGCTACGAGTCTGAAACCGCGGACCACGGTCCGGTCCGGCTCCCCGTAGCTTCTCACAGCGGTCAGCTGCCCCTCCAGGCTGATATGAGTGAGTGAGTGAGTGTGTGTGTGTCTGCGCATGCGCGGCCGAGGGTCCCCCTGTCCGAGCCTGGCTACGAGTCTGAAACCGCGGACCACGGTCCGGTCCGGCTCCCCGTAGCTTCTCACAGCGGCCAGCTGCCTCCCGGCAGATATGAGTGGGCGTGTGTGTGTCTGCCTGTCCGCGGGCTGGGTTAGCCTGGCCGTAGTCTGAAACCGCGGACCACGGCTCCCCGTAACTTCTCACAGCGTCCAGCTGCCTCCCGGCCAGATATGAGTGGGCGTGTGTGTGTCTTCCTGTCCGCGGGCTGGGTTAGCCTGGCCGTAGTCTGAAACGGCGGCCACGGCTCCCCGTAGCTTCTCACAGCGTCCAGCTGCCCCCCAGGCTAATATGAGTGAGTGAGCCTGGCTACGAGTCTGAAACCGCGGACCACGGTCCGGTCCGGCTCCCCGTAGCTTCTCACAGCGGTCAGCTGCCCCCCCAGGCTGATATGAGTGAGTGAGTGAGTGTGTGTGTGTCTGCGCATGCGCGGCCGAGGGTCCCCCTGTCCGAGCCTGGCTACGAGTCTGAAACCGCGGACCACGGTCCGGTCCGGCTCCCCGTAGCTTCTCACAGCGGTCAGCTGCCCCTCCAGGCTGATATGAGTGAGTGAGTGAGTGTGTGTGTGTCTGCGCATGCGCGGCCGAGGGTCCCCCTGTCCGAGCCTGGCTACGAGTCTGAAACCGCGGACCACGGTCCGGTCCGGCTCCCCGTAGCTTCTCACAGCGGCCAGCTGCCTCCCGGCCAGATATGAGTGGGCGTGTGTGTGTCTGCCTGTCCGCGGGCTGGGTTAGCCTGGCCGTAGTCTGAAACCGCGGACCACGGCTCCCCGTAACTTCTCACAGCGTCCAGCTGCCTCCCGGCCAGATATGAGTGGGCGTGTGTGTGTCTGCCTGTCCGCGGGCTGGGTTAGCCTGGCCGTAGTCTGAAACCGCGGACCACGGCTCCCCGTAGCTTCTCACAGCGGCCAGCTGCCCCCCCAGGCTAATATGAGTGAGTGACCCTGGCTACGAGTCTGAAACCGCGGACCACGGTCCGGTCCGGCTCCCCGTAGCTTCTCACAGCGGTCAGCTGCCCCTCCAGGCTGATATGAGTGAGTGAGTGAGTGTGTGTGTGTCTGCGCATGCGCGGCCGAGGGTCCCCCTGTCCGAGCCTGGCTACGAGTCTGAAACCGCGGACCACGGTCCGGTCCGGCTCCCCGTAGCTTCTCACAGCGGTCAGCTGCCCCTCCAGGCTGATATGAGTGAGTGAGTGAGTGTGTGTGTGTCTGCGCATGCGCGGCCGAGGGTCCCCCTGTCCGAGCCTGGCTACGAGTCTGAAACCGCGGACCACGGTCCGGTCCGGCTCCCCGTAGCTTCTCACAGCGGTCAGCTGCCTCCCGGCCAGATATGAGTGGGCGTGTGTGTGTCTGCCTGTCCGCGGGCTGGGTTAGCCTGGCCGTAGTCTGAAACCGCGGACCACGGCTCCCCGTAACTTCTCACAGCGTCCAGCTGCCTCCCGGCCAGATATGAGTGGGCGTGTGTGTGTCTGCCTGTCCGCGGGCTGGGTTTAGCCTGGCCGTAGTCTGAAACTGCGGACCACGGCTCCCCGTAGCTTCTCACAGCGTCCAGCTGCCCCCCCAGGCTAATATGAGTGAGTGACCCTGGCTACGAGTCTGAAACCGCGGACCACGGTCCGGTCCGGCTCCCCGTAGCTTCTCACAGCGGTCAGCTGCCCCTCCAGGCTGATATGAGTGAGTGAGTGAGTGTGTGTGTGTCTGCGCATGCGCGGCCGAGGGTCCCCCTATCCGAGCCTGGCTACGAGTCTGAAACCGCGGACCACGGTCCGGTCCGGCTCCCCGTAGCTTCTCACAGCGGTCAGCTGCCCCTCCAGGCTGATATGAGTGAGTGAGTGAGTGTGTGTGTGTCTGCGCATGCGCGGCCGAGGGTCCCCCTGTCCGAGCCTGGCTACGAGTCTGAAACCGCGGACCACGGTCCGGTCCGGCTCCCCGTAGCTTCTCACAGCGGTCAGCTGCCCCTCCAGGCTGATATGAGTGAGTGAGTGAGTGTGTGTGTGTCTGCGCATGCGCGGCCGAGGGTCCCCCTGTCCGAGCCTGGCTACGAGTCTGAAACCGCGGACCACGGTCCGGTCCGGCTCCCCGTAGCTTCTCACAGCGGCCAGCTGCCTCCCGGTCAGATATGAGTGGGCGTGTGTGTGTCTGCCTGTCCGCGGGCTGGGTTAGCCTGGCCGTAGTCTGAAACCGCGGACCACGGCTCCCCGTAACTTCTCACAGCGTCCAGCTGCCTCCCGGCCAGATATGAGTGGGCGTGTGTGTGTCTTCCTGTCCGCGGGCTGGGTTAGCCTGGCCGTAGTCTGAAACCGCGGCCACGGCTCCCCGTAGCTTCTCACAGCGTCCAGCTGCCCCCCCAGGCTAATATGAGTGAGTGAGCCTGGCTACGAGTCTGAAACCGCGGACCACGGTCCGGTCCGGCTCCCCGTAGCTTCTCACAGCGGTCAGCTGCCCCTCCAGGCTGATATGAGTGAGTGAGTGAGTGTGTGTGTGTCTGCGCATGCGCGGCCGAGGGTCCCCCTGTCCGAGCCTGGCTACGAGTCTGAAACCGCGGACCACGGTCCGGTCCGGCTCCCCGTAGCTTCTCACAGCGGTCAGCTGCCTCCCGGCCAGATATGAGTGGGCGTGTGTGTGTCTGCCTGTCCGCGGGCTGGGTTAGCCTGGCCGTAGTCTGAAACCGCGGACCACGGCTCCCCGTAACTTCTCACAGCGTCCAGCTGCCTCCCGGCCAGATATGAGTGGGCGTGTGTGTGTCTGCCTGTCCGCGGGCTGGGTTAGCCTGGCCGTAGTCTGAAACCGCGGACCACGGCTCCCCGTAGCTTCTCACAGCGTCCAGCTGCCCCCCCAGGCTAATATGAGTGAGTGACCCTGGCTACGAGTCTGAAACCGCGGACCACGGTCCGGTCCGGCTCCCCGTAGCTTCTCACAGCGGTCAGCTGCCCCTCCAGGCTGATATGAGTGAGTGAGTGAGTGTGTGTGTGTCTGCGCATGCGCGGCCGAGGGTCCCCCTGTCCGAGCCTGGCTACGAGTCTGAAACCGCGGACCACGGTCCGGTCCGGCTCCCCGTAGCTTCTCACAGCGGTCAGCTGCCCCTCCAGGCTGATATGAGTGAGTGAGTGAGTGTGTGTGTGTCTGCGCATGCGCGGCCGAGGGTCCCCCTGTCCGAGCCTGGCTACGAGTCTGAAACCGCGGACCACGGTCCGGTCCGGCTCCCCGTAGCTTCTCACAGCGGTCAGCTGCCTCCCGGCCAGATATGAGTGGGCGTGTGTGTGTCTGCCTGTCCGCGGGCTGGGTTAGCCTGGCCGTAGTCTGAAACCGCGGACCACGGCTCCCCGTAACTTCTCACAGCGTCCAGCTGCCTCCCGGCCAGATATGAGTGGGCGTGTGTGTGTCTGCCTGTCCGCGGGCTGGGTTAGCATGGCCGTAGTCTGAAACCGCGGACCACGGCTCCCCGTAGCTTCTCACAGCGTCCAGCTGCCCCCCCCAGGCTAATATGAGTGAGTGACCCTGGCTACGAGTCTGAAACCGCGGACCACGGTCCGGTCCGGCTCCCCGTAGCTTCTCACAGCGGTCAGCTGCCCCTCCAGGCTGATATGAGTGAGTGAGTGAGTGTGTGTGTGTCTGCGCATGCGCGGCCGAGGGTCCCCCTGTCCGAGCCTGGCTACGAGTCTGAAACCGCGGACCACGGTCCGGTCCGGCTCCCCGTAGCTTCTCACAGCGGCCAGCTGCCTCCCGGCCAGATATGAGTGGGCTTGTGTGTCTGCCTGTCCGCGGGCTGGGTTAGCCTGGCCGTAGTCTGAAACCGCGGACCACGGCTCCCCGTAACTTCTCACAGCGTCCAGCTGCCTCCCGGCCAGATATGAGTGGGCGTGTGTGTGTCTGCCTGTCCGCGGGCTGGGTTAGCATGGCCGTAGTCTGAAACCGCGGACCACGGCTCCCCGTAGCTTCTCACAGCGTCCAGCTGCCCCACCCAGGCTAATATGAGTGAGTGACCCTGGCTACGAGTCTGAAACCGCGGACCACGGTCCGGTCCGGCTCCCCGTAGCTTCTCACAGCGGTCAGCTGCCCCTCCAGGCTGATATGAGTGAGTGAGTGAGTGTGTGTGTGTCTGCGCATGCGCGGCCGAGGGTCCCCCTGTCCGAGCCTGGCTACGAGTCTGAAACCGCGGACCACGGTCCGGTCCGGCTCCCCGTAGCTTCTCACAGCGGTCAGCTGCCCCTCCAGGCTGATATGAGTGAGTGAGTGAGTGTGTGTGTGTCTGCGCATGCGCGGCCGAGGGTCCCCCTGTCCGAGCCTGGCTACGAGTCTGAAACCGCGGACCACGGTCCGGTCCGGCTCCCCGTAGCTTCTCACAGCGGCCAGCTGCCTCCCGGCCAGATATGAGTGGGCGTGTGTGTGTCTGCCTGTCCGCGGGCTGGGTTAGCCTGGCCGTAGTCTGAAACCGCGGACCACGGCTCCCCGTAACTTCTCACAGCGTCCAGCTGCCTCCCGGCCAGATATGAGTGGGCGTGTGTGTGTCTGCCTGTCCGCGGGCTGGGTTAGCCTGGCCGTAGTCTGAAACCGCGGACCACGGCTCCCCGTAGCTTCTCACAGCGTCCAGCTGCCCCCCCAGGCTAATATGAGTGAGTGACCCTGGCTACGAGTCTGAAACCGCGGACCACGGTCCGGTCCGGCTCCCCGTAGCTTCTCACAGCGGTCAGCTGCCCCTCCAGGCTGATATGAGTGAGTGAGTGAGTGTGTGTGTGTCTGCGCATGCGCGGCCGAGGGTCCCCCTGTCCGAGCCTGGCTACGAGTCTGAAACCGCGGACCACGGTCCGGTCCGGCTCCCCGTAGCTTCTCACAGCGGCCAGCTGCCTCCCGGCCAGATATGAGTGGGCGTGTGTGTGTCTGCCTGTCCGCGGGCTGGGTTAGCCTGGCCGTAGTCTGAAACCGCGGACCACGGCTCCCCGTAACTTCTCACAGCGTCCAGCTGCCTCCCGGCCAGATATGAGTGGGCGTGTGTGTGTCTGCCTGTCCGCGGGCTGGGTTAGCATGGCCGTAGTCTGAAACCGCGGACCACGGCTCCCCGTAGCTTCTCACAGCGTCCAGCTGCCCCCCCCAGGCTAATATGAGTGAGTGACCCTGGCTACGAGTCTGAAACCGCGGACCACGGTCCGGTCCGGCTCCCCGTAGCTTCTCACAGCGGTCAGCTGCCCCTCCAGGCTGATATGAGTGAGTGAGTGAGTGTGTGTGTGTCTGCGCATGCGCGGCCGAGGGTCCCCCTGTCCGAGCCTGGCTACGAGTCTGAAACCGCGGACCACGGTCCGGTCCGGCTCCCCGTAGCTTCTCACAGCGGTCAGCTGCCCCTCCAGGCTGATATGAGTGAGTGAGTGAGTGTGTGTGTGTCTGCGCATGCGCGGCCGAGGGTCCCCCTGTCCGAGCCTGGCTACGAGTCTGAAACCGCGGACCACGGTCCGGTCCGGCTCCCCGTAGCTTCTCACAGCGGCCAGCTGCCTCCCGGTCAGATATGAGTGGGCGTGTGTGTGTCTGCCTGTCCGCGGGCTGGGTTAGCCTGGCCGTAGTCTGAAACCGCGGACCACGGCTCCCCGTAACTTCTCACAGCGTCCAGCTGCCTCCCGGCCAGATATGAGTGGGCGTGTGTGTGTCTGCCTGTCCGCGGGCTGGGTTAGCCTGGCCGTAGTCTGAAACCGCGGACCACGGCTCCCCGTAGCTTCTCACAGCGTCCAGCTGCCCCCCCAGGCTAATATGAGTGAGTGACCCTGGCTACGAGTCTGAAACCGCGGACCACGGTCCGGTCCGGCTCCCCGTAGCTTCTCACAGCGGTCAGCTGCCCCTCCAGGCTGATATGAGTGAGTGAGTGAGTGTGTGTGTGTCTGCGCATGCGCGGCCGAGGGTCCCCCTGTCCGAGCCTGGCTACGAGTCTGAAACCGCGGACCACGGTCCGGTCCGGCTCCCCGTAGCTTCTCACAGCGGCCAGCTGCCTCCCGGCCAGATATGAGTGGGCGTGTGTGTGTCTGCCTGTCCGCGGGCTGGGTTAGCCTGGCCGTAGTCTGAAACCGCGGACCACGGCTCCCCGTAACTTCTCACAGCGTCCAGCTGCCTCCCGGCCAGATATGAGTGGGCGTGTGTGTGTCTGCCTGTCCGCGGGCTGGGTTAGCATGGCCGTAGTCTGAAACCGCGGACCACGGCTCCCCGTAGCTTCTCACAGCGTCCAGCTGCCCCCCCCAGGCTAATATGAGTGAGTGACCCTGGCTACGAGTCTGAAACCGCGGACCACGGTCCGGTCCGGCTCCCCGTAGCTTCTCACAGCGGTCAGCTGCCCCTCCAGGCTGATATGAGTGAGTGA
Organism: Caranx ignobilis; assembly: GCA_021432705.1. Classification (NCBI taxonomy): domain Eukaryota; kingdom Metazoa; phylum Chordata; class Actinopteri; order Carangiformes; family Carangidae; genus Caranx; species Caranx ignobilis. Next base: position 15,922,591 of record MU269985.1, read on the forward strand.
GTGAGTGTGTGTGTGTCTGCGCATGCGCGGCCGAGGGTCCCCCTGTCCGAGCCTGGCTACGAGTCTGAAACCGCGGACCACGGTCCGGTCCGGCTCCCCGTAGCTTCTCACAGCGGTCAGCTGCCCCTCCAGGCTGATATGAGTGAGTGAGTGAGTGTGTGTGTGTCTGCGCATGCGCGGCCGAGGGTCCCCCTGTCCGAGCCTGGCTACGAGTCTGAAACCGCGGACCACGGTCCGGTCCGGCTCCCCGTAGCTTCTCACAGCGGCCAGCTGCCTCCCGGTCAGATATGAGTGGGCGTGTGTGTGTCTGCCTGTCCGCGGGCTGGGTTAGCCTGGCCGTAGTCTGAAACCGCGGACCACGGCTCCCCGTAACTTCTCACAGCGTCCAGCTGCCTCCCGGCCAGATATGAGTGGGCGTGTGTGTGTCTTCCTGTCCGCGGGCTGGGTTAGCCTGGCCGTAGTCTGAAACCGCGGACCACGGCTCCCCGTAGCTTCTCACAGCGTCCAGCTGCCCCTCCAGGCTAATATGAGTGAGTGACCCTGGCTACGAGTCTGAAATCGCGGACCACGGTCCGGTCCGGCTCCCCGTAGCTTCTCACAGCGGTCAGCTGCCCCTCCAGGCTGATATGAGTGAGTGAGTGAGTGTGTGTGTGTCTGCGCATGCGCGGCCGAGGGTCCCCCTGTCCGAGCCTGGCTACGAGTCTGAAACCGCGGACCACGGTCCGGTCCGGCTCCCCGTAGCTTCTCACAGCGGTCAGCTGCCCCTCCAGGCTGATATGAGTGAGTGAGTGAGTGTGTGTGTGTCTGCGCATGCGCGGCCGAGGGTCCCCCTGTCCGAGCCTGGCTACGAGTCTGAAACCGCGGACCACGGTCCGGTCCGGCTCCCCGTAGCTTCTCACAGCGGTCAGCTGCCTCCCGGCCAGATATGAGTGGGCGTGTGTGTGTCTGCCTGTCCGCGGGCTGGGTTAGCCTGGCCGTAGTCTGAAACCGCGGACCACGGCTCCCCGTAACTTCTCACAGCGTCCAGCTGCCTCCCGGCCAGATATGAGTGGGCGTGTGTGTGTCTGCCTGTCCGCGGGCTGGGTTAGCCTGGCCGTAGTCTGAAACCGCGGACCACGGCTCCCCGTAGCTTCTCACAGCGTCCAGCTGCCCCCCCAGGCTAATATGAGTGAGTGACCCTGGCTACGAGTCTGAAACCGCGGACCACGGTCCGGTCCGGCTCCCCGTAGCTTCTCACAGCGGTCAGCTGCCCCTCCAGGCTGATGTGAGTGAGTGAGTGAGTGTGTGTGTGTCTGCGCATGCGCGGCCGAGGGTCCCCCTATCCGAGCCTGGCTACGAGTCTGAAACCGCGGACCACGGTCCGGTCCGGCTCCCCGTAGCTTCTCACAGCGGTCAGCTGCCCCTCCAGGCTGATATGAGTGAGTGAGTGAGTGTGTGTGTGTCTGCGCATGCGCGGCCGAGGGTCCCCCTGTCCGAGCCTGGCTACGAGTCTGAAACCGCGGACCACGGTCCGGTCCGGCTCCCCGTAGCTTCTCACAGCGGCCAGCTGCCTCCCGGTCAGATATGAGTGGGCGTGTGTGTGTCTGCCTGTCCGCGGGCTGGGTTAGCCTGGCCGTAGTCTGAAACCGCGGACCACGGCTCCCGTAACTTCTCACAGCGTCCAGCTGCCTCCCGGCCAGATATGAGTGGGCGTGTGTGTGTCTTCCTGTCCGCGGGCTGGGTTAGCCTGGCCGTAGTCTGAAACCGCGGCCACGGCTCCTCGTAGCTTCTCACAGCGTCCAGCTGCCCCCCCAGGCTAATATGAGTGAGTGAGCCTGGCTACGAGTCTGAAACCGCGGACCACGGTCCGGTCCGGCTCCCCGTAGCTTCTCACAGCGGTCAGCTGCCCCCCCAGGCTGATATGAGTGAGTGAGTGAGTGTGTGTGTGTCTGCGCATGCGCGGCCGAGGGTCCCCCTGTCCGAGCCTGGCTACGAGTCTGAAACCGCGGACCACGGTCCGGTCCGGCTCCCCGTAGCTTCTCACAGCGGTCAGCTGCCCCTCCAGGCTGATATGAGTGAGTGAGTGAGTGTGTGTGTGTCTGCGCATGCGCGGCCGAGGGTCCCCCTGTCCGAGCCTGGCTACGAGTCTGAAACCGCGGACCACGGTCCGGTCCGGCTCCCCGTAGCTTCTCACAGCGGTCAGCTGCCCCTCCAGGCTGATATGAGTGAGTGAGTGAGTGTGTGTGTGTCTGCGCATGCGCGGCCGAGGGTCCCCCTGTCCGAGCCTGGCTACGAGTCTGAAACCGCGGACCACGGTCCGGTCCGGCTCCCCGTAGCTTCTCACAGCGGCCAGCTGCCTCCCGGCCAGATATGAGTGGGCTTGTGTGTCTGCCTGTCCGCGGGCTGGGTTAGCCTGGCCGTAGTCTGAAACCGCGGACCACGGCTCCCCGTAACTTCTCACAGCGTCCAGCTGCCTCCCGGCCAGATATGAGTGGGCGTGTGTGTGTCTGCCTGTCCGCGGCTGGGTTAGCATGGCCGTAGTCTGAAACCGCGGACCACGGTTCCCCGTAGCTTCTCACAGCGTCCAGCTGCCCCCCCCAGGCTAATATGAGTGAGTGACCCTGGCTACGAGTCTGAAACCGCGGACCACGGTCCGGTCCGGCTCCCCGTAGCTTCTCACAGCGGTCAGCTGCCCCTCCAGGCTGATATGAGTGAGTGAGTGAGTGTGTGTGTGTCTGCGCATGCGCGGCCGAGGGTCCCCCTGTCCGAGCCTGGCTACGAGTCTGAAACCGCGGACCACGGTCCGGTCCGGCTCCCCGTAGCTTCTCACAGCGGTCAGCTGCCTCCCGGCCAGATATGAGTGGGCGTGTGTGTGTCTGCCTGTCCGCGGGCTGGGTTAGCCTGGCCGTAGTCTGAAACCGCGGACCACGGCTCCCCGTAACTTCTCACAGCGTCCAGCTGCCTCCCGGCCAGATATGAGTGGGCGTGTGTGTGTCTGCCTGTCCGCGGGCTGGGTTAGCCTGGCCGTAGTCTGAAACCGCGGACCACGGCTCCCCGTAGCTTCTCACAGCGTCCAGCTGCCCCCCAGGCTAATATGAGTGAGTGACCCTGGCTACGAGTCTGAAACCGCGGACCACGGTCCGGTCCGGCTCCCCGTAGCTTCTCACAGCGGTCAGCTGCCCCTCCAGGCTGATATGAGTGAGTGAGTGAGTGTGTGTGTGTCTGCGCATGCGCGGCCGAGGGTCCCCCTGTCCGAGCCTGGCTACGAGTCTGAAACCGCGGACCACGGTCCGGTCCGGCTCCCCGTAGCTTCTCACAGCGGTCAGCTGCCCCTCCAGGCTGATATGAGTGAGTGAGTGAGTGTGTGTGTGTCTGCGCATGCGCGGCCGAGGGTCCCCCTGTCCGAGCCTGGCTACGAGTCTGAAACCGCGGACCACGGTCCGGTCCGGCTCCCCGTAGCTTCTCACAGCGGTCAGCTGCCTCCCGGCCAGATATGAGTGGGCGTGTGTGTGTCTGCCTGTCCGCGGGCTGGGTTAGCCTGGCCGTAGTCTGAAACCGCGGACCACGGCTCCCCGTAACTTCTCACAGCGTCCAGCTGCCTCCCGGCCAGATATGAGTGGGCGTGTGTGTGTCTGCCTGTCCGCGGGCTGGGTTAGCCTGGCCGTAGTCTGAAACCGCGGACCACGGCTCCCCGTAGCTTCTCACAGCGTCCAGCTGCCCCCCCAGGCTAATATGAGTGAGTGACCCTGGCTACGAGTCTGAAACCGCGGACCACGGTCCGGTCCGGCTCCCCGTAGCTTCTCACAGCGGTCAGCTGCCCCTCCAGGCTGATATGAGTGAGTGAGTGAGTGTGTGTGTGTCTGCGCATGCGCGCCGAGGGTCCCCCTGTCCGAGCCTGGCTACGAGTCTGAAACCGCGGACCACGGTCCGGTCCGGCTCCCCGTAGCTTCTCACAGCGGTCAGCTGCCCCTCCAGGCTGATATGAGTGAGTGAGTGAGTGTGTGTGTGTCTGCGCATGCGCGGCCGAGGGTCCCCCTGTCCGAGCCTGGCTACGAGTCTGAAACCGCGGACCACGGTCCGGTCCGGCTCCCCGTAGCTTCTCACAGCGGTCAGCTGCCTCCCGGCCAGATATGAGTGGGCGTGTGTGTGTCTGCCTGTCCGCGGGCTGGGTTAGCCTGGCCGTAGTCTGAAACCGCGGACCACGGCTCCCCGTAACTTCTCACAGCGTCCAGCTGCCTCCCGGCCAGATATGAGTGGGCGTGTGTGTGTCTGCCTGTCCGCGGGCTGGGTTAGCATGGCCGTAGTCTGAAACTGCGGACCACGGCTCCCCGTAGCTTCTCACAGCGTCCAGCTGCCCCCCAGGCTAATATGAGTGAGTGACCCTGGCTACGAGTCTGAAACCGCGGACCACGGTCCGGTCCGGCTCCCCGTAGCTTCTCACAGCGGTCAGCTGCCCCTCCAGGCTGATATGAGTGAGTGAGTGAGTGTGTGTGTGTCTGCGCATGCGCGGCCGAGGGTCCCCCTGTCCGAGCCTGGCTACGAGTCTGAAACCGCGGACCACGGTCCGGTCCGCTCCCCGTAGCTTCTCACAGCGGTCAGCTGCCCCTCCAGGCTGATATGAGTGAGTGAGTGAGTGTGTGTGTGTCTGCGCATGCGCGGCCGAGGGTCCCCCTGTCCGAGCCTGGCTACGAGTCTGAAACCGCGGACCACGGTCCGGTCCGGCTCCCCGTAGCTTCTCACAGCGGTCAGCTGCCCCTCCAGGCTGATATGAGTGAGTGAGTGAGTGTGTGTGTGTCTGCGCATGCGCGCCGAGGGTCCCCCTGTCCGAGCCTGGCTACGAGTCTGAAACCGCGGACCACGGTCCGGTCCGGCTCCCCGTAGCTTCTCACAGCGGCCAGCTGCCTCCCGGCAGATATGAGTGGGCGTGTGTGTGTCTGCCTGTCCGCGGGCTGGGTTAGCCTGGCCGTAGTCTGAAACCGCGGACCACGGCTCCCCGTAACTTCTCACAGCGTCCAGCTGCCTCCCGGCCAGATATGAGTGGGCGTGTGTGTGTCTTCCTGTCCGCGGGCTGGGTTAGCCTGCCGTAGTCTGAAACCGCGGCCACGGCTCCCCGTAGCTTCTCACAGCGTCCAGCTGCCCCCCAGGCTAATATGAGTGAGTGAGCCTGGCTACGAGTCTGAAACCGCGGACCACGGTCCGGTCCGGCTCCCCGTAGCTTCTCACAGCGGTCAGCTGCCCCTCCAGGCTGATATGAGTGAGTGAGTGAGTGTGTGTGTGTCTGCGCATGCGCGGCCGAGGGTCCCCCTGTCCGAGCCTGGCTACGAGTCTGAAACCGCGGACCACGGTCCGGTCCGGCTCCCCGTAGCTTCTCACAGCGGTCAGCTGCCTCCCGGCCAGATATGAGTGGGCGAGTGTGTGTGTCTGCCTGTCCGCGGGCTGGGTTAGCCTGGCCGTAGTCTGAAACCGCGGACCACGGCTCCCCGTAACTTCTCACAGCGTCCAGCTGCCTCCCGGCCAGATATGAGTGGGCGTGTGTGTGTCTGCCTGTCCGCGGGCTGGGTTAGCCTGGCCGTAGTCTGAAACCGCGGACCACGGCTCCCCGTAGCTTCTCACAGCGTCCAGCTGCCCCCCCCAGGCTAATATGAGTGAGTGACCCTGGCTACGAGTCTGAAACCGCGGACCACGGTCCGGTCCGGCTCCCCGTAGCTTCTCACAGCGGTCAGCTGCCCCTCCAGGCTGATATGAGTGAGTGAGTGAGTGTGTGTGTGTCTGCGCATGCCGCGGCCGAGGGTCCCCCTGTCCGAGCCTGGCTACGAGTCTGAAACCGCGGACCACGGTCCGGTCCGGCTCCCCGTAGCTTCTCACAGCGATCAGCTGCCCCTCCAGCTGATATGAGTGAGTGAGTGAGTGTGTGTGTGTCTGCGCATGCGCGGGCCGAGGGTCCCCCTGTCCGAGCCTGGCTACGAGTCTGAAACCGCGGACCACGGTCCGGTCCGGCTCCCCGTAGCTTCTCACAGCGTCAGCTGCCTCCCGGCCAGATATGAGTGGGCGTGTGTGTGTCTCTGCCTGTCCGCGGGCTGGGTTAGCCTGGCCGTAGTCTGAAACCGCGGACCACGGCTCCCCGTAACTTCTCACAGCGTCCAGCTGCCTCCCGGCCAGATATGAGTGGGCGTGTGTGTGTCTGCCTGTCCGCGGCTGGGTTAGCCTGGCCGTAGTCTGAAACCGCGGACCACGGCTCCCCGTAGCTTCTCACAGCGTCCAGCTGCCCCCCCAGGCTAATATGAGTGAGTGACCCTGGCTACGAGTCTGAAACCGCGGACCACGGTCCGGTCCGGCTCCCCGTAGCTTCTCACAGCGGTCAGCTGCCCCTCCAGGCTGATATGAGTGAGTGAGTGAGTGTGTGTGTGTCTGCGCATGCGCGGCCGAGGGTCCCCTGTCCGAGCCTGGCTACGAGTCTGAAACCGCGGACCACGGTCCGGTCCGGCTCCCCGTAGCTTCTCACAGCGGCCAGCTGCCTCCCGGCCAGATATGAGTGGGCTTGTGTGTCTGCCTGTCGCGGGCTGGTTAGCCTGGCCGTAGTCTGAAACCGCGGACCACGGCTCCCCGTAACTTCTCACAGCGTCCAGCTGCCTCCCGGCCAGATATGAGTGGGCGTGTGTGTGTCTGCCTGTCCGCGGGCTGGGTTAGCATGGCCGTAGTCTGAAACCGCGGACCACGGCTCCCCGTAGCTTCTCACAGCGTCCAGCTGCCCCCCCAGGCTAATATGAGTGAGTGACCTGGCTACGAGTCTGAAACCGCGGACCACGGTCCGGTCCGGCTCCCCGTAGCTTCTCACAGCGGTCAGCTGCCCCTCCAGGCTGATATGAGTGAGTGAGTGAGTGTGTGTGTGTCTGCGCATGCGCGGCCGAGGGTCCCCCTGTCCGAGCCTGGCTACGAGTCTGAAACCGCGGACCACGGTCCGGTCCGGCTCCCCGTAGCTTCTCACAGCGGTCAGCTGCCCCTCCAGGCTGATATGAGTGAGTGAGTGAGTGTGTGTGTGTCTGCGCATGCGCGGCCGAGGGTCCCCCTGTCCGAGCCTGGCTACGAGTCTGAAACCGCGGACCACGGTCCGGTCCGGCTCCCCGTAGCTTCTCACAGCGGCCAGCTGCCTCCCGGCCAGATATGAGTGGGCGTGTGTGTGTCTGCCTGTCCGCGGGCTGGGTTAGCCTGGCCGTAGTCTGAAACCGCGGACCACGGCTCCCCGTAACTTCTCACAGCGTCCAGCTGCCTCCCGGCCAGATATGAGTGGGCGTGTGTGTGTCTGCCTGTCCGCGGGCTGGGTTAGCCTGGCCGTAGTCTGAAACCGCGGACCACGGCTCCCCGTAGCTTCTCACAGCGTCCAGCTGCCCCCCCAGGCTAATATGAGTGAGTGACCCTGGCTACGAGTCTGAAACCGCGGACCACGGTCCGGTCCGGCTCCCCGTAGCTTCTCACAGCGGTCAGCTGCCCCTCCAGGCTGATATGAGTGAGTGAGTGAGTGTGTGTGTGTCTGCGCATGCGCGGCCGAGGGTCCCCCTGTCCGAGCCTGGCTACGAGTCTGAAACCGCGGACCACGGTCCGGTCCGGCTCCCCGTAGCTTCTCACAGCGGCCAGCTGCCTCCCGGCCAGATATGAGTGGGCGTGTGTGTGTCTGCCTGTCCGCGGGCTGGGTTAGCCTGGCCGTAGTCTGAAACCGCGGACCACGGCTCCCCGTAACTTCTCACAGCGTCCAGCTGCCTCCCGGCCAGATATGAGTGGGCGTGTGTGTGTCTGCCTGTCCGCGGGCTGGGTTAGCATGGCCGTAGTCTGAAACCGCGGACCACGGCTCCCCGTAGCTTCTCACAGCGTCCAGCTGCCCCCCCCAGGCTAATATGAGTGAGTGACCCTGGCTACGAGTCTGAAACCGCGGACCACGGTCCGGTCCGGCTCCCCGTAGCTTCTCACAGCGGTCAGCTGCCCCTCCAGGCTGATATGAGTGAGTGAGTGAGTGTGTGTGTGTCTGCGCATGCGCGGCCGAGGGTCCCCCTGTCCGAGCCTGGCTACGAGTCTGAAACCGCGGACCACGGTCCGGTCCGGCTCCCCGTAGCTTCTCACAGCGGTCAGCTGCCCCTCCAGGCTGATATGAGTGAGTGAGTGAGTGTGTGTGTGTCTGCGCATGCGCGGCCGAGGGTCCCCCTGTCCGAGCCTGGCTACGAGTCTGAAACCGCGGACCACGGTCCGGTCCGGCTCCCCGTAGCTTCTCACAGCGGCCAGCTGCCTCCCGTCAGATATGAGTGGGCGTGTGTGTGTCTGCCTGTCCGCGGGCTGGGTTAGCCTGGCCGTAGTCTGAAACCGCGGACCACGGCTCCCCGTAACTTCTCACAGCGTCCAGCTGCCTCCCGGCCAGATATGAGTGGGCGTGTGTGTGTCTGCCTGTCCGCGGGCTGGGTTAGCCTGGCCGTAGTCTGAAACCGCGGACCACGGCTCCCCGTAGCTTCTCACAGCGTCCAGCTGCCCCCCAGGCTAATATGAGTGAGTGACCCTGGCTACGAGTCTGAAACCGCGGACCACGGTCCGGTCCGGCTCCCCGTAGCTTCTCACAGCGGTCAGCTGCCCCTCCAGGCTGATATGAGTGAGTGAGTGAGTGTGTGTGTGTCTGCGCATGCGCGGCCGAGGGTCCCCCTGTCCGAGCCTGGCTACGAGTCTGAAACCGCGGACCACGGTCCGGTCCGGCTCCCCGTAGCTTCTCACAGCGGTCAGCTGCCCCTCCAGGCTGATATGAGTGAGTGAGTGAGTGTGTGTGTGTCTGCGCATGCGCGGCCGAGGGTCCCCCTGTCCGAGCCTGGCTACGAGTCTGAAACCGCGGACCACGGTCCGGTCCGGCTCCCCGTAGCTTCTCACAGCGGTCAGCTGCCTCCCGGCAGATATGAGTGGGCGTGTGTGTGTCTGCCTGTCCGCGGGCTGGGTTAGCCTGGCCGTAGTCTGAAACCGCGGACCACGGCTCCCCGTAACTTCTCACAGCGTCCAGCTGCCTCCCGGCCAGATATGAGTGGGCGTGTGTGTGTCTGCCTGTCCGCGGGCTGGGTTAGCCTGGCCGTAGTCTGAAACCGCGGACCACGGCTCCCCGTAGCTTCTCACAGCGTCCAGCTGCCCCCCCAGGCTAATATGAGTGAGTGACCCTGGCTACGAGTCTGAAACCGCGGACCACGGTCCGGTCCGGCTCCCCGTAGCTTCTCACAGCGGTCAGCTGCCCCTCCAGGCTGATATGAGTGAGTGAGTGAGTGTGTGTGTGTCTGCGCATGCGCGGCCGAGGGTCCCCCTGTCCGAGCCTGGCTACGAGTCTGAAACCGCGGACCACGGTCCGGTCCGGCTCCCCGTAGCTTCTCACAGCGGTCAGCTGCCCCTCCAGGCTGATATGAGTGAGTGAGTGAGTGTGTGTGTGTCTGCGCATGCGCGGCCGAGGGTCCCCCTGTCCGAGCCTGGCTACGAGTCTGAAACCGCGGACCACGGTCCGGTCCGGCTCCCCGTAGCTTCTCACAGCGGTCAGCTGCCCCTCCAGGCTGATATGAGTGAGTGAGTGAGTGTGTGTGTGTCTGCGCATGCGCGGCCGAGGGTCCCCCTGTCCGAGCCTGGCTACGAGTCTGAAACCGCGGACCACGGTCCGGTCCGGCTCCCCGTAGCTTCTCACAGCGGCCAGCTGCCTCCCGGTCAGATATGAGTGGGCGTGTGTGTGTCTGCCTGTCCGCGGGCTGGGTTAGCCTGGCCGTAGTCTGAAACCGCGGACCACGGCTCCCCGTAACTTCTCACAGCGTCCAGCTGCCTCCCGGCCAGATATGAGTGGGCGTGTGTGTGTCTTCCTGTCCGCGGGCTGGGTTAGCCTGGCCGTAGTCTGAAACCGCGGCCACGGCTCCCCGTAGCTTCTCACAGCGTCCAGCTGCCCCCCCAGGCTAATATGAGTGAGTGAGCCTGGCTACGAGTCTGAAACCGCGGACCACGGTCCGGTCCGGCTCCCCGTAGCTTCTCACAGCGGTCAGCTGCCCCTCCAGGCTGATATGAGTGAGTGAGTGAGTGTGTGTGTGTCTGCGCATGCGCGGCCGAGGGTCCCCCTGTCCGAGCCTGGCTACGAGTCTGAAACCGCGGACCACGGTCCGGTCCGGCTCCCCGTAGCTTCTCACAGCGGTCAGCTGCCTCCCGGCCATATATGAGTGGGCGTGTGTGTGTCTGCCTGTCCGCGGGCTGGGTTAGCCTGGCCGTAGTCTGAAACCGCGGACCACGGCTCCCCGTAACTTCTCACAGCGTCCAGCTGCCTCCCGGCAGATATGAGTGGGCGTGTGTGTGTCTGCTGTCCGCGGGCTGGGTTAGCATGGCCGTAGTCTGAAACCGCGGACCACGGCTCCCCCGTAGCTTCTCACAGCGTCCAGCTGCCCCCCCAGGCTAATATGAGTGAGTGACCCTGGCTACGAGTCTGAAACCGCGGACCACGGTCCGGTCCGGCTCCCCGTAGCTTCTCACAGCGGTCAGCTGCCCCTCCAGGCTGATATGAGTGAGTGAGTGAGTGTGTGTGTGTCTGCGCATGCGCGGCCGAGGGTCCCCCTGTCCGAGCCTGGCTACGAGTCTGAAACCGCGGACCACGGTCGGTCCGGCTCCCCGTAGCTTCTCACAGCGATCAGCTGCCCCTCCAGGCTGATATGAGTGAGTGAGTGAGTGTGTGTGTGTCTGCGCATGCGCGGCCGAGGGTCCCCCTGTCCGAGCCTGGCTACGAGTCTGAAACCGCGGACCACGGTCCGGTCCGGCTCCCCGTAGCTTCTCACAGCGGTCAGCTGCCTCCTCCCGCCAGATATGAGTGGGCGTGTGTGTGTCTGCCTGGCCCGCGGGCTGGTTAGCCTGGCCGTAGTCTGAAACCGCGGACCACGGCTCCCCGTAACTTCTCACAGCGTCCAGCTGCCTCCCTGCCAGATATGAGTGGGCGTGTGTGTGTCTCCGTCCGCGGGCTGGTTAGCATGGCCGTAGTCTGAAACCGCGACCACGGCTCCCCGTAGCTTCTCACAGCGTCCAGCTGCCCCCCCCAGGCTATATGAGTGAGTGACCCTGGCTACGAGTCTGAAACCGCGGACCACGGTCCGGTCCGGCTCCCCGTAGCTTCTCACAGCGGTCAGCTGCCCCTCCAGGCTGATATGAGTGAGTGAGTGAGTGTGTGTGTGTCTGCGCATGCGCGGCCGAGGGTCCCCCTGTCCGAGCCTGGCTACGAGTCTGAAACCGAGGACCCCGGACCACGTCCGGTCCGGCTCCCCGTAGCTTCTCACAGCGGCCAGCTGCCTCCCGGCCAGATATGAGTGGGCGTGTGTGTGTCTGCCTGTCCGCGGGCTGGGTTAGCCTGGCCGTAGTCTGAAACCGCGGACCACGGCTCCCCGTAACTTCTCACAGCGTCCAGCTGCCTCCCGGCCAGATATGAGTGGGCGTGTGTGTGTCTGCCTGTCCGCGGGCTGGGTTAGCCTGGCCGTAGTCTGAAACCGCGGACCACGGCTCCCCGTAGCTTCTCACAGCGTCCAGCTGCCCCCCAGGCTAATATGAGTGAGTGACCCTGGCTACGAGTCTGAAACCGCGGACCACGGTCCGGTCCGGCTCCCCGTAGCTTCTCACAGCGGTCAGCTGCCCTCCAGGCTGATATGAGTGAGTGAGTGAGTGTGTGTGTGTCTGCGCATGCGCGGCCGAGGGTCCCCCTGTCCGAGCCTGGCTACGAGTCTGAAACCGCGGACCACGGTCCGGTCCGGCTCCCCGTAGCTTCTCACAGCGGTCAGCTGCCCCTCCAGGCTGATATGAGTGAGTGAGTGAGTGTGTGTGTGTCTGCGCATGCGCGGCGAGGGTCCCCCTGTCCGAGCCTGGCTACGAGTCTGAAACCGCGGACCACGGTCCGGTCCGGCTCCCCGTAGCTTCTCACAGCGGCCAGCTGCCTCCCGGCCAGATATGAGTGGGCGTGTGTGTGTCTGCCTGTCCGCGCGGGCTGGGTTAGCCTGGCCGTAGTCTGAAACCGCGGACCACGGCTCCCCGTAACTTCTCACAGCGTCCAGCTGCCTCCCGGCCAGATATGAGTGGGCGTGTGTGGTGTCTGCCTGTCCGCGGGCTGGGTTAGCCTGGCCGTAGTCTGAAACCGCGGACCACGGCTCCCCGTAGCTTCTCACAGCGTCCAGCTGCCCCCCCAGGCTAATATGAGTGAGTGACCCTGGCTACGAGTCTGAAACCGCGGACCACGGTCCGTCCGGCTCCCCGTAGCTTCTCACAGCGGTCAGCTGCCCCTCCAGGCTGATATGAGTGAGTGAGTGAGTGTGTGTGTGTCTGCGCATGCGCGGCCGAGGGTCCCCCTGTCCGAGCCTGGCTACGAGTCTGAAACCGCGGACCACGGTCCGGTCCGGCTCCCCGTAGCTTCTCACAGCGGCCAGCTGCCTCCCGGCCAGATATGAGTGGGCGTGTGTGTGTCCTGCCTGTCCGCGGCTGGGTTAGCCTGGCCGTAGTCTGAAACCGCGGACCACGGCTCCCCGTAACTTCTCACAGCGTCCAGCTGCCTCCCGGCCAGATATGAGTGGGCGTGTGTGTGTCTGCCTGTCCGCGGGCTGGGTTAGCCTGGCCGTAGTCTGAAACCGCGACCACGGCTCCCCGTAGCTTCTCACAGCGTCCAGCTGCCCCCCCCAGGCTAATATGAGTGAGTGACCCTGGCTACGAGTCTGAAACCGCGGACCACGGTCCGTCCGGCTCCCCGTAGCTTCTCACAGCGGTCAGCTGCCCCTCCAGGCTGATATGAGTGAGTGAGTGAGTGTGTGTGTGTCTGCGCATGCGCGGCCGAGGGTCCCCCTGTCCGAGCCTGGCTACGAGTCTGAAACCGCGGACCACGGTCCGGTCCGGCTCCCCGTAGCTTCTCACAGCGGTCAGCTGCCCCTCCAGGCTGATATGAGTGAGTGAGTGAGTGTGTGTGTGTCTGCGCATGCGCGGCCGAGGGTCCCCTGTCCGAGCCTGGCTACGAGTCTGAAACCGCGGACCACGGTCCGGTCCGGCTCCCCGTAGCTTCTCACAGCGCAGCTGCCTCCCGGTCCAGATATGAGTGGGCGTGTGTGGGTCTGCCTGTCCGCGGGCTGGGTTAGCCTGGCCGTAGTCTGAAACCGCGGACCACGGCTCCCCGTAACTTCTCACAGCGTCCAGCTGCCCCCCGCCAGATATGAGTGGGCGTGTGTGTGTCTGCCTGTCCGCGGGCTGGGTTAGCCTGGCCGTAGTCTGAAACCGCGAACCACGGCTCCCCGTAGCTTCTCACAGCGTCAGCTGCCCCCCAGGCTAATATGAGTGAGTGCCCTGGCTACGAGTCTGAAACCGCGGACCACGGTCCGGTCCGGCTCCCCGTAGCTTCTCACAGCGGTCAGCTGCCCCTCCAGGCTGATATGAGTGAGTGAGTGAGTGTGTGTGTGTCTGCGCATGCGCGGCCGAGGGTCCCCCTGTCCGAGCCTGGCTACGAGTCTGAAACCGCGGACCACGGTCCGGTCCGGCTCCCCGTAGCTTCTCACAGCGGCCAGCTGCCTCCCGGCCAGATATGAGTGGGCGTGTGTGTGTCTGCCTGTCCGCGGGCTGGGTTAGCCTGGCCGTAGTCTGAAACCGCGGACCACGGCTCCCCGTAACTTCTCACAGCGTCCAGCTGCCTCCCGGCCAGATATGAGTGGGCGTGTGTGTGTCTGCCTGTCCGCGGGCTGGGTTAGCCTGGCCGTAGTCTGAAACCGCGGACCACGGCTCCCCGTAGCTTCTCACAGCGTCCAGCTGCCCCCCCAGGCTAATATGAGTGAGTGACCCTGGCTACAAGTCTGAAACCGCGGACCACGGTCCGGTCCGGCTCCCCGTAGCTTCTCACAGCGGTCAGCTGCCCCTCCAGGCTGATATGAGTGAGTGAGTGAGTGTGTGTGTGTCTGCGCATGCGCGGCCGAGGGTCCCCCTGTCCGAGCCTGGCTACGAGTCTGAAACCGCGGACCACGGTCCGGTCCGGCTCCCCGTAGCTTCTCACAGCGGTCAGCTGCCCCTCCAGGCTGATATGAGTGAGTGAGTGAGTGTGTGTGTGTCTGCGCATGCGCGGCCGAGGGTCCCCCTGTCCGAGCCTGGCTACGAGTCTGAAACCGCGGACCACGGTCCGGTCCGGCTCCCCGTAGCTTCTCACAGCGGCCAGCTGCCTCCCGGTCAGATATGAGTGGGCGTGTGTGTGTCTGCCTGTCCGCGGGCTGGGTTAGCCTGGCCGTAGTCTGAAACCGCGGACCACGGCTCCCCGTAACTTCTCACAGCGTCCAGCTGCCTCCCGGCCAGATATGAGTGGGCGTGTGTGTGTCTTCCTGTCCGCGGGCTGGGTTAGCCTGGCCGTAGTCTGAAACCGCGGACCACGGCTCCCCGTAGCTTCTCACAGCGTCCAGCTGCCCCTCCAGGCTAATATGAGTGAGTGACCCTGGCTACGAGTCTGAAACGCGGACCACGGTCCGGTCCGGCTCCCCGTAGCTTCTCACAGCGGTCAGCTGCCCCTCCAGGCTGATATGAGTGAGTGAGTGAGTGTGTGTGTGTCTGCGCATGCGCGGCCGAGGGTCCCCCTGTCCGAGCCTGGCTACGAGTCTGAAACCGCGGACCACGGTCCGGTCCGGCTCCCCGTAGCTTCTCACAGCGGTCAGCTGCCCCTCCAGGCTGATATGAGTGAGTGAGTGAGTGTGTGTGTGTCTGCGCATGCGCGGCCGAGGGTCCCCCTGTCCGAGCCTGGCTACGAGTCTGAAACCGCGGACCACGGTCCGGTCCGGCTCCCCGTAGCTTCTCACAGCGGTCAGCTGCCTCCCGGCCAGATATGAGTGGGCGTGTGTGTGTCTGCCTGTCCGCGGGCTGGGTTAGCCTGGCCGTAGTCTGAAACCGCGGACCACGGCTCCCCGTAACTTCTCACAGCGTCCAGCTGCCTCCCGGCCAGATATGAGTGGGCGTGTGTGTGTCTGCCTGTCCGCGGGCTGGGTTAGCCTGGCCGTAGTCTGAAACCGCGGACCACGGCTCCCCGTAGCTTCTCACAGCGTCCAGCTGCCCCCCAGGCTAATATGAGTGAGTGACCCTGGCTACGAGTCTGAAACCGCGGACCACGGTCCGGTCCGGCTCCCCGTAGCTTCTCACAGCGGTCAGCTGCCCCTCCAGGCTGATGTGAGTGAGTGAGTGAGTGTGTTGTGTCTGCGCATGCGCGGCCGAGGGTCCCCCTATCCGAGCCTGGCTACGAGTCTGAAACCGCGGACCACGGTCCGGTCCGGCTCCCCGTAGCTTCTCACAGCGGTCAGCTGCCCCTCCAGGCTGATATGAGTGAGTGAGTGAGTGTGTGTGTGTCTGCGCATGCGCGGCCGAGGGTCCCCCTGTCCGAGCCTGGCTACGAGTCTGAAACCGCGGACCACGGTCCGGTCCGGCTCCCCGTAGCTTCTCACAGCGGCCAGCTGCCTCCCGGTCAGATATGAGTGGGCGTGTGTGTGTCTGCCTGTCCGCGGGCTGGGTTAGCCTGGCCGTAGTCTGAAACCGCGGACCACGGCTCCCGTAACTTCTCACAGCGTCCAGCTGCCTCCCGGCCAGATATGAGTGGGCGTGTGTGTGTCTTCCTGTCCGCGGGCTGGGTTAGCCTGGCCGTAGTCTGAAACCGCGGCCACGGCTCCTCGTAGCTTCTCACAGCGTCCAGCTGCCCCCCCAGGCTAATATGAGTGAGTGAGCCTGGCTACGAGTCTGAAACCGCGGACCACGGTCCGGTCCGGCTCCCCGTAGCTTCTCACAGCGGTCAGCTGCCCCCCCAGGCTGATATGAGTGAGTGAGTGAGTGTGTGTGTGTCTGCGCATGCGCGGCCGAGGGTCCCCCTGTCCGAGCCTGGCTACGAGTCTGAAACCGCGGACCACGGTCCGGTCCGGCTCCCCGTAGCTTCTCACAGCGGTCAGCTGCCCCTCCAGGCTGATATGAGTGAGTGAGTGAGTGTGTGTGTGTCTGCGCATGCGCGGCCGAGGGTCCCCCTGTCCGAGCCTGGCTACGAGTCTGAAACCGCGGACCACGGTCCGGTCCGGCTCCCCGTAGCTTCTCACAGCGGTCAGCTGCCCCTCCAGGCTGATATGAGTGAGTGAGTGAGTGTGTGTGTGTCTGCGCATGCGCGGCCGAGGGTCCCCCTGTCCGAGCCTGGCTACGAGTCTGAAACCGCGGACCACGGTCCGGTCCGGCTCCCCGTAGCTTCTCACAGCGGTCAGCTGCCCCTCCAGGCTGATATGAGTGAGTGAGTGAGTGTGTGTGTGTCTGCGCATGCGCGGCCGAGGGTCCCCTGTCCGAGCCTGGCTACGAGTCTGAAACCGCGGACCACGGTCCGGTCCGGCTCCCCGTAGCTTCTCACAGAGGCCAGCTGCCTCCGGCAGATAGATATGAGGGCTTGTGTGTCTGCCTGTCCGCGGGCTGGGTTAGCCTGGCCGTAGTCTGAAACCGCGGACCACGGCTCCCCGTAACTTCTCACAGCGTCCAGCTGCCTCCCGGCCAGATATGAGTGGGCGTGTGTGTGTCTGCCTGTCCGCGGGCTGGGTTAGCATGGCCGTAGTCTGAAACCGCGGACCACGGTTCCCCGTAGCTTCTCACAGCGTCCAGCTGCCCCCCAGGCTAATATGAGTGAGTGACCCTGGCTACGAGTCTGAAACCGCGGACCACGGTCCGGTCCGGCTCCCCGTAGCTTCTCACAGCGGTCAGCTGCCCCTCCAGGCTGATATGAGTGAGTGAGTGAGTGTGTGTGTGTCTGCGCATGCGCGGCCGAGGGTCCCCCTGTCCGAGCCTGGCTACGAGTCTGAAACCGCGGACCACGGTCCGGTCCGGCTCCCCGTAGCTTCTCACAGCGGTCAGCTGCCTCCCGGCAGATATGAGTGGGCGTGTGTGTGTCTGCCTGTCCGCGGGCTGGGTTAGCCTGGCCGTAGTCTGAAACCGCGGACCACGGCTCCCCGTAACTTCTCACAGCGTCCAGCTGCCTCCCGGCCAGATATGAGTGGGCGTGTGTGTGTCTGCCTGTCCGCGGGCTGGGTTAGCCTGGCCGTAGTCTGAAACCGCGGACCACGGCTCCCCGTAGCTTCTCACAGCGTCCAGCTGCCCCCCCAGGCTAATATGAGTGAGTGACCCTGGCTACGAGTCTGAAACCGCGGACCACGGTCCGGTCCGGCTCCCCGTAGCTTCTCACAGCGGTCAGCTGCCCCTCCAGGCTGATATGAGTGAGTGAGTGAGTGTGTGTGTGTCTGCGCATGCGCGGCCGAGGGTCCCCCTGTCCGAGCCTGGCTACGAGTCTGAAACCGCGGACCACGGTCCGGTCCGGCTCCCCGTAGCTTCTCACAGCGGTCAGCTGCCCCTCCAGGCTGATATGAGTGAGTGAGTGAGTGTGTGTGTGTCTGCGCATGCGCGGCCGAGGGTCCCCCTGTCCGAGCCTGGCTACGAGTCTGAAACCGCGGACCACGGTCCGGTCCGGCTCCCCGTAGCTTCTCACAGCGGTCAGCTGCCTCCCGGCCAGATATGAGTGGGCGTGTGTGTGTCTGCCTGTCCGCGGGCTGGGTTAGCCTGGCCGTAGTCTGAAACCGCGGACCACGGCTCCCCGTAACTTCTCACAGCGTCCAGCTGCCTCCCGGCCAGATATGAGTGGGCGTGTGTGTGTCTGCCTGTCCGCGGGCTGGGTTAGCCTGGCCGTAGTCTGAAACCGCGGACCACGGCTCCCCGTAGCTTCTCACAGCGTCCAGCTGCCCCCCAGGCTAATATGAGTGAGTGACCCTGGCTACGAGTCTGAAACCGCGGACCACGGTCCGGTCCGGCTCCCCGTAGCTTCTCACAGCGGTCAGCTGCCCCTCCAGGCTGATATGAGTGAGTGAGTGAGTGTGTGTGTGTCTGCGCATGCGCGGCCGAGGGTCCCCCTGTCCGAGCCTGGCTACGAGTCTGAAACCGCGGACCACGGTCCGGTCCGGCTCCCCGTAGCTTCTCACAGCGGTCAGCTGCCCCTCCAGGCTGATATGAGTGAGTGAGTGAGTGTGTGTGTGTCTGCGCATGCGCGGCCGAGGGTCCCCCTGTCCGAGCCTGGCTACGAGTCTGAAACCGCGGACCACGGTCCGGTCCGGCTCCCCGTAGCTTCTCACAGCGGTCAGCTGCCTCCCGGCCAGATATGAGTGGGCGTGTGTGTGTCTGCCTGTCCGCGGGCTGGGTTAGCCTGGCCGTAGTCTGAAACCGCGGACCACGGCTCCCCGTAACTTCTCACAGCGTCCAGCTGCCTCCCGGCCAGATATGAGTGGGCGTGTGTGTGTCTGCCTGTCCGCGGGCTGGGTTAGCATGGCCGTAGTCTGAAACCGCGGACCACGGCTCCCCGTAGCTTCTCACAGCGTCCAGCTGCCCCCCCAGGCTAATATGAGTGAGTGACCCTGGCTACGAGTCTGAAACCGCGGACCACGGTCCGGTCCGGCTCCCCGTAGCTTCTCACAGCGGTCAGCTGCCCCTCCAGGCTGATATGAGTGAGTGAGTGAGTGTGTGTGTGTCTGCGCATGCGCGGCCGAGGGTCCCCCTGTCCGAGCCTGGCTACGAGTCTGAAACCGCGGACCACGGTCCGGTCCGGCTCCCCGTAGCTTCTCACAGCGGCCAGCTGCCTCCCGGCCAGATATGAGTGGGCTTGTGTGTCTGCCTGTCCGCGGGCTGGGTTAGCCTGGCCGTAGTCTGAAACCGCGGACCACGGCTCCCCGTAACTTCTCACAGCGTCCAGCTGCCTCCCGGCCAGATATGAGTGGGCGTGTGTGTGTCTGCCTGTCCGCGGGCTGGGTTAGCATGGCCGTAGTCTGAAACCGCGGACCACGGCTCCCCGTAGCTTCTCACAGCGTCCAGCTGCCCCCCAGGCTAATATGAGTGAGTGACCCTGGCTACGAGTCTGAAACCGCGGACCACGGTCCGGTCCGGCTCCCCGTAGCTTCTCACAGCGGTCAGCTGCCCCTCCAGGCTGATATGAGTGAGTGAGTGAGTGTGTGTGTGTCTGCGCATGCGCGGCCGAGGGTCCCCCTGTCCGAGCCTGGCTACGAGTCTGAAACCGCGGACCACGGTCCGGTCCGGCTCCCCGTAGCTTCTCACAGCGGTCAGCTGCCCCTCCAGGCTGATATGAGTGAGTGAGTGAGTGTGTGTGTGTCTGCGCATGCGCGGCCGAGGGTCCCCCTGTCCGAGCCTGGCTACGAGTCTGAAACCGCGGACCACGGTCCGGTCCGGCTCCCCGTAGCTTCTCACAGCGGTCAGCTGCCCCTCCAGGCTGATATGAGTGAGTGAGTGAGTGTGTGTGTGTCTGCGCATGCGCGGCCGAGGGTCCCCCTGTCCGAGCCTGGCTACGAGTCTGAAACCGCGGACCACGGTCCGGTCCGGCTCCCCGTAGCTTCTCACAGCGGTCAGCTGCCCCTCCAGGCTGATATGAGTGAGTGAGTGAGTGTGTGTGTGTCTGCGCATGCGCGGCCGAGGGTCCCCCTGTCCGAGCCTGGCTACGAGTCTGAAACCGCGGACCACGGTCCGGTCCGGCTCCCCGTAGCTTCTCACAGCGGTCAGCTGCCCCTCCAGGCTGATATGAGTGAGTGAGTGAGTGTGTGTGTGTCTGCGCATGCGCGGCCGAGGGTCCCCCTGTCCGAGCCTGGCTACGAGTCTGAAACCGCGGACCACGGTCCGGTCCGGCTCCCCGTAGCTTCTCACAGCGGCCAGCTGCCTCCCGGCCAGATATGAGTGGGCGTGTGTGTGTCTGCCTGTCCGCGGGCTGGGTTAGCCTGGTCGTAGTCTGAAACCGCGGACCACGGCTCCCCGTAACTTCTCACAGCGTCCAGCTGCCTCCCGGCCAGATATGAGTGGGCGTGTGTGTGTCTGCCTGTCCGCGGGCTGGGTTAGCCTGGCCGTAGTCTGAAACCGCGGACCACGGCTCCCCGTAACTTCTCACAGCGTCCAGCTGCCTCCCGGCCAGATATGAGTGGGCGTGTGTGTGTCTTCCTGTCCGCGGGCTAGGTTAGCCTGGCCGTAGTCTGAAACCGCGGACCACGGCTCCCCGTAGCTTCTCACAGCGTCCAACTGCCCCCCAGGCTAATATGAGTGAGTGACCCTGGCTACGAGTCTGAAACCGCGGACCACGGTCCGGTCCGGCTCCCCGTAGCTTCTCACAGCGGTCAGCTGCCCCTCCAGGCTGATATGAGTGAGTGAGTGAGTGTGTGTGTGTCTGCGCATGCGCCGGCCGAGGGTCCCCCTATCCGAGCCTGGCTACGAGTCTGAAACCGCGGACCACGGTCCGGTCCGGCTCCCCGTAGCTTCTCACAGCGGTCAGCTGCCCCTCCAGGCTGATATGAGTGAGTGAGTGAGTGTGTGTGTGTCTGCGCATGCGCGGCCGAGGGTCCCCCTGTCCGAGCCTGGCTACGAGTCTGAAACCGCGGACCACGGTCCGGTCCGGCTCCCCGTAGCTTCTCACAGCGGTCAGCTGCCCCTCCAGGCTGATATGAGTGGGCGTGTGTGTGTCTGCCTGTCCGCGGGCTGGGTTAGCCTGGCCGTAGTCTGAAACCGCGGACCACGGCTCCCCGTAACTTCTCACAGCGTCCAGCTGCCCCCCCAGGCTAATATGAGTGAGTGAGCCTGGCTACGAGTCTGAAACCGCGGACCACGGTCCGGTCCGGCTCCCGTAGCTTCTCACAGCGGTCAGCTGCCCCCCAGGCTGATATGAGTGAGTGAGTGAGTGAGTGTGTGTGTGTCTGCGCATGCGCGGCCGAGGGTCCCCCTGTCCGAGCCTGGCTACGAGTCTGAAACCGCGGACCACGGTCCGGTCCGGCTCCCCGTAGCTTCTCACAGCGGTCAGCTGCCCCTCCAGGCTGATATGAGTGAGTGAGTGAGTGTGTGTGTGTCTGCGCATGCGCGGCCGAGGGTCCCCCTGTCCGAGCCTGGCTACGAGTCTGAAACCGCGGACCACGGTCCGGTCCGGCTCCCCGTAGCTTCTCACAGCGGCCAGCTGCCTCCCGGCCAGATATGAGTGGGCGTGTGTGTGTCTGCCTGTCCGCGGGCTGGGTTAGCCTGGCCGTAGTCTGAAACCGCGGACCACGGCTCCCCGTAACTTCTCACAGCGTCCAGCTGCCTCCCGGCCAGATATGAGTGGGCGTGTGTGTGTCTGCCTGTCCGCGGGCTGGGTTAGCCTGGCCGTAGTCTGAAACCGCGGACCAAGGCTCCCCGTAGCTTCTCACAGCGGTCAGCTGCCCCCCCAGGCTAATATGAGTGAGTGACCCTGGCTACGAGTCTGAAACCGCGGACCACGGTCCGGTCCGGCTCCCCGTAGCTTCTCACAGCGGTCAGCTGCCCCTCCAGGCTGATATGAGTGAGTGAGTGAGTGTGTGTGTGTCTGCGCAAGCGCGGCCGAGGGTCCCCCTGTCCGAGCCTGGCTACGAGTCTGAAACCGCGGACCACGGTCCGGTCCGGCTCCCCGTAGCTTCTCACAGCGGTCAGCTGCCCCTCCAGGCTGATATGAGTGAGTGAGTGAGTGTGTGTGTGTCTGCGCATGCGCGGCCGAGGGTCCCCCTGTCCGAGCCTGGCTACGAGTCTGAAACCGCGGACCACGGTCCGGTCCGGCTCCCCGTAGCTTCTCACAGCGGCCAGCTGCCTCCCGGTCAGATATGAGTGGGCGTGTGTGTGTCTGCCTGTCCGCGGGCTGGGTTAGCCTGGCCGTAGTCTGAAACCGCGGACCACGGCTCCCCGTAACTTCTCACAGCGTCCAGCTGCCTCCCGGCCAGATATGAGTGGGCGTGTGTGTGTCTTCCTGTCCGCGGGCTGGGTTAGCCTGGCCGTAGTCTGAAACCGCGGACCACGGCTCCCCGTAGCTTCTCACAGCGTCCAGCTGCCCCTCCAGGCTAATATGAGTGAGTGACCCTGGCTACGAGTCTGAAACCGCGGACCACGGTCCGGTCCGGCTCCCCGTAGCTTCTCACAGCGGTCAGCTGCCCCTCCAGGCTGATATGAGTGAGTGAGTGAGTGTGTGTGTGTCTGCGCATGCGCGGCCGAGGGTCCCCCTGTCCGAGCCTGGCTACGAGTCTGAAACCGCGGACCACGGTCCGGTCCGGCTCCCCGTAGCTTCTCACAGCGGTCAGCTGCCCCTCCAGGCTGATATGAGTGAGTGAGTGAGTGTGTGTGTGTCTGCGCATGCGCGGCCGAGGGTCCCCCTGTCCGAGCCTGGCTACGAGTCTGAAACCGCGGACCACGGTCCGGTCCGGCTCCCCGTAGCTTCTCACAGCGGTCAGCTGCCTCCCGGCCAGATATGAGTGGGCGTGTGTGTGTCTGCCTGTCCGCGGGCTGGGTTAGCCTGGCCGTAGTCTGAAACCGCGGACCACGGCTCCCCGTAACTTCTCACAGCGTCCAGCTGCCTCCCGGCCAGATATGAGTGGGCGTGTGTGTGTCTGCCTGTCCGCGGGCTGGGTTAGCCTGGCCGTAGTCTGAAACCGCGGACCACGGCTCCCCGTAGCTTCTCACAGCGTCCAGCTGCCCCCCCAGGCTAATATGAGTGAGTGACCCTGGCTACGAGTCTGAAACCGCGGACCACGGTCCGGTCCGGCTCCCCGTAGCTTCTCACAGCGGTCAGCTGCCCCTCCAGGCTGATGTGAGTGAGTGAGTGAGTGTGTGTGTGTCTGCGCATGCGCGGCCGAGGGTCCCCTATCCGAGCCTGGCTACGAGTCTGAAACCGCGGACCACGGTCCGGTCCGGCTCCCCGTAGCTTCTCACAGCGGTCAGCTGCCCCTCCAGGCTGATATGAGTGAGTGAGTGAGTGTGTGTGTGTCTGCGCATGCGCGGCCGAGGGTCCCCCTGTCCGAGCCTGGCTACGAGTCTGAAACCGCGGACCACGGTCCGGTCCGGCTCCCCGTAGCTTCTCACAGCGGCCAGCTGCCTCCCGGTCAGATATGAGTGGGCGTGTGTGTGTCTGCCTGTCCGCGGGCTGGGTTAGCCTGGCCGTAGTCTGAAACCGCGGACCACGGCTCCCGTAACTTCTCACAGCGTCCAGCTGCCTCCCGGCCAGATATGAGTGGGCGTGTGTGTGTCTTCCTGTCCGCGGGCTGGGTTAGCCTGGCCGTAGTCTGAAACCGCGGCCACGGCTCCTCGTAGCTTCTCACAGCGTCCAGCTGCCCCCCCAGGCTAATATGAGTGAGTGAGCCTGGCTACGAGTCTGAAACCGCGGACCACGGTCCGGTCCGGCTCCCCGTAGCTTCTCACAGCGGTCAGCTGCCCCCCAGGCTGATATGAGTGAGTGAGTGAGTGAGTGTGTGTGTGTCTGCGCATGCGCGGCCGAGGGTCCCCCTGTCCGAGCCTGGCTACGAGTCTGAAACCGCGGACCACGGTCCGGTCCGGCTCCCCGTAGCTTCTCACAGCGGTCAGCTGCCCCTCCAGGCTGATATGAGTGAGTGAGTGAGTGTGTGTGTGTCTGCGCATGCGCGGCCGAGGGTCCCCCTGTCCGAGCCTGGCTACGAGTCTGAAACCGCGGACCACGGTCCGGTCCGGCTCCCCGTAGCTTCTCACAGCGGTCAGCTGCCCCTCCAGGCTGATATGAGTGAGTGAGTGAGTGTGTGTGTGTCTGCGCATGCGCGGCCGAGGGTCCCCCTGTCCGAGCCTGGCTACGAGTCTGAAACCGCGGACCACGGTCCGGTCCGGCTCCCCGTAGCTTCTCACAGCGGCCAGCTGCCTCCCGGCCAGATATGAGTGGGCGTGTGTGTGTCTGCCTGTCCGCGGGCTGGGTTAGCCTGGCCGTAGTCTGAAACCGCGGACCACGGCTCCCCGTAACTTCTCACAGCGTCCAGCTGCCTCCCGGCCAGATATGAGTGGGCGTGTGTGTGTCTGCCTGTCCGCGGGCTAGGTTAGCCTGGCCGTAGTCTGAAACCGCGGACCACGGCTCCCCGTAACTTCTCACAGCGTCCAGCTGCCCCCCAGGCTAATATGAGTGAGTGACCCTGGCTACGAGTCTGAAACCGCGGACCACGGTCCGGTCCGGCTCCCGTAGCTTCTCACAGCGGTCAGCTGCCCCTCCAGGCTGATATGAGTGAGTGAGTGAGTGTGTGTGTGTCTGCGCATGCGCGGCCGAGGGTCCCCCTGTCCGAGCCTGGCTACGAGTCTGAAACCGCGGACCACGGTCCGGTCCGGCTCCCCGTAGCTTCTCACAGCGGTCAGCTGCCCCTCCAGGCTGATATGAGTGGGCGTGTGTGTGTCTGCCTGTCCGCGGGCTGGGTTAGCCTGGCCGTAGTCTGAAACCGCGGACCACGGCTCCCCGTAACTTCTCACAGCGTCCAGCTGCCTCCCGGCCAGATATGAGTGGGCGTGTGTGTGTCTGCCTGTCCGCGGGCTGGGTTAGCATGGCCGTAGTCTGAAACCGCGGACCACGGCTCCCCGTAGCTTCTCACAGCGTCCAGCTGCCCCCCCAGGCTAATATGAGTGAGTGACCCTGGCTACGAGTCTGAAACCGCGGACCACGGTCCGGTCCGGCTCCCCGTAGCTTCTCACAGCGGTCAGCTGCCCCTCCAGGCTGATATGAGTGAGTGAGTGAGTGTGTGTGTGTCTGCGCATGCGCGGCCGAGGGTCCCCCTGTCCGAGCCTGGCTACGAGTCTGAAACCGCGGACCACGGTCCGGTCCGGCTCCCCGTAGCTTCTCACAGCGGCCAGCTGCCTCCCGGTCAGATATGAGTGGGCGTGTGTGTGTCTGCCTGTCCGCGGGCTGGGTTAGCCTGGCCGTAGTCTGAAACCGCGGACCACGGCTCCCGTAACTTCTCACAGCGTCCAGCTGCCTCCCGGCCAGATATGAGTGGGCGTGTGTGTGTCTGCCTGTCCGCGGGCTGGGTTAGCCTGGCCGTAGTCTGAAACCGCGGCCACGGCTCCCCGTAGCTTCTCACAGCGTCCAGCTGCCCCCCCAGGCTAATATGAGTGAGTGACCCTGGCTACGAGTCTGAAACCGCGGACCACGGTCCGGTCCGGCTCCCCGTAGCTTCTCACAGCGGTCAGCTGCCCCCCAGGCTGATATGAGTGAGTGAGTGAGTGTGTGTGTGTCTGCGCATGCGCGGCCGAGGGTCCCCCTGTCCGAGCCTGGCTACGAGTCTGAAACCGCGGACCACGGTCCGGTCCGGCTCCCCGTAGCTTCTCACAGCGGTCAGCTGCCCCTCCAGGCTGATATGAGTGAGTGAGTGAGTGTGTGTGTGTCTGCGCATGCGCGGCCGAGGGTCCCCCTGTCCGAGCCTGGCTACGAGTCTGAAACCGCGGACCACGGTCCGGTCCGGCTCCCCGTAGCTTCTCACAGCGGTCAGCTGCCTCCCGGCCAGATATGAGTGGGCGTGTGTGTGTCTGCCTGTCCCGGGCTGGGTTAGCCTGGCCGTAGTCTGAAACCGCGGACCACGGCTCCCCGTAACTTCTCACAGCGTCCAGCTGCCTCCCGGCCAGATATGAGTGGGCGTGTGTGTGTCTGCCTGTCCGCGGGCTGGGTTAGCCTGGCCGTAGTCTGAAACCGCGGACCACGGCTCCCCGTAGCTTCTCACAGCGTCCAGCTGCCCCCCAGGCTAATATGAGTGAGTGACCCTGGCTACGAGTCTGAAACCGCGGACCACGGTCCGGTCCGGCTCCCCGTAGCTTCTCACAGCGGTCAGCTGCCCCCCAGGCTGATATGAGTGAGTGAGTGAGTGTGTGTGTGTCTGCGCATGCGCGGCCGAGGGTCCCCCTGTCCGAGCCTGGCTACGAGTATTAAACCGCGGACCACGGTCCGGTCCGGCTCCCCGTAGCTTCTCACAGCGGTCAGCTGCCCCTCCAGGCTGATATGAGTGAGTGAGTGAGTGTGTGTGTGTCTGCGCATGCGCGGCCGAGGGTCCCCCTGTCCGAGCCTGGCTACGAGTCTGAAACCGCGGACCACGGTCCGGTCCGGCTCCCCGTAGCTTCTCACAGCGGTCAGCTGCCTCCCGGTCAGATATGAGTGGGCGTGTGTGTGTCTGCCTGTCCGCGGCTGGGTTAGCCTGGCGTAGTCTGAAACCGCGGACCACGGCCCCGTAACTTCTCACAGCGTCCAGCTGCCTCCCGGCCAGATATGAGTGGGCGTGTGTGTGTCTGCCTGTCCGCGGGCTGGGTTAGCCTGGCCGTAGTCTGAAACCGCGGACCACGGCTCCCCGTAACTTCTCACAGCGTCCAGCTGCCTCCCGGCCAGATATGAGTGGGCGTGTGTGTGTCTGCCTGTCCGCGGGCTGGGTTAGCCTGGCCGTAGTCTGAAACCGCGGACCACGGCTCCCCGTAGCTTCTCACAGCGTCCAGCTGCCCCCCAGGCTAATATGAGTGAGTGACCCTGGCTACGAGTCTGAAACCGCGGACCACGGTCCGGTCCGGCTCCCCGTAGCTTCTCACAGCGGTCAGCTGCCCCCCCAGGCTGATATGAGTGAGTGAGTGAGTGTGTGTGTGTCTGCGTATGCGCGGCCGAGGGTCCCCCTGTCCGAGCCTGGCTACGAGTATTAAACCGCGGACCACGGTCCGGTCCGGCTCCCCGTAGCTTCTCACAGCGGTCAGCTGCCCCTCCAGGCTGATATGAGTGAGTGAGTGAGTGTGTGTGTGTCTGCGCATGCGCGGCCGAGGGTCCCCCTGTCCGAGCCTGGCTACGAGTCTGAAACCGCGGACCACGGTCCGGTCCGGCTCCCCGTAGCTTCTCACAGCGGCCAGCTGCCTCCCGGTCAGATATGAGTGGGCGTGTGTGTGTCTGCCTGTCCGCGGGCTGGGTTAGCCTGGCCGTAGTCTGAAACCGCGGACCACGGCTCCCGTAACTTCTCACAGCGTCCAGCTGCCTCCCGGCCAGATATGAGTGGGCGTGTGTGTGTCTTCCTGTCCGCGGGCTGGGTTAGCCTGGCCGTAGTCTGAAACCGCGGACCACGGCTCCCCGTAACTTCTCACAGCGTCCAGCTGCCTCCCGGCCAGATATGAGTGGGCGTGTGTGTGTCTGCCTGTCCGCGGGCTGGGTTAGCCTGGCCGTAGTCTGAAACCGCGGACCACGGCTCCCCGTAGCTTCTCACAGCGTCCAGCTGCCCCCCCAGGCTAATATGAGTGAGTGACCCTGGCTACGAGTCTGAAACCGCGGACCACGGTCCGGTCCGGCTCCCCGTAGCTTCTCACAGCGGTCAGCTGCCCCCCCAGGCTGATATGAGTGAGTGAGTGAGTGTGTGTGTGTCTGCGTATGCGCGGCCGAGGGTCCCCCTGTCCGAGCCTGGCTACGAGTATTAAACCGCGGACCACGGTCCGGTCCGGCTCCCCGTAGCTTCTCACAGCGGTCAGCTGCCCCTCCAGGCTGATATGAGTGAGTGAGTGAGTGTGTGTGTGTCTGCGCATGCGCGGCCGAGGGTCCCCCTGTCCGAGCCTGGCTACGAGTCTGAAACCGCGGACCACGGTCCGGTCCGGCTCCCCGTAGCTTCTCACAGCGGTCAGCTGCCTCCCGGCCAGATATGAGTGGGCGTGTGTGTGTCTGCCTGTCCGCGGGCTGGGTTAGCCTGGCCGTAGTCTGAAACCGCGGACCACGGCTCCCCGTAACTTCTCACAGCGTCCAGCTGCCTCCCGGCCAGATATGAGTGGGCGTGTGTGTGTCTGCCTGTCCGCGGGCTGGGTTAGCCTGGCCGTAGTCTGAAACCGCGGACCACGGCTCCCCGTAGCTTCTCACAGCGTCCAGCTGCCCCCCCAGGCTAATATGAGTGAGTGACCCTGGCTACGAGTCTGAAACCGCGGACCACGGTCCGGTCCGGCTCCCCGTAGCTTCTCACAGCGGTCAGCTGCCCCCCCAGGCTGATATGAGTGAGTGAGTGAGTGTGTGTGTGTCTGCGCATGCGCGGCCGAGGGTCCCCCTGTCCGAGCCTGGCTACGAGTATTAAACCGCGGACCACGGTCCGGTCCGGCTCCCCGTAGCTTCTCACAGCGGTCAGCTGCCCCTCCAGGCTGATATGAGTGAGTGAGTGAGTGTGTGTGTGTCTGCGCATGCGCGGCCGAGGGTCCCCCTGTCCGAGCCTGGCTACGAGTCTGAAACCGCGGACCACGGTCCGGTCCGGCTCCCCGTAGCTTCTCACAGCGGTCAGCTGCCCCTCCAGGCTGATATGAGTGAGTGAGTGAGTGTGTGTGTGTCTGCGCATGCGCGGCCGAGGGTCCCCCTGTCCGAGCCTGGCTACGAGTCTGAAACCGCGGACCACGGTCCGGTCCGGCTCCCCGTAGCTTCTCACAGCGGCCAGCTGCCTCCCGGCCAGATATGAGTGGGCGTGTGTGTGTCTGCCTGTCCGCGGGCTGGGTTAGCCTGGCCGTAGTCTGAAACCGCGGACCACGGCTCCCCGTAACTTCTCACAGCGTCCAGCTGCCTCCCGGCCAGATATGAGTGGGCGTGTGTGTGTCTGCCTGTCCGCGGGCTGGGTTAGCCTGGCCGTAGTCTGAAACCGCGGACCAAGGCTCCCCGTAGCTTCTCACAGCGGTCAGCTGCCCCCCCAGGCTAATATGAGTGAGTGACCCTGGCTACGAGTCTGAAACCGCGGACCACGGTCCGGTCCGGCTCCCCGTAGCTTCTCACAGCGGTCAGCTGCCCCTCCAGGCTGATATGAGTGAGTGAGTGAGTGTGTGTGTGTCTGCGCATGCGCGGCCGAGGGTCCCCCTGTCCGAGCCTGGCTACGAGTCTGAAACCGCGGACCACGGTCCGGTCCGGCTCCCCGTAGCTTCTCACAGCGGCCAACTGCCTCCCGGTCAGATATGAGTGGGCGTGTGTGTGTCTGCCTGTCCGCGGGCTGGGTTAGCCTGGCCGTAGTCTGAAACCGCGGACCACGGCTCCCCGTAACTTCTCACAGCGTCCAGCTGCCTCCCGGCCAGATATGAGTGGGCGTGTGTGTGTCTTCCTGTCCGCGGGCTGGGTTAGCCTGGCCGTAGTCTGAAACCGCGGCCACGGCTCCTCGTAGCTTCTCACAGCGTCCAGCTGCCCCCCCAGGCTAATATGAGTGAGTGAGCCTGGCTACGAGTCTGAAACCGCGGACCACGGTCCGGTCCGGCTCCCCGTAGCTTCTCACAGCGGTCAGCTGCCCCCCCAGGCTGATATGAGTGAGTGAGTGAGTGTGTGTGTGTCTGCGCATGCGCGGCCGAGGGTCCCCCTGTCCGAGCCTGGCTACGAGTCTGAAACCGCGGACCACGGTCCGGTCCGGCTCCCCGTAGCTTCTCACAGCGGTCAGCTGCCCCTCCAGGCTGATATGAGTGAGTGAGTGAGTGTGTGTGTGTCTGCGCATGCGCGGCCGAGGGTCCCCCTGTCCGAGCCTGGCTACGAGTCTGAAACCGCGGACCACGGTCCGGTCCGGCTCCCCGTAGCTTCTCACAGCGGCCAGCTGCCTCCCGGTCAGATATGAGTGGGCGTGTGTGTGTCTGCCTGTCCGCGGGCTGGGTTAGCCTGGCCGTAGTCTGAAACCGCGGACCACGGCTCCCGTAACTTCTCACAGCGTCCAGCTGCCTCCCGGCCAGATATGAGTGGGCGTGTGTGTGTCTTCCTGTCCGCGGGCTGGGTTAGCCTGGCCGTAGTCTGAAACCGCGGCCACGGCTCCTCGTAGCTTCTCACAGCGTCCAGCTGCCCCCCCAGGCTAATATGAGTGAGTGAGCCTGGCTACGAGTCTGAAACCGCGGACCACGGTCCGGTCCGGCTTCCCGTAGCTTCTCACAGCGGTCAGCTGCCCCCCCAGGCTGATATGAGTGAGTGAGTGAGTGTGTGTGTGTCTGCGCATGCGCGGCCGAGGGTCCCCCTGTCCGAGCCTGGCTACGAGTCTGAAACCGCGGACCACGGTCCGGTCCGGCTCCCCGTAGCTTCTCACAGCGGTCAGCTGCCCTCCAGGCTGATATGAGTGAGTGAGTGAGTGTGTGTGTGTCTGCGCATGCGCGGCCGAGGGTCCCCCTGTCCGAGCCTGGCTACGAGTCTGAAACCGCGGACCACGGTCCGGTCCGGCTCCCCGTAGCTTCTCACAGCGGTCAGCTGCCCCTCCAGGCTGATATGAGTGAGTGAGTGAGTGTGTGTGTGTCTGCGCATGCGCGGCCGAGGGTCCCCCTGTCCGAGCCTGGCTACGAGTCTGAAACCGCGGACCACGGTCCGGTCCGGCTCCCCGTAGCTTCTCACAGCGGTCAGCTGCCCCTCCAGGCTGATATGAGTGAGTGAGTGAGTGTGTGTGTGTCTGCGCATGCGCGGCCGAGGGTCCCCCTGTCCGAGCCTGGCTACGAGTCTGAAACCGCGGACCACGGTCCGGTCCGGCTCCCCGTAGCTTCTCACAGCGGCCAGCTGCCTCCCGGCCAGATATGAGTGGGCGTGTGTGTGTCTGCCTGTCCGCGGGCTGGGTTAGCCTGGCCGTAGTCTGAAACCGCGGACCACGGCTCCCCGTAACTTCTCACAGCGTCCAGCTGCCTCCCGGCCAGATATGAGTGGGCGTGTGTGTGTCTGCCTGTCCGCGGGCTGGGTTAGCCTGGCCGTAGTCTGAAACCGCGGACCACGGCTCCCCGTAACTTCTCACAGCGTCCAGCTGCCTCCCGGCCAGATATGAGTGGGCGTGTGTGTGTCTGCCTGTCCGCGGGCTGGGTTAGCCTGGCCGTAGTCTGAAACCGCGGACCACGGCTCCCCGTAGCTTCTCACAGCGTCCAGCTGTCCCCCCAGGCTAATATGAGTGAGTGACCCTGGCTACGAGTCTGAAACCGCGGACCACGGTCCGGTCCGGCTCCCCGTAGCTTCTCACAGCGGTCAGCTGCCCCTCCAGGCTGATATGAGTGAGTGAGTGAGTGTGTGTGTGTCTGCGCATGCGCGGCCGAGGGTCCCCCTATCCGAGCCTGGCTACGAGTCTGAAACCGCGGACCACGGTCCGGTCCGGCTCCCCGTAGCTTCTCACAGCGGTCAGCTGCCCCTCCAGGCTGATATGAGTGAGTGAGTGAGTGTGTGTGTGTCTGCGCATGCGCGGCCGAGGGTCCCCCTGTCCGAGCCTGGCTACGAGTCTGAAACCGCGGACCACGGTCCGGTCCGGCTCCCCGTAGCTTCTCACAGCGGCCAGCTGCCTCCCGGTCAGATATGAGTGGGCGTGTGTGTGTCTGCCTGTCCGCGGGCTGGGTTAGCCTGGCCGTAGTCTGAAACCGCGGACCACGGCTCCCCGTAACTTCTCACAGCGTCCAGCTGCCTCCCGGCCAGATATGAGTGGGCGTGTGTGTGTCTTCCTGTCCGCGGGCTGGGTTAGCCTGGCCGTAGTCTGAAACCGCGGCCACGGCTCCCCGTAGCTTCTCACAGCGTCCAGCTGCCCCCCCAGGCTAATATGAGTGAGTGAGCCTGGCTACGAGTCTGAAACCGCGGACCACGGTCCGGTCCGGCTCCCCGTAGCTTCTCACAGCGGTCAGCTGCCCCTCCAGGCTGATATGAGTGAGTGAGTGAGTGTGTGTGTGTCTGCGCATGCGCGGCCGAGGGTCCCCCTGTCCGAGCCTGGCTACGAGTCTGAAACCGCGGACCACGGTCCGGTCCGGCTCCCCGTAGCTTCTCACAGCGGTCAGCTGCCCCTCCAGGCTGATATGAGTGAGTGAGTGAGTGTGTGTGTGTCTGCGCATGCGCGGCCGAGGGTCCCCCTGTCCGAGCCTGGCTACGAGTCTGAAACCGCGGACCACGGTCCGGTCCGGCTCCCCGTAGCTTCTCACAGCGGTCAGCTGCCCCTCCAGGCTGATATGAGTGAGTGAGTGTGTGTGTGTCTGCGCATGCGCGGCCGAGGGTCCCCCTGTCCGAGCCTGGCTACGAGTCTGAAACCGCGGACCACGGTCCGGTCCGGCTCCCCGTAGCTTCTCACAGCGGTCAGCTGCCCCTCCAGGCTGATATGAGTGAGTGAGTGAGTGTGTGTGTGTCTGCGCATGCGCGGCCGAGGGTCCCCCTGTCCGAGCCTGGCTACGAGTCTGAAACCGCGGACCACGGTCCGGTCCGGCTCCCCGTAGCTTCTCACAGCGGTCAGCTGCCCCTCCAGGCTGATATGAGTGAGTGAGTGAGTGTGTGTGTGTCTGCGCATGCGCGGCCGAGGGTCCCCCTGTCCGAGCCTGGCTACGAGTCTGAAACCGCGGACCACGGTCCGGTCCGGCTCCCCGTAGCTTCTCACAGCGGCCAGCTGCCTCCCGGCCAGATATGAGTGGGCTTGTGTGTCTGCCTGTCCGCGGGCTGGGTTAGCCTGGCCGTAGTCTGAAACCGCGGACCACGGCTCCCCGTAACTTCTCACAGCGTCCAGCTGCCTCCCGGCCAGATATGAGTGGGCGTGTGTGTGTCTGCCTGTCCGCGGGCTGGGTTAGCATGGCCGTAGTCTGAAACCGCGGACCACGGCTCCCCGTAGCTTCTCACAGCGTCCAGCTGCCCCCCCCAGGCTGATATGAGTGAGTGAGTGAGTGTGTGTGTGTCTGCGCATGCGCGGCCGAGGGTCCCCCTGTCCGAGCCTGGCTACGAGTCTGAAACCGCGGACCACGGTCCGGTCCGGCTCCCCGTAGCTTCTCACAGCGGTCAGCTGCCCCTCCAGGCTGATATGAGTGAGTGAGTGAGTGTGTGTGTGTCTGCGCATGCGCGGCCGAGGGTCCCCCTGTCCGAGCCTGGCTACGAGTCTGAAACCGCGGACCACGGTCCGGTCCGGCTCCCCGTAGCTTCTCACAGCGGTCAGCTGCCCCTCCAGGCTGATATGAGTGAGTGAGTGAGTGTGTGTGTGTCTGCGCATGCGCGGCCGAGGGTCCCCCTGTCCGAGCCTGGCTACGAGTCTGAAACCGCGGACCACGGTCCGGTCCGGCTCCCCGTAGCTTCTCACAGCGGTCAGCTGCCCCTCCAGGCTGATATGAGTGAGTGAGTGAGTGTGTGTGTGTCTGCGCATGCGCGGCCGAGGGTCCCCCTGTCCGAGCCTGGCTACGAGTCTGAAACCGCGGACCACGGTCCGGTCCGGCTCCCCGTAGCTTCTCACAGCGGTCAGCTGCCCCTCCAGGCTGATATGAGTGAGTGAGTGAGTGTGTGTGTGTCTGCGCATGCGCGGCCGAGGGTCCCCCTGTCCGAGCCTGGCTACGAGTCTGAAACCGCGGACCACGGTCCGGTCCGGCTCCCCGTAGCTTCTCACAGCGGTCAGCTGCCCCCCCAGGCTAATATGAGTGAGTGAGCCTGGCTACGAGTCTGAAACCGCGGACCACGGTCCGGTCCGGCTCCCCGTAGCTTCTCACAGCGGTCAGCTGCCCCCCCAGGCTAATATGAGTGAGTGAGTGAGTGTGTGTGTGTCTGCGCATGGGCGGCCGAGGGTCCCCCTGTCCGAGCCTGGCTACGAGTCTGAAACCGCGGACCACGGTCCGGTCCGGCTCTCCGTAGCTTCTCACAGCGGTCAGCTGCCCCCCCAGGCTAATATGAGTGAGTGAGCCTGGTTACGAGTCTGAAACCGCGGACCACGGCTCCCCGTAGCTTCTCACAGCGGCCAGCTGCCCCCCGGCCAGATATGAGTGGGCGTGTGTGTGTGTCTGCCTGTCCGCGGGCTGGGTTAGCCTGGCCGTAGTCTGAAACCGCGGACCACGGCCCCCCGTAGCTTGTCACAGCGGCCAGATATGAGTGGGGGTGTGTGTGTGTGTGTGCCTGTCCCGAGGGCTGGGTTAGCCTGGCCGTAGTCTGAAACCGCGGACCACGGTTCCCCGTAGCTTGTCACAGCGGCCAGCTGCCCCCCCGGCCAGATATGAGTGGGGGTGTGTCTGAGCATGCGCGGCAGAGGTCTCCCTGTCCGAGGGCTGGGTTAGCCTGGCTGTTGGTCTCAGACCGCGGACCACGGGCCGGCAGTGTTGTCAGATTGGGCGGTTTTCCGCCCAATTGGGCTATTTTTGTTTATGTCAGGCGCGAAAAAAATACATTGGGCGGGGGAAAAAAATTTGGGCTGCTTTGGTCGACAAGTGGCGGGTTTTTAATATTGTGAAAACAACACTCACACACAAACCTCTCTTTTCTCTCTCTCTTTTAAAAATAAAAAATGAATTTGGATTTGGCAACTTAACCGTGACGTCAGTTCAGCAGACAGCAAATGCACTGAAGCCGCGCTAAATTTGAAGTGAGTGGCCCAGAGAAGTTCGCATCATGCCGAAGTGGGGAAAATACAAAAAATCCTACAGGAAGGAGTGGGAGGCCGACCCTGAACTTAAATCCTGGATCGCGCCTGTCCAAGGAGACCACTCTAAAGCGCAATGCAAGTATTGTAATACAGAAATAAGAGCGCAGCTTAACGATTTGAAAGAACATGGCGCCACAAAAAAACACAAGTCTTGGTGTAGTGAGTAACAGGTATGGGTATTGAACGCAGCCCTTCCTCCCTCCTCTCAGCTCCTCCCCTTTAAGTAGGGCTAACTATAAAAGGCCACAAAATCGCTGATTCAGCCTCTTGCTGGTTCCTGCTCCCCTGGTGGTAAGTTGCTCCCTGGTCTCTCCCAAAAGTTGTCTTACAAGTTTTTACTATACTAACTGGTCTCTATTTCTGTGTTTTAGGCACCCTGCTGCTTTTTGTTCTTCCTTTTGTTTTCTTTACTCCATGGACTGGTCTTTTTGGTTGAATTTTGTGTTCAGTTCACACTTTGTTATTATTTCCTGGTCCACGGTTCGAGTGAATTCTACTTATTTTGTATATTAAGCTTCAATTTTGGTTGTGATATTTTTTTAACTTTTTGTTTGTTTTGCTTTCAGGTTTCTTTTGTTTGACAGTGTGGTCGGGAGTCAAACTGGGAGGCTAGGCACTGTGGTGGGAACCTCACTCCTATTGCATGCAAGTAGTCACCTGGTCACTGTAGTGTATGTTGTTTGTTTGCTGTGTAGTGTTTCACCCCAGGTGAGGAGTAGGGGCACTTTCTTATGTAGTCTGCCTCCCCTTGAGGCTCTGGCCACACTGTGGTCTTAGTTATTTTGTTGAGTCTAGTTTGTGTTAAGTATCTTTTTAACTGAGTTTAATATCTGCGGTCTCTGCCTCCTCAGTTGCTGAACCTGTGTCCTTTTCTTCCTTGGTTGTGATTAATCTGGTCCTACTTCCTGGGGTGAAATTCCCCCCCCCCCCCCCTTTTTTTATTTAAACTTTACATTATCCCCCAAACTTCCCCCTCTCGCCACATTGGCAAGGATGACAGAGGTTCATTTTGCAATTTGTCTATCCTTGGTTGATTTACCACGCTGGTTGAAATTTTCCAAAAACCTATTAATCTATCATTTATTTTTATTTATTTCATTCAGATACGAAGCTCTGAATACGTTTTCTATTGAATGTATTGTGATTTTACGGGTTTAAATGGCGTCTGGCAACTTCGTGGTTTGGGCGGGTTCTTATTGGATTGAGCGGGTTCTAAACTGTGATTGGGCTGCCAACTGCCAATCTGATCTGGCAACACTGAGTGAAGTCAGACCAGCTCTGGAGAGAAATTCAGCCATGAACTTATCCACCTGTAACAGGAGTGACTGGTTAAAAACTTTTAAATGCGTCAAACACACAAAAAACACATTATCTTCGATGGAGGAAATGACTTACATTTGAGTACTACACTGTGTCATCAGGTGTGGGTGATGCCGATAAGTAGAGAGATCCAATGCAGTTTATCGTAGAGGGTCTCACCTGTCCCTTCGTATGCTCAGGACCATCAGGACCCTGGTGTTTTTAGGAAGCTGCTACCCAGTGACTAGGGTGACAAGATCACATTTTGTATAGCTGGGGGTAGAAGACAATCTTTTTTTTTAAAAAAAGAGAAAGAAACAAAGAAAGAAATTGTAGGCTTTATGTAGGCTACTGTAGGCTAAGTATTTTCAGCTATATCGTTAATTAAAATCTTTTTGAGAGAGGTTAAAGTTAACCATGAAGGTTAAAGCAAAAACTCAACTCACATACACATAGCATTATACATTACGTTACACTAAGTTACGGGCAGGCAGCTCAGCTCCCTGACCACGAAGCGAGGGGCGGGGGCAGCTGGCCGCTGGTCGCGGTACCCCACGGGCTCAACGTCAGCCACCGGCAGACTCAGACACATTGCATTATACATTACGTTACACTACATTACGGGCAGGCAGCTCAGCTCCCTGACCAGGAAGCGAGGGGCAGGGGCAGCTGGTCAGCTGGCCGCTGGCCGCGGTACCCCACGGGCTCAAAGTCAGCCACCGGCAGACTCACAGACACGTAGCATTATACATTACGTTACACTACATTACGGGCAGGCAGCTCAGCTCCCTGACCAGGAAGCGAGGGGCGGGGGCAGGTGGCCAGCTGGCCGGTGGTCGCGGTACACCTATGGATGTATTATAAGAACTGGATACGGCGCCGCCCCTCAGCCAGTGGCCACTCCTGGTATTACAACAAAAAATCCCCATGGGCCCAAAAAGCATTTTTCCCCTAGACCGCAATAGTAAAAGAGACGGCTGTCAAACTGTTCACAGGTCACCTCCAGCTGTAACCACCGTTAATTACTAATCTTTCTATTGAACATTTTTAAGTCATGGACTTTTTATCCATCAAAAAGTTTTTAAAAGGCCCAGAAAAGTCTCTTTTCCATGGTGACGTCACAGCTGTGTGCGGGCACTCCCAAAGCGCGGTCGTGTTGTGTCTCGGGAACGAGGATGGCTGAAACTTTACGAGGGCTCTGTTCGGCACAAAACTCAGTCAGAAAAGTTTAAAAAAAACTCACGAGAGGCGAGTTTTCATTTGGACACATGGAGTTAGTTAATTTTTCAACTTTACGATGTTTGATGTCTGTTAGCAGTCTCTTGTCAGCTCGTATTCTTAAACGTAACGTTTTAATTGATATTGATTGAATTGATTGATTGGTCGCATTGTAATAACTGGATTTACTAATGTGACATCGGCCGATTTTACACGACTACTCCTGGTAAACTCGTTAAACTGTTGACTCACTAACCCACCCTAAATTTTTCAACAATTTTAACTTGGTAAGTCATTCATGCTGTCTGTTTATGTGTGTGTTAGCAGTGTCTCATCGCAGCTGATGTTGAACACCTGTTCCTCGGTTCACAACGTCTACGTTAATTTATTTTACGTCTTACTATTCCTCGGTGGTAAAATGTAAACTGAGACTTGGCCTCCATGGGTCGGTGTTTGTGGCCTGAAATGGTGCAGGCTGCTCCCTGTCTTCCACCCGGGCCTGAGAAGAAGAACCGTCCTGGACGTCATCACCATCGTCTCTCCTCCTCACCACGTCGTCAGTGTGTGTTCAGTGTACAGTATGCTACGCTAAATGTTCACTTACATGCATTATTAAATTGTTTGAAAAACATGCTTGTGACTTTTTTCCCCTCAAATCCAATATCTGCAGCAGTGTCTGAGGCATCCATGTATATACTGAAATACCTGGTTATGTAACAGCTGCATTAGTGGACACTGACGTCCTATGTGTTGTGGAAATACTGTAAGGTTAAACTGTTGAATAACAAAGAGTCACAACCTGCAGGCTTAATGATGATGATGAAACTACCTATAAACACACGCAGTAAAGACAAGGAAGATGCTTTTTTCTGATTGTAAGTAAATGAAATTCAAAGAGCTGTAATTTTCCTTAAACACAGTATGGCTTACAAAAACAAACCACATGCGGCTGAGTTTATAACACCACCTCCAGCATCCTGTAGATACAACTGTAGATCTGTGCAGCAAAGAAATTATGTGTAGGGTAAATATACTCTTCAATAGTAAAAGGTAAGAGTGTAAAGCCCTCATGATAACATAATCTGAGGTGTTCTGAGCTAATCTGTCATGTTTAACATTCATTTCTCATTAAAAATGCACAAGAGACAGGTGATTGTAATTTATTGCCCATTGTGATATAAGATCTACAGGTTCGATCAACTCGTTTTCAGTGTAACATCGTAGATAAATAAAAAATAATAATCAGAACGAGTTAACGATCATATTAACGATCATAATCAACCTACAATCATACCGTCTTACTTTTCAACGATTATTTTTGTTTTCAAGCCCGTGTGAGTCTTGCAAAAGTCTTAAAACTCGTTCTTTAAATCCCCTATCATAGCATTCATGAACGCGCAGCGCCAAAACCAGAACGCCGATCGCGCGTTCTCATTGCCCAGAGGCATGATGGGAGGGGCCCAAAGCATCATGGGGGGTGACTCTACTGCGCATATTCAGTGGGCCCATAACGCGGAAGTAAACCCGGAAGCCAGAAACTTTTTCGGCGTATGCGCCAGGCGAGCAACTCCAATTGAAACCAACGGCGGCCATTTTCGATCCGGCATCCAGTTCATATAATACATCCATGGGTCATACAGGGCGTGTTACTGACACAACACATTCTTACGTCCCGCCCCCCGACGAAGCCTATTGGCTACTGAGTCTGCTCCTGGAGAGCTCGCCCTGGGATTGGACAGTGTCCTTGCCGCTCAGCTGTGGTAAACGCCACACTGCTGTTAGCTGTTTCGAAAATGAAACTGGCTTGTGTCTGAGTTCGAGGAGGAGAGAAGAGAAAACGAAAACTAGACGGTTCACAGATAAAATCCCCGTTATTCTACGGGTTTCATCCGACGCAGCGGAGGCAGGGAGATCAAACGGTAAGGTATCTCCACGCGACAGCATTGGGGAAGTGACATGTTTTTTTTTAGAGGGAGAGAGGGGCAGGCCTGTGCTGTCAAACCACGACAACAACAACAACAACACCTGAATCAATTCTACCGCGTACTGCTTACAACTCAATCGTCCAACGTCACTGACATTTTGTGTGACTTTAGGCTTGTGCTGTGCTCTGCTCCGCAGATAAATATTGCAGACCTGTCTGTTGTGGTCCTGGATTAGACTGTAAACGACAGCTCTAAAGGAAATCTGTCTTCCCCTTTTTTTTTTTTTTTTTACAGCTGGGAATGTTGTGTAGCCACCAGAGCTCGACAGGACGTACTGCACTGCAATGGAGGTAAGGATATTCATATAATTGACATAACCTAGGCCATGTCTGTGTTTTCAAATGTTTACCGGTATACAGCATTATTTAGTTACATTTCACACGGACCTGTCTCTTCCCAGTTACATGTCACAGGAAGGTCTCTGCCCTTCCACCATAAAATCATGTTATTACTCTGACTTATAAATGCAAACTCATATCAGTAAATAAGGTGCCATAAGGTAAGGAATATTACGTCCCCCTTTTTATGAAGTGGGTATCTATCTACTCCAATTCATCAAGGTGCTATTGCTTTGTCAATACAGTTTTGTGTTTAACCACACAAGGCTCAAGACTCTCCTGCAGTTAGTCTGTGTTACAATTCTTATCTGTCTGAAGGCTGAGTCCTTCAGTACCGGGTTAAAATGAAATTGTTCATTATGATTTTGATGGAATATTCTTAATTATGACAGACAGATCTTGAGATATATCATTCCTGATTGGCCCATTTAGTTGGTTTGAGTTTCATTTTATCAGTTTAAATTTGACAAGTGCCGATGCAACATATAGGGGATTTCCTGTAGGTTTCATATGATACTCACACTCCACCCACCCCCCCCCACCCCCCCTTATTTTAATGTAATTGCAGAACATTTACCAGGCCATTTGTTACATAAACTTGACCATGCTCTTTGGATACAGTTATGTGTAGTGTTTATAATTTATTAAGCTAGTGCAGCCTGTACAGACTTAAGTATTGAACAGCTACCCTTTAAACAGGACATTTTTGAACCTTCTTAATCAGCAGGAATCCAGCTGTAGGCTGACTGCTCTGTCACTGATCCTGACCTCTGATCCCTCAGATGGATCAGACAAAGTAGGGGTTTTCTTGAGGGTTCAATATTAGATAATGCATAAATCAATAATGAGTTCCACTCTTAGTATCATTAGGGATGTTGCTTTTCAGAGATGAAGGCTTAAGTTGATGGTAGCCACACATTTTTTATTGTTCAGACTGTTTGAGTTTGAAATTAGTTGCTGATCGCTCCCTATCTCCCTATATTTGGCTTCTTATATTTCACACTCTTCCCTTCCCTCCACTTCTTTAGTATACTCTCCTTGTTCTTACTGAATAGATGTAGCACTTGTACCACTGCTAGTACTACTACTGATGTCCTTAACTTGCAAGTCGCTTTGGATGAAAGTGTCTGCCAAATGAGTACATGTAAATGTCAATGTAAATCTCCTCCTGCTTTCCTCTGTTCTCCAGTCTGTAGCAGTGGGTTTGGCTACTTGGTGAGACTGAGGCTGCTGTCACCATGGCGCACTTTGACACAGAGTACCAGCGTCTGGAGGCATCCTACAGTGACTCTCCCCCTGGAGAGGAGAACCTGTTGATGCATGTGCCAGAAGGAACCAAATGTATGACACACACATAAAAACACAGATCATAAACTTATCACAAAGAGAATTAGATCATTCTCTTTTACACAGTGATACCTAATGCTATGCA
This sequence comes from Caranx ignobilis, assembly GCA_021432705.1. NCBI lineage: Eukaryota > Metazoa > Chordata > Actinopteri > Carangiformes > Carangidae > Caranx > Caranx ignobilis. The sequence goes on from MU269985.1 coordinate 15,962,996, forward strand.
TCATTTGCAGCCCAATGGCACCACATAGAAAACCTGGACCTGTTTTTCCAGAGAATATCCTTTTGCTTGATTTTTGAATATATTCATTGTTACATTCTTGAACATAAATAACATGTCTAACATAGTAGTCCTTAACATACAATACGTCTATAACCTGCATCAGAAGAATGGCTTCACCTGTATGCTGCTGGGAGAGATCTTTGAGCTAGTGTATGTATTCTGTCCATCATAAATTAGATTTTTCTCACAAGGTACCTATGCAATTGAAGGTCCTTTAAAGGTGTGTTCTCTTACTGTCCTTCATCTCTCTTTTTCTCTCTCTCATTCTCCATGCAGTCAGTTGCTGTTTGTGGTTGGCTTCACAGTGTTCCTAGCTAACTGTGTAGACTATGACATCCTCTTTGCCAACAAGTTTGTAAATCACACAGATTCATCTAAAGTCACCTTGCCTGATGCCTTCCTCCCAATGAATGTCTGCAGTGCCCGGTGGGTGTGACATTGTTTGTAATTAATGTACTTAACAATGCATACCTAATTTGCATAAATGCTATTATTATTATTATTATTATTTACAAGTTTTGCAAGTGTGGTGAAGCAACGGATAGGTCAAGTGTTTGTGACACACCTAGAGAAAGAGCAACACATTCAAGTAGACTTTCTACACTATAATGAGATGTTAATCATCAGATGGGTCTTGTGTATTGGGAAATTATATCAAAAATGTTTACACTGATAAAAATTTTCTTCCCCAGCATGCAAAACAATGCATTTGTGATCTTTGTGCTGATGATATCTGGGGTCTTCTGGCTACACCGGCTGGTCAAATTCATCTACAACGTCTGCTGTTATTGGGAGATCCGTTCTTTCTATATCAATGCCCTCAAGATGACCATGGTGAGACAGACAAACAAACGTCACATGATCTGTTCTGTTGACACGAAAAATACAGTCTGCTAGGATGAGACATTAGACTCTCTAGCCTTCACTCTGCTTTTTTTTCTCTTCTCAGTCAGAGCTTCCCTATGCAACATGGCAGGAGGTTCAGGCCAGGATAGTGGAGATCCAGAAGGAGCACCAGATCTGCATCCACAAAAAGGAACTGACAGAGCTTGACATTTACCACCGCATCCTCCGCTTTAAAAACTACATGGTGTGTTCATTTGCAGTGAAACGTTAATAACACTGTTTGTCACAAATCTGTTCATATTTGACACTGCTACTTGGGAGCATAATGATACTGTGTGACATGTTACCAAAGCTGTCTTCCTCCACCTCACTAGGTCGCTATGGTGAATAAATCACTTCTTCCCGTGCGATTTCGACTTCCTGTGCTTGGTGATTGTGTATTCTTCACTCGGGGTCTCAAGTACAACTTTGAGCTCATCTTCTTTTGGGGGCCAGGTGTGTCTGTGTTCACTTGTTTTGGTGAATTTATGCAATAGGTTTGTAATTGAGAATAAGTCTTACTTTTACCTCCTTTGTTTCTTTGTTTGATTGTCTGTTTTTATTTTACTCTGTAGGTTCTCTGTTTGAGAATGAGTGGAGCTTAAAACAAGAGTACAAGAGAGGAGGCAACAGGCTTGAGCTGGCTGACCGGCTAGCATCTCGTATCCTGTGGATTGGCATTGCCAATCTGCTACTGTGTCCAGTTATTCTAGTGTGGCAGATCCTCTATGCCTTCTTTAGTTACACTGAGGTAATTGTGCCAGTAGAGCAGATACAAACTCTAAAAATTGTTCTTTTTTATTTAGTGCTCTGGATAATAGTTTGTTGTGTTTGTGTGTCTAGGTGATTAAGCGTGAGCCTGGTTCTCTGGGAGCAAGATGCTGGTCTCTCTATGGCCGTTGCTACCTGCGTCACTTTAATGAGCTTGACCATGAGCTCATGTCACGTCTCAGCAAAGGCTACAAGGTCAGTAGGTGTGCTCCCCCTCTGCAGCAGTAGATGCTCTGGCAAAGCACTGAATTGTTAGTTTTCTTTCTGTAAACTTAGAGACTGTGTCTGTACATTCCCACTCTTTATGTTTACATTTACTTTTCTCATCGTTTGTGTTAATAGTAATTAACTTTTCCTCTTTTTCTCTTCCTCTTCCTTCTTTTGTGTTACCACCTCATTTAGGCTGCATCCAAGTATATGAACTGTTTCCTTTCACCACTGTTGACAGTGGTTGCCAAAAATGTAGCGTTTTTTGCTGGGTCTCTCTTGGCCGTTCTCATTGCCCTGACCATCTATGATGAAGACGTTCTTGCAGTGGAGCATGTTCTCTCATCAATCACACTGCTTGGAGTGTGTATCACAGTCTGCAGGTAAGGATTAGAGTTACCCAGCCAATCTTTCAGCTCATCTAAATGCACATTTAGATTTTAATGATTTTATATAACCCAAGCATTTTATAAACATACAAATAAAGCATTAAATGATTAGTTGGGATAACACAGCAATGCCCAAGGGCTTATTTCCATTTTGATCCATTGAATTGGGAAAGGAGAGGAGGTAGGAGAAAAGTAGTATTGTAGCTACAAAATACATCACTAATTCCCTGTTTCTCTCTGCTAATGTATTTCCTGCATCATTATAAAACAGATATTAAATTTCAAACATGAAGTGCAAATATACACCACAAGTACAAAAAGACAAATCTTAACCTATGAAGTTAAAATATGTTATTAAGAAGCCACTTTTTTATTGCGCTTTTAAAGCTACCCAGAGTTGTAATCTCTTTTAATGCTCTTGGGCAGCTTACTCTGCTGTATAACTGATGAGTATAAGAGGGTTTTCTTCCCTAAGTAGCTGCTGACTCTTTGAAATCTGTATTAGCTCTGAATTGAAGTTGTCAAGTACAGGGGAACATTCCCACAGATTGAGTTCTGCCTCTCTCTGTTTTGTAGTTTTCTGAGGACAGTGATTGTCTAATATTATCTCATATCAATTCGAATTGAGATCTTTTGTTATCAGACTAAATCATTTTCCACCATCATCTCTCTCTCCTCAGGTCATTTATCCCTGATAAGCACATGGTGTTTTGTCCGGAGCAGCTGTTGCGGGTCATCCTGGCTCATATCCACTACATGCCTGACCACTGGCAGGGCAATGCACATAGATATGAGACCCGGGACCAGTTCTCACAGCTATTCCAGTACAAAGCAGTGAGTACACATGCTGGGAAAAATATCATATTGGAAATGACAACAGGGTTAGGGATTTTAATATCTCAAAACATGAAAATATGACATAATGTGATGACTTTATTCCACACTGATACGACAGGTTTAGGGTCCTTTAGAACCAATGCAATCATTAATGATATTACTTATGATTGTGTTGCTCCTGCTATGACTTAGTATAGTTATGTTTCCTTATCCTCATGAACATGTATTTTTGGAGATTTTCCAATTACTCTTAGATTATTTTCTCTAAAGACAAGCTTTGCTCTCACACTGTAACTTACATTAGTGAAAAGCCAAACTACAGGTTTGTACTGTGTACCATCAAGTAGATCCAATGTGTGTTTCAGTGCCATGTTGGGGAAGAGATTAACTCTGCTCCCATATTTTCACAGTTGGTGGCACTCTTAAATCTAAAGGGGATAAATCTTATCTTATTATATCTTCACCATCTTTTTGGAACAACTGAAGTCCTTGTCCTTGTTCAATCCCCATCTGCTTCTCCAGGTGTTTATTTTAGAGGAATTGCTAAGTCCAGTTGTGACTCCCATCATCCTGATCTTCTGTCTGAGGAGAAAGTCTCTGGAGATCATCGATTTCTTCAGGAACTTCACAGTGGAGGTGGTTGGGGTTGGAGACACCTGCTCTTTTGCCCAGATGGACATCAGGCAGCATGGACATCCAGCGGTGAGGCACTGCTTCATGAAGTGAAGCCATACAGACACATATTTAACATGCCTACATGGAGAGTGTCTTGTGTTTCTGATTTTTGTCGCTCCTCCCTCTCCAGTGGATGTCGGAGGGGAAGACAGAGGCGTCTATCTACCAACAGGCAGAGGATGGAAAGACAGAGTTATCTCTAATGCACTTTGCCATTACCAATCCCCAATGGCAGCCCCCGCAAGAGACAACACACTTCATCAGTCAGTTGAAAGAAAGAGTTCACAGAGAGGCCACAGGGGCTCCTGCGGACACACATCCACTGTCATTATCTGAATCAGAGGTATAGAGATTGATCAACTGTTGGTTCGAAGTTATTTTTCCTCACATTTTCAGAAGTAAATTTAGATCTAATCTCTCCTACCCTGACTCTGCCTCTCTCTCTCTCTCTCATAGCCAAGGAGCCTTGTTGCAAACCTCTTGGCAGGGCCTTCTACACTGGCCTCTGTTCATTTTGGCAGGGATGGCTCTTTGACCAATCACGCTGTGACTGGCATTAGCGATGGAGCATCTGCCTTACGCTCCCTTTCCCCAATCAGCAGCAGTCTGCACCTGAGGGGCAGTTTGAGTGCAGCTCATAGGACTGGTGGCCACACTTCAGCCATGAGCAGGGCAATGGCAGGGTCTGGGTAAGAAAATGCTTCCCTTTGAAATTTGGCTCGATTCTTTCTGTCCAACACTAAATATTCACTAAGCTACTGTCTTCTATCATCATTAATCTCTTTGTATCCCCATGTTTTTGGCTCTCTCTCCTCTTGTAGGACTGATGCCCGAACTGTGAGCTCTGGCAGCAGTGCGTGGGAGGGTCAACTCACCAGTTTGGTCCTATCGGAGTATGCCTCCACTGAAATGAGTATCCATGCACTGTACATGCATGAGGTGAGTGTGTTTGTGCACACATGTGAGACAGTTTCTTTTCCATCCAGGGTTCCATACATAACATCTCCAACAATATCTATATGTTTTTGTCTTATAGCTTCATAAACAGCAATCCCGTGGCGAGCTGTCCCGGCACACCTGGCACAGGCAGGAGAGTGATGAAAGCAGCGATAGCATCCCTGATGAAGTGAGGAGCCATCCCCACCCTCATTCCAGAAATTTCCCCCGCTCACATACTTTCCCCACCACAGTTCCCAGTCCTTGTGCCATTCCCACATCAGCTTCAGCAACCAGCAATGCCACCATCGGACAGGAGGGGGCATCGCAGGGCAGCAGCCATCGGCGCCATAGTGGACCCACCACAGGTATCCCCATTGTGCTTATCGCTTTATGTTTTATACCATATGCATTTGAATTGTTGTTGAATGATTTTTATTGACACTTTTAAACCACACAATCTGTTTTCCAGACTCTTTTGGTGTGGGGTGGAAGGTTTTGAGGTCGGCTCGTGTGCCCATGGGAGGGTGGGCAGAGGAGGACCAGGCAGCACCACGCCAGCATGAGCCGCTACCAGAGGAGAGCTCAGAGGACGAAATGCCTCCTCACATACACAAGGTGAATGCTGCTTGTGTGCAGCTAGGACGGCATTGTTAATCTGCCTGTGTACAATGCCATTAACAGACGTGTTTTGTTTTCTCTCACTTTAGGTCACATAACCAAGTCATGTGAATCAGTATGAGTGCCCCACCTTTCACAGATAACCACCACCCGAAACACATATCCTCACCGTTGACCAAGCATGTCTCCAGGAATGGCCATCTGATCAGACACAGATAAAGACTCAAATACTTTAAATACTCAAATGATAAAATTATCCGGACAAGGTCGGATTGATGTTCCCATGGGTCATTAAAAGACACAGGGAGTTTCAACACCCATGACTTACTCAGTGACCTCCTACATGCCTAAACAGGCAAACAGAGTAAATCTCTGAACCTGTGTATCAGAAGAGGACCTACAGGATCAAGTTCTTTCTAATAGCCATTCAATAGCCATCAGACTACACTACACTTTTTGATAGTGTCTAAAGATTACAAAATGAAAGTGCATGTGTTGCTGCAATGTAACATAACATAAATTGTGTACACTCAGCACTGCTGCCATGATACAGAACAATTTGATCAAACTGATCACAATAATCGCTTTCATTATGTATATCTGTTCTAGTACCAGTAGTGGGAGGCTGTGCATTATGCTCCGTGCTCTGTGTTTCAGCTTGCATTCTGCCTCCTCACAAAAAAAGAAGGCCTCAAACAGTATGAAATTCAGTTGAAATTTTTAATCACACATTTTTCTCCTAGTGTTTTTTTTTTTTTTTTTTTTTTTTTTTTTACTTGATTCTGAATTCATTTGCTCACATTGATTTTTTAAAATGTTCTGAAACTTTTCCTGGCGTTTGCCTCTCTCAGCACAGATTAACATTGATTTTAAAGATAGATTGTACAAAGAAGCCCGGTATTGTGCATGCAAATATGCACTGTGTAAATAATGTTATCAGGTCAAGTTGCCTGCAGCCATACAGAATACTGACCACATCACAATAACACAGTTGTAAGGCATTTTGTTATGTATAACCAGACGTTCGCCCAGGGTTTTACACTTATTGTTCAATGTTTTTGCAAAAGACTAGTTAAAGGTGCAGAAGACAAACAAAGCTGTTAAGCATGTAATATTGATTTCTGTGCCATACAAGGAGCCCCCAAGTACAACTGCATGACTCATTCACTCATCTTCTGAAGAATTGTGACTAGATCACCCCACAGAAAAAATACTGACCATCTTCCACATCCTGCTTAATCACAGCATGGTTTTCCTCTGTTCCTCTATCATTAAGCCGCAATTCTCTAAAAGAAGAATTATGCACTTTAAAGTTTTGTTAATGCAGGGGGTGTCATTAACTTGGATTGTTTATATGTTTTCATATATTTTTTTTTTATTATTATTTTATTTATCAAAAGGGAGGTGCCATGATGATTGACAGGTGTGAATCAAGGTTGTGTATTCTGAAGTGTATGTGGATCAAGATAAAGAAGTAGTCACACTGCTGTAATGATATGGTGTCTGATGCAGCGATCTATGGTGGTAAAGTTAGATTAAAAGTAATTGCTGATGTTTTTTGTTTGTTTGTTTTATAGATCCTGTGAAATACCATTTTGTACATCTTTAATTTCATCATTAAAGACAAATTGTAAATGGACTCTAATTACATAGACTTCCTCCTGGTCTGGAGTACTCAAAGCCCTTTATGCCAAAAGTCACATGCACTTACAACTTTATTGAGGTTTTTTTTTTGCAGCATATTGTGATTTTGCTCTGTTATACACTCATTAACATTTGATGGATCGGGACGATTAGGGTATTCAAAATCTTACACTTGCAGAAAGGAGGAATCGGAGAACCCACGATCTTCTCATTAGTTGATGTATGTCGACTGAACAAACGATCAACAAACGCTGAAAGAGGCCTAACAATGATGATGGCCTCTTAATTAATATTAGGCTAATAACTGACTAATCTGCTGCTATGGTACCATAAAGTTGCTTTAACCGAACGCTACATTTTCCATCTGCATGTAGCTGTAATTGTTTTGCTACCCAGGGCTATACAGTGTATGCAGCTAACACGTTTGCTGTTAAGAGGAAATACATTAGCCGCTGGCAGCTAACAACCATTACCTTCGCCCGTTAGCTGTTAGCAGCGAGCCTGTTAGCTCATAGCAACCAAGCCGTTAGCTCTTAACAGCGAATCAATTAGGTCTTAACAATTAAACCTCATGCTAATTTCGGGAGGAAGATGGATGGATGGATGGATGGAAAGATAGAAAATATCCATTTCTTATAGTATCGTGTTTCGAGGTGAATCATTTTATGAATTATGACGTCAACCAATGTCAGAGCCCGGATAGCTCAGTCGGTAGAGCATCAGACTTTTAATCTGAGGGTCCAGGGTTCAAGTCCCTGTTCGGGCGATAATGTTTTTGTCAATCTAGTTCCGTTTCTGTCACTCAGCTTGCGTGTCAACTTACGTTTTTATGTTTCCTCTCGGCTGTGAAGAAAGACAGATAGATGCGTGAGCGACAAATTCATGCCAATCAATCAAGAAGCTGAAACCAGAAAACGTTTTTGATATTTTTGCTTGAAAAATGACTCATAGGTTATCAAAATAGCCGATGAATAGATTCATCGGTTATCAAAATAGTTGCTGATTAATTTCATTTCAATCGATTAATGCACTAATATTTGCAGCTCTGGTGACGAATGTGGCAAAGTTTTGTTGCTGATATATTTACTTAGCTGTTACACAGTTATCTTGGTGATTTGACCGACCAACAGCTCCACCTTGTGGACTATCTTGTATATTGTGTGAGATACTGTTTGTTGGACACCAGTGCTTATTGGTTTATAATAACATAAAATGCTCAGTATCTACTTGTTGAGTTCTTAACTGAATACTTGACAGAGATCTCACTCCAGCAGTGCCCCCCATGGCTCACTCAAAATTTCTGATAATGAGCCTTAAACCTAAGACAATTTTGAGGTGAAGTAGATAGATGTTTAAAACTATCACAGTTGTCATTTTTTCAATATGTTGTTTTAAGTTTATGAAACACAATATTTCATTGTTTATCCCAGTAATTTCCACCCTAGGGTTTTGGCCCCTTACAAAAAACGTTGTGTTCACTTGGGCCTCCTTCTCACATGTTTCATAAATCAATTAGTCATTAGCATTACAACCAAATAACAATTTCTTTGTTGAGCTACTGAGATGGTTTAATTTAAATGACTGAAAATAGAAAAAAATCTGAACTTTATTCTAAGAAATCATGACTTTGGAAACCTCATGTTGGTTTGAGATGAACTTTTGAAATCATTTCTAAACAAAACAAGGACTGTGGATTTTTTGCCCCCATCACTTACACTGAACTCACATTCTGAAGAAATCAATTCATGAACAGGAACACAGTGAATGGTTATAGCCAATAAATTGGTTTCACTGTTATGGACACATCATGTCACTAAATCTAACCTGGTGACTGACCTGGTGACTTTCAAAGGCAGGAGCTATGTTGAAGTGCCAATTTAGATGTCTCGTCTACACATAGCCTATACGTGTATGTAAATATTAATGACAAAGTTCAGAATAGTAACTAATTTATGAATTGACTGATTGTAAAATGTCCAGTTGAAAAAAAGAAATTTTTTCTATATATATATATATATATATATATTTTTTTTTTAAGTACATAAAAAAACTGTCAATCTAAAGAAAATATATGAGGTATCACGTCTTTCATCCTTTTGAATTATTTTGTTGCGTAGCCTGAGCATCTTTCCATCGTCGTAACCTACGCCACGTTTCACTGAGGATTCTACGTACAGTAAGCCTTTGTACGTGTGTCCCTTGGATACCCACAGTCCGTTTTTTCACCTGCTGCACTAAACTTTACTCCAACGAGTTCCGTGATTGGTCAGCGGCTTTTTCAAACTCCTCCCCCCTACGCTCTTGACTGTTACTGCTGCCCTGTTGCGGAGTCAGCGGCCACCAAGCCAGCCAGCCAGGCAAGCAACCAGCTAGCGGCAAGTTTTCGGGCAAACTTTTAAATCAAGGTCGGTCAGATAACCTCGTGTTTTATCTTAAACACCTCAAGCGTCGACACGTGTAACATTTGCTTTGTGTGTGTCCACAGGCACAGGAAAAAGCCCGAAAATGAGTCAGTTCAAGGGGCGTTTTGTGACTCTGCTCCATGAGAAGAACTTTGTGACAGATCAGTTGGCGACTCTGGAGCAAAAAACGGGAGTGAAGAGAGAGTATATCACCTTAGGTAAGTGGAAGTTTATTTGGATAAGCCGTCTTTGGATGCTTCAATGTGTTTTAATACGCTGCGGAGAATCACTAATTTGCTCATGACTTTAACGTGCCCACCAGAAACTAACCTTTTTAGCAAACAATGCACTAAGCTAACGTTGGTTAGTTTAGCTGACAAAGTTGCCATTCATGTTTGCAGTGGCAGGCGGTTGTGGGCACACTGTTGCGTGAGTACTTGACTTTTCAGTGTGGTTTCATATCCTGTGCCTTCTCTACACTGGCTCACTTTATTACCCTTCTCATGCTCCAGTATCAAAGTACATCCGCAGCTCAGACCTTTATGCTACATTACAAGATTAGACCTGGTTTATAATCTGCCCTGCATAAACCTGTTTCAAAATATTGCTGCTGAATGAACAGCCTCCAATATCCCAAAGCCACAGCCACACCCCTCAGGGATATTTTTATCATGTCCTGAAATATATATTGGGGTGGCAGAGATGGACGGAGACTCTAGGATGGCTGGTTATTCAATTGCAGGCTTTCAATTAGCTGGTTGGACTTGTGTTTTGACACTGCCCTGTATTCAGTTTGCACAGCAAAAGTCAATAAAAACCATCACCTCGGGCTACACAGGCAACATTTCATCTGCGACGCCACCCAGGCTACAGGAAACATGTTAGCCAGGCTGACCCACATGCACACCCACTGTCTTAACTCAAAATTGATCTCCATCAACAGCCAAGTATTGCATTTTAACAACCAATTTGAAGGTCACAGCGGATGCAAAATATCTATGGGTGCTCGATGTTTTTATCATGTGAAATGTTTTCCCTCTGTTTAGCCACACCATATCAGATCATATCAGATGGTGCCCTGCTATTTTCAGATAGAGTTTGCAACATAAAGTATATAGCACTCGATAGATACAATGGTTAGAAGCGTTTTTGCGCAGCTGATTTTGATGAGGGTATTTTTCTAAAAATTTTGCTTCAAGTAACTGATAACAGGACAATGAACAGCTGAACAACTAACTTTTAATTTCTCTCTAGTAGACGAACTCCAGCAGCAATTTGAAAAACAAGTAAGAAATCGAAGTATCTCTAAGAAAAAGTTGTCAGCTGTTCTGTGGCCCTTGCTTCTCAAATGTTTTCTGGGTATGTAAGCATTTTGGATAGTCAGAGATACCAGAGAAGTGGGAGGAACTGTTAATGACATTTTTTCACTATTTGCTGACATTAATAATTCAGAAAACAACAGCAGGTTGCAGCCCTGTCTTAATCTACCCTAAACAAAACAGCTGATGATTTCTGCAATATATGGCTGATGTATGTAAGTCCTTCTCATTTGTTGGCCTGGCTCTAACTACCATTGACCACAGATTGGTGTTTAGATACAGTAGGAACTGTTTTTATCGTGAGCCATTTTTTTCCTCACACACACACACACCACCAAACTGGCTCACAAAACAAATACTGTGGATTGTATGCAAATGCCATTTGACTCATCTCTACCCTGCAGTTAGCAGATGTTGGAGACAGACAGAGCAAATTATACCATGGCAGCCTGTCCTGCTTACAGGAGTGACTTGTTAGGTTGTTTGTGAGACAACAAGCATTCATATGATACTTTGGCCACTTTGCACACTTATTACAAACATTCTCACTGATAATGGGTTACATACAAGGAATTCTTTCCTGCTGCCTTACACCATCACCGTGTACTTTGCCTTGATCTTTGCATGTCAGTCGAGTGACAAAGCGGTGTGACTGCTGAGAAACGTCTCAAGTTCATGCTGACTCTTGTGACAGTCTGAAGCACAGTTGTGTGCTGACTGGAGTAGAGAGGCCTCATGTGTGAGAGTGGCTCCTGTTTGTTGACTCCATGTTTGCGAAGCAGCTTTTCTCCCTCCGGTCTCTTAACAGTAGATTTTTTGTTATGATGTTATTAAGCTACAATCCAGTTCCTCTTAACATCCGAAGTCATGCAACTCTATAATGAGTACTTTGAGTCATACAGCACATTACAGGATTACACAACTGTGTAATGGTGTCCTTGCCTTATTCTTGGTTTTTCCACAGGACATGTGTTTTCATTTAAGGCTTTGAAATTCACAATGTCATGTGGAAGCTTTCGGTGTTTATTTTCTTCAAGCAGTGAAGGAGTTGACACAGTGTACAGCCAGATGGCATGCAGGTTTGAAGTTGTTTGACAGTAGAAGATCCCTGGGTCATATTTTTATTAATCATCACTGACTAATGAAGAGTGTTGGTTTATGATTTTACTGTGCAAAGTGTTGCTAGTTTTTGGGCCTTCTGTTTCAACCAGTTCTTCCAGTTTCCTTTGTGAAAAAGTAAGACTGGGAACTGCATAGATATTTGTATATGAGCTGAGAGAAACAAATGAGATGTAAAGAGCAGGCAGCAGCAAATAGTTGAAACAGTATGAACTGTTTTTAGTGCCCTGCATGAATTCATTGTGTTTAAGGCAGTTTAATTTTATATCACAAGTTGAGTTTGCATAAATTTTAATGATATATAGCATTAGGCTGCATCTACAGCTGCTTTTTTTCCTCATCACATCCTGTAAAACCCTAAACTTGTTTCCAGGTTGGCATTTAAGCAAATTCCCACTGACACAAAAGCTCTGGAAAAGATCTGGGATTTTAAATTGTTTTTCAACCCAGGACTGTTTCGAAGAAATGTTCACATATTATTCAGTATTAACAGGAGCCATACACCGTCCGTGAAAGACTGGAAAAATGAATGGACCAGCTAAAATGGCTGGTCAGACTGGAGTGTATTTATTACAAAAAGCAGCCTCTTGTTGCCAGCTAACCAGCAGCCGGTTTAAGCCTCTGAGGGATTACAGTAAGCAAAGCAGCCAAAATGCTTCTCAAGAGTGAGCAGCATGTCGTTCACTCCATACAAAGCTGAACATTTTGTTGTCATCCGTGTGTGTAACGACACACAGAAACAGTGGCCACCTCATTAGGCACATATTTACAGTTGGTTTTATTCAATACAACAGCTCAGCAATGATTTCTCCCTCTTTATAAAATCTATAATGTCCAGTTTTTGGTCATTGTACAGAAAGTAGGACTGCAACTATTGTGTGAAATAAAGGAAAATGCCCATCATAGTTTGTCAGAATCTAAAGTGAAATCTTCAGAGCACTTGTTAGTTGCCAACAAGTTGATGATACTCAGAATAATATTGTTTATGACAAAGAGGAACTTTGAATCAATCACACTAGACAAGCTGAACCAGTAACTAGTGGACTGAAAAAGACTGAAACTACCAGTTGATTACTCGTCAATTATTGGACACAACAAAAGTATATACCCTTAGTGGCTCCAGTTTCTGTTGTTCAGTCCCCCATGTTTATGTATATAGTGAGGACAAAATATAACCTGAGAAATAGACAGTGTGCCATTTGTGACAATGTCAACAACTGAACATTATAAACTTGATGAACAGGCTTGTTCTGAGTAGATTGTGCAGGTGTAGCTCATTAAGAGGACATCGAGTGAATCCCACTTTGCATTTAAAGCAAGATGCGACTCTAATTGTTCTCCTCCACGGGCAAGTTATGTACAAACAAGCTTTGTCTGCATGTGTTGTATAACAGAACAACATATTTTAAGTTATTTAAAACCAGTGGTATTCGTGGAATCTTCCACATACATGAGGTGTAAAGGTCACATGACTGTCAGAGCTCTAAGGTATATTTAATTTTTTTTAAGTCACTGTAGGATTTGAGTATCAGTGTTTGACCTGTGCTCTTCCTGATCCTGTTGCTGTGCTGTCCTTACATCCTGCTATCAGACACGCTGCTGACAGCGACGTTAATGTCGCTTGACATTAGATGTGTTTGTCCAGTAACAGGATAGCCTCACCCTCCCCTTCCCTTCCCGCCTCCTGCTCTCACCTCAGTGCAACTTCTCCTCTTTCTCCCACTGCAGGTTTCCTGGGTTTTCTCGGCCTCTATCTTCTGTTTGGATATGGAGCCTCACTGCTCTGCAACCTGATCGGCTTCATCTACCCAGCATATTTCTCGTATGTATACTGTTAAGATTATGCTAATCGATCAATACACTTATTTTATTTTAATATAAAATCCAGTTCCAATTAGCAAACTGAAACTTGTTGCAGAAAAAGCACGACTCTACATTTTAACAATAAACATATATGACCAGAGCCTCAGAGCTGGCACATATTCACAGCATGCAGCAGTCACTGTTAATGATTAAAAGTCATTGATTGCAGTTGTGCTTCTCCTGCTAAGGCATGACAGAATGTGTGCTGTTCAAATGGCCCATTTTGCCTTTGTATTACAGCTGGGAGTGGATCATGATTGTAATTTCTTTACTACACGGATGACAGTCATTGATTTGTGTCTTACTTTCTGTTATTGTTTATACAAAAATCCAAAGCAAATGCTTAAAGGATGAAGGTTAGTTTAGTCATTCATCTCCTTTCTGGCCATAAATCGATCTCCATCTAGAGGTCTGATTAGAACAAAGTTCACACTCAGAAAAAAGGGAAGTTGTTCCTAAAAGACCTCAGAAAATGCTCACTACATTCGCACACCTAAGTCATAGTTTTAAACTGCATCGCCCTCTATGTATTGGTCATTCACACTATGCATCAGTGATTGATAAATTAGGTTTTCAAGCACTTAAAATTGAGACTTTTGGAAATGCTGCTGGTGCTGGACCCCTTGCTCAGTTTGTAACCTCCAGGATTAAGCTGTAGAATGTATGGACATATATTGTTGTTTTTAAGATGCTGCCTTAAAAGGAACATATTAGTGAGGATGTAGCCCAAGGATGTTGATTTTATTACTTGTATTAATGTTAAGCAACAACGGGGCTCTGTTATGACCACCATGGAGAGGAGGGATGATTATTCTGACTTGTAACTCCATGTAGAAATTAGCTTTTGAGACATACTTGATAAAGTCTTAAGTGCTGCTTAATGATACCCTGTGGAGTTTTTATTGTTTTTCAGCATCATTCTCCAAACCCTATTTTGTGTGTCTGTCTGGGCTCACAAAAGCACATTTAGTTTTACTACTTAAAAAAAATTGTGGACATTTTTTTTTTTTTTTTTATGTTAGTTAACTTCTGTTATCATTTAGCCTTTTTTCTCATTATGGCCTCATTGTTGTCCTCTGGTGAAGGTGTGTAACATGTTGTCCCTGTAGATGTCTGCAAGAAGACTGGTTGTCAAGAACTCCAGTGTACCTGTTAAATGCTGTGACAATCAATTTCTTTATGCTGTTCACATTGTGACCTCATCCACCACCTAAATCCAACCTGTCTTGTCCATTCAGCATTAAAGCCATCGAGAGCAACAGTAAGGAGGATGACACACAGTGGCTGACTTACTGGGTTGTGTATGGGCTCTTCAGCATTGTTGAGTCCTTCTCTGACATCTTCCTCTTCTGGTTTCCCTTTTACTATGCTGGCAAGGTAGGCTGACCTTTTGGTTTGGAGTGTGTTTTTTTTGTATGGGCGACGTTTGGTATCTGTTGTTTCAGCTATTTTTCCCCCATTTTTGCTCTTTAACTCCTGTATATGTAGTTATCAGCCGACCGTTCTGTACTTTCACTGTGAAACCACAGACTGTCACACTGTGATGAATCATGAGGTTTGATGTCTGTTGGCCTCTCTGTGTCGTAACTAACCAACAGCACACTCGTGTGGACCATCTGTGTCAGGTCAAAATGAGAAAAACATTCAGAAATCTCCTCTTGTTTTTTTTTTTTCCCATACTACACAATGCATTTTTGTGTTTTTGTTTCTTTCCTGTTGTAAATTACTTTGAGACAACATCACCAGTTTTTTGAAACTTTGCTTCACTATCAAATTGTTTCAGTTCAGTTGCCATGATCATCATTGCTCTGCTTCATTAAAACACTTTAAAGGAATAAACTTAATCCTGGAATTAAGAAGATTATATATATGATGATCACAGATTCTCAAAACTCTAGGTGACTTTGTCAAATTGCTTTTTTATTCCAACTAACAATACAAACCCACAAATTATCCAATGTTTAACCTTATTATACAAAACCAGCCATTCGGTATTTTGGACAGGAAGCTGATATCTAACATCTGTCCTCTGCTCTTTCCTCAGTGTTTGTTCCTGGTCTGGTGTATGGCTCCTGTGACGTGGAACGGTTCTGATATCTTGTACAAACGTGTGATCCGGCCATTTTTCTTGAAACACCAGGCTGCGATGGACAATGTTGTCAGCGATCTGACCGCCAAGGCCAGGGACATCACTGAGAGCGTCACAAAGGAGGGTGAGATACCCACTGTAGTCATGCAAGTAGAGACACGTTTATATACTACATTAATTGCAGCAGCGCACTAACACAGCTTGCAACGCATGCAGCACCGACGCATGCATCACACTTTAACCCTCACACAAAACCATCTCTACATGACTCACATGTACATTTGGATCATTTTTAAGTTTCTGTGAAATATAGTGATTTTCTTTTTCTGTTTGTCCCATCAGCTGTTAACCAGGTCCTCAACCATGAAAAGAACCAGTGAGAAACACGGGAAGGCTTTGTGTCTGTGCGTTTATGTGTGTTTGGATACTTGAACGATGACTGAGAATAGTGTGTGTGTGTGTGTGTGTGTGTGTGTGTCTGTGTGTATATTTGTCATGTTGCTTTTGGTTTGTCCTCCCCCTTCCTCCATGATGACTGATGATTGGTGATGATGTGGTAAACTGAAGCTTCACATAAATTAAATCACAACTTGTTTGTGAGTGTAGATTGCTCTACTGCCATCAGTACTACTAAGACAATCGGTGAAACTGTGACCTTTTTTTGAGATCCTATTTTCTTTGTGGTAGCACGTTGATAGCAAAAAATTGTGATGCTGTTACCTGCAGGTTTCAGCAGTGTTGTCTAATTGAGCCATATGTGACAGGAAACTGAGGCCGATACCAGTACGGTTACAAAAGAAGGTTGCCTTAAAAATGTGTCCATAAATAGCATTTTCTAACAAAGTGAATTGAAACTGGAAGTTTTTACATGTCCGTGGTGTCTGCATTGCTCTCACAAGCCTTACTCTGGAATGTACCAAGCAGAATTGACAGTCTGTTTGATTGGAAAGGTTCTCACTGTGTTTAACTGGACGACTTCTGTCTTTTGATATGTCTTAATTTATCATCTCACAATGATGAAAGAGTAAAACTGGGATCCTGGTGAACTGAAATCAGTGTCTCTGTGTCTGACTTTAAGATGTATTTTCTTCTGGGACTTTCCCTCGGAGCAGTGTCATTCCTCACAAATTGGGAAATGGGATTTTATTTGGTCCAAATTAGAGTGTTCTCACACCAGTGATTTCTGTCATTGTGTGTTGTTCTTGTTTTTTTTTATTATTTTACTTTTTACAGCAGGAGTGAGTCAAAGAAATTGTATTTCTGGATCCATAACCTCTGAGAGTTTGGTTCTAGTTCATTTTGTAGCACCAAATCTTTTTTTTTTTTTTTATTAATGAACTTATTAATGAAACGTATTATTATCTGTGATATGTTTGGGGGAAAATTCAAATTCCATTCACACTTTCCTTCCCATCCTACATCGTCTTGATCTTTTAACCTGTCAACCTCAAGTACATTTATGGGCTTTCAGACAGCCTAACCACCCACGCTTTAATTTGTGTTTGGCTCTGTATTCACGCTTGAGGGGCTTTGAATGGGAGGCCCTTTGTGTTCGTGCACTGGATGTAATACAGTTGAAATGGTGGACAGAGCCCACGCGATGGCCACACAACACCATGGGGAGAGGAAGGCACCCATCTGGAAATGGCTGCTGTGAAGATGTGTCTGCTGGGTGTTTGTTATATATCCCATGAGCCACTGGTGGTTGACATGATATTGATGGAACAGAAGCGAGACACAGAAACCAGTAATTGCATTGTGATTTCTGTGCAGTTTCATCCAAAGCTTTGTGAGGAGTGCGAGGCCTATAATGACTTAGGATAGTTACAGAGGAGCAGAGGAGATGCAACGAGGAGGAAGAGAGTGGGAGGGAAAAAGTGTCTCTGCATTCATGGTCCCTGGAGGATAAATCCTGCTCACTTTGAAGATCTGCTGTGACATTTCTGGGTTTTTAATGACATCATGTCTGGACATATAACTATGTTCAGACATTCATTCATGGTCCACAGATGGTGTGCCCTAAAAACTGTAGAGATCCCCTGACTTCTCCAGCACCATCCAACAGTTTGTTGACATGTGAACAACAAAACAATGAATGAGGTGCAACATGAAGAGTCGTGATCCAGTCAAATGACAACAATTTCCAAATAATTTAGTTTATGATCAAAAACCTGCCAAACTAACAATCCCACTCACCCAAAAAGTAAATATGAATGAATTAATTGATGTGCAAAGAGACATTAAACATCCCTTTTAATCACAAGTAACGTTTTTATTGTATAGTATTGTAATGTGATTCTGATTTTAGCATTCAGGTCAAACCACACATGCAAGTGTAGTAAAGATACAGTTTTATTTCTGTTGTCTGAGCACTTTTAGCACTTGTACATGCTGTCTTAAAAGTTTATTCCTGAATGGTGATATTAGGAAACTTAAGTTGTTTATAGTGTTGTGGATGACACATTTGGGCTTATTTGAAATAAATCAATGTTAATCTATCACGAGGATGAGAAGACTTCACTGTGAAAGTAAAGGTAGGTTTCCAGCCCAGCATCACAGAGTTTTACTCTTGTGAATAATGACACTTAATTTGAAACTCCTGATCCATCTGGTCTTTTGTCTTTTCTCCTTCATAGCCCTGCAGCTCCCTGCTCTTCTGCTCATTATCCCCTGGACTAAAACAATCAATGCTACTTGTAATCACCTTGTCTGACAGACCACCGTTGCCACCCCCCCACCTTCAGCTCCTGCAATTCTCCGGCTCGCCGACAGAGGGGGACAATCTCAAGCCTGACAGGATGGAGAGTTGGTGAGTCATACAGTGAGACCGTCACGTACTAACACAGCCCTAAACCAGGCCTGATTTGCCTCGGCTCGAGGCCTCTGGTAGCACCAGGGATGGGCTTATTTACATTTATTTGTGATATTAACCGAAATTAATGACATTTTCTCTTCTCCGCTTACATGGGTTAGAACTGGTTCAGGCGTGATTATAGCTACTGGGCTGGTTCACTTCCTGTTTACCAGCCCCTACACTGTGTTATCATCCTGTCTTTCCGTCTGTTACTTGCCGTTTCCTTTATAGCCTGTACTGTAAAATATATACATTAATGTATGCAGGTAGTCCTGGATCTGTCCATGGTGCTGAAGCACAATCAGGTCGCTGTCCGTGGTGCTGATCCTGGATTTGACAACCAGGTACGTGATTTCTTTTATTTTTCATGTAAAGGTTCTCACTTTTCATATGATCAATCAACCAAACCCATTCAAACACGTGTGTCCAGTCTCACGTGTCATGTGTGCAAAAACCCCAACTTGATCCATTTAATCCAACAGTTGTTGGTCTTCTTCTTCCTTTTTTTTTTTTTTTTTTTTTTTAAATATGATCTATGATCGGATTGTATTGATTGAATCTGTTGGCCTGTGCAGTTTCTCATCATTCATCCCATTTCCTAAGTTTTGTTTTCATATTCATATTTTAACATCCATACATTAATTGTAATAATTATGATGAATAATAAGAAAAATCTTTATAAATGGTTTCTTTTGCTGGCATCTAACCACTGGGAAGTGTATGAACTGACAGAAAATCAAGAGTGGACAGAAAAGGGAGAGAGGGCATAGCACCTCCCACGTCCTATTTGCGAGAAAGAGAGAGAGAGGGAGAGAGAAAGGGGGGGAAGAGAGAGAGAGAGTCTGCTGTGGTGGTGTTAGAAATCGGACGACATGAGCTCTACATGAACCGCGTAAAAATGCTTTAGGACGCTTTTCGGCGTTTGTCTCTCATCCGTCTGAACCAAGGACGAGCCTGAAGCGGAGCTATTCTTCACGACCAGGTACGGAGATGCTGCTCACTCCCGCGTCTTACATGGAGGCTATAGATGTTGGTATTCAGTGGCGTAGCCGCGGTCCTCCTGCCTGGCTGACTGACTGACTGACTGACTGCTGGCTGGCTGTTGTGTGCGCACACGGTTCCCTGCTGCTTTCGGGCCAACACGGCGGATGACGAGTTTCATTTATTTTGTTGGTGTTGATTTTAATGCATCCACACCGACTCTCATCACGCCTCGCGCTTTCCTTGTTTGATAACCTCGGATGGTATGAATTGTGTATAATGTCTGTCTGTATGTATATGCCCGCACAGCCATATTGGCAGCTAGCAGGAGAGAGAGGGGGGGGCAGAGATATGAGGGTGTCGGGATTATCATATTGCTTTGAGGAGTAAAGGGAGGTGGTGGAGGAGGAGGGGGTGGAGGGCGGAGGAGGGATGGGGAGGAGGAGGGGGCGGGGGTGGGGGGTAGTCGCAGCGACTGCGAAATGATGGCACAGCTGCGAGATGGCGATCCTCTGGTATTTATGAATGAACTGAGCAGGAGTAGGGTGGTCTGTAATGGCGTTGCGCAACCATCTACGGACGGACGGCGGAGCCCCTCTCCTACCAAACCCCTTCCTGACTACAGCCGAGGTGGAGATGCACGTCAACATTAGACCATATACACTAATAATGACGCCAGCGTGACGCATAAAGCCCCGTTTCGGTGGCAAATGCCATGGTTAATCCTCCATCTGGATCTGTGTTTCTCCATGTTTCCCCTCCTCATCCATCCATTCATCCATCCATCCATCCATCCATCCCTGATGTGATGTTTGTTGTGGCTTTCATGGCTGGAGAGGAGAGCTAACAAGACATGCAAAAGGAGCTGTGAAGCTCCTCTGTTCATGCGTGTGTGTGCATATGTATGTGACTCAACTTCCTGTATGCACTGACCACTGCTACTCATGGGTGTGTAGGCTGTGTGTGTGTGTGTGTGTGTGTTGCAGGGTTTGAGAGAGGAGCAGCGAGAAGAGATGTATGGCAGTAAATCCTGTGATTAAGCTTTAAAGTGTGGTCGGTTGAGAAGAGCACAGAGATGCAGTCTGTATTAAAGCGTGCATGTGCTGGTCGAGGGTGGAGGTAGGGGGTGGGGGAAGTGTGGGGGCAGTGTCGATGTCCTGGATGCCTGCCTGTTTGTTTGTTTGTCTGTTTTGTACAGCCACAGCAGAGTTGCATAAGAATACTCCACTCTGCTGAGGCAGGACAAAGAAATGACTCAATAGATGGTAACAAGGCAAAAACATGGACAGAGGAGAGGATGCTGAAACACATCCGATGGTGCTGATTATTGATTATAATGTTGGTGTTTGTTTTTGTTTTCTATGATTAAGGCCCAGCAAAAGCACCATACATGAGACCGCGTCAGATAACGTAAGGGTCAGGAAAGACGTGAATGCTGCTGGGGGGACTTCACTTATGTCTCCTTATATCTGGTGGACTGGTTGGACATTTAACGTTTTACAGCTCTATAATCAAAATGATCCAGTGGTTTTCTGCAGCCATCATGATCATGTCCAGCTAGAGCTGCAGCAAAAAGTCAAATGGTTTGCTGCTCTTGAGGATCAAAAAGAACATCCATTGCTTAGGTGCCATTTCTATGATAGATTGTTAATTTATATAGAATCAAAATTCTCCTTTCATTGAGTAAATTTGAATCTGTGGATTGTAGCCTGTGTGTGGTTGTTGTGCTGGATGACTGCCATTTGTCAGTGTGTGAACCTGTGAATTTGGACTAGTTTCCTATCCTGCTGCATGCTCAGTGAGCTCCTTCCTCATCTTTACACCTCTGACTACCAGGTGAATCATCTTGATTTGGTGTCATTTTTAAAGGAGGTTCATTTCATCAGTGTTTCGTGCTACATGTGAGAGGAGCATGTAGTTTTGACCACGCCCCGTCATTGTGTTTGTGGCCATGTTTGTGCATTTATAGGAGTGAATTGCTTACTTACAGAGAAGAACAGACTGACAACGCTGCAACAACTTGCAGAAATGAATCAAAAATATTGTCAAAACCTACAGTAACCATGTTTAACTTTTGAAGTGTAGCCACTCTCCCTATGTGGCAGAGGTCTTATCTTCACCTGGTTATTTGTATTGATTCAAATAGTTCACTGTTTTTTCCTCAGGATGTTTAAGTCTGTTGCTGTGGCAGCACAAGTCTAGTCAAGTGCACCATCACCGTTGAGCACCTCTGAGCTATATATAACTGTATACTCCATAACGTCTGCTTTAATACTGGAACAGATCAATGCTAAAGTGTTTTAGTTGCACTGACAGCATCAGCTCATTTGAAAGGGCCATACAGTCTTCATTAAACATGGCAGTGGACAGGAAGTTGTTGGTCTTATGCATAGCTAATCACAGGACAGGATGGTCGGCTCTGGTCAATTATGCACACTGTGACCTCTGAGTTAATGTGTATTATTTGACATTTAGCTCAAATATCAGCTGTTCATTTGGTGTAAAAATGCCACCCAGATTTAAATCTGTTTTAAGAAATCACTAGAGCTGAGAAGGAAAAATACCCCAGGACACGTTAGCAGTTGGTTTCTTATAAATCTGACAGCATCACTAGAGCGTCAGCAGCAGTCTGGAGGAGGATTCCCTTGTTTCTGCTTTTAGCCATCTGCGTTGTTATCAGACCTGGCTCAACTGGTATTATAGAAAAGGAAAAAAAAAGCCGTGCTAGTTGATCTCGTCAGTTCCAAAACCTACCAACCCTGTCACCATCTGTCACTGCAGGCACGCTTCTGCAATACACTCCTACTAGTCTGTAATTAGTCCTTCAGTCAGGTCAGGGCCTTCGTAGCTTCTAAGAATAATAATTATTGAAAAATAAATACATTCAAACGCATTATACAGATTTGAAAACAAACGTGCCAGGGCTCTTTCTACAGCTTTGGCCCAGACCTGGTGTTATTAGTCAGGTGCATGTGTTTTTCCCAGATTGTCAGGCTGAGGTATTAGCAGGGTCTTATGGAGAGGACAGACGGAGCAACCCAGGGTTCCCCAGGTCAGGCTAATGCTCAGTACTAATACACAATCAAAGACTAATTACAGGGCCATCTTACATCCAGTACTGTGTAAAACTGCTGCAAAGAATCAGGGGGATTATAGTTACAATGTTTGATTACAGCTCAGGAATCAATCTGCCTGTAGGGAAAATGTTTCCTTCTGTCACTTTGAATGAAAATAAAAATGAAAGTTTACGACATGTTTTTGTTTTTTGAAATCCTTAGTGTATGTAGTTGTTGCACACCCAGACTTAAAAAAGCTCTCCTCATGTTAATGTCCCTTTGAGCATCAGGCACTAGTGTGAACAAACTTAACACTA
Organism: Caranx ignobilis; assembly: GCA_021432705.1. Taxonomy (NCBI): domain Eukaryota; kingdom Metazoa; phylum Chordata; class Actinopteri; order Carangiformes; family Carangidae; genus Caranx; species Caranx ignobilis. Next base: position 15,986,021 of record MU269985.1, read on the forward strand.
ATGGTGACAAATATGTGGAAACAGACCTCTCTTGTTCATTCTGTGCATTAGTTGTTTAACTTGCACACAATTTAGAAAAGTGTTGTTATGCTAAACGCTGATATCTCTCCCAATAACAACAGTTTTGCAAGTACAACAATGAGCTGCGCACCAGTTAGGGTTGACCTGGATAATTCCAAATAAGAAATACATCTAGCTGTTTTATCCTAGTGGTTTTGGACCAATCATAATTCTGTCCTACAGCATAGTACAGACAATTCAGAAAGTTTAAAGATGCAGATATTGATCGTGCTCATTGATGCTATCTTACATTTCCTGTATTTCCTAAAGTATGGCACTAAACATAATGAACATGGTATATTGGAGAAGATTAAAGGAAAATCTATTGTCAGTGTGTAGATTGGGGATCTTCTGCTGCAACCCCCCAGGTCCAGTGTGACACTGTGAGTAACAGACAGATGAAAGTCACCTACATCATTTTTGTGTCTGATGTCCCTGCTCCACAGCGTTAGTGTCGGCACATGCTGAGTCAATGGGATGTGCATGGAGTATCAGAGGACCACAGTGCATCAAGAGCTGCATGCGGTCTTAAAGGGAGACTGCTGGTAACTTAAGTCCTGGGAATTGGGTCAATGCAGAGCAGGCCAGGAGCACAGAGGAGGTTAAGCTCAATGATTAGCTACTAAGCCAAGACCACAGTGCTGCAATCTCTTGTACAGTCTAACAACCATACTCCATGTACGTACAGTGGTGTAAGCTCAATCACAGCCTGGCACAGATGAAAGGCCTTCACATCCAGGCTCACACCCCTCTACATTTAGCAATTATATGCATACAAATATAAATAGGTGTACATTTCCTGATGTATATACATACGGTACATGCTGCATGTCACATCTAGGTTTTTTTTGTTAATAATTTGTAGACTAGTGTTGAATAAAGAGTGCAATATTTTGGACAACTTGGTCTCTAAATGAAAAAAACTGATGCCACTCTGTCCTTTAATCAATGCTGACCCACTAGCTTAGCCTAGCAAAAAGACTGGAAACAGAAGGAAACCGCTAGTGTGGTTCTGTCACCAGTAGCTACATAATCTTCATTGTTTGTTAAATCTGTGCAAGAGCCATGCAAATCCAGGACTATCTCTATCTCTGGGCCTGGTGCAGTGACTTCCTGCAGTTAATACAGTAAATATTCTGTGTATCAATGCAGTGGCTGCAACCTTCAAAGGACACGATCTACGAAATCCAGCCCTTCAAAGCCATTGTAGACTACAAAGGCTACGGATCCTTGGTTGCCCAGGAAAAGAAGGCCTCGTCTCTTGGCTGCATTTGAAGCAGCCTTTAAACCAGGATGGTCTGGTGGCTCCCCTGTGACACAATGGGTCTTTAAATGCAGTGTCAAAAGGATGCAGCCCCTAAATTGGGACACAACTGATGAATAAATAAGACGAGATAAGTTACCTCATGAGTTTCAGTCAGCCAGAGCCATAGCTTGCTACTTGTAGTTTTAGTGCTAGGCCAATCAGTTGCTGACTATTTACTTATACACATATGTTGTACAAAACCACTGAACTATAATATGTAAACTCAAATTCAAAGGACCAGAAGTCTGATCCAATAGATATAATACTTGAGGCCAGTCAGATAAAAGAAAATGAATAGTCCCCCAATAAAACATTAATGCACAACCAGAAAAATCCAGAATGGCGCTGTTGTTAAAATTGACTTCTATTTATAGTGGTCGTTTTAACACCTTTTGAAACACTTAACAAAAAGCAGTCACACAAGTCTGTGCAGCCCATATTCAGTGGAGAGGATCCATTATTCTGATGGATCATGAGCACATTTTATAGCTCCAGCTCTGATGGACATGAAAGGATTGTTTCCTTCCTTTGCATCATTGCCCTCCAACACAAACACACACACACACACACACACACACACACACACACACACACACAGAAGAAAAAGAAAGAATTCTACGTTGTAGAAATGAAAACGAACCCCAGGAGATTTTTTTTAAAACATCTAAACAATAAGCACGTGTCTCATCTGGACTCATGGGCAGGTGTGAAAGCATGTGAGACTGAATCATGATGTATAAAATGAACCTGAACCAGTCAAGTACAGACCTAATGAAAACGCCTGGGCTTAGAAATTGCAACACACACACAAAAAAAACGCAGATTCATTCCTGTGGCAAAACACACTCACACACACATTTGAAAAATCCCTGAGCTGATGTGTGCAGAGAGAACAGGGATTCTTCTGCTTCACTGCACAGAGGCAAACACACATCTCCAACACACACACACACACATACACACTGTCTGTTAGCTTAGGAAACTTTGTGCTGGTCATCTATATTGTATATGTACAGTATATATGTACAGTGTGTGTGTGTGCCTGTGTGTGTGTGGACTAATATTTTAAACAAAAAACATGCTCCAGTATAAAACACTGGTCTCCAGAAGAGCCACATGTATCCGTCACATTCCAGTGTCCGTGGCTTGATTAAAACCTTCTCTCCAGCAGATACCATGGGACCGCTCCGTGGGTGTCTATTTAATCACGCTCTTGATCTGTTGAATGGCATTGTGTTTGATGTTGGTTAATGTGCTTCCTTTGTGCCGCTGCGTAAGTGGTTCTCTTGAGGGAAATTATGCGCATGTTTTTGCTAAAGGTGACATTTCCCTGCTCTGCTCAGTGCAATAAACAAGAAGGAGCAAAGGCTGCGTTACATCTATTCTCTGACTGAGAGGCAGAGGAGGAGGTGGAGGAGGAAGAGGAGGCTCGGCTGCACGGCTCGGTCTGTGCCAAAGCTATCTGCTAATGGAGCTTGGCTGCACCGCCTCACAGATGCATTTATAGTCTACCATTAATTCATTAAGGAGCTGCAGTCCGCTCGTTTCAAATAAAACAAGAGAAGAGGAAGAGGAGAGAGACAGCTTGCATTTAGGAGGAGTGCCATTTATCTCTAAGGCCTGGTGTCAAGGACACATGATGGAGAGCGGAAGTACAGTGTGTGTGTGCGTGTGTGTGTGTGTGTGTGTGGGGGGGGGGGGGGGGGGGGGGGGGGGGGGGGGGCACTGTGAGGTTGCACCTGTGTGTCCAGTTACAGCTGCTGACAGAGGGAGGGAGGCAGCTAATTTTAGTGCAGGTGGAAGAAGAAAGGGCGAAGGGAGGGAGGGGAGAAAGGTTTTGATGAGCAGAGTCTGAGCTAAAAATCCACATCCCAGGAAAAAAAAAAAATCAACAGACACTGGTGGTGGTGGGGAGAGGGGTGCAGGTGGAGGTGGATGACAGACTGACAGGGCCCAGACAGACGAACCCCATCGATCAAAACCACAGCAGCTTTAGTTTATTGATCAAACAGCGCGGAGACCTGGGGAGAGAGTGAGCTGGATACACAGCGAGAGGAAGCTGCAGACAAACATGTTCCTGATATGTACATCAAAACATAAGAGATGCGTGTGTGTGTGTGTGTGTGTGTGTGTGCTCAGAAACATGAATGGAACCAGTCCAGCTATTGCCACTTATTCAATTTCTATTTTCCTGCTCATTTTCTTTGCATGGCTTTTATTCCAACTGTTAAATTTATCACCAAAATAGCAGCTCTGTCGTCCTGTTTTCCAGCACCGGTTTAACTTATTTTAGTCATTCTTTGGCCACTGTTTTTGTCTCTAATAATAACCCTGGACTCACCATGTTGCTCAGATCTGGGAACACATACAGCTCCACTGCTAAATATAAGACAGACCGAATCAGAAACCCCCTGTTTAGCCAAATTTTTCAACACTGTCCTGTTGTGTTATCAGGGATTTTTTTTACCAACACATTTACTTTCATTTTTTTTTTTTTATCTCCTCATAAAAGGGTTGACATCATTTGGATCACCTGTTTTCTTTTAAACTGTCTGATCATCTGAGTGTTCCCAGATCTCTGCAATTATAATAAAAAGAACTATAATGATTGATTTTTTTTTTTTTTTTTTTTGGCCTCTTGGATTCTCCACAACAAGCTGTAAACACATCATTGACTTATTGACATGCTCTGAACATATGGCCAACGTGTTAGCCTGTTCTCAAATTCAGCAGCTGCCGAGCTTCGTTAACATTCATTTGGAGTCATGTTTGCGTCCGTCTGTTGACTGTTTGCGCTCGTGTTTTTGGTCTCCACACATTCCTGAGAAAAAAAAAAATCTGGCTGTTAAATAGTGCAGAACCAAAACAATGAGGTGAAAGTCACTAAAAGAGTCTGTACAGCTGAGATGGACAGTGACATAGGCATAGACCAAAAAAGAAAAAAGTTGATTATGAATCTGTAAAGATCTGTAAAGTCTCATCATGTTCAATAGAAGTGATTTCTAATGAAAACAAAACACAAGTTGTGATAAACAAAAATTTCTAGGAAGGAATGCCTGGAAAGATCAGCCTGATTTGGGGTTTTAACCATATTAGTAGTTTCCTGGAGAAAACTTGTGTGTGTGTGTGTGTGCCTGTGTGTGTGTGTGTGTTTCTGTAAAGCAGGCCTAAGCAGAAATCACTGTGCAGCACTCTGGCAGCTCCAACCACAATTCCTCGGAGTGAGTGAGGGCCTCATTAAAGCTAAAAGTTTGAGGCAATGCAGATGAGCATATATTTCTACCAGTTTTAACAGCTTTGCCTTGAAGCCAGGTTGCTCATTGTTACTCAGACTTTTAACCCTATATTGCCTTTTTCTTACTTATCTTCACAGCACAGATTGTTATTTGAAACGGAAATCTGCCATGATGTAAAAGGAAAAATACTTTGATTCTCAGGGAAGCCAGAGCATTTATCCGTGAGTTTAAGCTTCAATCACAGGTTATTAAGACTTTATTTGACAGCATGCCTCATTATGTCAAGAAAAAAAAATGCCTAAGGCCCTGAGGCAGCAGATAGCTACTACATAAGATTTTATTTTCCCAAGCCAGAGTGGAACTGTTCACAGTCTGCAGGCATATGAGCAGAGCACACAGACATCGCTGCAAATGAAACAGTGGTGGTGCGTTCAGCATGGATAAAAGCACTCTTATATGTCAACCAGACCTATACAGCTATAGATTGACCATAAAACACAAGAGCCACTCCCAAAATCCCCATTTATTTTCAGACTCCTTGACTGATATTATCTAGAATCTGGCAATGCAATTACAGGAGCTCTGCTATCAATAGTGGGTTCCAGCAGCACAAGCATGACAGAAATCCACTTATTCCATCTAGTATTGATGTCAATTTACTGTTTCATTACAGCCGGAGCTTAGAGAGCAGCACATGATCACAGCTGAAGGAACATCTTATTATGGGACCTTAAAGCAAGTTTGGAACCACAACAGATGAATAACGTAACAAGATGCGATGCATGATCACAAACAAAGCAATAGATTATCTGTGAGGGCATTGTCCAGGACATTGAGGACATTGTTACAGTAAGAGCTGCTGCAGCAGGTAATACTGAGAGTGAAGGTGCTGACTTCCAACCAGGGTTATTAAAGCCCAGGAATCTGTATATTATTTTACCTAAACTTATACCTATTATACTTTTATAACTTTTCTGCAGCAAACACTAATTCATAACTGCTTTTAAATTTCTTACCATTAAACATGCAGTAATTGAATTTTTGGCACATGGAGGCAATGCAACAAGCAACAACTGACGCATCAAGTTAATTTGGCAAACACATCAGAGAACAGTTTACACATCCAGCAGCTACACTGAATTTAATTTATTCCAATATTCACCCTCATCTCATTTTACCTCTGATTTGGTCTCTTTAGAGTCTTGGTTTATTCTCCTTCATCTTTGTCTTCACCTTTTATCTGTTGCTGCTGAAGTGAGTGGTCATTTTGTTAGTTTTAGAGGGAATGCTTTAAGTACATGTGGAATTATTTGATGCAAAATTAATATAAGAATATTGATAAGAGGAGCTTTAATTATTATATTCAGTCATGGTCTTCTGTGGTGCAGGATCAGGTCACAGGTCACTGCTCTGGAAAAACATGTTTCCACAACTAGTGTTGTTGTTTATCCAGTGTGTGGACAGTCTAATACAGTGACCCTGCAGTATATAGTCCTGTCATTGTGTTAGAGAGGTGTTGGTTCAGTTCTATAGTTGTCTCTTTTTTTTTTGTCTTATACATGGGCTCAGGTTATTGTGTCCACCCACTGAAGGCCTGGAGATTAGTGTCCTAAGCCGCAGGGACTTGTCTCTTCCAAGGTTTGCTGCAGTTGCTTAAGTTGATAAATGAGGAGGCACTGGAATGTTTTTGGGTTGAAACTGAGAAACCGGATGGTATCGATTAGGGAAATGTCTGCGTCAGGTGAAACACTTGGGGCTTCACCAAACTCATCCTCTCTAATTTGTACTCTGGCTCCCAGTCAGACCACGAGGACAGGCAGAGTGCTTTCACACCCGCTGGCCTGAGGTTGAGTCCCGCCAACATTTCATCCTTCCTTGTACTGCTGCTTTGTATCTGCTGCCTCTGTACAGTCTCTTTGCTAAAATCGACTCTCTTCTCCTGCTCTTCCACACCCCTGCTTCCTCTCCATGTCCCCACCCTCAACATCATATAGGTGTAACACTGTCTTAAGCCTGAGGGGGGCAGAATGCCAGAGCAGAGCAACGACTATCGCGTGGTGGTGTTCGGGGCAGGGGGAGTGGGGAAGAGCTCCCTGGTCCTGCGCTTCGTGAAGGGCACCTTCAGGGACACCTACATTCCCACAGTAGAGGACACCTACCGCCAGGTGATCAGCTGTGACAAGAGCGTGTGCACGCTCCAGATCACCGACACCACAGGGAGCCACCAGTTCCCGGCCATGCAGCGCCTGTCCATCTCCAAAGGCCACGCCTTCATCCTGGTCTACTCCATCACGAGCAAACAGTCCCTGGAGGAGCTCAAACCCATCTACCAACAGGTGGGGAGTGTGTGAGCATTAAAAGGGAGGATGATGGTGTAGCTGAGTGTATGGGTGGGCTGAAACTGAATGTGTAGTTCTACGGTTGTCTGATTTTGTATGTGTCTACAGTTTCTGCAGTGAGATGAAATTTGCCATTTTTGGCAACTTCCTGTCTGCTTAAGTGTCTGAGTTTAATTCATCAGTCATGAATTCTTTACAGATGAGTGATAATCCATTAATAAGAAAGGCTGTGGGATTGCCAAGTTGAAAGAAAAGTCCATTTAGTAGATCTATATTCTCCTCCAGCAAAATGTGCTTTGTCTTTTTATGTAGCTTTTTATTTAAATCATCTAAAAGACGCCTCTAATGGATAAATTCAACCACTGACCCTGTGGAAAAGAGCTGCTGTGCATCCAGACTGGACCATTTACATCTCACAATGTAAATGTGAGTTTTAAATGGTTGAAACATGTTTTACATCAACAAGAGAGTATATCATGAAAGAAAACAAAACGTCTAATAGTTTCTGGGTTTGACTGTGTGGCTGAATTTGAAGCAATGTTTTGTCTAATGCCAAACATCTTGAGTGAGCACTGGCTCTTGTGGTACAAGGTCTGAATGCCAGGTGTAGATGAGGTTAAGCCTTAGTTTTCTTTTTTTCTTTTTTTTTGTTTAAAATATGTTTAGTAGGAACTTTAAAAGGGCATTTTTGCCCCGATTAGTAGAGATTTGACAGATACTGACGCTAGAGAGAAAAGGGATGACAAACAACAAAGATAAGAAGACAGATTTAGGACACTGAAACTACATGGTTACAATCTTACACCCCCAGGTCATTTCATTTGAAAATTCAGATATGTATTCTCCAGTGGTGTTAACATTAACTTGGAGATATACACCCACAACAACCTCCCTTATTTCCCTTTGTCCATTGCAGGTTCTGGCCATAAAGGGCAATGTCGAGGCCATCCCCATCATGCTTGTGGGCAACAAAAGCGATGAGACCCAGCGGGAGGTGGAGACCAAGGACGGGGAGGCTCAGGCCAACCAGTGGAAGTGCGCCTTCATGGAGACGTCGGCCAAGACCAACCACAACGTAACCGAGCTCTTCCAGGAGCTCCTCAACCTGGACAAGAAGAGGAACATGAGTCTCAACATCGATGGCAAGCGCTCGGGGAAGCAGTCCCGCGCCGAGAGACTGAAGGGCAAATGCAGCGTGATGTAAAATCCAAGAGAGGAGGAGAGGGGAGGTGGAGGCGAGAGAGAGAAAGAGAGACTGAGAGAGAAGGGGAGGAAATGCAGAGAGATGGGAGGAAAAGAAGGGAGGAGAGAGGAAAAAAAGACTCATTAAATGTATCACTCGGAGCAAAACGTCTGGATGGACAACAGGTATCTCATCATCCACATCCTCCTCCGTTTGACTGCTGAGTTCACAAACACAACTTACATACCGGACACAGACCAGACTTAAGCTTGGAGCATTACATCCATGTGCATTCTGCTTAAAGGAGAAACGAGGGAGGGGGGGGCTGCCGCCACAGAACGACCAGTCAGCCATAACTGGAAAAAGCGTTTGTTTTGGACTTCTGCATTGTCCAAGTGCCACTAAACCTCATCAACACCTTGGACTGCAATGAAGAACACAGACTACAGCCCCCACCTCTTCTCCCATTACATAGACTGAAGATTTCTGATCCACACATCATCTAGTGTCCTCTCTCACTTCCACACCCCGCCGCTCGCTTCCTACTAAAAACCCCCTCAACATCCCAGTACCCTCATCCTTTGCATTGCCCCCTATCCTCACCCACTTATTGTAACAACTATAGAGAAACGTTAATGTATATGTAACAGAGTCGACAAAGTTAGTGAAGCTCACTCATCTGGTAGAAACACCATTTTAAGAAACTGAAGGTGTCCTTCATGCTAGTGATGACAGGACTCCATGGTGTGAGACTGCTAGCATGAAGGACGGCAGCAAAACACACGACCCGGCCTCATCCCAGTGACACACCTGAGGACTCTGATGTAAATAAACATGGGATATTTAAACATATTCCCTCTAGTCTTCATGTGCCCTGGCCCAATTATTATTGTATCAGTCACAGGAAGTTTGACTTGAAGTTTGAATGAAGCTTAAGTTTGTGGCCAGAGGACAAATTCACCCGCCTTCTCATCCCAATCATCCATCCCCGAAAGATTAGAAGAAAAAGAGCCTTCTTTACCTTCATCAAGCTGTCATCATGACACCAAAAGCTCATGTGCGACCCATCTAAACGTCCTCATCTGAAGTGGAGAAGCATCCAGCGGCAGGGCATGCACACGCACTACTGATACGACGCAACAATCCTTTTAAGACTCTCATCTAGTGTCGATTAAACTGTGGATGAAAGGACGCTGGGCTCTCATCAAAAATATGAAACAGAAATACAAGTCTGCCTTGAGGACGATACACTTTGGATAATCATTGCCAAGCCGGTAAGATGATGAAGGTGAACTGGGATGATTTTTTTTGGTTCTGAGGTCAAGAATGTCCGTTTGCTTTGGCACTTTTCATGCAAAGGTTTCTCTTCTTTTGCCTTTTTTGATTTGATTTCTTGCTTTGTGGTGTTCTTTAAATTCATGTTAACTCAAAAAGCCCACCTTAAACAAAAGCACAGAGAAAAAAAAAGAACAACAACAACAAAGATCACAAATAATCAGGATGGATTAATTCAGTGTGTGTGACCTGAATCTGGTTAATTCTGTTTCCTTGTTGGCTGGTTTGGTCACATTACCTCTCATACGCTCATCCAGGCATCAGGAAACAGAATGAGTCATACACACATACACATGCAGCATGCGTACAAATACATTCATGCAAGTGTCAAAAAAAAAAGAAAAAAGAAAAGACACACATACACATGCGCAATAGCTGTGGTTGTCAATTTGAGTAACACTCTTGATGGATAACATGAAGACAAACAAGGCTCACTCAGCCTGAATGCCCTCACATTGCACTTTATATCATAAACACACACACACAGAACTTTAATTTTCCATGTTTTTGCCTACACCATCTGCTTAACACAGAACATCCTGGAGCCGCTGCTCTATGTCCAAAGTGCATATATTCACACTCACACATACACAGACACACACACACACCCTTCTCTCGCGCAGGAGCTCTGATAATTGTACACAAAGTACACAGGGCAGCCAAAAGCACAATACTTTTTTACCGACATATCTATTTGTACATTTTTTGTGTGTGTTTCTTTTTGTATATTCTTATATTTTCTTTTTTTTTTGGTCTTCTGTGCAATTTCCATCCGTGACATTTCCCCACCCAGTCCTGAACGTGGAGGAACAATCACATCACTGTCGTAGGTGTAGCTCTCAGTCTCGATGTAGGTCATCAAATGTTGTATTTGTCCGGTACATGGCACAATGAGGTTGCGGTTCTGCTGAACAACAGGGTATCGTGGTGTGACCCCATTTAGCTGTGGTTCGTCAAAGTGTGTGTATGTGACATAACATCCCCCCCACAAGGTCGTAGGGTGTCGCAGAGTGGACGGTCAGATTATTCGTCTACTTTTTCGTCTACCATCTCTCAGGCGGTTTTAACCACAACAATAACAACAACAACTCGGCGGATAATCTGCTCCTGTACTGTCAAACCCAAAGACACAGAGGACACCCCGTTTAACTGTGTGGTCAACTCTCTGGAGGAAAAAAGAGAGAGAAAGAGAGAAAAGAAAAGAAAGGAAAAAGCACAGCAACTGTTCTCGTCTGTCTCCTCTTGTCTTTATGTGTGCAGCAGAATCAACAACTGGGCACTTTAGGGTGACATTTTACTTGAAGACTTGCTTATTAATCAGCAACGCCTCATTTATAAGCTCCATGTAAAATGCCCCTCATGCATTATTCATACCCACACAGACCTACATGAAACAATTTCAGATGTGTAGTTATTGTAAATAAAGCATATGGTAGTTCAATGAGAAAAGAGCTTCAAGTAAGATGTTACCCATGTAAAGATAAACTGTACCCACTGTCTTTCTGGGAATAAGTCCTTTGTAACCAGGAAATATTGTTACAGTAGGAGGTTTAATGTTGCTATGTACTGTAATATACAGCTTAATAATGATGCTCATGATATATTGTATTTGACACATCCACTCTTCAGATCTAATCAATTGGATAATACTAGCAAAATGTGAATATGTAACTAAAGGTTTCACTCCATGGCTGTTAATGTTTTTATTTTTCAACGTTGAATGAATCTGTTGTTATTGATGTGTTGTACTTTGCACTAACGTGAGGTCCTGTTAAACTCAAAAACTTGCATTGTAAACATACCCTTTACCTGTTAGACACCAGGGATGCTCATTCATACTCTTTTGGTTTTTACTTGATTCGCTGCGTTATGTTTCCAGAAACAAGATTTGTGAAACAGATCTCGGTTAAGTTGTGTTTGTGATGGTTTGTTTTTGCCATTAAGATGCCAAGTGGATGGAGTGCAGGCTGCCTGATGTGGCCACATGAAGCACTAAAACTAAAAACAAAAAGAAAAAGATGGGAAAAATCTGTAACAGTTATCCAGACCCCCAGTTTCTGCTCTGATCTGATGTGTAGCTACCAGCAGCAGTGTTGCACATGCTGCATAAATATCACCCTGACACGTCTGACTGCTTCATGCAAATGCCAGATTGCAAGCGCATGTCTGTGCAATCTGCTGTTCTGCTGACGTCTACAGGAGATGGCCGTTGCTCATGTTCCTGCGTAGAATATGATACAGTGGGGAGGAGGAGGGGGGGACAAAAAACAATGAGGCAGCGTTCGAGAGCAGTATGGACAACAAGCTGGAGTGAGAGGAGCGAGCTGTGCTATTAATAGAAACACTATGTGAAAATATGGAGTGCAAAACCACACTATACCGTGGCCTGTGTGGGATTTTAATGTTGGGGAGGCGGGCTGTGAGAAGATGGCATGCACGGAGAGCATGCGAGTGGTCACTGAGTTATCTGGGCTGTGTGAGTTAAACGCTGGCATGAATCAGGACAGACACCTTTGCCCCCGTCCTCCAATGGCTTGTCTCATCTCATTTATCAGTGAAGCATATTCACTGCTGCTGTGTCTGCGTGTGTGTTTGTGTGTGATATCTGCCTATTTGCATTTTTTCACTCTGGCGTGCATGAGTGTGTACGTGTGCATGTTTGTGTGCTGCACCATGTCTTTGAAGTGTCTGTCAGATATTTGAAGCTTTCCTGTGGAGAATGCCTACACGTTCTGCATGAGTCATACTGCACTGCTCAATTCACACACACACACACACATACAACACACACACACACAAGCATATAAAACATGTACGGAGGCAAAATAGACAGACTGTACGCCTTCAATTGCACACACACACACATTTTGCATTCACACAGGCCTCATCACTGGCTGTTCCTCTGCTCTGTGCTGTCATACAGGCGCTACTGTCAGCACTGCTTCTCCATAAATCATCTCTTGTGACTTTCTTTCACATTCATCCCTCCACCTTTTTTTTAATCCTTTTTTTGTAATGTTTGTGAGTCGGATGCACTTGAACAGACTGAAGGCCAACGCTGCTCACGTTTGACTGTAGATAGTTGTAAATAGTGTTCAAAGAGCTTAACATTTCAGAGATGAGAGAGGAGAGTGTGCAGAGGAAAAGGAAAAGCTGCGGTGGGAAGGTGCCTGCATTTCTTTCTTGTATAGTCAAAGAGCAGCGACACAAAACTTACTTTATTTCAGATGAGAGCTACTTGATGAATTTATGTCGACTTTGCCAGCTGCCATGAGGTCACTCAAACTTTGGGTTGTTTTTTCGTCTGCAAGGAAAAACAACGGATTGACTTTAAAACAGGAAATGTATGGAGACCCAAAGTGCCCAATAGTAGATGAATATATACATAAGATGTTGTAAAATGATTCATTATGTGACTAAATACAGACAAAAATATATATGATATAAAAATTAAATTCTGAATTAATCAAATAAATGTGTAAAAGTCATCCTCCTTCCTTTCAAAATAACAGAGTTTATTTATCGTAGGAGATCTTCATTCAATTCCAGCAGGAGTTTTATTTTTCCCTACAGTGCCATTTTTAACCAGTGGATTTGTTCTATGATGCCACTTTTCATCACAGTCTTTGTGACTGTGATTGTCTGCATAAATCGGACCAATCACACGACAGCATCTTTCTCTGTTCTAATTGAAGTTGCATCATAACAAAAAAAAGGCATTGTGAAATAATGACTTGAAAATCAGAAATGCTGGAGTGAAACAAAAAAAGGTCTGTTATTGAGAAAAGAAGCAGGATATAGAAAAATAAATAGCATTTAATGATACAGAAGTTGGATTAGTACCACACAAAGTTCACCTCAGTTGTTGCCATCGGTGAGGTCAAAGGGTACTCTGAGAGGAAGATTGGTTCACGTGTGTTCTTCCATAGCAGGACGGGAAACACGACCATGCGGCGCTGAAACGGGGGGCAGTCAGTAGATCCAGAAAACACAATGAACAGTGGTGGGTCTCTAGTCTGTCGCTCTCGGTCCTACCAACACGAGGGCAGGTTTACGGTCCCGTCAGAGAATCTGAAGGAAATCAGTGCTGGAGGACGGAAATAGAAAAGATGCTCCCACTGACCCCATTAACCTCTCTGGCTCACCCCTTTACTTCTTGTCTGATTGCCTCAGATCCTCACAACCTGTTTTTTTTGGGGGGTGGGGGGGGGGTGAGTAAAGTGGGGCATATAGACTTTGTGGGTAATGTAGTTTGGTACTATCCTGTCACTCTGGCGCTTCATTCCTGCATGGTCCCTATTGGTGTTCCAGCCAGCATGAGAACAAGGACACAAACTGTGAATCATCTTTGTATTTTTTAAATAAATTCCTCAGCAGCATTTACGGCTTTGGTTTTTGCAAATGGTTTATTTCTTTTTAGCAATTATTGTTTTTTGTAAATTATAAAATTGATTTGTTTATTTTTTCTTCTGTTGGAACTTTTTTATTTAACTAATTATGATGTATAGATATTTATTCTAGCAATAGTCTTCCTATTAAGATATACTGTGCTGATGCATCCTCTAAATAACTGAAAATAACAATATATATATATGTATATATACATATACATATATATACATATATATGTGTATATATATATATACAATAATCAAATCTGCAAAATGATTTTCCTAATAAAAATGTGAACTGAGGAGTGTTTCTTGCCTTTTGGATCTGTCATCTCTACTATGACAGTCAGTGATATGTAAACATGTATGCACTGTAAATTGCATTTTATTATTATAGTTGGTCGAGAGAGCTTGGGTGTTTTTATCCATAGCAGTGCGTCATAATTAAGTTCATCATCCATGGGCTAATTCCTCATTATTATGCAGAATGACCAATTATAGACTGATATATTAAGCTAATGATTTGGAATCACAATGCAGGAAATCACTGTACTTTTCAGGTGGAAGTAATGACATTTCATTTACTTTAATTTCTCTGCGGGGATCAATCAAGTGTTTTATCCTATCACATTTGTTTAAAGATATATTTTGTGAATGAATAAGAATGCACAACACTGAACGGAGAAGAGTTTAGTGTAGTAACTGAGTAAATGTTACCCTCCAGCACTGAATGCTGAATTCAAAGTTCATATCATTTCAACTAAGATGGTGAACATACTAAACATTAGAGCTACTTAGCATCAGCATGTTAGCTTTTGGATGTGAGCAGGCTGATCATAGCGTTTAGCTCAGAGCACTGCTGTGTTTGTGCCTCGTGGCCGCAGGCCTCTCTTTTCTTCTCTCCTGAATTCACTCTGCAAATCAAACACAGAGAGAAGGAGAGATGCTGAGTGAGGTTCACAGCCTCCCACTCCTCTGTTCGCTCTCACGTCTCCCTTAACCGATCAACATCTGCTTGGGGATGCTGTGCCCGGCATGGTTGCTATGGAGACAGAGTAAAGTTGATGACGGTGGTCACATCATCAGAGAGTGGTGTGACCCTGGTGGTGGTGGTGGTGGTGGGGGGGGGGGACTGAGATGGGTTACAACAGACAGAGGTCTCCCCAGCTGCTGCTGCCGGGGTGTAAAACAAAACTCTCACCCCTGCACCAATGTGGCAACCTCCCCGCCTCCCTCACTGGATCTTAATGAAATAAGCTTCTCCACACACACACAGGCAGACATCCAGGGAAAAGTATGCAGCCTGCAGCACACACGCACACACACCACAGCTCAGAGCAAGCATGGCCGGATTAACCTCTTCAGTGTTTGAGCGTGTTTGAGCTCTTCAGTGGGGGACAAGTATTTGTCATCGCTCCCCCTCCTCAGAAATTCCTCAGTTTGCCTCTGCAGCTCAAATGATCAGTCATTCAATCAATTACTCTAATGATAAGATAATGAGTGACAATAATGTGAGGCCCCTGAGGTGTGGGGCCCCTGGGTAGCTTTCCAGTTTGCATGGTTAGTAAAATGTGTGTTGTGTGCTGTCAGCCAGAGAGTATCTTTAAAGTCGTGACTCATGGGGCTTACACCACTTATTACTTTGAAAATGAAGAGCCCTGCTGTAATTCGTTGTAACCTACTGCCTCCTCAACAACAACACACACACACAGAGGAGGGAGGGGGGAAGCACAGAGAGAGAAATGGAGGAAGGAAGTGAAGCAGATGTGGGATGGAAAGGAAAAACAGTGGAGGGGGCTGGAGACAGAAAGAAATCTAAGGTGAGGAAATGTAAGAGAAATGTATAGGCATCAGCAAAATTTCACACATCAGTGGAAACGAGGCCAATGCGGTACTGAGTGTGGGTTATAAATAGATCTCCTGTGGATATAATAAGCAGCTTGAAATGGTTTCCATAGTGTGTGTGCAGCATTGTTTTAAGCCTGAATGTGCCCATATGTCTCAATCTATGTCAGTATAAAAAGGCTTTAGAGCCCCCAACCAAAGATTATATGCAAAACAAACGAGATGTGATCCTACACATCAGACCTCTGTCCCCTCCAGTGCAGAGCGAAACAGTGCAAATCCAGCCAATAATCGTGCAGCAGATGCAGATGCAGCACTTTTAGCCCCTGTGTGGAGGAGTGGATTCACACGGCTCGGTGGAAACGGACGACGCGTGTTTGAGCTGGGCCTGCCAGGAATAGAAGGAGCGGCCCACACCTCCCTGGAGAGGACGGAACTACGTTTGGGCTTGTGGCGCCACCGCGTGGCAACCCAGCGCAATGGACTCGTGCTGGAAACGAGTCTTTTTCACTGTGCGGTATACACGGATCCAGATGTGCATGTCACAGGAAACTAATTCTGTCTTGCATGGTGGATAAATAGGGAGCAAAGGTCAAAGCGGAGCGGTGCGGCGGATCATGTCATGTCAGACCTAATGGGTAAAAACAGCTGAGCACCAAACCTCGTCCAGTGCAATACAAGGCTTGGTGCACTTCAGCTTTCAAGGTACAGCAACGTATTTATTCATTGAACAAACCTGCACAACAGGTGTTTCTTAATGAATTTATGACGACAGCCTGCAGATACATGTAAACACAGTGACTGTAGAGAGGATTTTTGTGGCACCTGGGGTATAATTTCATTATGCAATGAAAATATTTAGGTAAATGCAGTAGTAGCCAGTCTGATAAGTTCCCTTGGATCTGAGCCAACAGCTGTAATTCACATTAGATGCCACGGTTAGAGATCAGCTGATGCTGGGGAGAAACTGTCATTCAGCCACTGATCCAGTGTCTCACGGTCTTTGTTAAATAAAGGTTTAGTAAATCCATTTTGAATGGAGGTTCATTCATGCATTGCCCTGCATAGGCCACACACAAAACAGGTCATTTACGTTATGGCTTCCTTGTGCTCTCTCTGTATTACGGATATGTACGTTACCAGAATCGTCTTGTTTGGATGGTGCATCTGAGCGATGCTGTGTGTGAATGTCTGGAAATGTTTGTTTGGGAGCCCCTGGGTTAAAGCTGCTGCCACCGGATCGGATGGAGGGAGGAAGAATTAGAGAGGGAGGAAGGGAGGAAGAGGGGAGGAGGAGGGGGGTGCAGAGGAGTGGACAGACACTGGTATTGGAGGGGGAGGCGTTTGGCTCGGCGAAGACGGGGAGTGAACGAGCAGAGAGGGTGAGAAAGCAGCGGATCTGGCCCTTTAAATCACAATACAGCGCTTTCGGAGGTGAGTTTGGAGATATTCGGCTGTTTTTCTGTCTTGTGTGTGATAATTGTAACGCGTCCGTGCGCCTCTGCAACCCCGGCTTCTCGTCACCGAGGGCGGCTGCAACGGAGAGGGGCTTCATCAGTGTCACGAATCCGGATTTCCCCAGCCCTTTGCCGGCAGAGAGGGTGGGGAGGACTGGGGACAGGGTCAGTGGAAGATTTCCTACAGCTCGGCTGGACTCTGAGGACGCACAAGCCACTGTATCCAGAAAAAGGGGGGGGGGGGACCTCTGGATCCTCTATTCTGAAGTAGGCCGTATGCCGATCAATTTGCATAATAGCGGAACATAAAGGCATGCGCTCCAGCCCTGTGCCCAGTGTAGCTGGATGGGTTTATATTGGCTGTTGCTGGAGCTCTGCCTCTCTCAAAACATGTCACCACCCTGCTCCCACGGCTAACAATTAGGGCCTCTTTGTGCAGACCTGAAGCGGTCTAGTCTGGTCTTCACTCGGGAAAATATCTCTGGCTTTGATATGTACACAAGGTCTGCCTGTGACTGCGCGCCCGTGCGTATGCGTGTCTATGTAGCCCATGTATGCCTGTGTGTGTGCGTGTATGGATAGCCATGGGAGAGAGAGGACATGCTGTTCTATCCATCGAAATGCCCGCATTGTGTTTTCACACGGTAGAGCAGCGAGCAGGGGCCTATAGTGGAGGACATGGCTTCGTACTGTAGGCCCGATCAGCGCTCAGGAGCTGCTAGGATCAATAAGGATTGATGCATTTTTGCGCGTCTTGAGAGCGGCTGTGGGCTCGCTGTCCGGGGCCTGTCCGGCTCTGGTGATGTTTCTGTCTCTCTCTCTCTCTCTTTCGGTCCAGGCCAAGACAAATAAGCAGATCACTGTTTAGATTTTGTTTAATGTGCATCGGCTTTTTATTTTTTTTCTCCCCCCCCTAAGATAACGTCTTCAGTTCAGAGGCGCAGGAGAGGAGAGATGTGGCTGTGGAGAGAAACGAGATCCATGTTTGTGCTGGTTTGGAGGCTACAGCTTCCTCCTCTCGGCAGGGAATGCGCCATAGCAGAAAGTTTGAAAAATCAACAGGCTGTAGGAATCAAAGCACGAGGCTTATAGTGACTCCAATGTGTAAAAATCGATCACGTCAGTGTGTTCCCACGGTTACTGATTACATCTGTGCATTCTGTGCACAAACCACCCTTTCAAAAAACTCCTCGTGTGAAAGTTACAGCAGTGTGTAAAGAAAGAGGATGTTAGTATTGTCACCTTGTTTCAATGCTATCCCAGTTACACTGAGATATATTTCACTTTTCTTGGGAGGTGGGGAGTTGATTCTACAAAATAAGAGCGCACTGTGGCAAAACCAGTCCTGCCATGAGCCTATAGTGTTCATATTTGTGTTTACATTATGATTCAACCCAGTGCTGATTGTGGAGGCTGCTGTGTGTGTGATGCTTTGAGTCTGTTATTTACATGCTCATCTACAATATCTTCATCTGTTGGGCTTAAACTTTGACAGATAGCTATTGACAAGCATGTAGTGTAATATGATGTAAAGTGTGTGTATATGTGATTTGGGGACACACCCCCTATGGGGGACAAAAGGTCTGTCTTCATAAGGCAGATTATCTTATATTACCTGATGAATATAACTTATTTAGTCATTATTTGTGTGTTTTTTGTTTGTTTTCATGTTTTTGTTCAGGTTAGGGTTACATAGGTCAGGGGTCAGGGACGTAGTTGTTAGGTTAAAGTCATGGTACATCCAGCAGGACTATAGTCACTGGTTGATACCCCCAGAAAACAATCCTGATCAGATAACATAGAGGCTAATATCACAACCTGAGTCACCAATTACAAAACTAACAGCTTAACATTTTTCTGGTAACGTGACTGTAGAGCCATGTGCTGTGTCACTATGGAAATGACTTAACTGCACCCCTGTTAACAAAAGACAACAGCTGTTCATGTACCTACCCAGAACAATTGAATGCAACACTAATGTCCATTTGATTTTTTTTTTTATATCACAGCTTGTATTGATTCTCAGGATGTGACATATGGAGACACCCACTTACCATATGCTTTAGTGAATTCATTTCAGTCAGTGTAGTGTCCTCAGAAGTATCAAAAAGAAGTCAATAAATGATGCTGACTGGAGAAGACAGGGGAACAAAGACATGGGAAACCCTCTAACGTGTGTCCTGGTATTTTGCCACTGAGGGTCTGATTGGGATTAGAGTTTGGACACAAAATTAAGATCAGGATTTGGAGAAGATTCAGGGTTAGACTGGGGGACTTGTCCTCACAAGTACAGTAACACTAATGTGTGCAGAGATACTGTCGAAAGAACAAGAATTTCATCAGGTGTTATTGACTACCCTCTCTCTCTTTCTCTTTCTCTTGCCCTCTCTCTCTCTCTCTCTCTCTCTCTCGCTCTCTCTCTCTCCCTCACACACACACACACACACAAAAGGCCTAATTACAGACATGAATCTCTGAGCTACTCTCCAGTAGGAGTAATTAAAGCAGGACTCTCTCCCCAGGAAGCAGGGTGACAGACTGAGAGACGGAGTGAGAGACACAGTCGTAACACACTCATAGTAATGCATATGTGGAGAGAGCGAGGTGTGTTTAATGCGTATGGGCTTGTAGGGAAACTTCCACACTGCGATGAAAGAAGTGTAAAAGAAAGAAACTTCAGGTTTTAGAGAGTTTCTAACAAGATTTGTCGACCAAAGGGACAAAAAACTCAAAAGGCAATACAAGAATGTCTTACCGTCTGATCAATTATTGGTGTTGCTGGTGCTTTTTGTGGAGAAAATTGAAGTTGTGAAGACAGATGTTGTAATATGGATGATAAAAGCTGATGATGACAATTTGGCAATTGGGCAGATTCCACCCTCTGGATCTCAAGATGTTAGAGCTTCATTATTGAAAGTGTGCAGTTTTATTCACCACTGGCCTTTGAAATGTGACTGCACCAGATCTAAAGTGAAATGGGGGATGGTTGAGATCACTCTGAATGAAGCATTTTTTCTATTACACATTTATTTCTTAATCATGAATTCCTCTCCCCATGTTTGCACATGAAAAAGTCTGAAATGTGTCAAATGTTGTACAACCTTGCAGCTGATCACCTGCTCATGTCACCTGTTCTCCTTCCACTCAGAGTCAAACCAATGTGAGGTCAGCCATCGCCCGGCTCTGTCGTTTTGACTCAGCAACTGTTTAACGGCCGCTCGGATCAAACCTCACCATCCAGTCACATCAGTGTTCAGAGAGAGTCCTGTCTGTGCACCATCGGTCAGGTAACACTCTTATTTGTTCACTTGTAGTCCGCTACATGTCTTAGCTTTGGCATGTGATCCACTGAGCTAAATCCAGCCTCCTTGTGAGTTAACACTCTACACTGTCAGATCTGCAAAAACATTGACTGATGGTTGATTCGAATGTTTTGATGGCAGCTGATATTATCTGAAAGTTACTTCCACCTGAATGCCTGGACTTTTTATTATGTACTTAGGATCCTTCTGGTTGGACTTACAGTTTTTTGAGGTAAAGTCTCAGCATGAATGATAAACGCTGATCCAATAATGCATTTCTTAGCTGTACTATGTCTAAATATTACTTCGACAGATGATTAAAAAGCTGCTATGTTTCAACATTTTATCCAGTTTTTGCAATGCACTACCATGTTTTCACCTCACAGTGGTGCTATAAATCTACACCTGAGGCCACACAGTCCCCTGGCTGGACCTATTGATGAGTTAAATGGTAGTTCAAAGATCAGAATAATCTCAATGCAATGTTCACATGGGCTACTAAAATTATGTATGTGGTTTGCCTCAATGTCAACATCAATATCACATTGTAGAAATATTCAGTAACTCATACAACAACATAGTAGGTCAGTGGTTAGCACTGTCGCCTCACAGCTGGGTGTTCCAGTTTCCTCTAAATTGCCCATACGTGTGCATGTGAATGGTTGTTGAAGGTATGTCAGCTATGTTAACATCCTATAAGTGATAAGATGATCACCTGCATTTAAAATACCACATAACTAAAAGCATGCTGTCATCAGCAAAATCATCACTTTAACATTGTAGCTGGTGAAGGCAAATCTAAGCATTTCACATGTAAATGGTGTATATATGTGTGTGTGTCTGTGTGTGCATGTGCGTTAAAGCTATTCAGCTTTCATAAGTACATAGACTTTTAAATAGAAGTTAATAACACGCTAGCATGTAGCTGTAAGTAGAGACAGTAAGATAGTAAGTAAGATAATAGATATGAACACAACATGGTAAAATATAAATAAGAGCAAAAGCATGTCAGTGTGTGTCAGTGAGTGTCAGTGAGTACACGCTCAGCACTAAGATCCAAAGTCCAGTTTTAGTGGAGAGCATGCTGACAGTGTGTTTTCTACAGCCATTCCTCTCCTGCATATCCACCTAAAGGTGTGCCACATATTTGATAGAATCAATCATGCTTTGCATAGTTAACATTTTTTTCCAGCTCACGCGCTTTTTCTTTCTCTTTGTCTCTCTCTGTGTCTCAGTTTTCTCCTGTGTTGGTATATTCTGATGGATCAGCATGTCCACAACTAATAATATCGCCCAGGCCAGGAAACTGGTGGAACAGCTGAGGATTGAGGCAGGGATTGAACGCATCAAGGTAGGATGAATGTCTACTGCCACACGTGTGATAGTTGGTTTGTGCTCATCCATCAACATCCGACTGTACTCTTCATCCCTCTCCCTCCCCCATCCTCCCCTTTCTTCTGACCCCTCTCGTCCTCTAACATCCTCCTCGCCCTCCTCGCTCCTCCCCCTCTGGACCTTCCCTCACCTGCTCCCCTCTCTCGTCAGGTGTCCAAAGCAGCCGCAGACCTAATGAGTTACTGTGAGCAGCACGCTCGTAGCGACCCTCTGCTGGTTGGGGTTCCCACCTCCGAAAACCCTTTCAAGGACAAGAAGCCCTGCATCATCCTATAGCTGCGCTCCACTTCTCCTGCCCTCACACACTTACACAAACACATATAAACACACACCTACACACACCCATACACTTACACATAAATGTACACATTCAGTACTTAAGTTTATTCCCAGACTTTCCCAGACACAAACAAACAAATACACAACTTCAAGCAGCCCTGTACAGTCTTACAGGGCTGTATCTAGTATCCTCACACACACACACACACACACATGCATACGTATACATAGAAACACACACACCCAAAATAGCCACTCTGGAAAAGTGCCATACCCCAGAGCCACAGCTAAGGGGCAGGTATCATGTGCTCACAGTGGCCGAGATCAGTATATCACTGAGTATGATCCAAGGTGCTTTGGTAATATTCATATATGCTGGTGAATTAACTACAAGTGTCAGTTTAACTTGAAAAGGGATTTGGACATTAATAATCAGTAGGAAACTGGGATTATTTTTTTCCTTCTTTTGTCGTGAAATGAGGGGCTGGGTAAAGGATGGACAGCTGTGCCATAGGCAGGGAGTGGGAGGATGCATGTGGGCAACAGAAACAGGGCGGTAGGCGCTTCTGCAGTGCCAAACATGACCTGGTGTCCCATTAAAAGCTCAATAAATGCTTCTTTTTTATGTGGGAGTTTAAAAAATATATAAGGTCTGAGAGCTTTGTCCTCGGACTTGCCTGTGCTAAATCATGGCGGGGCCTTTTTTCGGAGCAAGTGGCTAAAGCCTTTGCCTTTATCAGGCTATAGCATGTTCCCACCTAAACCTGTATCAACAGACCTTCTCTGCCTGTGGCCTAAAAATGGCCGTCTGCAGCCTTTGGCCAAAACCTCCAGCTGTGCCAACCTGTACAGAAAGTTGTCTCTAGATGCCGATCTGCTGTCTCTGATTCCACAGCAGTTCGTTATGGCTGCTGTTGTCTGAAATCGATGTCTAACCTGACCTCAGATCTGCACCTATGATGGGAACACAGCTCTATACAGAACTCAAGCTATTAACCCCGGACGTTTACTGCGTTTTTCTTAAGAAATACTTGTTTGTGAACTCAATGTACGTTTTAATATTTTGTTGAAGCATTACTTAACAGATAATACTGTACTTTCTTTCTTTTTTCTTTTTCTTCTTTTTTTTTTAATTATTGTTTTCTTTGACATGGGTGCTGCCCCTGGCTGATCAGGTTAATGAAATGACAGGATCAGGAACTGACTGTGAGCCAGGGGTAACACCTCGCCAGGTACCTGCTAGTATCACAAGGGTTTCTACTGTACATCAAGCCTCCCTGTGCTTTACCCTGAGAGAGAGTGAGGTCATGCACTGACCACACTCGAGATTCAATCTGCAAGGACTGCAAGGCTGGAGGAGAAAGCCCAAACATAAAAAACTGAAAGAAGCTGTCCCAAAAAGTAAAATCAAAACTTTCCATTTCCAATTTTCTCCGTTCACGAAAAAGAAGCGATAGATTGCATCGAATAGGGCAAAACTGGAGCTGTTGGTGTTATCTGTGTTTCCTGTAGAGAAGGGTGCATTAATAATCCTGGCTATAAATCAGATAGAATAAGTATTACCTGGCTTTACCAGTCTTTAAACTTTCCAGTCTCCCCAGTATAACAGCTCGCTTTGATGTGCGCTTAAACTGGTCAGGGTCCGGATCGGTAACAGCCGGTGGTCCTCCACCCCCAACCCCCCCCCAGTTTCCTCCTCTCCTCCACAGCGCTCCTCCTCTCTGAAAAACCAAACTTGATTGTAAAAACTGAAGATGGAGTGGGAAAAAAAACAAGTTAAGAGAAACAAACTAAGTGTACAAACTTTCTTTCAGACGTGCAGAAGTGATAAGTTGAAGAGTAGCTGTTTTGAGTTTATTTTTGAGTTTTCTTCTTTCTATGGAGTCCATGGATCCTGGTCAGTTGAGTATTATCCTGTACAGTGTTTGTAAGATACAAAATCTAAACACAGACTCCCCCTCTGTGGATGTTGGATTTTTTTAGTACTACTTATTCTGTTCTGTCAGTCAGGATCATGTCTGTCCTCATTCATTTTGATTTTTTTTTTTATTTTATTTTTTTGTCATTCAGGGTTTAGAGGCTTGCGATAGCGGAGATTGGTTTTAACCACAGATACAATATACAAATACCTGATGAGGATAACATAAATGTAAGTCAGAAACGTGAGCCCTGTTAGGTTTAGGATTATATCCTGTTAGAGGATGAATCAACATCGGACCTCATTTCAGTGGCAAAAATCAACCTCCTGATCTATCCTTTAACACCAGAGCAGCCCGCAGATTATAAGGTTGTTTTTTTTTGTTTTTTTTCCCAAGTGTTGGTTTTTGTGGGAGACAGGCAACGAGGACAACACACACATATACACACACTCCTCCATTACACTCTATGTTGCAGTTGATTTTTAGGCTCATGGGAAAACCGCCAGAGGTCAAAAGTGAAAGGAGGCGTAAAGGCTTTGGCATTGAGACGTGGTTTCTGTTGCTAATTGCTGACAGAAGAAAGCTTTGTGCCATCATGTTTACACTTGAGCATTTAGCCGAGGCTTTTGTGAAGGAGTCACATACAGTGAGAGAGCAGGGTGGGGTCTTTCTGCTGCTGATGGACAGTTATGGGGGTCGAGCCCAAGTGCTTTTCTGTTCTCTAATCACTAGGTCAATATGGCCCACCTGTTACACTCGTTTTTGGGAGTCAAGCTGTTTTGGTGAGGTTGGTGAGAGGTGAGCAGTTGTTCACGTGTTATGGATCCACACCCAGGCTACTTCTCTGACCATGTGTGTTAAAAGGCCAAAGAAGACGCATTAAAAACTGATCTAGCGTTGTATTTAGTCTGAAAGTTCCTCGTGCTGTCTATTTAATTTAGGAGGCCTTTTTGTCTTGTATTTTATTTTACAGGAGATTGATAATCCCACCCTGGTATCTGTGGGGATACTGAGAAGCTATCCCAGCAGTCAGTTAGCTCAGCCCAGCATAATAAATGGAAACAGAGGGGAACAGCTGTCTTAGCTGGCTCTCTCCAAAGTAACAAAATCCACCTACCAGTACCACCACTCACTAAACATTTTATATCCTGCTGGAGTTTTGTTGTAGTCATGAAGTTGTGGAGACACAACATACTGCAATCAGCCAAGAAATAGTCCAGCTGACATTAAACAAATAAGATATAACATGTTGTTTGGTGCCAGTAGGTTGATTTTGTTTTGTCATATAGAGCTGTTTCTACCTAGTTTCCGGTTATGCTAAGCCAGGCAAACCAAATGCTGGTTGCTGCTTTACATTTAGCAAGCAACACATCTGTTATTTAAATCAAATGTACAGGAAGAGAGCAAACAAGCATGTCTCCCATAATGTCAGATGATTTAAACAACTTGCTTTATCTTATCTGTGGAGATGATCGAGAAGAGAAAAAGAATAGGAAAACAACTGAAGAAATATACTTATCTAACTAAACAGAAACCTGAGTGCACGCAGTGATGGGCAGGAAGTTACTAACATGGGTTAAATTGACTTTTCCTTGACCCTCATCTAGTACAAGGTTGATTGGATGACTGCATAAGACGTGAGGTGCATATCGTCACATTATATCAGCACACACACATACCACATGCATACACTGATGTTGTCCTCACATTGTCTGACAGATGTTGTTTTTATTTAATCACCATTGTTTTTCAATCATTCCATAGCTGGTTGGGCTTACAATCAGAGACAGCTGGCCTTGACAGCTAGGTTCGGCTGACAGTTTGTCTGGTTGGTTGGTTGTCAGTTTGCCTTATAGTGGCGTATATTGTGTTAATGCTGGTGTTGGGGTTATCAGATCAACAGAATGAACCGTCATAAAGTAGGACACATGGCTCAAGATGGAAATCCACTGGTGTTGTGACACAAAAGCTGGAGCCCAGTGAAAATCATACCTGGTCAGGTGGGGAGAGTTGAGGCTCCTCACTGGTGGACTTTCATATCAAACATCACTGAATCGGCTCTGAGCCCTTCCCGAGACTCATCTTTTGTGTTCTGATCTCCTGTGTATGCATACAGTATATGTATCTTTTTGCCTTGATTGATTATGAAGAAAATATATCTATTTTTTGTAACTGTTCTCTGATGTGCCATAACTCATGTTTTCTTGCACACTGTTAATATTTTGTGGATATTGCTGTTAAAAAAAAGACGATATTGAGAAGTAGATGACATTAATAAAAAGATGATATACTAACATATGCATTTGTGTAAGTTTTACTTTTAGCTAGTGGATGCTAATGTCAATGTGATGGTTTATAATTTTGAAGAGATGCTCATGGTCTATTAATCCTAAAGAATTTGGAGGTCTCTAATTTTTCCTTTAGCACCAGCAGGTCAGAGTGAAGCTCCTGTGCAGTATCTCAGCATCTATGTTCCCTCAGGATAAATTTGGTCAATGAAGTAACCAGCTAACTTTTCATTTTTGCACCATTATGATGTCAACATTTTTATTTGTGCAACAGTTTGGTTTATAGCTAAGTGTCTACAAAACTACTGACCTCACTCTTAGCTGGATTCTGTAGTGCTAATAAGCTAATTTTAGCATGCTGAGATGCTAAATCTAAATAATAAACCATGGAAACATTACACCGGCTAAAAATGGCATGCTAGTATTGTTTTCAGTATTTATCTCATAGCACAAGACATTGCAGTTACGAGAATAGCTGCAGGCTCTTAGGTGTGTTAATTATTAGCTGCAGTATTTTGAATTTCTGTGTGTGTGCGTGTGTGTGTGTGGGGGGGTTCTTCTCTTTTTGTCCTTTGTAGGCAGACGAGGTCTGGCCTTTTCTCACACTGATTGCAAAGATACATAAATGCACATGTACACACATGCAGACAGGCCCAGTGTTTGCAGTGTACTGTACACTAAAGACAGTAAACAAAGAGCATGACTAGGTAAAGCCTCCCAGTTGGGTCATTTCACAGGAATGCCATTGTAACGAGTCTTGTGTCTCAGGCCATCTATGTACAATTTTGAAGCTGAGTTTCAACAGTCACGAGTCTCCTCCAAGTTTCAAACCATACTTCCCCCAGATCCCTCTGCTAAGTCACAGCCAATCTGATTTAGGGTGGATGAACCACAGCCAATCAGAAGTCAGCCCCCCTCACTAGTCACTCCCCTGTCCAGCTGATAGTAAACAAATGGGAGGTCCATGTGCCTGAATGTTCCCTCTGTCCTCAGAGCTGTGAACAGACATGTGAGAGCAGAGGGTGGAGCAGGGAGCAAAACAGAGTGAAAAGAGGGCAGCACGGAGGACAAACCACTCATGCTGTGTTGCATGGACATCCTGATACCTGATCATGAGTAGATACTGCAGAAAGGGTGCGGTTACACCAACAGTAATTTGCACAGGCTTTGGCCTTCAGCTTTGTAGCTTGCATCTGCATGTTTAGTTGCTCATATGACGTACAACATGCACAAGGAAGAAAAAATGCAAATGACTCCTGGAAAATCCAGCCTGAGGTCTTGACGCCAGGCAACTTGCAGTTTCCTGCAATGCAAATTCCTCCCCTGCTTCTTGTCTTGTAGGTACATCAGGTCTGCATCAGCTTGTTTTGCCTGTTTGTCTTAAAACAATTGGTTTCAATCTCCACCCCAGTTTCTCTGCATATGACTGACATGCCTTTCCTTTAACAAGAAAGCCTAGCAGCAACTTCATTCAAACCTGTTAATGACAAAGACTTTGCCCCAAGTGCAGTTTTTTCCCCATTACTTCAACTCAAATGTAAACTGTAGTTGCACAATGTGAAGTTGTAGTTGTTTCAGTTTGTTCCATGATGCACACTTTGTTAAGAAATGTGATTAAGCCATTAATTATGATCAGAATAATTTATTGACTTAGTTAACAGAGCAAGAAGACATACAATAAATAGCTACTTAAACAACATTAGATAAAGTCAATAAATTAATTATTTAGAACAGTGTGTATCTCTCTCTTGAAGGCACAGACGTATTGATTGCTTTTGTGTTCTGTTCAATCACAATTTAAAATCAGCACAGTTCAATCTGCATACACCTCTGACCAAAACGCATGCTGTTCTGAGGCCCTTCTGCAGCTTTTGTTTTTTCTTGGTCCAAATACTGCAATGCCAATAAATCCTGTGTGACTTTAACATCATTTTCATCTCTGTTTCTATGGCAACGATTCCTCCGCAGGTTCAGCTGATCATTTCAGGAACACACAAACTGCACATGAAGTCTCTGCTAAAGTGCTAAAGAAAGACTTAAGCATTTTACACGCATACCACACATTTACACACACACACACACACACACACACACACTCTCTCCTTGGACCTCTCCCATGTTAGAATACACAGGAATGCCAAGCATAGTTTCACCACTACTGCATTCCTGTCTGTCCATAGTAAGACACAGACATTCCAGGAGCAACAAGTTTGGGTGTGGAAGTTTGGTTTCAAAGCTATTACTCCTCCTGTGATTAATGTCACACCCCGTAAACATTGTGCTAATGACTATGTATGCACACACAGAAGAACGTGATAGAAGCCCATTATATTGTTTTGCTGTCAGGGCAAAAACAATGCATCCTGAGTGGGAATCTGCTTTTCTGTCTGTCTGTATCTTTTGCACAAAGCAAATCACAGACCCACAGTCTCTAGTCCGACCGTGTCACTGAGTCATAAGTTCCTGCTTGTCCTCAGTCAGGACGGCCCCATCTCAGTGCCCTCTGGGACATCTGATCGTTCAGTTCATCAGTATCTGAAGACAGAAACTGTTTCCTGGTTTGGATGCCAGACCCTTCAGCGTTCCTGCAGGACCAGTTCAGGCACCCACTGGTTGAGTCTTCGGCTCTCCTGGCAGTAGGTCCCCACCTCTTGTAGCCTGCAGTGGTCAGCCTGGGGGTTCTGCAGGAAACATACAACATCAAATCCATGGTCATACTTGGTCATGGAGACTTTGGTCTGCAGAGTAACTCACAATGCAAATGATAGATAAGCTGAAAGTGCTATAAAAGTTTATTACAATATGAAGCTACTGCATGAATATAATCTCTAATAATGCAGTTTCAGTTATATAAGAGCAAACTGCTATACTGAGTCAACATACCGTAACTAGCATGCAGTGAAGGTCACCATGCTCCTCCTGGTTTTGGTTGGCATCCACTGCTCCCAGCAGCTGGTGGAGCCTCTGCACACCAGAGACTCGCAGGATGGTGATGCCGCTGTCACAACAGAAAGACTGCAGCAGGGTGAAGTGGATTTGCAGCGCCACATCTTCTTCATTGTCAGCTGCCAGGACACACAAGACCACATTGTCTGGATCCCTGAGGAGGAAAGCGGAAAATGAGAACTGTGTGAGTTGTAGGCAGTCACATGTCTGAGACAGTTGGGTCATAAAGAAAAAGAAACACCAAAGTTAATAGCTCCAACTCACGCATTAAGAAGTTTGGCTGACTCATAGATGCCAATGGTGAGACAGTCCTGTTTCTGAGCCGTTACCAGCAGCTCCTCCAGAGCCAGACCTACTGATTGCATCCTGGGAGGGGAAGAGTGCAGGGGAGACAGAGCAATTATTAGACTTGCAAAACTCTGGTCATTTCAAACAGTCAATGGAAACAAGTTTCAGCAAGTTTCAGCAGTTATACTGATGGCTCACGACTTATAAATAAAGGTTTTATATAATCTACACATGCAACGCGCTGCAGGCTGTGCAACATGCATGCACAGATCTATGCAAACAAGTCGTAAAATTTGAATGCATGACTTTTTAAACTCAAATTATTCATGCATCATGCTTTTAAATAAACTTTTCCATGTTCTCAAACAATGTTAATATAGCAGCAGTTCTGGTTGAGATATCACATTTGATGCTGAAAATCTCTGCACACCAGCTAGTCTCTCATCCAAGGGGGGTCAAAAGACGGGACTATCCAGCAGCACACGGTCGCTATCCACATGTGCTCACAGAGACACAGAACTATCGACGCATCTGACGTGAAGTTCACAAATAGGAGCGAGATCTCTCACCTGTTCTCGATGGATCCGAAGTTCTCCTCTGGAATCATGTTAGAAAGTCCGATTTGATCCCAGTGAGAAAAAGCGAGAAAAGTAGTCCGGCTATTCGATTTCACTCCGCCAGTGTGTCCTGTGCGTGCAAGAGGAGCGTTTGTTGTTGGCAACGTTGCGACACACTCTTTATACCGGGGCTGAGAAGAGGGCGGCACCGATACTGGCTGGGTTTTGCAATTGGCTCCAAGAAAAGAAAATCCCAGAACTTCTCTTTATCGTGCGGATTTATTAATGTGGTTGCACTGAGTGATGTCTTTTCACAACAGAGAAGTGCATTTGCTTTGTCATTCTGACATAGGGGTGTGTAGCATCACAGTGCAGAAAAACAATGATCTTCATCAATAAATGTCATGTGAAAGGAAAAAAAGAAACTTAAAATGTGTTGGAAACAGTTGTGCAACATGATCCTGTTTCTCATAACGTCCCAAGTTTCCATAAATGAACACCAGTGATTATGACATTATGACTGACACCTAGTGGCTGACTGAGGGAAGGTCTGTGGAAATTCATTGTGAAACTAAAAGTTACATGAGTTTCTAGTAAGTCATGCGGACCTGTTACCTGACAGTTGTGCTATATTTCCTCGTCAGGATTTTCAAAGCAAATGCAATTAAACTTTGTCAGAGTGAAAACATTGTTTACTAGTGACAGGAAGCTAAAAAGATTACAGCCAAAGTATGAACATATTTGGATTGCTAAAGTCTCCAATGTTCGACACTGAAAAGTTTACACAACAATCTCACCTTAAAGTCAGTTTGATATGTAGTTTTTTTGATAACAATGTCTCACTTGTGTCACTGGGTCAAAGTGCATTGACCCTTTAGGTGAAACCAGTGTATAGAACAATTTGTTGTTTTGTTTTTAGTTGCTGCCATACTGTTGACAAAAAAACTGCATAAGATGTACTCATATTCTCTCAGCCTTTCATTAAATGTGTCTGACAGACGTGAATCAATAAGGTTTGGACTCTGTCTTTCAAACAACATTATGTTCAGTATGTTCTGAAAAGACGGGGAGTGGCTGATGGTTGGATCTGTAAAGGTCCATCTGCTCATTCACCTCTGCGTCTTCAGTATCCTGGTTCTCAAAGAAGCTGTCTGCGTAGTTCAGCATCTGCTCCACAGCAGTAAAGAGCAATATGTCAGTATCCTGGTCCAGCTCCAGCTCTTCACTGTAGTTCTTCACTGGCAGCATGCAGGACAAAGGGATACCAAGAGACTCACTCAGCTCCCGTGCCTGGGAGGCAACAAGACACATGGATTAAGTAACAAACACCAGCACAGCAAGTCGACACCTAATTTAGTATGCAACTGTGAACGTGTTACCTTCCTCTGGATGTAAACACTGCGATAAACATTCTTCAAGTCTTCTGCCACTAGCGGACAGGCCTCGTCTACTTTGGTCATTAGAAGTATCTGCGGGATACCTGCAAGAGAAGAAGACGAAGAGAAGATGAAGACTTCAAACAATTTTAGATGTAGATTTACATTGACACAGTTGAAACACTCTGAAAATAACATAATTCACTTGCTAACCAAGCTGGATGGTCTTTTTACGGATGGCAGCAAACTTGTCCAGCATCTTCTGGGTAAGGAGAGAGACCTTGCATGTGTCCATCACATAAACCACACAGTGAATCCTGTCATTGAGGGTGACATGCCTCCTGTAGCCAGGAGCACTCTCCAGGAGAGGAGCAGAGGGGCTAAACTGAAAGAGAAATAAACCATCCATCATTAACTACCAAGTAGCTTTATTTCTAAGATGAAATCAGTTACATAGATGGAGGAAACAGGCTGGTGGTGCTTTGAGAGACCTGGTAGCGATCCTTGACGTGACCCTTGCAGATGTTGGCCAGGTCCTCAATGTCCAAACCAGCCTCAGGATTTTCCTCCAGCCCCATCGTGTCACACAGGATCAGAGGAACAGCTTCACCACCTTTCCCTGCCTTGATGGTGTAGGTGCGAAACTACAGACATGAAGTAGAAAGACATGGTAGTCAGAGCATGTGAAACCAGAGAACAAGACATTGAGGAACTGAAACCCTTAACACAATCAGCAGAGTAGCATAATGAATACAGCTGTTTTTCCGGTACCTGACTGGTTACACTCTTCCCTGCTGTGCCGGCGATGGCCTGGGACGTCATGTTACCTCGAAACGCTGAGTTGATGGAGTTGAAGAAGCTTGACTTGCCAGCGCCAACCAGACCCACCAACAACACACGCGCTTGATGAACTGTTTTGACGCCTGTCTGATAGCTCTGGATGACCTTCATCAACTGCTGCCTTCTCCTAAAAGAAACAGACATTAGTTAACAAGGTTTAGGTCTACATCGTTGGAGATACTGAGTTGCTGTGGTCCAGAAGTCCTGAAGAAGCAGTTCTGCTCAGGGTTTGTATCATAACTTCTTGTCTTGTAAAACAGTTTGTGAGGTTATTGGCAAGACTGGTAAGTACACAGTTGTTTATATAATGTTGGCTGTAATAGCACACCATACAAAAAACTCATTTAAAGATATTGTGTGGAGCTTTAAACCTACTTTGGTGATATACAGCACCATTTTCACAAGGCATTTCCCATTTTGCCTGTATCTTGCACACATGAGGACACAGGCAGTTTTCATGTGAACATGTTTGTCTTTAGGATAAAGGATATAGAGATGCATTTAGAGTGATTTTAAAGGATAACTTTAAGCAATGACAAGGGTTATCAAAGGCTTGTACATACTCTGCAGTCCACTGCATGTTCCTCCACGGTTTAGCCAAGAGATCTCCCAAACCTGCAGAAAAGACATTTATTGTTGGTTTATTTTACATTTTTCATCAATATTCATGCACTTCACTAAACTCTAGTAAGACAAAATCATTCTTAACCTCTATTTACTTCCACATCTTTATAAATTTATTACCTAATTCAGTATTTGAAAAAAAAACACACACGTTCCTTCGACTTGTGAAATAAAACAAAATTCATTAGTAAAGACTGAAAAGATTCCTTCCATATTTGATGATAAAAAGTGCTCACTGTCACACACCTTCAATGCGATACACTTCAAACTCAGTCAGCACCAAGTTGCCTCCATGCATCGCTTCTGCCTGAAAGACGAAGCTCGTCCCTGGGTTGGACAGGAACTCAGGCTTGTCCTCTTGCAGGAACACCAAAGCACCAAAATTAGGACCAGTTGATACATCGGTGAAAGCAACCTGTCCGCTGATACCGGCCACCCTCAGAGGCCTGTTTTCCCCTGCACTGATGCTGTAGAGGAACGCCTGCTCGTCATTGATGCCCTGCTGGCTCTGGGTGTAGTCCTTGGAGGTGTACGCTCCAAAAACAAACCCAGCAGCGCTGTAGGCGACGATGATGGTGGGTCCCTGTCTGTCACAGTGGGCGTGGAAAGCAGCAGCGGTGAAGCCGTGGACACTGGCTTTGTGGAGCAGGTGGAGTCTGACGTGACCAAAAAGAGAGTGCAGCTTCTTCTCCTGATCCTTAGACAGGCCGGACGTGACCACAGACATGATGGAGGGTAGACACCTGAGGATGCAACAAAGGAGCTGACAATATGGTGGAGATCTACCACAAACTTGAGTAACTTGAGTCATTAAACTTAATTTCTTCCATTTAGGCTTTGAATTAACCCATCTTAAATGTTTGCCTCTATCTTTATCACGGCTCAGCTATAGAACAAGGCTGCACTGGCAATTACGATTAGTATTTCAAATGCTGATCATTTGACAGACCTAATAATCTCTTAAAGTTAAGACACACAGCAGTTTTAACAGTGTGTAAACTTCAAGACTGCAGCAGAAAGTAAATGCTGACATCATTAAAGACACAGATGGTGGCAAATCAGAGGTTCAGTTTTACCTCGATGAATAAATGTTAACAGCTTAAGAAAAAACTTTTCTACGACTGCAGCAAAGATAGGATGAAATATCGAGTGAGCTGATAAAAAGTAAAGCAAATGGTGTTGCATTAACGTAGCGTGATACTGAAAGCGAAAATAACATGTAATCTAAAACCCCAACAAATGAACATCAAAGATTGACGCAATGATTAAGCAAATCTGCTACAAGTATGACACATCTGATGCAGACAGATGTTCCTGTGGATCAAACTCACCTGTAGCAAAAGTGATGTAGTGAAGATGCAGAAACTGCTGTGATTCAAGTGACCGTCTGCCTCAAACAGAAGTGAAAGTGGGTTTTCCCACAGCATGACAGATACTGAAGTGATTTCCACCCTTTGAAAATATGCAGATCTAAGCAGGGAAAAACAAGTCAGCGAAGTGAAGCCAGATTACCCCGAGGATTGATTTGTTCTTTTTTATTTTATGAAGAAGTTTGGTTTGTATGGTGGTGGATTGGTCTTATTTGTGAGAGCAGATCGACACCCAGTGTGTGCTGAGCGGGATTTGGAGTGATACTTTTCTACTTCACTACTTAACCTTTTATATAAACTCGGAGATATATTGAGGAAGCAACCTCATTTCCAATATAGCCGAGATAAAACATACAATGAACATATCAGAAATTCCAAAGAGTAAAAGTGAAAGTTATATAGGACTCTTTTGTGTCACCGGCAGCTGGTAAAGCAGCAAACGTGAAGCCTGGTCGTGTTGCAAAAGACCTTTACGTCGTATCTTAGTCAGACTGGTCAGAAAACAGACACTTATATCCGTGATCATCATCAGCAATCTGTTGAATCGGAAACGGGACGCGCGAGGAGGAAGCAGGTGCAGAGCACGGCCACCTGGATTTAAGGACCGCCCACATACGGGCATTTGGCCGAAAGCGCGCCGACATCACTTGAAATACAAACATGGAGGCAGTATGGTTTTGGGAGTTAACACCGGTTCACGTGCCAACACAGAAGCAGGTAGTAGCAGGTGAAATATCACCAAGGCGCGCTCAAGTTGCTTATAAACTACAGGCTCTTACATCCAGTTGGCACGAGGAAACCCGTTGCCATGTAGGCTGTCTTATGGAGGTAAGTCTGACAGCCCCTCTGTATTTAGCTACTTTCTCTGCAAAGTGCAACCAGTTTGTAATGTGGGTTCAATAATATTCATGTCTGGTTCTGCCTACGCCCAATCAAGCTGCCGTCTCTCTCCTTCCTCCCTGCGCGATCAATGTCTTCACCTACGTCCGCAGGAAGCCCACTCTCCAGTCTGGTGGGTGGCAGTGTAGCTCCGGCAATGCTCGTTGGGCGTCTTCACTCACGCCCGCTGAAAGGTGAAGGCGTGGCTTCAGAGATCATTGCTGTTGGTTACGGTAAACGTGATGATTAGTGTGCGTCAGTGCTGCGCGGATAGAGAATAGGATTATCAAAGTATGTACGGAAGGATAATAATACTTGTGCCCACCCATGCGTTTCATAAGCCCCCCCCCCCCCCTAAGACTGAGGTCTGGCGACGGGTCTGGCTCTGGAGGTGTGGCTTCGGAGAGAAGGGCTTGGACTTTTAACTTGTGTATTTTCAGATGTGGCCTGCTCGAACCGTGTTTCCAGGATCTCCAACCCTACATTTAAGGTCAAAAAGATTTTGGTCTTTGAACCTTTGTACTTAATGTGAATGACTGTCATTATCACACTGTATTATAATGACACACAGCATCCTCACCCTGCATCCACTGCTTAAGTCCCTGAATGGCTATAAATAGGATTTCGGCTGCAGTTAATGAATTATTTTACTCAGCATCTACATGGCTTCATTGCTGCAGATCTGTATTTGTGTTTGACTCTTATCAGACATTTTTGATGCACATTCTTTATTCACACATTGCTCCCAGCCCCCACAAAACCCACACACGTTGACACTGTATGTACTCACAGTTACAATGTGAAAGCTTCTCAGTGTTCATCTCAGCAGTGACTTTTTTTTTTTTAATTCATCTAGCCCCCCCTCTTGCCTCTGTTTTCCCACAGTGCTTTGCTCCCTGTCTTCATGAATATCATGAATGAAACAACATATAGTACATACAGGATTCTATACATGCGGGACACATACATATAGTTACAATTCACTTGGCTACTGTGGGGTTCACGTAATTGTTGGCCACAAATATCTTTTGCATTCCAATGCATCATTTTTCAGGTTTGTGGGGAATTATTTGTTGATTTGGGCTGTGAAAATTTAAATTCCATCTATACTAAGTGATTATTATAAAAGGGAAAATTGATTGATTGCACAAAGTAAAACTAATTTGCATTATTCTGTAAGATAATACAACTTCATGATCATAGATAAACAGTGCATTTACTCACCTAATTACAAAATAAATATCTGACAATTTAGAGGGTTTGAATGAAAATGACATTTCTTGTGATTGAAGGCAGTGTTTCATGTAGGGAAAAATGATCAGTGGTGTTTTCTGGATCTCATGCTTTGGTCTAGAGGAGACTGTTGGTCACATTCACATTTGTGTTTACATAGTGTTTTCTTACACATTCTTTCTGCAACATCCGGGCTACACACTGGTCTAGATCAGTTATTATGTAATCTATTACATTAAAGATTACCAATTACTTCCGTCCTTTTTAAAATATATAGATATACTGGGGCTAATAATGAACTTAGGTACAAAGTACAGAGCTAAAGGGTTGGTTAGTTGTGTTAAAACTGTTACATATATTTCCTGACAAAATTATTTTGTTCTATTTAAACCCAAGTTAATACTCATTTATTAATAATTTATTTATCTTACCTGTACAAGAATTTGACAGTTCTGTTAACAATTAATTGGAAATGTATCAATTGAACCATGACGTGAGAATTTATGGGGAAATCATGGACAGATAAAATAAATTATTAATTCATTGGTGTTATTGATGATTTATGGTTTCACTTCCTGGATTACTTTGGCTACAAGTATTTGTAGCACTTGTTTGTTTTTTTTAATTTATTCTTATTTACAGCGTTAAACTCTCAAACGCCCACTGTGAATAAACCTTGATGTGATGCAGTGCAAAATATTTGTCTACAATATAATTATGTATGATCATATTCACAATCAATTTACATGTCGTTACATTTAATGTTTTCCCTTTGAGTCGGATAACAAGTCAGCACATAAGTCTGAAAAAGCATTTGCTGTCCAGTGCCAGATTAGCATGATTATAAGCACTTGTAATGGATTACAATTACAGTACCACTGTCAATAAAACGATTGCTGTAATGCTGTTAAATTTAATCTGGCGCTCTAATCCCCTCTGACAGATTTGTTTTCGCACACTCAGATTCAGCAATCTAACACGATTATCACGCCAGACATCATCACGGACAGCATCAACTCTGCAGCCACAGCCATAGTGATTCATTATTTTTTTAAAGCGGGTAGGCTACAACACAGCACAAAGCTCACCTCATGTCTGCTCACAGTGCTCACAACAAACACCCAGCCACATCTGGCCAGAGGATGAAATACAAGGCTGTGATGAACGGACATTTGCACCATCTTGACATTCTGGAACATCTTGAGATGTTTGATTTGCTATATGACAATGAATCCCCCTCAGGTGGGACTGGTAAATGTAGCATTAAAAGAAGCTAAATGGACCCAGACACAAACTGCAACACAGGCTGCCGTCACTTTTCTTTTTGCCTTTAACTCCACGTCTGCTAACTATTTGGACTAATCTACAACATCAGCTTTCATGTGGCTCTACATGTTTGCAGCCTGACATGCTTCTCTTGCAGCCAGTGTGATTTCCTCTCCTGTTTGGCACAGGGTCATTGGTTGAAATAAATCATGCAGTACTCCACACAGGGATGTGTGCTCTCCACAGATGAAGAGAAATAAGGGCTCTTTGGTGCAAAAGAAGCCCACTAAGAAGGGAAAACCAGGAGGGGATGGAGTGAATGACCCATTTAATTACCCATTTGGTCATTTTCGTGCAGTAAAGGGCACCAGGTTTCCTTTTTTCCATTTAATTTCTGTTTCTAACTCTTTAATTCGGTAACTCCACTCTCCGGAATCGTTCGGGTTCTCACACACACATTTCCACCCCTAAGGTCCTATTCACCCTCTAGTTTGCATCTCACACGCATGTCTTAAAACTCTATCTTGCAGGCAGGGAAGGTCTCGTCCTGCATGGCGACAGTGCTGTTGGATCCCAGAACGGTGATGCCCAGCTCCCTCTGTCTGTCCAGGGTCTGCTGGTACCACTCCTGCATTGACACTGACTCAAAGGTAGGGATCACTGTAACCTGGAGATACAGAGGAAGGGAGGGATCAATAAGAAGTTGCTCACATTTCACCTCCTGTCTCTTTGGTCATGGATTTAGATTCTAGTTGCGTCAGGAAACTCATCTTTACCATGCAAGAGAAGAAGAAGCCACAAATGTTCATAGCAGTGGATGCACACTGCTACATCCTTATCTGCACTGATCATAGACTTATGTAACACTGTGGTCTTAACATTTGTGGTTCTGATTTGGAGGTCACACATGATTGAAGATGAACGTGTTGAGTCAAACTAGAGTCAAGCACAAGCAAGCATAGATAATAACATTATCTATTGCTGCATTGCAGCATTTCCTGGAACAGAGCCATTTTAACATTATTGGTTCCATACATGCTTTTCCTGCAACTTTTCAGCTTCTGGAGGAAACATGATACAAGTTTGAGAATTGCTGATACGTATTTCTGGTCATTAACACAGAACTTGTGATTCTCTCCTTGCTCAATCCTCCAATAATACCATGTGATATTTGTTGTATTGTGCATGAATCTGATTGTTTATGTGTGTGTTTACCTGCATAGTGTCAGGCCAGGATATCTTTGCATCCAACAGAGCATCCAGCGTTTGCCTCATGAGCTCCTCCCTCTCTGGACTGTCGCCGCTGATGATGTAGCAGGATGAGCGAACACACCTGAAAAAGTCCACGCTGACTGTCATGGAGGATGCCCCAGAGGGGATGTAGGCCAGGTCCACGTACATGCTGACTTCACCAGCAGAGGTAGACTTGGAGCCTGTGACAAAGGGGAGAGGGGAAACTGCTCTATGAAAATGAGGACCACAAACAGGAGGAGTCAGTGAACACACTCAGGTCTAAAGTTACAGATGGAGAGCAGCAAAAACAAAAAAAAAAGACGATAAACATTTGTACCTGTGTTAGGTGATGATTTTGCTGGTGCTGAACGGCTGCTGAAGGAAGGCGTGCGGGTGGAGGAAACATTCCCTTTTGTGATTCCACTTTGGCTCAATTTGCTTTTTCCTGAGCCTAATTTTTGGGAGCCCTCAATAACCTGGCAACATGGGGGAAAAAAAACCTTATAGCCAGGGCCTCACAGAGGATTTTATGCTAATCATAATCACTCAGAAAATGACTCAAAATTCAATAAAATAATAATGATAAATATCATGCAATGACTTTTTCATGTAAAACATGCATAATGAATGAGCATGGATGTATGTGCATGTTTTTTAAACGAATGCACAGATGTTATGTCCTCTTTCAGATGAGCTGCTCATAGAGTGGAAAATTGCTGAAATGCAAACATTTATTCTAAGATGTGAATTAAAGAGTATTTTGTTCTTAAATCAAAATATGAAAATCAACGTTAAATCTTTCTTTTCACATTTACTTTATGGCTGGAAATAGAAACCCACCCCTTAAGCTTGTCAGTTAACCTATACTCTACCTTATACTATCTATACTAATGTTTGTTCAGTCTGGTCTGGGAGCATCATATTTAACCAAGAGGTACCATCTTATTTTTCACTGTGTACCAGAAAGTAATGAATGCTTTTCCCAAAATATGAAACTATTCCTTTTTTATAGCTTTTCCAGCCATGGCCAGCACTGACCACTTGATTAAAATTCTGTTATGCTACAATTAGTCTTGATTGCAGCAACAATAGTGCTATTTATAACACATTTAGCCTCATACACTACATTAACATAGACGTCATTTTCTTCTCTGCTAATAAGACAAACTCACCCCAGATGCTTTTTTCCCCCGCATGATGCTGGCTTTAGCTCTCTTCCCATGGGCATCGGAGTCAGACTGTGGAACGGGCATGGAGGCGTCAGGATGTGGGGGCAGAGGCGGACTGTCCCTGAGAGGTGCTGGGAGAGGGTCAGAGGGCAGAGTCTGACTGGTGCGGAGGTCGTGGGGGGAATTGGTCGGCTCACTGCATGACTCATCCTCGTCTGAGTCCAAAGCTCCATCTGCTGTGGTGGATGGGCAATCCTCTGTTATAACTGGGGCATTTGACTCACTGGGTGATGTGTCTTTAGGGTTGTTATTGTTGTTGCCGTGATGATGTGGAGCAAAGGCTCCTCTAGAAGATTCACTGGCTCCTGAGCCAGAGTCAGAAGGTTTGAAATGCTTGAACTCACAAGGAGAAACCAGACAGAGATCCACATCATGAGGTGATGCCTCAAAGTGAAGAGTGTTAGGAGCTGGAGGGCGCCCCATCTCTGAACCTTGACCTAAAGATCTGGGAGGCTTCTTCATTGGTAAAGACATCCCCACAAAATGACCTCCATTTGAGTGAGAGTGGTGAACACTGTCATCCCCCTCTCTCTGGCTCACATTGGTTGGCCCCTGCTCAAAGGACATGGAAAGTGATTCATCCACTTCTGTGGACTGAGGTGAGCTCACCTCTGCTGGCATGGAGTGTGTAGTGGTGGTGGTGGCCACGGAGGGAGAGGGGTCTGATGATCCTTCTTTGAATGTAACCAAAGGAAGGAAACTGAGATGCTTCTCCCTGGGATTCGTGTGGCTGTCTGAAGTGTTTTTGGTCTGGCATGGCTGCCCCTCACTTTGTCTGGATGAGCTGCTCAGCTGGTTGACATCAGTGGACTCCAAGTTGGCCATCTGGGCCTGTAACCTACTAAGAGTGGCCCTGTTGCACCACACATCATCTGGGGAAAGACAGTAAGGAGTGTGGCCTGCACTGTTGGGCCTTGAGTCGGGGGAGGCTGGCCCCACGGTCTCCTCGTCAGGGCTCCCAGGGGCCTGGTTCTCTGGAGAGGATCTCGAGGGAGGGCTGTGTCTCAAAGCTCCGTCCAGCAGAGTGTACTCTGTCGGGGTTAAGTCCAGCTGGGCTGTGTCATCATTCTTTGGCGTCTTGTTCAAGGGAGATGGGAATCCCACAACTTTTACTTTTTTGATAGAATTTCCAGGCTCGTCTTCAGCCCCTTTGTCTATTCCAGGTTTCTCTCCACTTCCAGCCTTGTCTTGCACTTCACCACCACCACTCTCTCCTCCCATTATCCCTGCACCAACTGCTGCTTCCTCCCCTGGTCCTTCGGCAGATTTATAACTTGTCTCTTTACTCAGATCGCCAAGGCTCTTTTCATTTCCTGACTCAGTGCTTTTCTGCTCTCCTTCATCTCTTGTTTCCACCAGCATCTCCTCTCGTTCATTTCCCTCCCGCAGCTTGAGGAAATCAGCTGTCATATCCTCAGGGGTAGACGTTTTGGAGCCACCGGGTTTCTCTTCAAGTTCTTTCTCTGGTTTTTGACTCTGCAGATCTGTAGCAGGGCACTCTGGCTCTGAGTTTTCTAACACATTCCCAGTAGCAGCTTTTGTTGAGTTCTTATTTGACGACTCAGAGTTTGCCTGAGCCTTCTTGCCATCATTTGCCTCCTTTCCTGATGGTTTTCTTGTTTTCTTCGTCCCTGTTTTAGAGTCATTTTTTGCTTCTTTTTTGAGTTTAGTTTTATTTTCATTTTTTGGTTTAGAAGAGATGCCATCCTTTTTCACCTGATCGTTCTTCATAATGTTGCTCTCCTCTTTTTTCGCATCCTTACCTACTCCTTTCTTTGACATGTTCTTCTCTGACGATGCTGCTTTTTGCTTTAAGCCCACTTCTTTGTTTTTGGTTTTATCATCATCTCTTGCTGCCACCCCATTTAATCCTTTTCCCCTTTCCTTCATTGATGCCTCTTCTTTCATTCCTCTTTCTTTTCCATGTTTGGATATTGTTTCCTTCCCTAGTGACCTGCCACTATCCAGGCTCTCTGTCCTCTTGGCCTTTCTGTCTTCCCCCAGCTTCTCCAGGTCACCGGTTGTCACTGTGGGTTTTTGGAGGAAGGCCAGACCCTTCAGCTTCTCGAGCCCCTGCAGCACCTTCGCCTGTGGAGTTACACCTGGGAACAGCACCCTGACCACCTTCTCTTGAGGGCACGCTGGATGCCACACAAGCAGGGCAGATACTGAGGCCAGGGCAGTCAGAGGGAGAGGCTGGGATTTGGATGCTGATGACAGTGTATCAGGCCAGTTTTGCATGAGTGTCTGGTACTCCTGGCTGTTTTTGCTGGGATTGAGGATGTATAAATCCAACTGTCCCACTCCCATCTTCTGGAACAGGGTTATTGGCTCAATGGGGACCGCCTGCGGCCGAAACAATGGC
Source organism: Caranx ignobilis (assembly GCA_021432705.1). Taxonomy (NCBI): domain Eukaryota; kingdom Metazoa; phylum Chordata; class Actinopteri; order Carangiformes; family Carangidae; genus Caranx; species Caranx ignobilis. The sequence goes on from MU269985.1 coordinate 16,028,562, forward strand.
TGTGGTCTGATGTCCAACTTCTTTAACAAATTTAGGGTTAGGGCTGCCTCGTTTGTGCTCTTCAGTACATTGTCCACACCTGACAGGAAAGAATGACACCTGTAAGCCTGCTTAACAACACTCGTTCACATTACTTTGTGTTTTACATTTAGAAATCTAGTGAAGGTCTATACTTTGACAATTATTGCCAATTGAGGCTAATGAGTTAAAGGTAGGTTTTCACCACCTTTGCTCATTCAATACTGTATGAATATTTTAGCACACGTATGTGATTAACAAGCCCATATTTACATTTATTGAATTGGGTTTAAATGTATCACTCACAGGGCTGTTGCTCCACTTGCAACCTGCTGGGGGCGTTAAAGAACACAACTCCAAGCTCCGGGGAGATCAACCTCTTTGACAAGTCATCTGCTCAATTAAAAGAATATAAAGACAGAAACATACCAACAATGGGATGATTTAACATGAAATTGATAAAGAGGGCTGGAGAAAAAACACAATATCCAATCAACATTTCTTTACCACACTGAGGACAATAAATAACTTTTTTTTTTTTTTTACCTTTGACATCAGAGCTCAGCTCCAGTTCTGCCACTTTCCTCTCCAGAAAGGCGTTGACCCCTGGCAAGTTCTCTGTCCCGATGTGAGTCAACAAAACTGCATCAACACGATCAAGATGCCGCACCAGCTTCCAGAAACACGCCTGAGTGTCCGAGCCTCCGTCCACCAGTACCGTGAAGCCATTTACAGCAAAGAAGGCACAGTCACCACGGCCGGCAGGGAACACATAGCAGCAGGGACGCGACAGCTTGAGGAAACCGATGGTTGTGGGAGGAGGCAGGAGGTCAAACATAGATGGAGGGCAAAGTGTACCAGCGATGAGAGAGTTGAATTCCCCCAGGGCCTCCATTGCGGGCAGCACCTCCGGGGGATTGATGTGAAGCGTGAAAGGACCTTGTAGAGGCTGGTTCCCCAAGAGGGTCTTCCTCCACTCGCCGATGTTGGGACAGCTAAGGGTCAGGCTGAGCTTGCAGGAGGAAGCAGAGCTGTTGTGATCTATAAACTGAAGAGACAGAGATAATATCAAATCACTCATATTGCATTAGACATGTATATTAGTATTGGAATTTATGCATTGGTCGATGAGAGATGAGGTAGTTCAGAAATAATGAGTACCTCTATGTACATATATTATTCACCATTCATGTTTAATGGATCCCTTCGGAACTGTTGCATCATGTGTTGCTGGTATGTGTGATTTTATGAAGCAACAGACTTAATAAGATTGTATAACATATGTTTACAATCAGGAAGGGAGAAGTCAATACCTGCTCTGTTAATATCTGTTTCAGTTGCTGTGGTGAGAACAGTCCTCTGTGAAACAGCAGGTCTCCACTCTCCTCCACGCTCTGGCCAGCCAAGATCAACAGCTTATGAGCCGACTCCCTCGAAAGCAGAGTAAATACCTGAGCAGGCCAGAGAGATGGTAAGATGTTTTTCTAATATCACTTGACTCATTTTTATAATCACAAGTTAAAGACCAGTGATAGAACAAGACAGAGAAATATAAGACGAAGACCCAAACATAATTTACAAGCAGAAATACAAACAACTAACTGGAACCAGCCAATTATTAAATGTTAATTTAATTTGGTTTGGGGTCAAGGTTCAAACGAAAAAAGCAATTTGTGGTTTTATAAGTGTCTTTTAGATCAAAACCTTTTACTGTTAAGGAAAATAGTTGAAGAAGATGATATATTAGTAGTGTCTCGAATCAAAAATCATACAAAGGTACTTCAGTAAAGTTGTACGAGACTTTTCGCAATCACATGTAAATCATGACACATTGATTACACATTCCTGGTCGAACTGCATTAGAATAGAAAGTACAAGAAAGTGAACCTGGTTGTGCAAACAGAGTAATGTTCCTTGATTCGTTTCAGTCCTCATTTGAGAAAATTGCATAATTTACTTTTCTAATTTAAAATATTGGTCAAAATTAGAATAATTGCACAATAGCATCAGTGTACCACATGTTTAATTTGGCCAACTATCTCCAGAGAAGGGAACAGGATTTATCTCCTCACCTCTGAATGAACCTGCTCCTGAGATGGACTGACCAGCACCTGAGTGTCCAACACTTTGGTGCTGTGGCGCAGACACTTATGCCCTGAGGAGACAGAGAGTAGAAACAAGCAGAGGGAGTTAGGGAGTTGAAGCTGACAGATCCGAGCACTGATCTAGAGGCCATGAGCAAAGTGTGTGTGTGTGGGGGGGGGGGTCTCAAAGAAGACAAAGAGAAAGCAAAGTGGGATAACTGGGCGGGTGATTGACTCGCACTGACTGAGAAAGGAGGAAGGAAGAAGAGTGGAACAGCTGAGTCAGAGGGACTGACTGTCTGAGGAAGAGATGCCAAGTTTACTCAGTCTGCAGTGAATCTCCAGTCTGAGGGGAACTGGAGGCGAGCACAGCCAACTGGAAAATAGTGACCCCAATTTAACAAAAGTTTCTTTGTCTTTATTCAAGTTGGAAACAAAAACACTGAAGAACACATTTCAAATTTTATGCTTCACAGCGTGGGCTCACACAAGCTACAGTAAAATGTGAAATCTCTTTGTGATTGAAAATTTAGATTTGTAACTTGACATTTTGTGAAATGCAGTTACTTGTTTTGTGGCTAAGACTTGGTGAGAAGCTCATACCACTCATATCTGTGCATGTATAAATGTACTGTACAGTGAGAGGCTAGTTAGCTTAGCATAGCACAAAGCCTGAAAACAGCTTGACTGGCCTCAGCATAATCAGCCAAGCTCACTAAATAAGACATTATATGTTGTTGCTTGTCCAAAACCTCAAGTGTAAATATCTGCATTTACTGGCTTTAGAGGAGCTGCTTGGAGGATTTTATTACCTGACCAGTTGCAGGCTACCTGTTTTCCCGTTTCCACTGCTTATGTTATGCTAAGCTAAAATCTACTATGTTTACTGTAATAGCGTTGATTTCCTAATTTAACACTTAACAAGAAAGTGGAAAAAAATGAATTCACCAAAATATAAGACTTAACCCATAATTCGCCTCCATTTTACAAAACCCTGACACCAAATATCACATCTTATCCACTAGACCATATATAGTAAAGTTGACCTTCTTGGCTGTCCTCAGAGAGAGAGATGTGTTTGTTCCCGTCTGTGTGTCACCTTACTCCAGAGTTCAGCTGCAGCGTGACTGCTTGGCGCTGATGTTTGTCTGCCTTTTCACTGCTTTCCCTGTTTGCCCTCGGCTCCGTACGGGGAACTAAAAGGCTGCAACACACATCCAGACAGAGAGGGAGGGAGGTGGCACAGCTTGGATGCTGTTCTCTATTGTTTTCTGTCCTGAGGTCCCACCCATGCTGAACAATCATGCGACTGCTCCTCTACTTTCCTTCCTTCCTTCCTCATTGACCCCAGACACAGCAAGTTGGTAGGTTACCACAGAGACAGGGCTTTCTGTGAAGCCAGAAAGTTTGGGGGGGGGGGGTCAAATTGACAGAAAAAAAAAAAAAATCTTACCTGTACCCTTGAATGATGCCGTGTGATGGGACAAGAATTCTTGAAGGAAGATGTTCAGGTTACAGGATTTTAAGTCAACGTCCCATGACCGAACACCTGGAGACACAGGAGGCATTCGGTCACATGGTGCAACGTTTGCTTTTACACACCTTTCATGCACCTTAATCACTGCAGATATTTTTGCAAATGGACCATTTTACTAAAATGTCTTCACCCAGCTCTCCCCTTTCTGTTTCCTTTAATGAAAACTGTTTACAATCGTGTCTAAAACATGATATATTACAAATATTGTGCATCATTCAGTACCAAACCTCAAATTTTGCCCCACACACTCAGTGAAAGGATTCAAATCAAGTTGAATTATATCTCTGTATATTTTGACTGTGCCTATAACATTACATCTATCCTGGTTTATTCTCTGCCCAAGTGCCTGTCAGTCCATGTAGAGTGCACTCAAGCTTTATTGCTAAAAACTTAACACTATTTACAATGAGTAACCATTGTAACCTCATTAGCATGTATGACAGTATATGATAAGATGCACTTTATTGTCCTGTTCAGGGAAATTTGTCTTAGGTATGACGTGCAAGGTGCATATGCACATACATTATGTCAAAACAGGACTGACAGCATTAAACAATGACAGTCTAAGAGAGGAAAAGAACATGACCATCAAAAACAAGAGAGTCTAAGATGTCTCTAAATGTAGTGATTTTTAAATTTTACACGCAGTTGAGAATTCATTGTCTGTGACATTTAAAGCATTAGGCTGTCAAATAGTGTCAAATAGTGCTAACATTTGCATAAGGCATTAAACTACACTGGGACAAAGCTGAGAACACAACCGTCTTTCTTCAGAGTTCATGGGACTGTGATGAAATGTTGGTGAGCCAGTGCTGATGATAATTATCTTCATGTCTCTCAGTATCTGCTCTTATGTTTCCGTTTCTTCTCCAGCTATCTGCACAGACCTTTTTTACATAAATTATGCACTCAAATGTCCCGTCCTGATAGCTGCATGTTTATGGCTGTGAAGCACACACTGTAAAGCGTTATTAAGCTGCCACTGTCTCTCCACAGTTACTGCTGCATATAAACACGCATCGTCTACAAGTGGCTATGTGTTGACTGAACCTCCGCCCTGCATCGTTTTCCCCCTAAAGCTTCTCCTTATATAACGACATAACTGAGGCGAAAGACAAAACCACCCGCTCCAGACTGCTTTTTAATTATAACGTGTCCGGAGGGATGAGGTGATGCTGATGGTGGAGCATCGCCAGATGACGCATCCTCGGTCAGTAGGGTGGATAAAATTACATAAACACCGCAATAGGGTCAGTGTAACAACATCCTCGATGATTTATGCGACCAGAACTTGCAGGCATCATCTTTTTTTTTTTTTTTTTAATCCCAATACAGCCCATAGAGAGACAGCAAAAATGGCATAGACTTAGACAAGGCTGCGTGATGGGCGGCTGGAGATAACCGTATAGCCTACCTCGTTCAATCTCCCTGCTGATGTGTCCGGGCTGCTTGAGGTGCGCTGTCCCTCCGATGATGATGAGGAGGGAGTACTTGTGGGGGCAGAAGTCGAGGTTTGCGGTGGCAGCGCGCTTCGCCTCCTCCTGGACCTCCCTCTCAGGCACCCGGCCGGACGCCATGTTGGAAACTTGCGCTTGGATGTGATGTCATTGAAAGAAAAAAAAACAAAACGCACTGACAGCGCCTTTTTGTACCGAGAGACGACAGCTGATGTGCTGGAATGCAGCCGTGCATCAGTGAATGTGTAGGAAGAAGCTGAATTATTGATGACCGAAAGGAGCCGATATATGTTTCTGCATCATGTCCCTCAGGCCTGGAAGTGATTTAAAGAGTAGCCTCATCAATTTAATCAAAAACAATGTCCCAACAAATGACGGTTAGAGGGAAGTGACGAAATGAAAAAAAATTGATATAAATACATGAAGCCTATTGTGCAAAATCCATTTTTATTATACAGAATATTTGCGTTGGCCACACACAAACACAAACACAAACACAAATAGCTAATCTGTTGAATTCAAAAGTTATTTTATTGACATCAGCATCTTACAAATGTTTTCAGAAACAATTGACTTTCTTCATCCATAAACAGGAACAACAACAAACAAAAATAGGAAAATCCTACACAGATAACAACTTCCCCTGATTGTAAACAAAACAAAAGAGAGACGCACGCAGATCACTGACCTATACAATACATACACTCAACATATTGTGACATTTTCCAGTCCGAGTCTATAAAAGAAAAACGTCCTTCATGAATTCATATTACACAGTATTTTTTTCCATCACAGGAGAATGACCACAGCAGCCCTCCCTGCCTTATCTCAGGGGACTGAGTCACTCCAAACTCCATGAACTCTCTCCCTCCAGCCTACCCGTGTTACTTTTTTTTTTTTTTTTGTAATCATCATCATTATTATTTCACAAACATTTAAGAACATAAAAGTTACAGGCGGTTCCCCGGGGACAGCTGCACAGTGTGCCAATACGCGCGCCTTTGCGCACGGCGCATGGCTCCCCGGCGTCACACTGGAAAGAAAAAAAAAGTCATGTATCTCAGATCCAACGTGGGACAAAGAAATTAACGCGTTTGTGTTGATTTCTATAACAAATTACACAAATTCCTTGTCCTGGATGAACTGAGACCTCAAATTAGATACTCTTGTAGTTTGGCATATTTCTATATCCTACTAAGAAATGTGGCCTAACCCACTCGGTGTTGAAAATGAGAATAATTTTTGTCATTGCTTCATGATTGTGTTCACTTACCGAAGGCAACCAGCCATGCTTTTTCTCCAAGGGCATCTCTTTGCTCCTCAGCTTCTCCAGAACTTCTTGCAACGCGTCAATCTGCACAGGAAAAATGCTTTTAAATGCAAATAATGTCTTGACAATAGTTGTCCATTATTGGGGACATGGTGTCTGTGCTTCTGTGCTACAAAGTTGTTGTTGTTTTTAATCATTTTCAAACGATGTAAATACTAGAAGAAGATAAACACAATCATGCTTCCATCTCTTTTAAAACATCTCACCAGGTCTTTCTCTTGTTGGCTTTTCAGTGGGAAATCCAACGAGCGCGTCTCCAGCGAGGAGTCCTCTGCGCGAGCGAGCCACAGGTAGGCGCAGCAGCAGGTGGCCGCGAGGAGGAGAGTCCGTCCGCTGACCATGGTGCTGAAACACAAAGAGGAGGAATCCTTCTCTTTGGCGAGTGGATGTCTAAGGAGGGGTTGGAGGTCTCCTGCTCAGAGAAGCCCACATCTTTATAGCTGCTGCTGACATCAGTATCCTCTGAAATATTCATGACAAATTTGGCCTCGGTGATACCTCTCAGCACCTTTGTATCTTCAACAGGAAAAGGGACAGATGAGATCAGGGGTGGATTTGCATTTTCTAAAACATATTTGACGAGGTAATCTTCATCTCCTGGGGTAAGACTCTGATCTGTTCCAGTTGTGCTATAGGTCCTTTAAAGAAAAACAACAAGTTTGAAGGACAAAAGATGCTAGATTTGCCCTTTTTTAACCTTAATCTGTGGCCTATTGTGCACAAAATGAGCCTTACAGTTTTACATATAAGTGACTCACCGGTGAGTCATTTGATGTGTCAGAAAGCATCAGAGAACTCACCACAAACAAAGCAACAAAGCTATAAAACAGAGGATCTTACACTGAATCTGAATCTCTGGAATATACCTATATGGAAACACAGATTTCCCCTCTCGTGCAATATTACTCTGCCCATGCATCTTCTTATGTCACCTCTGTTCAATAAAGCTGAAATCAAACCTCAGGTTAACGCTCGCTGACATCAATCTGCAATCAGGATCCAATTTCCTTTTGTTGAAATAACCTTAACCAACCCCGGGGGGAAGTGTGTGTGTGGATGGCAGGCTTATGTTTACACACCAACCAGGGACCCCACACAGTTCTCTAAATTCTTGAGGGAGGCAGTTCCTCCACCATGTTGATCACAAATGTTGCATATTGTCATCATCAAAAATAATCTAACAGATTAATAGATGTGCAGGTTTTAAAATCTTCTGATATTGAAACTTGTGTTTGTTTTTCTGTGACTCTGACCTCATTATATCACATTGTCATGACTGATGACCTCATTGGGATTTCATAACAGCATTACACCAGCTGGGCAATCACTCATTTGCTTTTTCACAGACATAAAGGTGTGACAATAAGAAGTAAACAATAAACTGTGTGAGTGAATAGGAAATAATCCATTTGTTGATAAATGATCATTCGTGATGGCTGTAACATGGATTTAGAAGTCTTAGCAGTAGTCTTAGACACAAGATCTTGTGATGGTGTGAATTTGGATTTGTTAACTTGTTGCTGTTGCTAATAGGGAACCAACAAAAATTAACAGATCACCCTTCCTTTATAAATTCTTAGAAAGTAAGCCCAAGTGTCCATTTTTATTATTCTGTTGGTTTAGGGAAGAGCTCATTTATGAAAATGTGTCCATCACCAAAGGCTTTCATCTAAATCATCCCCCCATCTATTTAGAGAGAGAGAGAAGACAGGAGAGAAAATTTAAAACAGGAAATGAAAAATCCGAACTGAATTAAACCTGCAAAAAGAATCTGTTTAATAATTTCTCCATCTTTTAATCATCCCATTCCTCACAGAATATTTACTTTTATTTAGTGTTTTATAACCTAATTGTTTCCTGATTCTGTGTTTGTTGTTACATCCTCGACAAACAATGTTATAAAAGGGTCAAATGATGGTTTTGGCTACATTTTTGCTCTTCATCCTGTGGGTTGTAGAAAATAAGGCAACTGGACTTCTTATCTTGTTGAAGACGTTTCGCCTCTCATCCAAGAGGCTTCTTCAGTTCATTTAGGCCCTGAGTTGGTGGTTTCGGGTGAAACCAGAGTCACATGACCACACCCCCCGAAACTGGGGTGGGGGGTCCCATGGGGTTCCTTTGAGTCACACAGGGGCATGTGATGGGCATGTGATGTTCCCTCATGTTGCCTCATTTTCTACAACCCACAGGATAAATATGACCTGGATGACTGAGAACCTTCACAGACATTTTTGCTCTTCGTTCGTCCTATTGGGGCAGAACGGCGCATTTTAATGTACGTTTAAGGTCGGAAGATAAAGAGGGGACACCCGGAAGTTTACCTACAGTCCACCAGTGCGCGACTACCTTCACCAACTTCCTCTTTTGTTTTCTTCGTTTCGTTGGGTTTCCAGCAAAATCAACCATGTCCGAAAGAAAAGTATTAAATGTAAGTAAATGACCGCGGACGGCGTTTCTCTTTTTGTAAAGTTTAAAGTAATTAGACGCTGCGTATGAGCTGAAACCAAGCATGCTAATGTTAGCTTTGAAGCTAAGTGTGCTTAACGCGTGTGTTAATGTAATCATGGATTATGTTGATCTAATGTGTCATTGTCTCTTGTTTGTGTTTTTCCACAGAAATACTACCCTCCGGATTTCGATCCGTCTAAAATCCCCAAACTCAAACTCCCCAAAGATCGACAGTATGTTGTCAGATTGATGGCTCCGTTCAATATGAGGTATGCCGATCTCATCCGTGTGCGTCAGTGTGTGTTGTATGTCTTATCTTTACAGCAACCACTGTGTAACAAGGTATCTAACTTTGTAAATGAGTCATGTGACTGTAAAATCATCAGAATTGCCTTTGTGTTGTTTGCAGGTGTAAAACATGTGGCGAATACATCTACAAGGGAAAGAAGTTCAACGCACGTAAAGAAACTGTTCAGAATGAGTGGTACATGGGACTGCCCATTTTCCGTTTCTACATCAAATGTACCCGGTGTCTTGCTGAGATTACATTTAAGGTGAGTGTATTTATTAGCACAGATATATTTACTGAACTGAGACAAAACAAATATTCTTACGGTCACTATGGGAACACTGTGTGTTGTGGTTCAGGAATTGTGAAAACAATAATTTCTTGTGTTTTCATATCTCATGCTGTGATCACAGACTGATCCAGAGAATACAGACTACGCAATGGAGCACGGTGCAACACGAAACTTCCAGGCAGAGAAGCTAATTGAGGAGGAGGAAAAGAGAATCCAGCAGGAGAGAGAAGATGAAGAACTGAACAACCCCATGAAGGTCAGTGTGTAATTATCAGCTTCTGATATGTCATTGAGCGGTGTCCATGTACTGATCATTTCCAATTGTCTGCCAGGTGTTGGAGAACCGCACAAAGGACTCTAAGATGGAGATGGAAGTCTTGGAGAACCTCCAGGAGCTGAAGGAGCTGAACCAGAGGCAGGCGCAGGTGGATTTTGAGGGAATGATAGACCAGTACAGAGAGATGGAGAGGAGAGAGAAGGAACGGGAGAAAGAAGAGGATGAGCGGGAAACAAAGTGAGTTTGCAGTGAAGCAAATGTAAAACTGTACTGCACAATTTAATGAAAAGTAGTAGGTTTTACCCAAAAGGAAGACACATGTACTCACGTCTGAAACTGTTTCACAGGGAGATGTTGGAGCGAGCCCTTGTGAAGAGACTAAGAGACTCTGATTCTGACTCAGAGAAAGAGGAGGAGAGCAGCAGCAGCTCGCAGTCAAACAAGTCCAGTACAGATAAACCAACAGACATCCTCACCACTGACAAACCCACAGAGACACAGGTAGGGGGACCAACTCACATATGAGGAAGTGTATGTCCTAGATTAAATTAATTGAAACTGCTCCAAATACTGATGTCAATGTATCCACCAATATTTGTGAAGGACTTTTTACTTAACTTAAATGCCACTGTTTGTTTTTATTTCTGGTTGTTACACAAACTTAAAGTCTATCAAAGTCTTAATTAAATGTTATATTAAGCATGTGTTCAACCATGGAACCAAGGACAGTAAGAGCAGGAAATTATAGATCATCTTGTGGTGTGTTTCTATAGGGCGCCGCAGCAGGAGGTGTGAAAAGGGCCAAGGTGGAGAGCTGGGACAGGAGTGTGGGGAAACTGGGCGGTGGAGGAGCGTTAGGTTGCCTGGTGGTGCGAAAGAAACCAACAGCAGCTGTCAACAAACCCAGCACAGTGACGGCCATTTGTGCTACCACTTCACAAACAGGTAACACATCCCGATGACACACTATTCAATTGTTATGTGCTTGGCTGTGGTGAGGTTTTCCTTGTTGGAATGCATCAGTAGGCCGACAACTTCTGTTTGGATATGCCAATCTATCTAATTCTTGAAAAAATAAAAAGGCATAAAGGTCGAACACAAACTCAAAACCACTGCAAGCCTGCGGTCAAAAACAATGTGACCCCCTGTGTGCCACACCTTCGAAAATTAGTGGGCACCTTAGAGTTTGTGATTTTATGTTTAGTGTCTAGCTTTAAGAATAAACAACTATATTTTGGTGCTTGTTCACATCCTTAATTAAAAATGAGATTGTGAGGCATGGTGTGATTTAGAAAGTACATTCATTGTGCATCTTGTTTCACAGATTCAAAGGCATCAGACACAGCTGACTCTGCCAAAGCGTCAACGCCAACTACCACACAAAATGGGTCATCGTCCCTCAGCCTGCTGGGAGCCTATTCAGACAGTGACAGTGACAGCAAATGAGAGGAAGATGATGAGTGACTGACACACAATTGTATGAATGATGCAGAAATGAAATGGAAGTTTTTGTAATCCATGACAGAAATGAAAATGTGTTGCTTGTGAGGCTACTCCATGAAAACCTTTCTGGAGAAAAAATGACAAGTCATTGTGTTGGTAGACAGTTGCTAAGGAGAACTGTATTGTGTGCTGTCCAGAACCAATGAAACCAAAATAATCTCCTACAGCAGTCCCACTGGTTCATGGACCTGGTATTGTTTAACCCAGTTAAAATGTGTTGTTTGAATTTTTGTGAGAGAAATTTTATTTTAGTGTTTATTAAAAGTGTTTTAACACAATGTTTTGTGGCATTTTTTTTATTATTATATTTTCACGAAAATAGAAAACATAAATGCAAATCCATAGTTATGTAAGAAAATATATATATCATCATTGTATACATGCAAAAATTAAACCAAAATGGAGGACAAAACAAACAACAACATCGGACAACAACAACAGAACAACAAACAACCAGGTGAAAATGATATTAAAAAAAAAAAAAATACCAAGGCCCTCAGGTATCAGAGTTTTCATGTGTTCCTCGTTGTACGTGAATACATTAATATTCAAATCTAAAATATTTCGACATGTTGAGTCAGAACGTGGCATTTTTACACTGGAAATGAAGTATTTCCGGCTTTAACCACAAGATGGCGCTAAAGCCTTAATGGTACCAGACCTGGTGGAAAAAACAGTATCCAGCGGCGCAGGGTACGATTATTATACTGTACAAATAATGGCATTGTTCACATAACTGTGTGAGACAAAAGGTTTGCATGTGTGGATTTGGCATCTGCCGTGAAGTTGACCACAAACCCACTGGAGCTTTAATGTCGACCCACGAAAAAGGACCTCACCACTCCCCTTTAAGCCAGTCGCCGTGCCAGCCTGTGTTGTGTTGGAGGAGACAGTCTGCCCCAGCGGTCTGCTCCGGTCTGGTCCAGCTAACGTTAGCCGACTGACCTGCTTGCCTCGAAAGCAGGACGGATTTCACGGATGACAATGTTTTATTTTTAAACCGGACAGCGCTAGAGCGAAACGCCGGATGGTAGCCAGACGTATATAACTGGAACCGGGAACCGTCAATGCAAAGAAAGAGGGTAAGCGTTAAGAAGTAACGTTAGCAGGTAACGGTTAAAACGGCTCGACGTTAGCTGGACTTAGCTAACTTAGCTTTGGCATATTTACAGATTGATGCTCACCAATTGTACAACTTATATGACTTAAAGCGGGTTTTCAATAATTAAGTAACATAGCGCCAGTATCAGTGAACAGTTAAAATCAATACAGATAGTTATGAACTTAACGCTGTTCTTAATTCATTAGTATGAGTGAGTAATTGATTGAAACCTCCTGATTTACCCATAATGCTAAGTAGCAATTGTCTGTTCTTTGCTTACTTAGTTAGCTTAGCGCTCTAGCACCCCCCCCCCCCCCCCCCCCCCCAAAAAAAAAAACAAAAACAAACAAAAAAAGAAACTCTTTTTCATCCTCTGGGGAAAACTTACAAGAGTTAAGTATACGAGTGTGTTTTCACTGGACCTGTTGATTATTTAACATCTTTGTCAGCGAGGAAACCTCTCAAACTGACCACAACACCGGTATAGTTGTGCCATAAAGCTAGTCAACTGTCAACTATCAGAGATAAGTAGCTTGCATAGGATTTGAGCCAGACTAGCTTTATATTTTAAACCTATTCAAGGTTCAATTCTATTGCATTTATTGTAGGTATTGTCTAAGATATTAAAAATGATCATACAACTGTTGCAATTCGGATACCGGTATATAATGCTCGATGCATCTTATTAACCCTTGTGAAGCAGACGTGAGAAATATTTGGGATTTCTGGCTGAAAATGGCTGAAACAATGATAACAATGAAACCGAGGCAATTTTTTATATTTGTGTACGCAGAAGGGCTGTGTATTGGCAAAAAAAAAATCTGGCGATATTAGAGCTTGCATATCTTGAAGGGGGAATGACAATATGATATATTGCAATACTTGAAGCGAGGCCATATATTGCGAATTTTTTCTTTTTACAAAACAAAACTCACAGTTTAAATCCTCAGAAGTGCATACAGGAAGGATGACTAAAATATTAAGATATGAAGTATGTAAACAAGTGTTATAATTAAAACACATGGGCAAGAACTTTTTTCTGAACAAAGATATTATCATCAGTAAAAAGGTGAAATAGAATATATAACCACTTTCACCAAGTGAACTACTGTGTCTTACACCTCAGTATATTATCCTAAAGTTTTCAATGCAACCTCTTTAACATTTCTTTTCCAGATCCATGGCAAAGTGGCTGAAGGACTACCTGAACTTTGGCAGCAGGCGTGACCCTCCACAGCCCCCAAGGCCAGATTACAGTGAGAGTGAGATCTTGAGGGCTTACAGAGCTCAGAAAGAGCTAGATTTCGAGGACCCATACCAGCACTCCGACAAAGAGCACCAGAATGGCGGTTTCAACTCCTGTAGTGCCACAGTGAGCCTTCCCTCGTTCCCTGCATTTGGTTCGGTGCTGTCCAATGGTGTAGAGGTATGACTTTTTTTTTTTTTTTGCAGTCATGTACATGGGTTCAATTTGTTGTCTTCCTTGAATGATGTGTCACTAGGTAAATGTACTTGAGGTGATGTTTCAGGCTTTATTGAAAGTTTTTTGTTTTCCTATGTTACATTGCAGGTGAAAGTTGTGTCTCCTAAACACAGATTAATTAAAGTGGACTCTCAAGAGTTTGGCCGCTGCAAAGTCCCACTGAGTCCTGTGACTGTTCAAGAGGAACCAGTAAGCACTGTTTGGATATGCTGCTTCATTTTACTCCGTATTTCTCCACTGTGATCCTCTCCTTCTCTGCCCTCTACCTCAGTTTCACATGCATTCACACAAACACTGTTATGTTTCTAGCTCGTTCGCCTGATGCTTTGTGTTGCACATTGAATTGATTGACCCCATTTGCTATTTTTCCTTCCTGAGGTGGTTCCCTCTGCCCCAGCAGCATCAGACCCTGACACAGACTACTCTGACCCATTTGATGCCCGTCCAGATCCAAGAGCCAGACCAAACTGGGAGCCCAAACCTGCACCAACGGACTGCTGCAGCTACATGGAACCATTTGAGGCCCAGCGCATCATCTCAGGTTTATCATACAATCTTATGTCCCATTAGTGAGTTGAACTTAAATTTTAAGGTAATATAGAGAAAGTCACACAGTAGCATATTATACTCTGAACCACTGAACCTCTGACCCCTAATAAATCATAGAGATCCTGAGAAATCCGAACAAATTGACTTTCTTTTTTAATGCCCCATCTTCCTGCTTGTTGATGAAAATTGAGCAGAATGTCTTGTGTTTCCTTTGAAGAACTGCAGCACAGCATGATGACTAACAGGTCCGGAAATGGAGATCCTGGCCAGTTGTATGATAACCCGTATGAGGAGAGGACTCGTCACCTGCACCGAGCTGCTCCACCAGCACAACAGCAAAGTCAGAAGGTTGAGGGTGGACTTGGGCTGATAGACAGCAGGGAGAGCAGGCTCCCTCAGGATGATGAGAGGCCTGCTGACGAATATGACCAGCCTTGGGAGTGGAAGAAAGACAACATCTCTAAAGCTCTAGCAGGTAAATTCATTTTGTCTTGATGTTTTTTTGTTTGTTTTTTTTGGTCTTAGACTTCTTTGAAACTAACCTGCTCTGTCTCACTTTCTGGACATAGTTCAGTTTGAAGGGGCAGAGAGGGAGCGGTCACGAGCTCACACAGAACAGACCAGGCTCACCAAACCTGGCACCACACTGACAGCAGCAGACTCAACAACCCTGCGTTTGGTTGGTGACACTCCTCCTTTACTGGGAGAGAGAGTGGATCCAGCTATGCCTCTGGAGAGACAAGTGTAAGTGGACACATGTGTTGATTTGTTTTCCCCTGTTTTATTCTTTACTACATTGTGTACAAATTAGGAAAATGAGGCAAGATATTTTTCAGCTCCAATGGGACAAACTGGATTTCATTAGTTTTTACATGTTACATATTTGAGCATACAAAGAAAATTAGCTATGACGGATATTGAGAGGAATGTACCAGGTTTATTCTCTTCTGGGATTGCTCATATGAAAGCAGAGTGTCATTTTGTTTTATTTCTTCTGGTAACATTTAATTCTGTTTCTCTCCTGGCTCTAGTTTGTTGTATTACACTGGCTCTTCAGGGTTTTGCTCCAAAATTTGAGATGACATTAATTAACATTAAGGTTGATACCATCATGCTATAATGCTATATTGTAGGCCACTGAACTGTTTCCCTCACCATAGAAACTAAATGAAAGCATGATTCACATTAACAGACAGCGCTCTCAGATGAAACAGTGGCATCATAAATTATGAGTGTGGGCAGACGGGAATATAAACTCCAACTTGACTGGTTGTCAGAGGTGTGCAACTGGTTGATCCAGTTTTATGTGTTCAATTTCCATGTTCACTCACACAGATGGCAACATTTAAAGGTCAGGCTGCACCATTATCACATTTGTTAGATTCACACTCTTGGTGAACAATACTTATTACAATATTATAAACTTAACACTTGTCTGTTTTAAAAGAAAACCTGACAGAGCAAGTCAAAAATAGGACTGCACAACATTAAATATTGTCCAGGTAATGTGAAAAAGGTCAGTCCATGGTGATAATTACATCTGTCCTCCTGTGTCTCCACCTGGTCACTGCAGATGGTACCATGGAGCTCTGAGCCGCTCAGAGGCAGAAAGTCTACTGACTCTGTGCAAAGAGAGCTCCTACCTGGTGAGGAACAGCCAGACCTGCCGCAGCGACTACTCGCTCTCACTCAGGTAAACACTCCAGTTCTCACTCATATCTGGACTTTTTCCATTTGTTTTCCAGTTGTAGCATCTTATTGCCAGTGCTGTCTATTTTTAACAGACGACTCAAAAACATTCATCTCATACTGTCTTCATTTGAAATATCACTGCAATCTCTTAAAGGGGAATTTGATCCTGTGTACTGTGCACTGCTGCCAAAATTATATGATCCACTTTTTGCCTCTTTGGGTATTGCTGCGGTCTCTGTGAGCTTCGAGAACATTCTCAGCTTTGAGCCTCGAGGCAACTTTTAATTGTTCGCTGTTTTCCCTTTCTCTCTCCTCCCATCCACCCACGTTATCTGTAGTACTGCTCTCTCCTTCCCCATCCCCCATTTTCTCTCTGCAACCGTGTTTTCAGTCTGTGTGAATTAAATCAGCATGAAAGCAGCTGTTTTTAGAGAGGTCATCTGCACGCTGGGTATAGTTCCTGATCTCATGTGTGTATTGCTTTGAAAACAGTGAGCACAGCGTTGCGGCACTGTAATATGATCAGATTGGTCCAAATTGAAATCCCATGTGGGGAGCCAGTTAAATCAAATCATCAGTGAATACAGCAGTGCAATGCATTTGTGTAGTTGTTTATGTCTTGAAGACTACAGCAGATGTTACTGAAATCTCTGTGTATTCACTTTGAGCCATCAGGGCCCACATTCATTAGAGATCCAAGAATTACATGTTCTTCTTCTTCTTCTTTTTTTTTTTTTTACAAGGAATACCACACATTGATTAGTCTGAGCATACCTGATTTACCACATTGATAATTAAATGATTAATGAAATTATACAGAATTGATCTATTTATCATTATAAACTAGAGCAGGAATGAAAGTCTCTGACTGTTGTAGGAGGCTCCTATCAAATTCATCAAGTGCAGATATCCAAGAGTTGTGCTCATGAGAACTGCAAAAAGAGCAGTTTAACCCCGTACTCGCCTGAGTTATACATATAGCTGCACTGTACAGTCAGTCACCGTCTTTACTGTCAGATGTCAGAAGAAAATACCAAACAAATGTTGGGCTCCCAAAGTGACTTATTGTGCAAAGATTTAGCAAAGTGTGAGTGTAAAAAAAAAAAAAAGTTTGTCAGGCTGTGTTGGTGGTGGAGCAGCAGCCATACTCTGTCATGCTTTGAGAACATTAGCTGCACAATGGCCTGTATCATTAGGCAATTAAACACGTGCCATGATGGGATCAAAGACTCTTAATGAGATGGGATTAAAGCCAGCGACACCCTCATCACATCAAAGTGGTGAGCACAAACACTAATTAATGTTTAAGTGGCAGCTCTCCACCTCTTAGTTCCTATTATGTCACTTTCATTTCCTTCCACTGAAATGTAGCCGATCATTGAACCAGGAGGAGGATTAGGAGCCGTGAATGGTTGTTACAAGAGAGTGTATTTAAGTCTGTGGTGGAAACAAGAATTGGATGTCCCGACTGGAGTCATTTCCTTGTCTATTCCAGGAATTGTGCATGCAAGTAGTATAGCTGTAATTGGTTCAGAGATGCGGTTTGATGTCTTTCATCCAGATGGGGTTAGTTACTCTTTGCCACATTCATCTGCAGGATACCAAGAAACTGTTGTTGTTGTTGTGAATGCTTCTTCTGAAACAAGCGTCATGACTCCCACAGATGCAGCTCCAGCATCCAGCTGTGATTGACCAAAAAACTTCACCTCTCCTGTCCTCCCTCTTTTCTCAGGAGCTGCAAAGGCTTCATGCACATGAAGTTCACTCAGTCTGCAGACGGGCGTTATGTGCTGGGGGAGAACAGTCCCCCCTTTTCCACCATTCCTGAGGTCATCCACTACTACACTACACACAAGCTGCCAATCAGAGGCGCTGAGCACATGTCCCTGCTGTATCCTGTCATAGTGCAGACGCTCTGACACTGACAAACACAAACTCTTCCTCCTGGTGCTACTGAATACAATATATACTCAATACTTCCCTCTCTCCGCCCCTTCTCCTACATGCCTTTTTATTGCCATTCTACCTGCACTACTCAACAAGAGATTGGACTGTTTGGTGCCATCTTCTCCCCTTCTTTCTCTCATAACCCCAGTAACTACACTGGCAGCTTAGCAACAGAGCTCAGTGCCTCATAAACCTATGCCTGTGAACTGGTATTATCACTGAAATTCCTGTATTTCAATACCACGGACTCCTAAAAATCAGTGATTATTGGTATTAAGATTGGTAGCTGAGTACTGTTATGGGGAAAAACAAACAAACAAAAAAACTATGGTCTTGCAGTGTCTCAAGAGTTGGTGGAGTTGACAGACTGTTGCATGGAGGTTTGTCTCTGATACAACACTGCAGAGACAGACCATAATATGAGGTGACCTAAAGGATAATAGTGGTGTTCTTTTTGGCTAAAGCTTGTGCCAATGATCCAGGTTGATTTTTTCCAAGCCAAGGCTGCAGGTTTTTTTTTTTTTTCTGTGAATTTTAAAGTGATGTTTTAAAGTGACACAAAGATCAGACAGAAACAACAGAGGTGGTGCGTGGAAAGTAAAACTAGAAATAGATGGTAGAAAATGCAGTAAAATGTTCTATAATTACAAGCAATACTGTTATTATCCTTTAAATGTTAGTTACATTTCCAACCAAACACTACATATATTTAACCCTGGCTGTGTGTTGGCTCTGGGTTTTACTGTGCGCTTCAGAGGCCTGTGAATGTTGTATGATGCTGTAACTGCAAGCCCTGCAGTGTCCTCCTCAGTGCGTCATGTTAATGTGTGAAAAACAGAAAGTGACAGACATGACTTCTTATCTTCACACAATAACAGACTCCTGCAGTACTAGTTTAGAGAATAATAACCACAGTATTATATTGAAAGCTTGTGGCTTTGTGATCATTACTATTAAAGAAGCTTTGGTAGGTTATTTACTGTGCTGTTTTATAAGGTTTTAAATATCTGTTTAAAAATAAAGGTGTTGCCTGTTTTTAATTCGCCTATGCTTTGGTATTTTGTTCGTGTTGTGTGTTTTTTTTTTTTTATGATCTTAAAAAACATAAATGTCACATTTGTTGGAAAATATGAAATTTTAATTTTGCTGAGATGAATGAGTTTAGGTTTTTCTGAAACTGGAGACTTGGTAGAGAAATCTAAATGTTTCACATTCTTCCTTCGCTGTTAGAGGTGAGGTAAGTAAAGGAAAGAAATACAAAGCTGCTGTTCTTGCATGTTTGCTGTGTTATGAAAGTAATCAGAGATTTCAAGCTTGAACATGTATGTGTCATCCAATTCTCTTCTATTATACAGATAAAATCATTATGCAGCTAGAAAGGCAGTCAGTAGAATGCATGCATGTGATCACCTGATTTAAAAATGTGTTGATTTAAAAATGTGTTTGATTGTTATCTGAATCAGACTAATAATTATTATTGTTGCCTCACTTTTATAGGCTAGGTAAACGGTGAAGAAGAATGGATGATGATGATGAAATATTTCTTCAAGGGCTGATTGAGAAGTACCTCACGGTGGGATACAGGAGGGCAGGGCTGGCCATCTTCACTCATGCTGCACATAGATGATCTTTGTGCTCTTTAAATGTCACCTGACACCCTAGCAACCGGCAGTTGTCACCACAAGCGACTGCAGGAGAAGCACAGGTAAACACTGTAGAGACACACAAGAAAGGAACCGTTATAAGTTAAAATCCAGCGATTATCTGTCCACATTTGTGTGTTTAGATGGTTTTGGATTATCAATATCATATGGAGATGCAATATGTAGAGATTGAATGAGCTGCGTGGACAGTTTCTATTGTTGGCGGATGTGACCTATATTGAAAAAAGAAATCAAGTGAAATAATTGTGATGGGCAAAATCGTGCTGCATCACCAGCAATGTACCAATGTAGTGTACTACTACTGCTATTACTACTAATAAGAATGGCTTATTGTTTTCGCAGTGAAAACCCAGTTTTTGTTCATTTTGTAACCTAAAATTAATAATTGTCCATCTCAGGTCTCCAGAGACCAACATGACTTCAACTACAAGTATAAACATATAATTTATAATGGCATAAATGAGAAAAGCAAGCACTAAGAGGTGACAGTTTGAAAACCAGGTAATATTTTAAATGTGTCCTTCATAGATGAACAGATGATTTCAACAACTGAGGACTCATTTCAAAACAGGCAAACATCCTTATTTCATGGCTTTTGCAAATGTTTTTATGATCTTTTTTAATATTTCTATTTGTATGTATTTCCTTGTGAAGCACTTTGAATTACCTTGAGCCTGAATGGTGTTACACTGAATAAATAAACCTGGTTACAGTGGATGAATGTGAAAACAGCTTCCCATTTATGAACAGTACCATTACATGGTAAAGAGTTTCTGTCTGGGTGGAGAGATATTTACATTTATAATTAAAATATATTTTCTATCAGTTAGGTGTTTAATCAGCTACTTGTTTACCACAGTGTCCACAAATATGAAGTAAACCAGCTGCTTTACATGGACATAAATGTCTTGTTGTGGCACAGTTCAGCTGCAGGGTGTTTTCTCTTTCCCCCAACAGTGCCAGCTGTTCCCATGGCAACTCGGATGCACAAGCTTGCTCAACCCAAACCCAATCTACTCAGACATCCGGACCGGTAAGCCTGACTCTTTCATTCACCATCTTTCTCCTCCTCCTCTGCCTCATTCCCCCCATTCTCCGCTTTTTTCTGATGAGGCCTCTTTTCTGTTTTCCAGACGCTCTGTTTACTGGTTGGATGAGCTGCCACCTGAGAAAACCAGATCCACCACCAATATTGGTACATCTTTCTCTTTCTCTCCCTGCCTTCACTTACATTCTGTCGTCAGTGGCATTTTTTAGTGACACTCTGCATCCTTGTTTTTTCTACACAGAGTTAACCCCTCGCTGGTTGGAGCTGTGCATAAATAAAAAGCACTACACCCCAGTCACGTAAATATAATACATTCTACTGTTGCTAAAGCAGAGTAATGTTGAGGGCTGACTACTCAAGTGTGTGTGGTTTCCTTTTTGTGTGCTTGTTGCACTTTGTACCTTCTCATCTAAAAAACACTGAAAAACATGTATCAATCACACATTTTACTGATCGTACCAGTACAGGAAGAGTCATGTCAGGTGTGCCGCTCTGTCTTCCCTCTCTGCAGCCTGGTGTTTGGCTGCACTTGTACAAAAAGCGTTCAAAATGTGCTGATTTAACCTTCATCTGAGCGCCGATCAGCTGAGCCAGGACACAGTGGACGTGGCTGCATAGCTGTAGCAGCATGTGTGGTTTATAGAAAGAAAAAAAAACATCGTGGATAGAGCGTCGCGTTGCCGATCGGCCAAGTCACAGACGTTTAACAGAGCATTTTAATGTTGTGGGTTAATGACCATCAGTTAACGGTCAGGAAAACAAAAATCACAATGTGCATCTCTTATGGTTTTTACTTGTCAGCTGCTAAATTATGGATCAACAAATGAATTCACTGTTTCATTCAATAGCTAAACAGAAACACATGAGACACCTTCACCATCTTATTCGTGACACCTCTGTGCAGGAGCCTGGTAAGCAGAGAGTTCACCTGGTATGGCTGCAGTATAAAGCTGAGGGCAGCTCACCTGTCTCTCTCTCCCCCCTGGCTTCCACCTTGTGTAGTTTATTTATCTATGGATTACGCTCTTTTGCAGTTAGGCAAAATAAACTCACTTTTAGTTACAGCTCACGTGTGGTCTTCCCTCCTTTGTGCAGCCAGGTTGTGAAACTGATAGTCGTCTCTTTGCTCTGTTTTTTTGTTATCCTCTGCTGTCTCTTGTTCTTATCTGCCACCCTGACTACTTCCTTCCTGTGTTATTAATTCTTTTGTCGATGCTTTTATGCCCTCTCCTCCTCTCCCTGTCACTCTCTCCCTCTGCAGACTTTCTCCAATATGGGAGGTGAGTGAATGGGCTTTGAAGGCTGTCCCGTCTGACCGGCTGTGTAGCCTGGCTCAACCTCGGGTCCCTGCAGTGGGCTGGCAGCCTGACCGCCCGCTGTTGGCCCCTGTGAGTAACACAAACGTGCATACACAGCCTGCTGTGTATGTGGTTCATCACAAGCTGGCACAAGGTATTTTAAAAATCCATCACCAGCCATGTCTGTGAGGCCACGGTGCCACATAGTTAAAAAATATGCAAACTAAATTCTCTCTTTGAGTTTCTTTTTCTTCTCTTGTAATTTTTTTTTTTTATTATTGCTGCAGCAGGACTTTTTTGTTGCTTTGCCCTCTGTGGTTTCAGTTGCAGCACTAGTGATAACAGCTGTTTCATAATCTTCAAGCTTGGTATGAGGTGGCATTGGTTTTGTACACATCCTTTTAGCAATACATACCAAATAAATTCTACATCTGAATCAAAATGTGGGGTTAAATCTCAACTTTAAGGCAAATTTAAATATGCTTTTTAATTATTGAATACATGCAATATGTGAGTGACACCATAGGCAAATCTGATAACATCTGACAGCAAGATCAGTGATATACCTTTCTTGAATCTGGACATGGACATACATGCCCCTCTGCCAGTACAGCTAAAAATATTTCAATACCCTCCTCTTACTTGTTCGGTCACTATGGAAGTGCTTGGTGTTTTATTCTCTGTGGGCTGGATGACAGCTAAATGTAATGAATGAAACTTTCATTTGTTTTATTTATTCCTTTAGAGCTCATGTCCAATACTGATTTAATACAGTCTCATTCCTGGTCCTAAAATGTGATTGCAGTTGAGCAGAGCAACGCTGACGGCGTTTGCCACCTCGCGGATTTGCCAGCTCGCCGTGCCGAAGAGAAGACAGGCTCTGGAGGCCTCTGGTCACAAATCTAAACCTGTACCCATGACCCACTTACCCTGCAAAGCCTCTGCACACATAGAGCTGTTATCCAGTAAGCTAGTCTGTTGTATCGTTTCTGAGGTGATGGTTTTGATAGGGAATAGACTGATAGCTTTGTGTGAATAATGGTACAGTATTTTGAACTTTTCTTTTGAAACTGTTTTTCTTTTTTTCTTTTCTTTTTTTACTTTTATTTTGCTGTTTCATGTAAGTTTGACTACTTTTTCTTCACAGCCCCCAAGCACACCCACCCCAACTTCATCGGAGAGCGCGCAGTGTGCTGGCCTGTCTCCAGATCGGCGAGAACCTACGTAGCCACCCAGAGGCTCCTCGAGCTTTCTACCCCTAAAGAGAGGAAGGCTCTGTTTGAGGGATACGACCCGAACATCATCAGCCGGGCCGCATGCTCTGCCAGCCCATCACCTCGGATACAACAACTGTGTTTGCCTCTGCCTCGCAAGTGTAGCTCAAAGTAGGGAAGAAGATGCCATATGACTGGTCCTCTGAGAAGTGCTGACTGTTTTCCTTTTTCTTCAACCATGAGTGTTACTGTGATAAAGATTTGTTATTGTTAATGTGCAATGTGTGATCTTATTTACACTTTCTCCTCTGCTCATTGTGATAAAGAGCAACCCTTCACTTCCTTGGTACATTTGGAAACTTGTCAGGTCATTTTTGGAATAAAACTGACAGTGGTTTCCAGACATCAATCAAAAGCTGCGTTGTGTGTGTAATACATTTTTAATTGCTTCCACTCTGCTCATTTGTGTCATCAGTAATGATGAATGAGGCAGCTTGCCTGATTGCAGAAGTGTTATAGTTGTATCATGATATAAAACAAACAACCAGGGAGATGTTTTGTCGACTGCAGCTGAAATTGCTCTGAGACACCCTGCAGTTCACATCCTGTGGCCATATCCTTCCGTTTATTTGGTTGTTGTTTTATTATTTCTCAGTTATTGTTATGTGGCAGAAAGCCAGAGTGAGAAGATGAATGAAAAGAAGAAGACACTCCCGTGAGTGTATTGTGTGATTTATAATGTAAATCCAGATTCAACCATTGACATTCGCATGACATTTTGTCTATCTGTCTTTTTTCTTAATATTTATAAAATCAAAGTGAAACCATATCCTCATTTCAAGGATTTTCCAGGATTTTTTTTTTCCAAGACCCTTCAGGGAGAAGGACCGCAGCAGGGCCACCACAGAGACCGCGGGGCACAGAGAGAGAGAGGCGTGGGGGCGGACCGGATGAGTGCCGGCTGCTGCTGAGAGGTCTCTCTACTCTCGTATGGTTGTGTGAGTGGACGCGCTGAGACGCGCGCTGTCGCTGCTCCTTCAACTCGCACAGGTAAGTGGGTCTTTTTTTAACGCACATATTCCTCAGCTTTCGTGTTTATTGAGAGGCGACATCTTTGAAAGGCACCGTGGGATTTTACCGCTGAAAGTCTTGCACAGTCGTTGGCACTGGTGATAAAGCACAGGTTGATGAAAGTGGAAAGAAACTTGTTCTCAGATACTTAATCGATGTGTTCAATAATTATCCTCTCTCTGATCATCATGCTCCTGTTCCAGCTCTTGTTTCTGTTGTGTGGAGAACTTGCAGCAACTTTTCTAATGTTAATTTTTTCACCACTTGAATTTTGTGCGCACTGTCTCCTTGTCTGTGATGCTGTTAGTCTGTTGGTCGATTGTGAATCGAACATTGATTGATCATCACTTAACTCACTTAATTGTTGTAGTTGATTAGTTTGTAGCTGTGGTCTATTTCATTGTAAATCGTTAATTTGAAACTTTATTTGCATTTTATTGTTATTTATTTATTTATTTACTTTTTGGGGCTTGACTCAGTCAAAACTGTAAAACCAGTCACCTGATTTGATACTGTGACTGATCAGTGTTGTTGCTGTTTCTTAGTTTGTTGGCTCCAACTTTTAAAATGTCTAATGTGAATATGTCTGAATCGTGGGACAGAAAAAAAGGTTTCTGTGTCGTTTATGAAACTGGCTGATTAATAGGACTCACGCCTACAGAGGTAACATGTATTAGTACACCATTACTATGTAGTTCAGTCAAATACTAAACCAGAGTTGAAAGGTCATTAGTATATCAGCTGGATCAGAGAAGACAGGAGGAAGTGTTCTTGCTGTATTTCCATTTATCCCCATGTTTGATGCAGTGTCTGTCATCACATTGCATGTGACAGAGAGCCAGAAATTTGGTTTTCATGAAGCTTGAAGCGCTTAGGTTTCTGAGCTGTGTTTGTTGATTTAAAGTTGCAATGGGTGAAAACAAATGTGATTCTGTACATTTCTGTTGTTTGCACTAAAATGATTAGCACTATATAAACACTTAGTAAATACATATAAGGATGTTTTTGACATCTCATAAAGATGTTTTCAGTGTGTCATTCATCTGTTTACACCTGCCAACAACTACATTATAGTTTATCATAAAGCAGTTACTGAACCAACAGCAGCAAATATGAGTTGAATTAACACCTCTCTCTTTTTCTCAGCGTCACCAAAGACAGTCTGAACATAATCATACAAAGATAGGATTTAGTGCTTTCACTTCATGATTTACACATGCACCTAATAAGACATCTGCCCTCCATGGTTCACACTTTGGCTTTAAATAGATGGGAAACTTGGCACTGTTCCTTCGTGTCACCAACATGATGCTGGTGACGTTTATCCCCTGATCAATGGCCCTCACCCTATTTACACACCCACACCCATCACACCCGATTTGGACAAAATGCTGTTTCATAATGGTTAGAGAATGTTTGCTATCTTGCAAGATGAACCGCTCAGGGCACATGGCCAAGGAGCCCAGAGCAATGAAAAGAGAAAACTTGTTTTACAAGGAAGCTATTCTGATGAAATGACGAAATCTTACCTCTGAACTGAGCCATTCTTGAACATGCTCCGCTCATACTCTTAAAATCTGTGAGAGAATGAATGGACCGTATGGTTTTGTGTTTTTCAGTATGCTACTCACTTGTCACTGAGCTGCTGGACATGTGATGCAAGGACGTGGGTGAGGAAGACTCCAGAACCTCATGGAGTGGAGTCGGGCCGTGGTGTGGACCTGCCTGCTGGGGGCTGGACTCACACTGAGTGAGTAATATTCAAGGGGCTCTAACTTTTAATCTAGACCGGAGTCAGACCTGGTGGGTTGAGGCGCTGAAATTAAAGTGAGAATATAAATCACTGGTAGAAGAATATGATTCAACACTGAAATTGGATAATGTCACCAAGAACACCATTATTAGTCAGCAGAACCATTTGCAAGTAAACTAGCATGCCTTCATTACTATTATAATGAAGAAACATGTCCCCACTGATGTGTTTTTATTATTCTGTATGACGCTGGAGCTCCATGTTACAGACAAATAAGTTAACTCAGGTTTTGGGATACATACACACAAACATCTTTAGGGACTTCATGAGATTATTTTGCATCTTTCTTGAATGTAACAGCAGAAATTCTTATATTTCCCATGGCTCCCGGGGAAAAAAAAAAAAAAAAAATCTACATATTTACTAAGAGCTAGGTGTTCAAACTATGTCAGACAGTATGATCACATTGATCAACCAAAGGAAGCTGAGCTAACATCTTGTGCCATCTTCACTGAGCTTCTGTTTGAACCACAAACCAAACACAGACTTCTGCCTATAAATATTAAATTCTAATTATCTGACAAGATCAATGAAATGTCTCTGATAAAGTTTTTCAAGATGTTATTTTTGACTGAAGGCTTGTAGAGCCAGTTTACATATTTCTGCCAGTGATGTATTTCCAGATTGTGTATTTTGTAAAATATATTTTCCAAAAAAAAAAAAAAAAGAAAGAAAGAAAAAGGAATTACCTGTTTTCTCTTCACCTTAAACAAAATACTTGTTGAGCAGTACCTCCCTCTTCATGCTGATAACTCCGGCCTCTCTCCATCTTCAGTCCTTCCTCCAGTCTTGTGCAAGGCCTCTCTGAGACCCCCGCAGCTGATTGACTGTGTGTTCCTGAATCGGGCCAATGTCACCTGCCGCTGGGAGGCTGCTGACATGTCGACAACTCACTACACTCTGCAAATTCAGAAGATACCCAGTGAGTTTGTTCTTTAGAGATGGGTGACAATAAAAGGGCAAAATTAGATTAGTTAGATTCTCCAAGTCTCTGAAACTCTGTCAGAGGGATGACCACCATTGTTTAAAACATATAGGAATGTTAGTGGCGGAGACTTCATCGCACACTGTGGTCAAACATTCTCCAATAAATATTACATTTGAGGCAGAGGAACACAAGCACTCCAGCAGAAGGATGATCTACTGTAGCTCTGTAACTGGTGGATGTGTATAAATAAGCACCTGTTTCACTGGAGTCAAAGAAGGTTTGGCATCTTTACTTTGATGGTCGATTATATGTTGTTTTTTTCAGTTATTGCAAATCCGGTTTGTTTGAAATTTGTGCAACCAATCACTTTGTGGAAGGTTGTGTGACAGAGGAGAGGTAATTTATTATCAGCACCGAGATATCATGCTACTAGAGAGAGGATGACAAACTGTTTTAATATGAACTTTTTACAGGCAAAAAGCAACACCATTTCCTATGTGTGAGAAATCTAATCTTGTTATTGTGTAAACTTCAGAGTTTGTATTGAGATGAAGAAATGTTTTCCACTTAGTGAATAAACAGGAAACTCTGATATTGTCTCAGATTTACTTTAGATATTTGTTTGTTCACTTTTAAAACAAATCTTTTTACCAATCTGCATTGAACCTGCACCCAGGAGGGTTTATGTGAGTTCGAGACCTAAGAAAACGCAGCTAGATTAACAACTTGTCATTACAACAGGGTGCATCTGTTGTGTAACCTGCAGTATGACCAGTCCAGTTTTTTTAATCTGAGCCCACAATGCCAAACTGTTGTGATTTTGCATGTAACCATGCCTTGAAAGCATGTTTCACAAAAATCATTGTTCTCCAAATGCAAATTCTCAGCCTCATCATCACCTTTGAATCTCCGTGTGCGTGAGGCTTTGATGGTGAGTTTGATTCTCAGAGATAAGAGGTGCACTGTTGCCACACCAGGATCTGTTTGTTGGTGACATGTTTGTGTGTCCTTTGTGTGTCTTTGGACAAGGTCATGTTCGTGACTACCCATGCAAATGTGTACATAGAAGCATCTGAGACATGAAATTATCCTGTTGGGGTTTGTAGAGAGGTAAGACATGGAGTGAGATAAATGTTACATAATGGTGTGTGTTTATGGGTATGTCTTTCTCTTTTTACATGGACGTTGGGATTCGTTGGCCTAATCCCTTAACTACAAAAAGCTCTCAGAGGCCATTCACCTGCAGCACATCTGGCACCAGCTGCACGGCGAGTATGAACTCATCGTCCGTGAGATTTGTGTTTTGCATCACTGTCACGGCACACGGTCGAAGCCACAGCGTGTCATCACATCCTCGGTGTCAGAGTGGTCGGATTGAAGGTGAGTCTGGTGCACGTCTCATACTCATACCCTCATCTTTAATGTCTTGTTCCCTCCTCACTCCTCTCCCCCCTGGTCTCTTGCAGTGATGTTGCCTCCAGTGACGTTGAAAAGTGTGAATCCAGTCCATGGGAAACCTCAGTGTCTGAGCGTTACCTGGGAGCGTACCTTCTCTGTTTTCCCTGTGTCAAACTCTGAAATCAAAGGAGGAGTGCTGAATTCCCAAATCGAGTTCACACCAGTGGGCCAGGTCTGCTGCCACTCCCAAATGTGCACAAAAAATCACAGATAACAGCATGAAGGATTAAACACACAGTGATTTACACAGGAAAGGTGCCAGACAGAGCAACACTTGAATATATTAAAGCATCACACAGCAGTGGTGCTTCTCCATCCTCTCAGGCTCTTTTCATGTTCTGAAATGTCAGAGAGATGATTTGTCAAAAGGGTGTCAGGATTCCTGACAGCAAGATTTCTTGATATCATGTTTCATCTTGCCCCTTACAAAAACAAAAAATGAAATGTGTAGTTTTGTCACCTAACTTCTACCTTTACTCTGTCACCTGCAGCTTGATGTCCAGGTGAACAATATGACAGAGAGCAACTACAGCTCCCTGGTTTGTCTCTTCAGACCTGACATGACTTACGCCGTCAGGCTCCGTCACCGCTACCAAGGCCCACGGAGCCCCTGGAGCCCCTGGAGCAACGCAGTGCAGGGACGGACAGCAGAGGATGGTGAGAGGACACAGAGTTGACAAACGTGTATTTTGTTTGCAGAATAACTCGATAAGTCGATTGATTCAATGCTGACCTGGATCCATGTCCCTGTTGTGTAGTTACACTTACAGGAACAAAAAGGTAAACTCAGACAAAACTCTTACTGAAAATTCAAACCTACTGAGGTGCCTCTGAGCAAGACATGGAGTTTTTGTTGGAAGAGAGAGACCAGAAACACGAGGACCAAATGGCTTTGCAATAAAATTATAAAATAAACAATTTTGCTCAGCAGCAGAAACATAGGTAAGACATTCCTCTGTCGTCCTGGGAGGGTCTCCATATGTTCCCAGGTGAGCAGACCTCCAGACCAGATGTCCAACCCCCCCCCCAGCTGTTGCCTTTAATATCCTTGCAAGGGTTAGTTGCAAGCTCACAGACACAGCCCCAAACAGACGTGTTTTCTCTGTTTCTCCTCTCTCTTCTGTCTGACAGCTCCATCAGCAGCGCCAGCATTTTGGAGACGAGTGAAACAAACAGACAAGAGTGGGCAGAGGCTCATTTCACTTCTCTGGAAGGTGTGTGTGTTTAATTGTGTGTACATTTTGAGTCATGAACTCATATGTAATATTTTCTGACTATCAGTTTGAGGTTTGCAGATCTGCAGTTTAATGACATCTGGGTTTGATTAGTTTTTAATCAACATCTACTCAGGAACTGTCTCTAATTTGTTTTTATGTCTCACTGAAATTACTATTTTATTGCGCAGTGTGTTTGTAAAAAGACAGAACTAAACATAATACAATATGGTTATATAACAGAGTA
Organism: Caranx ignobilis; assembly: GCA_021432705.1. Taxonomy (NCBI): domain Eukaryota; kingdom Metazoa; phylum Chordata; class Actinopteri; order Carangiformes; family Carangidae; genus Caranx; species Caranx ignobilis. The sequence continues at coordinate 16,058,525 of MU269985.1, forward strand.
GTCTGATCAATTCTCCATCTCCTCAATGGAGCCTCACTTTTATTTTCTGTTTTCTCTTTTCCCACATGGTTTCATGTTTTACGTCGTTCAGCCCTTGCCTCACTCTCGGGCCAACGGCAGAGTTTTCCTCTACAATGTGACCTGTCAGACAGACAGTGCTGAAGTTCTGAGTGATCATGGGAGCTGCAGAGATTTGCATGACATAAATTTGTCCTGTAGCCTGCTCCTCCCAGCTGAGCGTTGCTCCTGCGCTCTGACAGCCTCCAACACTGCTGGGACCTCTCCAGAAGCCCGGATATGGTTCCTAGGATCCTCTGAGACAGGTAGGGCCTCCTCACTTATCTTCATCATGTGTGTGTGTGTGTTGCATGTGTCATGAATGTCTCCTGAACATGAATGATGCTCTGCTGCCTGGAAAATCCACTGCAGTGTTTCTCATTCATGAAGATGGTAGCATCCGGCTTTTAAAGAGCAGGGAAAATGACACAGAAGACCTGGGTTTACTGCATACATGTTACATCGAAAAAAACTCCCATGAATAAACTAATTATAAACATGAGGTGAAACATGCACCTTTTACAGCAACCTTTTTTCCTGCCAGTAATTTGGCAAAAGTGGACAAACATGTGCTCTGAATACCCTTTGGACCATTCAAGTAGAAGCCATTTGCATCTTTACTTTGTAAACTTCATAATAATAATCAGAATCAAAGCTGCTGTTTGTTGTGCAGTGACTGGCTTCGTGTTCCTTCAAGGACTCTTTCATCTTTCTCCACACACCTGCCTGTCTCTCTTTGTGTGTTCAGCACAGTAGAGTTTGACAATGTGAATGTCCTTGGGGAGAAAACAAGTGGAAAGGTGCTTTCAAGCAGCAAGCGATGTGTGTGTCATGCTCTGTTTTTTCACCTGACGGTTGTAGCTTCAGAGAGGGTGTGCCAAACAAGTGCAGACAAGTGGCAACTAATAACGCACAACAGTGCGGCTGCATTTAAGTGTACAACCATCCAAAAAATTTCAGGAGAACTAAAACAGCTTTTGCTCCAACTTCAAGTCTTGCCATGTGGAGGCGGTGCAAACACTTATGACTTTGACACAATTGAGCTAAATGACAACTGCCAAGTAGAAACTGGTTTGAATGTGTTTTTTATCATCTGTATTCAAAATATAAAAACAACTGAATAAACAATATATACATCAGATTATTTGCTCTACTTTTAGGCGTTTGTTTTTACTGTCTCTGTGTCCAGAGCTGCCTGCCCCGCCCCAAATCTCTATAACCCCACTTGACGACAACAGCTTAGATGTCAGCTGGACGGCTCCAGCTAGTCCATCAGTGAGCGGCTTCGTCGTGGAGTGGTCTGCAGTCAGAGAGAAGAGGAGCAGCATCCTGCACTGGGAGAGGGTGAACGGCTCATGTACAGCGCTCATCATCACAGGTAGTACGAAACAAGCAGCGGGTAAATGTGTCAAACATGACGTTCTGTTGGAGTTTTCAAACAAATGACGCTCTTTTATCTTTGTGTTGTTTAGAGGGAGTGAAGCCACTGGAGCGTTATGCTGTTTCTGTCACAGCGCTGTATGGTGGGCGGGTGGCGGGGAGAGATGGGACATTGTATATTTATACACGCCAAGGAGGTACATAATCTGTTTGTCACACTACAAGCTCTAAAAGAGGCTAAAAGCAAATGTATTTTGTTATTGTCAACAAACTTTTTTCCTGGTGGAGATAATATCTTGAAAAACGAAGGCCACACATATATTTTTTTCCAAATCAGCTCCATCAGTAACATGGTGGTTTATATTTTATCTGGTGGTGCGGTGTAATCAGAGATGTGTGCATGGCATGCATATAAATCGGTTGACATAAACTGATGTGAGACGCCGTTGTCAGTTTGACACTGGAGGTGATAGGGGGCTGTGGGTGGGGTTTGGGAGGCTCGGCTCTCCTAACTGGGAGTGTGCTGATCAGAATCGGCTGCAGGTGATGTAGAGATTTGGTATGACTACTTCACTCAAAAAAAACAAAAAACAAAACAGGGTTAACTGGATTGTTTTAGCCTGATAACAAGAAGTTACCCTGAACAGGTTTGTGAGAAAACAACAATGATTATATTTAATTGTAAAAAAAAAAAAAAACTTGATAAATATCCTCACAAGCCAAGATCATGTCTGTCTTCATTTATCAGACAAGACAAGACAGGAACTCGTGTGTGTTGACACAAACCTAATCAGATCAATTGATGTTAAAGACTGATATACATTAAGCCTTGTAATCATGGTCTGTAGCTCATCGTTATCTTCATCTTCATCCCTCCTCTCTCTGTCCTCGTAGTCCCCTCAGCTGGTCCTAATGTGGAGGTGCTAAAGATCTCCAGTGGGCAGGTGGAGCTCAGCTGGAGTCCCGTGCCGGTGGAGGAGCGTCACGGATTCATCCGCAGCTACACACTCCACTATGGTGCAGAAAACCAGGCAGACAAGAGTGAGTCATACACACATGTGAACAGCACACAAACACACATGGGTCATGTGAAAATCACTGAGTAAGATGAATGTGAGTTCTCTGATTCTGTGCACAGGTTGGTTCCTGTGACTTCCTCATATGTTGTGTGCCCCACACCCACATTTACAGTTTTATTTTTGTGTCATATTCAGTTCATCTAACACTAATAGTGATAATGTACCTTTTCTTGTTTATTCAGGTGAGTCTGTGCCTGGTCATGATCACCGTTATTCCCTGGGGAACCTGTTGCCTGGTAACTACCACATCTTCATGCAGGCCAACACTGATGCTGGACCTGGAGTAGCTGGGAGCAGAGTTAACGTACACATAGGTAGAGACACACACATGTATAGTACACACACACACAGATGCAGATGTTATGGAAACTATAACTATATTTTTAACTTAATACGTGTGTGTGTGTGCGTGTGTGCGTATGTGTGTGAAGATTCAGATGAAGTCTCGATCGTGTTGTACGTTGTCCTCCCTTTCATACTGACCTTGCTGGCGCTGGTACTGATGTTTGGCCTGGCACAGAGTAAGATGTAAGATCTCTGTTCTGTACCAGAGACACAACATGAACACAAACACACACCTGACGTCCTCAGAGCTCACCGCACTGCTCTTACTGAGTCACCTACCTCTGTCTGTTGTTAATCAACATTTGTCCTCATTCTGTGCTGTTGCACCATACTTGTAACTTCACAGGGTGAAACAGAAGCTCTGTCAATTTGTACCTGACCCCTCCAGCAGCAGTCTGGCCCACTGGACCCCAGTAACCACCTTGGAGGTAAGTCATTTCCCGTCAGGCACATCTGCACCACAAGTCCTTACATGTGTCTTAAGCTTAAAGGAGTCTGGTCTTAAAATCTGGAAATATTCTGTTTTTATTACCAACAAATTAACAATGACAGATCTGCTGACTTGAGTATTGTCTGTGTATCTAAAGCCTCTGAGCCACAGCGTTGTCATTTGTAGCTTTTATCTTACAAACACATTGGACAACAATCATTCTGTGAAGATGTGGAACTTTCAGAGGCAGGTTCAAGGCATCACATATTCATATTCATAACCATTGTGCGCCCAGTGTAAACATTACAGAACCATGGATGTATGTTTTAATTTAAAAGCCACTTGTACCATTAAATTCACGAGTAAATGATTGAATCAATTCATATGCCATGAAAATATAACTACATAAATAATACAGCATTTAAAAAATGACTTCTTTTTTTTTTAATTGTGTTTGTTTTACTTTGAACCTCAAACTTTCCCTTTCACATTTCCTAGTTCCCACACTGGACCAGTTTTCAGGTTTCTGTGTCAAACTACTCAAGTTTTACAGTGTAACTAGTGAGCAGTGTGCTTATAGGTCTTTTTGTGCCAAACCTATAAAATCTTCAACAAGTATACTGAAATCTGTTTCTCAACACTTGAAGAAATACATGTTTTTTAATGAAGAACCTGAAGAAAATAACAATTTAAAATATCTTCAAACTCTACGTAGAATGATCTTTTTTTTTTTTTTTTTTTTTACCCTCAGAGTGTGGAGCAGCCTTCTCTGCTGGAGAAACCTGACATTCACTTACCTGAAGTTATTCTGCTCGGGGAAAATGAGCTGCAGACATCTGACCAGGATCAGACCGTGAACTTTGATCTCCAAACATATTCCTCTCATCAGGTCTCTCCACTCCCACGCTCAGGGTGTCAGACACCAGTCAAATGTCCAGCCTTCAGCACTGATCTCCGACCCCCCAGCCCCTCCATTTACTCCAATGTCGTCTTCTCTCAGACTCTCAACAATCCTCCGTCACCTGTCCTGGTACCCACTTACCGCCAGTTCAATGACTGGCAGCACGGCACTGTGAGTTACATCAGGCTGCAGCCAGGTGGAGACAGTGAGACACCTGAGTGCAGGATGACAGTAGCTCCACAAGAGGGCAGCAGCTCCACAGGACTGAACTCTCAGCTTCCTCAGACAGATGAACTGTCAACCTACAGTCTTTCCCTGAAACAGCATCAAAGCCCCTTCTCTCTCTCTGACTTCAGCAGTATCTTTCCATCCTCTGCTAACGCCAATTCACCCAAACAGCTTTTTCAAAGCAACCTGAACTCAGTCCTGCCGCTCACACTGGACTTCTTCACCCAATCCAGTGCCACGTCTGACAGTTTTATGTCTTTTCTTCCTCATGTTTTTGTGGATTTCTCCGACTGTCCTGTGGAGCAGGACCCTTATGTCTACTCTGCCCTTTAGTTTACTTTCACACGTTCAAATCACAGTTCATCAGACACAGGTTTAGCATTTCAGTTTTTTTATAGATTTTTTGTGATTGTCTGCAGAACTCATTCTATTAAAAAGTGACAAAATCCATGTAACGTACCAGCATCTTTAAATGAATAATTGATATTTCAGATGAGTTGTTATGCCAAGATAAGCTTACACACCGCACATAAGAGTGGTTTCAACATTCTCACCCAATTCTCAGCAGAAGGACCAAGTTATTATATTTTTGTATGTGTCGGATACATTAAAAATGCAGCAATGTGTTTTTGATCTTATACTGCTGTAGTCTGTCAGTCTGAGCCATAACCTGAATGATGAGGGATGTAAATAACATGAAACGCAGGCTGTTACATGGTCGTCTGTACACGCTGTTATACAGATGTTTGTGATTAATTCAGGACACCTTTATTAATGAGTATGCTATTGTACAGTTAAAAACAATTTGTCATTAATGAGAGCTTTACATTTGAGATATATGGGGTTGTACTTTGTAACGTGTGAATTTTACCAGCTTCAAAGTAATGAATGTTGCACTTGACTCATTACTTTGGTTTCCAGATATAAAACGTATATGTATATATTGGCCTCTGCAGAATCGTGTCATTCAGCTCATGATTCAGACTCCTTTTCCAGTTAAAATGCTGGAATTCAGTCTTACAACGAGTCACCTTTGTAGCTGTGTTTTTCCACTGTAATTTCACTTTATGGTTGAACATTATATGTGTTTCAATGCAACTATTATTATTACTAACATTACATATGATTTCATGTTAAGAATAATTTTCTCTTATGTAAAATGTGTGCCTCAAGTTGTGATATTAGCCAAACAGATTGCACTGATATCTTCTTGACTGAGCAGCTTACTCGGTGTGTGTGCAAATGTTTCACATGAAATGTCCACATGTGTGAGGCAGATCTATGGAAGTTTATTTATTCCAAAAAAAGTAAATTAAGTCAGAGTGATTAGACGTTGGCTTTCATTTCACCAGATGAAATGATATATGATCATCTTAGAAATGTATAGTTCAGATTGACTTATGATCTGTTCTGTGATCTGACCAACTGAAAGGCAGATGATTAAACCTGAGGGTTGATATTCTCAACATTCACATTTCATCAAACTCTAACGACTGTAACTAAGTAAAAATGAATGAAATCCCCTCATAGCATCTAATGTCACCTCTAATTTTACTCACAGGTTCTAGTAGCAGCTAAGTTCTGCTATCTGCTGGCAGGTCAAGGGTCGACATATTTCTGCCCAAACGAAGCCCCAGGTGGATGAGTTTTATCGGACAGCAGTTTTCACACTACATTTCCCATGAGCCTCCGCACGCACGGTTGTAAAGTGGTTGCAAATGAGCGAGCAAGCCAGAGCGAGTCGTGGGAATATTGAAGACCGAACCAGAGAGCTATGACCGAAGGATGGCCACCGATGAGGTCATGACACGGACAGGTTTTACTGTTAGTAACGTTGTTTACACTGACTCTTCTGTCAGTGGCTCTGCTAGTCTCTGCCGGCGCATGCGCGTCGGTTGCTGTAAATCGCTCTGTCTTTCCGAGGAAATGCTGGGATAGTCAACCACTAAATAATAATATCAAAATAACTACAAAGATAAAATATTTGTCGAAAATGGATTCATAAACAAGTGTGGGTAATGTAGATTCATCCAGAGTGTTTCATAACCAAAAGCATTTTATTACCCCATGACATTTTATTTTGCCATGTTGTCCGGTGTTAGTCAGCACCTTAATGTGAACCTAATAGTACCACTGATCAGAGAACAGTAAAGCTACACTTACTAAGGTACAACTAAAACAAATACCTGAGTTCCACTAATTTCTAAAACCTTTTGCCACAAAACTATCTCAGCACTCTGACCTCTGTCAAACTTAGCACACGTTAAAAACCCTGGCTTAAGCATTAGCTTTAGCTAACAGGATTCATAACTTGACAGTTGATAGCTAACATTAATGTGCCTTTAAACCACAGAGATTTCATAACACTTAAATAAAAATAAGTACATTCTCCCTCATTCAGTTTTTCGAGGTTGTGAAGCCCAAATATTACCTTAAACGATACGTGATCGCCTGCCCGCTTATGCTAGCATCAGTGTCAACACCTGAATCCTGGGAAAACATCCTCTGCATCTGATTGGCCAAAAGTCATGTGATCTCTTTTCCTATTGGTCAAAGAAGCTGTCAATTACTTCAATAGCTCAGCCGTCGATTTTTAAATAATTATGGCAAATGAGGCGTTCAAGGGCAGCAGTACATGACCAGAGGGTTATTTAGAAATAGAAATAGAAAATAGAAATAGAAAATACTTTATTTTATTTTATTATTTAGCAGCTATTTGGAAAAAAGGAGATTATTTATTTATTTGTTTGTTTGTTTATTATTAATTTGCCCATAGCCACATTATGTCCATTCTGTACAGCAGGTTGTAGTTGAGATGACATGAGTTATTACCACGTGGTCGAGTTGGGGAAACAAACCGATAGGACAAAAAAAAAGAGAAAGTGGAAAGAAATGGTGTGTAGCCTAATGGTGTTTGGAGCAGGGATCCAGGGAAACCTCCCCTTTTCAGCGCTGAACCCCTCCTCTGCGTGTGTAAGAGGCAGGCCTACTGGACGCCGCTGTCTGAGCACACCTGAATCAGCGCAGTACTGACGGACTGACAGACACACACACACACACACACACAGTCACCCACACAGACAGGGAAGCCGACAGGTACACAGAGGAGCCGGAAGAACAAGCAGGTCGACTTATCCCGAGTGTGTTTTCCACCTTGTTGTTCCAGGTGTTTCCAAGTTAAAGCTCTACACGCTGCTGATTTTCTTTTTCATACTTAAAATAAACGCGATTCATTGATGAACGTGAAGCGGGCACCGGAGGAAACATGAGCGAGCAAGGAAAGAAGCTGATCCTGGTCGTGGTGGATATTCTCTGCGTCTTTGTTGGTGAGTAACCACCCACCTCCTGACAACATGGCTGAGTTATGATTAGTTTCAGCCTGTGCGACTCTTCTTGTGGTTGTGTTTGAACGAGTCTAGCAGGGTTAAACCCTCAACACCTTGGCTACACAATTAAAAAAAACAGCTGCTGTTGGTAAAGTTTGCAGAGGGTTTGGCACAGGTTTGGTGACTCGCACTGATTGATAGATATGTCACAGATCACCCACATGTTGCTTCATGGAAATGTATCTGCACAATCAGAGAAAGAGACCAGCCCCTGATTAAAAAAATTGACCTACATTCAAAGTTGCACAATTCTCTGTTTGCACAAAGAATCACAAAAGCCACCTTAATTAGCAGTCATTGTATATTCAAGACTCAGGCAATTAATGGCTAGTTATTTGTGTCTAGCTTGCACAAACAGGCTAAACAGAGTCTTTCCCAACATTGAGTAAGAATACACTCAGACCACTCTGGTTGGGACAGGTCATAGTGGGTTATCTCACTATCAGGCTTTTACCAATGTGTTGATTTGCTGAGACCAAGATACACTCAGTTTGACTTGGTTGACCATAAAGTGCAGTTTGGTTGTGTGTATTTACCTTTACCTCCTGTCTTTGGTTTTTCTACTTTGGTGATTCATTTGAGTTTTCTGTACTTTTTCATTTATCTTGCTGCCCCTCGTAGCCCCTGTCTTTTTTTAAAACTTAGGGTGAGAAGGAAGAGCAACAGATCACGGACAATGAATCTCCCTCCCTGTGACAGTAGAAATCCTGTTTTGGAAATTGTAGACCAGGTTTGTGTAGGGTGGGCTCAGTGGTGTTGTGTGTGTGTGTGTGTGTGTGAGAGAGAGTGTGAGTACAGTGCGGGGAACAAAACAGCTTGTTGCGACCTGCTCTTGTCTCTTGAGGACGACACACAATGCCATTAACAGAATTGACATCTTCCGGCTTTGTGTGTCACGTCTTCTCACATTTTTTTTTTTTTTTTGGACCCGTGGGTCGACAGAGGTTGTCGTTAAGATGATGGAAGAACAAGAGGTTGACACTGTTAACCCCCCCCCATCCCCCCCTTAAAAATTTTTTCAACATTGTTATCTGTGGATGGTTTTTAGGAGTGAAACATGGGGTCATAACTAGAACTTGCCTGCTGTGGAATGTGAAGGCAGTGAGAGACATTGAAGGTTGCATTATCTGTGTGTGTGTGTGTCCAGTTGTGGACCCATCTGGTGAGTGACAAGCAGGAATGATAATAACGGTTCTTCTGTTCAGCCCCCTCTTCACTCATGATGTATGTTCATGTGTGTTTGTGCACACCTGATGAAGAGTCCACCGTCAACGCCCTGCACATCCCGTTCTTGCAGAAAGAAAAGTTGTCTAGAGCTTTTTTTTTTTTTAAGTTTGGAAATGAAATCGTTTCTGTGTTGAAATCCTTAAAAAGGCCAAAGCTTCAGCAAAACCTGCAGTGTGTGTGTGTGTGTGTGTGTGTGTGTGTGTGTGTGTGTGTGTATAGATTTTTATTTTCATGCAAAGACCACAAACCCTGATGAGGGCCACAAGCTGAAACACGTCAGGCTGAGGGTCAGTCAGACTTTCTCAAACATTGTGACAGGGTGATTTTTATTCAGAAAATGAGTCAGATATCTATTTGGGAAATGCAGTGTTGTCTTGAGATAAGAGTCAGTGAATGGTTGAATGGAGTCATGTAAAGGGAACGCTGAGTTGTTCATGTGCTTGTTCAACATTCTTACTGTGCTATCTTATATTCATCAGTGATGATTAACGGCGAGTCGACTACATATTTCTCACCTTACAAAGCCTTTGGCTGACTAAGCCTCAAGTTCATGTTCCTATCGTTTCACAATCAGGGGTGTGAAAGTGTCAGTCACTTCACCTTTAAAAGAAAAAAGTGAAAACAGTTGTGCTCATTATCGTCCATGTCAACACGAGTGGTAGTGAAAAAATGTACTGTCTTTCAGCAGATGTTCGTTATCTATACATTTCTGTCTATAGATAAAAACAAACAAATGAATCAGCATCTGATGCAGTAAAACAAATATGAGCAGTGATTCAAACCTGATGATTAAATGATAAATCAAACAATTAATTGGTTTGGCAAAAGGAAACATATCTTTTTAAGATTTCCAAGCAAAAAAGTCTCAAATGTTTGATAATTTCATCTTCTCAAAGTTTAGACTTGACTGTTTTCCTTGTATTACCAACCAAACAAGGCATGTGATGACACCCTAAGACTGACTATCACTGATTTATAGCGATAAGGTAATCTGCACAAGGTTGCAGTCCAGTTAACTTTCCATGAACCCAAAGATATTCATCGCACTCTAATTTTAGCATTAACAGCATCTAATGTTTTGTTAAAATTGATTTAAAAGGTTAATCACTTATCTGCAGTTAAATTGATTAGTTAACTATTTCAGCTCTGTTGATAAATTAAGAGAAGTCTATCATTAAAAACTGGAATACAGCTTCAAAGAGCTGGAAACGTGTAATGTCTTTAAATCACCTCATTGCTTTCCGGACCAGTAATCTTATGTTGATCTGTGTGTGGAGGGTAAACTGTCATCAGGCTGGATCCCCCTCATTAAGAATGGGTGGGTGGGTGCATGCGTGCATGTAAGCTTGTGTGTGTATGTGTGTGTGTGCGTGCATGTAGGCCTGTGTGTGTGTGTGTGTGTGTGTGTGTAGGAATGTGCTGAATGTTCAGATTGTAACTGATCTCTGAATCTGTTCAGTGTTTTATTTCTCCCTCTTCCCCTCTGCAGGCAAACCTCCATCCTGCCATTCTTTAGCACCACTGCACAACAGTAGATATAACACAACTTCTACACACACACACACACACACACATTTTACAAAACCATATCTCCCCTCAACACCGACAGATGCCACAGCAGCAGAACATCTGTTGTGACACTCATGCAGTTCAGGCCACAGTTATAGTTCACATCACAGTAAAATTAACAACATTGTAAAAATGAACTTTAATGAGAACAGGCTGCTCTGTTCGTGTTTAGTTTTGTTTCACTTTTGTCCCACTGCACTTTTTTTTTCTTTACATGCAGTGGAACAGGGTCTGTGGTCACAAAGTGTTTGAGTCTCACTGAAAGCTCCTGGGACCAACTTTTAAGAGGGAAAAGCAAAACACTTTAAAGCCAGGAGTGACCCTGTTGCTGTGGGTGACACCAGTTTTCAAGGACAGGAGCCACAGTGATTGGTTGACAACTGGTGAAAACAGATGCACAACATTGTGCAGTAATGATAAATATCTCAGAGAAATAAACAAATAGTCAATAAATAATGACCCACAGTCTGTTGTAGCTGCACCTGTTGTGATGTAGCTGTGGGTAAAGGTGTGAAAAGATCCACTGACCCCGACCAAGTGACATCCAGCTGCAGTACGATCCTGTCAGACAGCTGCCTGAGGACATTTTCCATTATGATGCATCAGTCTGCTGTATATCTTGCCCACTTTACAATGACACTTTCATCAAATACAACCTGTCTGTCAATTACTTTTTGTTTCCTGTTAACTGCTCGTCATGTGATACCTTTCTTTTTCAATGTCTGAACTGACTGGGTTGTTCAGGTTGTTAGGAGACAGTGCATTTTCCATAAACTCAACAATGTTGTTTATTCCCTCTTAGTAATTAATCCCGTATCATGTAAGGTTTACAAAATATTATGATGCAAGTCTTTGTGATTGGGCCATGAAAATCCAGAGCATTTAGTAGTTTTCATGTTGCAAGTTAGAAGTAGGGATGCACGACAGCTCTTTTTTTTTTCCCACCGATACGGTAACCGATAACTTCCTGCTTCTAATATTATAGCTCTGCCTCTGACTTAACACAATAATATAACCAACATCTAACTAACTAACTCTTTAAACTACTCTTTTTTTTCTGTGTTTTGATTTATTGTTTCAAATCAACATTGCATTATGGCCAAGTGGAATACCCAAATCACAGGAGCTGCTTTGTTTTTTTTTCCAAAAATGACCACACCACTGAAATCATAACCATATACTGCAATCACAGTATCTGCCCATATACGGTAATTGTAATATTAGCCAGCGTGAAGACTGGAAACATGGACAAAGCCGATCTACCTCGACTGTTTGTTGCTTCTACACTTCAATTTTTGTCCAGATTAAGCAAAAGGAATATAAAGTATTAAATAATGAGTTTTGGAGCCTGTTTTTATAAAGATTTTTTTGACAGAACCAGGCTACAGCTGTTTCCACATTTTTCCTCTCTTTTTGGCAAAAAAAAAAAAAAAACATACAAAAAAGGTCTGCATCTCTTTAGACTGTAGTTTCATGTTTTCCTCACTGACAGGAGAATGTGTGTTGGCAAGGAAGTGTTGCTAAATGTCCAAGTATTCTTTTAACGGCCAGTATTTTGTCTATAAAAACCTTCTGTTTACAGTTGTTTAGGTCACAAAGTCGAGCAAATCCACCTGATACTGAGCTCTGACAGTGTTTTGTTCTCAATAATGGTGTTTGTACATCAAGGGACAGTGAAGGGCTGGACTGGTTGCTTCCATGTCAGCAAGACCAAGCCCAGTTGCTGCTGCGCTTTTTCAACCACACAGAGGTCACTGGGAGCGGAGCGGAGCGTCACACTATCACTGTTTAATGACGTTTATGACTTAGGCAACTCCTTTTTGCTTCCGCTCAGGTACGTTGGCCTGAGGGTCAAAAGAACGTTTAATAACGATACTCAAGCAGCAGGTTCAAACAAACCAGTGTCAGTTTTAATTCCTGAATTATGAAAGCACTGAATACATTGACAGCAGGAACTTGTTTGTTTAATTTGACACATCTCTGGCTGTAATGAGATGATGGTGTTGGACAAAGTTGGGTGATTGATATTGTTTGGTCAGTAGATTGTCGGCAGATAGCAAAAGGCTGAGTCCAATATTACACAAGTCTGAAATCCCAGTACATTAAATTCATTATCACAGAAGATAGAAATGTGGTAGATATTTAAATCTGGTAAACTGGACCCAGGAGGTTTTTTTGTTTTGGCTTCAGAAGCACTCAGGCTGTTCCTCACATATCTAAAGAGTAACTGATTAATTTTGAATGGATCAATTGTTTCGGTTCTGCATGTTTACAATAACACGTTAGTGGTCAGTGACACAAAGGCAGGGTGCTGTTGAGGTGAGAGTCAGCAGTGAAGAAGTGAAACCACATGAAGTTTGTGTAGGTGTATTTAACACAGCTCTGCTCTCACAAGTCATTACAAGCTTGTGATTCAGCTGAAGTGTTGCAGAGACGCTGCACTGTAGACGCTGTGCGTGACGGTCCACAGCTGTGTATTTTAACATTTTGCCGTCATGTTTGCGATGCTCCTTTTTAACAGTTTTATTTAAACACACGCACACACAGTATCTGCCTCTGCCAAATATGTGTCAGAGTTAAGAAGACAGTGTTGACTTTGTGCTCCCTGACATTCCTGTGTGAAAATTAGATGTTGAAGAGAACCTTTGTGTGTGTGTGTGTGTGTGTGTGTGTGTGTGTTAATTGTCAGAGGAAGAATTATTTGTCTTTTATTAAAGGTCAACATCAGATTTTCAGTCTTACTTTACACACTTCAGTGAGACATGGGGCTTCAAAGCTCTGCAGAGTCGATTGCTCCAGAACATTTAATTATAAATGACTTGATGTTAGACCAGCTAGGAAGTCTACAGAGAGCAGATCTCCTCAGGCCACACAGTCCTTTTAAAGTGGATTAAAATTTAAACTTTTAATAAAGATGTAACCTGCATCAAATGCACAGTGAAAAATGATCAAGGTGGCAAACAAGACTGATAAACAGCAGGTCACACTGTATGCTCTCTAACTGCTGTAGGCAGTGGTCAATTCAGTGTAAGTTGTTTCACTGATTATACTATCAAAAAGGAATATGATGATGTAATCCTGCTCTGTAATGCACATGAGTAGTAAGAGTGTTATGACAAAATATCTGATCTTGTAGTGTAACATCCACTTGTAGGGACTTGAGTGTGATTAAACCTCTTTACTGTGTCTAGGCACATGTCATGCTCTGGTTTAAAGGCGCTCTTAGGGAGTTTTGCTGCTACCTCCATAGCCAGCTGTTAACAGCTGTTTGCTTATCAGACTAGCCAAGACCTTCAGTGTGTTTACAAGAGGTTTTCTAAACAAAAAGACTGGACACCACAGCGACAGACAGTGGAAAAGATGAGACGGGCGAACTGGTTCCAGTTCAACAGAGAAGCTAGAAGAGATAGAAATGGAGCGAGGGCTCTCGGCCAGTAAAGAAATCAAGTTTGATGCTGAACTGTTTCTTCCAGACTGGACAGTGGACAGCTGTTAATGCTATCATTAGCTATGTAGAGATACTAAAGGTTTTAATTTGTCTTTTTTAATAGAGCGAAAGGTCAGTAGGTACAGACACAATGTTTATTTCTGCTGATCAAACTTTCCCAAAGTTTAACCAAAGTGTTTTCTCACCGGACTGCAGATGTGCTGTGGTAGTTCTGTGATACCCTCTTCGCTCATCCATTCCTCATCTGTTAACTCTGCTGCTGGTGTTGGTGTTGAATTTACAGTTACCTCTGAATGCAACACAGCCATTTGATTTAGTTTTCTGTCAGACACATTTACATTTTCACTGTAGTTGTACATACTTCTTGAAAACATGGTTGATGTGGTACAGTAGGCACTGTTTGGCTACTATAATCATGAGGGGTTACCTCTGTGGCCTCATTTAAAGTCGCCTCAAAACACAAACCTCCTCAGAGAAACAATGGAATGAAAGGATCAAGTCTGGTCAGAGGGACAAATGAAGGGATGTCAGGAAACCTTGGTCCCTTTTCTTTGTTTTTTTTGGAGGAAGTCCAAACCAATTTTAATGAAGCGCAGGATTCAAGGTCTTTCTTTCATCTTTTAACTACTCTCCACTGTTTTTAACTGCAGTATTCTGTTCAGTACCAGCTTAGTCACATACAATAAGAAATCTGATTCACACTTTTTATTTAGTGCTTTTCTTGAGAAAAAGCAAGTTGCAAAATAATCAAAATCTTTTTTTGTAGATGCACAAAGCAAACAATGCATTCCAGAGATTCTAGTATTATTGTTTTAAGTCGTGACACACGACCTTTGTTGGACAAAAAATAGTTTTGTGACTTTGTGACTCCAAATCAGCGGATATACATAGAAAAAGCTTTTTATCACCCGGTGTCGTGTAGGACTTTCCCAGCAAAAATCCCCAGCCTCACAGGAAGTGATGCTCTTTCTCTGCAACAACACTTTACTGGGAATCAGGAGATTAAGCCCTCAAAAAAAACTGATAACAATGATGGCAAAACTGCATCCATTTTTTTTTGTTCTTTTGGAAAGCAGTACAGAGCAAACACCATGGTTTGCCAAGGACTGAAATCTTTGCCAAAATTAAAAAAAAAAAAAAAAAAAAAGAGAAATATCTTGAAGATAAATATTGGTTTTCTGAGCACCAGGGTGTGATATGGTACACCAGTTGCGAAATCCCATTGGCTAACAAACTGCAAGGTCGCCCAGCAGACCCACAGATCTCACAGTCGCCTGTTTGAGATTTGACATACAGACCTCAGACAAATTTTCACACACATCACCTTCTCTCTTCGTCTTATTTCCATTAAATGGCTGAGTTATTCATCTCTGAAGAAGGATCACAGTGGACCTCGACCACTCATCTTAAGAGCTGAATAACAGGAACACTTTTCACTTCCCAATGGTTCAGAGGTCAAGGGGAAGTTGTACTTGTGTCAGATCCCAGATTCCATCATGTTTATTTTCAGAGGAATCAGGGGTGCGCTCTTTCCAAAGAAGATTGGGAAAGCGTAACACAATACTTTCCCTTCTTCCCTTTTTATCTCTCCTGCAGACTAAAGACAAGAACTCAGCAGAAACTCTGTGTGTGTGTGTGTGTGTGTGTGTGTGTGTCCTTTTAGAAAGAGAGATAGGAAGCTGTCCCTTCATTGTCTACAGCTGTAAAAGTTCATGAGAGCTGGTATTTGTCAGAGCAGTAAAAGCAACAATGTCACACAGTAAAAAATACCTCTTCGCATTGTCAGTGGTGGTATAACAAGTATCAGGAGTGAAACATAGAAGTGAAAGTGTCCATGCAAGTGGTTTAAAAAAAAAACTTTTTGGGGAAATAATCAGAGATGTTAAAGAGAGAAAGGAAGGAAAGAAGGGAAAAGGTTATTGAGGAAGGAGTAGCAGAAAAATCACTACGCTGAAACAAAGGCGTGTGACATTTGTCTCAAAGCTCTGATACATCATTGTTGTATGTGAGATCATTAGTAATTTGTTTGTGGTTTCTATCATTTTCTGAGGCACAACATAAAAACCAGTCACACGTTTTAATGGTATGGCTGATGGTTGTGTCTGACTTGGTGCTCATGTCTCATGTCAGATAAAATCTGCTGTTATGGTAAATATGTCCAACTCAAGACGACCATCTTTGACCTTCTTCCCATCTTCTCCATCTTAAACCAACCCTGACGTTATTATCCTCCAAAGGCACACTCCAGATGGTTCAGCCAGTCAGTGATTTGCATGACACGAGATTTCACAGAAGTTTGCGTGATCAAACTTGACTTCAGGAGAAGAACAAATACAGTGTGTAGTGTGTAGTCAGACTGACACTCTGTCCTCATACCCTCAAATCAAGAGAAGGAAAAAGGAAGAGGAGGGATTTTCTCTACACAGTAGAGTCACAGAATTGACGGTAAGGACGATGACACTATAGACCAGGCATGGGGAACCTATTCAACAGAGGGCCACTGTGGCTTTGTTCCAACCAAGAGCACACAGTTTGACCAATCAACTGTCTGAAGACTGAGATCAGTTGATTGAATGAGTCAAGTCTGGTGTGCCGCTGCTTGGTTGGAAAGAAAACCTGCAGCCACACTGGCCACCACAGAGTCTGATGTGGGACAACACCAAGCAACTTCCAGATGAACCTCCTGAGCCTGATGACCTTGTTTCCACCATGAAGACCCGGAATGAGGAAAAAGGAGAAACCAGTTGTTATCCACCACATCTCAGATCACGTCTGCTATTTGATTTAAAAGTTGTTTGAACACAAAGCACATTTCCAAACAAACATTCAAAAAGCATAAGTTAATATGTTTTTAATGTAGTAATGTAAAGGATAACCTATGAAACGAAAGCAGCTTGGTACTGAAGACAACTAAATCACATTTAAATTTGAAGTTACTCCAACCAGAGGAAGAAGGAGGGGAAATCTTTTGATTACAGTGACTATAAACAAAGAAGAATTTGGGGAATGAACCCATCTCTCCTCAGTTTGACCCAGCCTGGGATAGAAGAGGCTGCCCCACCAGGACCGGCCTATAAAAACATACCAGGCCCTCTGGAATAATAGAGCAGATAAAAACAGCCCGTGCTGCTCAGATAATAGGAACTCTCCATGGGCTCAGCTCCCAGAGGCTGTTGGAGCACGTTTGATATGGGGGGGTGGTCGACTTCCTCGCAGAGTTGGTTGTTAAATAAGCTCAGCAGCGGTTACTGCGTGTGTGTGCTTATGTGTGAGTTTTGAAGGCCATTGGCCAACGCTGTCCACTCGCATCTCCACCCTGGCTGTGTGCAGCCACCAGAGACTTGTCAAACACGCAGCCTCTTATCTAAATGTTATCCTTGCACCCTGAAGAGTAAACAATGGTTTGGCATCACTTCAAAGAGGGGCTGAGAGCACGCTTGACCTGCTGGAATAATGAACTCAAGAGATGTGGGCGGGGGACGCTCCTGTTTTAATGAAAATAAATTGTCCTTAATGAGGAAACTGCTTGTCATCAAAGGTGATTAGCACAAAGAGATGGTCACAAGGATCACATCCGGCATTAAGTCCTCCTCAGGCAGAGTTATATTGTATAGTAACATGACCTGTTGCCATGGCAGACTGATGGGTGCTTACAGAGACAGTTAACAGAGACATATACATCCATTTAGTAGAACACTAAACATGACAACTAATCTCTGCCGCTGTCAGTGTGTATATACACACCAGGAAGTACACTAAGCAATGCTCCTAAGGCTGAAAGGTTGAACAAGGTGAAGATAGTTTCACGTATATTAATTTTACAAATGGCTAAATGTATATATATGTGTATACATTTGGGGCTAATGAAAAGAATAGGAACATTTATAAAAGACAAGAGAAAGTTAAGATGAGAGAAATAAAAACAGTAACTCCATGTTAACTAGTCATACACAGACTGAGGGTAGGTCAGTCAGACTAACACATCATCCACCGCCTTCTTGTTAGCACACCATTAAAAATCACATTGTTTTAATAAAAGATTGTTCACACCCACGGAGCTTTATTTAAAAGTTTTATTGACATCTCCGTGTCCAAAGATGTCAGATCGTCCATCGAGCTGTTCCCCATTTTTATTTTTTAAACTTCCTGCTTAGATACAATCCACATTCACTCCACCGGGCTCATCCCTGCCCGATACGCTGAGTGGATTTTGTGCGTAGCAGGAAGTGGGGAGGAGGAAATGCTGGGTATAAATGTTCACACCTGGCACAGTGCAGCAGTGTGTATGACCTCCTCCCTCATGTACACATGCACACATGACATCACACTAAGAATTACCGTCAGAAAACTACTTGTCGGGGGACGTGTTTTCCTTTCTGTGTTTGCGTGTCCTCGTGTGGTTTCATTTAGCGCTGCCAGTCACAGTGACAGTCGCACACTTTGGAGGAAGGAAGCAATCTGTTACTATAGAGAGGGGGAGAAGGAAAGAGAGAGAGAAAGGGAGAGCTTTACACAGTCAACAGCTCCCACTTACAAAAACACACCTCATCCATTCTCTTGCTCTTATTAGCTTCTGCAGTTCAGCACAGAGTTGTGGAAAACAGGAAAACAGTTTAAATGTTGTGGTGCAGAAAGGTCCTGACATCATTCTTGGAGATTAGACTATTGTGCAGCCCAGATTTAAGAGACAGCTTTATGTGCCTGTGCTGCTGCTGTGCCAGTCTCCACTCTTTTGTTTGCACTCGGAGAAACCGTTAAACTCAATGTTTGCTGTCTGCTGTCAGAGACGCAACCATTCCTCATCACAGACCTATAAATACACATTTTATTTTAAAACCTCTGTAAGTTGTGGACGTTTTATCTCTCTGCAGTGTCTGTGTGCCTTTGCCTCTGTCTTTGTACCTACAGTATACAAATGTGTGTCCGGGTTCAATGCTCAGCTCCCAGGCCCTTGACTGTGTAAACGGTGCCCCCAAGGGTCAAAGGTCACGGTTGTCCTGTCCCGCGTGTTTCCATAGTGACAGGCGGTTCCTCCGCAGAGAATTAAACACGACCTGCAGAGGTGAAGCCACTAAACTCTGCTGATGACAAATTCATTTACTTGGCAGAGTGGGCGCCGCTGCCAAAAGCCAAAAGATTAGTCCGCCAGTGTGTTCTTAGCTGTTTCCTGAGCTGCACCTCATTGTGTTGTGGTTCATGTTTGGCTTGTGTCAGTGCTGAGCTGAGTGGGTCTTAGCTGCTCTCAGGATGGACCTCCAGCTCTCAACAATACAGTGTGGCTCCAGTAGGCTGAAATGTGACTGATGCACCATGTCTGCATTCACATCTTTGATAGCAGTTTGCTTGTACTTCACTTTACACATGCTTCAAGTGATGTGATGCTCTGAGAAATGCAAAATCTGCATCTACATAAAGGTGGTCCCCGTTGAGAGTGATGTCTGTAACACTGTTGCACAGATACATAGATGATAGATTAATTTGCAGTTTCAGTGTAGGACACAAAATGATCCTCGTCCTCATCCGGTTGGGTTTGGTTTTTATGTTGGTTAGCAGGTTTTACTTTTAAAGCAGCGGGGTGTTGTTTCAACAAGTAAAAAAGTAATCTGAAACTGAAAACTGCACACCATACTTGTCTGTATGTACTTACACTTGTCAAAGGTCTATGACCAGGTATTGATAAAAAAATTTAATCAATATTTTGATTTCATAATAGTTGAATAACAAATGTTTCTTTGCAGCTTCACTGGAGTTTTAGGCAAAGGTCAAACTGTCATGTCTTCCTCCCCCAGCGGCTCTGCCCTCAGCCATCCTGACGCTCATGTTCAGCCCCTACCAGCGAGCAATCCACTGCAATGACGAGAGCATCAGCCATCCATACAGGAGAGACACCATCTCCCATGGCAGCATGGCTGCAGTCACCATCACCTGCTCCATAGTCATTGTGAGTCTTGAGTCTTTAACAATGGAGGCCTAAACTTGTGTTTTCTTCCACATCACTGAAAAACCATTGTTATCTCTTTCCTCCACAGATCACCACAGGAGAGGCCTACCTGGTGTACACTAATCGTCTCCACTCCAGCTCCCAGTTCAACCAGTACATGTCTGTTCTCTACAAAGTGGTGGGCACTTTCCTGTTTGGCGCAGCCGTGAGCCAGTCTCTGACTGACCTGGCAAAATTCACCATCGGTCGTCCTCGTCCAAACTTCTTAGCCGTGTGTGCCCCCGTCAGCTGTACCGGATACATGCTGCACATCAACTGCACCGGAAACGCTCGTAACGTGACTGAATCCAGGTGGAGTTAATTTAGAAAACAAGCAAATACCCATACCGATAATCATCTCATAATAATCTAAGTGGTTCAGTTAATGCCCAGGTTTAATCACATCATGTCATTTTAAATTTGCAACATAAAACATGTGAATTTTGTAAATTCATGGTTCTCTGTTGGATGTTCTTGCTCATCAGGTTATCCTTCTACTCTGGCCACTCGTCCTTCGGGATGTACTGCATGCTCTTTCTGTCGGTGAGTGTGCTTGTCGTCGCGTGTGACGCTCTGTAGCTGTGAAATGTCTGTTTACCAAAAACACCCAAGAGTGACTCAAAACAGGAGGAGGTGGTCGACACGGACGCACGGGTCAGGAGTGAAAACATCATTGTTGTAATACTACACACTGTACAATGGACGGAAGATGAGGGACTCAGAGGTTTAATCCCTGTTGGAGTGTAAAGCAGTGAATCACTGAAAGTCTGCGCAAGCTGCTGATGCATCTGTTAAATGAGCAGCTGCGTCAGGCGTTGGTAAAATATAATGCACTAAAACAGGACGAAATATCATAATCATATCTCAAATCTTGTTGGTTTAGATCAGATTTTTTTGTACTTAAACTAATATAAACTGACATTTTTTATGTATAATGAATATATACAATACAAAATGAGAACATCTCTCCAAGCAAACGGTTTATGTATTATGGCTCTGTACATGATGACTTACAAATGCTCAGGGTTAGAGTTGGTTACTAGTTGATTTTAATGTGTGTGTGTGTGTGTGTGTGTGTGTGCAGTTCTACATCCAGGCCAGGATGCAGGGGAAGTGGACACGACTGGTGCGACCCACCATCCAGTTCTTCCTGGTGGCATTCGCTGTGTATGTTGGATACACACGTGTTTCTGACAACAAACATCACTGGAGCGACGTCCTGGTCGGGCTGCTGCAGGGAGCGCTCATCGCTGTGCTCACTGTGAGTTACACACCGGGCTTCATCATTAGCATAAAAAGCAACAGTGTAAATATTCAGATTGTTTAAACATTGTCATGTGTGGGATTCTTTGATACGATTATGCCACAATATGGTGAGAAACTTTAAAATCCTCCATCTCAAATATTCAAAGAGGAAATTAATCCAGTTGTTTTGAGTCTGACAGATCTTTCTGCTCAAATGATACAGTCCAGTGTCTCTAAGACCAAAACTCATGATGCATTTAGGTGATTTCTTTGTCATTCCATCCAAAATCTTCCTGTTTATCAACAGGGAGTTTCCCCAAACAGATGACAACATGGTAATTACCCATGTTACCAACCATAAATTGGACTCCTGGCACAAGATCTGCATCCATAATTCACACCCTGCAGATACTTTGTCTCTCCAGTCTAAACTTCAAACACCAGCGACTTGAACACAACAATTAATACGATTGGGGCATTTGATGTTTATGTAATTGGATTATTGGACTGTCAGTGATACACAGGTTCGTCCATCAAATTTGGGTGAAAGAAACCTCCATTAAACAAGTCTAGACAACATCACAATCCCCTAAAACTGAAGCAAAAACACTTCAAAAATATCTGGACCGCCCCCTGGTGGTTGGCTGCAGAACATGCTAACAACCCCACTGGACTGGACGGGACACGGGCCAAACTTAAAAAAATCAAAGTTAACATCAAATACATTTTCTCCATTTAAGGTAGTTCACATCTGTTTACATCACACTTATGTATCTTCAAGTGTTACGTTTGCTGATGAGCTTGGTTATAATTGGTTATTTGATGCTGTAAAAAGAAAAAAAGATGGCGTCATGATTGACAGCTGTGATTAACCCTCTACTGCACACATTTTGATTAAAAATTACACCAAATCATTTTTTTGGTTTTTGCCTTCTTCTCAGACCATGTGCTCTGGTGACCGCATGTCAGAAAAGAGAGTCCCGCCTTCAAATGACGCTTCACAGTGAAACCAACACCTCATTGGATTGTTCTTTGATAGTTTTTAGACAAATCTGATTTTAATCATTTAAAAAAACATGTATTGCACATGGGGTGTAAGAAAACTTTGTGTTGCCCGAGGGCAACGCCGTGCAGTAGAGGGTTAACTTGCAGTTGAGATAAGCAAATGTGAATCTGAATGGGACCTTAAAGCAGCTCCACCCTGTTAATCACTACTGCGTAAACATTTGACCTAGATGATGTTACCAGTACGAGATGGCAGCGAGTGTGCCAAGGAATATTGTGTGTTCCCTTTGGTACGACAGGAGGAAATGGAGTCAGACTCGACAACACTGAAAACAAGACGCAGTAATGACAACAGAGCTGAATCCACATCTGATTATACCACCAACATTTAAAACTGATGAGTTTTAGGGGCGTTGCATGAAATTGCGATGTCTCTGGTGTGATTCTAGCAGCTGAACTACCAAATTTAAAACAATCAAAAAGCAACCAAAAAATCAAAATGAAATCTTTTGAGTTTTCATCTTCACTTCATTTCTCTTCTTTCAGGTTCGGTATGTGTCAGATTTCTTTAAGCAGCGACCCCCACCCTGCACACGACCCGACACAGCAGAGATCGAACACCTGGAACGTAAACCGAGCCCGCAGCCCCAGACTCGCAGCATGGGAACCACTACAACTACTCTGGACCCGTATGAGCACGTGACTGAACTCCCCGCAGCAACTCTTACTAACCTGGGCTACGCTCTGTAACAGCAGCAGCACTACCAAAGGACATGTGACTTGCAAAGAAAAAACAAAACAAAATGACATACTGCAGTAACCACTAGCTGGAAATTCAGTCTCAACCTGCTCCACTCTGGAACTTCCCCACAATTTCCTGCTCCATCGTCCGTGTGTCTCCCAGTTTGGGAGTGTGTGTGTGTTTCAGTGACAGTCGATTTGTGTTGTTGTGCCATTCTGTTTGAATGTGTGCAATTTTATGATTTTTTTTTTTTTTTTTTTTTTTTTTTTTAGCAGAAGAAAGTTTAAGATTTGTGTGTGAGAATTTACACTGTGAGTTTGACTGAAAAGTGAGAAATGACTGCAAAAGAAATCTTTAAAAAAAAAAGAAAAAAGAAGAAGAAAGAAAAGAAAAGGAAAAAAAAGCACCAACCAAAGAATTTTCTCTGTCCTTCATGGAGTGACTGCATCTGGAGGCTGAATGTTTTCTACTTTTGTTACAGTCAGATAAGACTGTTGTTATTTTCCCTACACTGGAGCTACATTGTACATGCCTGCCCTGCCCACTTTTATCTGTGTTTTCCTGTTGTTATAAGATATCCATGTGTAACGATGGGCTGCTTTAACTGTCATTTACAGACACCGTGTATAGTCCTGACATTTTTATTTTGTTTATACTCTTATCTAATAAATTGTGTAGCTTTTAAGAATGTATTACCACTGCTTCATGTTAACGTTACAGTGAGACGTTGAGCTGGCTTTGTTGTTTTCCTCTTCTACAGAGATAAACATGATTTTAAAATGATTTATAAAGGGCAGTTGAGGACAAAAGGAGAAGTTACTTGGGTGTATTTGTTGCTGTTTTCAGTTTTTCTGGAACGTCAAGTGTTTTTCACTTTCAAGTCGGACACCTTTGTGAACCCCTTCTTCCCCTATGTGTGTGTGATTTTGTTTTCAGCAGTTCTCTCACTCTGCCAGTGAAAACAACTTTGCATAACACACTGACGTGTGCGCTCGTGTCTGGACCTGCCACTTGATAGTTGTGGGATTCCTCAGTGGCGGAGGAATGGGGCTGTTGAGCCACGTCAGCGTCACACAATGCTGATTGGGGCGCTGTGAATATTTTACCTTGCTGTCCTAGCGTAGGTATGGCGCTACCTATAGGGGGATTATTAGTGCAGAACCATGCCAATGGCTGCCTGTCTATCAATGTGACAAATGTGTGTAGTCCTGCAAATACTTTGATTCATTTACCCCCCAGTTATGCAATATCCACTTCTGACATTTCAGCCTCAGGTGAACTGATTGGATCTTTTTCTAGAGAAAGTCTTCAGGCTGTCAATGTGTGTTGTGAAATGAATACATAATTTGTATAAACGTGTAAAAAGCAGAAATCCGATCATGACATTTTGTCACCGATCCACCAGAGAGATGGAGGATACAGGTAGTAGCAGTAGTTTTTCCTGCTCGGTCGCAGTTTAAAGTTTCTTACCAAAAATCAATGTAATCAGACTTTCGTAATTGTTGTTAAAAAAAAAAAAAAAAAAAAGGTCTCAAATACTGTATCCAGTTTTCATCAGGTTTCAGCAGTTTTTTTTTTTTTTTGCCAGAAATCCTATTATTTCTTTCTTCCAAGAAAAACTCCTTATGAATAAACATGTTCAACTCACACTAAAAAGTGAGGTGTTTTTGTAGCGTTAAAATACTGTAATTTTAGTCGAGGTAGTCAACACTGACACAGCCTCATAAAGTGGATATCATGAACCTGTAAGCAGCTCCTTATGCCTACATCCAGCTGACATGAAGCAGCATGTCTGCTAATGAATTTAAGTCCAATATTCAATTTCATCCTAACTGTTTTTCTCAACTCCTAAAGGGGAATAAAAGCCCTTCTGTGTCTGCTGCTTGTTGCTGGGCAAGTAACAAACAGTCGGTTTTTATAACCTTGTTGAAAGTGTTATGTGAATCAAAACAAAGGGCTGAGAGACATTTTCTAAAACACATCACAAGATCATGGTTATGTGGTGACTCAAACTGTCATCTACTACTAATCTCAAGGGAATTTTAAATTACATTGTGACCTGTAATCAAATTCACTCCTCAAAATGCCAACTTGTTTCTGAGTCAACAAAGAGTACCAAACCTCATGACGCAGGACGAAGGTTTCGTGGAACTTCAGGGGAGTCGACTATCAGACTGAACATTGTGATCAGGCTCTGAAATGCTACATTTCATGACTCCTCCTCCTGTGCTGAAGTGATTCTGGTGTCCTTTAATGTTGCCTTTTTTGTCCTTCAGATTGTTTTCCCCCCCTCTCATGCACAGACAAATGGCCACTCTCAATCACGTCTTTTATTTGTAAGGCACCAGAGAAGCTTCCTTACTGCTAAAAGGTTGATTCATTCTCATTAGGAGTACACAGTTGCTTGTTTACAATTTTTTTTTTTGCCCCAGGTATTTTTAAAATGAGACTGTGTTCATCAACACATTAAACTGTTTTTTGTTTGCACAAAAAAAGGATAAAACATTTACAAACCTAGAAAACAATGTTAAGTGTTACTGCCTACTGAGAGAATGGGAGAGAGAAAAAAAAACAGGAAAAAACGACATGGTATACAACATTGTGCCTCTCTTACTGTAGGCTTATAATGCACACATACAACACTTAAATCCTCCATGATACACACACATTAAAAAGCAGCTTTGAAACATACAAAAATGCTTTAAAAAATATGTATATTGATATATTCATATGTATACAAATTGGCCCTTCACAGCAAAAACAAACACACATACCATTCATATGTCTGAGTTTTGCCAAAAGAGGTTTTCTACAGAGACTGACGTCAGCATAAAGAGTGCAAATGTCTAAACTGATCTGTTCTCACACTCGATGTATTGAAGTCAAATCTCCAGGGAAGGAAACCGTACAGTTTCCCAACACTAGCACAGACAGGAAGAAGAAGAAGAAGAAGAAGAAGAAGAAGAAACCAAAAAACCCAGAAAGAGCACTGAGCCCCAACTTAAGTGCTTTTCAAATTAAAATAGGAAAGGTTTAAGCTCCAATCTCGGACGTGCTCAGACATTTAAAGATGGGTTGTCAAAGCTCTGGGAAGCGCTCACATTACAGGGGAGTAACAGCCAACACCTGCAGTGCACCAGTGTTTGGTCCACACTCAGCAACTGAAGACGGAAGGAGAGCGGCGGCGGTGAAACGTCGGTGACAATGTGAACACAACATACTGACTTGGACCTCTTTGGATGCAGTGAGAGAGCACTGCTGCCCTCTGCTGCCTCAAACATGTACATTCCTGTTTCTCAGACCGTCCCAGCTCCATACGATATATTAACCTTTAGAGTACAATGTTTTCATAGCCAGTCAACTGTAGCAGTTTAATACTAACAAGATGTCACTTCAGATGTCACTGAAACTGGAACTTCAGAAATCCACAATAAATGTAACTCTGAGACTGTTTCTCCCAGGTTCCTTCAGCTGCTTCGCCATCATCAACAGCTGGGTTTATTTATTCTCACTACAGGTTTGACCAGCTACTGTTTACTATGTGCACTGAAATATAGGACCAGAGTGTCCATCAGCAGTCCACTCACAACTCAAGTGTTTTCTTTACGTGTGCACATTGACAGTTTTCAGTTTAATTTATTTTGTCTATGTGCTGTATGTTGCGTGTTTGTTGCTCAAATTGTGTTAAGTATAACTGTCAGTCGCTGCCCAGAGTTGCAGAGTCCACATTTGTTGGCACACACTAATATCACTTCCTGTTAACGCAAAACTGTACTTCTGATCTTGTATCTGAACTAGAACATAAGTAAATCATCCAAATAAGTAGCAATTATATACTTTATAGAACATGTATTTAGTGTGGAAGTGGGACAAAGGCATTGTTTGAAAATATTCTGCATTTTCTGTGCCAGTGGGCACAAGAATTTGGCCACCAGCATAAAATCTGGTGAGGAAATCTGTTTTTTGTTTTCTGAGGCAAGGAACGCATGTTTGTTGTTGCTTACAGAGCTTTAACAACTCACCATGGACACATTCTTCATCAAAACAATGGGAGACAAACAGAAAAAGGGAGGATCTCCTCCCCTCATAGTCACACACGAGATAGGAAAAGACAGGTGCTTGATACAGTCTCAGTATAAACTGAAGTGCTCTGCTAACTTACAGAAATACAGTACTCGTCTGTTGGTTACGATCATCTGGTTCTGAAGTGTAGATCCTGTTCAAGTTTGTTAAAGAGTGGACCAGCGAGGGGGAAGGACTGAGGCAGGAGGGTGAGGAAAATACAAAAGGTGCTTTAAAAAAAATTAAATTAAGCAAGTGTTTTCTTCTTTCCAATCACATTCACTCGAGCACACACAGACAATTATAGACTAATTATAGCCTGTCTTTTACTTCACGAAAACAACATGTCAAAATAAAGTCAATTTTTTTCAGAGCGTATATTATTGTCATTTAAAGACGAGTCATGGTCCATGCCATGTAGCGCATGTAGCAGCAGCAGTAGCTAGGCCTATGAAACACAAATTAACCCCAAAGCTGGGTATACTATCATTTGTACAAACTATAGGGTTTTTCATGGAATAAAATCCCATTTATTTGGGATTGAGGTACACCGCTAAGGTAATGCATCCAGTGGTTGGTCATATGAAAATGGGTGGTTTAGGTTTTGAAGGGTTTGAACGCACCTGACAAGTGAAATGTCCCTTTAAAACATCCCATTTAACATGTGGCTAAGATTTAATTTGGCTCCAAGTACATAAATGCACAATATCACGGTCCAAAACAGCTCCAGCCAACATTTTTTGGAAAAATGTGATTCGAGCTACAGGGAACTGAGATGTTGTTAAAAACTACTTACTTTAAACTGTGACTGGCAGACAGGGACCAGTAAGAGACAATCAAAGGGACGACAAAAAAACAAAACAAAACAAAAAAAAAAAAACATAGAATACAGATCTGATAACAACAAGAAGTAGGAAAGATAAACCTGTGAGAGGCAGATCCATGTAAGGGAGACTGCTGTTAGCTTTCATCCTCAGCTCTCTCGCCAAATGGGAAAACGTTTATCTTGGTTAAGCCTAAGAACAGCGGCTTATGCTAAAGAAAAAAGCATATATTTAAAGTCTAGAAGCCTGAACTGAGTCTATTACCACTAAATAATAAGAACTTTCACTCTCAACCACACAGTTTCATTCTCTAAACATCCAAAAGTTTCATCTCCGTTCTCTCTTCTCGTCGTCATCCCTGCAGTTACTCCTCTACATCAACACTCAGCAGACAGGCAGCCAGACTTACATCAATCTCCATTTACATTTTCATCTTTCTTTCTTTTTTTTTTCCTCGACACTTCATCCCCTAACCATCCCCCTCCAAACCTCCTCACTGTGTCGGCACTAGTCTGACTTGTCCCCGTCCTCTCCTCTGGGTGCCCTCTCTGCAGCGTCTCGGGCTTTGTCCTCCTTGACCACCGGGGCCTGGCCGTGGGAGTAGTTGGCCAGGATGGAGGAGAGGGAGAGCAGGCCGGAGCTGGAAGAAACGGCGGGCAGGGTGGGAGGGGTGAGGCCCAGTGGGAGCGGGGTCACAGGCAAGGCCAGGCCTTGGAGCTGGGACAGGTGTTGCACCTGGAGCTGTTGCTGAAAACACACAGATGGTCGAGACACAATCAGTTCACAAGCTATAAGACTCATACTGTAAGAGATGATGAGAGCTGTATGTATGTGTTTACAAATTTCTCATGATTTAAGGGTAGAATCACAACAACAAATCAACTAAATAATAAAGATGGACGTAGCTTCTGTGACGTCACCCACAGGTTTTGGATCTCAGAGTGAGCTGCTCTGTCGTCGCCATTCTGCCTGTACCTGACTCCACTGAACTGCCAACTAATCCATAAATGTGGAGGGAGGCTTGTGGAAGTGACATGTCAGCGCTTTCCAGCTTGTGGCAGGCATACGCTCACTCAGCTGTCACTCAGACTTAAACAAGCGAGTTATGTACAAACTCACCACTTGTACAGCTGTCATGAAGAAGCAAATTATCCATAAAGATGAAAACTGCCATTAGTAGTTTTTGGTATGTCTGAGTTTCCTGCTTGGGTAAAATGGACTATGAGTAGAGATGTGAGATTGCAGACAGAAGGATGGTAACATAAGGGCTCTCTGTCAGTTGCTAAATATATCTTCAGCCTCACATACATGACAACAACGTCAGTAGACAGTGAAATTAAACTCACTCGTATGATGGAGTTCATCTCAGGCGGTGTGACCTGCTTGGCTCTCTCGATGGCGCCCATCACTTGTTGCTGATGCTGGAACAAAAGGCACAACATGGTCATACTACATAGATGTTTAGATCATTATAGTTAGAACCAGCTAGAAATTATGCTTGGGCAAAGAGCCCTCAGTTGGGCGATGGGCACATTGTTTTCAAAGTGTCATTACCTCCTGTGACAGGTAAGGCAGCACCTGAGCACAAATTCCATTCAGTCTCTTCACTATTTCAGCCTGCAAGGAAAACAGTTACAGGGAAATAAATCATTAGACCAGATCTCCACAGCTTGGCTGATGAAAGAAAAATGTTTTCTGAGGGACGGTGATTACCTGTTTGTGCATTTCAATGTTCAGCCCATAGGACATCTCATAGTACTACAGTAAACACAGAGTGAAGGGGACAAAAGTTAGAATACACTGAGTCATAACTCCTGTACTGTCTTATACACACACTGTTCTGTATGCATTAACAACTCCTGCTCAATCCAAGCCCCACCCAAACACGACAGAAGCAGGAAAATAAGTGGTAGGAAACAGGAAAGTTAAAAAACAGCATTAATAAAGAAAGACGAAGAGATTGTATTCAACTGATAAAAAGCTACATGACACTGAAAAAAAATGGACAGCAGCAACTCACCATGATATAGTGACGCTGCATCTCTGACTTCTCAGAGGCCAGTTTATCACACTCCAACTTCAAACTGCTCAGAGAAAAAATATATAAAATGACCATGAGAGGACAGTGTGGGTGCAAATGCCTGACTGAGAACACTTATTTCATGAGCGTGAAGGGTGCACACATTATTATCTGTGAGAGTGTTATCTGCAGACACACTTTTGCTAATACAAACGCACAGCAGGCTCAGTAGATTTTCAGCTGTAAAACATGTCAATGAAAACATTTCTAATAGCAACACTGAGAAACTTGTTCATTTTATTGCTAATATTTTAATTGTATCGACACAGTCTCTAGTAAAAAACTAACATCACATTGAATATGAAGCACAGAGACAGAGAGTGTTTATTTTTGGGACTTCTTATAGTGATAATGTGCGACATATATGTGTGGGTGTGTGGGTTACTGTGTGTATACCAACCTGTGGTACTGTGCTTGGAGGAACTGGAACTCATCCTTGATGCGGTCACAGGAGTCAGAAGTGGTGAATTTGAGAGGCTGACTGGACTGAGAGGACGCCTGGGAAAAAAAACAACAACCCAACAACATGAGCACTTTTAATGTAAACTCCCAAGGAACTTTGCAATGAACAAGAAATGCTCTAGGATCATTCATCACCACGACGTCTGAGCCACAACTGTACCACTGATATATTAGTGTTTCCCACAATCAAGGAACTGTCTTTTGTCCAGCTGCTGAGAACCCAGATGATGAGTGTGTGTTTTAATTTAAGTGTGTTTGGGTTTGTTTCGAAACAGCAGCGTGACCTCTGAGATTAACCCTTTGAGAGGGTAGTTAAAATGAAGGTTGGACCAGCTGAGCCTTGTGTCTGTCTGAGAGCGTGAAATAAGATCACGAAGGTGAGAGTGAGTTTATCTTGTCTCCTACAACCAGGGAAAGGAGATCACCTCACACTCAATCACATATTTAACAGCTGTCTGTGACAAACTGTTACACAACACTCCTCTTTAAAAAAGGAAAAATCACTGGTCTGGCTCCTGCAGAGAGCACAAACTGTGTTGATTGAGGAAATGTGTTTACAGAAGGCGAGATTAAAGCGTGCCCATGCTGCACATATGTGAAAGGTATTTAGTGTCTGCATTAGAAGTCTGGTTATGTATAGACTACGCTTAGACCATCAGTCCAAAGCCGTAATCCAGGGTTTATCCTGCGCCCTAAACCTCATTACTCTCTAAATAAGTGGCACAAGGGCAAGAGGTTTCCAGTGGGATTATGGGACTGAATGGAGAGGATGGAGTCGCTTGGTGACACAGAGGTCGAAACTCTGCATCCAAAATGCAAGCAATAAACTACAAAGGTTATGGCAGTTAAATGGCAACTAAAGTTTCCATAGGTGTGAATATGAGTAATGCGCAAGTAGTGATAAAGACCTATTATTATTATTAACAAGGGTTTGACACTTACTTGTTTTGCATGTCACTGAATCTTTAGAAAGATCTCTGGTACCACTTGGTTTTGGAAAGAGGAAGAGCTGTCATATGTCGAAACTTACCACCAAGAATATATAAGTACGTTCAACCAGCCTTGTGTGACCAAGAGACAACACTGTGTTGTAACGCTTTGGTCAATTGTCTCTGTTTAGTTATTTCGCTTCCCTAATTTGTGGTTTTCTGCTGTGGGTGGTGCACAATACAGCCTGGCTGGCATTGGCTGCTCATATAATCATTACAGTGTAGGAACAAAGCTGCAACAACAAATTTCTACATTTATCAAACTGTCCCCTATTCACTTGATCATCTGATCGATAACATGTCAGAAAATAGTGAGAAACTCCCATTGCAATGTCCAAGCAAACAATCTGACACAAGTAAACTGTTTGTGCTATGAAAAAAAAAAAAAAAAAAAAAAATCCACAGATATTTGATGAACTTTGTTGTTTTGCTTTTATGTCAAGAGCAGCAGACTTCAGTCGATTTTGTTGATCGGAAGAAAACGTCCTTTTCTGTATCTGTGTTTTGGTCTGCCGGTCAAACCAAACTGGACATCTCAAGACAACTCCTCGGAAATCAGAAAGTAATAATTTATTGTTATTATACAACTAATCAATAACTCTTAGAAAATAATGACCAGATGAACTGAATTTGAAAATAACTCTTAGGTGCAGCCCTGATCATTTCAGCTTCAATCTGCCCTATTTCAACCAGGTATTGATACTGATTGGTATTCAAATTAATCCAGTATTGTGTGAGTGTTTGCACTGATGCTTCACTTAAAGCCTTTAATCAAAAAATGTATAGGTTTGTACCTGTGTATCAATAATTGTTTTGATTCACTGTCTGACTGTTTACAGTTCATTTTACATTAGTTAAATGTAAATATGGAATAATTTCCTTTGGTTGCTCATTAAAAAAATACCAAGTATTAATTGAAATTATACCCAATATCTGCAGAAAGATTTATAGTTTTGATCAAATAAATTCAAAGATTAAGTGTCTTTCCTCATGCCATTGTCACATTTAGTTTAGTCTGTTTACTGTACAAACAGACGAGATAATCAATGCAGACAAATACACTAACTTGATCTCCCAGATTGAACCATCAACTTCAGTTAGCTGTTTTGAGTCCGCTAGCTAACGACAGACTGTATTTAAAGGCATATACAGGTAAGTTAGCGACAAACAAAATAACTTTATTAATCTTAATGTTTGAAGAAGACGCCTCTCTTGTGTTGTAAAGGTATAAATGTCGTGAGGAGGTGCTCGGTTGTCTGGTATTGTGAGGCGAGCTGACAGCTACCTGCTAGTCTCAGCTGTCGGTTGCTAGCTAGCGTTAGCTCAGCTTTGCTTCGTTGCTTAGTTTCCAACTGGGACAAGTTCAACTAGTCAACTTACCGAGTGTCTTGATTGAGGAAACATCATGTCAGCAGTGTGTTTCAGTCCGTTTCTTTGCTCTAACCGAACCACCAGGCTAGCTGGCTAAGCTAACAGGTCCCCAGATATTATTAAATGATTGGAGACGCTATTCGCACTTTGTACTCTGTCATCGTTTACAATAACGTTAGCTAACGTCAAAGCAGCAGGAGCCGAAGATCGTCTTGTGGTGTTTACGGTCAGAAACACCGCGGCCTCCGAGGATGAACAGGCTAACAGGAATAAAAGGGTCCTCACAGGAGCGTCAGGGCTTTTTTGGAATAACGTTAACGCTACGCCTCCCCGGGGGAAACCCTGGATGTTGACACATGAGCCCCCGACTTTCCTCTGCTTTGAAGAGAAGAGCAGCATCACCCGGAACACAAACCGAGCAGCGGAGGAGCGGGCGCCCCGTGTGACACACAGATGAACTGACCCGCTCGTCAGCGCAGCCAGGGCCGCACAGAGACCGCGAGGGGGCCCGCAGCACAGGCTGATACCCTGGACCCTGGAAAATCAACTGGACTCCCCAGTCTACTGTGCTTCAGTTTAGTTTTCATTAAAATATAAATGTGCGGTGAACTGTTGCTGACAAAGACCCACTTCTTTGTGATCATTTTGCAGTTGTATGCAGGTCTTTGTGGTTGTGTTTCCTCTTTGTAGTGACATGAAATATTTTGAACATAAAAACATTTAACACACATTTTTCAGATGATTCAACTCAAAAATATACATACATAACGTATAACTTGCTAGTTGAACTATATCGAGCCTTTAAGTAATCAAGTAAAAAAGTAGAATTAACAAAAAAAGTTTTTTTTTCGCTAAACATAAAATAATGTCATGTATTTGTACTAAGTGAACATTTAAGATTTTTTGTTTTTTTGTCTGTATATCAGTTTAATTTTGTGTCACAGATGGATTGAGGATATTGTTGGGTATTAAAACTGACTCAGTAATTCAAAGCCTTTGCTATTCATCTGTGAGTCCTCAGTGGCTGCTTGATTTATTTATAAAACTGTAATCAGCTCTACTGCAGCCATGATATGTAATATAGCGAGATAATAGAGGTGGCATCACAGCCAGACCCTGGGGGACGTTGAGGTAGCCACATTTTTCAGGAGCACCTTCTTGGAAAACACTCACTTGATCCAAATAAAAAGCCTGCCAAGAGTGCTTTGTTCATTATAAGACTTAAAATCAACAAAATCACATTCATATTTGTTTGTGAAAGATACTAGATGGTTACTACCTGTTGAACTATCTTTACAGAAATACTACAACCTCAGACATCAGCAACGTACACAAATCACGACACCCACTCAATGCACACATCAGCAAGTATAGGAACAAATTTATTTCAATTTAAAACAGATACCTTGTCATTATGTTTCTCTCTTAGAAGGCGGCAATGATCATAAGTCATGTTCATGTTTGAATGAGGATCAGGCAACAGTGGTTGAAACAAATACATGAAACACATAAAAAAATATGGCAAGAGTTATGTAAATCAATAATCGATAATAACCAACTGATTGACCCCCTTCATCAAGGGCTCTGCTTCAATGAAAACATCCAAGCCCTCACTTCCAACACAAAATAAACAGCACATGCAATTATAATTACAGTTTCTTAAAAAACAGCAGATTATCTTTTAAATCTTCAATCTTAAATACAGAATAAAGTCTTTGTGTGTACTTAATCATCTATCCTTTTAGTCTCTGGTTCGTTTTATTTAAAAAGGGGGACCATCTCGGGTGGTGGTCCTTTTGATAATGACCACAGCGTTGGCACTTAGAGAGAGCCTGGCTCTAGATAGAGTGGGGTTGGCACACTCAGTATAATACATAATTTACATTTGGTTTACATACAAAATAAAGAGGAAAAACAGCATTTTATACACCACTACACAACTGACCTTCAGGATTCATTGGAGTGAGGAAAAACAAAATCAAGTGGTCCTAAATAATAGTGTTCTGGTAATGTCTTATCATACACAGAAAAAAATGAAAAAAACAAAACAACAAAGAAAGGAACAAGCTTAAGTTTTTGAATATGCACTGACTCCAAACTGATGTCTGAAAGATAATAAGTTCGCTTCCACTCATTCCGACAGGCCCACAGGAAGGGACATCACACAGCCCCCGGCCACTGAAAAGGTCACAAGAGCAAATGCGCCGAAAACCGTCCATCATTATTCAAGGCAATGAGAGGCAATAAATAAGAGTATTGTAGTGAGAGACCATTCCAGTCTTGCTCATAAAATGGACAAGAATAAAAGAAAGAACAAGAAAGGGATTTAAGTGTCACACAGACTGCCTTCCCTCTTTCCAGCTCATATATGTTAAGATTAAATGTGTCAAAAACACACTGCACCAACGGGCTGCTGACAAAATTACCAAAGCCACACTAAAAGCCAATCAGCCCTTCACCATGTGCCAGAGTTGTGGTGTCAAGTTTTAAAATACAACATTGGTTCAATACTATGAAAGTGAGCTGCTCTCAACACACGGTAAATCTTAACACAACTACTGATAAATACTTGGGTCTCCAAACCGGTATAATCATTCTGCTTAAATACTGGCATCCAGACTCTCTTAATGACAGCTGTTCTCATGGCTGGCTGTCTGCGTCCTCCACACAAGGTTAGTGTCATCTTCAGCAGACTACATGGAGGACCACACTGGTATTTTTGAGAAATATATATTTTAGCCTCATTAACTTGAGTAGAGTTCAAACTTGGTACATGACCTCCCCACCATTTTTCAAATCGTCAGTTTTTAAGATTGACTTCCTGTCTTCTCAGCAGCTTCTGGTTGGATTTCATCTAAGAAAAACAACTTAGTAGTGACATTAAACTGATTTGAGATGTACTGATTATCAGAGCCCATGCTGATCTTATTTTACAATCACATATTGATTTGACATAATCGATCCAAATAAACTACATTTTCTCAGTGTTATTATAAAACTTAGTGTTTCCTTCGTGAGTCAGGACGTGACTCTGGCTCAGTTTTTCTAATGCCACATGATGTTACTTCAAAATAAAATGATTCACCTGAAGCTCCACTTAGTGAGGTATGCAAATTATAAATTTGAAAAAAAAAAAAAAAAAAAAAAAAGTACTGGTATTGCACTGGTTGTGGGTATCAGCAGACACTCTGAGCTAAGGTATCAGGAGACTTAGATTGGTGCATCCATCCATACATCCAAGTTGGAATGGTGCTTGGTGAATTCATGTTCAAGTGTCAAGACTGGGAATTTACACAGTGGCTGCCAAAGAGCAAAACTATGCAAGAAAGAAACTTCACATTACACATTATTACATTGTCTTCTTACTTAGACTTTGGCAGCTGAATATTCAAATTGTGATGTCAGAGCTTCTTTGAAAGCACCCACGAGGGAGATTTGGTCACTGTATTACCACTGCAACTACCACACAATAAAGCAAGTGTGACAAAAGAAAAATCATGTTTCAAGTTACTTTCCAACATTAGTGCCATTAACAGAAACCAGCAGCTGCCTGGAAGGTCGGAAACCAACCTATATACTGAAAAATGGCCGACAATACAGTGTAAGGTTTGTAGTGAATGGGTTAAAACATGCAAAACCACCAGTATGGTCCTCAAGATTTCTTGGCTATCAGGTACAACTCAAATACTTGGGGGGAAATGCAATACTTTTCCTGGTACTAGTGTCTTTAGTGATAAGGGTCTCTACACTGCATGAGGTGCAACAGGTAACACTGTGATACCAATGCAAATAAACATGAAGTAGTGAAGGTCAGAGAGCCAGATACGTGGTCCACCTAATTCTCCAAAGGGCCAGATACAGAAAAAAATACAAAAAGAAAACTGCTTAGTGTTGGTAAACTCTCTACACACACACTTTATGTTTGCATTAACATCCTGCCTATACTTCTTATAGCACATACTGTGAGTAAATCTCCATTTATAAACAAGAATTAGTAGTGGATGACTTGGTTCACTGTGGTCCTGTTCTCCACTCCCCGCTGTCTGATGCCTGATGCACTGTGATAGCCCTTAATGAGGATGAAGGATAAGTCACCTGTAGAAAAGGTCAAAGACCAAAAAAGTATCTGCACTTCACTGGCACTATCAAAGCAAGCCTCAAAAAACTGGAAATTAATAATGCAAAAAAACTGACAACAGAATTTTTTGTGTTAAATTACAAATAGCAAGCATGGACCGCATAGGTCTTCAATCACTGATAAAAAAAGTCCACCTACGTTCATACTGTACATTTTTCTAGGTATGCATTACAGCGCTGTATCTATAAACCAAGAGGAAATACGAGTTTCTTGTAATTTTTTTTTTCCTTTTAAATCAAACAAAACAAATGTGAGGGCTCCTAAAGAAACCAAACAGTTATTATAAATGGATGGAGATGTGATGGCAAGTACAACTGGAAATGTCTCAATAAGAAATAGAAAGCAGAGATAAAGTCCTTACTATACCAGACATTCGTTTTTTTACAGCAGTTCAGACTCAAGTAGGCTCCACCATGAGAGAAGGAGCGCTTCAACATGACAGAATCAAAAGCAGTCAAATTATCAACACCTTCCAACCTGGTCCATAAATTAGATAAATAAAAAAATCTTTAATTACTCTTAAAATCATCTTGTAACCATACTGTGAAGATTTTTACCAGCCCTAGTTAGTATTACTCTGGAGCCAGAGCTGTTGCAGTAGTGTGGAGTTGTGAGGCTGGTTGGGAGGAACCTCTTTTTCTCTGACTATTGCTCCTTGCCGATCATTTTCCTCAGCACCACTCAGCTCTGCGTAGTCCTATTAATCAAGTGAACAAAATCCATAATCACAGTATCAATACTACCATAAATTCATAGGAAAACTGTATGCTAATGAAAGTTTAGTTTTTCTTTTTTTTTCCATTTCTTTTTTTTTTTTTGATTTTTTTTGTAGTTTTTCTTTGTTTGTTTGTTTTTTTGCCAAAGATGGTGTACCACAGAGCATTTTTGTACAGGAGTGTTTTGTGTATATGTATTTACAAACAGATATACACAAACAACATTTGCAGACTTCAGAGTGTGTTTTCTGTGAAAGGTTCATAACCCGCCCCCCCCCCCCCCCCCCCCGTCCTCTCACCACTCAACAGCAAGCAATCTTTTTATAAACAAAGTGACTATACAGTTAAAAAAAAAAAAAAAAAAAAAAAAAAAAAGTCAAGTAAACAGAAGCACATCCTGATATAATGGATGACGACATCACCATCAGGAAGTGCGTCTGATTGTACGACTGAGCAACACAGGTGTTGTCGCCATCAGAGACGCTACTGCATGGATTCTACTCGTACACCTCCCCCCGGGGCGCGTTTTTAAATTACAGCTTTTCTTTTGTTGAAAAAGCTACTTGCAGATGTGCTCTGTGGGCTGATAAACACTGAGGCTGACATCACACTCCCCTCCAAATCTGCTTCCACTCAATTGGAGCAGAGCTAGTGTTCAAAAGGCAGGGTCCTCTCACCTGCTGCTAGTGTTTTGTATTAAGGGTGTACAGTAGGGGTGGTGGTGTTATCAGTGGAGCCAGATACTGTTAAGGTCACATGGAAGATTGTCCCTGTGAATCCATACAGGAAAAAAAAACATCTGGAGGAGGGACGTGATGTGATAAACTTAAACATAAAAAATACAGAAACCTTTAAAGGATACTTAGTGTCAAGTAAATTTCTGGTTGCTTCTGCTTTTTTTTTTTTTTTTTTCTTTTTGTAGATATCTTGGTTTAAAAGTTTTTAATAGATTTTCTTACCATTTCTTATCACCATTCCATTTAGCCATTATCTGTTAAATAGAAGTAGACGTAGCAACAAATTTCTATCATTAAAAACATTTAAAAAATCTCAGCAATGAACAGATTTTGATTAGCTATGTCTTGTCCTCTCGTGCTTTTTGTCTTAAGTGTGTTTACATATGCATTTACTTCATAATATATATATATATATCTATTTTTTGCGATTGCGATGCTCACACTGGTGGGTACATTCATAGATGCGAGGTGGAGACAGAATCCTCGGCCCCATCCCCCCCATTGCGTCCCGTGTGCAACCTCACATCCCGTCCGAGTCACTATGACGCATCTCATGTTCAGCATCGAGCTGCTGGTCCTCGGGTGTTTTCAGCAGATAACGGTGTTCGCTCCTTCCCACACTGGCAGAAAGGAGATGATGGAGGATCTGTTCTCACACCAATGAGGGTCAACTCCGAAGGGCCATGCTGCTATTCACCAAAACACAGCTCCTTGCTAGTCAATGCTGCCCCAAATACACACACTCACACACACACGTATCACACACACAAACACCAAAGTCCCCTTCAGTCACTGTACAGCCCACATGAAAGGTTTGTGTGCCAGATGAAATGTGCCAGAGCCGGCAGCCAGGGCCCAATCTGACACATGGAGGAGCAAGGATTCTGACACAACAAGCTGCCGAGCGAAGGAGGAAGAGGGCAAGCTTTGGTGAGAGAGCAGAGGGGTGGCATTTGCAGGTGGGAAGATCTGTGGATGTACTGTACTGGAGGGGGGGGGGGGGGGGGGGGGTCTGCCTATGTGAGTATGAGAGTGTGTGTGTGTGTGTGTGTGTGTATGTGTGTGTGTGTGCGTGTGTGCGTGCGTGTGTGTGTGTGAGCCAGCATAGTGTGCTGTGTAATGCATGTGGACCCCCAAGAGAGGCGTGCATTTGTGCAATGGGGAGGAGATGTGCGTCGTACGTGAGCGCTCACACCAGGTTGTACTCTTTGAGATTGAGCTGTAGGATGGTGTCTTTGACAGCTGCAAACACAAAGCGGATGTTCTCAGTGTCCGTGGCACAAGTGAAGTGAGAGTAGATGATCTTGTCACTGTCTGGGTTTAAGTCCACAAACATCTTGAGGATGAACTCTCGCGCTGCCTGTGCATCTCTCTGGGGACCTGCAGTTTGGACACACAGGATCACACGTGAACAACGTCTAACCACAGGGATCGTCAGGGATTGTGTTTTGGTTCGTTGTCATTTCTTATTTCAAAGTATTTTGACTTTATCCTTGTGATTTTACAACTTTTTTCTTTTCTTGAAATATTTCTTTTTTGTCAACATTATAACTTTATTCTCAAAATTATAGTTTTTTTTCCTTCATTGTGGCCCTAATACCCTGTCTTAGCTCAACAAACTTACTGTTGTACCAGGGAAAATTCAGTCTCTTTTAAATGGCAGGTGGGCAAACATTCACGGTTGCTTTACTTTTGTCATATGAGGTAATAAAGTGTACATCTTTGAATCCTTTGGACCAACTGAACCTGAAGATATCACCTTAACTCTGAGAAATTGAACTGCAGCTGATGCACACCTACATTATTGAATTTGACTGCAAACTTGAAGAGGGAACCATACAAACATAATGAATGATTAGCCAACAAACACACATATCTCTAGAGGATCTCACCATCGAACTCAGGGAAATAGTCCACCAGGTGTGAGTAGGAGATCTTCTCCTCTAGCAGGTCCTTCTTGTTGAGGAAGAGGATGACAGAGGAGTTTTGAAACCAAGGGTAGGTAATGATAGTCCTGAATAGAGCTTTACTCTCCTCCATGCGGTTCTGGTGTGCGGAAACACAAGTGTGAGAAAAATGAAGCTCTCTGGCAGAATGATGTTTTTAAAAGTCAATGATTAAGCTGTTGTAGATACTGTAAGGCCAACATAACGCCGGTCCACCCACCTCGTTGTCCGACTCCACCAGGACCTGGTCGTACTCACTCAGCGCCACAAGAAACATAATAGAGGTGACATTCTCAAAGCAGTGAATCCACTTCCTCCTCTCTGACCTCTGACCCCCTACATCCACCATCCTGATGACAAGATGAAGGTGTAGAAGGGGATAATAAATGAAGAGACAAGAAAAACAAAAAACATCATATAAATCCTGCTGTCCTGGTTTATTTTAAGTCATCTAACTAAAGATTAAAAGGCACAATCAGTGATAAACAGGAAGTTTTGAATCCATCAGGACAAATTTGGTGCCAGCACCAAATCATGAATCATGAAGTATATTACATGACATACAAATTAGAATGAATTATGCGTCACTTTGTGCAACAAAAGAATGCCTCAGGACCAGCAGTATTGAAAGATATTTTTTGGTTTATGTCTTTCTTAAGCATTTTCAGCACATGACCCAAATAAAAATATGGTCGTCCATCCTGGAATGCAGGAAAGTATATTTTTAAAAGGGTTAAGAGACACCTGAAGTAGGCCTATCATTTATTTGGGGTCCTGACCATTTGTTAAAAAAAGAGCACATTCTTGTCTGATTAACTTGAATAATCTCAGCGGATAAAAGAACACTCACACCTGATGGATTCAACACCTTGAGGAGAAGATAGATCGAATTCACAACTTCTGATTTTTTCTCAAATGTGTACAATCATCTCTACTTGGCCAAAAAAAAAAAAAAAAAAAAATCAAACTACAAATGTGAACTATGGATATGTTTTTGTCCTTCACTCTAAGTGAGTCATGCAAGCCACCACAAAGATGAAAGCTTCCCGATTAGGACAGATCAAAAACCAGGAAAACCACTCAATTTAAGAAATATGATTTGTGCAAAGTTATTATCTATTTGCACAACACATCCTCTACGTGCCCTTGATCGAAGAACACAGATATGTATAAATGAATAAATCATAAATTACAGGTAAGACTTGACTTTGACTATAGAAAATTGTCTGTTGATTTGGCCATCTGTACTGACATATCTTGATGGCATTCTTAAACTGAGTGGCATTTATCAGTATGTGTTCCTGTTTATGTGATATGGTGAAAGCTTTGTCGACCTGCCCTGGTGTGTGTTTGATAAAGCACCACACAGCGATCTTTGAGTTTTGAAACAAAGACAAATGGGACAGGGAAATAAACTGAAGGACATAAAAAGAAAGGAGCAGGGGTACAGGAACAAAGGATAGGAAACAGACAGAGGGCAGGAGGCAGAGTTGAAATGTTGATGAAAGGACAGGGGGCACCTCTCATGATGGGATCCTTTTCATGGCAGAAGGACACCTCCTACATCCCCTAATGAGAAGCTACAGGCTGCAGAAGTATGGCATTTATCATTCGAGTGAGAGTCACTACCACCAATAACTAAGCATAAATTGGCATGAAAAGTTTGATGTCAGGACATGTGCCTGCAGCTAGACAGGCTGGCATTCGTCGAAACCATTCATGAACGGCAATCCTGACTGATGAGAAGTGCGAATCCTCATAAGGTTTCAGTTTTCCCGAGCTTCTCCTTGACAAGGTCACCCAACACTCATCAGGGAGTTTAGGGTCCCAGTTTCATTAAGCTTCCATCTGCGACGACGGATTCAATGAAATCTTTCACGTCAAGAACCTTTTCCTGTCAAAGCCTGTTCTTAAATGGCTCTTGCTATTTAATGCCTCGTAGTGCTTATTTCAGTGCACCTCTGGATGCATAGGTGTCAGCCTCCAGACCAGGTGCTATGTGGTCTCTGAGAGAACTGCACAATTCACAATGCAAGAGTGCCCCCTGGTGGTGGCCCAGTCCACTGAGGTCCACAGAGACCCGGGGCCAATATAGGCCCTGCAGGACCTGCTGCCCAAAATAACATTCCTCCACCGCGGAGAGGACGACCTCGTTTCTTCTGCCAGCCGGAGAGGGAAGGAGGAGAGGAGGAGGAAGAGAGGAGGTGACCCATTTACAGAGACCGGGCACCAGAATGTAGGACTTTGTGTTCATTAGGGGGTTGTGTTATGTGTGATATGATTGCTGCTGGTGGCAGGAGGTAAAAGAAAGTGTGGGTCTATGGGGACACTCGAAAATGCTAATGACTTAATTCTTATGATTGGAGCATTAAAGAGTAGGAATGGGAAAAAGACACTCAAGTCAAATTTATAAATCAAAAGTCACAGGTTACAGGTTC
The DNA here is from genome assembly GCA_021432705.1 of Caranx ignobilis. Lineage (NCBI taxonomy): Eukaryota > Metazoa > Chordata > Actinopteri > Carangiformes > Carangidae > Caranx > Caranx ignobilis. The sequence goes on from MU269985.1 coordinate 16,101,310, forward strand.
TTTCCATTAATGGAGAGGACAAACAGTATGGTTTAATTGGGGTTTGGACAATACAACATGTCAAATGATGTATGAGTCAATGATTTTACGACATAACATTGAGGGACTTGGCCAAAAGGTGGCATCTTTCTACCTGAAAATGATGCTTTGCAAGTCGAAGGGGTACTCTATGATTCCTGTAGTGGGGATGCGCACCCTGAGCACATCCTGCTGAGTGGGAAGATAGTTGGGATCTGAAATACGATCCAGATCGGACAGATAACTACAGACAGGCCGGTGGAGAAAAAGAGAGAAAAAAGACAGGAAAACAGTTATATAAAGCGTGACAGGCAATTACCGCAACCCAACCCCCACCCCCCTTGTCATTCCAGGAAGTGTGGATCAGTCCTGTTGAAGAAACCTCACAGAAAACGCCACATGTCAGAAAACAAAGGGGTGTTAGTTAGTGTCACTGCTCCACCAACACAGTCCATCCATAAACCAACACAAGACCCTTGAGATTATCTGGTAATAGCTGTAGCTTTGAGTTTGCTTTACTCTACTTTCATCGACAACAATTTGTGGTGAGGTCAAGTCAAGTGGTTTGTGGATTATGCTGCAGACAGTCAAGTGGCATCAGTGACAGGAGCAGCAGTGAATTGAGTGGCAGAAACGGCAGCACCTGGAATTAGACTAAGAAGGATCACACAAGTCTGATATCAAAGACAGGAGGAAGCTTATTCCCTACTTTCTATTTCTTAAACCAGGTTAAGTTAAATCTACTTGATTTCAAATCCTGCCAATTGTCTCATATTGTCAAACAACTTCCTGGAGAATCTTTGACATCAGTGTCTAATCCCTCTTCATCTGGTCTTTGGTGGCTGCTCCCCACACATCTGGCCTTAGTTTTTATCCTGGGGTCAGAACCTCAGCACAACTCTGGACACAAACCACTGCTCTGATCAGGTTAACCCACCTGGCCCTCGTTTGATCTGAACACAGCATCATTTCTTATTTTCCTCAAAAGGACAACTCAATCTCAAAAAAATGGTGGCATTTGCACATTTATAATTGCACTGACAAGACAAATCAAATTGTTATTATTATAATTTCTGTCTTCTTCTTTTTTTTTTTTTATTGAGTACAGTTTTTAAGAACCACCCCTCTGAACTAATGTGCTAAAATCCTGACAGTCATCAGTGGTTTCTGTCCTCTAACTGTGGTGATGCTGCAGTCCTGGTGCCTTGGGGGTACCTGAAGATGACGTTCTCCAGGTCAAATGGGTACTCTATTATACCCGTGGTGGGAACACGGACCCTCAGCACATCCTGCTGGGTGGGAACATATCCCTCCGCAGTCACACGGTCTATATCACTAAGGTAACTGGAGATATACATTAACAGTGTAGATAATCCTGAAATAAAGGCATGTTCAGTCATTTTGTTTGGTCTTTCTCACAATCAGAGACATGCAAGACAAATACATTGCTCACACATTTACCATCACATTGCAACAACACATCAAGCAACACCTGCACGCATGCATGCAGACTTGAAGCAATGTTTAACTGTAGTACAGATATTCCACAGCCAGGGGGCACTATAAAGTGAGTGAAGCACCTTTAGCCATTGAGCCCTCTGTCACAAATCATTACAATGGAAATGTAGCAAACACACAGCCACAGAACAGGAGGCTGGCACATTTGGCTACAAATAAAGTCGAAACAACTGTGTGCACGTTGACATTTCTGTCTTCAAAAATATGTAGTTACTGCCAACATCCACACATTAAGTGTAAACCTTTAACTTTAAATGAAATCATAGTTTTAAGCTGATGTGCACACAGAGAAAAGGAGCCACTGGGGAGTGCACACATCTAACCTTAGCCGTGACAATATTAGAACAGACTGTGTGTATTTCTGGAGTATGCTCATAGATGGCATCATGTAGTTTATACACAGATTAAAGGACGAGCAGCATTATGGCTCCAAAGTCACTGCTCTGCTCTGTATTATCTGGATGAAACAGCATGAACTCTAGGTCACGCCACCGAGTTGCCTCTCAGGTGTAAAGAGCCACAGTGACACATCGCACTGCTTCCAATTATCAAGCAGTTATCATAGACTGTAAATGAACAGCTGTAGTGGAAAACAGCCAGCAATTAAAAGCCAAATAGAGCCTCTTACAGATTTTTACACTGGGGTTGTTTAACTGTGCACATAAGCTTGTCAATTTTGAAACCTGTCAACTAACACTTTGTGTATAAAGGCTAATGTATTGCCCTACCCAGTTGAAGTTACATAACCCACAAGGTAATTAAAGACAGGTATTTACGACAGAACTTACACACACAACCTGCCACAAACCACGCAGCTGAACACACCCTAACTGCTCTGAAGACTCTTGACTTGAGACCGGGAGACATTTCTGTCCTTATGCTACACACATAACATCAAAGGGTCAGTCCCTAAAATCATGCAAAATATATTTTTGCCATTTATAGATTTGGTAATCATAAAATGATCATTTAAAATGCTCCTGAAAGCAGTAACAGACTAAGATTACTGATTTTTTTGGAGTGACTCTTTACATTTCGATTGCATGCACCCAAGAGTTCAATCGCATTGATTAAAAGCACAGATTCATCAGCACCATTTCAGTCTAGCATGCATATATGGTGCACACAGGCACACTGAGCCTCTTGACTCAGGTGTTAGGTTTGGGAACCAAGACTTTTGTTTCCATGACTAGGCATCACAGAGTCTTCTTACATTTTACACGAATTAAAATTTGCAAAAGGTTCCAATAAAATACTTCAAGATTTTTGTGAATAAAATGTTAAAAACAGCATCAGTTATCAACACCAACATCACAGGTGAACAAAATTGCACAAGCACACACAGATTGTGTCACACAAATACCATTCTTAAATCCTAGACAGACATGATAACAGCTGTCTACACAGAGAGTGGCGCAAACACACACATACAGACAAACGTACTATTTAGTGGAGTCAGACAGCTGGTACTCTCTGCGGCGGTCGTAGGCCTCCTGGATCCCCGGGTCGGCCCACAGGCTTTTGATAGCTACAATGTAGGGCTGGTCAAACCCATTGATCTTCTCAATATCCACCTCCTTCACAAGCATGGCATTAGACTGGGAACACACAGGCAATGAGTCAAACAGAGAAAACGAGAAGCAAAATGCAACCAAGTTTATTATAAGTCGCATTTCATACATCTACAGCTGAAGGTAATTAGTTTCTTCACTGTCTGTTCAGACTCTTTGCCTGGTCCTGTCCACCCACTCATATAATGTAATGTCTCCACTGGACAAACTAAATCAGTTCTTGTGCACCAGAAGATTTTTCCTATAAGATGTTAATCACACAGGATCTACTTGTGAAAAATAACAGATCAGAGGTTGTAAACTGACATGTGAGATAAAGAAAGCAGCCTGATATTTAATTATATAAAATTATCAGATAATTATTAAGTATTTCCAAAAAGGCTTTACAATGTGTAAATAATAATTGAAACATCTGGCAGGGGTCAGACATGTATAATATCCAACTCACATACCATAGGAGTCAAATTCACACAGTTCATCTGAAGGGGAATCCACACCCTTACTATTCAATTTTATTCACAGATCTCAATAATAGATGTGTGGGAAACAGGTTTTACTCTTCTGAACTATGCAATCGTCATTTTTAAAATCAAATGTACAATAAAAGTGAAAATATCACTATGCCATCTGCTGTATTTTATGTCTGGATTTAAAGTGCACTGAAGATGGCTGCCTTGACCAAAATGATTTCTGTCCTTCTGCTGTGTAACATTTTCACTGCACATTATAACTAATTGTTAGTTATGTTCTCCACTGCTGTTAATTACAGCATTACCTGAGCTGAACTAGCCTGCTTTCATTGAAAATGAATTTAAACCTGTCGAGCAAGACAAACTAAAAATCTAAATGTCAACATACAAATACTATATTAAACAACAGTCATTATAAAAAGCTGTGAATATACGTTTTACCAGAATAAAGACATTTCAATCAAAATCTAATTGTGATTTCAGTTCAGGACTTTGGCTTTTATTTTGAAAAAGAAAACTCAGAAGATAGATGATCCATTCACAACCACCCTGATTACACAAACCACAGAAATATTCATAAAATTACTCACATTCATTACTCACTAGATTTTCCCATTAAACAAACTTTTTTTAAACAAACTTTTAAGACATAAGAAGACTGTACTGTGTGCTGAAGATGGCTTTAAACCGTACCAGGTCAGTCCTCATTCCTTCTTGTAACATGTAATGAGTGGGTTTCAAATTTTAAATATAAATTATACCTATTTTATTTTTGCCTCCTTCGACAGAGAGGCAAAATATTTGTGCCAACAATTTTTTTGTAGTTGCCAACAGTGTCGATCATACGATCTCGTCTTGCCTGTTATGTATTTTACAATATTTAGGTGATGATACTGTCTGTGAATCTTGAACCTTATGGAAAAGGCAGACCACACTCTCCATGTAAATCAGTCCTCAATTAGAGGTTCACAAAAACAAACAAACAAAAAACCATCAGGACACTGAGGACTGTATTGAGAACCACTGTAGCATACAGTAATAGACAATAAGTATCTTGCGCCCACTATATTGATAAATATTTCATTTTCAGTCTTTCTGAATCATTTAAAGCATCCTGCTGTACAAACACTCAAACATTATATGTGGAGTTTTGTCTGGACGTGTCCTGTAACACTGTTAAAACATAGACTATTTGTGATTGTGCAGGCAGCTGGTGGTGTTTCACAAGATCCAGCCAAATGGCATCAAGTGTAGATACCAAATTCACTCCTCACACCTTTGAAACAATCAGAGGTGTAGTGTAGTGGATGACATGATGCTCTTATTTCTGTGGGACGGTCCTTACCCGATTCTGTTCAAATTTGTAGGGGATCTTGAGGGTCTCAGTGGCGCGGATCATGGCCTGCATGGAGGTGAAGATGTTTTGGTAAACAAGCCGGATGAAACCTCTCTTATCTTCATCTGAGTATCCAGCTCCGTGGATAATCCTCATCTGCTTGATGAAGGTGCTTTTGCCGCTTTCTCCTGTACCTGAACAGGACAGAGAAGGCATAGGGTTAGAGACAGAGGGCAAAGTTGCACCATGGGCGAAGTGGAACAACACTGCAATGCCATCAAAAAAAAGACAGTAACAGAAGATGAGATAAACTCTCTGTATGACAGAGAGTCAGAGATCAGCAAATGCCTGTAAAACTGAATGGCATTCTTCATAAACTCACAGCATCAAGGCCCTGGCCACTCTGGAAATCACCAATTAGTGTTATTTACCAGTGCAGCAAGCGACACTACATTAGAAAGATTTGATTATGCAGAGCACAGAATAAGATAAATAAAAATTGTTTAACTCAATATGTGGTACTGTAATTCAGTGACATTAACTAATGGGTGCGCTCACAATGACTGAGATTCTCATGTAAATAAATATTTGAGAGTGTTTTCTGTTTCCTATGCTACTTTTTCTTGTTAAATAAATATAAACATACATCCATGAAGCAGCCTAATAAGCATTGTATGTGTGGCATCTTCATGCCACTGGAGAAGTGGTTTTCAGCTATGCACAATGACAAAATGTATCATGAGACAGTACAAGTTTGTGAAACTTCCATGGTTTCTCGTTTATAGAAATCTTACTTTGTCACTTTATAGAGTAACATACAGTAGAGTGTACCTTTGTTATAAATGGGGTAGAAAAGTCTGGAAAAAGTCTTAGTACACAACAGCACCACTACCGCACCACAACCTCTAAGATGACTAACAAAAAACAGAGCGTTTTAACCGTCATGTAAGCACCTGAACTGAAGGACTGTTGTTTTATACTCAATTGACGGCTCCTTGTAAATTTGAAAAATGACATCTGTGTATCAATATTGTAACTTAAAATGACTGTGATTCAGCCCAATTTGGTGCTTGTGCCCATCCTCTCCAATTAGCAGATAGCTAATTTTGAAATTAGGCTCCACATTTGTGCCAAGATGACTAAAAGCCAAATCTGTGACCCAAGACAGATGCCCCATGAATGGCAAAAATCTCCAAAAACACTTGCCAGTTGAAGAGATCCAAGAACATGTTGAAGTCTGTTTGTGTATCTGATGTTTAATTAGTACGCATTAATTTCTGTTAATCAATAATCCAGTCAAATCAGCACAATCTGGTCCAAGATGAAGGCAAAGTAATGGTCCAGAATTTCTCTCAAAATTCGATTAACATGAGATGCCCATCTAAGTCAGTTTCACACGTTATGAAATCCCTCCACTGGGATTCCAAGTTGATTAACTAAACTGGTTAGGACTGCTAATATGTCAAAGCTTCTTTGTGCAACATCAGGATGTTATCAAACTGTTTGGAAAGTGAACAAATCAAAAACGTTTCCAGGAAGAAGGGGAGAGACGGGTGGCGGAGGATACAAGGTAATTTAATGAGGATGATTAAACAACTTGCCCTACATTTTAGGATCTAACACTGAACTGCTTCAGCCAAAAGGTGACAGCAGGGGTCGTTGTCAAAGGGCTGCATTCCTCGAGTGATCCTCCTCTGAGTCTTTATCTGGATGTAAGATCACCACAAATCATAATCAAGTAGCATCAGGTTTCCATATATACACAAATACCGGTAAAAAAATTAAATGGATTATAATGTTTCCATTCATGACAAACCTGCATTCACTTTTTTTTTTTTTTAGCTTTTCAAGATCTACAACAATTGCCAAATACACCCCCAGTTGGCTGGGGGTGGGGGGTCTGTTGGGCATAACCCACATTTCACACTAGTCCTGTATGTTCTATACATGCCCAGAAACTCCACCCTCGGGCCATCCAAAAATAAAATAATAATTATAAAAAAATATCAGAGATGGCTGATGGCATCTCAGTGAAATCAAAAGGGATCCTGCACATCCATAATATCTGGCAAACTGAAAGGGAAAGACGAGGAGGAAAAAACACACACACACATACACTCATCACACCACCACCTACATTCAAGGTTTTTGAAGAGCAGCCATATTTCCATTACCATGGCAACCCCATCCTCTGTCTCCCTCTCTTTTTTCGTTCGTGTGTGTTTTTTCCTCCTTCTTTTTTTTTTTTTTTTTTTTTAAACCCCTCCCACCCGCCCCTTCTCTCTCCTCTCTTTCGTAGCAGACAGTAAATATAACTGCGAGCCCCTCAGGCTTGCTCTGTGCTCTTCATCTTTTGGTGCACCACAGAGAAGAAGGGCCTCGGTTCCACAGAGACTCTGGGAGGGGTGGGTGGGTAGGGGGAGAAAAGCAGGCCTGAGGTCAGTACCAAGGGGTTCCTAACACCAAGGAGTGTATAAATGGTTGGCAGAGATAGCTGACTCTCCGCTGATGCAGGGAAGAAGCATCTTAATCCCAGAAACAAAACCTGGATTTCAGCACTGTGTCCATAATGGGAAATGACCCTCCTCCACCAGAGGAAATGCCCAATTTTGGACAACAGGGTCTTATCTTCATTGTGTCTCCTGGATGAATCAATGCATATCAGTGAATGCTACACACAGGTGCCTACGAGGTAGAGGGACTAATAAGAACTGTGATTGTCTAGCTAACAAAAGGAGTCAAGTACAGAGAGTGTATTCATTGTACAGGGCTATGGCGGTAGTGTCCTGGTAGTGACTGCAGACAGCTTCAGCAAAGGAGCAAGAGGATCACTCTCCAGCTTAATGTCTGATTTATTTCTCGTGACCCCCGTCACAAGACCTCCCTCCACTATGTTCTCTTAACTGTCATGTCCCTCTTTCACCAGACAACACACTGTGGGCCTCTGTCTTCCCGTTTTCCTCCCCAGATTGTAGCAGCGCCAGCCACAACCATTTCCATGCCCTCACCAGCTCTCCCCCACAAATACACCACACGCTCTTCCCCCCCACCTCCCCCTCCATCGCAACCCCTCCTAACCTCCCTGAGGCTAGAAATATGCCTCTCCATTCTCATCCCTCTCTGTCAAGAATTTTGGATATTCATAACTAGAATCCATCCATTCTTTTTTGGTAATGACCTAGAAAAAGGAGGTCACCTTTTAATAGCTCACACACTACTTGGGTTTGATATCGCTTTCTGTTAGAAGGTAGCGACGAGTGTGAGAGAGAGAGAGAAAAAGAAAGAGAGCTTGAATTATGCCCCAATGCAACAGCGCTAAGGTACACTACACAGCCCACACACCAAGACTGGTCTTTTGTGAAGCCGCTGTGTTTCTTGGAACAGAGCTGAGCCTCAATCAGGGGTAACCCGACGACAATGAACATAAAATTAAGACTCGCTCCATACAGCCAAATTAAGAAGAGCCAGTACAACGAAAACAGTATGTAAATAGTAACAGCAATCCGTCATGTAAAGAAACCAAACACTTCACCTGTATCCTCCGTTGCCAGGCTAGCTTTCATAAGCCTTTACATAATGTGACTGATGTCAGCTCATGACACAACACCTGATGGACTTGACACACCGCTGTCTTCGTGCAGCAGTTTTGGCTGAGCCCAGGGTTGCCTCACCGTCACTTTATCTGGCTGAGTGTGTGTGTGTGTGTGTGTGTGTGTAAGGTCTGCTTTGTTTACACAGTCTGCTCATATCCTACAATTCGTCCGTCATGCTTCATATGCAGTCATGGCCAGCCATTAAAAGTCTCATGCACAAGCAGGGCCGTGCTGACTAAACCAAGCTTCCTTCTGCAATGTCTGTCGCTGCTTTCGATGAACAAGAGAAGCAGATTATCAGCATCATGGGAAACCTGCATGCAAATACACATGAAAATAAAATAGTCTGTTGGCATGAACAGTGTTGGCTTATCTGGTGCTATGAACTGTCCTTTCAGGCAGGGCACCGCAATCCAATCTCAGCATAGTGGGAAATTTGCATGGACAGAGCAGAGGTTAAAGTATTATCAAAACCTCAAGATTGATTGGATCATATAAGTGTGAGCCATTTTTATTTGAGACCTGGAAAGATACAACATGAATCAGCCAGTCACAAGGCCAATTGAAATGAAGCGTGGGTCTCAATCTTTCACTAAATTCAACTTGGAAACTGGCCCCTTTAAGACGTACAAAGGAAAGGGATTGAGCCAAGGCAGCCTGGAGCTTTGCAACACACACACCAGCTGCCTAACCAACTGTGGACACACACTGATTCTGTGGTCAACCTCAAGGCATGGATGTTACCTCCACTGTGATGGCCCATTTCTTCCCTATTTTCCTGCCATGACCTAGGCCGTGCACACAGGACAGGATTCCAGTTAACACACAGACACACACACACACAGGCATAAACACCAAACTAAACAGGACTATTTCTCTCTCAACTCTATTGCAGTTTTCCAGCATGTGTTGCGTGCTGTCAGAATCTGCTATTCTCTGCATCTATGTCTCTGCATCTGCCGAGTGCTCCACGTGCAAGGGTGTCAGAGCTGCAAATTGAAAATACATGCTATAATATGTGCTGCATATAATACACACACTTGCACCTCATCTGTTCATTTGACCAACTTAGGACAGCTTCGTCGGTTCACCAGTGAGTATGCGCTGAGTGCTGTTCTGGTCGAGTGGGTGTGGGTGAGTGAGAGAGAGAGAAAAAAAAAAAAAAAAAAATCAAATACTGGCTTTACAAAAGATTTGGAGAGAGCAGCAGTATTTTAGTCCGCAACACACATACTGCGCTCAGCTGCTTCTCACTAAAAACAGCCAAATCCTGGATGTTGACATTATTTCTTAAGCCACAGCACTTATTTTAGAGGATCTCATAACAGAGATTCTATGAGATACCATCGCTCTGTGTCCACACATGGACGGAAAACATACGTTGTGCAACTCTGCTACATTGTTCTTAATGTGTCTATATGATATTTTTCCTCTGGAATTCACAACCACAGTGAAAAGCCTAACATACTAAACAAAATGAGAAGTGCGAGCATTGTCTATCAATCCAAATTTGATATGAAACAGAGAGATGAAGTGACACAAGTTGAAACGGTACATCCAGAGAGAAGTGTGGGCTTTACTGTACACAGCAGCTGGTGGGAGTAAACAGGAATGAACATGCCACCCTGTCAGCCGAGAGGGTTGAGGAAACTGGCAGTGAACAGAAAGGCAGGCTCCGTCCCCCGTCCTGTCTGGGGACCGGTAGGGAGCAGCAGTATGTGGGACAGTCACCATCTAGCCTCAATCACCCCGATATCTCCAGAGAACCAACCATGACCCCATTTAAGGATGGGTGTGTGTGTGTGTGTGTGTGTGTGTGTGTGTACGAGCATGCGTGCCACTTCATATGTGCACTGGTGAGCAGTATGAGCTACTGTAAGAGACAAAGAGTGTGTGCTAGGCTGGCTGAGGCAGGGTGACTGCTTGAGCATTTACTGCAAACAAGAAGAGGGATGTAGAGGGAGTCTGGGCAGATGCACTGGATATGTTCTTTTCTATAATGGAGAACATGTGCTGTGTGCTTACTTGACTGTGTCTTCAAGATTACTGAAGTGAGGGGTGACCCTTCAAATTGTACTTGTGCACTTTTGACATTGGATGCAACTACAACATAATCAGAAACCGCACAGTCAAGCTCGAATATGTGGTCATTCATACAGTCCCCAATACTAACCCTAACCCACAACAAACAAAACATCAACGTATCACACAGAGAAGCTGCAGTTTCTCCAAGGCCGCACATTTACACAATGACATAGACACAACACCAAACAGTATACCGTAAATGTATTTTCCAGTAAGTAAAGCTTTTGTCTTTTTAAAGGACAAAAGAACAGTAGATTTTTTCCTCTGAAGTCACATAAAGGCTACCTTTGCGTTGCCCTTGTGGCTCAGATGTTTAAGGGGCTGAACATGAATCAGGACTGCCAGTCTACATCTTTCTCTTATTTTTTGTGCACTTTCCGTGGATCACTTTCTGATCCAACTGTGAAATAACCCAGGATATGCAAAACATACTTAGCTTTGAGGATAAGAACCTGAACAAGCTTTAACCAAGAGTGGTTAGTAGCATCAGTGGTTTTCCATAATGTCTGACTCTTGCAAGTTAGGAGATAAGAATCTAACATTTTAACCAGAGGAACATACTATATTCCCCATATTTATGTTAAAATCTTAAGTTACAGTGGTATATTTTTCTAAGATGATTGTTAGCAATTTTGTAAACACGTTCATCACCACGTGTTCAGTCACAATACGGTGGTAGAAGTGTTTCAGTGAGGCTGTGGCAACGCAGAAGGATTTTCAATTTCAGACCTGTTTTTTAAAAGACACTCTGATCTATTTTCCATTAAAGTACATTGAGAATAAGTGACAGCTGCTCTAGAGGTTGGGCCAATTCTCTGGCTGATATTAGGTTGTTATTGGTGCATTTCAAGTGATAAGTAACAAGAAACTGCAGAGCACAAATGCCAAAAATATGTCTGAGGTAATTTAAAAACAGTGCTTCCATTGCATAGTTTTGACCACCAGATAAATGTATTTTTTCAAAAGCAAAAATGCCCCCTTCAGTACAGTCTTAAATGTCCATAACGACATGAAATCCTGATCAAAAACATGTTCATTATCAGTCAATTTATTGTTATCTGATTTTCTTAACACTTAAATATTGCGAGAACATTTCTCATGATCACCTCCACATTTAAAAGTATTAGACCTGACCATGATAAAAGAGGATTTTAATAACTGACCATCCACATAGCCCCACATTCACTGGCATTAAAAGGTACTGTACTCACAGACAGACACACACACACACACACACTCTGAGGAGTTGAGCTAGAAGATCCCTATTGCCATATATGATCAAAATAAGACGGCTTGGCAAGAGAAGGAAGGTCAGCAATAAACATCTGAGCCTAACCCCTGATCCTCTTCTTGGTTCAATCAGACTGTTCCTCTGAAGGATGTCTTAACCTGGAAACAAGACGTTCTGTTGAGATGGGGAGGATCAACAAGAACAAGTCAATCAATGAGGATTTGGCAATGGACTGTAAATCAAACCCACGCCTGGAGTGATGTGCTACCAGGCTGCCAACTCCTGTCCCAGTCACACCACTTTTCTTAAATACTACATTTGATGACCAAAAATGCGTTGTTGACATCACTCTAGGGAAGTTTTACCAATCATCTCACAGTCTGTTGCCCAGATTTCATGTGATGACCACATTTTCAGAAAAAGTGAATGCCAACTGGTACACTGACAGCTTGACTGGGAGCTTACGGTTTACTGCGGTCAGCACTTTGAAAAACCTTAAAGTGTTTGCCCTTCCATCTCACTTTACTGACCATTCACTCACTCCAGCAGTTCATTTACCCAATGCAGCAAAGGCCACAGCTCCTGGCCCACTGTGTTTTGACCAAGTAGAGGCAAACCACTGGTCTGTGGAGCAGGAAGCTGCTGGTATGGCCTGATATGGCCCTTAGTGACAGGCAACCAGACTGTGGGCACTGCTGCAGCACTGGCAGAGCTGTTCTCTTTTCTGACCAAGTGGTTGTAATAGCTTTTACTTTAGGAAACCCCATGTCTGTATCTGGCATAGCCTCATAATTGCTTTGTTAAGACATGGCTATTATGGCAATGCACCCTGGACATACAGTAAACTGTGCCAGGAAGGGAGAGAGACACAGAGGAAGGCTGGACCTGAACGAGTGAGAGGAAAAACTGTTGTTGTTCAAGGAATGCTGCAAGCAGAAATGAAAGGAGCTGTTGTTTAATTGATTGAAAGAGCTTTGCTAATCAGTCTGAAACTATTTTGACATTAAAATTAATTGTTTAAATCATTTTTCATTCTCTGGTTGTAGCATCCTAAAATGTGTTGCAGGTTTTCATAACTGTAAAACCAATTACCTTTTCATTCTGGACCTCTGCACAGACAACACAAGCCATTTTAAGTTGTCACCTTAGGTCTTGGGAAATCATCAATTGTATTTAAATGAGTTGTTTTTGTATAAAATCCCCAAAATAGTTGCAGCACTTCACACTGGAGGTCTGTCTACTGCAAATCAATCATTTTATAATGAATTCTCTCAGAGAATCAGATTTGAGCCGGATTTTGATACCTTAAAAAGAAATCGCATGACTGCATGCCTCCTCACTAAAATATTTCTGTACTAAAGCTACAGCATTCTGCAGTGACACATTATGTACAACTAAAAATGAGCACACTTGGCCAGAAGGAGCTATTGGGTACGTTGCTATAAGCCCAGCTGAAATGTATAACCTATCTCCTGCACATTCACTGGACTGGAGGGAGGCTACTGACACAACAACTCCCACAATATTCTATTCAGACAGCTAAACCGGTCAGTACTCATTATGCATCGCAGTATCACTTTCCCTCTTCTTTAAAATAGGCTTGATGGAACGTAGTGGGTAAATGTTCAAAACCGGGGATTGTCTTCATCCTCCAGTTAGGTGAGGAGAGGCAGGCGGCTCACTGAGGGCTGTAGGCCCGAGAATAATGTCAGGGGATAATAGGAGTCAGTGACATCTCAAAGTCTGAGCAGCGGATGTGTTTAACCAAGCCTATTAAGACCTGGACTAATCCTGCCTTACACGTCCTTATCCAGGCGTCCACTTACAGCCTTAACTCACACAGGATGGGCCACTTACAGCATGACTGATTGCAGTTCTTGCTTGCTTCCAGCCTTTCAAAATGACACTTTTATATATGTGTTATTTTGAAATGTCTGTAGTCAAAATCAGCGATATACTGGAAACACTAAGAGAACGACTAAAACAATGAGCACACTGGTGTTGGTTGTAGACGATTGCCTGAAATGCAAAATCTCTTAAAATCACTTGGAGAGGCCAACCCTTCATTGATCATCTGACAGGAGAAAAATGACTGCAGCATACAAGCACACCGTTTCAAAACCGCTGCACAAAAACAAACACCCTTTCCACCTGTTCACCTTGGCTGCCAGGTAGAATGGAGTGCAATAACGATTAAAATGTATGACACAGATTAGAATATGTCCCATCGACGGTGTGACTCTAGTGTGGCCTACTTCTCCAAGCAGAGGTATTCAGCAGGGAAATGAAAGGAGACGCACATGTCAAATAACCAGGGCTGCTTTTGATGGGCAAGAAATGAGAGCAAACGTTTTGAAGCTAAGGATGCAACCTAGATAATTTTAATTGTCCTAAAAATGGACACCTGCATTTCTTTTTTTTTTCCAAAAAAGGAGCTTTCACACTTGAAATCTGTTAAAATCTGCATTAGTGGCTGATGGCTGACCTCATGCACGTGTGGTTTAGAGCTAGCCTGTTAGAATTTGCATGCACACTTTCCTGAAAGCAATGGAAGTACATTTTGTTGCAAAGCATATTAGCCTATTGTTCCTCAGTTGTGTCCACAGAACTATGAATCAATGCAGTACAGAGCAACTTATTCAACAGCAGCTCCCACCTGCCCACACACCAGCTATAAAAATAGCTAACCTACTCAGCTAGACTCCAGGATGAGGGGGCAAATCCCTCAGTATCCCTGTCCACTAGAAGGGTAGATTTGTGACACTGGATGCATGCTAATAAATAAGAGATATAGATAGATAAATGAATGAATGAGCACCAAGCAGGGTCTAGCTCTGGTTGTACAAATGTTATGCAACCTGGTGAGCAACAGTGTAAAGCAACCTCAAAGCTGCTGCTGCTGCTGCTGCTTCTTCTTCTATTATCAAGTGACCATCTTCACCTTTTAACCACCAGCAGCTAAAGAAACCACGGTGGCAGTTTTGAAGCTGGCCAACTGATTAGCTCGGGGGCTAGCCAATAATGCCAAATTGGCCCACTGACTAGCATGTGATAGCATGTAAAACGCTGATATCTTAGTTACTTCGATGCCAAAATGAGCTGTTGTCTGCACACCGTTGCAATACACACACGCACAGACATACACACTCGAATAAAATGACGATGATGGTGGCAAGTCACTTCTTTCAGATATGCACCTGGACACGACAGCTAACTGTTTTGTTTTCTTTCTTTTTTTTTAACTCAACAAGCTACAAGACGAGCCACGCATTTAGGACATCATGCCATAACGTTACTCAAACTGAAACCAGGCTCCCAGCTAGCAACCTTAACTAGCAGCATATTTGCTAGCTTTGCCAAGAAGGCCCAAGAAGGTTAGTTGTGCATAAAACGACATAAGACAGTGCAGTAAAAGGGTGTATGAGAATTAGCATGCTACATACCGAGGAGAAGTAATTTCAGCTCTCTCCTTGAGTCTCGCTTGTCTCGGCGGAGTTGTTTGTCAATTTCTGCATTGATTCGTTTCGACTCCTTCGCCTCTTCGCTCAGGCAGCAAGCCATCATGGACTCCAGAGTCATCCCCTCTGGTTTTGGCAGCCCGGTTTTAGACGGGACCCGACAAACACTTTGCCCACGGTTTCAGCTTCTCCCGAATCCCCGGTCCTCGCTTCGATCTCAAGCGAGGAGGAGGCGCTCTGTCGGGGTTGGACGGATGGATGGACGGGACTGGGGGAGGGGAGACTAAAGCTAGGGGCCTCGCTGTCAAGTTGTCCCCCAGCCGACAGCAACTGCGACTTCACCCGGGTGTTCTCGGCAAATCACGGGAGATTCGGACAGGGGAGGGGAGTCAGGAGACGGTGGGGCCTCCCCGAGATGCTCTGCCTTAGTACAGCTGTTAAAATTATTACAACTGCCACAGATTAGCCACTTAACACCTGGTTTATATCATTAACCCACTCGATCACTTGGTGGTCCAATTCTATCTTTTCGTCTGTCACTGTGGTCCAATTCTGTCTTCACAGTCCGCCAAAAGTGGTACAAAACTGCAGTGTCGCGACATCCAAACCCATTACCGTTGATATCTGTGCAGTCTCCTCAGCGTTAGCGAGCTAGTTTAACGCCACAAAAGAAGTAGTAGTCCTTGCTATGAAGCTAGCATTAGTGATAATCGTTATTGCACTATCCACGCCGCGGCAATGCGTCCGTTCTCCAACTAACTACATTAGCTTACGTTAGCTAAAAGAGACGTAACGGCTGTAAAAGCTGCCTTGCTAGCCCGCTAGCTCACTCAACGACGCCTCGGCTAATGTTGTGTCAACCCGCCGTGATTGAAACAGCAGGCTGGTTGAAGGAATTTGTCCGCCTAGCTAGCGATAGCAGGGCAGCACCCCATCACATCCCGGCATTTTGACGGTAAAACACAAGGCTTACGACCACAGCCTCGAAGAGAGAAGTGGGGATAAAGTGCGTGCCGAGCCGGCGGCTTTGGCCAGAAATGTATTCACTGCAAACAGCTGGCTCTCGGGTAGCTCGTCGCTGGAACAAGGTGGGCACCCATACACACACGCGCGCGCACACACACAGACACACACACGCTCACACCAACCCGATGCCAAGCAAGGAGGAGGAGATAACTGTGGTGTTGAGTGACAGACGGCGGGTTGTATGAAACAGGTTTATGGACAGACCAATTACATGAACGAGGCGGGCCCACGTAGTGGAATGTGACTGTGCAGCACTCAAGTTAGGTCGATGAGATGTAAACGCTAACATGTATGAACTGGGAAACGCAGTTGGGTTCAGTTATAGTGCGTGTGCAACCCCTGCTGCATATGTGCTGCATGATCTCCTGCAGTGCTGCAAAAGATCAGCACAGTCCGGTGCAATGTGTAGATCAATCAAGACAGAAGACATTTCAACAAGCACCCCCCTCCACCCACCCCTTACTCCATCAATGACCTGCAGTATAATGCAAGCAGCATCGAGACAAATTATGAGCGAGGGTCGTAGTGGCCGTGCACTGTGAAACAGTGACATCTTGTGGACTTAGAGCACAGTTGCATGTTCTGTTCAATAAGTCTATAAAGCAAATAAAGACTCTTGGCACTCAGGAATGTGGGATCATCTACTCAATCATTTCAGTCAATCAATCAATCAATCAATCAATCTCTATCTATCTATCTATCTGCACATATGTCTGGATGCATCAGAATTACTTTAAATAAAACATGTTATGCAATGATGAACTTCAAAA
Organism: Caranx ignobilis; assembly: GCA_021432705.1. Taxonomy (NCBI): domain Eukaryota; kingdom Metazoa; phylum Chordata; class Actinopteri; order Carangiformes; family Carangidae; genus Caranx; species Caranx ignobilis. The sequence goes on from MU269985.1 coordinate 16,118,386, forward strand.
ATAATGTGTAAAAACTGTTTTATTACAAATACAAGATATAACTGGGTGAGGATGGACAGATGGTGGCATCAGAGTAAAGACAGGCATCTGCCTAAATCAAGGGTTTGTCTTCTGTGGATGTTTTCTGACTTTAAGGCACCACACTGCCAGATTTGGCCCTCTGTCAGTCTGAGCTTTACTTTGTCAGGTTGAAGTGCACTAAAATCTCTGCAGCCATACTGCTACTGTAACAAAGATAAACTATAATGATTAAAAAGGTTTATGAAGATTATCACGATCATTACTCCTTTATCAATTGTTATGCTGCACAAAATAGTCACAGAAAAGCTGTCGGACCCCCTCAGCCTGACAGTGGTCCATACTGGTGGAGAGGAGCTGCTTGTGGCTGGGCTGAGGACTCTCCGTCTCGACCACCTCCACCTGCCACTCCTCCTTGTAGGCATCATTGTGGGACTCGCACATGTTGTGCAAGATGCAGCAAGCCAGGATCATGGTGGGCACCACGTCCAGTCCACAGTCGTTCCTCTTGCTCAAACACTGCCAGCGTGCCCTCAGCCTCAGCAGGGCCTCCTTGGACACACGGAGCGCTCTGCTGTGTCGCTGATTAAAGAGCCGTTGTGGTTCTGTCAGCGCTGCGTGACTTGCCCTCCTGACTTTTTCTTCAGGATAAGCCTTCATTAGCCAGGTCTGGAGTGGGTAGCAAGCCTCCCCAAGCAGCACATACCTGGACAAGACAAATGATTAGGAGGCAGAGTTAAATCTTAAATCCCTGTCCAAGCAAAAAAAAAAAAAAAACAAAAAAAAAAAAACAGTGACAATAAACATAAAAGACATAACAGGTTTTTGTATTTTAATCAATTAATTAATCTTTATGACTGAGTCCACAGTTGTGGAGATGTAACAGATGGTAGTTACAGTATAAGCCTTATGCTAGATGCTGTTTCAAGGTGGACAGGTGATTGACAAAAGCTGGGTAAAAACCTGATGTAAAAGAAGAAAATAAAGACCACCAATTAACCTCTTCTGCAGTGTGTATATTGTATCATTAAAGGACTGTCAAGAGACTTACTATCCTGAATTGGATCCTGATTAAACTGTCATGCTGCTGGCTTTAACTTCACCTAAGTGGTTTTCCAACGAAGATAGGTGGCGGGTCTGGTGACAGTCCTCCCTCTGCAGCTGTGGCCCACAGTGATGAGTTCTGTAAGATGTCAGCTGGGTCTGTCCCACCGGGGAAACTGGCACATACATCCCAGAATTGCCCCCGACCACTGACAGCTACCTGAAACAGCAGAGACAGAAAGAGGCTGAAAGTCCTAGTTGCACGGAGGAGAACTAGTGAGCATGTATTTGTAGCTGGGGCCTTTTCTACCTGGGATATCACTGAGAGCCATCCAGCAGGGTTGGCATAGTCTGATGCGTTGTTTGATGGAGTGATGATGGCTGTGTGGAGGGTTGTAATGGTAGCGACACAGTGAGGGAAGCCCAGGTGGGACAGGAAGAGCTGGGCTGAATCTTCCAGTTCCTGCTCACTGGGGGGTCGCAGGTAGATTGAGCTAAGCAGCGCCACAATGGCGTGACACATGTCTCTAACACACCTGCACACGGTGGACTTCCCCACTCCAAACAGGGTGCTGATGGTGCGGTACTCGATGTTTGATGCCAGGCGCCACAAGGCCACAGCTACGCGTTTCTCAACCGGCAGCGCCAGGCGGAAGCTGGTGTCCTGACGAGCCAGACGGGGCCTCAGTTTGTCACAGAGGTAGAAGAATGTCTCCCGGCTCATACGGAACTTATCCAGCCAATCTGAGGGCTGGAACTCTGTCATCACGACCCGCTCCCACCAGTCAGTGCTTGGAGTGGTGGTCCAGGGACGTGTGCGGATGCGGATGTTGGAGCGGATACTTCCTGCTATCATCATCTGGAAAAGAGTTGGAAAAATTGGTCTGTAACTATTTAATTTCTTTCTTATTCATTAATTCTTATTTTTGAGCAAAAACAAACAATAATACTGTTTTATACTGTTGATCAGATAAAACAAAACATGAAGAAATCACACTGGATTCTAGAGGATTCTGACACGCTCTTGAAATAATTTCTTATGATGGATGGATTACTGAGATTAATGATGAGATAATTAATGATGAAAACAGTTGTGGTGCCATTTATGTATCAGCACACCACTGTGCCCATGCAGTTGCTGCAGCTTCTCCAAAGTAGTTAGGGGCCTGACTGAACACTGAATATTTTTGTAAATGAGAATGTCAGTTTCTGATTTTTAATACATTTACAAATGTATTTGTCATTATGGGTTATGCAGTCTCTGTTGGTAAGGGATATGGCATTCAAAAATGAAATGTATGGCACAAATAATGCAAAATGCGAAGGGGTAGGAATACTTTCTGTATATGATCAGACTTGTCTCTCGGTTGTGTGGGATATGAAATGAGACCTGACCATGAGCATCCTCCTCTGTCTCTGAAAGAAGTACTGTCGGTGCCGGATGCGTCTCTGGATCTCGTTGCGCCTCTGGTTGTTGGCGTTGTTTATGTCTCGCCTGCGCTTCAGCAGCATGTAGGTCATAAGAAACATGAAAGAGCGCAGCTGCTCGTCCTCCTCCATTTTCCCTGCTTCATCCAGGAGACAACACGCGGGACATGAAGTCACGGTGGCAAAGGTAACGACAGCAGCTCAGGCGCCGTCGCACCTACTGTCATTTCACCATAGGGCTGCTGTTAGCTTGAGTATATCCGCTGTCTTCCTGTTTGTGTCCGACTCTGACCAAAACAAAGGTGCTGCCACCTGGTGTCTGAACGTCCGCAGTGGTCGACATGATGTCCACGTATGAGGTAGCAACACAATAGTGTAAAACCTAGTAACTCACAATAAATATCCTGTAGGCTTTTCTAAATCTTCAAACTACAGAATGATTAGAGGCAAAACAGATCAATACCAGTGATGTATTACATGTGTGATCATAGGATTAACATGTACGAAGAACTTAACCTAAACTGAGTGTATGGTGAAAATGTGTGTAAAACCAGTCAACACTTGTGGCAAACACCTATTTAGTATTATAAAGGAACATATAGAGAATGTAAATGTCTATTATATAGAGACCTTGGATTAATGTACTTCATTTGATTCCATTGGCTGTATTTGAATGACCTTCTTAGGTTAAGTTAAAGGTGTATGACCTTTGTTGTTGAGTACTGTTAATAAACACGTTTTACCATTTGAAATTGTTGAGCATTTGTGTTAACTTTTGAGTTTTCCTTGTATGAAATGTAGACCAGACATCTACACCATTTTCTAAGAACCTGTGTTTCCTAATGCATATCTTGCATCACAGAACTTCCTGGCCAAATATTGTGATTCATTTCTAAGGGCCTTCTCCTCTGTAGTGCTATGGTTATGTCTCTCGTGTGTCCTCTTTTGTTTGCAACAGTTTGTCAGTGTTTATAATTACAGCATTTATTTTGCACTCCCTTTAAAGGTAGACCACAGATAAACCTAGAAATTGAATAAGTGGGCATTGAATTGCACAACAGTTCTCCTGTATTCCATGTTTATTCCCCCAAATGTTTCCTGCTACAGTCATTTCATCAACATGTGAGTCTGGCTCCTCTTTCAATGACAAAACATTAGAAATACTTACAGCAACAGCATCACAAACTACAGTCTCTGAAATGACAAAGAGAAGTTTAGTGCTCATTCCAATGACAACCTAAATAAAACATGAACATGGTAAGTTCAACAAAGACAATTTGTCAGGAAAAATACTGATTTCAAGGAACACATTTAGTCTGTCCAACTGCTTGTTGACTCATGGCAGACGTCGTCGACATGAAGAAGATCAATAACAGACATCAAACAATGTTTCATCACGAGTGTTGTAACAGTGGAATTATTTGGTTTAGTGTCTGTCAGGAGAGGAGGTAATATCTGTGAGTGTTGTGTAGACATTTGCCAGTGAGGCAGCAGAGGGTTAGTGTTTAGAGACAGGATGCAGGATAATTAAGTGCTCTATCATATACTGTACACAGCTGTCATTCATAAATAAACAGAGAAAACAGAGAAGAAACCTAGGACACAACTTTGACACGGGTGATAAACAGCTCTGCTGCTGCATTCTCAAACTCCTTTGCGTCCATGTTGCCACCTGGGCCGTGTGCCTGTGCTCCAGATATAGCCTGAGCTAGCTTGCAGGGAGAGAGCTTGGCACTGGCCTCCAGGTAGCGGATAGCCTTCACATTAACCTCCAGGCAGGAATTTACTTTAGTATTAGCATTAACACAGCAGTTTGCATCACAGCCCTGAGAAGTCTCCAGGGCTTCCTTCAGGGTGCCCAGCACGGCCAAGCACAGCCCCCGTGAGGCAGGCCCTTCATCTGGACAGCACACCTCAGCATAAAGCCTCTGAGCCTGACGGATGTAGTCTGAGAAAACAGCACACGTGAGCACACCGTGACGGAAGACATCATAAGGGACAGCCTCATGGTCTTGGCAGTGGAGACGTCGCAGTAGGGGGGCGGAGGTGGAGGCAGGGACTCCGCCTTCACTGCATAGACACTGCAGAGTCTGTGTGTAGAGGCCTCCTCTCACCCCTCCTCCTCCTCCTCCTCCTCCTCCTCCACCTCCTACTTCTGTGGGGCTGCTGGTGCAGGAGCCTTCAGAGGCCTCAGGAACCTCACCTGGATTTCTGTGGGGCCCGGTGAGGTTCAGGAGGTCATATGCTACACGGACATTGTTGCTGAAGGCAGATCTGTATTCAAATTGAAGAAAGGAATAAAGGTAAGCAAACAATTGAAATCATACAACAACATGGTGGCACATATGTTACATATTTCTGATGTTTAACCTACACTCTACACAATGAACACCAACACACAATTGGACACCCAAAGGTTTTGTTCTAACCAATCGGGTAAGAAAACACACACAAACATTTCATGAACGTAAATGTCTCATCAGAAAGTGGCACCATGATGTTCTGTTAGGTGAATTAAGCCAGGAGTGAACACACACTGCAGGTTATGATCGCCTTGCATTACACAGCATCATAAATCTGTGACCAGTACAGTTCATAATCACATTCATCACTATTGTTTGTACAGTGACACAAGGCAAAGCAAACTGAATTATTAAGAGTCTACTCTAGGCCCAAAGACACAAGAAAATGTGTGTGTTATAGCTTTTGGCTCCTGTCATTTGGGTCAGTGATAAAAACCGCCTTAAAACTAATAGTATAGGCTAAGCTAAATCCAGTGAATATGATCTACCTTTGGGAGTGATGCGCCAGTCGCAGGTGCCACAGTGCCCGGTTGAGATGCTGCTGCTCCTGCGCGCCTGCGCTCAGCGGGCCGTTGTTCAGCTGATCCCCGTCGCTGCATCCAGCTGTGCCGGTCTCAGTCACGGAGGCGAGGTTGCAGAAATGGTCGGCGAGGAACCCGATGGGATCGTCCGATCTGGCTTCGACCATCTTCAGGATGGCCCCGCGGAGCAGCTCTCCCACCCCCGCATGCGTTAAGAACTCCCTATCGCTGTCCGGTTTGGTGGCTTTGCCCTCGGGCATCCCAGGAGGAATAACCCCCGGCCGGCGTTTCTCTTTGTCCGCCATTACTGTTGACGTCCCGTGTCGCAGCAACGGCAACGGAAGTGATGGAGGACGATTCGGGAAACAGGAAACGGACCAGTTCAAATTACAGTTCAAAGAAATAAAATACTCTTGTCCAAAAATTTGTCTTGGAGATATGTATAAAAAGTTCGTTTTCTCACGTTTTTAAACACTATTTAATAAAAAGGCAAGAATTTTTTTTTCACTTACTCCGCCTGAATAATACAATCAAAGAGGGCTTTAAGAGATGACAGTGACATAAAGAAAAATGAGATAATAAAAAAAGATGGAACTTGTGACAAGTTTCCTTCTTTTATCTACTTTTTATTTAAATAATTGTTGCTTCAATGTAAAACAAAGATATGCTGTTTTCTTCTCATAATATCAAATTTGCCCTCATTATTTGTTCAGTAGATCTGATTGATATGTGTGATAAACATGATTTCCCCATTCCCCCCGACAGTTTATGAACTTGACAATTAGGTAGGAGAAAAGGTGAATTTAAAAAAGACAACTGCAATGATGACTGCCTCAGATACAAGTTCTAACAACATTTTAATTTCATTTATTATATACAAATAGCCCAAGGTACTCTGCAACAAAATATTTTAAACTACATCTCTATTTCATCTCTGTTTCAACATAAAACATCTCTGTTTCACATGAGATTGGGGGGGGGGGGTTACAAAATGGCAGAGATTGACAAAAACACAAGAAACAGTAAGTAAAGAGCATGCTCCTCATCTATCAAGCCCATGTGCTGTGCCAGCCAACAAGTTAGCCTCTGTTCCATTTCAGCCGTGAGGTCCATATTAGATTTGATTGTAAAACACACAGCAACAATAATATAAGTTACAGTATTCCAAACACCTAGCTGCACAGTTGAATTTTACATTTGTACATACACACACACACACACACAGACAAAAAAAAACAAATGTATTGACCACATGTTAGCTAGATAGGGTTAGGGTTACTGAAGTGAGTAGTTTCACATTGTAGCAGATCTTTTGCTAAGTTCCATGCCTTGCTTGTATAGTCTGTGGTAGAAAATTAGCTGCACCATGTCTTTAACAGTACAAGACTCAAAATAAATGTCAAGTTTAGTTGTTGTTTTTTTTTTTTTAAATGACAGGGTGTTTTTGTCCATTTTATATAAAGGTGATGTTTTAAAAAGTATTAAGTTTCAGTTCTGTTTTGGGCTGTAGTGTTGTATTTGCAATCAGAATGCCCATGCTGCGGCGCCGACATGTGCGCAGCTGCCATTTGTTAGAGATGTATGGTTCCCATTGGTAATGACAGCCTTTTTTATCGCAGCTACTTCACCATTGCTGTTGGTGGTTTGTGGAGGCAGGAAGTTTCTCTGCAGCTTGTGCTCCAGCAGCATGTGGTTCTGAGGAGCAAGGCCGAGGCACGCCCTGAAAAAAAAGAGAGACAATACTGTCCATTTCTACCACAAAAATAGACACCAGCATTTAACCCCTGTTAATTGGCCTGGGTCATTTAAAGTACATGTGAATTTAATTTTCTGTAAATCGTGTGCTAAGGCAGTCCAGGTACATTAAGACTTGATGCGAAAATGCTCCTCACCTCATGATGTTTTCTATGCAAGTTCTCTGGCGGAAGAAGGCGTTGACAACTGGGGTCCCTGAGGGACAAGGGGGGCTTTACACAGGAAGGAGAGCAGTGCCAAGACACTGTGGAAGGACTGGAAGTCTTCCTCCCCATGAGGCCTGACAGTCACACGTTGACAAAGCTCTGTCAGGATCACCAGGTCCAGGATGATTGGGCTGGCCAGTAGAGAGTCCTGTCACAAAGAAAAAAAGAGGAGACAAGTCTTAATAGTGAAACAGAGGGAAAATTGGGTTGAGACTAGAAAAGTCCACCCATATTCAATGTATTGCTTTTTTTTTTTTACATAAATCCAAATTTTTATTTTTTTTAACCATACACACCAGTAGTGTGGACATACATTAATAGATGTTACTTTGTGTGATGGAATAAACGGCAGCAGGCTTGAGCAGGTGTGCCAGTGAAACATGAAAAAACTGTGTCAATGGCCCGCATATGCATTTTTAAATTAGCTCCAAGACCTGTTAAGAGGGATTAACAGTAAGCTCTAGTACTCCTGAGCCTCCTCCTCCTTCTCCACAGCAATCAGAGAGAGATTAGCTCTGAATGTTCTGTTTAAACAGCAATTACCAGGTTGGATTCTTACATAAGAAACTGCTCTATTATGGCATGGTGTGGTTTTGCTTGTATCTGTACCTCACAGGTGTTGTGCAGAGCTATAGTATTGATCCCTCCCATCATTATTTCAGAGGTGTACTCATCCATGGCACGTTTGCTGTCTCCCACATAGGGGACGTACTTGATCACCACCTGAAATAACAGAAACAATTAGGATGCCTGGCTGCTTTTCTTTTTTTTTTTCCTGTAATTATCCACAATTTTTTCCTGTGTTTGAGTCACTCACACAGTGGTCAGGTTTCTCTCCAGGCTGGTACAGGATGGGGTTTGACTGGACCATGTCGTCCACCACGTTGCTCTTGGAGATCTCTTTGGAGCGGAACTGCTGCGGAGCCGACAGGTTTTTCCCATCGTTGTTACCAAGGTGATTGTAGCTTACGATGGAGGTTGGCTGTGAAGTTTAGAGAAACTAGTGGTTAGCGGTGCTGTTGTATTCCTATCAAGTCAAATTGTAAAATACATAACTAGTGTTCAGATAATAATAAAATAAAATAAAATAATCTGGAACAGCGGTTCCCATCCTTGCCTTCCACTGACACAGTCTTTGTTCAAACAAAATGCTATTTAACAATGAAATAGAAGTGGATAATATATTGTTAAAATATTTTTTGTTTTGAGTTGTTTTTGTTCAGGCTTGGTCCACTCAGACGATCCCCCTTCCTGAATCGCTGTGTCCATTCTCTCACCTTGATCCCTGCGCTGACCAGAAAGTCCACCAGCACTGACTTCATCTTGGTCTGACCGGACTTGAAGTCGTCTCCTCCAATGAACACGCCTCTCTGCTCGGCCAGCTCTATGGCCCCCGGGACGAAAGTGTTTTGTGGGGACCCGTTGATGTAGGCGCAGCCCTCCAGTATACTGGCCACTGCAAAAAGAGTGGAGGGAGAAACCTCTGCTCCAGACTGAGAGGTACAGACAAACAGAGATAATGGCTGTTACAAACTGTATTATCTTAATACACAGGACAACAAAGCTTGACTCACAGGGGTACATTTCCCTCAAGACTCTCTTTACATCATTTCTGTTGAACAGCTCTATTATTGGCTTCATGCCTATCTAAAATTGAGCTATTTGCTGAAGATCAAGACTGTGAAATAGTCTATTATCATCGCTGGCTGCAGTACAAGCATGCTCAAGACAGGAGATAAAATAAAAGAACTCATCGGAGAAGTGCACATCACGATTTTCCTTGTCTGATCAGACATGAAAGGAATGGCTGACTGTTTCAGACACATTAGGGCATTTCATTTACAAATACACTGTGAAGTGTTGGGGGTGCTAATCTCTTCATCCTCTGAGCTGTAATAATCACTCAATGTGATGGAGGATTACTGCTTGGTCCTCAGCATTAGGAGGAAATTAAAGTTGAATGGGTGATTCATGACCACCAGCCACCAACACAATTAAGGTTGGTTTCACGGAAACCAGCTTCAGGATTTTTTTCGATCTTGCATGTTAGAGTATCTTTTATGTATCTGGAATTTTTTGACCAAAATTCTCTTCACAGCTTTGGCTCTCACCTTGATTGCAGCAAGCAGGTTCTTGGCGCTGTCATTAACCCCTGGGATGATATCACAGAAGCGCTCAGTGTTGGCCGTCCACAGAACAATGACTTTGTCAACACCACTCAACTGATGGAAGTCCCTGATGTCAGCTCTGATCTGCTCCACCTGACAAAAAATAAAATCTTTAGCTCAAATTAAAATTAGCAACAGAAACACCACAATCTAAAGTGGACTGAATGGATGAAGATGACATAACTCCCCTGCTGAGCTGACTGTGTATTACCTGCTCTGCCAAGGTGCCTGTGAGGACATTGTCAGCGCGACTCTCTTGGTTTGCAGCAATGAATTCTGGGATATATATGGATGGCCTGGGTTTCATGGTGCTCATGTGCGGTCGGAGCTGCTCTTGTAACGACCATTCAAGCACCTGAGCTCGCTCCATAGCGCTACCCAGATCCATCCCAGACACATCCCAGCCTAAAAACACAAACACAATGCATGTTAAAAAAGGGAAACTGTGTTCAAATCTTTAGACAGCTCACATTTCTCACAACTAAAAAGGGCAGCAGATGACCTATATGAGTCTTCACTTTCATCTTATAATAGATTGTGGAGGATCCATAAATAGGTTGCCTATTAGAGCTATTCCCTTATGAGGCACAGAAGAGACTACTTTAGAAGACACTGTAAGAGCGTTTCTTTGACCATCTTCACCTTGTGGAAGTGGGAGGGTGATACAGCAGTGAATTTTCACTACGGGTTAGGGCTTAGGTTTGGTGGTTGTTGTTTTCCACAGGCTGATGATATATTTGTGGCAGTGGCTGGAGCATGCTGAACACAATGCAGTTTAGTGGGGGAAAATGGCAACCTCAATTTAATGATGTCCCCTAAATGCCTCATAGTCATGGTAGATGCTAGGTAGGCCAATGTGGTCAGGGAAGGCTCTAATCTCTATTGTTATTATTATTATGTTTTTACAGGATATGCAACTCAGACTGTGGCAGAAATGTTACTTTGAAAAGAATTAAACAAAGTGTTACAGTGCAAGATCTATTGGCTCTTAAGTTAGCAGCCTCTCTTACGTCCGTTGGCTACAGCATGTGTTCTCCATTCACACGTCATAGATGTCAAAACTGCATATTTTTATAAAGCAATTGACCTACTGTTCCCATACTGCCTGTTCCTGTCTACCCTGATCCTCCCCAGTCACATAGTAGAATGAATGAATGAATAGTAAATCTGAATCCCATTCCACAGGAATCTCCCAGGAATCCCATGACCAACAGGATTTCTGAAAAATTAACAGCCTCTAACTGCCCTGTGGTGAAATTTCTCTGCCATCACCTCACTTGCTCTCGCTCTCTCTGTATGTGTGTCTCTCAGACTATCTACAATCATCCATACCATCAAAGACAATATCGTTTGGATGCACCATGGGCAGGAGGTCTCTGAAGGGGACATTAACCTCGCCCTCGGAGCTTGACCCCAGACAAACAGTAGATGCCTGCAGGAGGGATCCGTAGTAATTTGCTTTCTAAGGAATGAGGAAGAGAGGACAGAAGACACAATGAATGAATTCTTTATTAGATAGAGATTAGATTTTTACTGGTTTTAAGGTTTATCTTAAAACTAAAAAAAATGGACATCTTAAGTACATAGTCAAAAATGCATGCCCATATAAAGTGAAATCTACAAGACCAGAGTCGGTTAAGCTCTTAACACCTCACTGAACATGTCTGTATAATCAGCTTTTAATGAGTCTCTACTACTGTGTCAGGTGACCTACTGGAGCCTATACTTACATAACAGAACAAGAAGCTTCTCTATTGGCTCCAAAGCGTTAGCCTCTGCTGTTCAAACCCTTATTTAGCCCAGCTAGAAAAGGTTTATTTTCCAAAACACAATCTTTTTTTCCTGCCTGAAGACAGACATTTATTTTCCAACCATTTTCACACAGTATGCACTTGCACAGAGTTGAATGTTCAGTGAAGATCACACGTACTAAGATGCATTTCTATGTCGACTCCCAATCTCAAATACTGTGAATTTTCAAATGTGTGCCCAAAGTTAAATGGAAACAAGCAGCAGATTCCCTGTTTGTATGTACACAGTAAGGTTTTTGTCACTCCACTCACCTTCTCTCCGGTCTTGGTCATCCAGGTGAGACCCAGCTTGTTGGCCAGTACTGCTGCTGTGACTGTGGTCCCGTTGTTGCCTCCCCAGCCCACCAGCATCACACCCAGCCGGGGCACATGCCTCTCAGTGCGAAATGTTATCTCAGTGGTGTGAGGAGTCACCTGTTCCCCACATGGAGCATGGACTTGTTGAGGGACTTTTGCAGATGGCATGTACAGATGATATAAAATGTCACAAAGACTGCACACTTACCATTACTTTGTTCCCTTCTCTTGTCACTGATGAGGTGTGATAGGCATAGTGAGCCACAATGTGCTCATCTGTGTACCTCACATTAGGGCTGTTGACATGGATGTTCACTGACATGGCTTTAGTGTCTGCACATAAACAAGAAACATTTCATTCAGCTTCGCCATATGTGTGTGGAAACTGTGGCTCCTTTACGTAATTTCCTTAGCATGTCATGAGTAATTCATGCGATAATGAAAAGGGAAGAGTCAAGTTGTCTCTGGTCTTTTGTGCCCTCTATCCAAGCCGTCAAACTGTCTTACCACTTATAATACATGTCATTCCTGATAGTAAAAAGGGAGATAAAGATACATTTTAGAAAAGAATGACACACACCAAGCCGAAACCCGGAAACTGCCTCACCTTTTCTTGCCTACACAAGAGTCAAGATGTCTGTAGTTTCCTCGGTTTAAAGAAGAGAGTCCGAGTGCGTCTCGCTGACACTTCTTTTCTCTGTGAGATTTGAAATTTCTGGTCCTCTTCGTCGGAAAGTGCCGGTTCGTATCTTAGCTCGTCCGACACTACACCGAATAAGGGAGTGTCCGCCCTTCCCTGTTGGAGCCAGCCAATCAGGACGCTCAGTCGCTGTTACGCAACACGCAGGATGTCTGTGGGCGGGGCAGTTTCGAGCTAGTGCCATAGAGATATGTGTACATCAATCGAGCTCCGTGCCACCGAGTTCATGTCTGCGGAGGTGAGAGGGGCTATTGAGAACCCCGACTGTGTCCTACCTCTCCCCGAGTGTACATGACAACTCGTCTTGTGTAGCAAGGATCACCGTGAGGTGCCTACAGTTGTGTGCAAAGGTTTGGGCGTTATATCAGTCTTTCTTTTACTTTTTTCCATGGGTTTATCACTGAAAAATATAATTGTGCGCATGCATACGATTGATCTCTGAGCTCGGGGGTTTTTGGGCTGCCTGTGTAAAAAAAAAAAAAAAAAACACCCACAGATTGTCAGTGAAGTCAAGTTTCAGCCTGCTCTCCTTCAAGCAGTGCATGCTCAACATTTTCATCCAGACTTTGCTGGAATTTACTCTCCCTTCTTCTACCCCTTCAGTGTCCTCCCTGTCACTGGTTGCCACACAACCTCCAAGCAAAATATTTCCCCCTCTTGCGTAACACTGGGGATTGGACACATTGGGTGTTACCAAGAAAAGGACATGACACATCTTTTCGTCTATAGGTCATAAAAGAAAAGGAACTAGCAGTGCATTTACATTTGTAGACGTGTTTGTCTTTTATGTCACATATCCATGCAAAGACATTTCATGCAAAGACCCAGGTAAAAAGACTTTCCTCTCTTGATATGAAGACAAACCCACACACCATGCAGAGGTCATAATTAGATTGTAATCAAACAGCAACAAAGGTCACAGTGATGACTTTCAGCTTTAACTGTGAACACTGTAGGAACCAGTACCTCTTATTGCCCCATTAACTTTAGCAACAGTATGGAAATTATCCCAAATGTGAATACACTGCCTGCTGCATTTTATTCTTCAGCCTTGAAGTAGTTGTTATGCCTGAGGACTTCATTCTGATGCCTGTTCTCTCCTGACCCATCACAGTGAAAATAACCAGACAACTGAACTGACAGTCTGTGCGATGACCTCCACATTCCTCTACAATAGGATAGAAATGAGACCCTTGACCTCCTGACATGTCGCGAAGATATGGAGATAGTTACGAAGCCATTCTCTGCCAAGAAACTGCAATACTCACTGATTAGTTTTGTTACAAAGTTGTGCATCTTGGTGAAAATGTGTAATATATATGTGTGGAAAAATGTGATATAAAAACAAAGAATCTGCTAACAGATTAAAAAGACGTCCCTCTAGAGCTCTTATTCTAGGGCTGCAACGAATGCTTTGCACTTTCACAATACAGAATAGTCAAATGGATTCAGAAGAGGCTGAGGTATCCAAAAATGTTGTTCATCTTTCATTATGCTGCATTCACTTTATAAGGGGTGGATGCTGAAGAAGTCCAGTGTTTACAACTAGAGGGCATTATATCATCAGACAAACTGTGTGACTGATAAGAGCACTATGCATTGATAGTTTCACAATATATTGATTAAATATGGGTGTAACTGGATTCAGCTGATGACACTATGTGAGAAGCATTCTCATATTTAGAGACAGCCACAGAGTCATATGACATCATATAACCGTTTCAGAGTGAAAAGAAGTGTTTTCATGAATACCCTAAAGCTTTCAGAAAGAGTAAACATTTCACATATCTGAAATTGCATTCCATCGTCTGTAGCTTGACAAGTCCAGATGTGACAATGTTTGGTATAGTAACAGTTTTCCATTTAAAGTTTATGTTGAAAAGAACATAGCAACTAAACTGCGACGAAGGCTGAAGGCTCTCACACTAATAAAGAAAAGGGGAAAAAAGAATAACAATGGTCTGAATGCCTTTAGCAATATATCTGTCCTCTGTCGTGCATAACGTCACTGTCGCTTCATCCAACCCCCCTCTGATTGGATGGCGTGTGTTTACGTAGCAACGGTCCGGAAGATGTCGCTGAGGCCAGTCCTAAAAAACTTCCGCCTTAAGTTGTAAAGAAAACATAGCAGCTAAAAGGCAATCGACGGCGCAACCACCCCATATAAGAGGTCAGACAAAAGGTAGATACAAGTACTCATTGGACACGCATATACCGACATATACATCTGACCTAAAGCAGTTTGTTGACGCGTTTTTGCTCAATACGAAGCTGAAATTTCCAATCTACTGTAGCTAGCCCGTAAGCTACGCTGTTCACTGCTAGCAGTTCGCTAGCATCGATCTGCCCGGCCATAGGCCTCAATTGGGAATCTTAACGGCTAAATAGCGATCATTTTGTTACGCTATCCTTTCGATTATCGTCTCGACATTGGATTTTGGTTGTTCGTTACTCTGAATAAAAGGGCAAACGTTAGCGTTACATCAACTACTTTGTAGCTTTACCCAGTTAGCTGAGTAGCTGGGCAGTTTAGCCTTCCAGATAGGCAGACATCGCGTCTTACTGTATGGCTGACTACCTATGTGGTTAAAAAAGAGAGATTTGAGCTTTTGGACGGGTGATGTATGGCGGATGTTCTTGATAAGGCTCCGGTCCAATACCTAAATATTAAACATTTATTTAGCTAAAAAATAGCTACACTTAAAGCCAATACTGTTTCGTCCATGTCTTCTTGTCCTTATAAACTAGATTGTATTGATATATCAGAACAGGCAGGAGACAGTGAAGCTCTTTCCTGTGGTGTATGCTCCTTGTTTCTTAATACTGAAATTATAATACATCTAAATTACCATTTGGGCACATTAGCCTCGGCGTCAGCAGCAAGGTAACACACAACTGTGCCACTCCCTCCTTCAGGTGAAACAAACCAATACGTCACCTCTTCCTGTTGGTTTGAAAGCTAGTTTAGATGGTTTAGATGTACAGTGTGCATTGACATTTGTTGTTAGGTTTTAGAAGTGCAACGATTTGTAGATAAACATAGAAATAATCTGGAGCTATTTTGATAATGGGATGATGCTTTGTTATCTTTGGGTCACCATGGTCTGTGGATACTGAATAATTATATCAAGTATACTTCACTGTTTAATTTCATCTTATTGGCAAAACAATAAGTTGGTCAATCAGAATAATACTCCTTTATTAATAAAATGCTGGTTAGTTATACTACACAATATTGCATCACAGAAACCCTAAATACATTTTGAGGTAGTATAGATACAGTGACATCAGAGTGCTGACATGTTTATTTTAAATATGTTAAATTTCTGTACTGCTCCAGCTTCTCTTTTCTCCCCAGTTCTCCTTCCTCAACTCAGATACTAAACACTGAGCTCATACCAATGTTCTCCTAAATGTAAAATCTTGATACCTCAATGCTTGGAACTGACTGAAATTATTTTTATGTATGCAACAAGAAGCTAGGCTGTGATAGTTCACCAGCTAACACAATGTAACCAACGTTGTATGTTATAACAGTACTGACTAAGAAACTGCATTTGATGTTGGTCCATGTTGTCATAACATGTACCTGAACCACCTCATCATGTCTGGATCAGCACCAGTCTGACTCTTGACAGGGTTGAGCAGATCGCTCCATCCCTACTGATAACCATGTTTAACTGATAAATTTGGTTTGATTGATTTAAAAATGAAAAATAATTGTTTTCTTTTTCCTCCAGGCTCTTGTCCTTCTGGAGCTTGTGTGGTTTTCAGAGTGTGTGTGAGTGTGTGTGAGTGTATGTGTGAGTGTGTGTGAGTTGGTTTCCTCCTCACAGTTTCACCAAGAGCTGTTCCTCCCTGGAGGATGACAATGGAGGAGATGAAGAATGAAGCGGAGACAAACTCCATGGTATCCATGACGCTGTATGCCGTGATGTACCCAGTTTTCAACGAGGTAAAACACCCAGTGCTAACAGAAGTTAGTTGTTTGTCTTGGCGTTCCTGGATGTTTTGTTAGTACTCTGTTACATCCTGTTCATACTTGAAGGATTAGATTGAAGTTCAAGTCAGTGTGTTTTCATCCACACTGAATCTGTTATGAAGAGGTCAGTCCAGTAATCATTTAATTACTGTACCATTAAGGAAGGTGTGAAGCCAGTTTGTGTGTAATTTAAGCATTTTTGAGTCAGCTGATGCTACAGTTCAAGAATTAAAACATAGATGAAAACTTGTTCCTACAGCATTTAGAGATTGAGACAGTTATTAAAGGAGTAAAGTGTTGCACAACATGATAAAGTTGTGTTATTGTGATTGAAAAACTAAAATCTAATTTATACAGGGCATAATGATATGGTTGTTATACAGGGAAACTGACACAAATTTAAATCCCATTCCCAGTGGTGATCTTTCGAATCTTTCTTCTGGGGTTCACTTTGTAAAGTAACCCCACCCCTGCAGTTACACTGTAAATCATGTTTTTGTTCCTTTTTTGACAGAACAATTGTGTGTAACTTAACACGCAGCTGCACTTGAAACCCTGGCTACAGATGACAGATAGTCAAATGAGGGGTGACAGAGCAAAAGCCTCAGCAGGTCCAGATTTGTCATCATGTCTTCTTCCTTTTTTTCTGTAGCTGGAGAGGATCAACCTATCAGCAGCTCAGACGCTCAGAGCAGCCTTTATTAAGGTAGGACCCAGGAGGCGGCAGATGACAACTGCCCAGTAACCCAGAAAAATCAGCATCTGTGTTTATATTTTATTTTATACCCTCACTAATAATTTGCCAAAAGTCCAAAGCAAGGAACATATTGCAACTGGCAGAAACCAAGCTAATGTAAGTTTCACTTCATGAAGATGAAACAAAAGAATTCACTACAACAGCTAAAATAAGATGATAGTAAACAGTAGCTGCAATAGTCCTGTGAAAAACTGGCATTATCTTCAGCTGTATTGCTACATATTTACATTCATATTTTCCTTTTGATTGGACCATAAATAGGGGTGGTCGGATGATGATGTATATTCTAAAAAATGCCAGTCAAAGGTACATGAAAGGCAAAGCAAGGGGAAAATGTAAAATTACAACCGAGATTGTACATTGTAAACACTCCATCACAGCTACAGCCCAGCATCCCGCGTCAGCCTTGACCTCCTTTAGTTGCCATAGCTGTGCACACTCACTGATTTTTGGGGGATTATTAGCAACATAATAATGTGCCTCTTTGGTGTTTTTACCTTGAAGGGGGTTAGATAATCTGGTAAAACTGATTAACGGTGTGTGTTGGTTGCCATGTGGGACCTATTTTTAGTGATGCTTTCGCAGCACCTACTTTGATGAGGACAGAGCTGTGATAAATAAAAGGGCCACTGACTATGGTTAAGAAAATAAGATCCAATTTGGGGAATCTGGGGGATTTTAATTTTGTAATAGTCCTTTTTGTAGTCTCTTCTAATCAGTCTCAAAGAAAGAAAAAATATGGAAAAAATAAAACAGTATCTGTGATGTAGATAGTCAGTGAACACGTATACAGACTACCTGGGAACAAATGCTGTCGCATGGAAATGGAAATAAGAGAGAGAGAGATAAATAGAAATGTTAAATAAAGAGAAAGAAGAAAGAGGAGGGGCAGAGGGACCCATCGCTGCAACATCCCCAAAGCCGTCAGTTTGAGCCCTGAGCAGTGGAGGGAGCTCATGAGGAGGACCTGAGGGGTCTTGGAGACATCAGTGACTTTTTTGTCTTGTGCTTTTCATGACACTTGAACACAGTAAAACCAATGCAGAGTACAGAGGGTGTCTGTGTATGTGTCTGTGTGAGAATACTCAGTGAAGCAGTGAAGCAGAATCTCTTGTGGTCAGCATGTACATTTCACACACTAGAGGGGGTGTGGGGGGAGGTGATCTTTGCAAACATGGGAATCAAATTCGTAACCAGCAAGTCACAAGTCAAAGCTCAAAAGTCTCATATTGTATAGAGGGTGTTGCCACAACAATAGACAGACCCCCCTCCCCTAGGCAGAGGCAGGCAGAAATGCAGAGACATTTGTGTTTATCATGACAAAACAGCTCCTATCAGAAAAAGAAACAGACTCTGAGTGCAGCCAGATCCCTTCCCAATTATGTCATCATGTTTTTGGTGTTTCTAGAGAAAATATTTTGGAAACCCATGCAAGTTAAAAACAGCAGTTCCTTCTGCTTGTCTCTGCAAATCTTTGTATTGGAGTCAATGGGCAGCAGGAAGGGATCTGACTGCAGTCAGAGGTTCACAGTATAAATTCTGTAAGGCTCTCTGCTATTTTTTTTTTTTTTTTTTTTTAGCACATTGTGAAAGAAGTTTGTCTACACCTGTGGAAAAATTCATGTGTGGAGTGTTATTTGTGGCCAAATGTACAGAGAAAAATTTCAGACAACTTCTCCCACTCTAGCTGATGATGTCACCAACTCAACCTGAACATTGCGCACAGATCAGACCCATTATAATTTTAAAATGTCTCCATAAATGATCATGGTCATTGAACAGTGATTGATCAGAAACCATAAAACCTCGAAACGTGGAATACCACATGAATAGATGAGACTTGTGTCTACATTTTAAAGTTTAAATGGAGTCTTGAGGTGAAAGTATGGCGGAGCAGCAGATATGTAATGCTGCTGAAACTATTTCATAGATGTAGAGGTCAGGGCCTGGGAGCATTTGTTTCGTGAATAATGTATGAAATCATATCAAATGTTTTGATGGGTTTGTCCATCTTGCCCTCGTTGTTAGTCATGTAG
The DNA here is from genome assembly GCA_021432705.1 of Caranx ignobilis. Classification (NCBI taxonomy): domain Eukaryota; kingdom Metazoa; phylum Chordata; class Actinopteri; order Carangiformes; family Carangidae; genus Caranx; species Caranx ignobilis. The sequence continues at coordinate 16,137,412 of MU269985.1, forward strand.
ACACTATCACATTCAGTTAATATGGTATTCATTATGCTGAAGCACTTCCATTTCCATGATTGATGTTCAGATGAACGACCTCAGCTGTTATCAATATAAAATCAAAGTGATACCTGACTGATGAGTTTTTTTTTAACTATACCTTTCTGTGATTGCACTGGAACAATAAAAGCACAGTGATCATATCTTTGGTCTGTGCTGCTGCTGATGAGCAGGGGCGTTCATTATGGAAGTAGCTGAAATAATAACGAAGATGAAGCAGCTGACTGGTTATACAAACCAAAGGGGGGATGTGATCACCTTATAGCTGCTCTCTTTACCATGACATTTGTGGTTCTTTTGTCCACTTGCCAGGACTTATTGGTGTCTCTGCTGCCCTGGCTGGTTGCAATTCAAGGTTAAATTATTCAGGAGGAGAGCTTTTGTGCATTCACCTGAACTGCCCGCCGCTGACATCTGACATTCAATAAAGTTCCTGCTTTGTTCTCTGCAGCTCTAAGCCTCCTCTGCCTTTTATTAGAGAGGACAAACTGTGCTATAGCTGATTTTTCCTCTCATGAATGATTGCTTCTTCTCCTCACCCTGCATGCCTGATTCGATGACTCCTTTGTCAGGCGGAGAGGGAGAACCCTGGTCTGACTCAGGACATCATAATGAAGATCTTGGAGAAAAAGAACGTCCAAATCAACTTCACCGAATCCCTACTGCGCATGGCAGCCGATGATGTGGAAGGTGAGTATGTGAGAAAAAGACAACTGCTGAGATGTTGTGGGTGGTGGTATTGGTGGTCCTTTGTGAGGACCTTTGTGTGTGTGTTTGCTGGTGACCCTACATTGAGTTTACTGCCATACAGTAGTTTTTACTTAATTTGCAGTTACTGTTATGAGCCCATTCACATAAGTCATGGTGCTGCAAACTTTTTCCTGCAGATTTCATGATTGACCGGCCTGAGCCGGAGTTCCAGGACCTAAATGAGAAGGCCAGAGCTCTGAAACACATCCTCAGCAAAATCCCTGACGAGATCAATGACAGAGTACGCTTCCTACAGACTATCAAGTGAGTGCGCATGCACACACAGACATGCACTGACCAGCACATTGTCTCTGTTTTAAAACATGCATAAAACATCATTAAAGAATGCCAGTGATAAACACAGCACAAACAAATGCAGTGCTCACACCTTTAGCTCACCTAACTGCTCCAGTATTATACTGCAGGGACATGAGTGCTGAGCTACAGTGCTCTCTGTTCAGTGATCTACAGTCTAGAGGAACATCTAAAATCAAAATCTGGCACTGACTGATGTTTGGTTCTAACTCAGCTCGTATAAAAAACAATAAGAACTGTCCAATGCCAGACCTGGTGCTGCTCAAAACAACGACGCCCCCCTCAAACCTCCAGTAGAAAATTCTGCTTTTTTTTTTTTAATCGATCTTACAAAGAGCTGTAACCACTGCTCTGTCTTTTAACTTTGTGTGTGCAAGAAAGGGGAATGTGGAATATGTAGAACATCTGCTGCTTTTTGATCACACAAACACACACGTTGGAAGCTCATTGCATTGATAGTACTACTGTTAAAGAGCATATGTCCAATATATGTCTCCATAGTTTCCAGTCTCATCTGGATATGGACTTACAAAGCTTCCATAAACAGAGAAAAGCTGCAAATTGAAGAAAGAATAAGCAGCGTTTTTCAAAAAATTTGCTTAGAAATGACTCAGATCATGAATCACTAGTCAAAATAGTATCTGATTATTAATTATTAATTATTTTTCTGATTAATCCTTTCAACTTTGAAAATATATATTGTCTAAATTATCAAAAAGTTGTACATTTCTAAATCAGTGCCCAGAGCAACACAACAAAAAATGTCTAGTTTGGCTATTGTTGGTGCCGACTGCAAATATATATATATGTATATATATATATATATATATATATATATATATATATATATACATATATATTTTTTTTTACCATAAAAGCATCAAACCCCTGCTACTACACAGTGTCAGATAGATTGGCTTAGTGCTGGTTCATTTGTGCATCAGAAATCACTGTAGTGGTGTCAGACTACATGACCTCCTTACAAAAGTAGCTGGCAATAGTGGGAGCACAAAGATGGTTAAAGGGAAATGGCGTTAGTGGAGCGTGCATGGCGGCCTGTGCCAGGCAGTTATGCAAAACTTACTCAAATTCAAATGAATGAATTATGTAAAAATTCACCCCTGTACAAACATCCTGGAGGAGGAAATTATCCATAGAGACGAACCAGTTCATCTGTGTTGTTGGGCTTTATAACATGGGAGTTTATTGACAATCAAGGAAGTGCTTCGTTTTCCAGCCTCTTGCGGCTCGAATGGAACAAACACAAAATACATGTGTTGGCATGAGATCAATACACAGCTGGAATATCTCATGTGAGTTAATTGGTGAGGAGAGTGGAAATCTCACAAGGGCTAATTTCACTGTTGTTGTACGAGCATCACTTGTATTGATTGTTAGGCCTCTTTGTCCTGTGAAAGAAGAAAAATGTCCTCTCACTGCTGCTGCCTTTGTTTCTGACAGAGACATAGCCAGCGCCATAAAAGAGCTCCTGGACACAGTCAACAATGTCATTAAGAAGTATCAGTACCAGAACCGCAGAGTGAGTGTTACACAATACACGGACACACATGCCTGTACACGTTTCATGTCCTGTCTTTGTTATAAAGTGATGATTTTTTGTTTTGTTTTTTTCATCAAGGCCCTGGAGCACCAGAAAAAGGAGTTTGTGAAATACTCCAAAAGTTTCAGCGACACTCTCAAAACATACTTCAAAGACGGAAAGTAAGTTTAACCCCAACAATGTGTACAATGCTTCAGTGAGTCATTGCTGTCTTAATCATCGTCGCCAGTCACTACATAGTCTCTCTTACTCTGTACCTGGATAATGGCTGTCACTGCCAAATGACTTGGTCACTGAGGTCTGTCTGACTCTTTAAGCACCTCTCTTCTCCTCTTCAGATCACTGCTGCACAACTTCATCATATTGTGTCCTGTGATCACACCTCAGTTTGACCTTGAAGGCTTGTCAAGTTGCCACAGCACCTCATAGTCTTCCTACAAAATCCACAGCATTGTTTGAAAAACTTCCAAATGCAACTTTGTTTGCATTTAGCCATGTTTATATATGACTATAACAAGCAGAAGTAAAAGTAGATCCTATCAGCCAGGTGCTATTTAGACCAGACCCAGAGTGATAGCATTGGTACTGTCCACTGTGTTCATCTTGATGATAAAAGAGAATTGATGAAAGTGAGAAATGATCCTAAAACAGAAACGTTTGGAATCTCAAGTATAGATGTTTCAGTTTCGATCTGCACACCAATAAAACCAGGTGTGAACAGATTTATTTAAAGCTGACCACATACGAATAGATCATTAAAGATGCAGGTTAATGGTAGTCAAAGTAGCAGAGGCACTGTTGCTGCTGACTTTGTGGTTCAGACTCCATTCAGCTCTTTTGTATTGAAGTTAAATTGAGACTGGCAGCATCACGTTAAGACAGTGAGATCTCACTGCCGGGAAACTGTTTAAAAAAAAAAGCTAGAGACAACATGTTCCTGAGTGAGCTTTAGAGGTGTTGGTGCCTTGGAAAGTTTTGACTTTAGACAAGGCCAGACGTGATTTTCCCATCATGTTTACAGATTTTAAGATAAACTGACACACTGTGGACCGTAATCTCGTATACAGTGTACACACACCGCAGCTGCTGCTCATTCTTCTCACCTGACTCACAGCAAGGAAGCAAATAAGTGCATTTGCCAAAATGTTGAACTAGTCCTTGGAGTTAAAGCACTAAATAAATGCAGGTCACAAATAGTCAAATATGAGAGAAAGATAATTTTCTTTTATGAATTTGAGGGTTTATTTGGTTTCTATTCAGACAAATTGATCAATAAGGGAACATTTAGGGACAAATGGTTAATGTGTGATAATGGGGATTGTTAATTACAGCTAAAGTTAATATTTATGTGGGCCACCTGAAAGCCATGTGAGTAAATAATGAGTCAGTGCAAACACCTGACAACATTATGCATTACAGTTGATTGATTGATGCCCTGTTTACATGTACGCAGTTATTTTGAAAAACTGAGACATTTCCCTTCGTTTACATGCAAACGGAGAATTTGCCTCTGAAAACGATTCTTTCTAAAAACTCCAGCCAGAGTGGAGATTTTGGAAAACTTTGTTTGCACGTTTGCATGTAGTGTAAACTGAGAAAAACTGAGTTTTAGGCAGCTGACGTCACATTGTGCGCCGGAAGCTGCACTGCGTCAAAAGTGCAACATGTTTACATTTTCATGGTGATCATGGAGGCATTCAGAGTAGCAGTCGCATTTATGATGGTGCAAACCCTCTTCATCTGTTTGCATTTACAAATACAAATACAATTGCAAATACAGCTGCTCGTTGTTGTTGATGCTATTTCTGGGATTCTGATTGGCTAACGTGGGCTTGAGCTTCTCATTACACTGCCACCTTCAGGTTTGGCATGCTCTTGACGGCATATATATACAGGTTAGTGTAAATGAAAACTTCTCTGTAAACGGACAGGTGTGCACGATGTTATTTTTGTAAATGGAGAGTGTGAAAATAGCCGGCCACGTGTAAACGTAGTCTAAAACAGGCATGTCCAAACTATTCCACAAAGTGGCTGCAGGTTTTCTTTCCAATCAAGCAGGAGCACACCAGACTTGACTCATTTAATCAACTGATCTCAGTCTTCAGACAGCTGATTGGTCAAACTGTGGGCTCTTGATTGGTTGGGACAATAACCTGCAGCCACATGGCCCTTTGTAGAATAGTTAGAACATGCCTGCATTAAAGTAATCAGACTCGATGAGCTTTATAAACAAAGAAGCTATTTTATTGTTGCTGGGTCACCGTTAAGATGATGGGTACCCGTTAAGCTGGGTAACCGTTATGCTGGTTGTCATGCCTGTGGTGACATTGTTTTCAGTCATCCAGTTTCTCAAGCTCTGTGGTCATACCATTCTTTCTTTTTTAAGATCTGTGCAGGTTTCTAAGAAGAAGAGAGGATACGGACAGGAAGGTCTACAATAACTGGTCATTTGTCAGCTGAACCTTCCTTTAGACTGTGAATGTCTTGGCAGAACAAGCTCAGCCCCATTTCCATTCATTCTCCCCCACCCACCCACCCCCACCACTACTGGAATAGTTGAGCAGTTGTTTCAACAGTTTCTCTGAGCTTTTCCAGCCTGTTTTCTCAAGTTGTGCTTTTGTCTTTGTTCCTAGGGCGATAAATGTCTTCATCAGTGCAAACCGGCTCATCCACCAAACCAACCTCATACTGCAGACCTTCAAAACTGTGGCCTAGCCCACAGGGACCACAGAGTCCTCCCGTGTCCTGTGGGGAGCAACTGCCAGAGTGGTGGAAGCTTGAAGAGCGCCTGACCCATATATGTAAATTAGAAAGAGTCGATTTTAGGGTTGGGGGGGTCGATTCCACGAGGAGTCGAGATTCTAGATTCCAGTTCAAGAGACTGAAAAGTGCCATTTGTTTTTTCAATGAGGATTTTCCAGTCTTGAAGTGGAACTGAATGGGCCCAAAGTTTTGGTTGATTGATTTTATTTGGACAGTTTTAATTTATAACCCTGGTCTTGTTGGGAGTAGGTGAGGCGAGGTGTTTATTAAAGACTAATTGCCATTTTTTTCTAATATATTCATGTTGATCATTTTACTTTTAACTTTTCATTCATGGATACACACACGGGACTGCATTCAATAGGAGTGTGCATCTCAATCGTCTACACTGGTTTTCTCTTCTCGCCTCCTGTTTGTGTCATTTCTCCATTGGTTGCGTACGCACAGGGTTGACAAAGGCACCCGACCGCGGGTGAAAACAGCTGCGAGGAGGGGGGAGGAAACGGTGTGTGGGACATTTAAGAGGCAGACTCAAGATTTCTTTTTCTCTTTATTATCAGAAGACAGAAAGCCAAATGACTTCCAGCACAGTGTGCGCCTTACCAAGTCCTGTAACATTCCCTCCTCTCAGAGTGTAATGAAGTGGAGTTAGTCCCTGCCGTCGGGGGATGTAGAGAGAGAAATGAACGTTCTGTATTTAACTGATATCTGGTTGCAAATGTTCAATAAATAGTTTCCAAATGATGTTGCTTTTTTAAATGTGTCCGAGTCCAATATGTGTGAGGTGACTTCTTTATTGTTGCCAGGGGGAGGAGTTACACTTTTACACTCCTACACTACACTGAGGTGGGGGGGGGGGGTCTAATCCCAAAGGGTAAATCTAGATGTTGGAATAATAGCCCTAAATTGTTTATTTGAAGAAAAAACATATAAAGTATCCTCCCTAATATATAAAACCTTAACCCAAGTGCAAGATCAACATAAACCCAGTCTATGTTGAGAATTACTTTTTTCCAGCAGGTGGCACCACTGAGGATTACACAGTGACTGTTGCAGCTTCTGTTTTCTTGTACCCTCATCACAGCAGGTGGCCAATTATCACAGCCATATTTGATCAAGACGAAAATAGATCAATACAGCACCTATTGCCTTTGTCTTTGTGTCCTCTGCTATTTAAAGCCTGTAAGCCTGGTGAGAACCTCGAAGAGTGGAGAAAGAACTCCTCCAAAGTGAGTATGAACGGGTACACAAGTGCAAGATTTTTCTTCAGGCAGTTAGAAGATGTTTATGTTGAAGTGCCAAAACAGAGAAAAGCAGGTAAGACAGGTAACACAGAATTACATTACAGTCAGAAAACCATAGGCCACCTGTATTGGTAAAGAGTGAAAAACAGGAATGGAAATTATACTTATGTATAAGTACTTATAAATATATATTATTGCCATATTGAAAACAAAAATCAACACCTCATATTGGTTTCATGGCTGAAATGTGTAAATACATAGTTGCTCCATACACACAGTTTGGTCGTGTGATGTTATCAGTCTGTATATGTAGGAACACCAACCAAAGTGGCGGGTGCAGTCTCACCCAAAGAGGACATGACTTTTTTAAGAACCATGGTGCAGGAGTAAAAGAGGGCTGAGCTCAGAGGCTTTGCCTTCTTTCTCTGCTTGAACTGTACCTGCTGCTAGTGAGACTGTGCCTCCGTGGCCATAATCGGCCTGTCCATTCATATCCATCACCTCTTCCCCTCTAAACTCAGCAGCCCGGCTCTCCTCAGCACCTTGGTCACACTGGGTGATAGTTTGTCTTTGAAGTCCCACAGCCGGGTGTCCAAGTGAAGCTGTTCCACTGGCCGTTTTATTGGGGTTGTGAGTGGGCTGTGAATGATCCGGCAGAGGTCTGGTGGAACCCTGTATGTCTCTCCAAACATCTTGAGCACTTCATGAACTGAGGTCTGTTCCACGGCCCTGTGATGCACAGACACATTCACAAAGGATGAAGGCTGCCATTTCTCATATTTGATACTTTCAAACTGTTTCTCTTAAGTTATCTTTGGTTTGAGGAAAAGTAAAGCCCTCTTACTTTGGCTGAACTATCAGCTTGTATGGGTGGTAAACTGTCCTGTCCACATCCTCCCTGTAGATGTGCTCCAGAATATTAAAGCCTGGCACCCCTTTCCACTCAGGCAGGGTAAGCTCTTTACTTTTCTCAAAGGGGGTCTTGGGAAAGATGTGGTTCTCTATGAGGAACACCCTGGCCTGCAGAGCATGGGTTCAGGATTAATGGAGCAGCATGTTGGGAAGAAATTAGAATAGAAATTAATACAAGAAAAACATTTTTGGGTAAAATGTTATGTTATTTTTGAATAAGCACCAATTATATCGCACATTTGGTTTCTGCTGTTGGAGCACGTTCATCAGAGACGTCAGATTGTTGTATTGGTATGGCATTATAATCTCATCAATGTCGTTCAACAGGACGTAGCGTGACCGGTCCATGGATCTGTAAATGCACTCATTAAGAGTGGCCAACTGGCCATAGTAGTGGACATCCCCCCCATACTTTGAGAAGAGCCAGCCAGTAGATGGATTCATATGCTCGTCGATGGGCCAGGGAACCATTTCCACGAAGCCCTCCTGGCTGTAGCTCTGCAGCAGGCGGTCGAGGTCTGGGCCACAGCTGGTGTTATAGATCACCACTCTCTCCACATCCAGCAACCTGGTGCAAGGTGAGGTAAAGGTTAAATTGAATCAAATTCCTTTATGTTCATTTTGCAGACTCTTTTGTATTTGCTCGTAGTCGAGAGTTGATCTCAATACTACAGTGACTCTGAGTTGCTGCAATTTCAGTTGTACAACACAATGGAAGTTTTTCTAGTGGATAGCAGCAGCAGTCAGATGATGGTGTAATCCTAACCGCAGTGATTAAGATTGCGGATGGAGTCTGGCACATGTCCCTTTGCAATTCATCAACTCATCTTCCCTCCCTGAGATTCCTGTGTTTTCACTCTTGTTCTTGAAACCAATAAATAAAGTTATTAATGGAAAATAAAAGTAAAAATAAGTAGTGATGCTGGGATACAGTTGCTTATTCAATGCTTTTAATATTAAAAGAAACTCTTCCATTGTGTTGTGGATTTGCTCTGCACATGTTGTCAATTTGCTGATGTTCTCTGGATTTGCAACACATTTGTGTACATGCATGTGTTTTCTGTCTGATGTACAATACAGTAAAATGTCACTTGTTACTTTAGAAGCAATACAGGATCTTCTACAGATGTGTGCTTTGTGATGCCAAAGTTCAAATGCTAAAAATCTTGGATTTGTTTGACAGTACGTGTTACAGTATTTATTTTAGAAGTGACAAACACATTTCCTTCTTTCTGAGAGTTGGACTGATACCACTTCATATGTACTGGGGTTTTAAGGTGGCTTATGTGCTGGGATGTTTCACTCCCCCCCGTTCCCCTCACCCCCACCCTTACCCCATCCTTACACATGAAATAAGCAAGATGTGTTTCGTAATGAGTAGTGTTTCCTTTGTGTCTCTCTTCACATTTGCCAACCTGGGTTTAAGAAATTATCACAAACATGAGTATAAATATTTTGACAGCAATACACCACAACATCTGATATCACTACACCATTGTCAGTAACTACAGCAACAGAGACACCTCTCTAAAGTGATGAACTCCAAAACACTCCAATAAACAGTGCCCTTGAACAGCTCACAATATTTTTTTTTCTAGAAAGTTTGAGGTGATGATTCAGCTTGTGTTTTGACAGTGTTTTGTGGTGTTGATGCTGGGCTGACCTGTACATCTCCAGGGTCTGTGCATACTGAAAGACATTGTTGTAGTTTCCAAACAGGTTGGAGATGCAGACCGTAAAGTTATACTGCAACTTCTCGTCATCCTCCTTGTTATTCTTTTTGTTTCTTATTGGGAGCCAGATCTGGTTGGATTCAGTCGTTGTCTCTGGCTGAGTCTGAAGCATAACATGAGTGGCATCACAGTTTTGTGGAATTCGACACATGACGTCTGTAGTTGCAAACGGAAAACCAAAGTTGTCCGAGTGCTGTGAAACAGTTGCTGGAGTTGTTGTTCTCGATGTGTAGCCTGCACAGCAGAAAAGACAGTGCAGGGGCTGGATCGAGTCTCTCCTAAATATGCCAATGATGCGTATATCAAAACCATTCACTCTTTGGTCCATGTAGGCCGACACCTGGAAGTGCTTGGTGTTGTTGAGGGGGGTGATGGTCACCTCAGAGACCTGATAGGGGCAAGTTTTTGGAGGCCCACGTGGGGGTGGGATTGACATGAATGCGTGGGGTTTCCACACAGTGTACAAGATAGTAGAGTAGACAAGAATGACTGTGAGGAACTTCCATCTCAGTTGTTTTGCCTTGTCCATCCAGCCACCGTTGAGATCCATAACCTGTGCAAGAATGAGGAACCACAGTTAGAGAGATTCGGTATTTGAGGAACAAAGCTAGCCACGTACACAGTGCATAGGGTGTAGAAGGGGCCCCCTAGTCATGGTTGTTCTCTGAATTCTGATGATGTTCAGGGATGAGGTTGCAGGAGAATATACATTATGTTACCAAATACACACTTACAGTATAATGTAATGTTTAATTCTTTCTGTCACCATACTGTAATTAAATAAAATAACGGATACATGCCAAGACTCACACCTGCCTCAAGCAGAGAGCATGGTGGTGTCTGAACAGATCCACTCCTACCTGTTCACATTCCATAGCATTCAATGTTGAGGACTATATAGTAAACTCATGTGTAAAATGAAAAACACACCTTTCTGTCTTCTAGCACAATCTAAAATGGTGTAGACAGCTTGGTTAGTGAGCACTGATTGTACACTACTTTCCAGGATGCACTGTGGGATATTATGAGTCCACTATACAAGGTATTATAATTCTCACTATTTGGACAGTAAACATCCTAAGTAATGCACTATACAAGAAGTGGTGACTAATTGTGAACACATCCTTGGTTTGTGGCTGCAAGCCACACTTTACTGAATTCTGGAAGTAGCCATTTGAAGATGGAGGATTGTTGCAATGAACTGCAAACACTGCCAACACGGTAGAAATGAAGTGAACTTAAAGTGGTTGTATTGACAGTAATGTTAAGATCTGCGCATCATCATCAGCCACCATATATTATTGAAGCAAGTTCTAGCTGGTTGCATGAAGTTGTAAACAAAGGCTGTACAGAGGTGGGATCCACTTCTCTTGGAAATCCCTCTGGCATTAAGATGCCACTTTGCTCAGAGAATTATCCTGGAGCAATATGGAGAACTGCACTGGTCCAGTGACTGTTAACTTTGGACACGCTAATCGAAAGAGACGTTTGTGCTGTGATGTGAAGTGCGTGTGAGCACAGGTTTTTAGTAATGCTGCTGATCAACTTCAGCTTCAACAAAACTTGGTTTCCTTAACTGTTCACTACAGCATTACTCATGTCCGACTTGATTTTATCAGAATAAGCTGCACATGACTGGTCTTTGTGACACATGGATGGAAAATACTATCCAACCATATAAGATTCTCCACCGGATTCTGTCAACACACACAACATGCCAGCGTTATCTATAAATGTATTTCCAGACTGACTTCTATTCTTAAGGTGACCTTTAACTCTGTTGAGGTTCTTTCTTATATACCTGAATGAGGCCTGTGATCCTCTGATCCTGAGTCAAGCCTGTTACTGCCACTATTGATTTCACCCAGTTAAAGGCTAAACCTACTGTCTACCATGGTAAACACTCAGGAGTCTGTCCTGTGGGATAGAGTTATCCAGTCTGTCTCTAACTTCATATCTGTAATCTCTGACCACTAGTTTCACTTTATCTGCACTGAGAGAGGTTAAAGCTACATAACCTAAATTATTTCATTGTATTGTTTTCTTTAATCATTCTCAGTTAACTGACTGTATGAGGATACATTTTACTGTCACAGTTCACTGAGCAGTATTCTGGGTCAATATCACTGTAGGGTGCCTTGGTGTCCTGTACATAAATAGTTCATTTGCCATCTTAATTTTAAATAAACATGACTATAAAAGGGCTAAGTTTTTATATTGATTAAAAAAAAAAGAATTACCTGGCTCTTTAAATACATTTTCGAGGTTTTTTGTCAGTGTTTTAATAGCGGATTCATGCTATTTTGCCATGTCCCAGGCACTGCAATATGAGTTAAATATAGATATGAATAAAGAAAGGGAAAGTGTGTGAGTGAGTTAGTAACTGCAGCCAGCTTTTTTGCTATTATAGATGGTTGTGGTGATAACATCATATTTGGATATAGAGAACAAAATGAATGGGAATATGATAGAGAGGAAAGCATATTTGTAACTGCTGCACGAAGCTGCACTAGACAGACACAACGGTCGCCTGTCTCATTCCTTCTACTGTTTTTATGGGAACATTATCTGTGTGTGGCACATGCCATTTCCACTGCAAGAGCAGTCACCTCCTAACTCCATCTACTTAAGATAAGTTGCAACTTTAATGACCTTCAGTTCAAATTTGTAAAACTGCGATACTAAACAAAATAACAAAATACAATGCAGTGTTGGCTGTTCTGTAAATGACCAACATAAGAATAATAATAATATGTAATCTGCACTTCCTTGCTTCCGGCTTCCTCTGCAGAACCAACTGAGCATTACATCGAGTCCTAGATAGTTTCTGCTTGAAGAATTTTAAGACTGCATCTCTTGAATTACTCTCTAAGCTGGCATTGGCTTCTGAACCCAAACCCTCTCCAGTGACATCCATCCAGGTCTGTTTCAGTCCTGAACCTTGTTAATTTGTCACTAAGCACTGGGACATCTTTAAACTACCAGAGTTACACATTTACTTGAATAAAAGAGTAATAATGTTATAAAGGTACAACCAGTAGTCAATGACCTTCAGCTTTCCATGGATACAGATTCCTGTGCTCCTCTTACTAGACCTCAGAGCAGCTGTGATACAGATGACTAACAGACGACAGGGCGTCTCCTATGACGATACTTAATTTTTTCGACATATTTGGATGAGAAATATGGAGTACCTCAGGGCTGTGTTCAACTGAAGTGAATTAAAGATTCCTCAACTGCAAACTGTGCAGCACTAAACAAAATTGCAGGTGAGATGACATGGAAGGTAAAGATGCCTCGGCCATGAGCTGAGTATCTCATAAACTCACTGAGCCTCATGCAAGAACATCTTCATACTTATCCTAGTTTGACTATTTTGTGAGGCTACAATCAATATTTTTTGATAAATAACTATGACAAACTCTGATACAAGAGTGATAAAACTACAAAGAAATCAGCTAAGTCTGCAGTTCCTCTCAGATTTGTGGAGCTTTACTCATTATTTAACCGTCTGTCTCAAAGAATTTTTGTCTCATTGATCACATAGTGTTCTCCTAAATCCCACCAGGCACCTGTTTTTAGTAGAAAAACTCTAAAAACCCTCTTTACACCTACCACCTGCTAGGAAACTGTCTGTGTGTGTTTGAGCATTTTGCTATTTTTGAAGTCTAGCTCCATTCAAGACCATTGCTTGGGAAATAGTCCCATAGAAAAGATGTCTGAGGAGTCTCAGTCTTCCACATCATGGTTATCCAAGAAATTAAGTGGAAATGGTTGTGATTATAGACGGGTACAAGTCCAGTTTGACTGTGTCCCAATGGACGGTTGATCAAGTGCTTACCAGACAAACCAGTTTGCCCAGATTTCAAGACCATCTTATGTTACAGCTCGTTATTGTTGCTTTGGCTAGTGGGGCTGGATCTGCCAACTACTGTCATTGATAAAGCTTTTCACTCACACAGCTGACCTCTTCCTAATACCAAAACAGGATTCAAGTGTCATGGTCCATGTCTGTCATTCCCTGTTGTGTTCCTGTTTTATTTCGAAGTCCTGTCCTGTCTTCCTGTGTGCTCTCGGGTTGTAATCACCCAATGTGTTTCACCTGTCTTGATTACACCACCTGTGTCTTCCCTTGTGTATTTAGCCCCAGTAGCTGCATTTACATGCAGTGTTTTCCTCAATCTGATTGAATACAATTGGATTAAATGAATCTTATTCGATTAATGAACGCTAAATAAAGCAATCCACATACAGTCCGCGTATACATGGCCCCAGCTGAAGCCGATTATATAGTTTCATTGACATGCGCAGAAAGTCTCACTCCCACTACCTGCAAAGGCGCAAGAGAAGAAGAGGTGCACTTCCATGTTTACACTTAGAGCAATGGATCTGAATGCCAATACGTGACTCCTACGCACTAGGGTGCGCATGCGCAGAATGAATAATCCACTCTATCATCCGAATCCACTCTATTCAGCCGTTTATATGCGGCATCAAGCTGATTATCAATCGATCTTTTAATCTTATTGGAAATTTAATCAGATCCGGGTGAATCGGATACGCTAAGGTGTTTACATGAGACATTTTGAATCTGATTGACCTGTTAATCTGATTATAAATAGGATTTTTGGACTCATGTAAACGCAACTAGTGTCTCCCTTTGTCTTTGTCAGTTTGTCTGCTTTCTATCCCTGGTTGTCCTGTGTTTCTCCCTGCATTATTGCCTGAGATCCTGAGTTTTTCCCCTGAGTTTGAATAAATCATTTTTTGCTGCACTACCTGTTTCCTGGTGTGCATTTGGGTTCAGTATTCCCCCACAACCTGACATGCTTCTTGGGGGTTGGGAGGAACCAATAATATTGTCTTTACATTCATCAGAAACCTGACTCCAAATGAATGTTTGCCAACACGTCTGCCCCTGTGTATAAATGCCACAGGTGACCTGGGGACATGCCTTTGTGTGAAAGAGTGGGAATCTGACTCACCCTTTAAACTCACTGACACCATTATCTATTGATACAGTTTCAAGCTCATATTGTATCATTTCAGAGTTTGTCTGCAGGCGACAAAAGCAAGAAAATCACAAACCTAGCTGGCATCCAAGTGTCATGAGCTCTCTGTCTCTCCTTGGGAACTGATGTGTCTAATAAGTATGACAATGATTTAAATCCACACACAACCAGTTTTTTGACATTCTTATTATTATGTCAACATATTACATAATTCATTGTGTGTATTTGACTCCCCAACATGTTCAGGCTTTTGTTGCAGTCACCTATCCTTACACTGTGAGACAAACTGTTGGAAATAAAAGGAGGGAGTTGTTGTGTTTTGTTTGCCTGCATTTAGGCCTTTTCTCAATAAAAATAGGATTCTGGTAAAGGAAGGATTGATTCTATGTTAACCTGAGCTGATTATTGTTAATATATTAATTATGAGCTTCTTTTTCTTCATAGTATGCATGTAGTGTTGTTGTTTATTGTTGATTATTGTACAGGTATCAACCACCATACTTCCATCCATTTAGTGGTTAATTGGCTCTTGAATCCTTGTATTTAAATGTGCACAACAAATTAGGAGGAGACGTGATAGTCTACAGTAGTATACCGTAAGACTAGATTGTATTGTGGTTGACACTGGGGTAACTGATATGTCGATAACTGTCGTGTTTGTGTCTCTTTTCTTGTTGATGGAGGGTTTCTCCTCTTCGAAACCCAAACAGAAAACATGGCCTAGAGGAAGTGATGTCACAGTGTCAGGTGAAAACAACTGCAATGACACTGACCTGTGTAGAGGCCTTGAGGTTGCGGAGTGCTCAGTGACAACTTAAAACTACTGAGCTGTGTACGATGCTGTGAGTTCATTCAGTTTTTAAAACCTGGGGATTTAAAAGTGAGCAGCTTCGTATCACTCTTCTAATGAGTTGCACACAGTGAGATTTTGGTCCTGTCTTAGCCAGCTATTCAAGTTGTCTTTATCAGACTTTCAAATTTGTTCTGCGCATTTGCTGCTTCCTCTTCCACTTCATCTGCATATCCAGTCAGGCCGAGCTCATCATCTGCAGCCTCTCCTTTTCCAATCTCCCGCCCCAGGGGAGTTTACCCATTCATTGCACAGCCTCACTGCATTTCCATACATAGAATTTTTTTCCCCTCACTTCTTCTCTCTTGTTTTGCACATGGCAGTAAAACTTTATATGACACACGAGTCTTTCTTGACTGAACCACCACCAATTCTCTTAGTTTTAGAAACAAATATAGATTTGACCAGAAACTTACAAGTGTCAAGTGGATCCACAACATCAACACAACTAGCTCTGTCACCTGTCTTTCTCAAAGCTAAGAGGTGAACCAAAGTCAGGTAAACCCAGGTGATGGAAAACAGTAAAATGAACAATTAAATAAAAACACAAAGCTATGGAAATCCATAATCCTACGCATCGTAGTGACTTGTGGATGTTGTGTTGATGTGTAAGTCACGGTTAGAGAGTAAACTAGTTGTAAAAATGCGTTCACTGTTCTGTGTTATGTGGTGAGACAGTGTTGGCTGAGATGGAGAGGAGTGAGTCAGGTGGTTTGCACCGGGAGACAGTGGCGGAGCCAGAAATTTTTCACTGGGTGGCCAGGGTGAAACCATTACTCACATAGGGGTGGCAATACGTAGATACTAGAAATATCTAGGTGGCTATTTTCACTATTATGATTGTTACTGTTGTTGTTTTTATTTATTCATTGTTTTCATTGTGACCTTTTAACAGTAGGCCTGCCACCATTCATATTAATTAGATTATTATCAGGAAATCTCCACAAATGTAAATATTAATAAACTTATATCAGCGTGTTTCCACTGTCCTAGATTGAAACATTAAATGTATTCTTTTAGTTGGAATACAACATTGCTGCTGGTGAACATCAATTGTAGCTGTCGGAGACAGAGTTTCATGATGTGGGTTCATGACAGTAATTTGGAGAATTGGGATGGGGTTTGTGTTGTAAATATCTTGTGTGAGGAAATGTAATGCTGAATGATTTCAGTTCTGAATTTAACAGTTACCTGTAAAGATATTTTATTTTGAAAGCATAATGATCACATGATCCTGTTTGCTTGAGGAATTGTGGGAAGTAGCCAGACCGCACTCTCAGAGCAGGAAGTCCAGGCGCATGGTCAGAGTCTAAAAAAAAGACAGTCTACACTATGTTCTAGAGGCGCACACGGTAACTGTGGTTTGTTTGCTTGTGTTTTTTTTGGTTGTCTCTCATATGACCTGATCATACGGTACTCAGTTGATGTATTTATTTTACGCTGTATAGGCTCACACAGACTTTTACGCTTAACTCCATAGTTTTCACGGTGTTCAAAGATTCTGTGTCGTCGGTGGAGAAGGAGGAGAAATAAAAGATGAATCTGGACATCAGTATGAATCGTGGCCTTTCCTAAAGAACGAGTGTAGCTACATCAATGATAAATGGATGTTTAATTTTGTAACTGTACAAGACTTGTCTTAAAAATCACACACAATATAATGTGAGTGAGGGCAGAGCAGGCTCTCCATTATTTTGCTATAGAGCAGTAGAGCAGAGGTTTTCAAAGTGTGAGAGAGTGAGCCCCCCCTTAAAGGAAAAATAAATAGCCGTGCTGCAAACATAAACTCGTCTTTCCTGATTTGTTCGATTTACAAACTTGTTTCTCAGCATATATTATGATAACAACATAAAGCACTGACAAATAAGCCTGCCACAGCAACACAAGCCTGCACAAGCCAACTACATGTTCTCCCTGTGTGATGGCCTGGGTAGTAGACAGTCTGAGGACAGACAGCTTTGAGGTTCAAGTTTATATTGATGAAATGCACCGATGACACTGTGACAGGTCTCCACTGAGCATCTTGACAACATGTCAGATGTTCAGCTGTAGTAGGAGAAAACTCTGCTGTTTTCAGCTCCGCTGTGACGTGGCGACTGGGCTTTATGCAGGAGGACACGCTGTACTGCGGATCCAGTGTATTTATCTGAGCTTGGTCACCATGCTGAGAGGCACCGAGTTGCTTTGAGCTGTGTTCATATTAAGTTATACCTGACGCTGTGGAGCAGCATACCTGACGCTGTGCAGCAGCATACCTGATGTTGTGCAGTAGCATACCTGATGCTGTGCAGCAGCATACCTGGCGCTCATCTTTTTTTTTAAACCAGAATAGTTCCACAGCCAGTAGTGCTACATTAAATGGTATCATGACGGTGGCCATGGCCACCATTGGCCACCCTGTAGCTCCGCTTGTGCTGGGAGAGACTTCTGTCCTTTCGCTCTGTTCTTGTTTGTTGAAAATAAAGCTCCACGTGTTAAACACAGCCTACCATCTACCTATATCCATTTTACCTACTATTTATCATCACAAGCTAGAGAGGAAGAGAGAGAGAGAGAGAGAGAGAGAGAGAGAGAATAAAAACATGAGGGAGAGAGGAAAGTGGAGGATGAAATGGACCGGTAAAGAGATGAAAAACAGGAGAGACTAAGAAAACAGAAGGGGACAAATATAATAAGTTAACTCATAAGTTCAATGTTTAACGTTTAGCTCTCGCTTTTCTTTCTTTTTTTTCTTTTTTTAAATATCTTATATTATAAAATTTTAGATATTTTAAATGATGTGTTGACCATCGAAATGAAAAGACTCAATTTTCATTTTACAAAATCTGGCAGCTTGTAGCTACTGTGCACTGACTTACCGAAAAACGAGAAGCGAGTCCTCCGCTGGTGGACACCCGTTGACTGAGGCTGTCAGACAGCACCGAGCGCACGCTTTTCGTATTTCCTCCTGCACACTCGACCTCTCTGCAGTATCACCATTATCTGATGCATCTCAGGGCGGTTCGTTGCAGCTGGGCGGAGCGATGGACAATGCACGGGGCCGGATCAAATGAGTCCACGATCAAAACTATGATCCACTACCTGTGTATTACTGTCCTCAGGTCGTACGAGTAAGCTATCAAATAAGATATCTCGAAAAAAGCAATATTAAAAAGCTAAATCCTGGATTCAAACCTGTACTTGAACACACTGTCCTGCGGGCATCAGTACAAACAGTCATTTTTCACAAGCGACTAAACACAAACACTTGCAATCCTGAGACAGAAGAAAGTGGTCTTTCAGAGGGCAGTCAGTCAAACAACTGCTGCTAAGCCACTTACCTGGGAATATCTCATCTGAAAGTGGATACATGAATGAAAAAACATATATATGCACAAGGGTTTAAGGACCCTCCATTAGTCTCTAGAGGCTATTGGTCTGAAGTGCAGTATGACAGCAGCAGCTTCATAAAGCAGACTCTTGATTCCTTTGGGCCATTTAAACATCATTTTGTGCTCAGATTCTTACACATCCAATACATATTTCACCTTGTTTCAACTTATTCGAGAAATGCTCATCAAGCCATCTCATAAAATATCAAAATGTCTTCTAGCCTAGTGTCTTCTAGTTTATGATCTTCAAAACAAACAAACAAAACAGTTTCACCATGAGCAAAAGAGTTTATTTTGTTACAATATCAAACAACAATATTACAACATATACAACAATATAATATCAAAAATCTTAAATTACAAAATAGTTTGACAGTTTTTCCAAGACTTACATATAATTTAGGAGGCCATCACCAATTTCTAGGGATCAATTTACTGAGCAGCAGCCAGTCTAAGATCCCGTGAGGACCTTTGCACTGGTGGAGGTGCAAGGCATCAACTGTAAAGACAGAGATACAACAGGTTAAAAACAAGTGGCTTCAGCCAAGGTGAGCACTTGGTTCACATTAAAGTGAATGGTCTAAATCCATGTTTCTGGCTCTCTAAGCTTGTATTTAGCTTTGAGCTAAACAATAACATCATCTTGCTAACATTATAAACAATTACTATACTGAGCTGCTACTGTTGAGAAGGCAAATATGCTAGCTGAGTGTTTGCCTGTAACCAAAACACTAAGCAAAGCAGAGGGGAGCCTGATGATTTGAAAGTAAAATTTAAACCTTGAAATGGCAGTGTGTCCAAAGTCAGTTCAAAGTTAAGACACTTCATCCTAATAGACATGATGTCTGCTCAATTAAATGATTAATTAATTAAATTAAACAATTAAACTAGACACACTACTCACAAAAAGTTCAGTTCGACTTCAGGGTGAAATTTATGGAAAATGTAAAAAGTTCATGCTGCAGTAATGTTAAATCATTAAAGCGGGGAAATGAAGTAGAAGTATGGAATGGAAATTTCTTCATGTTAAACAATGTTTTGAAACAAAAGCTACCCCGACAAAAAAATGTCAGTGTCTCAATTACTGGTCACAGTAATTGCACATCTTCCAGTCTCTGTTGCAACCTGCTGATGACACTGCAATGCTCAAAATAGGAACAGAATGATGAAGACTGTTTCAATAAAAACTGTCCTTTAGATCAGGATCAGACACTTGTGATTTTGTGGTTGATTGCCTTGATAGGCCATGTTATGTTAAAAATACAGTGTTTTTGCTAAGATATTTTAAGATGTGCGCACCCATGTGATGGTTGTCGAGATACATCTTTCACCCACCTCATGTCAACCTCATGGTGGTGCAAGATGATGAGTCAGGGGGTGACAATCAGAAATTCTTCCCCTGTTCTCCACTGAACCCTGCTTCTAACATGGGTGGAGAGGCTGTAGATGCAGCTGGTAAAAAAAAAAGAAGAAGAAGAAAAAAATACAATATTTTCATTTCTTTGTGCGTTTCCTCCTAGTGCAGCAGCCCAGCTCTCCTCAGCACGTTGTTCACTTTTGGGATCAGCTCTTCTTTGAAGTCCCATAGTCGCGTGTCCACCTGAATCTTCTCTGGCGGTTGAACAGTCGGCGTGCTCAGTGGAGAGTGAATAATGTGACACAGCTCTGGTGGAATCTTAAACTGCTCTCCAAACTTCTTCAGCACCAGATGTACTGAAGTCTGCACGACCATCCTGTGAAGCGTGGACATTCATAAAATACCTGGATGCTGCCACTGACACCCACTGTATCGCAGATTTCAAAGGACAAAATGTCTTACCAAAAGCTGTTTTACCTTGGCTTAATGATCAACTTGTATGGGTGGTACTCTGCTGCTCTGTCAGGCTCCCATTTGTAGATGTGCTCCAAAATATTAAAACCTGGCACCCCTCTCCATTGAGGCATTGGACCTCTTTTACTTTCCTCAAAAGGCTTTTTGGGATAGATATGGTTTTCAATGAGAAACACCCCCACCTGCAGATGTGAAAGTTTAAAGGATACAGTATAAGTTAGACAGAAAGCAAGGACATAATATAAACACCAAATATAATCATCAAGAATGGACATTGTGATTAAATGTCTTCTCAAAAAAACAAAAAACAAAAAAACAGAGAGCCTACTTTTGGATGCTGCTGTTGAATCATGTCCATGAGAGATTTCAGACTGTTGTGTTGGTATGGCATTATAATCTCATCGATGTCATGCAACAGGACGTAGCGTGACCGGTCCATGGATCTGTAAATGCACTCATTAAGTGTCGCTAACTGGCCAAAGTAGTGCATATCCCCCCCATACTTGGAGAAGAGCCAGCCACGAGATGTATTCAGATGTTTGTTGATGGGCCAGGGAACCATCTCCACGAAACCCTCCTGGCTGTAGGTCTGCAGCAGGCGGTCGAGGTCTGGGCCACAACTGGTGTTATAGATCACCACTCTGTCCACACCCAGCAACCTGGAGTATGGTGAAACAAGTTAACAAAAAATATCTTTCAGCTAAAAGGATGAAAATCAGTGTATGTGCAATAACAATGTTGGCTGGGGGTAGGCTTTTTTTTGGCCTTGAGCAGCAACATGTAATTTTTCCCATGCCAGGAATAATTCAGGCAGTTAAACTAAGCTACATGGGTGCTGGCAATAGCTCAGTCATCAACTCTGCTCAAGATTGAAGAAGTTCATGGAAATCCAACACATGAACTGTAAAGTTACTTCTCTTGAAGTAAACATGTCCAGCCCATGGGGCTGGAAAAGTCTGGGGGAATCACCAAAATACGATTCACCCTCTGGGCAACAATTCAATTACAATCTATCAAATCAGTCTGAACCAAAGAATTTGAACATCATGTTCTAAAAACCCTGGCATAAATAGTAGTTTAGTGAACCTTGTTATTTTCAAATTTTGTAGAGACTCAAGAATCAATAACTCATTTGATACCATGCTGTGTGGTGCTGCTGTCATTATGTCTGCCCTCTGTATTCAGTGTGTGTTGTGTGAAGTGCTGACCTGTACATCTCCAGGGTCTGTGCATACTGAAGTGCATTGTTGAATTCAAACAGGTTGGAGATGCAGACTGTAAAGTCAAACTTCAAATGTTTCCTTTCCCCTTTATTGGTCTTCAAGTTCCTTATGGGGAGCCAGATCTGCTTGGCCTTCTTCTCACTGTCTGGCTGAGTCAGCAGACTGACATGTGTAGCTCTGCAGTTTGGAGGAAACTGACACATGATGTCTGTTGTGGCGAATGGAAAACCAAAGTTGTCTGAGTGTTCTTCAATATTTGCTTGGGTTGTTGCATTTGATAACTGGCCTGCGCAGCAGAAAAGACAGTGAAGGGGCTGAATGGAGTCTCTTCTGAATATGCTGATGATGCGAATATCGAAGTCTTTCACCCTCTGATCCATGAAGGCCGACACCAACAAATGCTTGGTGCTGTTGAGTGGGGTGATGGTCTGGTCAGAGATCCGTAGAGGGCAGGAGTTTGGGATCAGACGCCGGCTTCGGACAGGAGCTGGGTTGGACCTGAATGTCTTGGGGAGTCTCACAGCCACAACCGTGACAATTACGATAATAATGGCAAGGAAGAAAAACCTTCCACTGAGCTTTTTCCACTTGTCCATCCTGCCAGTGGGTGAAGAGTCCTGTGGCAGATATCAGAGTCACCATTACAGAGACATTTGAGAAACTGAGCTTGAGAAGACACCTCTGTATTGATAAAGTTAAGCTTTAGAAGTTATCATGTCTTATGTATGTAGACCATTGCTATTCTCATTGTGTGCATTCCTCATGACAACGCCTACTGTCATCCTGATGTTCAGGATGTCCGGGGGAGGGCACACTACTTAATTTGCTTTGAAAGACTACCACACCCAGACAGGTCATTTCTAAGCCTATTGTAAATGTTGCACAATAAGCTTTAGTCTCTTTCACTGACAGAAATCAACACACCACAGCTGCTTCTGATGCATGAAGAGGTAGCAACACAAGGCAGAATTTATATAATCATAATCAGTGATGAATGCATCTACTGTACATGACAAAAGAATCGACAAGGAGAACATGTCTGACATCTATAAACAGTAAGACTCCAGTACAGATGAGCTGTTAAGTTTGAACACCACTGAAGGGATCGACTTTCTGTAAAAGATGGAGTGATGACTAAAGTTACATTAAGTGCAGCGTTGCAGCCAAAGTAATTTTTATTTGATCACAAATAAAATATATATTTGAATTCATCTGTTAATTATATCCATCTTTAAGTCTGTATTTCAGCTTTGACAGGGTTAGTTTAAAGGCACCCTCCTAAAACAGAGTTTGGAAGTGCCATTAACTTGATAACACGTGTCTTTTTGAAAGGCCTGAGTTCAGCGTAGCTATGCCAAGTTAAATGAACAACTGGGAGACAGGATATAACCTGAGGAAAAACATTGTTCATTTGATAAGTCGTTTGAATGCATGTGCAGAAGGGGACCTTTACAGTGGGGTAAACACACACATGTGGGTGTTGTAGAGCACTCAGTGTCTGCTACAACTGCGCCGGAAGAAGCAAAATGTTCATGTACCATGAAAAATTAGCTCAGGTGAACTTAGCTTTTGGAACACGTTAGCCTCCTTAAACAGAGACTTTAAAAGGGACAGAAACCAACATAAATTGGCTTACTTCAATTGGTGCTGAGCATGAGGACAAACGGCAGGCCACAGAGTCCTCCCATCAACTGCAGGTGCAGCCGTTTATGGTTTGCCCAGGTGGAGAGAATGATGCTTTTAAAAACAGGGCAGCCAATCAGAGTATTAGTGTTGCGTTCAAGTGAAGCTGACTACTGCATTACTTTAAATGTATCACTACCACAATGTAAAACTAACTACAGTTGAAGCACAGAGATACCTTGTGTAAAACCGCTTGCAGTAAAATTAACATTGTAATTGTCTGTTGAGGTTAAGCTCTAACAACTAGCCTACTTCCTTCCCAGCAGGGAGTACGACATTCAGGGCCCAATTTACGTGTCTGAAGAGGGAACCACAATGTTTCATTTACCTTTTAGTTCAGGTTTTACCATTTCATTTGAGTTCTGTTTTAGTTTCATGTCAGCACTGGTTTCAGTGGCCTCATTGTGGTGCAGTGCAAAGCAGCAACACGCTGTATGTTACAAGAAACTTGTGGTTTAACCTATGTGATGTTGCACAGTTAAACTTACAATCTCCCCTCACAACTGTAGGAAGGAATAAAAAATAAATATTTGGAGTATGGAAACATGAGCTTCCACACGGCCCACCACTGACTGCTAATAGTTAATGCTAGTAAAATCAGGGACAGAGGTAAAAGGAAGCTCATAGTATGCAGTCTTTAATGACAGTGCACGCACAACACATCCATTGTATAATAAAGCAAACATTTAATTTCCTGTTGCCCATTTCTCACTCTGCTACTGACATTTAAACCAGAACAAATATTGACACAAACTACTGTTGTGCTTCTTGAAGCAGAACACCTCATACAGCTCTGCTAATGCACTACAGTTATGTAATGTAATTGACTGTCCAGCTACTCAGTCATTATGTTGTTTCTTTAATGCTGCAGAAGCCTATAAGAGCAACACATTTGTTTTAACTACTCTCTCCTCTAGTTGTTATTCTAATGTTTACCTCTTTTTATACGGGTGTCTTTTGTATCAGTTTTTGTGATAGCAGTGCAGTATATATTCTTCAACATCTTATGTGGAGTTGAACTTTTGAGAATGAGTGTTGTTTTCTACCAGCAGATGTCACCAAAGAGCGAAAATTAATCACAATTCCTTGTTGTTGCATCAGTTGAGCTCTGGCTGCAATCTATTTGTTGTGCTCTTATCATGACAGATGGCACTTTAATGCAGCCATCTCACCATCCCATGAAACTCAATACCAGATTGTAAAATAAATACTGAGGACTGCTGAGCATAGCCCCACCGTAAACATATGTACAGAGGAAATGTGTGTATGTTGATACATACATATACATAAACATAACTGAGACTCATATTTGTTAGATTAGCCTTTCCTTCATCCTTTGAAAACACTAACAATTTCCCTACGTAATTCAATCTAGTGCAAGTCTAAGGCACACAGCAGACTATTAACGGCAGCTCCATTATTTGCACAGATACTAACCAGTTCTCCTGTCCTGGTATATTACCTGCTCCCAGGTTTTCTCTGTGTTAGACTGCTGTAATTTGATTAAACACAACCACTGTACCACAACCACAATATTAAGGTCTTAAAACTAGATTTTGAAACAGGGCCCACGAGACAGGGCCCCATCATAAAGTAGTAATGCTCTTAAGTTGATGCTGTAGCCTACTTTAGAGGGGAGTATCCTCCAACAATTTGCAATAGATCATTTTATCAAAAAAAGAAGAAAAAAACATTGCTTTGGCACAAGTACGCTTTGAGGCTTTGAGCTAAAGGCTAATCTGCATGCTAACATGCTCACAATGACAATGCTGACAAGCGGTACGGTTGAAGCTGAAGCTGGGAATTACATTGTGTTGCAGGTAATTGGTCAGTGAGCAAGCCTCGATAGAGCCACAAGGTTACCAATCCTCTTGGGACACTGAACAACTGTACCAAAAGAAAATTAATTCAATAGATCAGTCTGGAGCAAATGCACAGAAACTTAGTGTGTTTCTGTGGTTATTAATTTTATACTGGATAAAGAAAATGCAGAGAAATTCTTTGTCCTCCAGCCAGACCATTTGACCTCCAGACCCACCCTTTACTTACAAATACTTGTTGAAACAGACATAATGGTCTGGATCCGTAGCCATCCTAACCTGAAAAACATTGGGCAAAAGGCAGAGTAGTGTAAAATCTCACAAAAGAGAAGTCACAGGGACTCTGCCAGCTATTCGATGTCTCATTAGTGTCCAGCAATAGTTCAATAGCAGAGATGCTGTACATTACAGCATGTGAAACTAATTACTGCACACTTAACTTAGCTGGCAACTCAGAAAAGTGAAGAACATTATAGCAGTTGTCAAATTGGGCTTTAATTTCTCAGCTGTTGAAGTTTGTATTATATGTAGTTTCTTATTACTCCTCTGTTGTGGGTAGTGGTTTGATTTCATGGCCAAACTGAAAGTGTCAATGTAAGAAATTAAAGTTTTAGCAGTCCGGCTAAAGAATATAAGTGATTTTATTGTTGTTATGGATATGATAGCAAAAAAGAAAGGAGACAATAAAAAGAAAGAGCACCACAGTGTATGCATGAATTATAGTAAGATGAAGCTAAACAACTACTTCTGGCAGTAAAACCAAAACAATGAGCTGAAAGACGCTAAAGGATTTGTAAAACTCAGTGGAACTATAGTAGAACTAATCTGCCAGCCCTGGCCTATCTTGTCACCGTGTGATTCCTCCTGATGTTGTAGCACTGCTCGCAGGACATAACCTTTTGTCTCGTAAAAACTCACAAATAGCTCCTTAGGGTTCATCACACGAAGCAACTCCATTCACATGATGAGTTGTTATTTTATTAGATTTATTAAAACAGATTTAATGAGGCTGAAATGACATTTAAACACAAGGACAACATTGCTCCACTAGGTATGAGAATATCAATAATAGAATGTTTTCATGCAAGTTTGTGTTTATCAATTGAAAACTGCAGTGCTGTTGTGTAAGCACTGTTGGATCTGATGTATATCCCGCTGCCTTCTCCGGCTGACACTCACTGCATCTATTGTATTGCAGTGTACATCCAACTTGACATTGATTTATGCTGACAAGCACATTTTATACCACATCTTTAATGTATCTGGGACATTAAAGGACAAACGTCTCTGATCCTTCCAGTCCATCAGATACCATGCAGTATGAATTTGTTTTTCCTCACATCCTCTTATGCCAGACACACACAAACACACTCATCTTCACTGATGAAGCCGAACACAAACACTCATACACACTAATCAGTCCACATTTTGTCTGAAATGTTCTCACACTTTCTCAGTGGAGTAATGCCCAAGCGTGATCAATGATTTTCATGGGAGTGCTGCCTTCAGACCGTCCTGGTGGTGTTTTTGAGCTGGAGGCCACAAAGACAGAGCGGTGCGTGATGCAAAGGAGGCTTTAGAGAGCCTGCTTTGCATTTGATCGACCTCTTACTCTTTCATCAGCTACGATGAGAAGTTCTCCTCAGCCACGATTAGAGGGGCATGTTGAGAGATGTAAATTTAGACAAGATCATAGAGAAAGCTGCAAGGCTTAGCCAGCCAGAAGTTAGACAGATAAATCAGGTCAAACAGAACGGGGGACAGAAGCTGCAGGAAGCATTTGTTGAGAGTTTCAATTCAAAATGAAAGATTCATGCTTTCAAAAGATGCAGCAAACACTGCTGACCTTGATGTTCTCCTGTAATGCCCAGAAGAGAACACACACATTACAGGCAAAACCATCCAGATTTACAGTATTGCATTGCTAATGACCTTTTTTACCTGTGGTTTATTACCTTTGTTTGTGCCTCTCTCGATACTGTGATGAATTTTAAAGACTTATTTATCAAGACCTGCATAATTCATTAGAGGAAAAATGTAGTAATATGATATACACTGATATCAACAACAGCTGTCACAGCGTTTGTTCTGTTTTTCCACAAAAACCCACCACAGCAAAGTGTCCAGAATAACTTGTTTCTCAAAGGAGCAATGTAATTTTGCACTAATGATGTGTCAAATAGAGATAGTGTTCAATTACTAATGTGCTTTCAGTTAAATAATTTTAATTAATTGCAAATCCCAGAGTTAGTGCACAGCGGGTCATCTGAACATGCAAACATGCTATGTACAAATTTAAATCAATAATGACATAGTACTGATTTAATGAACATTAACATGACTGGTTTTGAAGTCAGGAGTTTGTAATGTGGTTGTAGCTACCTTGTTTTTTTTCCCCAAGGATACAATATTTGGAAGGGAACAAGAATAAGTTTATATGTAAACGTTGTTGATGCACTGTTGGTCAGCACCATGAAAAGGAATTACTTTTGACTGACAAGTCTCGAGGTGTCAATCAAGCGGTAGCCACACTCTAAAACCACTCTCCTTCATTGTCTTTTAAATGGGATCATCTTTTTAAAACACTGAAAGACTTCAAACTTGCAATTAAGATCATAAACAAGTTACAAAAACATTTGGTTGACTGATAAACCAACTGACAATTAGGGTAATTTTCTCCTAGACTTCCATACAGTCGACTTCTTTTTGCAACCGATGGAGTCGCCCCCTAATGGTCATTTGATAGAATACAGGTTTAATGCAGTTGTGCAATTTGCACCTCATCCTGTGCCTCTAAACAAACAGATCTTAAATTGTGTATATGCTGTATCCTGATGCACAGCAGATTAGATTTGCACCAATTCAGCTGCTTTTCAGAGTATTGCTGTTTTTACAAGCAGTGACACCTGGGACACCATGGCTTTCTACCATCGAGTCGTCTCTGATCGAGTACTGAGCAGCTCCACTGGAGCATGTGAGTGCTAACTGCCTTTCTCATTCGTTTTTCCAGATCACACTTTCCATGAGCTGACCCGGGGAGCTGAACCAGAATTTTCAGTCTCAAGTTTTTTACCTTGAGGTTACCTTGAGGCTGTGTTTTGATTTTCATAAGATCCCAATTTCCTCTTGGATGAATGTAGAGATAAGATAACAACACTAATAAAAACATCTCTCCGGATTTGAAACATGTACATGTGCGAGGTATACAGTAAAAGTGATCACCTACTTTCTCTGAGAAAGAGAAAAACTCCAGGGTTTTTAACTCCAGAACGTTTGCCTGGCCAAACATGGCTCAAGGTTTGGTTTCTGCCCCTGGCCTGACATGGTGCCCTGTGCCATTGTAGCCTATGGCGATTTTTTCCCCTCCAAAGACGGGCTGTAAAACTTACGTTGCTGCACCTATGGTGACATTGTGGTGCCACTGCAGGGGACAGGGGGCTCTGCTGTGCTGGGTTATAGCACCCTTTGGCCAGGCAAAGTGACCTAAGGCTTGGTTTCTGCCCCCGGCCTGACATGGTGCCCTGTGCCATTGTAGCCTATGGCCTTTTTTTTCCCCCTCCTAAAACAGGCTGTAAACCTTGCATTGCATGTGGTGCAGTAAAAATCTGACTTTGAAAATAAAACAACCAAACAAACTGGATTAGCTGTAGCCACAGTTAATCCCATTTTATTGCAGATACCTCTGTGAGGGTGATCCGTGTGATCTGAGTGTGTGTGTGCATCCGAACATGTGGATGTGGGTGTGTTCATGTGTATGTTATGGTTTGAAGGCGTTGTGTTGATGGAGGGATTTAGAAGTGATCTACTTGTTTTTAGATTGAATAAATTATTATGTTGGCAAGAATCTGTATGTATCTGAGTCTTGTATGTGTGTGTGCCTTTAGACTCTCTTGCTCTGTAAATCAGCTCCCTGAGGTATCGCCACCTCACAGCTCTCCTCACATTCAGTAGCCTCGTTTTCAGCTGGCATGCACAGACATTTGCATCTAAGTAAAGAGACACATCATACAGTTAGTGGGTGTGTACATGCATGTTCCTGTGTAGGTTTACATAAAGAAAGAGAAGAAAAAAAAGAATATGAGACACAATGAACTGAATAATGTGCTTGATGAGTGGAAATGTGTAAGTGAATTACTGTATCGTTGCCTGTTGTTGTACTCGTATGTGCTAATTGACTTGATGTTTCTGAGCCATTAGACTGTGTATTTCCATTGGCCAAGGGGCAATTAGCTTATCAGGCAAGAGCACACACACTCAATGCCACACAGACACACACACATACACACAAACATAGATACTTGACAGTTTGATCAATGGATGTCTTACTGACCATAATGACTCGGCACGGCCCCCTTTCAATGCAGCACAGCTTGAGTCCGAATACAATAACCTTTTATCACAATCTCTCTCTCTCACACACACACACACACACACACACACACACAGAAACACAAAATAAAAAGCACATCAATCATAATCAGAGGCACCTTTAAAGACAATACAGCTGAGAAGAAGGGGAAATGGCATATCCCTAATTACTGTCTCACTGTTGTCTACACCCAATTATCACACACGGACACACTTATACAGTATAAGTGGATACTCACACACATGCAGACACACACTCTCTTATATACACACGCAAACAAACACACACAGAGGCACAGAGGGAGGATGATGAAGTTTCTTTAAAGAGAAAGACCCAATAGAGCTCTTCTGGAGACATAGATACAGTAATGCCACAAATCTCTTCTCTTCTCTTCTCTTCTCTTCTCTTCTCTTCTCTTCTCTTCTCTTCTCTTCTCTTCACACATAACTCAACAGATTCATGGATTGGTTTTGCTTCTCTCTTTCCCCTCTGACTGTAAGTGATCTATTGATCCGATGGATCTCTCCCAGTGACCCACCACCGAGCAGGGAGAGCAGAGCCATCCCCAGAGATTGGAGCAGCTAGACCGTCTCCCATCGATTAATATGAGTCATCAACGCACCTTAAGACTGCATTTATTTTTCTGTGGAGCATGTCGATGCGTCTATGTTGGCATTGTGTGTGTGTTTACTCTGTGGGGGGGCGTCAGTGTCTGATTGATTGTGCAGTATGTTCCTGTATGTGTGTGTGTGTGTTCAGGTTTAGCCATTCTTCTGCTCAGTGTAGCGGAAATTCTGTCCTCTGTCTTCGCTGTTGTAAAAATGCAGATTTTAGTGTTATTATTTTAACATATAGGCTTAGATAGAGGGAGAGATGAGCAGACTGATACCACTTTAATAGGGAGCTGGGGCAAAGAGGTGGATTTGCCAAGCATAAAGACCAGAGGCAGGGTGAAACAGCTAGCCTTGATCGCTCCTTATTTAAAGTATACGGCTAACGGCACATCTAAAGCTCACCAATTAACAAGTTTTTTCTCCACTGTTCAACCCTAACCCATACTGAACTGTCAAGTTTGTAGTTTTAGGCACAGTTTTTGAGTTTTCCTTTTTCTCAGGGGCATGGATGGGGGACAGTGCAAGGGGTTGTGTTTGCGCTGATGTGCTGTTTATCCGGGGAGACAGTGAAAAATGACTTCAGTTTGAGTAACAGATTAATGTGCTTAAGGGTTATCAGACAGCAAAACACTCGACAGCAGTTTGTAACGCTGACAGACTGAAGTTCACAACTCTTGAAATTCATCACAGTGATAAAGTGTTTAATGTTAACATTAAAACACAATACATGAATGTGTGCTTGCCTGAATTAGATTGGAAGATGTTACAAAAAAGGCTCTTGGCCTTGTTTTTCTTTCATTGGTTTTCACATAAACCCTCAGCAAGATGGCGAATAAGTGTATTTCCCAGAATATCAAGAGACCAACTACCGCTCTTTGGATTTACCACTTCTAGATCCGTGGTAAAAATCAATTTTTGCATTGTAATGTATGCATGCCCTAGAGTCATGATGAATAATGCACCACAACCGCCCTAGTCTTCATTCCCAACTTAAACTGCAACCTAAAAAACATCCAAACCTGGCAGCTACACTGTACATGTGGCTTTGTCTGATCATATTTGGTATTTTATTGCCAGAAACCAACCAAAACTCCATCATTATCACCTCAGCTTAGCAGCAGCTGCATGGGATATCTTTATTCTCCCCATGTCCTGAATTTAAAATGGCTCAGTTACAGCAGGTGTTGTGTTTGGTTAAAGGGGTTACATTATGGGTACAGTCATCCCTCTGCATTAAGAAACAAGTAACAAGAGTAATTTCCTCTTTTTCTTGCTTTTCCTGCTGTTGTTGTGAGGCTTTACCTAACACGGTTGTAAATGGCTCCAAGTTAAAGTTGAATACGAGTCACATCAGAGTGGAGGTATTTAGATTTAATGGTTGGTTGGCTCCCTTCAGCAAACCAGTGCTAAGCCAATACAGTGTCCCCACAGGTGTAGCATAACCAACACACGTGGTGAAAATCTTCATGCAGAGTGGATCTTTTCTCTTTGGCCTGTGGGGACTCTGGCTACAGTCTGCATTGATTTTCTTGGAGGAAGTCAGCTGCTGTAAGTGGAAGGTTTCTATTGAATTTATTTACCCCCCCTTTTCTTTTCTTTCCTTTTCTGCAGTTTCATGTCATTTTTTCCCTTTTGTTTTGTCTTTCTTTCATTCAAGGCATCCTTCCCCTTTTCCCCTTCTATTGTCTTTCTCTGTCACCCTTTCACTTTCCCTCCCTCCTTTTGTTTTGCTCTCTCATTTTCTTTCTTTCTGGGTCTCATTTCCATTCAGTTGCTGTTCCTCCCTTTCTCTCTCACTCTCACTCTCTCTTTCTCTATCTGTTTTCTCCCTCTCCTTGTGTTTTCGTCCTCTGCAGCTGGCACTGCTAGACAAACAGGACAGTAAATTTGCATTGCAACACAGAGTTCGCCATCGCATACTGCAATGCAAGTGGATGCCTGCCGAAATGGAAGGCACCTTCCCTCGTGCATCCCCCTCGCTCTGACGCTTCCTCCTCCCTTCTTCTCTCCCCTCTTCATCTCCTCAAGAGCTGCCGTCGACAGGCTGCAGTAAGATAATTGAGAGTTCTATAGATCGCATGGGGAACATCGATTCCCTCCACTTCTCTATTCTCTTCTTACTTTCAACACCTCCTCCTCCTCCTCCTCCTCCCCTCTCCTCACCTGTTTTTGCTTCCCTCTCTCTATCTCCCTCCCTCTGTTTCTATGCCTGTCACTCTCCCTCTGTCTCCCTGCCTACCGCTCCTTCTGTGATCACAAGTTGTAACTGCTGTGATTCGCTGCATAGATAATTCACCCACCTCCTGATCTCTCTGTCTGGTAATCTGCCTGTGTATCTCTCTCTCTCTCTGTCTGTCTGCCTGCTGTATAGCACATCACCCTCTATTGTGGCCACGAGGAGAGAGATAGATGGTGAAATGGCTCTGAGGCTGACAAAAGAAATGAAGAAACAGGAGGATGAAGCAAAACAGGGAGGAGAGAGGTGCAATTTCACAAATATTGAGTTACACTCCTATAGTTCCCTCAAGATTGAGAATCTTCTTCAATCCACCTCCTCTGCCTTTTTTACATTGGCTTGTCGAAATGTGACTTTGGTATGTGATTGTTGCTTTTACCTGGATTTATTGGGTTTATTTTAAAGCGATAGCTGCTTCCCATAGACATTTAAGTAAAAATATAATCCTTATCCCTCTAGCTATGCAGTAATGATAATCCTTCACCTCTTAGTGCAAATAAAAGCCAGTTTTCACACTTGGTTTGGCAATTAAAAACAGCACAATTGTGATTTTAGGCAAGCAGTAATAGGAGTTTGTCACAGGAAGAACTGAATAATTTGCATAAGCAACAATAACATCCACAGTTGAACATACAAATAAGATGGCTCAGCCCACAGAAAATTGAAACTTGAACAAAATAAAAACCCAAGGCAAAAGACGAGTGCTCTCCTCAGAGTAAAGTGCATAAATACCACAACAATGAGGCACCAAAGACAGAGACATAAAAACAACAAAAACAACAGCCTCTTGCAGATTATGATTTCAACATATCAAGGCCCCCACTTAAAAAACTCAGCATCTCACAGAGTGGAGACACATTTTTAAGGTCTGACCTAACATTAGGGTGAAAATGAGTGAAAAAAACAAAAAGAAAAATAGAAGTCCTCTGGCCAGAGCAGACAGCTTTGTTTTCTTTGCAGTTGTGAAGCTGGGTTGTTTGCACATTGATCTGCCTTTCACTGCCCTGCTTCACTCCTGATCTGGATTCCTTGGCTCGGCCTTGACTAGCTCGCTTGTGCTCTGTCATCTTGATCTGCTGCCGACACCAAGCAACAAACAAACAGCAGAACCTCATCTCATCATCTCCCTTGCCTCTATCAGGTTTGCAAACACTCATTGTTTCACCTTCAAGCAATTACCCAGAGAGGGAAGCTGTTATCGAAGTTATCACTGGCCATGTGCTATTTGAATGTCCACTTCAGTTACTGCCAGTAATATGAAGTGTCTTCATATATTTCTTATGTAAAAGTCCAATTTTGGTGACTCATACTGGAGCTTATATTTTCCCCATCTCTCTGCCTCATGAATATGTCTCAGAAACCCACTGGATAATGTAAAAAAAAAAAAAAAAATGCACTGTCACCCAGCCAAAAGTGAAATAGTTTTTCTTAGCCTGTGAAAAGTTGACATTGTGGAGATAAAGGGTTTTTGCCCAGAGCAGGACGAGCCATAGAACATGTCTAGGATTATAGATATTGTGCCAGAGCTGCTGTTGAGTTGTTGTCATGGGGCACGCAGTTTCCAGCCTGTAAGAGTAGCGGCATGTCTCTCATTTGTAAAAGATCCAGTCTGTAATAGGAAAGTCTAAAATGTGTTGAATAAATCTAATTTAATTATTTCTACTTCCAAATTTCCTTTTCCAAAAGTCTTTTTATTTCATGATGTCATTTTCATCTGCAGTCAGACCTCTATCTCACGTCAAAATTTTACTTCACAATGTCACTTTTCATGACAGTAGAGTCATGAAAAGTGACATTATGAAAATTTCAGCCGATCACCTGCACCAGCATGCCCATCACTGGCTGACTCACCCCCACCCACTCACTCAGAGTGACAGTAACTGAATCTGTTGAATATATGTCATAACAAAGGTGTGAGATGGTGAGATATCACTGGGCAGGTAGATAGAGGCTTATCCTAACTCTATCATAAAGATTAGCAAGATTTACATTTTAACATTAGCAAGGTGTGAAAAAAAGTAAACAGATCCATCTAGGCTCGATGCTGACATTAATTATTTGTGATGATATGGTGTTAAAGATTAACTTGTTGTAGCAGCACATGGAGTGACTGTGTTGTGTTAATGAAGTGTACTGTTACCTTTTTATCCTTGAGCAGGAAGAAGTTAGAAAATACTGGTGAGTATGCTATATTTTATGTATATGTAGACCGAGGTCCACATAAATTACTATATTCAAGTTAATGCTTTCATTGTCTTTTCAGTACTCATCATGTGTACTCTACAATCAACCAAACTGAGTCATCTGGTTAGATTTTGGTTGTCAGAGGTCAAAGGTCACAGTCACTTCAAAAACATTTTTGGCCATAACTCACAAATTCATTCACTAGCCTAATTATGACCCAATTTAACACAATTGTATAATAGGATATAATAATGATATGATGACATTTTATATTTAAAAGGTCAAAAGTCAGCTTCGTTGTGAAACCATTTTGTTGTGCAAAAACACTTCTGGCCATCATTTACTGCTGTAACCCAGAAACAGATTGTGACCATTTTCTGCAACATGGCTAGTTGGTGGAGGCATACATCCCCGCAAGGCAGTAATTCTGGTTTCAGGTAATTTAGGATATTATTTCTTTCTCATCTAACGCACTAGATCAAAGTTGTTTACTCAACAAAAGCATTATGATATTCTCCTTGAAGTCTGGAACAGGGAAGTGTACCATTTTCAAATCTGTTAAAACATAAATAAATAAAAAAGACATGATGAAAGTATGTCTCTCATGTCTGGGGACCCTAAAGGAATAGTCTGGAGAGAGAGTGTGTCTATGTACTATTTACAGACTTTAATGTCTTTGTCTGAGGAGACACTAAAGATTCACAACAGTATCTCTGAATTAACCAGCTAGCTGCTGCCATGCAGACAAGCTCTTTTGTTTTAGTTCTGGCTAACATGTTGGTCTGGCTAAATAGAAGTTGTTATAGCTAGCTTATCGAGGAACTTGATTTTACACATTAAAAGTGGGTCTAGGGTCAAAGAGCTCACTCTTAATCTCGGCACAAAACAATGGCCATAGCCAGCTATGAAGTCACCGAGGTCTGGAGGAGTCGGCTACCAGATTGTTTAATGTTTGACTTACCAGCTGCTTCCTCTCCGCCCCAGACCTCACTAATTTTTAAACTCTGGCTACAGCTCTGTTGTCCAGTAGCCCTCTAGTAGGCTACAACACACGCATCTCCACCAGAACTATTGATAGTGTTGCACGACAAATTGGGAATACTGTAGGTGCCATATTTCAGTTTTGAGCTTTGATGCATTAAAATGGTGCAGTGACACAGTAGTAAGTTGAGGTTTCATAATTCATCAAACGCTCAATTTAAAAACAAATGAAAACAGTCTTCTCACTTCAACCTCAATGGAAAAATCCAGATCTATAAATGTGCTGATAGATGTTTCTTTTCTAACTACACAATTCAAGTTCTTTCATATGCATCACACGTATGTGATGTTATAAAATCACAAATGTGTGTACTACATGCCTTAAACTCAGATTTATGGAGAACACAGAGAAACTTTCCCCTCTCAGTAGATGAATGTGAAAACAGTTTTCTCATGTCAAACTCTGCACATTAATCACTTTTGCACGGTGAAACATCTGAGTGAAGCAAAACATATTTTTGAGTGGAGGTGGACTTTAATGTTGAACACAGTTTTCCACAGTAAGAGTGAGTCTGCAGAAAACCTTACCCCGTACTCTTTGAAATCTTCTCAAATATGCTATCATTATATTTTTGCATTTTTTCGCAGGAAGAGGTTATTTCATTTTTGTGGGAGCCTGGCATTCTTAAAATATGTTTCTGACTCCTTTGTCTCCTCCTGATGACAAGGAGAGGAAAAATCCTTGGTGTTTTTTAAAAATAAATTTCACTTTTTTTTCCAGTCAAGGTGTTGTTTATCTTTTTGCACCCCGCTGTTACAAGTCATTATCACTTAGCTTAGCTTTGTAGTTGTAAAACCTGACCTGTTGCAGGGGCGCCATCCTAGTCTAACCATCAGATTCAACTTGAAACAAGCGGCAGCTGGAGAAGCTTTGGTTTTTTGACGTTTCCATCTACAGTAGGAATACAGAGCGACATTTCCCTTTGAAAATTGATCAGAATTTTAACTCTCTCCGTATTCACAGGCTATGTGCTGACAAAGGGAATTTACGGTATTGAACAATGGCAATTAACAACAGGCGGTAAGGAAGCAGAGCAAGCTGAAGGGGGGGATCGTCTTAAGGAGAGATGAGAGACACTTTTCTCCTCATCAGTAAATCCTTGCTGACGGGCACGAAGGATTCTCTCTCCCAAGCTTTTTTTTTTCCCTCTCTCTCCCTCTCGTTCTGTTTTAATGAGCACACACACTTTCACACACCCCCACATGCATACATACTCTCTATCTCCTCTCCTTTCCTCATGTTTGCGCCTTTCTTTCTCCTCTGACACTCTCTTACACACATAGACACCCTAAAGAGCCGAGATTGCCTCATTCTATCATCATTGGCCTTATTTTTGAGCAAAGTGTGCGCGGGCACACACTGCAGAGAAGCCTAAGTCAGGAGGAGAGCAGCGTCTGGTTTCTATCAACAAAGCATTACATTACATTTTGAAACCACCTCCTCTGTTTGGTGTTAATCTAATGGCCCATTACCCCACCTGTCATCACAAGAAAATATGGAGGAAAAAAAATTCTACCTGACGCCCGTCTCCCACGCCTGAATAGGGATGAGCATCTTCCTGTCATTGATGTGTGCCTGCATAGGTGTGTGTGTGCATGTATTTATGTATGCATATGCAGTGGTGTTTCTGCATTAGTGTGTCTATGTGTGTGCATAGAGAAGGGGATTGTGATTCCCTGGCAAGCAGAACTATCTAAATAGTCTAAACAATGCCACTTTAAAAATCCCCCTGATACACACACACTCAGGCAGGCGCACACACACATCGTGACACTCACAGTGTTTGTGATCTGGCATGTGATCTGTGAGAACAAACCCCAGAGTGGACACTGTGAAGGGGGTGATAGCTCTTGTTTATCTGTCGCTGGAGCCAAATGTTTACCACAGTAACATGCAGGTGTGCGCGTTCATATGCAAGTGTGTGTGCCTGTGCCAGTGTGTGTGCGTGTGTGTATGTGCATTCATCTGGATGTACGCGCATGCACATGCCTTTTGCGGACCAACTCAAGGCTTTTGGTTGCCTGGCAACGAGATGGAGAAACTTGTACCTACAGTAAAATGATTTCACTTTTACATTGACAACACCCAGAGTAACCAAACCTGAGCAAACACACCCACATCCACCTTAACACATATTCACCCACGCTTACTTTTAACCCCCCCCCCCCGCCCACACACACACACACACACACACACACACACACACACACACACTGTACAAAGCACACCCATTATGAAAACCAGAATTAACTGCTGTGTGACCTTTGTTTTGATCATGTGTATTTTGTGCATGTTAGCATCCTCAGCAAGATCCAAAATAACCAAAGCTGTGCAAATACAAAGACACACACACATACACACACACACATCACACACAAATGTAAATTAAGACATCTCGGTTAAGTATGCAAATTATGAATTATGTTTTGCTACAAGCCTTTCATGGACTTAAATGTGTGTGGCCATGCACGACAAGTGTTTCCTTTTTAAGTGCGTCTGGATCCTTGTAAGTTAGCTTCAATGTTTTCTGTCTTTCACCTCCTGGTACACTGCCTATTGAGATCCACTGAAACAAAGCAAACACAAACATACACACACGCCCAAACAAAATTGAACACCAGCAAAATATGAAGCCTCATTTCTGCAGCCCTCCTTGCAATCTCCTCTCTGTGTGAGTCTGTCTCTTCGCCCGCCACCTTTTGATCCCCCGACTTCCATTGAGAAAATAAATGCAATCTATTATCATTATAGACAAGAAGAGATACAAGGACAAAGAGAATGAAATGCCTTGCATCGCTTCTTTTGACACATTCATCACAGTTGTGACGAGCAGGATAGGCAGGCAGTGTGCCTCACTTCAGCGGCTGATACAAGACCGGGTTAGACTTGGGGACCGGAGAGGCTTGAAGTGACGCCCACGCTAATGTTCTAATCTTATTCCTGGGCCTATATTTGGAACCCACCCATGTAAATTTAGCTTCACGGATGCTTCGACACACCCAAGGCGCTACGGTTTCTATCTCACATTTGAATAAGTCTGTTTTTCATGAGCAAATCTATTCCACGATTACACAGCGAATAATTACCTACAGCTGAATATGGAGGATGAAATCATTATTCACCGTCAGATTATTAATCACTACTCCAGACCTGATCTGGCTCCTCAGCTGTGAAATTATAGTTCTACTTTAGCAAACAACAATAATGGACTGTACTGAGTTAAACATGGTGAGAATAAGGGAGCAAAAGAGGAAGAGAGAGAGAGAGGGAGACTGAAAGAGAAGCTGAGACAGACTGAAAAGGAGGAGGAGGAGGAAGATAGTGATGGCAGAGGGAAATATCAACGAGTGAGGGAGAGAAAGTCAGGTGAAAAACGACAGCTAGACAGACAGGGAGAGAAGAAGAACATAGGGAAAATGAATATGCTGAACAGTGTGCTGGAATCCAGAGTAATAATTACAGCTCTGCTGTTTCCATTGTGTGTCCTGGGAAGCCGAATCCAGCCACAGCCAATTTCAATTCATCTTTATTGAAGCTATTGTCAGCACACTGGTTGGCACAGAGCAAAGAGAGAGAGAGAGAGAGAGAGAGAGAGAGAGAGAGAGAGAGAGAGATGGGGAAATGGGACAGAGGGAGGTGCTCCCAGAGAAAAGATAGAAAGGGAAAGAAGGTATGATGCATGAAGGGACGAGAGGTTCTTACCTGTCAAGCCTCCAGTTTTCACAGTGCACATATACCACTGCTTACGACATCTGTGGCAGGTTTACTTGCTGTAATGTTTTAAACTAGTGGGTCCTCAATTTCACACAGAAATAAAGAAAAGCAGGGTGAGACAGGTTGGTCTGCTTTTTCCCTTTGCCTGCTTTCTAACACAAGCTGGAGAAAGTCGAATGTAAACGTCCCAGAGCTGGTAATGTTAGCCATAACCTAACCCATGCTGATGGTCTTCGGATGTAAGGTGACTAGTGTAGATGAGTGACATATTAGGGCTGTCAATCAGTTAAAGCGTTTAATCACAATTAATTACAAGTGCCCACTGTTAATTATGATATAAGTCCAAGTTGAGATTGATCACGGTGAGAGCAGCAAAGTGATTGGGAGTCAAAACAGCAGCATACATCATAGTGACGCATCCTGAGTGGTGTGGCAACTTGGCAATTTTGTGCTAATGAACTTTGACGTATTTGGCGTAGTGTGCTTTGCTGTAGGTAGTACAACCATCACAGAGAAGTGTTGCAAAGTTGTTGGTGGCTTTTCTTTTTGCTCACTGGGCCTTGAATGAAAAAAACAACGCGTGTTTCAGGTGTTCCAGGTTGGTTGGTGACATGTAGTCCAACATAGGTGTTGAGAAAATACAATGGAATCACATGCTCGTGCTTAGCTGAACAAGCCAGCTATAAAGCTAGTCTATTTCATTAACACAGAGAAAAACACATAGTTAGCCTAACGCTAGCTTATGTTAGACAGATAAAAACTGGTTATTGGATTCATCCTTACACTTTTACTCTTGTGTTTCTGGAAAAGTAATAAAAAAGATATCACCCTCCGGACTCTTCCAATGTGCGGTTACAGTTGCTAAGCTATAATTGGATGGTTCATGGTACAAGCCAGCCTGTTACTAACTGGATGTGAGTTTGCATGTGTGTATAGGCTATGCCTCGGTGTGTTAGTACTGCCCCTGTGTGTGCATTATACGTATATCTGTCTGCATCTGTGTCTCCATGTGTGTTTTCATTGTTGTTGTTGTTCATGTTATATCTGCAAGGCTTGCTGGAAGCCATGACAAGTGATGTGTCCCAGAGCAATAATATTCAGGGGGTAGTATTTTACAGCATCCCTTCTCTGTTGGTGTTGAAGCTCCTGGAACATTGCTGTGCTCATTTTCATACATATTGCCTCTTCTGTCTCTTTTGGACGCATCTCTACCAAGATCCATCACAGAAAGAAAGTGTTTTCTTTAAGACGTATCTTACCGTAGTCAACACTGCTGAAATGCCCCTTTGAAGCGATTTTTCACAGCAGCAGAATGTTTTCTGTGCTTTTTTAAACACACACACCTCCAGAGGAACTCAGGAGCAGTCAACCTACAACACTGGCAGCCTTGGGAATCAGCTGTAACCACCAGCATTCAGGCTTTTAGTTCTTTTCTTCCCTAGGCTCAATATAAATTGTTGTAACAAACACCAGAGCTAAAAACATGCCTGTTTATTATAAATGACCGTATACTGAGGAATTAAATGCTATTTTCCCAGAAATTGTTTTGATATATATTACAGGTCTAAATGACATTACTTCAAAGTAAAAGCAATCCAGAGTTGCTGAGACTGTTCTGCTGTTCATGACCTCCTGTGGTGATGTATGTGCTAAAATGAGCAAATGGAAGCAACTGGCAGCAACTTACTCAAAAATAATTGCTGGCATGGGAGCAAATTCTATTATCATCAAAAGTGAAAGTCACACTTAAGACTTCTGCTTTGATAAAATAGATAATAAAATGTTAAAGAGGATGGATTGACTGGGTTTCGGAGTTATTAACTGGTGCACCTCAGGTCACACAAAGAAATTTTGCCAAATGGGTGTGTAGCGTTTTGGAAAAGCAAAAAGCCAAAAAAAAAAAAAAAAATAATAAAAAAAGTCCCTTAGAGATCGTACAGTTAAGATTAAGAGCAGAAAGGTTACTGACCCTATTTTTTAGTGTAATCCACTGAAAAGCCTCAAAGTTAAGGATTGTAGAAGACACCATATAGGGATACTTGTGTGAAGGATTATAAGGTGTCATCAGATAACCAACCCACACAAACCATGAGCTGAACCGTGAGAGAAGACAACATCCCAGCCGACGACTCTCAACCCCCCGGGCTAAATCTGCTGCTGCAGATAACAGCACTGCCTTTGCAGCCTGCAGAGGGGTTGGGGGGGTGGCTTCACTTTTCTCGTATGAATTTGACCAATAAAAATGACCGTACAGAGAGGAGATCCTTATCCTTGCTTGCTCCACTGTTGGATGACATTCATCTGTTGGCACAGAGCCCAGCACTTGAGTTGTTAGCGTGTGGAGTGGACATGGCCGGCCTGACCTGCCACGACACCGCAGTACCACTGTTTAAACAAATAAACTGAAATTACATAAGGTGGGTGGAAGTCCTTGTCCAAGCTAAACACCACCTTGCAGTATGCTTGCCACCTTGGCAGTTAGTTCCCAGTGTTTTATTTAGATGCAGCAGTTTGTGCAGCATCGCTGAAAAGAAGGAAAAGGTATCGCACTGTAGGGAGCACACTAAAATTAGACAGAAACAAGAAGCAGAGAAACACAAAGCAGCTGTGATCAGACCTCTAACAACCATAGACTGGAGGAAGTGAACAACAGCTCATCTGTCACTGGAAGTTGGTAAACTACCAAAAATGGACTTCAGGACAGACAGTTCATTACACCATTCAACCAACTGGTTGGATTTAAAGGTCCTCTGACATCTTACTGTTTTATAACAACAAAACCAAGACAACTGCATGGGGAAAACCTCTCTTCATTTACCTCCAAACACCCTGCCTTACGTCAAACCGTTTTTATTAGTGTAAAGCCTGCTTACACCCACCAAGTTAATTGGAAATGGGTATTTAGCAGGTAAAGAGACAAACATTTCCTTCAAGAGTTGAGACCATAACAGAGCTAAAAAAAAGAGTGAACTAGACCTTAATTCACCAGACTCAGCACTCTAAATGAATGATAATATTGCTCTGTTACTGCTGGGTGTTTAATTAAGCAATTTTTTTGCTAATGGGATGTCACATTAGCGGTGATATTGTGAGTGTTGCGATCACAGCTTCTTTCCACCACTGTCATTTGTCAATCTTCATGTTTACAAATCTCTTAAGTGTGTGAACGTTGTGGGGAATGGTGCATAGTTTACTTTTACTGCAGCCATAAAGCCCAAGACAAGACATAATTCAAGCAACATCACTTACGTAACCAAAATCAAATGTTATCTGCTCTCACATCCTGCTATAAATATAATATTGATACAGCATATCTCCTGGCTCTCGTGGAAAGCAATGAAGCAGAAGAGAAAGAAGAATTACAAACTGTGTAGCTGAGATAAAAATGGGACTTCTAAAAACATTTCACCCTCTGTTAGTCTTGACTCCTGGCTCCCTGCTTCCTACGCTCTCCAAAATATACCTTCCCTCCAATCACATCACTTAAAACTGACAAATGGACAAAAGTATATTTCTGGAGCCGCAGACAGTGGAAAAAGTCAACAGTAGAAATCAGGAAGAAGAAGAAGAAGAAGAAGAAGAAGAAGCCTTGACAAATTTAGTGCTTTAGGTGAAAATACAAGATCTCAGATCAAATCATTCTTATTCAAAAGTCATCATCATCATCATCATCATCATCATCATCATCATCATCATCATCATTATTTACAGCGCTAAGAGGCAGAATGTGAGCTGGGAAAGGCAGTAAAGGTAGAGTTAGAGAGAGGATAACTTGCAGCAAAGGTCAGGAAACAGATTTAAACCCACAAAATCATAGGGGCACAAGGCTTACTCCTGCTGAGCCCTCTTGATCCACCAAATTGACCTTCCATCAGTTTTGGACAACAGGCAGCTATTTGTAAGTTGGCAGCCATTGAGGCTGAAAAATGTCTCACCGTTCCCCGACAATCAGCCCAGCAGAGCTCAGACCCGAAGCAGAGCAGCATGATGTGCTCGTCCGGCTGTGCTGCCACCACCAGGCTGTCAGGCTGTTTGGTAATCAGTGAACTGTTGC
This sequence comes from Caranx ignobilis, assembly GCA_021432705.1. Classification (NCBI taxonomy): domain Eukaryota; kingdom Metazoa; phylum Chordata; class Actinopteri; order Carangiformes; family Carangidae; genus Caranx; species Caranx ignobilis. The sequence goes on from MU269985.1 coordinate 16,180,735, forward strand.
AAACATTAGGATGCTTTGTCAACTGGCCTGTGAACATGGGAGAGCATGGCAACTCCGGAAATGAAGATGATTTAAAATACATGAGAAAAGCGATGTCTCTAATCCCGCCAGAGCAGGAAACACAACAAGGGCTGTCAGCAGAGCAGCAGAAGATCGTATCAGTGCTGAAAAGACAGAATATGACACAGACCTTTTCCCTAGACCACTGATTCATTAATGCCCACAAAAAGAGAGACTTATTGAAAGCTTCTTATTAGTGTTCGCCCTTAATCTGGAGGAAAATAAACTGGTGCACTTAACTAGCTGTCTATAATCCTCATCTAAGAACCTGTAATTCTGGACTGTGAAGTGCCTTGACTTCCTCCAGCGGCCCTGAATGAATTTAGACATGCAAGAGTAAAATAAGAACCAATTAATCACCAACTTATCAGAGAGGTAATAGAAAACAGCAGAATGAAACAAAGTGGAAATCTTAAAGCTTTCTGGTTCTTGAGCCCCATTCTTTCCGTGTGTTGTCGAAACTGTAATTACTGACAACTGCACACTAAGATTTGTTATTCGCAAGATGACAAAATCCTTCATTATGCCCTCTTTATATTGATGAATGTGGCTGATGAGCGAGTAAAAAATGAAGAAAAGCCTGTTTCACAATACAGCAGCAAAAACAACAACAAAAAACCAAACAATCACATCCACGCTGAGGAAACTGAGGTTCGACTTTGTGCCGCTGAATGACATATTCTCCACCAGGCTTTGTCTTCTGTTCAAAATGTTACTCACGGATGACATTCATAGATAGCTCTGAAAACATCAAGCTCAGTCTGTATCTATCATCTGTGACTTGAAGACCTTGTTTTTTTCTTAAGACACGAGCATCACTGCAAACTTGTACAACGAGGGGACGTGAAGTCAGATCTGTTCTCATCTTTTCTGTTCGACATGACGCCTTCTTTTGAAGTAATTTCCACAATTAGTTCTAAAAGCTGCCTCCCCATTAATTAACTTAAAACCACTAGATGACAAATTAGACCTGCTTGATTTCTAATTACATCTGCATTTTGACTGAAAGGAAACAATGAATTTTAAGCAGGCACTTCAGGAGGCCTGTTCAGCTATAACTGCAGCGACATGGCCTGACATTTATGCATTATACAGAAAACAACACACACAGACAGAGACACTGGAGGACAGTGTTTCATCTGATGGGCTCCACAGACTGACGGCAGTCCAACCACATTACGTTACAATGTTTTGTACTAAGAACACGGTATGATAGTTGAGCCATAATTTATTCACTGACTTTGATTAGATGACAAGGGCCTGTTGTGTGTGGTGACCTCCAAGTGCACCACGCATCTGTGCAAGTATGTATGCGCTTATAGGAAGGCAACAATCATTTTAGCATTCAGCACCACAATAGATTCCATGCACGGCATTTTTGCTGCCAGGTACTTAACGAAAAAAGGCGTAACCCTGCAGCTCTTTTGAAAAGACAGACTGTCTTTCATGACGGCTAACTGTGAGAGCCTGCCTGACATTTACCTTTGACACATACAGAGCCTACAGAGTGAGAACTGGGATATTTTACAGTTTTACAGAAGTCAAACAAACTGGACTGCATGGTTGTCAAAGTCAACCATACAGTTAGCCAGTTAACTGACAGGAGCGTTATCACTTTTTTTGTCATAATAACATATAATAGTGTCGAAGGAAATAAAATTCTGACCTGATTATAGTGCGAGTTGAGAAGTCGGGTGCAGAACATGAATGTCACATAATGGGAATAAATCCAATAATTACTGAGAAAATTCACCCAAACCCCCCCAAAAAAGGTCTTGTTCATGGTGGCATGTGAAATATTTCAGTCACAAACTCTGTTGGCATGTTGCTATTATGTAAAGTGCACAGATCACATGTTACATCAGTTTTCATAAAATGAAAGATGAGCACAGCTAATGCAACGGATCAAAGCATCACTTGAAATGAAGAGGTCAGCTCGATATTACAATATGATATAATGTAGCACACTCAGAAATCACACTGCTCAGCAGGGGTAACTGACTGCTGAAACTCTGAAGGTTCTTGCTGCATCCATTGTTGTTCACTCCACATGAAATCTCAGTGCTAGTCAAGTGAATTGTCAGTCTGCCTGGACCTCTCTGTTTGCTTTAATTGATCTAAATCATTTGAAGGCCTCGAGAATGAACTGCGGTACTATTCAGTGAAAAGGTTGAGTCATTATGAAGACCTTTAGTAGTGTTCTTGTTTTATTGGCCCAGCAGATCAGCTCCAAATGTCAAATAATGTAATAGAATTAATGTTAAAAGCATGTTAAAGTTAAAAGCAACTGTGTTTCATTACAGTACATCAGGTGCTAAAATGGAAATCACACAGTAAGGTCTTTCATAGCATTATTTTTATGCAATATATGAATATTATTAGATGTCTAAATATCATATAAGATGACCAACATAATATCTGGCTGCTATATTGTGGCTCTGTGGGGGTCAGCTGGTTGAATTTGATCAGATTCAGATTGAAACATTTCAACAAATATTGATCAGATCACTATGAAATGAAGGAAACAAAACAAGAGGTTGATGTTTGTAGTTTTGAGTGAAACATCTCAAAATGTCATGGATGGATGGATTACCATGAAACAGACATTCATGTTTCCTCAGAGTGGATTGTAATGACTTTTCAATTAATTAAAGCTTATTAATTTAAATGAGCCACAGTTAATGACTACTTTCAAAACTAATGACGTTCCCCTTGGCCTCAGCTGCACTGTTTCGTGTTAACTGCTAAGTGTTAGCGCCCTAACATGCTAAACTTAGTCTTAGCAACACACCTGCATAACAGCAGCGTGCTAGTTCTGTCACACAGCTTCTGACACATCTAGCATTTAGCTCAAAGGTGTGCCTCACAGAGCAATTAGTCTAGACCCACTATTATGATATAATGAAACTTTATTCTACATTTTTTTCATGGCTGGGTCTGTATTGACAAAGATTTATGTGAAGAGAATAAAAGAGCTTAGAGAGGAAATAATCAGAGGTGCACAACAGAAACAACCGTTGGTCATCTTCACATCTCACATCGTACATTGTCTTTGTCACATTTTTTTATTTTTCTTTTTTCCATTTGTAGTTTACCTCATGTATAAATTGTCTTTATATTATATCTTAAACCTTTTTTTCACTAGAAAAACAGATCAATAGTCCCAATGGGACTCTCCTGCATAAAGAAAGGTTGAATATTATATATTATTTTTCTCTTGTGTTTGATTTAATGTTTTCCCTCTAAAAATGTCATCAAAACAACAAACTTTTGTTCGATACATGGCATTGGATCAAATTTAAATAACTAATTTCATTAATTATATTGTAATAAGAGCTTGACCGGAGTCATTCGTTTGTTGAATGATATCAACATATGATCATACAAAACAATAGGCTAATTATTGCACATCAGTCAAAATAGCAGAACACAAATCATAAACAAGTTAGAAGCTGTCAAAGCCTAATTGTTAATATTTATTGCTATTAAGATTTGTGAATATAACATTTGCAAACTGTGTCAAATCTGCCCTCAGGCTCAGAGCAGAAAAATGATTTTAATGAGCACCTCTGACAGCTGGTGAGTTGTTTTTTTTTCTTCTTCTTCTTTTTAAAATTATGTCATTTACGCAGTTTCCCTTTGCCTGGAGTTATCAAACTCATTGGACACAGAGGAGAACGCCGCCTGACTAAAATTATGAACATTAACGTGTGTTAGTGGAGATGTGTCTGTGTCACGTTCTCCCTCTTATCTTCGAGCTCTTTCAGATTGCACTTCACAAGAAGTGAAGCAACTAGCGACTTCTCTTTTCTCTTTTCTGTTTTGGTCCAGCAACCAGACCACCAAGGCTCCTCCTGGCGCCCCAGCTGGCTGCTCAGCTATTGTGCAGGAGTAATGGCCACAAGGCTCCTGTTAGCTGCACGATACACCCTGAGTTTCTTCTGCCTGATCTGTGGACTCCCTGTGTGGCTACTGAGCCGTTTTAAATCATGGCCTCTGATACTGGAGAGGTATCAGGGAACATAGAGGCAGGCTGATGCTGAGGCAGGCAGACAGCGACAGGGAGAGGCAGATGGACACACACACACACACACACACACACACACACGCACACACACATACTTGTACACTGTGCCCACACTGTTGTGAGTTTGAGTGAAAGCATGACTGTGACAGTTCTGCTGTGGGGTTATCAGTGGCCAGCAGAGCAATCCCAGACACACATACACAAACACAGACACAATCCTGAGGCCTCTCCAGTCACTGTTATGTACAGTTAGAGCCTGATGGGAGCAGAATTAGCCTTTTCCTTGCCTGGCATCATCTCTCTTCAACCTCCTTTATTCACCGCCGTGTACCACTTTGCCCCCCTCCTTTCTCCTCTCATCCACACATCTGCTTCTTATCTCTCACCCCCCACCCCACTGCACCTCACCCCACCCCTCCGCCTCAAGCTCAGCCACCTCCTCCTCTGCCTCCTCTACCTCTCCTTCCCCCCTGAAGCCATATTATCCTCTTAAGTAAAACACTCCAATCATTCTTCCCCATCATCTGCAACTTTATTGCTGAGGTCACACAGGCAGACAGACGAGCCCTGTAAGTGCATGCATGAGCGTAGGTGCCCCCGTCGATGCTACAGAGGCAAATATGGGTGTCATCATCTGAGAGATCATACTGCATGAGCAGGAGTGTCTGTCTGGCCCCCTCCCTTCTCTCTCTCTCTCTCTCTCACTGCAATAACAGTTTCACACTCCCCTCTCCTCTCCACTGGGAGACAAACATTAAAGAGCTTTCTCATAATGAGGGAAACTACAGAGAGAAGACCTAAACTACACACACACAAAGGTCCATCCATGCACACACACTTAGACACACATATCCATGGAGCACACACACAGACACGCTATGCACGTAGAAACGTGTACACATGTCCCATAGTTACGTAAAAGTTACGTAAAAGACATGAATATTAAAATGAATGCCAGTGCTTGGCTGCCATTAAAAGTGTACATACACTTGTGTGTGATCGTGTGTGTGTGTGTGTGTGTGTGGGGGGGGGGGGGGGGGGGGGGGGGGGGGGGGGGGTGCGTAGACACACATACATCTGCCTGCCATTAAAATAGTTCATGCAGGAGCTGGATGGAGACTATCCTGGTGCAATTAAATTAGAGCTGGTAATGCAGAGATGGGAACTCCTGTCAGCCACAGAAGTAATAGATGAGCTCATCCTGGACCATCCCACAGTCAGTGATGCACTTAAATAGAGTTTGCAATAGTAATAATAACAATAAATTTTATTTAGATGGCACTTAAAAGCATAAAGGCGCAATAGTTTTTCTTCAAAAGGTGGTTGGATGCTCAAGTAACGTGCACAGGACCAACTTTACTGCTCTAACAATAAATGTTTATCTATGAACCTGGGACCATTTATCACCTTGTTGAAGGTGAGTTCAATTTTTATCCTTCACATGTAGTACAGATTGGGCGTATGTGTTATTTATCTGTGATGTGTGATTTATTTGGTATCACACCCCATACCTATGGGTGAGAGTCAGGTTCACTGGAAAAAACAAAACATAATTTGTCATTGGCTTCAGAAGGGGTAAAATAGATGTCGGTCTGGTGTGAATTCTTGCTACTCTGCTGTTAAAAAGTTTTACAGTGAGGTAAGTTACATAAAAAATACCTTATATTCTCTGGATTTCATTGTGTCTTTTACAAATATTTATGATATTTATTAATTTTTACTACTCGCTGTAATGAGAATCTGGTTAATGTAGGCTGCAAGGAGCCCATGCCTTCAATAAAACATGAAGTCTTCGTATTCTGAAAGGTATGATAGTATAATATTTACAGTTATTGCAATGGAGCTCGCTCTCTTCAGCAAAGCAGAGTGCAGTCAGGGGACAGACTTCTCTTTGCCTTGTGGGAACCACGCCGACTTGTAAGACGTAATGCAAACAGACACTTTGGCTGCTACACAAACAGATGCTTTTTTTTCCAGTAGGTGTTATTCCCACAGTGTTCTTTCTTAGCAGCCTCTTCTAACTGACCAAAAGAATATGAAGAAGAAAAAAAATACTACAGGGTTAATGGGGTTCAGGTGCTACTCCTTGTCTCTTTTCTCTTCCTAGCCACAGCTCAAACCCGCCCCCGCCTTGCTGCCTGCTGCATCCAGCTCATCGGCGACTAAAGTTCACGCTGCCCTGCAACAGCAGAGAGCAGGGAGTCTGTGCGGTGTGGAAGTGAAAAGAGGAGACTTCAGCATTTATCTAGTATCTCTGCTGCAGAGGTGAGTGTAATATTTTTAAGAGTAGACGTGTGGTCTCTAAAGCTCACCGTTATTGCCTCTGGCCTTTGTCCTTTGGCCATGTTTTTGTTTGTCTCATCACAGCTGGCAGTTCAAGTTACTACACTGCAGCACAGTCTAACATCAAATGCATCTGTTTACTTAGTACGTTTGAGAACATTATTTGGTTTTCAGTAAAAATCTGCCACATTACAGTCAAACCAGCAGCTCCGAGGGGTTGTGATTTGTAGGTCCGTAGGCTTTATCCTCAGGGGACAGGTGAATTAAAACCTTCCATTTTGTGATAATCCGACCAATAGTGTTGAGATATGAGCAGTGGCTCACAATCTTGAAATTGAAAACTAGACAGACACTTGTGGAAGGCTTTCACTTAAAGCTTTTTCACAAATGCTGTACTTATCATCCAATTTTAACCTCAGAATTTAGATTCAAGCTTTTACCATTTTCAAATACGATCATTATTTTTATTGTGAACATCCTCCTAGATATGGATTAACCACCAAACCATCAATTGTTTTTTCTGTCCCCAGGGCCTGCTTGTCCTTCAACTTAAATAACAATCCTTTCATATATATATATAAATGTATATATATATATATATATATATGTTTTAAAGATATCCAGCTTTGGTGGAGGTAACAAAAAGACCATTTTATTAATAAGATAAGATTAAGATGACGCAGATGATGCAAGACACATCTTCAGAGAGATTGATGCTTTTGGCTGCTTCCACCAAACAACCCTCAAGCTAGTGCTTCTGCAGTCCCTCCTGTTTTGTCACACACTTTATTAGCATGTTCACATTGATGTTGTTAATTTGACAGGTAGTGATTCATCAAGTTGTCAGGTTATAAGACAGACCAGTTTGTGAGTGTGCATTGTCTGCTGCCATCCTCTAAAGCTTGATGGTTTGCCAAACAGATTGGTTGTTGTTTATTATAGACCAGGACATAAGAAGCTCAGTTATTACATATTCACCAGCTGCTGCTTGTCATTACCAAAACCACACATATTTGGGTCATGACGTTTTGATAAGAGAGCCTTTATAAAGAACTTTTTAAATGATAGCGTCATTAATTGTAATGAATAAGTTAGTGATGCTTTACAGATTTTTATCACAATTAAGTGTTTGCCTTCTATTATTTTCAAGTTTTTAAGCTTGTAGGTTTTTAAGGTTACTCTGCCACTGAACATAGTTTCTTTATTTGGGTGGATTACAGCCAGCCATTTAAAAGAGAAGATGTTACCAAACAGCCTCTGAGAAGTGCTATGACTTCAGGCGAGACTGGACGCCACAGTGAGTCTGTTACCTGTTAAGTTAAATTAACGTAAGTTTTTCTTTCACCTTTGGAGACAGCTCTAGGCTCTGATAAGTTAACAGCTGTCAATGGTAACACTACATAACATTTGGAAAATTTAGAAATAGCTCCTCTAAGTGTTCGCCTCAGTTCCTTCTGTGGATAATGTGAATGTCTGCACCGGATTTCATGAAAAACACCCGCTATTCATTGAGATGATTCACTGCAAGTGTCCAGTGGTGCTGCGGGAAAAGGTGAAGGGATCATTAAAGTCAATTAAGAGTCATTGTTAGGTAACTATGGCTGTTACATTTCATGAAGATCCACTTGACAGCTGCCGAGATAGTTCAGTCAGGACCAAAGTAGCGAACAGGCCCTAAGACTTAACACAGTGACCTTTCCATCCCTGGAGATGCACCGATACTATCGCTGAAAATGTCCACGAGTCATTCATTAAGGGTTTTTACAGATGTAATACAGATTAATTAAAGCAAAAAAAAGGATTTCTTTTCAACTTAGCCACCCTGGTTATGTGAAGTGAGTGAAGAAGGGGCCAGTGAGGTGAGTAACTGACAGATCATTATTTTCTATTCCTCTACACTGAGTGTGCTTGACCAGCACTCAGATGATATTACTGTGCTGTGCAGAGGATTTATGCTTTTCCCACAGTTTTAAAATATTTAAAGAGTTTAATGTCTTTTTGTTCATATCAAAATGTTCTAATTGTGGTTCCTTATATGCAGCCTTATTAATTATTAGCATGATCTATTCTCCTGTAGGGAATATTGTTAAAGCTGAACCATAATGAATATCTGACTTGGAACTGCGCTTTGTACACGTGTTGAACCAAACCAGGAAAACTGCTCTTCATTCTCCTATACATACCATGTGATTCCCCTCTAGCTGCCTGTTTGAGTGACAGACTGAAAAGCTACAAGGACATTAACACACTCCAGTGACAGCAAAGGTCAAAGGTCAACAGTTTGTAAAGTCTTGCCAGAGGACACCATGAAATGAAAAAGTTTCCACACTGGCCTGAGCATCATTTCCATTCATGCATGCATGCATGTATGTACAGTGGATCAAGAGATTAAGTACGAAGATGGTTTCTGGAAACTGAGGCTAGGCCTGAGCAATCCAAAAGTTGTGCTGCTAAGTGGATTAGCACGGTCACTTAAAGAAAATGAAAGCCCAGTCCAGTGTGGATGGACCAAGCTCACCCCTGGGATCGAGTGTAAACAAGTGCTCGATGCTCAATTCAGCTTTTTTCAATGCTGTGTTTGATCTTGAGCGAAGGAGAGAGAGAGAGAGAATGGCTTGAAATGTGCAAGAAGTAAGGTAAGTAGAGTGAGGCAGATGGAAAGAGGGAGAAAGGAGAGAGGGTGCACGGTTCAGTGTTTCTATGAGGCTGAAATGAGAGAGGGAGAAAGAGAACTCGGAGGCAGTCAAGTGTAATAAAGCAATAATCGAGTGAGGAGAAACGCAGGTTTGACAGGTAAAACTGTGAGATCAGGGAAGCAGAGCCAAAGAAGCTCCTGAACTTACCTTACCTCTCACACGACAACTGCTAAAACTAAGTTGTTGCGAGTGTGTACATGTGCGTGTTTGCTGTTTTGTACCCACCGCATTATTTGAATAACAGACAGCCCAGATTTGGTCTACATGCAGAGCTGTGGACGTGCTAATTCTGCATTTACATTGCAACATTTAAAAAGCCCTTCTGGGTGGGAATGAGTTGAACAGAGCAGCACATTCTGCTCTGCTGAGTCTGCTCAGCTGTGCAGTTTTCGGGCAGTTTGCTGCGTATTTATTCGATTCAACAATTGGGTATCTGGAGCCTCCTAACCACTCTACGAAGAAGCAGGGTAATCTTACTTATAATTGCAAATTCCCTGTCATGAGAAGTTTTGTCAAGCAAGGAAAATGCAGAATAGAGACCGGTGCAGCATTTGGTGGGGATCTGGTCGGCTTAATATATTTTGAAATGATTTACTGCAGCATCTTCAACTGCTTCAGCCAACATCAGCAATGCCCCGGTCTCCCATCGTCTCTCATCATTGCGGGAATGAGTGAAATTCATTTTGCCATCAACTGTCCACATGTGGCTGAAGTATAGGAGAGCAGTCTCTATAGAGGCAGAAACAGCAGGGGGAGAGACACAAGAAGAATGTCCTGCAGAGTGACGAAATGAAAGAGGAAAATAAAAATGAAGGCAATCACAGTAGACTCCAAAAGAGCATTTTCAAACAGTTTTTACACCTTCCAAAAACTCCTATGGTGTCAGTCTAATTCCTCTTTTTCTCATCAAAACAACTGGCAGATCCATCATATCCCTAAGTGCTGTGGAGTGCTGAGACAATTAGTCAGTAAATCTGTTGGTTGAAAAGAATAGAAATTCCTAGCAATTGTGATAATTAATAATTTAACTCATTTATTGTGCAAAAATAGCAGATGCTTGCTGCTTTCAGCTCTTGGTTTTTGTTTCATTGTTAATTGAAGACAATTGCAAAAACAGTGGAGTTTTTGAGGCTTTTGATAAAACAAGCATGCAGTCTGTAGACATCACTTTGAGCTTTGGAAAACTGTAATACTATTAAATTAATGGTAATATTTTATAGCCTTAAATTGTAGTTCTAAAACTGCAGGGCACGGGGCATGGACTGTAACTTAGGTCTGATGAATCCATTTAAGCAGTGAGTGCAAATCTTTAAAAGGGGACATATTATGGACATGTCACTTTTTGAGGGCTCATTAACATATATTTGGGTGTTTGGCTTGCCCCCTACCTGTAAGTACTGGTGCTGGTAAAGGGGGCGGGGCGGGGTTAGCAGTGGTTCATTTGTAAGGGACAGGCACTGAAACCAGACATGTCTTTAAGACGCCTGGGAACTATTTGAATTTGTGAAAATGGGGAATAATATGTCTCCTTTAAGTGTCATTCAGACAGGAAGACAACATGTAAAGCACCAGATGGACAGATTTCTGACTGGTAAGACAAGAACAACAGCTGGCTCACAAGTTCACTGTCAGCGTAATGTGGGGGTGAAGAGAAAGCTTTGAGGCAGCAGAGAGTAAACTCCACTCTGAGAATAACACATAAGAGACATTATACTTCATTTATGTGAGTAGGAGCCTCAACCCTGTCCTCATTCAACTTCATGCTCTGATTGATTTGGTGAGATCTGCGGTTACAGTGGAACAGTCAAGTGCAGCTTGATATTACAAAAATACAGATATGCTGTTATCTGTTTACAGTGCAGCCAAATAAACTCAAGCTAAACTCAGATAAATGTGACTTCCTCATGAGTCAAGTCATCTTGTGTTTCCCCGGTTACATGTTTCAAATGTGAAGCAGCAGCAGCAGCAGCCGTAGGATGTTTGATTTAGATTTAGCAGGAACTTAATATAACTCTGACATAGTGTAAGGAAAGTGAACAGTAAAGAGTGAGTGAGCGAGTGGGTGAGTGGTTACATGCCATGTTATTTTCCAGTGAATCCCTTTGCTCAGGTAGGTGATCTAAATGCAGCACGGATGTCACTATATAGAGCTAATTACTGAATGTAAACAAGCACACTGAATGGCTACAGTGGGGAGAAAATGTCAAATGGCTTCAAAATCTTAAGAATCATAACTTAATTGATACTAATTTTAACAATATGAATGGTTGATAAATTCTAAACCATTACAGTGGGTTGAGAGGCGTGAATGACAGAAAACATTTAACATTCACCAGACCGAACAACGGCTGCATTGATTGAAAATTAATTAACCAAATAATCAATGGTGAAAATAATCATTTTGTTTGCAGCGCTATGCCCGATCATTAAAAAAGCGAGAGTGGGAAGGTTCAATATCAACATTTCAATATTCAGGTTCAGGATTAAATCAAATCATCAAATTGAATCAGTCACATATTTGCAAGACAATTGGCAGGAAAGAGTTAGTAGCCTGAGGAGGAAATCTGCCCAGACAGCAGCAGCAGCAGCAGCAGCAGCGAGTCGCATCGCACCCAGCTCATGAACTGTGAACACTCCCAGCTTCTGGGTTGTGCTTGCTATTGTGGCCCCCGATCTCATTGTCCAACCATTGTTAATGATAATGTCAGCAGTGATGGGTGTGTGAGGCGTGTATGTGTGTGTACACGCCTTACTGTGTGTTTGCAGAGCGTGTTAGCTCGTGTGTGCACTGTGTCGGTGTGTATCAGAGCAGAGTGTATGAGAGCAGTGTGTGTGTGTGTGTGTGTGTGTGTATGACCAGAGGTGACCCAGTGGTGTCCCTGCTGGTCCGGAGCAGGGATAACACCCTCTGGAGGCGATGCTCATTAATCATCCCATTCAAACGCACCCAACGCAATCCATCCTCCCATCCCTTCCTCCTCCTGCTCCTCCTTCCCTCTCCTCCTCTTCCTCCTCCACTCCCCAGCACCAACGCATCGTAATGGGGTCACTGCTCCCATTTAACAGAGACAGACAGAGGAGAGAGAAAGGAAAAAGGGGAAGGGAGGAAGTGGTGGTGGTGGTGGGAGTGAAGTGAGATTAAATAAGAAGTAACGGAGGGGGAAGGACAGCGAGGGAGATGGAAATAATAAAAGGAGGGGGAGGAAGATGGGGGAGAGGGGAAGGAAATAATTACAGAGGGAGGTGTTTGAAAGTAGGAGCGATTAAGAGAGAGAGAGGGAGGGGTAATAGTGAGGGAGAGTAAGTAAAGAGGGTGGACAGGGGGTTAAAATAATGTGCTGAAAAACAGTAAAAGTCTTTCCCCTGATTAATGTCGCACAAGAGAGAAGCAAAACATTGTGTTCTTTGGAAATGTGGAGAAGAATCTTTGGAATATGCCGCTGTGGGGACCCAGCACTAATTATGTGACTCTATGTATGTGTGTGTGTGTGTGTGTGATTCATCCCAGCGCTGGAGGACAAGCATGTGTACATAACCAGCACACACAGAGATGCAGAAACGCTGGTAGAGAAGCACATGGGGGCGCGCACACACGCTCGTGAAGCAATGCCAGGGGACCTTGGTAGAAGTAGGTTCCTCCTCCTGCTGCATTATTCTCTTTGGAATGTTGTTTTTATTTCCTGGTTCGAAAATGTGGTGCATCGCCCCGGTTATGCACCACACACACACACACACACACACACACACACTGGAGTGGAGTTTCACTCATCCTCGTCCCATAACCACTTTTGAGAAAACAGCCTCTGACAGATGCCCCAAACAGAGAGAGAATCTGGAGGCCAAAAAAACATGTGAGCCTGACAAAGAACAAAAAAAAAAAAAAAAAGGCATCACTTTCTCTCAGTTCCCTCTTCGTGCCCTCAAAATAACAAGTTCACCCCATTTCCTGGTGGACAGTGGGCCCTGGAGGTGTCACCGTGCCCCCCCCAGGCACTTGAAGCAAAACTTCGACATTTTGGGAAACAAATGATGGCTCTGATGCCGCTCTCATATCTGGGTGGCAAGAGATTAAGACAGAGGAAGGCAAAGATACAGCAGCAGGCAAAAGACAGAAGTGCATGCTGGTACTCTAAAAACAAGTTAGTTATTGTCGTCTGGCCTGCTGATATGCCTCTGTAATCACCAAGCAGTTGGAGCTGCAGGAGTGGCTGTGACACATGTGCTTACGGAGGCAGTTAAGGTACTTTAAAAAGCCGTCTTGCTTAAAAGGTCTGATTGCCGGTGGAAAATAGCACACCAGCACATAGTCATAACCCACAGTGCAATCTGAACACACAGATGTGAGATATTTGCATCACTGTGACTCATCCTCACGTGAGGATGTTATCTTTGATGTCAGTGACAAAGATAGCCATGAATGTGAAAAAGCAAAACTTTCGACTCAAGTTCTCAAGTCGTCTTCAATAATCCAGTGATGGCTGTCTGAACATGCGCGGATACAAAGACAACAGGAATGGCCAACAGCTATTTCTCCATCCTTTCAGTGGGGCTTGTTTGCCCACAGGTAAACAAATATAGGCAAAAAAAAACAATGGGTGAAAAGTTGCGGTAAATCATAAATCATCATTCCAGATCTAATCAGAGTTTTGAAATCTCTGGTTGAATCTCGAAAGAAACATACAAAATACGACTGAAAAAAAACCCAACAAAAAACTCCATTTCTCATTTTTATTGAAGCTATGTGTCGGACTGTTTCTTGGCTCTGAGCGCCGAGCAGCCACGATTTCAAGAAAGAAATCTACTGTGTCTGGCCAAGAAAAAGTCTGGCACACGAAACAGGTGAACTGACATTTCTACACTGTTTCTGTACAGATCAAACGAATGGGACGCAACATGATAATTATAATCACTGAGCTTTAGAGGTGTAGGTAGACGAGTCCCATTTTGTTGACGTTGAGCTGAGCCAGGCCAGCTAAGCGGTCTCACTGTCTGTAGTCTTGCATTAAACAAAACAGATACTGTATGTGAGTGGCATCAATGTTCTTGTCTAGTAAAAGCACTTCCTCACGCACGTCTAACTGTTACTAACCAGCAGCGGAGGATCACGGCTGTTTCCCGTAGCTTGCTGTGAATCCACCCAACTCCGCGTGCAGAGGTCTGGGCATTTTGGTGTCGACTCAGAAAGCCCCGTCTGCCAGAGAGGAGGAAGCTAATTTATATAAGAATGGGATGGAGATTAAGACCTCTGTGGGTATTATGGATTTAGGGAATTAAGCATAATGGATTTCATGTTGGGCTTTCTTTTACGAGTACCCCATTGGAGAGAGGTATGCAGTCTGGAGAGTAGATCTGATTCATTCCACGGCTGAGAACTGGCACGTGCACGTACCTTCCCGTCTCTCATTCAGCAAAAACACACACACACACACACACACACACACACACACACGGCCTTTTCTTATGCCTGCATTCATATAAACAGCAGCTCTGTGGGATGAGCCATGCCTCCTAAACTGTCTGAAGTGAAATGCCTTTTGTCATCCCCAAGTGTATATTTATGAAGATTACACTTCTATTTCACACTGCTCTACTTTTGTGAAACAGGGATGGGTGGGAATCATCAAAACCGCAAACAAATCAAACGCAGAAAAACAGCGAGCGTTGTGTTATGAGAGACAAAGTAGAACCACCAGGAATAAAATCAGGCGTCTCTTTCTTTGTAAACAGCCTTAAAATGGTCTCCCCCAGACACATTTTGAAGACTGACTGTTGAGAGCACGAACGCAATACGGATGCAACACCTGAGTTTTGTGCTATCTGGTGCGACAAAATCACACAAACCCTGGGCTTTGAAAAATTACCATAGAAATGAATTAACTGCATACTGCGGGTTCAGGTCGAGGATGGGAGTAAAATATAAATATCACTATTAAACATAAAATGTTACTATTAATTATGACTATAAAACTGCATTAAAATTGCAATGATACAGCATGCACAGGCATACTGATGTTTCTGTCCGTGTTTTGCTTCATCTCACTCTCTCTCATACACACACACACACACACACACACACACACTTCTCTGTAGAGTAGTACTAGAGATAAGGGAGAACATGTTCTAGATATTCTGTTCTTTCTGAAATATCTGTTTGGATTTTGTTTTCTAACCTTGTTTTTCTTTCCCTCCACCAGATACTCTTACTCAAGTCTAACCCATGAGTCAGTTTTGATTTATTAAGCAGTTGATCGGCAGGTTCTTTTCTGGTTGTTTTAAGGTGTGCTGCCAAGGATTAAAGCAGTATTAATTGGGATCTTTGCTGGCCACTTGGGTGCACCGGAACAGGCTGTCCAAGCTCACAATGTGGGCAAAGATTTTTCTGAATTCCAGCAGACACAAAGCAATTTGAAATGTTTCTGGCCACCTGATGAAGTGATGAAGTCCAATGTTCAGTCAGTTTTTTTTTTCTCTGTTCTGATCTCTTTAACTCCTGAAGGAAATGAATGTGTCCTTAGCTGCTAAATGTCTCACTGTGTTCACCAGCTTGTTGCTAACTTGCTGTTGTTTGTTGCTGGGGAGAAACATGCTGGGCTTTCTAAGCTGGAAATAACAGTGGTAAGGTCAAACCAGTAAAGCTGCAGAGCATGAAGCTGAAACTGATGCTAAACGCTGCACTTCACAGGTTGTGTTATAATTCTGTCACCTTTAATAATACACACAGTAATATGATTCAGTGTCAATAAAAATATTGATTAGAACAACTTTAAAGATGCACAGTGCAAGCTATTTAACTGTTGTTAATAATCAATATTTACAGTCAATTCCCCTGTTTCTACGTTATGATTGATAGGCTGATTAAGAAGCACCAGACTGGTTCATATCCATATGGCGCTATTGCAACGGACGCACTTTTAATTTGTCAGCAGAATATAGTTGTTGCATCTGTCGTGACAAGAGTAAGAGGAAGACACAGACGGACATTAAATAACTGACTCTGGTCACAGCTGCTGACTGTAACCAGAACATCCCAGAAAGAACCATGTCATCTTCCTCTCTTTCCTCCTACATTTCCTGTCTGCCTGTTTTTAGGGTGCTGTCAAAATAAAAGGTTGAAATTTAAGCTTCAGCCAAGTTAAAGTTTCATCTTTATTTATTGCAGGGGTTCCTGAATTATTCAGTCCTCATGTGCTGCACCACCTGTGTAATCTGAACAGAAGTGTCATCACCATTTGGCTCCCACCGAAAAACTTTTCTGTAACTGATCAGGAAATCAGAACGTGTGAACTCTGGCGTCATGGCTGGCTGGCTTTAGATATGTGATGCAATAACTCTGCTGATGAAAAAGTAAAGATAGGTCCCAGCATTCCCCTTTGTGCACAGCACCCATAAATCACCGTTACGCCCCTGCATCCAGACACATAAACACAATCACACTCCCAGTTCCAGCGCGGCACTTGGAAGGAGAGACGATATTCTGGGTTATCTCTGTGAACGGGTGCCTTCCCCTGGCTCCCACTCCACTCGCTTTCGCCGCCAGATAAACATGTTGTTCCAAACACTGGTTCAACACACGGCGACGGGCGGAGATTAAGGCCGACTTAAGTTTATCATAAATGAAGTGCAAAGTCGACAGTTGTGTGGCCCACTGCCTCTCAATACTGAAACCACCAGCTGGGGTATTTAGGAGGTGATGGGAGCTACAGCAATAGCAGCCACCAGGCATTCCAGTGCTGAGGTAGGCTTTAATCCTCTGCTCCTGGCTGGCTCCTGACAGGGGAGGAAACAAGTGGAAACAGCAGAGAGACACGTTCACAAATCAGAATTTATGGAGCGATCAACACCGTCTTATGTTTCAGTGAGACACTGATCCCCGGGCTTTGTATTTTTTTGTTGTAGCTCTCAATCCGGCGAATAATCAGTATATAGTGAACATTAAAAAAAGTGGAAAATTGGATTTGAAGAAAAAAAATAATAAATCAGTGATGCCAATCATTAAATCAGATATTAAAATACTGTAATTAGCATTAATCTCTTTAGTTTTACCCTTTCAGTACTTCTAGGGATGCACAATCAGCAGGTCATCGACATTTCCACACAAATTTTCTCCTTGCCTTCCATTAGTGGGGGGATTTTCTGAATCTTGCAAGAAACCTGATGTAGACTACACGGTGTCTTCTTGCAGAAGGAAACTCGACACCTTTCGGATGTGCAGGGACTTAAACGTGGGTGAAAATCCGTTGAAAGTGATCTACTTCTATCAAAAGGGTTGTGTTTTTTTTCCCCTGTGCAAATCTGGAAATCCATATTCTCCTACTCTGTCTGTTTGTGATCTCTCTCTCACACACACACACACACACACATACACACACACACACACATACACACACCTTTTGAGAACTGCAGCACAAGGGCTGTAAAAACTCATGTGATGTTTTCAACGTCAGCTGGGCCCGGTCCCTGCCATCTTAGTGTCTCCACACCCGCTTACTGAAATGACAGAATGACACAGTAACAGACACATATCAGCTTACTATAATAGCACCTACCCAACATGCCGAGTAATCCGCCATTTTAGCTTCACCACACTGTAAATAAGTATTGTCATGTTACACTTGGAGGCACGGAAATCTTCATCTTCTGACCGTAACTGTTTGGCAGACACGTAAATTGAGCTCCGAGTCTTTACAGAGATCATGTGGGTGGCGTTGAGCGCCCGAGAGCAGACACAAAGCAAAGGCGGCCAGAAATGTGTGGATTCACCATGGCAAATACAGTATCCGTGTCTGTTTCTCACATCTACTGAGTACTTTTTTCTTCCCTCTGTCTCACTGCCGACTGTAACTCTGCTCGCGCACAAATTAACAAGTCCTCCAGCTGCCTTAAGCCTGGAAACACCCGCTCGCTGATCTTTCTCCCCTTCTTTTCATCTCCTCCCATCCTCCCTCAAATCTCCCCCTGTCCTCTTTAGTCCCTCTTTCCCTCCCTACCTTCTCATCACCATCCTCTTCTTCCTTCCAGCATCCTCCTTACCCTCCCCTCTCCACCTCTCTTTCCCTCTTCCTCTCTATGACTCTCACTCTCTCTGTAGGTATTTCCCTTGCTGATGTTGTCCATTGAGAGCCGGTGATTGTCTGTGGGTGAGAGCAGAGGAGAAGAGTGGAGCCGATTACTGCAATGCAGAGCAACCAAACAACATCACAGTGCTGCAGCAGATGCTGTGTGTTTGCATGTGCGCTTGTATGTACAGTTTGTGTACATATTTAAGTGGACTTTGTTTACCCGTGCACTTGGTATTTGTATATAGGCAAGGGTGCACACATTTGCAGAACTGATACTATGATGTTAATGTTTACGTGCCTGTACGTATGTATGTGTGATTGCGTGTGTGCGCATCTGTGAGCGATGACCAGCTCAACCACAACTATTTGTCATGCCCAAACACCAAAGCTTCTGCAGCTATGCACCATGACTTTTAAATAGATCTCTTTTCACTGACATCAACCCATGCTCAACTGTGCATTTTTAATACCCCGCATGTTTATGCAGAGAAGAATATGGTTTCATGCTTACACAAACACACACACACACACACACACACACACACACATACAGAAATCTGCCTGTCTTCAGCTAAGGCTAAATCTATTATGCAAAATGACAGTGTTTTAATCAGGCTAATTGTCCAGCTCCTCACCATGTCTCTGCCATCTCTACTTAACCGATGCCACAGCCGCACTGTTTTTTCCTCTTTTTTTTTTTTTTTTAAGGAATAAATGACACGGCAGTGGAGGAAGAGCGAGAGGCAATCTAAGCAACAGAGGCCCACAGGCGTTTGAAGTCTAAAGACTCTTTCATCCTCGACTCTGGGAAATGAATGATTTTTTTCACACAGTGACAGGACAGCTCTGACAGGACCCAAACACATGAACCATGGCAAAGCTGTCAGATAGTCAAACACACATACACAGACGCATACGCATGCATACAGGGAAACACAAGTGTGAGAGACACACACACTCACTCACTCACACACACACACACACACACACACACACACACACACACACACACTCTCACACAGCTGGAGCGGGTCCAGAGCACCAAAGTGTTGCGAAAAATCAGGCACTTTGCACTCATGGGTGAGGGAGTGAGAAGTGAACGTCAAAAGTGAGACAGAGAGAGGAAGAATAGGACAGAGAAAATGATGCTATAATTAGTCGTTTGTTGCTTTAACTGGCATTTAGTTTTAACTGGGCTCCTTTGTCTGTGGACACAATGGGGCTGATGTGGCATGAGTGAACTACACAGCTTAGAGGATTAAGGCTGGACTGAGGCTGTGGCGCCGCACTCACGCTCTCCGTCACGCGCAACAGACAGACACTCCACTAGCTGCACAAACACACAGCTTCATGCACTTTCTTAAACACACACATGCACACACACACACACACACACCTACAAACAAAAGGCACACCCCTCTGAATACACACACGGGCGCGCACACACACACACAGTCCAGCATGTGTGCACACACAAACGCACCCACAGGGGGATTATCTGTGCAACAGAGTTCTGAACACTGAGAGTGAGGAGGCGTCTGAAGAACTGCACTCATCACCGAAGGATGGAAAGAGCACAGAAAGACAGAAAACACACACACTTCAATGTGAGCTACCTGTGTGTTGAGCAGCATATAGAACAGCAGCTCTACGTGTTCGTCCTGCGAGGCTGAGCTGACAGTCAGAGCAATGAGAGGCAAAGAGAGGGACGGGGGAAATGGGGGAGGAAGAGAAGAAAGAACAAAAAAGGAAGGTGAGGAGGAATAAGGAGCCGAGACAAAGAGAGGACGCATCAGATGGAGAGATGAAAGCAGAGGAGAAAGACAAAAAGCATATGGAGAAAATCATTAAGCCAGAAACTGAGCTGGGAAGAGATGGAGCAATTCACGACCTTGGCTCCCCGAGGGGCCACCAGCCTCACAAGTCCTCATTTCACAAATAGAACGTATTGATTTTATACCATTAATGTGGTAGATTTCATACTATTAGCTCCTATCTCCAGCCTTTAGTGAGCGAGGAACCCTGCGGGCGCTCAGCATTGCTCAACTCTCATCTGATCTCGCCAACATGCTGCGTGGATAGGCTTACAGGCTTAGCACACCTCGAGCTGTTTCTTTCATGCACCATTAAAACTACTGAGACAGAGGGAGAGTGAGTGTGCATTTATGTGGGTCAGGGCATGTGAGTGTGTGTGTCACATAGTAGCTGCCATTGGAAACAGTTTTTTTTTTTTTTTTTTTTTATACGTAGCACCCTTTATTGTATTTCGTGGGTCGGCGGTAAGAAGGCTGAACCAGATGCAGAATCATCCTATACATTAATATAACATGATCCCTTACAGGAGAGCTTCAACACGCAAAAACTAAGAATAAATATATTCACAACTGCCTCTACTATTGGTAGGAGATGAAAGCATAAAAAGGTACCTCCGTAAAAGATAATAATCGATAGTTGATAGAAGTGTCTGTCTTTTCTCTTTTTTTGACCAGATAAAAACAAACAAAAACAAACCCCAGAAAAAAAAAAAATCCTTCATGTCCTGGATTTTTGTCCTTTCTTTCGCCATTCAATTTTCCTCTGAGAAATACTTAAAAATCAATACAATAACCTCAGTGCCTTTGTCCAATGAAAGAAAACATGGAGCAGAGGTCCTCGTGGCCCCATTAAGTCTAGCTGATTGAGAAATCCAAAATGCATCCAATCCATTGCCACAGTGTCCTTCTGTATGTCGGCCTTCCTTTGTTTTGCTTTGCAATCAAAAAAAAAAAGAAGCAACTTCTCTATGTTTTCCATCAGAAAACCACTTTATACTTTCACACAGCACACCGCAACAACCTATTCATGATTCATATTCATAAGTCCTGCATCTAGCCCTGTAAAAATTCAACTGGATAAGCAAATTAAGTTAACTGGATGAGATGAAAATGAACTGAACTGCATACAAACAACTCCGATATTGACTGGGTATATTATTATTATTTTTGGCTCATCCAGGGAATGCAATTATTCGGCGGCTTTGATTGGTTTTAGTCTCAGTCGTCCATCAGTGTCCCATCCGTTGGTAGTCAAACCTCTTTGTTTAGATAAATAGATCTGTATTCATAGAAAAATAAGCATTGACCACGCTGCTG
This sequence comes from Caranx ignobilis, assembly GCA_021432705.1. Lineage (NCBI taxonomy): Eukaryota > Metazoa > Chordata > Actinopteri > Carangiformes > Carangidae > Caranx > Caranx ignobilis. The sequence continues at coordinate 16,201,991 of MU269985.1, forward strand.
GCTGTTCATTGCTAAGGCACTTGGCTGTTTTCAGTAATTTCTCTCCCTCTTGCTTTGTCTCTGTCGCTTCTCCATCTTTGCGTGTCCACCCAGCTCACTCCGCACCTTCAGCCTGTCACAGTTTGTGACTCTGTGTTGGATGTCGCAAAAGAGCTGGTGTGTTTCACCTCTGCACGGGTCTTTTGAGAGTGATAATATGAACATTAACGCCCACCACCACCACCACGCTGCCTCCCGCTCATTGTGCCACTGAGTAGAAACAAAAAAAACCCAGAAAAGAGCCTTGGTTCGTTACGATTGTGAGGTGTAATGGAGGGAGAAAAAAAAATTACTGTAGTAGCTGCAGCTGAAGTTTTGCCTCCAGGCAGAGATCTGGGATCAGCTAATCCTTGCCAAACCTATATGCCAGTAGTGGGGAAAATACAAAAACTGACCTCAGCTCGTTATCCAGGAATAAACATAGTGTAGTGTAGTCCCACTCCCCCACAGGCTCCTCTCAAAGCCACGCCAGCCTCTGTACAGGAGTCATTGTTACTGGATGATTCATCACCAGAGAGGGAGATGATGAGGAGACAAGAGAAGAGGGATAGCAGGAGGAGGAGGAGGAAGAGGAGGAGGAGGAGAGCGAGGAGGAAAGTTAGAACTGGTAAGAGCGGTCCAGCACCTCCATGTAGTCTGGTGTGGTCCTCAGTCTGGCTCTCTGCTCCCCTGCCGCCTGCTCGCTCTGACTGCCGCTGCTACCACCTGCTGTGGAGCTGACGGTGGTGACCAGGAGTGTTTGGTCGGGTCTGGTGTCCTGTTTGGAGTCTTGGGGGTGGGGGTAGCGGGGCGGCGGCCTCGCGTACCTGTCTGGCAGGTCTCTGAACTCCGGGGCCGGGAGTCTGAAGAGGCAGTCCACCAGTTCCACTTTAGGGGTGGGGCCCTGGCTATCAATCACTGTGGGGCAGAGGATTCCGTTCCCATGAAGGCCGGCAAGGGGTCCCATGGCCCCTGTGACGGTGTTGATGGGTGACGTGGACACCTCCAGAGTCCACTCCCTCTCCTTCTCTGCTGCAGAGCAGTATCCTCCCTCGCTGTCCTTGGAGGCTGCAAATGTCTGCTGTTGCTGTTGCTGTTGCTGTTGCTGTTGCTGTTGCTGCTGCTGCTGCTGCTGCTTCACCGCAGTGTCCTGCTCCTCTTTGTAGATGGGGTTGCTACACATGTGTGAGGCTGCAGTGGGGTCAGGACCTTTTGAGGTACCTTCCGGGGGCAAGATGGTGTCATAGACGTGGTTGTGTTCCGGCGCAGGAAGAGGCGGTGTCTCGGGGAGGCCGTGGTGATGGTGGTGGTGGTGGTGGTGGTGTGACTGCTCGGTGAAGATCCCGCACTCCATCTGGATGCCAGCCAAGTCGACCTCTCCCTGGCGACGGAAGGGCAGCTTGTCCCTCCTCCTCAGGGCGTAGGCGATTAGTGCCGCTGCCGCGAAGAATGCCGAGACAAACAACAACAGCAGGCTGAGCACTAACACCGTCAGAGAGATGGAATCCTTCCCTGGAGGGATCAAGGGCCCCAGCCCTGGGTCAGGGTAGCCAACCGACACACCTCTGTCTGCAGCTGTGGAGGTGGCCGTCTGCTCCTCGTGGTCCTCCTGGGGCTCCAGCTCAGGGCACAGCAGCTCCATGGAGAGGGAGCGCAGGTCTACGCCTTTGGTCTTTTCCGGGGTGTGACAGACCACCTCTCCCACCACCACCACGGCGCTGAGCCCCTCCAGCCAACGCTTGAGTGGAGCCGCCTCGCAGTTGCATTCCCATGGGTTCTGCTGCAGGTCCACCTGGAAAAATACATAACAGCACAGCGCGTTGTCATTGTGTAATAGTAGACTAATTACTGGTCTGCCATGCAATGCAAATTCATGAATCACAACAACAATGAAAAAAAGAAGGATCCTTCTGCTGACAACCTTGTGATATATATTAGTTACTTGGTAAATGTCTTGTGTCTTGAAGAATAAGGCAATAGCCAACACTCTAATAAGATGACAACAAGAAAAATGATATTTTCTCTGCTACCTTTGCCTCTCACTAGCAGAATATATGGGAAATGAGTTTTTCCGCATTTGCATAATAGAATACAGCTCTCCTCGATGGCAAGTGTCTCTAAATGATTTTTTTTTTTTTTTTTTTTTGAAATATGCACGGGTTGGATAGCACTGATTAATGTAAATAATGTCATTATAGGGTCATCATAACATTGAAATGCTTACATTTACTGAATGGCTGCACACGGGCGTGATATATTCTAAATAATAGAAAACGATCTGAGCAGGGACAATTCAACTTGTTCCACCCACACAAGCTCTCTTAAAAAAAGCTGTTCACACATGTAGTACAGCAGGTTATGGGACTATTTCAGTTTACAATAAAGACCACTCAGTGTTTACATAAGTGGTTATTCACAAAACTCATCGGCAGGTTTTTTTTTTCTGTGCGGCGAGCATGTGAGAATATCACAGCACTTTGTTGTTAACAATAGACGGGATGTGATGCAACCCCCCCTTGTGCTATAATCCAATAGGTATGTGCGTAAATCCATTTCTCTCATTGCCAGCTATTGATTGCGTGTCCTAAAACAAACTCAAATATTCACTTTACCACACTTTGAAATGCCAAAATCAGATTATGCACAAAGGGAATCATTTACATCACTGTCATTTTGTCTGCACAACTGATCTATTCCATATCTTTAGCAATGACTTTGGCAGCGAGGGCTGATATCCTCTCTGTCACACTTCCAAGGAGCTTCGCACAAATGTTGTCATGCTAATTTGGTTAGACCATCTCCCTGGCTCGCAGAAATAGATGGATGCTTTTTGCGATGATTCAGCATGGCTGTTATGGGAGCCATGGTACGGCTTCTTCCCCATGCCTCATGCTGAAGAACAGGATGCTCCTTCACTTTATTGAACTTAGCCCACTGTGGGCCATTGTGTGGCTTTGATAATGACATAAGTGCAACTGGAGGCGGAGTAGAAACAACACTCATCTGCAGTTAACACACTTCCACTGTATTAAAGGTCCACTGGAAAAGTGCTGCTTCGCAAGTTTCTGTACTATTGTCAACATCTGTGATGTAGCATGACTGAACATAAAAAAAAACACATACTGGAATAAACATTGTTCATAACTTCCATAACTATAATCTCACATCTGCTTGAAATCCTTGAAGCGTTTTATTCCCAGGTTTGCCTTCCTGTTTTCTTTTCTGTTTGCTTTCATGCAGATCCCAAGAGCCCCCCCCCCATCTCTTTTGCAAGCATCTGTCCAACATGTCCAACACAGTTTACAATTTACACGCCTGGTCACCTAGTGTGTGGTTTGCTGTCAGCTTGTCAGTCAAAGCTGCAGTGCGAGTTGAAATTACAGACCCCGACAGGTGCTGGAGCTGCAGCGAAAACAAGTGCACAAAACCGGTGTATATCTGTCATAATGAGGCTTTTAAATACAGCATGTTAATGGCAACATGAGGTAAAACCAGCTACCAGCTCTCATTTAAATGTTATAGATTTGAATGCAACACTCACTGTTTTTGATGCTCCATATTCAGAAAACCCCCCTTTTTTTTGTCAGAAAATATATTTATCCTGCCTTAAATAATGACTTCACTTTTGGATGGAGCTTCCACCCTTCAGCCACAGATGAGTAAATCTTCTCTTGTGGGTTTTTATTGTTATGACAGAGATCAAAGATCAGGCAATAATTGTCCAAAATTTTACTTGGGAGCTATAAAGAAAAATCTCATCAAGGGAGAAATTCAGGATGTTCTCACCGAGCCGCCATGTGTCTTATAATTGATCACTTTGCCCAAACAGCAATATCCTGTCAGTCATTGGGATTCCTCTGGTTAGTTCGCAGAAATATAGTCAATATAAGCAGATTTTTTGGAGGTTCTGGTGCAGGGTTTCTTTGCTGTAGTCTCTGGTGATGAGAAGCCCCTGAGTGACAGCTTGCCTGGCCTTCTCCATACTGATGAATGCGTTTCATTGTCTTTTGAATAATACACACAGAGCAGAAATGAAAAGGAGTGCATTTGAAGAAGAATCTGCAGTGTATGCAAAATGTTGTTTCTCTGGGAAATGTGTAGGGAAACGGTCTTTGCGGCCACAGTTTGAGAGACGTTGTATATACACAAAGCCAGAGAAATGTGTCAAAGCAAATTCACTCCTGGATACTGTTACAATGTTGTGTAGTATATCACCAGTCTGTGATGCTGAGTGAATACCTGGAGGTTTTTCTTTTCTTTTTTTTTTTTTTTTGAAGTGTTGTAATTTACTTTCATAGTGTACTCATAACCCTCCTTTTGCCTGCCTCGTCAACTTCTCCCTCAGATAGCGATTTCCCATATTTCCTGGAGTGACTTCAACAACACCTTGAAAAGGGGCATGAACTTGTTCTGTCCTGCGGTTTGTGTTTCATGTAGGTGGAGAGAGAGCGGTAGTAATAGCAAAGAGCAAAGAGCAAGAGTTTCTGGTCCACTGAGGCTACTGTCAGTGGAGAAATTGGCGTCTCTGCCTCTGTGTGACTGCCGAACATCAGTGCAACATGGTGAGTCCAGGAATGAGCTCTCGATCTCTTATTCTGAGGGAAAACAGACACTGACTTTGAAACGTTGCGACTGTATATTAGATATCTGGATTTTCTGTGTTTGAAATAAAGTGGACAGGACATAATCTGTGTTTGTGCCATGTTACCTACAGGGAAATATAATACTACACAACAACAACAACATGCACCTGGACATTGAAGTTCTGAATCATATTTTTACACAGTTGTGCTATTTTTGAAAATCACACACATACACACGCTAAAGGACGTTTAAATGGAAACTACTTTTTGTAGTTGCTATAGATATAAAAGGCTGATCAATAATCAGTACCACCATTCATTACCTCTCTGTACATGACTATAATCATGGTAAATTGCAATGCAACTTTCACATATGTGAATGTGAATATTTTACTGAATATTACAACTGATATTGGAAAAAATATTGCAGTAATACATCTAATACTAATTATGCCATATCATATCATCCACTCTGTATAATTAATGAAGTAGTACTTCAATTCTTCTTCTCCTCTTTCAGTCGAGGGAAATTCCTGCCTTTATTTTGAACGAAAAAAGATAATCTAACAGTGCAGAGGCAGGAATTAAACTGGCTTTGGTATTTAATGCTTAATTACAAATACTGAAGACAGTCCACTTTCCATCCTGACACAAGAGGGTCATTCATGTGTTTGCCAGAGGACTGGTCACATTCCACACCAGCTCAATGCTGAGCCTGTTTTCTTGTTTTCCTGTTCCTGTTTTTCACAGCTCTGTGGAAATATTGAGTGAAATATCGGTCAGTGTTGCATGAAAATATAACTTCTTCTCACAGCATGAACACATCCTCTGTTTCATAATGTGTTGAAAACAAGAAGAAGAAGAAGAAGCAGAAGAAGACGACATCTACTAGGATGTAAAACAGCCAACTGAAAATAATGACCAGACTGACAGAGGTATGAGCTGTATTGTATTAGGTTTGATTTGGGATGATGTTCAGATAATGACTATGACGGAGACAATGGCAATTCAATGTCATTGTCTCTCATAAAACATTTTGTTTCAATTTTTTTTATTTGTTTTTTTGCCTTGATTAAATAAACAAGATATAATGTCAATAAATGAGCTTTACAGTTGCTGTAAGTTCATTCCAACAGAGCCAGCATAGCCATTTTCAATCTTTACGCTGAGCTACACTAACCAACAACTGACAGTCACCATATAGCACAGTGGTCTGATGAGATTTTGTTTTATTCATACATGTATTGAGCAGCCACACTGAATCAAACTACAGGGGTCACAAGTCAAGAAAAACCTGATAATCAGGTGTAGCTATGCTGAACATTAAATGTAATGGTTTCCTGTCAAAATACTCCCTGGTGAACACTGTATTGTTTTCATCGCTTTCCTGCGTGTGGATTTGTTTATCTATCTGACATCACTCAAGGTGAAATGTTCCTGGGGGCAAATCCTTCATCGCAGTTGGCAATAATATGCGAGTAGACCTACATTATTTTGTTTTTTTTTTTTACTGCTTTTACTGAGAAAGACATATACTAGACATGTACATAGACCGTGTCTATTTCTGGCACCCACTCAGATGCTGATTCATCTAACTCTAGTTTATAATTATTTTACAGTTAATTCTCTTGTTAAGAAACTATAGACATCGTATTTTAATTTCCTCTTAATGAGTCACCAATGCTAATGATTATTTTTAATAACGAAGACATCAAGGGCGATAGTTTTTCAAAAATATCAGTGCGTGTACGTGGGCGAAACTGGATAATCCCGTCCTTGATGGTAACACCGAGTCTGAGCTATACATGCTGCTGCTTTATGATTATCAAAATGGAGTGCTTTTTGCAGCAGCTGTGAGCTTCATCCTGCTTCCATCTGTGTTACCCTTTGATTTTACTGCGTGAGCTTTGGCTCCAAAAACACATGCCAGCACCCAGAAAATCCCACTAACCAGGCTTCAAACAGGCCAGCAGTAAGTCAACAGGTGATATCATTGTCACATTATTTTCTGCAGTCCATGGGCAGCGCTAATGTGGCTTTGTCAGAGTAATAACAACCCGGTAAATGAATGAATTCAATTACTGTGCCACAGAATTTTGAGCACTACAATGGTGATACCGCTGGGCTTTCTGAATATGGGCCTACAGTGCGCTTCCATTTGGTGAATGCTTTAATGCACTTGGACATCAGAGGCGTGGAATGGCACAAAAATATAATAGACTTCTACATGGTTCCTACAGCTTCATAAACCACTGTCGGCCTTCCCTTGAGCAAACATTTAGAAACAGCATGTGAACTGCAAGCCTCACCCACACTACCTAGGATCAGGAATTTTTCATGGAGCAAAGTAAAAACGGTAACTCACAATGACATTCGGGGTAATCCACACCCACCTTACCTCATTCTACTTTGGCTCTCCGAGAAAAGCCCGGTACACTAAATTTGCTGAAGTGAGTGGAGGCAGGATGAAAAAATTGTAATACCTTGGGCTCGGCCCTTATCGGTGCATTGTGTGCGGCCGCCAGCCAGATAATGCAGCAGCCAAATATGTGAGGCGAGGCCAAACAAAAACAGTGAATTTAATACATAGCATTTACACAGTCTATTTACTAAGAGGTGCGTTAATTATAAGCATACTCAAAAACTTGAGGGGTGCAGCATTCTCCAGTTTAGCTGCTGATTTATTAAGACCACTTATGCAAATCAAGTCAATTGCAATTTTCCAATTAGAATACCTGAGGCACAGCCACAGTCCCACATGCCGCAGCGGAGCTCTCAAAACAACAGACGACGCAGATGATGGAGAAAACTGCAGCTGTGCCAGAGACCAGGAGATCAAGGGCTGCCCCAAGTTTTAAATGTAGGTTTGGCTCTTTCCAAGATTTCTGCTTATTTTGTTTATTCTGTCAAGTGACAATATAACATGTCCTGGTAATGGCATTTGAAATAAATATACTCTGTATAATTACACTCATTTTCGTTCTGTAAATCAACAGCGGTTATCCAATTCACTAATTTCCATTTTTCACCCTGTCACTATTGCTCAACAAAATGCATGTTATATGGCCTAAATTTGCTAAAAGCCTCATGCCAGGTATCTGACTCATTTACACACACACACACACAGGTTAGGAAGAGCAGTCATTTTTTTCAAGCATCCACCCGCACTGAAATCACCTCGATTGCTCAGTAAAACACAGCTTTGGTATTTTTTTGCACCAACCTGCACCAGTCCGGTGAGATGCTCCAGCACACCCTCCATCGGAAGGTGTAGAAGGTGGTTGTTTCTCAGGTTGAGTCGAGCCAGATTAACTCCCGAGAAGACTCCAAGGGGGAGGCTCTGCAGCAGGTTGGCGTTGAGGAACAGGAGCTGCAGGGATGGCATGGAGTCGAACGTCCCAGGATCTATCTCGCGGATCTCGTTGTATTCAAAATAAAGGAACCTAGAACCAAGAAAAGCACAGTGATACAGCATTTATATGCCTGCAGACTGAAGACAGACTGTTGAAGTGGGGATATAAATGGGACATGGTTATGTTAGTGATGTCCCCACTGCATCTTCTAGTGCTTATAGTGAAATTGGACAGTAAATAGACATGAAACACAGCAGTGAGGGCTGTCTTTGTCTCACCTTGGTGCAAAAACATCATTTTTATTCTTGATTAGAGCACAGCATGAATCTTTAAATCAATTTATCTTGTAAGTATTCTGTAGGTAATTTACCTCTCCTGCACCCCAGCATGATAATTACACCAATGAATATTTATGTTAAAAAAAAGTCATAACTGAAATTTGATTTAATCTGCACTTTCCCTGCTCACAGCTGATTAGCTGATCAGTATCAAATGATATTGTGTAATTTCACACTGATGACTACTTCCACTTGCCTTGGCATGCCTGATCATCATGTTCAGTTTAAGGAACTTGGAATTTCTCTACTTTCTTTTTTCAATCACAGAAATTAGCACAGACTTTTCCTTGCATGCTAGTCGTCCAATCTACTTCCATTGCTGAATTAAGTAATAGATGTGGCTTAAATGGACTTAAAGCGCTCACTCGCCCCATAACAAAGGCTAACGAGAGGTTAAGAGGAAAACTTCTTGAACGTCCTGGGAGGATCTTTATTATTGATTAATAGTCAAATTAATAGGTGTCTACATTTTCTCAACTTTACCTCGAAATACAGAGACAATGGAGCTGCAAATAAATGGTTGAATGATGCTCTGAATAAGAAAGTATTTTGCCACAATTCCTCAGTCTTTATATAGCTTCACATCAAAGCTGACCTGTTGTCTTAATCAAACTCCACTGTGTTTAATTCGCTGAATAAATACATTTGCTGACTGAAGATATTTGCTGTATGCATTATTTGCAGAGGAATTATATTTGTAAGCTTAATCTGACAATGATACATATGCATCATTCTGACGACTTGGTTTTTTTTTTTTTTTCTTCATAATAAGCCTTTCTCCGAGAAGCAAATTCCTGGCATCATCCAGACGTCTCAGTGCCTTATCAACACCTCTGTTTGTGAATACAAAAAAAAATAAAATAAAATAAACCAAACAAAAAAAATCATTAATTTTCACATTGTCACTCATGCTAGACTCACACCTCAGCTGAAGAAAGCCATCGAGTGGCGTGACTAACAAATGACAACCCTGGAAGAGAATGGGCACCTTTCATTTCAATCAAACTCTGGCACAATAGTTGTCAGAACGTTCTGCTCTGTGCTACGCCAGTATTACAGTGAAATTAATTTCCACATACTTATAAACAAATGTCTAAATACCTAAGCTGACATGTGGGTTCAGTCTGTGGATTTGTTTGAAGTGCGGTGACAACAAAGTGCTTGAAATGCTGCGAGTGATCCAAAAGCATCCAGCGAGAAAAAAGCAAAAAAAAAACAAAACAACATCCTACCTTAGATTCTGCAGCCCCAGGAACACATGTGGGCTAAGCCTCTCCAGGTTGTTCCCATTCAGGTACAGACTCCTCAGGCTTGTCAGGCTGGAGAAGGCCCCCTCCTGCAGGTAGGAGATGCGGTTGTTCCCCAGGTGAAGCAGGTCGAGACTGGAGAAATTCCAGAAGTCTGTGCGGTAGATCCTCTGGATTAAATTTCCGCTCAGGTAGAGCTTGCGGCCATTCAGGGGCCGAGGCGTGAGCTGGGACACGTTGAGGAAGCCGTTCTCCTTGCAGTTGACAGTCAGGCCGAGGTCTGTGATGTGCAGGTTGCAAGTGCAGCCCAAGGGACAGATGATGGGGATGGGGGGCCGTGTTTGGTAGCCGGCAATGGGGGGATTCTGGTTGGGCATCAGGCTGCGAGATGTGGGGGATGTTCTGGAGGGTCTGGGCCTTTTAGTCGGCCTCGGGTGCCTCTCTCTGTCTTTACGCTCTGCTGAGGAAGATGACGATGAAGTGGAGGAAGTATGAGTGTTCTGGCGGGAGCCATGCACCATGGAGGAGGGCTTAGTCGGCCTGACTCGCCCTGGATGGGAGTTGGGTTTCGAGTTAGGGGGCAAATGCTGGGGCTGCGATCCTGCTGAAGGACCGCCCGCCTCTCCCTGCAGCTCTTTATCCGGCAGGTCAGCACACAGCTCCTTCCGAGGGATTTCCCTCAGGTCCTTACCGTGAAGGTGGAAGGGATATTCACAGGTAACGTCCCCGACTACTGCTGTGTAAGGGATCTGACCCAGCCACTGCTGTAACTGCACTGCCTCGCAGCCACAGTTCCAGGGATTCTCCTCCAGCTGTAGCTCCATCAGGGAGCGACCAACGTACTCCAGGGTCCCAGCATATGCCAGGCTCTTCAGACGGTTTCCCCGCAGGTCCAGATGAGTCAGAGACACAGATCTAGTGCAGGAAGAGGAGGAGGAGGAAAAGGAGGGGGATAGTTAGCTAGGTTAGATGAAAGAACAATGTAATAGTGATAGAAAACATAGGTTCACACATTTCATTTCTGTGAAATCTGCTTTTTATCTGATGATTAATCCTCTCCCATGATATGAAATAATATGCCACAGAAACATTAATTCAACCTCAGTCCAGACTAGCTAATTGTGTCTGACGCTGATATTTCTACAGATCAGTCCCTGCATGATTCAAAAGCTTTGCAGTAAAATAATCTAAATGCAACCTGAATAGATGAGCAGGCAAGACAGGGATCAGGTTGTCATTGAGGATGAGAACCCGGAGCTTGTAGAGGAACCTCAGAGCACCGCTGTCTATTCGTTTGATCACGTTGTAGTCGGCCTGCAGGTAGGAAAGAGAAAATGTGATGAACATATAATTGCTACAGTTGAAAAACAGACTAAGCTGAAAGCTGTGGTGCTCTCCATTTGGAAATGAACAGAGTGATTTCTTCCACTCAGACCAGCTGCAAACCACTGCGACTAATTCACAGCTACCCATTGTAATATTCTGCAACTCTGTCAATAATCCCATCAATCATGGATAACCGACATGGATTATGGTCTGGAGCTCTACCTGGAGGTATTCCAGAGCCTCTAAGCCGGCGAAGGTGTCGTTTCTGAAGACCTCCAGCTTGTTCTCGTGGAGGTACAGGCGTCTCAGTTTGGCCAGCCCGTGGAAAGCTCCCACTCGGATGTCCTGGAGTGCATTGTTGCCAAGGTTTATCGACACTGCGTTGCCAAGGTGCTGAAACCCGTTACTATAGAGACGCCTCAGAGAGTTCCTCTGGAGGTTGAGTTTGAAAGGGCGGACCCACGACTGTGACACCTGGGTGATTAATTAGGGGTCTGATTAGTTAGCGTATTAATTACATGAACGTAACAGTTAAAAAATACCTGTAAGCCGCGTTAGAGACAGGATATTAGACCTGGAGATACGGTATGTTAATGAGGTAAATGACAGCGCAATAAAGTGCTGTGCAGTCCTACATGCATATAAATGAGCTGGAGTGATACCTGGCTGACATTAGTGAAGCCCCGCCCATCGCAGTGCACGTGCAGCACACCTTCTTTGACCTCGCACGTGCACGGCTCAAAGCACGGCTCGTCCACTTCCTCCTCAGAGTTGTCCACTAGAGGGGTGTGTGTGGAGGTGGGGGTAGGGGTGGGGGTGTGCGACGCCCAGGACAGACACACACACCCCAGGGCCGCTGCCAGAGTGACCCACTGCATCCTCCTGCTTCTCCCTCTCAGCTCAGCAGCCTGGGGCTAAAGCCCGACATCGGCCCTTCACCGCACTGCACGGCAAACGCCCAGCAACATGCATACATTCAGACACACGCAGAAACAAACACACACACACACACACGCGTACGGTTAAAAGAGGGCAAATGGCCAGGACGGCAACAACAAAAGTCAGTTCAGGATGAATCAGATTGATGATACATCACAAGCATACCAAAGCAGTCAGAAAATAAAAGTCAAATCACACAGACTGGAGCGCCACGGGCAAAGAATTACATTAACTTGGAATAATGATGTATAGGCCAACTGGAGGCCACCGTAGTATTGCCTTGATATGATCTAAACTCTGGTAAACATACAGGAGCCATACTGTATGTAGCACAGGAAAACAAGGCTTTTTTGGCTTTACAGTGGATCACAAAATACAACAAGCCGAACAACCTCTCATTTGCGACAATGTTGTCTTTGAATTAAAAATTTAAATAGTGACATTGAAAATGCAAAACAAAGGCAAACACGTGGGCTAGTTCACCTGTGAATCACATTTTATCATTTCCAGAGTGGCTTTTTGGACAAGTGAGGTAGAGTGTGTGTGTGGCGGGGGGGGGGACTTGTGATGAATATATTCATCTGTACTCTCCAATGCCCGGTGAAGCTGAAATGTCACGCATGTGTTGTTTTAATGTATGCAATATGAATATGGGTAGATGCAAATCAGACCCGTAATGCTTCTGGTCTAATGAACTGCTCCATTTAATAAGATGAATGGCAATCAGAGAACAGAAGGATGAGGCACAAAATACCCCATATTATCAATCAGCAGAGTATGTTAGGTTATCAACAGCCATCAAGTCCTGTCATAATCATTATTGTGATAATGACAGTGGAGTGAAAACATCTCTGCAAATCAAAACTCTTCAAAAAATTTCAAAAGGGCTGATGTGAAGGCAGTGCAAGCGAGGAGCAGGAGCACGAACCGACTGTGATGGTGATGATGACCATGAGAGTGGCACTGCAATAACAACAGAATGGAGTTGCAGTAAATAGTGCAGGAAACAAAAGAGAAAAGAAGAAGAAGAAGAAATAGCTGAGATGCGAGTCTTGCATGGGGATATTTCCTCTCAAGACTTAATGAGATCTAAATTGGATAAAGCATCTCGATCTGCTCATACAGTGTTGAACACTGCCATGCGAAATGCAATAATGATCATGATGGTATGGTAGCTGTAATCATACAGCAATAATCTAGCATCAGCGAGTTAGACAAGGAGGCAGCAGTGAAAACATCACCGCCCGGGAAAGGAAGAGCAATCACAGAGATGATTATGACGAGGGGGGGTGTAGGGGTGGGTGGGTGGTTGAGATGAAGGGAGAGGTGGAAGCACGAGGAGGAGGAGGACGAAAGAGGGGAACAAGGCAAAAAGGAACAGAGTAAAAAGGAGAGACATACAGATAAAGGAAGAGTAATGGGCAGAGAGTAGGTACAAAGGAAGAGGAAACGGGCGAGGTGGGAGAGAGCGAGGAGTGGGATTGCATAAGCAGTGAGAAGTCAGTCAAGGCTGCCACTCAGGATGAGAGCTCACAGTGAAACCGCTGAAATCTGATATTGATTACATCAAAGCCCTCCTCTAGCCCTGCACACAATGTACACCTGCCTCAGAGAAACAGCGCTGGAGCCAACTTACATGCATCTGTGTCTGTGAGAGAGAGAGAGTGTGCTGAAAACAATGTGAGAAAGGTCAAACCATATCCAAAAAGTACGCTTTTATAGCCTGCCAAGTACAGAAACAGGTAGCTAGACACGTGTAGATGAGTGTGTGATTTCATAACAAACCAGTGTTAACAGTGCAATACTTGTTGGACAAATCCTACTGTAAAAAAAAAAAAAACAGGAGCAGAAGGAAACATATGTTACTGCCATGTGAGACGAGGACGGAGAACTCAGCCGTTTATCAAAGTGTTTTGAACCATGTACGCTTCTCAGGCTGAATACGGGGGAATCTATGCCAAGGTGCTCGACAGTGTTTGACAAACTGGAATACAATACGAAACACAGCCCATTCAGGGTCCCAGCAGGTTTTTGTTTTTTCCATCCAAGAAATGCATTGTTTATTGCCGGGCCCTGACGGCCCCCCCACCCACCCCCCTCCTCCCTGTATGGAGGAGATCAATACCCAGTCCAGATAGACCACTGGGATCCCTCCTGTTAGATTCTGCTTTGGTGGACGGCCATCTCCCCCCTTAAGAAGAAGAAACACAGTCAACACTCAAGCCTCTTTCTCCAATCAGCCAAGTGGACTAGTCAGCAGTCGGCATAGCTCTGCATCATTACGCTAACAAGAGAGGAAAGGACTTATGTGTTGAGTGGTGACAGCACAGCAGAATTTAAAACTCCATCCATCCATCTTTCCATCCACCCATTTATCTATCTATCCATCTATCTATCTATCTATACACCCATCTACCCATCTCTCTATCGTTTCCTGTCCATCTATAAACAGGCCTGACACAGGTGTGGCTTCCCTCCCTGTCTTTCTTGAGTCTCTCTGACACTGAGTTTTTTTTTCTTCCTCTCTCCTCTAGACCTGCACACTGACGCAAGCGGACCAGAGATGACGGTCACTGCTTTTTCTTCACCATATTATTCATGTCACATAATTCCTGTGTCTACCTCTCTGTCCTTTCTGTCCGTCAGAATACACACACATACACACATTGACAAACACACACATTCGTACACACACACACACACACACACACACAAAACACACACGCACGCACACAGAGCCCTACCAAACCTCACACTGGCTTTTTACATGGGCCCCTGCTCCCCAGCACAGACCCGCACTATCAGGCAAGCAGCAGCATTACTGATCAAATGTATGGGGGCTATCAGCCTGGATAGCCCACAGCCCTCCAAGAAAATCAATTAGCACCAAACATTACAGCTCACAAATTGCAATAGTTAGCAGAATTAAAGCATGACCAATTTAACAGCCTAGTCATTAACAGAACCTATTAAGACATTTACCAGGCTATGTATGAAAATCCTTGGCAGAGTAACGCAATCCAATTGCATTCCCCATTGTCTGTCTCTCCCCACCAGCCTCTCTGATCCACACAGCGACGCTTAGCAGAGCAGGGATGCGGGTAATACTCACTCAGTCCGCCGCCAAAGAATTGGGGAACGACCGAGAAAACACTTTAGAGGCTGACTGTCGACATGTCGTTCACATTCAGCCGCACTCCTCTCTCTCTCCCTCTCTCTCCGCTCCTGTAGCGGCTGAGGCGGATGGGGAGGGAGGGGGGAGGACCAGAGCAAGAGGGGGGACGTGATAAGACTGCAATGAGGTGGAGGATAAAAACCAGGAGAGAGAGAGCAGGAGAGAGAGAAAGAGAGAGGGAAAAAGAAACCGATTGGCTTTAGGATGCAGGTCCGCTTCTCCACAGTGCAGCCCGTGGGAGCTGCGGCACTGGACCCCTGGACAGGCGTCCAACGCGCGGAGTTGTAGCCTGCGTAATGAGGGAGAAGCCTCTCTTCATCTCCAACACAACTGGGTAATTCATAGAAGAGAAAGGGTGGTGGAGCAAGAGGAGGAGGAGAAGTGGGGGGGGGGCGCCGGAATTAATCATGCAATAAGGCGGCGCGCAACTGCTAGTTTGTATATGAGGCATAAAAAGCGCGCGGGGTGGGTTCCTCCTCATCAAAGCAGCCAGTTCAGTTGCTCATCATAAACAGATTACAGAAGACACAACAGAGTCACAGACAATGGGCCCCATAAACTTTCTCCTCACGTTGCCCTCGTGTGCAGTCTGGTAAAAATGCCCCGACTGTTCAGCTATACCGACAATAATTTATAATCTCATTAGTTTATTCATCTCTCCTCTTGCCCTTAAGCACCGACGGATTTCGTGAAACCGGTGTGTGTTACCATGGCGACTCGTGCCAGCTGGCTTCGTCGCGCACACACGCGCGCGCGCACGCAGGCATGCACACGCGAGCGCAAGGGAGAGAGAGAGAGACAGCACGCACGCAGCATCAGTCGGGGAAACTGTGGTGACTTTCATGGTGGTGGGGGGGGGGGGTTACAGGGAGGCCTGCAAGTGTGCATGCACGGCCCGCATCACAACACCTGTCTCACCAAATGGAGGTGGTGGGCGCAACAGATGCCGCGCGGAGACTGAGATCAATGACGCCCCCCCACCAACACTGAATTTAGCTTCCCACACCGGCTAATCACAGCCTGCTAGGTGGCTGATGCTCTATCAATACTTCCCTTTAAGTGACAGGTGTGGGACCCTTGTGAAGGCCCAGCCTCCCTCAGTGGACCAATGGCAGGGTCTCCATCAAGGACACCGGTGGTGCCAATGTTGCTGGTTGAAAAACAAGCATTCAAAAGCGTTCAAATATCAGTCAGCCAGTTTCATGGCTATAGGAAAAGATTTAATAACAACATGTCTTCCACATTACTGAGCTGAAAGTTCAATTTTCAGTTCAATTTCACATTGATTTCAGCGTGCATTAAGGTGAATCACCTTGAGGAAATGGAGAGGTGCATCTCTCCCTCTCATACACACACTCTCCATCCTCTCCCTACAGCAGTGGAGGGGAAAGCTCTCCCTGGAGATTTCTATCAGAAACAGGAACAGAGACGGTTCCAGTAATATCAGGAAGATGTAGATGATGGTTATAGATTTCAGGGCTCTCAGGTGCATTAGGCTGTATTACAGCCTCCCCACAAGGCTACTTAATGCTCACTTGCAATGGAAACAGGCTGGCAGGCGCAGGGCATGTATGCACAGATCACACGCATTTGTGGAGATGGCATCCACACGCATAAGTCACCTGTGATATGCAGGGCTGCAGCTGACACACATAAAGAAGCTTCAATGATGCATAGGTGTCTGGTGGTGAGATACTTCCAGTTTGAGGATGTCAGATTTGTGGAAGGGGGAGGAAATGTGATCCCAGACCTGAGGCAGTATCATCTCTACCTCCCAGTGCCACGGCCATGACGGAGAACATGGGAGAAAAACACACGCTTTCCTCACTGCGGTGCCGTCGTTGAACCGTGGAGCCTCCCTAAATTAAGAAAACAAACGGAGAGGAACTGAGAGAAGATGGTTATCAGGCAGCATCAGATACCTGCGTGTCTGTTCTCTAGGGGCACGAGCCGCTCTGAGCACACAAAGCACTTTTTTGGAGCGTTGAAGGGGCCTCTAAAGTAGGGGATCTATTTATACTGGCCTAGTGCTGTCTGTGGAGCTGTCCAGTGCTGAAATGGATGAGGATTCATGCCGTTTCATTTCAGCCACTTCTCCTTTCTTCCTCCTCCGCTTTCTCCTTCTCCAAAGTCTTTTCCTTTCTCCCATCTGAATTATTTCTCTCAGATCATACTTTTGATTCCTTCTATTTCACTCCCCTTTATTTCTTCCTTCCTGCGCTCCCCCTCTCTCCCCCTCTTCCTCACTCTCTTTCTTCCTTCTTTATTTTCTTACTTTGATTCTCCTGTGGGCTCTTGTCAATTTAGATTGGTTTACATGCCATTCTGTCTTTGATTTCTTCCCTTTTGTTTCCCTCTCCTCTCTGCTCACTCTTTCCTCTGCTCCACTGTAGACATACTGCAGGAAGTGGTCATCACAATTTTTGCAGCTCTCTCCAATTATACTTTTCCTCACAAGATCTCCACTGGGACTAGCTTGCATGCATGAATGAACACACACTCCAGACTTGAGGACAAGCAGACACACTGACAAGAGTGAGAGCGTGGTTTACTCCCCTCCCCTGCCAGTCCACGGGTCAGAAAATCTCCTTAAAGCTACATGTTGTTCACATACTGTTGCACTGTCTCCTTACACGTGTTTTTCATTTCTTTGGGGTCCACATTGCCCCCAGTCTTTACTTACTCAGCGGGAAGAGGCAATCAGAAAGGCAGGCAAGGGCACCCAGTGCACTGTGGGAAGGAGTGGAAAGAGAGGGAGGGGAAGAGCAAAAGGGGAGGGGGGGGGGCAGGCTGGGAGTTGCAGAGAAAGAGAGACAATGAGCAGTGGGAAGTTGGGGGCTTGTGAGGGCTGGCTGAGACATGTGGTGAAGGGAGAGAACGGAGGGAGAAGGGAGAGAAGCAAACAGATAGAGGGAGTAGATATAGGCGGAGAGTGGGGGAGGATGGCCAGCAGGGCAGGTGGTTCTGTCATTAGCTCCAGATTAAAGCAGAGGGCAACTCCAGAGGACTCACCTCTGATTCACACAGTGGTACTGCAGGCAAGGACAAGCCTCCAGAGAGACATGAAACACACACTCTCTCTCTCTCTCTCTCTCTCACACACACACACACACACACATACACACACATACATACATACATACAGGAGCACACGTGCTGAAAACACAGTAGTGATTCACAGGATTACCCACAGGCTCATGAACACACATATCAACACGCGCACGCACATTGGCATATAACACCCCCTCCTCATTTAGCATAACTAAACACAAGATACACTGTGACTCACGAGAACATGACTCCCACACACATGGCACATTACAAGGAGCCATGCGACACACTCACACACACATATACACTCATAGTCGCACACGCACACACCGTTGAACTAATTAATCAAATCTCCTGTTTTAATTAGGATTCAGATCAGTTGCTATGGGAACCTTGCCCCTTGGAATCTTAAGGTAAAGACTCTCTTTGCTGTGGCTGCTGCTGCCGCCTCCGATGACTCTACAGGAAGCTGACCGAGGGGGACAAATTCATAATACCTACAATGATTCAGCTGGCTGCATTCTACATTGCGTTTTCTCCATCACAGACACATTTTTCTGGGGAGGCCCGAGGTGCCCGAACTGAGCTTCAATTTGGGCTCAGTCATAGAGAGGGGCACAAAAGTGGAAAAAATAGGGAGGGAATTATGACGGCTTGCGCTGCAGCTGCGCTAATACAATATACCTTACCATGAAAAGGCCATATGTGTTGGCATTCAAGGGGAGCTTCATGGTTTGCAGAAGCCTATCCAATCGATCACTAACATTTGCCATTTGTGCTCTGAAAGTTTTCCCGTGGCGAGTCACGTAAAAAACACTTTCACACAGTTCTAATAGGCTGCTTATCCTCGCTATTACCACAGCACAGCAATTTCAGCCAAGCAATGGCTCTGCACTTGCTACAGTACGCCTGGTGCCAGAAGTTTTGCTCTGAAAACATCATTCATGATGTTTTCACAAGGGCTCCATTAGAGATCAATAGGATATGTTTGGGAGTAGCAGCTCAGTACTTTCACTCTCTGTCTCAGTGCTCTGAAGCAGGTTGGGAGAATCAATGTGTCAACATTTCTGTTAATTTCAGTGAGACAGAGAAAATATATAAACAGTGACTATTATTTGAGCTCTGTTTTGAGGATTGTGTAATTTTTTCAGCGATCATACTGTAGTGGTATCTGGCACTGCTATGCCTTCGGTTTCACCCTGCCCTACCTGGCTAATCAGCCAATCACCGTTTACGCAGAGAGGATAAAAGTAGGACAGGTCCCCACCTCTGCCCTCTCGCTTCCTGCCTCTTCGGCCCGTCCGCTTCCGGGTCGTTGTCTCTGCCGCTCACCGCACAGCACAGGTAGGCACGCCGATTTAACACTCGTTTAGCTCGTTACGTGTTATGTAACGCAAACATAATCTCGTTATAGATCGGCATCTTCGATGCGGTGGTGGTGATTCAATAGGGTTGTTTGCCGATGCTGACTGGAGCCTAGGTAAGTCACGGTGAGCTACCGTTGCTAATTGTTTTAGCCAGGTGCTAAGCCCCTTCCGCTCCTCTCCCTCTAACAGTGGCTGGTCGCATGGTGTGTGGTGGCAGTCCTCCCCCGCTGCGCCGACCCTCTTCACCCCTCTCCCTCTTTGGTGGGGACGCAAACTGACCGGACTGGACACCGGTGACTGGGCCGCCACGGTGAAGTACGAACAATAGAGCGTGAGCTCGGCTATTCGGCCACGGCTACCTGCTACGTTGCTACTACCGCTATTTTTCTGTTACTGCTGCTTCGCTGACTTGGTGTGGGGTCCTGGCGGCCGTCCTTGGCCGACCTGTGTCTTTCTGCTGGCCCTGTTTTCTGCTGCTGCTGCACGGTCGCGGTGCGTGCTTGTGTGTGTGTGTGTGGCTGCCGCGGGCATTGGACGTTACGAGCCCTGTTGGAATTCTCAGCCACCTGCCCGGACTGCGTGTGCGTGTGTGTGTGTGTGTGTGTGTGCGTGCGTGTTTTAATATCAATTGCCAAGGTGTGGTTTAATTTTGTTTATTTTTCAAATTAACTGATTTTGGTAATTTCTTATTATTTCAGTCGTTTGTTTTGTTTGAATGATTGGTTTGTTTTGGGGGTTTATTGGAATTATTTAACTTTTCTTTTTCATTACTTTGGGTTGACTTTTGAGTAATTCAATTTATTGTTATTTAGTTTATTAATTCATTATTGGTTAGCCTGTTTATGTTTCTTTGGGACGTTGTTTGTTTCTTTGAGGGTGAGACCTGTTAACTGTGTTTTTTTCATTGTTCCCTAGAGCTGGAGGCCGACGGTGGTGGTGGTGGTCCCTTCTGGGTGGTGGTGGTCCCTGTGTGCGTGTGATCCCTATTCAAGATTATTTTGTGTGCACTTCACGTTTTGCTGTGTGAATGGGGTGTTCCCCTTTTTCTTTTTGGACGTCACTTTCCTTTTGTTGACTCTTCCTCCAGCCGGTAAGCCTCAGCTCGGAACCCCTGGCCCAGTTGGGCTCCCTTCATATTTGTTTTCTTTTGTCCCAGACCTTGTGCTTATTTTTAATAATAAAGTGTTGTATATGATAATTTAACTCCGTCTCCTCACCTCCCTGGTTTGAACGAACCTGTGTCCTCTAATAATAATTGATAATTGACCTTTCCTACGGGTCATGGCGTTGTCGGCAACTTAAAAGTAAAGATCTGAGATAATTTGGTCAATCATCCCTCGTGCCGCCACAAACTTGGCGTTGTCGGCAGGATCAAATCAGTGGAGGTGGAGACGTGTGTTCCGTTTTTTTTTTTCTCTGTTATTTTGTTTTTAGATTGCTAGCGGGTGAGTGTGAATGAATGGCAGCTTAAAGCGAACCAGCAGTAAATTTATTGTGTTTTTGTAGCCGTAGTATCAGTACTAACAGCTAAGTTGTGACTTTAAAGAAATGGAGGGAGAGTTACAAGAGCTGAGGGATTTGGTGGCACAGTTGAGGGCAGAGAATGACAGGTTGCAGCAGGAGCAGGCTGTAGCCGTGCCTGGTCCTAGTGTTGCACCTTCCATTCCTGCTGAACCTCCCCCAGCACCATCCACTCCTACCGTTCGTGTCACAGAGCGTTTGGTCCTCGTACCCCGAGATAGGAAATGCCCAGTGTTTAGGGGTAAGTTAGGTATAGGTCTGGAGGAGTGGATTGAGGAGGCTCAAGCCTGCATGAGGGCTCGCCACCTGTCCACTTCCGATCAAGCGTTCTTTCTGTTTGACCATTTAGAGGGAGAGGCACGTGAAGAAATAAAATATCGCCCGGCCACCGATAGAAGTGATCCAGCTAAAATTATTGCGATCTTGAGAGAACTATATGGCTGCTCCGATTCGTATGTGGCCCTACAGGAGGCGTTCTTCTCAAGGCGACAGCAAGATGGGGAGACTCTTCAGGAGTTCTCCCTCGCGTTAATGAGTTTGATGTCGGCGGTGAAACAAAGTGCTCCAAGTGAGATGCCAAATGCAGACGTTTTGTTGCGTGATCAGTTTATTGAAAATGTTATTGACGGCTCTCTTCGCCGAGAATTAAAACAACTCACACGCAGGCAGCCTACAGTCTCTCTGCTGGATGCTCGGGCAGAGGCAATTAGGTGGGAGCGAGAAGGATTGCCAGGAGGTGTGCGGGGCCGAAGCCACTCAGTTCCTTCAGTGATGGGTTTGCAATGCGGTGTTCAGACTGCTCTTTCTGTTGTTAGTCCACCCCAGGCTTCAGAGTTGCAGGAGGTGAAACAGATGCTGAAGCTCCAACAGGAACAGCTTAACAGCCTCTCGGAAACTCTTGCTCGGCTGCAGGTCAACCCACAGCGTAACCTTCCTTCTTACCGTGGTCCAGTAATCTGTAGACGGTGTCAGCAGCCTGGCCACTTTGCTAGGGAGTGCAGAGGGGAGCGTGCCCCTCCTCCATCTTCAGTGTCTGCTTCTATGAGGCCAACCTCTCAGCGGGATCCAGCTCCGCATTCGGGAAACTAGCGCCCGTCGAACTGCAGAGCCAAAGTTCGAGGGGAGCCGTCACTGGCTCACCAGCTACGTTTAAGGATGGGGAGGAGACCGGTAAATTAATCAGTGCTTGTCCACACATGGATGTGGTTATGGGGGGAGTAAAGGTTCCTTGTTTAGTGGACACTGGGTCCATGGTGTCCACTGTCAGAGAAAGCTTCTTCCGTCAGCACTTTGAGACTTGGGACCCTGAGAGACTTAAATCATGCCATTGGCTTCAGCTTCAAGCGGCCAATGGCTTACCCATCCCATACCTTGGCTACTTGGAGCTTGAAGTCGAGCTCTGTGGCAGGACTTTGCCAGGGTGTGGGCTACTGGTCGTTAAGGACCTTCCAGTCGATGCTTCTCCTCCTGTCCCAGGTGTTTTAGGAATGAACATCTTACGGAGATGTTATAGCACCTTGTTTGGGCAACATGGCTCTGCACTGTTCGATTTGCCCACTGTCATCGAGGCACCAAAATCTGTGGTGCAGGCATTGCAGAGATGCCATCAAACTTCCCTGACCTCTCCTTCTGATGTCTTCAGCAAGGTCAAGCTGCGAGGCAAGAAAGCTTGCCGTATCTTTGGTGGCACCATACAGCTAGTTCCAGCCACCTGTTCCAACCAGCCATCTGGGGCTGCTGTACTCTTTGAGCCCTTAGATCAGGGCCTCCCTGCCGGTCTGCTGGCGTCTCCAGCATTGGTTCAAGTCGAGGGAGGTACTGTGTATATACCTGTGGTCAATGTGGGCACGTCTGATGTGTTGCTTTACCCCCGTACAGAGGTTGGTGCTTTGCGTGAGGTTTGTGTGGTGAGCTTACCTTCTGGGGTTCAGGAGGTTCCACCTTACCTGGCCACTGTTGCATCACAGACAGTGACTCCTACGCTACCAGCCCAAATAGATGCTGTTAATCTGTCCGCTTTGTCAGCCGACGAGCAGAAGGAAGCTCGGCTTCTTCTTTGGAAATATGCCTCTGTTTTCTCTTCGCACGACAGTGACCTGGGTTGCACAAACCTGATTACGCATGAGATCCCGCTTCTCGACAACACTCCCATCCGTCAGCGCTACCGGCGTATCCCACCTTCGGAATATGAAGTGGTCAAAGAGCATATCAATCAGTTGTTGGATGCGCAGGTCATCCGGGAGAGTTGCAGCCCGTTTGCTTCTCCGATCGTGCTAGTTAAAAAGAAGGACGGAAGTCTGCGCTTGTGCGTAGACTACCGGCAGCTTAATAGCAGGACCAGGAAAGACGCGTTCCCTCTCCCTCGGATTGAGGAATCGCTGGATGCACTCACTGGAGCCCGCTGGTTTTCCACTATGGACTTAGCCAGCGGTTACAATCAGGTCCCGGTGGCGGAGGCCGACCGACCTAAGACTGCCTTTTGCACCCCCTTCGGACTTTTCGAATGGAATCGCATGCCTTTCGGGTTGTGTAATGCGCCCAGCACGTTCCAGCGACTCATGCAACGGGTCTTCGGGGACCAGCAATGTCAGTCACTGCTTTTGTATTTAGACGACATCGTGGTCTTTTCCTCCACCTTTCAACAACACCTTGAGAGGTTGGAAGTGGTGCTGCAGCGATTAAGGCATGAGGGTCTGAAGGCAAAGCTGTCCAAGTGCTCGTTCTTTCAGACAGAGGTGCGTTATTTGGGCCACCTCATCTCAGCCGAAGGTGTTTCCACCGACCCAAGCAAGGTCGAAGCGGTAGCTGACTGGAAGCCTCCCACTACCATCTTGGAGCTGCGTTCCTTTCTTGGGTTCGCAAGCTATTATCGGCGCTTTGTGGAGGGCTTTGCCAAGTTAGCTGCCCCTTTACACCGCCTTGTGGCTGAGTTGGTGGCGTCCAAGTCTAGACGGGCTGAGCGGCAAGTTGTCGAAAAATGGACGAGCGAACATCAGCAGAGTTTTGAGGCTTTAAAATCCAAGCTTACCTCTGCACCCGTTCTGGCATACGCTGACTTTTCTCTTCCTTTCATTTTGGAAGTTGATGCAAGCCATGGAGGCCTGGGCGCTGTGCTCTCGCAAGAGCAGGGAGGAAAGGTTCGGCCCATAGCCTTTGCCAGCCGGAGTCTGAGGCCAACTGAACGCAACCCAGCCAATTATAGCTCCATGAAGCTCGAGTTTCTGGCGCTGAAATGGGCTATGTCAGACAAATTTCGTGAGTACTTGTTGGGTCATAAATGTATTGTCTTCACAGACAATAATCCGCTCAGCCACTTGTCCTCGGCTAAACTTGGGGCCCTCGAGCAGCGTTGGGCAGCCCAACTTGCGTCATTTGATTTTGAGATCCGTTACCGCTCTGGCAAGAGTAACATCAATGCGGATGTTCTGTCCCGCTTACATCCACCCAGGACTGTGGATCTTGAAACCATCATCTTTGGTACGCAACTCCCACCACCCTTGAAACAAGCTCTTCAGGTCCAAGGGCCCGTAGCCTGTCAGGCTGCTGTTCAGGCCTTGCCTCAGCCCCAGTCTGCAGACATTGGAGAACTTCAGCGAGCTGACCCTGTGACCCAGGAAGTCCTTGGGTTCTGGCAGCACAAACGATACCCGAACCATGAGGAACGTAAGCGGTTGTCTCCACAAGCTTTGGTCCTCCTCAAGCAGTGGGGAAGATTGGTTGAGCAGGCCGGAGTGGTGTACCGGCAGGTCTCTCGCTCCGATGGGGGAGAAATGGTTCTCCAGGTGCTGTTGCCAGCTGCTTTAAAGGACAAAGTCCTCATAGAGGTCCATCAAAATCATGGCCACCAAGGGGTGGGCCGGACTTTGGAATTGCTCAGGCAAAGGTGCTATTGGCCGGGGATGTCATCAGATGTGAGACGTTGGTGTCAAACATGTGAGCGGTGCCAAGTGGCTAAGGACTCCGGGCCACCAGTTCGTGCCTTTATGGGACATTTGCTCGCCTCAGAGCCTAACGAAATCCTGGCGATGGATTTTACTTTGCTTGAACCAACCCATAATGGGCTTGAGAACGTCCTTGTGATGACGGACGTTTTCAGTAAATATACGCTCGCCATCCCCACTCGTGACCAGCGTGCCTCTACAGTGGCACAGGTGCTCGTCACAGAGTGGTTCTCGAAGTTTGGTGTCCCAGCCCGTATTCATTCTGATCAGGGTCGCAATTTTGAAAGTGCACTCATTCAGCAGCTGTGTGGCCTTTATAACATCGAAAAATCCCGCACCACACCGTACCATCCTGCAGGTAACGGTCAGTGTGAGCGTTTCAATCGCACGCTTCATGATTTGCTGCGCACATTGCCTCCCTCTCGAAAGCTCGAATGGCACTCTTGCCTACCTCAGATGTTGTATGCTTACAATACTACACCGCATCAGTCTACTGGGGAATCTCCATTCTTCCTCATGTTCGGTCGTGAGGCAAGGCTTCCCGTTGACTTCTTGCTGGGAAGGGTGCATGATCCTGTTGTTGGAACGATAAGTGACTGGGTCCGGGAGCATCAGGCCCGGCTACACTTGGCTTTTGAAGGCGTCCGGGACAGGCTGAGGGAGGCAGCCCAACGTCGGAAGGAGAACCACGATCAGTTTGTCCGCTCAGAGCCGCTTGTGGTGGGTCAGCCAGTTTGGCTAAAGGAGTTTGGCTGGAAGGGACGTCATAAGATTCAGGACAGGTGGAATCCGGTAGTGCATCGGGTGATTAAAGCTCCCCACGGCAATGGTGCGGTGTATACCGTTGCACCAGAGGATGACCTTGTTAAGGTCAAACGGGTGCATCGCACACTGCTTAAAGCCATAGTCGGGATGGCTGCTTCAGGTGACCACCCTGTTCCTCCTTCCGTCCCCCTTGACCAACCTGCAGCGTCTGAGAGCTCATCTGATGATGAGGACTTGATGGCTGTGGTAGGGGACACCCCTCTCCTACAAGCTGATCATCCTGCTGGAGCAGTCCAACCGACCTCTGCGGTGGTGATACCTGTTGCCTCGACAGTTCCGTTGCCCTCTGCTCTTCTGGCCCCTTTGGCTGCTCCCTCTTTTGGAAGTAGCGACACTACTGTGCTACGTATGGCACCATTACCCTCTGCACTCCCTGTCCACCCAACGGTGCAGCCACGTATCGGTACAGTTCCTTTAGTCACCCCTTCAGGGAGTGATGAAGTTGTTAGGCGACGGACGGCCCGACCTACCGCTGGCCAACATTCAAATCTCCATCATTTACCCAGGCCTGTTAGTGAGGTGGCTCAGGCTGGGCCCTCAGCTGCTCTGTCAAGTTCTGTGTCTGCTTTCTTTAGACCGTGGTCTTAGAGTTAAGTATTTCAAGAGCATCGTCGGGTCGACGATGAAAATGGGGGGGGTGGATTGTAGTGGTATCTGGCACTGCTATGCCTTCGGTTTCACCCTGCCCTACCTGGCTAATCAGCCAATCACCGTTTACGCAGAGAGGATAAAAGTAGGACAGGTCCCCACCTCTGCCCTCTCGCTTCCTGCCTCTTCGGCCCGTCCGCTTCCGGGTCGTTGTCTCTGCCGCTCACCGCACAGCACAGGTAGGCACGCCGATTTAACACTCGTTTAGCTCGTTACGTGTTATGTAACGCAAACATAATCTCGTTATAGATCGGCATCTTCGATGCGGTGGTGGTGATTCAATAGGGTTGTTTGCCGATGCTGACTGGAGCCTAGGTAAGTCACGGTGAGCTACCGTTGCTAATTGTTTTAGCCAGGTGCTAAGCCCCTTCCGCTCCTCTCCCTCTAACAGTGGCTGGTCGCATGGTGTGTGGTGGCAGTCCTCCCCCGCTGCGCCGACCCTCTTCACCCCTCTCCCTCTTTGGTGGGGACGCAAACTGACCGGACTGGACACCGGTGACTGGGCCGCCACGGTGAAGTACGAACAATAGAGCGTGAGCTCGGCTATTCGGCCACGGCTACCTGCTACGTTGCTACTACCGCTATTTTTCTGTTACTGCTGCTTCGCTGACTTGGTGTGGGGTCCTGGCGGCCGTCCTTGGCCGACCTGTGTCTTTCTGCTGGCCCTGTTTTCTGCTGCTGCTGCACGGTCGCGGTGCGTGCTTGTGTGTGTGTGTGTGGCTGCCGCGGGCATTGGACGTTACGAGCCCTGTTGGAATTCTCAGCCACCTGCCCGGACTGCGTGTGCGTGTGTGTGTGTGTGTGTGTGTGTGCGTGCGTGTTTTAATATCAATTGCCAAGGTGTGGTTTAATTTTGTTTATTTTTCAAATTAACTGATTTTGGTAATTTCTTATTATTTCAGTCGTTTGTTTTGTTTGAATGATTGGTTTGTTTTGGGGGTTTATTGGAATTATTTAACTTTTCTTTTTCATTACTTTGGGTTGACTTTTGAGTAATTCAATTTATTGTTATTTAGTTTATTAATTCATTATTGGTTAGCCTGTTTATGTTTCTTTGGGACGTTGTTTGTTTCTTTGAGGGTGAGACCTGTTAACTGTGTTTTTTTCATTGTTCCCTAGAGCTGGAGGCCGACGGTGGTGGTGGTGGTCCCTTCTGGGTGGTGGTGGTCCCTGTGTGCGTGTGATCCCTATTCAAGATTATTTTGTGTGCACTTCACGTTTTGCTGTGTGAATGGGGTGTTCCCCTTTTTCTTTTTGGACGTCACTTTCCTTTTGTTGACTCTTCCTCCAGCCGGTAAGCCTCAGCTCGGAACCCCTGGCCCAGTTGGGCTCCCTTCATATTTGTTTTCTTTTGTCCCAGACCTTGTGCTTATTTTTAATAATAAAGTGTTGTATATGATAATTTAACTCCGTCTCCTCACCTCCCTGGTTTGAACGAACCTGTGTCCTCTAATAATAATTGATAATTGACCTTTCCTACGGGTCATGGCGTTGTCGGCAACTTAAAAGTAAAGATCTGAGATAATTTGGTCAATCATCCCTCGTGCCGCCACAATACCGTTTCATCTCACATGCTGACAGACATAGCTATTTATCTCAAGAAGATGAAGACAGAGCTCAGACTGTAGTGGAACCACAGCACCTTCGTCTGTGGCCGAGTGTATTAATATCAGCTCAGGTGAAGGGTGGAGTTGATGAATTAGAGGACGAGAGGATGCCAAGTTAAGCCATTAGGATACAGGAACTCCGGGCATGTGTCTGGCTCGCCGGTTGTCATGGTTGCGGTGTTTATCACCTCTTTCTGCCGACAGAGGCCCAGGGGCAAATCAGATTGGCTTTAGAGAGAGAGAGAGAGAGAGAAAGAGAGAGAGAGAGAGGAGTTTGTGAGTGAGGGGGAGGACATATTGGCACAGCGGAGGGGTGAAATGCCAACACTCTGCAGAGGGGAGGCTGAGGAAGGGCACTGGACAAATGTCAATGTGGCTTATTCATGATAAGGTTTTCGTTTTTAACCATTAGAGGTTTGGGCTAGTGTACATCACTGTTGTATATCAGTTGAATTATATTTTTCACCATTTTTTGCTCTGCCTTTACACATTATTATTCATCTATACATTTCAAATATACCCCTTTTTTCACGTTTTACCCCGGTCTGACTCATATATGTATGAGAGGAGAAATACAGAGCGTTAGGCCTTTAACAGGAACCTAACAAGCGTGTAAATCTTGGGCCATCTTCAAAAATCAGGTGTAAAATTAACCCTCCATCCCTCGTGGCCTATGCCTGCCACCTAGCGGCCCCTGAACCAATCATCCCAGTTTACAGCCGTGTACAGGTGCATTTAAAGATGTACAACTACATTTTTCACGGAGCACAGAGGCTGGGGCTGCAGCTGACAAGACAGTGTACAGGCTACATCCTGTTAAACTCAAAAGAGGTTTAAAATAAATAAATAAATAAATAAAAAACGACCAATTACGACATTTACAGGTTGTGACATGTGGTCGGTTGAACACTCAGAAGCTAGCAGCCATAATGATAAACAGATGGCGAACAGCTGCCGGTTACATCCAGGTGGCCAGTTGTCGCTGCCTCTGTCTCGTCCCTGCAGTTTGCTACAATGAAACCACTTCTGACTGCACCGCGCACACGTGTTAAAGGCTCAACCCACGCCTCTTGGCCTCACAAGCCAATCAGGAGTCGCCATAAGCGAGAGTCGATTCTTATCAACCAATCAGGGCGCCTCTTGTTCGGACGACACTCTCGTTCACTTCTGCTGAGGCCCTTCTGCTGTGAGCCGGGAGGAAGGTATGGATACGTTGTTGTCGCACCGGTCTCGTGGACTAACTAAAAGTTTTTTGTTGTTGTATTTTCTTCGGGTTGAAACAAATTCCCACCCGGGGCAGTTAAAGCTTGAGTCAAATGATATTTGTAATATGTTGACATTAAATTTTACTACTAGCCTGTAGCACTCAAAAATTACTTTCCCCGTGTAAAGGTTAGAGTGGCCATTTCCTACTCAGGTGGGTTTCTTTTGTAGTTTGTGTTTCTGTTGCTTCGTGGATGTCAGGCTTAGTCTTTGGTTTAGGTGGTCGGTCTGGGTCGTATTTTAGCTGACATCCAGCTGAATAGAGCGAAACCACCAGACAGCCTGTGTGAATAGCTGTATTGTGGGCGCTGGCTGGTGTGTGTGTGTGCGTTTGTGTGTGTGTGTGTTTGTGAGTGTGTGGCAGCTCAGGTTCAAACCTATAGGCCTCTGCGACAGAGAGAGTCTTGGTTAATGTGTGTTGTTTTGGTCCCACTGGTCTGTGGGCTTTCATTCTCCCCATACTTGTGTGTCAGAGAGGGTCTTCATCATAGCTCTGTTCAGGCTGACACGGTGTGTTGCCGGGCTGAGGAGTAAATTACCGGTGACAGCGAGCTGTCCTCTTGTTTATGGTTGCGCCTCACTGTCAGCCCGCAGTGCCAAAGCCTTATCGTCTCTGCCGAGGATGCCGCAGACAAACAAAGCCAGAAACTCCCCGGCGTCTGACTCCCAGGGCTCGGTCCATGTAGGAGCCTCAGCAGAGGATCCCGAGTCGGTGACCCGTGAGCTGAGCCTGGCAACGGGGGATGCAGGAGGAGAAGGAGGTGGAGGTGGTGGAGGAGAGGACAATGTTGGAGACAGCGAGATCATCAAGTCCCCCAGTGACCCCAAGCAGTACAGGTAGCTAAAGGACACATCCATTGCACTCCTCAATGACTAACATCCAAACCAATGCTCTTATACTAGATTCTGCTCTCATACTCCTCCATTTAGTTTGTTCTCAGTCATTGTTATTAATATGATTTCATGTGCTCTGATATTCATCAGGGGATACTCTTCTCTGTACTCATGAATGTGAAAGTGCTGAGAAAATGACCCAGATCCACTAACCCAGATCCGAAAATGATATCGAGCCTCTCTTCCTGCAGGATCAGTGCAGTATTATTGTAGTTTGATGGGACGATTTCATGCTATAAGCACACACCAGTGCCTCGGGCCTCTGTGGGGCGCACACACACAAAATTTGCAGTGAAAAAGCTCAGAGCAAGAGAGAGTCTCAAAGGGTCGCGGATGCAGTTTGCAAAGAGACATTTGGTTTAACAGCCTGTTTCAAAATAAGAACAGAACAATGAAAGCTGTAAAACATCATGGTACAACAGTGTTTCCTCTCCACGCTGTTTCACCTTTGACTTTACTCCCCTCAGGTACGTCGTGTTGGAGAATGGACTGCGGGCTCTGCTCATCTCAGACTATAGTGGACCGGCAGCATCAGAAGATGAGGACTCAGATGGAGAAGATTATGAAGAAGAAGAAGAAGGAGAAGATGAGGAAGATGAAGATGATGAATCTGGAGATGAAACGGGGGATGAGTCTGAAGATGACGACCATGATGAGAAGGACAGTGATGATGAGGATGATGACAAGGAGGGGAAGAAGAAGAAAGGAAATGCAGAGAAACAGGTACCAGTTGAGAACTCATGGCATTAAAACAAAACAAACATGTTTACTGTAATTGGGAAGCATGTGGACCAGTTCAACAGTGTGACTCAGTGGTGTGTTTTTTAACAACAATAGATCTTTTTGGCGTCCTTCAATCAGGTTTCAGTTACAAAGGAAGTACATGTTATTTCAATCAATTCATTTGTCAGCTTTGGTCTTTTTTTAGAGGGGTTAGTTGACACTGTTCATCCTTTCAAGTGCACAGCCAGACTCAAAAACAGCTCCATATCCTGTGTCTTTCAGTCTGCAGCGGCGCTCTGTGTTGGGGTTGGCAGCTTCAGTGACCCCAGTGACCTCCCTGGTCTCGCCCACTTTCTGGAGCACAGTGAGTAATTAACCTGAGATATTCTAGTCATTTCTTCTGCGACGTGCCTCTCATTGTTTGTTTGACTCAATTGCTTATTCATCCTCATACACATTGTTTCCTATCACTGATCACAGTTTTGAATGCGGACCAGATGCAGTTTATTGCCCTCTTTGTCTGTTTTGTCTAGTTTTACTTCACTTAATAATAACTGACATCTCCCAGAATACCCTCCTCCTAGGGCCAGATTAACTCAGGCTGCGGGGCAAAAAAGAGCTGTTGGGCTTCTTTTGACCCACTTTTCCCTCTGCTCCTCTGTGTATTGTGTATCTACCCAATCACCTCCAAATACCCATTTAGTTCACACAGAAGACTACACAAGAAGCGATACATGCAGAGGATTTTCTGTATGTCTCTTTTGGTCATTTATGAACCATCTTTTTTGTTTCTTTTTGTTGTGACTATCTGCCTTCTACCATACTGCCTCAAAATAATTTTAACTTTGGGTCTCTGTATGTGGGAGAGCTCTAGGATTACTAAGTTACTAATGGCTCTCATCAATTTAGTTAATATTGGGCTTTAGAGGCACGTATTACAGAATTTGGAGAACAAACGAATAATTAATTGACTACCCACCAAATTACACACATAAAACTTGGGGCTTTTAGAGCCCCTCAGAGTGCCCACTTTGCCTGGTTGGTCCTCCACCTCCTGGCTCCACTAAGAGAGAGCAGGAAGGAGTTTGTTGCAGTAAGTGTGGGCACGACAGCTAGAGATTTTTACGGTCAAGAGAAGGCAAGACTTATGCCCCATGAATTCTGAATTGCATTGCACTCTATTGATGCTGCTGTCAGTTGAGAAATTGTTAGATCTGTCGCCTGCGCTGATGTGATTGTTGAACAATGTGCCTAAATGGCCAGTCTGTAAAGAAGTCCTTTTTCATTCTTACTGAGTGTCATCGAAGCTGTCACCGAATGCTCGCAGCAGGATCTAGAGCTATGTGTGCAGCCATATCTGAAAAAGAAGAGCTATCAAATTCTGTTGTGGCTCAGCTACAAGTATAACACAGCACTGTGTTTGGCCAGCTCTGCACATAAATAAAATCATCGCTAATGCGAGGCACCTCACCAAGAAGCTTTGGTGGATTTTTCTTTTAAATTCCTTACATGTTTGATTTATAATCTCTCCTCTCCCCCTCTCCTCCTCCTCTTCTCTTCCCCTCCCCTCCTCCACTAGTGGTGTTCATGGGCAGTGAGAAGTACCCCTCCGAAAATGGCTTTGATGCTTTCCTGAAGAAGCATGGAGGAAGCGACAATGCCTCCACCGACTGCGAGAGGACCATCTTTCAGTTTGACGTCCAGAGGAAAAACTTCAAAGAGGCTCTTGACAGGTGAGAAAGCATCACAACATCACAAGTCTTTTTTTTGTTGTTGTTGTTTTTGGAGCCGTTGCTCTGAAGAAATGGACTTCTAGCGAACTATCAGATGATTTACAGATAAACAACAAAGGGGGAAATAAAACATGTAAAACAGTTACATCACAACCACGAAATGATCTCTCTTTAAACACCCATAAAAATGTTAAAAAAACAACAATTTTGATGGGCCAAAGAATATGGCGCAACACTGTCTTGCCATGTGCACTAACAGACTAACACAACAATCACTGTCTAAATCAGTGTGTGTTGGTGTCCATCTGATTGTCCCTGTCTCACCTGTGTCCTGTCCATCTTCCTGGTATGTTGCCCCTGATTATGGCCTCTCTGTCCTATCACCCACTTAGGTGGGCTCAGTTCTTCATCTGCCCCCTGATGATCCGGGATGCCATTGATAGGGAGGTGGAGGCCGTTGACAGCGGTGAGTCTCTGTCCGACCGAGAGGTTAACTTTCAGCTGTGTGCGCTAGGTGTTAAACTTTCCACCCTCCGCTGTGCTCTCCACACGCAGCTCTTTTGCACACCATCGATTGCCGTCTTTCTCTTGTCATATTGAGTTTTTCTGTCTCTCCGTCTGTCTGTCAGAGTACCAGCTGGCCAAGCCATCAGACTCCCACAGGAAGGAGATGCTGTTTGGCAGTCTGGCCAAACCTGGACACCCTATGGGCAAGTTCTGCTGGGGTGAGTTGGCAAACACAACCACTGGGACACATCATACACGCAAGGGCCTCCTTGGGGTATGTTCAGCAATAACAAACAGGAGGACTGAGACCAACGCCAAGTTTCCTTTCTTGCTGATATCCCCACATTTGTAAATTGTTTTTTTTTTTTTCTACGTTGAATTGATTGCTTACTTGTGACGACACCAGGGAATGCCCAGACTCTGAAACAGGAGCCAAAGAAGAAGAAGATCAATGTGTATAAGCGGCTGCGGGCCTTCTGGAAGAAACACTACTCTGCCCACTACATGACTCTGGCTGTGCAGTCAAAAGGTTAGAAAATCAGTCCCTGTCATTACATGTCAACATCTAGACAGTTGGTAATCGATTTCATTAATGTCAAGTAGCAAATTAATTTTAAAAAATGGAAAAGCAGTCTGTAGACTAATCAACAATTAAAACAATGATTACTCACAACTCTAATATGGATTTAGTTCATCCATGTTAAGCCAAGTGTAGATAATCATTCTTTGGAATTGATTTATTTCTTGAAACAAAGTACGATATATGTATCTAACAAGTGTACAAGTAAAATGTACAAGTAAAATGATAATGTTTTATGACGATGATAAAAATCATCGTCATGAACCTGCTGAAGTTGCTGAACTTGTTGATGTTGCAACCTCTATTGATACAGGGGTATCAATAGTCACAGAAACTCACTCACTCAGGGAGGTTTTCTGCAACTTCTTTTATCTGTGTAATTTGACACCGACTCTGTCAGTTATACAGCTACTTTATAAAGTTACAGAATGTAAACAGATTTTTTTTTTAAGTATATTTTTTGGGCTTTATTTGATAGTACAGTGTGAGAGAGACAGGAAATGGGGAGGCAGAGAGAGGGGGAATGACATGCAGTAAAGGGCGCCTGATGCACCCCACAGAATGTAAATATTTTGATATACAGATGATGTATGAACACATGACATTGCGTGGGTATTGCAGAAAATCTGTATAAACATAAATAGCAGTATAAATTTAATTCTAAATGTCAAATGTGTAAACAAAAAGGCAAAACTCCATCTCTCCTGCATTAAGTAGCTGCTTTGCAGTTATAATGGGTGTTGGTGCTGTTTCATGGTTTGTTTACATTAGTTAGAAACACGAATGTGCTGACATTTAATCAATATTTAACATCTTTATAATACACGTGGATATATATCTGTAATCTATAGGGTAGAACAGGTTATTGACTGTGCCTTGTTAATGGCCAAATGCATTCACAGCCACTACAGCTGCTTAGAAATAAACCTCTGCATTGCACAAAACTCTCTCCAGAACCCAGAATTATTAGTTTGCAACCAAATTATTGAGGCACACTTAAGCTTTAATCTATCCTCCTTCACTCTGTGTGTCCTTTAGAGAAGCTGGACACTCTGGAGGAGTGGGTGAGAGAGATCTTCAGCAAGGTTCCCAACAAGTAAGTATTGAAGGAGAGGCTCTCAGTCACAGCAACGAGCTGCTGGTATGATATAGATTGAGTCTGAATATCCTTTGAGACTTAGCTTAAAATGTAAATGTCAAGCGTTCCTCCGTCTCTTTCTCAGCTCTTTTTTAGTCAGATCTCAGATGTTGTCTGTCAGCAACATACACCTGAAAGGGATCATTCCTCCCTACAGTCTAGCTGAATTAGTATTTTCCTGCAGAGCCCCTCTTCTGTTTGATTTATGAGACACTGCAGTATGTTTTTTTTTCTTGGAGAATCAACATGCATATTACTTATGTGGAAAACATGTAAGATTCAGTTTTGGGGGCTTTCATTTAAATTAAAGGATTACATGCTCTTGTACGAGTTGATGAAATTCCTCTCATGTGTGAGCTCATAAAATCTTCTCAAACAACTTCTGCTCCTGTAGTTGAACTAGACTTATTTCCATAAAGCTAACAACATATGAAAAGCTGACATTTTGAAGTCACATCTGGCAGAAACAAGGTGCTATTTTTGTGCCAAATAATTGTTGAAAACAGCATCTTCAAACTGCTCTAGAAACTTTTTCTCATTAAAAATATCCAGAGCAATTATATAACTTACATTGACTAACTGTTTTTTCCCCATAAGACATTAGAAATTGGATTTTTATAAAAGTATGTGTGTAATGTGGCATTGATACAATCATCATTGTTGCTTCTACAGTGGTCTGCCCAAGCCAGATTTCTCAGATCTGCTGGATCCCTTTGATACACCAGCCTTCAACAAGCTCTACAGAGGTACCGATCCATCTTACCGCGCACATCCAGTCACATAATGCACTCTGGTTCTGAGGAGCAGTGGTTCCCAGCCTCTAGAAAAGTCTGAGTCGGCCGGGAGATGATTTAAAAGATAGTGTAAACAATATAATGTTTCTGCCTCTCAAAATGAGGATTATCTTTTCAGGCATTCTCCTAATCTTAGTTTTTTCTTATCAATTACTGGATGATTTTACCATTTCCCGGCCTCCAATAAGAGAATCTGTGGAGGGAAAAATTGCTGTTTGGCTCAGACGACCTGTGAACATGTGCAAACAGATAAGATTTGGCAAGGTCGCATAGCTTTGTTTTAATGGATCACAAGCCAAAGAGGTTGGGGACCAGCACTGTAGAGGAAATGTAATCTTGCAGTCGGTTATCTCTCTATCATTTTGTTTTGTTCTTTTTTTTTCACTGTGTTTTTGTGTATGCAGTCATCCCTGTTCGGAAAGTTCATGCTTTGAACATCACCTGGGCTCTTCCTCCTCAGGAAAAATACTACAGGTGAGGCACATACACCAGACAGGTTAACATCTGACCTGATCTACTATTGCATGATGCTGAGACTTTGATTCATTCATTTGTATTTTCCCGGGTTGATTACTGCCCTCCTCTCTTTGTTGTGCTACCAGTCTACTAAATCTCCATTTTGTTCTGATATATTGCAGCTACAGTCGATCATTAAAGAACTTATCACAGTGCAAACTAGAGCTGATTTTTATGTTACAAGCCATCGCGTGGACTTGCACGACCTTACTGATCTGAGCTAATTGTACCACATACAACGACACGCCCTCTTCGCTCCCTTGCTTCTGGTCTCCTCATTACTTTAGTTCACAAAAAAATAACTGTTGGCTTGAGAGCATTTGCTCACTGCACCAGGCACCGCATTGCTTTTTAAAGAAACACGTTTGGTTGAAACCTTTAAATCAAGGCAGAAAACGAACCTTAATTCACTTCATTGCAGCTTTCCCTACAACTTAGAATATCCATCACCTTTTGGTGATGGTGTTTGTTAATGTGGTTGGTTCATTTTTCTTATTTGATTACTTATTTTCCTTCTTTTTAATTGAGGAGAAAAAGAAATTGATAGATGTGCAGCACATGGTGCAGGGTATGTAAGAGCATAGTCAGACAACAACTGTAACAGACCGTGCTTTCCCCTCACTTGAGAGAAATTGCATCAAAAGTATTTGTTTTTCTTTTTTACCATGTCGCTGTCTTCTTTCTGCAGAGTAGTGCCTCTTCATATAAACATAGAATTAGACTAGCTAAAATATACCATGCTTTTGCCCTGATTGTGGAGAGATTGCATCAATGTTTTTTGTTTCTCCTTTTCATGTCTTTCCCTCCTCTTTTCAGAGTGAAGCCTCTCCACTACATCTCTTGGCTGATTGGCCACGAAGGCAGAGGAAGCATCCTCTCAGTGCTCAGGAGGAAGTGAGTGTTATTGCCTCTGTCTGTTTTATTTTTTTCTGATTTGAGGGCACTCCAAAAACACCAGTTAAAAGGTATTCAATTTGCTGGGTATACATGAGCTTTTTCATGCTGTGTGCAGGCTGTGGGCCGAACCTTCAAACTATACACATTGCTAGCCCACTCGATGTGATTCATACATTCTCCTCACTGGATGTTGTTGTACAAGAGGGTTTCAGCCTCTTGTTGTTAAGTGGCAAAGTGATTTGCCAAAGTCTGTGCAGTCCCACAATACCACAAGCTCATCCAATAGCCCCTTCACCATCAGCATCACTTGGAGTGTTTGAATGAATATTCCTATTTATTGTTTGTGCTGTTTTCACTTGTTGATAAATGACAACAGTGACATTTGAGTGTGCTCGGTCTCAGTTCCCAGTCGATACAAACCTGCCGAAGCACTGGAGTGGTTGTTTTTATTGAGTTCAGACGATCACATCAAGGGCCAAGAGGCTGGTCTGAAAATGTGGCCACTGTTGTCCCCCCTTCATAGAATGGTCTCTGTTTATCTGTGTGTCCATCACTGTTTGGGATGCTGATCAGACGCTTTAATGTTTAAAAGATAACATGAGTGTTTTTGCAGTTTTTAGTGCATTTACTGTAAAGCAGATAAATAGAAGATGTATATTCTCTACATCACACTATTCAGTACATCAAAGTACATCATAATTTTTTCATTTCTTTCCCCCACTACTGACGAAAACCTTCAGAGATATAAAACTTGTTGGGTCATAGTGAACATATTTTCCAGTTGTGCAGTAATGCAGTGCACACTTAAGGGAAAAAATCTAAGTCTATAAGTGTGTCATCACACAACATGTTGGAACAGATAAATGTAGACATAATGTTCACAGTCATTCACGGCTTGCATTAAGTGACATATTTGCTACTCACTGTCCCTAATGATTTTGTGTGTGTGTCTGTAGATGCTGGGCTCTGGCTTTGTTTGGAGGAAACAGTGAAACTGGCTTTGACCAAAACACCACCTACTCCATCTTCTCCATCTCCATCACTCTCACTGATGAAGGTTTCCAAAACTCTTACGAGGTAAAGGAAATTACATTCGTCTGTTCTTCCTTTTTTTATTTATTCTGAGCTCACTGAAACACTGAGACTCAGGCCTGAGCAGATGAAATAAGGCAAAAACAAGCAATAGTTTCCTCATTCATCACCTCTTCAACATTTTTCATGTAGATCTTTTGTCGTGAGATAATACAGAATCAGTGTTGCTCTTGTTTTTGTTGGTGTGTAAGTTAGATGTACTCAGCATGCACCCCGCCAGCCCATTTGTCTTATTTTCATTAATACAACAATTTCAGGGAGGCAGTCTGTGTTATCTGTTGCCATGACAACTGTTGGGTTAACAGAGAGGCAGTTTATGGCGATTATTCAGCAGGAGCACTGTTTTCTAATCTTAATGGGAAAAAAGTTTCAGTCAACAAATACGTATTGAAAACTGCTGTATAGTTAAATACTGCAGCAGCCTTGGGGACATTGTTTACTGCGATGAAGAGCGATTCATCCTCCGCTCTTTCATTCAGAGAGGACGGACCTGGAGTTGTTTGGATCAGAGGATGCTAGCTTTCTGAATCATAGTGCAAAGAGCAAATGCAGTCAAGCGTTGTTGTATGAGGAGCGCAGCGCACCCAAGGCTTCTTGGCAACAGTGTGAAGTCAATACAGTGATGTTTTTATCATCATCTCATTGTACATAGGCTGTGTCAGAATTAACAACTCACATGATCACTTATGTGGGGTATATCACCGTATTCAGTGCATGCTCAAGATAAGAAAGATATGGAGCTAGCATTGCTAACATTAACCGCACTTAGCAAAGCAATAGGACAACATTAACCTAAAAATGCTGTGATCCTAATTAAATTGTGCTCAATTTCGACTCATTATTTTCTTTCTTGTATAGCTACTGGTTGGCTGTTTCTGTTTAATTAATTAGGAAATTAGTTGCTAGGAACATCCCTTTTGTAGATGGCACTTAACTCCGTCAACCTTGACACCCTTGAAGTTGCAGTTTGCTACTGGATTATCAGCATCGTTCCGATCTCATTAGGCAGCGAGTCATCAACATATTAAACTGGTACAAGCAATGGAAACTCGCTTCACCTTGGAAAAATGCTACAAAGGCTACAGTTGTTCAAAGAACTGGTTTCATTTAATCATGGTTTCATTTAATCAGTAGCTCACAGAACAACATTCAACACAGTGTGCAACTGAACTCGCAGTATAATTAAAAAAGAAAAAATCTAAAAGTATAAAACTAGAGA
Organism: Caranx ignobilis; assembly: GCA_021432705.1. NCBI lineage: Eukaryota > Metazoa > Chordata > Actinopteri > Carangiformes > Carangidae > Caranx > Caranx ignobilis. The sequence goes on from MU269985.1 coordinate 16,241,286, forward strand.
TAGAGGTGGACTGTTTCTTGAGAGGATGCTATTTGCATGGTTAAGAGACTTGGACTTAAGATGGAGACCACTAACCTTTCTGGAGTCTCGTCTGGTTGCCTGGAAACTGGTCTTGGCAAGGAAAAAGCATAGTTCCCAAAATGTCAAACTATTCCTTTTTTAACTGCTAAGTGTATGCAGTTCAAAAGTTAAATATAACCTTAAAATACCTAAAATACTACCAAAATAATTACAAAGAGAATCATTAGCAGAAAACAGAATGTGCTTTTAAGTACCTAAGGTTCACCATTTCAGTCAGAGCAGCCTCAGGGAATCAGCTGCTTTTCTGAATTGCTCATATTTAAAATCCAGTTGCCTCTTCTCTGTTGCACGCACCCACTGCACCCACAGAAATGATGAAAGTCACACTCTCCTGTATCCTCCTCTTACAAACGCATTGGTCAGGACTGTGAATTCTTCCGTTTGTCGTTAAGAATTATTACTCTGAAGGCCGAGCTGACATTTTCATCTGCATGTTTGAATCTCTAAAAGGGGGCAGAATAAATACACACATTACATTCTGTTTAGTATTTAAATGTAGTCGCCTTTTTGCAAAGGATTGTCATTGCTTGTTCTAATGACTATAATCACATAACCGTAGTTGGCGTGATTGGCAGCCTCTCTCTTGCGTCAGCGTGACAGTTATAGTTCATCAGCATTAACAGTGCATTTCCCTTAAGCCCCCCTCCCCCGTCATTAATGGTGACTAAGAGGGGGGTTTACGGTAATTTTAGCAACAAATTGAGTTGGTAATTGTTTCATAGCACTCACACAAATCAAGTTACGACATCTCATTCTTGTCAATGGGCTTTCACAGGTGACACACCTGGTGTTCCAATACCTGAAGATGCTGCAGACTCTCGGACCACAGCAAAGGTAAAGTCTCTCTCTCCTTGTCTGTCTCTATCTTTCTTTCTCTCACAAACAACCATAAAAAAACAGCAGCACTGAAATGTACAAAAACTGCCCTTTATGCTTGAACACAGTTTTATTATGTTCAGCTTTCAGGGACACTTTGGAGCATGAGGTGGTAAATGCTGCCTTATATCACATACCATGACAGGTTAATGTATTACGCTGGCTTTTTGTCTATGTATTTCTGCCATTTATTGTAATTCTGTCCCTGTATCTGTTTGTTCATGCTTTCAGAATATACGAAGAGATACAAAAGATTGAAGCAAATGAGTTTCACTATCAGGAGCAGGTAGGATGCCAAGCAAATGTTGAATGTTAAACCGCAAGTTGATGTCGTGCCACGTCCACCGAGACTGATTTGCCTTTTTGTCAGATTGACCCCATCGAGTATGTGGAGGACATTTGTGAGAACATGCAGCTGTTCCCTAAAGAGGATTTCCTAACAGGAGATCAGCTGATGTTTGAGTTCAACCCAGAAGTAAGTAGTTCAGTAGTTTGGGGAGTGAACATTTCACTTTTCTTTTTTTTTTTGCTGAAATCCTATATTTCCTTTTTTAGATAAAGATGTTAATGAAACAGGTCATTTAGATGTGGGAATATAAAGACGTTTTTCCTGTCTGATATGTTAATGAGTTTGCAGCTCACACCTTTTCATATGACAGAAATATATTTGCGGGACTTATTGGTGCTGTCTTTGATTGTTGGATATTATTTTGCATCAAAAGTTACAGTCTAATTGTGGCTTTGCATATTTTCTGTGATGGCAGCAACGTCTTTTAAGTTTTTCTGCTTCTTATTGTGATTGACAGCTGAAATAGTGCTCACATAAACAAGCAATCTAGAAATGGACGGGGGGGGGGCAGTTTACTCAACTATCGTTTGCTGAAAACTTGACTTTTTCTCTTTTTTTGTCCCTTTTTCTGTGTGTATTTGTCTGTGTCTGTGTGTGTAGGTGATCAGTGCAGCTCTGTCCCTCCTCACCCCAGAAAAAGCCAACCTGATGCTGTTGTCACCAGAACATGAGGGCCAGTGTGCCCTCAGGGAGAAGTGGTTTGGCACGCAATACAGCGTGGAGGGTGTGTGTTTTTTTCTGTCTTTTTTTGTCTCTCTGTATGTGTGTGCGTGCTTGTTTACTGTCAGCGCTACAGCTCCTTCCCACAATGTTGGGATTCAGTGAATACATTGTCTTTCTTCCCCTTGTGCGGTGATATAATGCAGAGAGCCTGCAGTAGAAATGCCAGCATTTATCTCTGTCTTGAAGATGGGGAACAATGGTGTTGGAACAGCATTTAAATAAGACATTGTGCAAAACCAGTGTTTCACTTGTGTTGCAATAAAGACTTTAGGTCATTCAATTCAAAACATAAATCTATGCTACAAACGTCACGTGTTTTAATACATGTTTTCCCCTCTCACAGACATGCAGCAGGAGTGGATGGAGCGGTGGACAGAACGCCTCGATCTGAACAATGACCTCCACCTTCCTGCGGAGAACAAGTTCATCGGTGGGTGAATACATTTCTTTGTGCACTAATGTATCTTTCTTGAGCCAGAAAATGCTGCAGGTATCTGAAAAGTGTCCAACAAGATGCAATTTGTACTTTTCTCTCCATTCAGCTGTCCGACCAATAATTAAATTTATTGACCAAGCTGAGAGGAATAGGGCATTTTGGTAAATGGATCCTGTCATTTGTAAAACTGCTTTGTGAGAGACTGGTCAGTTCAGACAATGAGAGAAAAAGTGAAGACAAAATGAGACTCTGTAAGATCATGTCATAGAGCAGGAAATTCTGTTTTAGATGGTCGAACTCATTTCATGTGAAGTAGGTTATATTCACTGAGAGACACTGAAGACGTTAAAGGGATATCTTTTTATAATTATTAAATAATACTAATATTAGTGCTTCACTACCTAAGCATTGTGCTAAAGTAAGGGCTAACATGGTTTAATAGTAGAAGCATAAAATGCTCAACACAACTTTTCACAGAAATATTGTTCCTCAGTTCTTCTCAACAGGCTTTACACTCCCCGTTAATAAGTGCCCTGGAGATGAAGGTCACTTAGTTTTTCCACAGAACCAGCTACGACTATTAAACCAGTGGTTCATGGCGGCACTCAAACAGGCAGCTGTTAATATATTAATGTGCTTTTAGATGCCATTTAGTGCAACTGTGCTGGGTACGTTCATTTACCGACCCAGTGGTGGCGCTAGACTAGACGAGGTTAATGAGTTTTTAACTCTTAACATGGCAAACAAGGCAGCTCCTGTACAGTTCTGGCTAAATGTTGTGGCTGATACTTTTTGACACTGTGTTTATATTTTGGAAGGCCACAGTACCACACACCAACTCTGATGAAATGAGACGCTGTGTCTTCACTTACCAGCCCAAGGGTTGCTGAATCATTTATTGGGGGAGGGAGGGTCAACATCTTCCTCTGTGCTGACAAGTTGCTGCATGTTTATCCCCAAACTGTATATAGTGTTGTTGAAACTTACGCATTATTTATGAGATTGTACCAAGTGAAATAATGCTGATGTACTGTTTATGTCCATTTGCTCAGCCACTGACTTCACCCTGAAGCCCTCTGACTGCCCAGACACAGAGTTCCCTGTCCAGATAGCCAACAGCGACAGGGGCTGCCTGTGGTACAGGAAGGACAACAAGTTCAAAATCCCAAAAGGTGAGATGTGTGTAAGTGATTGTGGTGTGTGTTGGTGTGTGTGTCTGTGTGTTCTTGTACTGTGTGCATAATTTAGCATGCAAGATGTTTCCATAAAGACATTTAATATCATTAGAGAGGTGCTGACACCTGTTTGTCCTCTCTCCTGCTGCAGCCTACATCAGATTCCACTTAATCTCTCCTGTAATCCAGCAGTCTGCTAAGAAGTAAGTTCAGGCTCAGATATAACCTTGTTAAAATGATATTTGTTTTCTTCACTGCAGCACACATTAACATCTGCTACTTTTCTGCCACTTCTCACTCTCTTTTTTAATTTGTTCATCTGCCTGAAATTTCATCTGTTTCATCCCTTTCTACCTTTTTTCTTTTTCTTTTCTCCTTCTCTTTATTCTTTCTCTATTTTAACTTTTCCTTTCTCTTCTTTCTATCCCCCTCCTGCTGTCCAACTCTTCTTTTCTCCTTTTCACCTTTCTCCTTCCTGCTCACCTTCTTCCCTTCTTTTCCGTCCCTCCATCACTTTTGTCTTGGCAGTGTGGTGTTGTTTGACCTGCTGGTCAACATCCTAGGACACAACCTGGCAGAGCCGGCCTACGAGGCTGAAGTGGCCCAGCTGGAGTATAAGCTGGTGGCCGGTGAACATGGCCTGGTCATCAAGGTCAAAGGATTTAACCACAAACTATCTGTGAGTGAAAGAATGAATTGAATCTGCACATACACAAACACTTGTAATTAAATGCATGAAAATTAATATTTTATAAAAATTATAAAAATTCATGTTGTATGGGACTGTTTCACAGTGGCACATCCAGTGCTGTACAAAATGTGTGTGTATATATTATTATTTTAGATATTGTAGATACTAGGGGAACTGTTTGATGCTGTTTTCTAGAAAGACACAGACAGGTTTTAGAAGAGGTAAAAAGTTTTTATCAGGTATTATAAATCATTCATTAAAACTTTATTGATCAATTATAATAGAGATAGAAAAACATAATTTGCCCTTAAGGAATATTGGACATTTTTGGTGGAACAATATTTATCATCTAATATTTTTCAAAACCTGGCAACTGAACAGTTTGTCTTCACGGTAATCAATAAATGTTTTTGACATTTGGGAAACACTCATTAACTGTTGTGCTTAGAGTTAGATCAGAAGATCGATACGTCGTTGAACTAGTTTTATTTACAGGATATGCACATATTCACAGTTGTACATAATGTGTTGCTGCTTTATTTTGAAACCACTTGTAAATAGATGATCATTGTAAAAAACTGCTCAGTGAGATGATGTGATACCTGCATAGTCGTATATTAATTCCAGTCACAAACACACAGATGTGTTTTGTGTCAGTCACATTCCTGGTAATGATCGTCGCTCTGTCTTTCTGTCATTTCTGTCTGCAGTTGCTGTTCCACCTCATCATTGACCACCTGGCTGATTTCTCTGCCTCCCCTGACGTCTTCAGCATGTTCTCAGAGCAGCTCAAAAAAACTTATTTCAACATCCTCATTAAACCTGAGAAACTCGGCAAGTGAGTTGTCTGTCTCCTGTCTCTTTTCCCTTTGCTCTGGCATTTCCATTTCACCGTCTGATTCATCACCAAGTCTATGATGCCTTCTAGTGGTGAAATGTGTGGGAAACTTAAACAGACGAGTCTCCTCCTTTTTGCTGTCCTCATTTCCCCCCCTCCCTCTCTCCTCCCCCTCTTTCTCAGGGACGTGCGTTTGTTGATCTTAGAGCACGCTCGCTGGTCCATGGTTGAGAAGTATCAGGCTCTGACGGCCGGCCTGTCCAGCGATGAGCTGATGGAGTTCAGCCGGAGCTTCAAGGCCGAGCTGTATGCTGAGGGCCTGGTGCAGGGCAACTTCAGCAGCACTGTGAGTGGACATCAGTCAGCACACACATAAGTGGATTGATAAACAATACTATTTGAAGTTGCATCAGCTGAGTCTCACTGTGCTTGACATTGCTCTGTGTGTGTTTTGCTGTCTCCCTCTCTCTTATCTCTACCTGTTCATTATCCCTCCATTGTGTTTCCTCCACAGGAGTCGGTGCAGTTCCTGCAGTATGTCACAGAGTAAGTCAGCTCCTGCACTGAACGTGCTCCCTGTGCTCCCTAATGAGAACACTAATGCAAAGCAATCAAATAGATTTGTTTGCTGCCATACACAGTAATTTGCATTAGCTTTAGTTGTTCAGGCCATGATTCCCTTTCTACCCTCTCTCTTATGCCCTCTCCTTTATTTGCTCCTTTAAAAATGTCTCTCTCTCTCTGCTCTGTTTTCCTCTCTTCCTTACTACCTTACCTAATACAAATGTCTCCTTCTTGTCATCCTCCCGTCCTCCCTCCTCCTTCTCTTGGCAGTAAGTTGCAGTTCTCCAAGTTGCCAGCAGAGGTGCCGGTGATGTTCAGAGTGGTGGAGCTTCCTCTGAAGCACCACATCTGTAAAGTCAAATCACTCAATAAAGGAGACGCCAACTCTGAAGTCACTGTGTACTACCAGGTACACACAAACACACACACACACATCTGCAGCCCATCAGGCCTTTCATATTCCTGACATCTTGAATTTAATACCTACCAGGTTTAGCATCTTGTTTTTATTCTCACTGTGTTTACCTCCCATTTTACCTTTGATCTAGTCTGGCCCCAAGGCCTTACGGGAGCACACATTGATGGAGCTGTTAGTGGTGAGTTCTGATGTGTTTTATTTCCTTTTCTCCACCTAATTTCTCCATTTGTTCCATCACTCCATCAAGTTATCCCACAGTGCATCTTAACTCAGTTGTTTTTTTGGTTTTTTTCCAGATGCACATGGAGGAACCCTGCTTTGACTTCCTCAGGACCAAAGAGACTCTGGGGTGAGTTACTCTACTTCATTCACATTCACATTTTGGCATATTGGGAAAATTGAAACTTGAACACTTTCCCCTGTTTAGCATTTATAAGTATTTTACAAACATGGTGGATAAAATGGCGTGCAACATACAACAGATGCAGCAATGAGGAAAGTTTTGATATAAAGTTGTCAACATTATAATGATTAGTATTTTATATTATAGCAACTCTATAACGCAATCTCAACTTCAAATTTCTACCAAGATACATTCACAAAGTATTAAGATTTGCAAACAGTTGATTTTATTTAAGATTTTACATAAAAGTTTTAAATGTTCATAATTCTTGTGTCTCTTTATAGTAATTATTCCTCAGCTTTGAAGGAGATTGTTTGCATCTTTTTCAATGTGCAAAATGATTACAGTTTTATACAGTTTAGACTACCACCCACTTCAATATATTCATGACTACTGTATTTAAGATTTAAGTGTGAATAATTCATGTAGCAGCAGTCAACTTTTTTGTTGTGGACTTTTTCTTTGCATTTTTATTAAGTCCTGTCTAAAGGAACAAGTGTGAATCGAACTTGTTGAAGAGACTGGAGACTGGATTTTTATTGTGCATGTCTAAAACGTGTGAGAAAGCCTAAAGCTTTTCACATTTACCCACACTTCAGACTGTCTCTTCAGTCAGCTACTACATGATTAAATTCCAACTCCTTGCTTTCCACACTGGTTATATTATAGATTACAAAGTAGACCAAGTCAGGACAGGTGGGACACTAACTTTTGGAAAATGTAATACACTTTCTCGTCTAGTTATATTTCATCTGCCTCAATGTATCTGCTTCTCACCTCCTCTAATTCAAGCTGTCTGTCTTCATATCTTCTGCTGCAGGTACCATGTCTACCCCACCTGCAGGAACACCTCAGGTGTACTGGGTTTCTCTGTCACCGTGGAAACTCAGGCCACCAAGTTCAAGTAAGTCTACAACACAATCGTAACCTTTCATTCGCCCAAAAGCAAGATGCGATTTATCTTGACCGCCTTTCCAAAACCACGGTGTAATCTATCTTACTGTTCATCCAAACCCGAGCTACAATTTATCTTTGTGGCCCTGGAAAGAGAAGCCAGTGGAACTGATGAATGACTAAAGGAATCAAATACACCCCATAGCCTATAATATATCTCTTTCCCCTCATGAACTTTTTTCTCTCAGTACCGAGCTGGTGGAGTTTAAGATTGAAGAGTTCTTGGCTTCATTCGGGGAGAAGCTCAATGCTTTGACCGAGGAGGCCTTTAATACTCAGGTGTGTGTCTCTCCGCGTGTACTCCTTTATGTGTTTGTGAGTTTCCTGTGGTTATGGAAAAGTAGAAAAGTTACAGCAAATGATACACATCCAAAAACTTTTAAAAATGTCAAAAGTTCTTTTTCAAGTTACTTTTGAATTAATAAAACATTTTCTAACAGTGTAAAACGTGGTTGTATAAGTAGAAGGAGAGTGTGGAAAACTTGTGCGTATTTGTGTGTGTGTGTTTTGTATAGGTGACTGCTTTAGTGAAGCTGAAAGAGTGTGAGGACACTCACCTCGGGGAGGAGGTTGACAGGAACTGGGCTGAGGTGGTTACACAGCAGTATGTGTTTAACAGGCTCAACAGAGAGGTAAGGACAACACACACACACACTCACCTTCAGCCAAACAGACAAACGGGCGCAAACATCCTATTTATGCTTAAGGGGACCATGTATTGACTTTATTCATGACCCTGCTACTAAAATTACCATAAACTGTTTCATGGCAGTAATGCATTTGAGGATATTTTACTGCTGTTAAAATATTCCTGCATCCTCTGACAACATTGTCCCCTGTTCACACACATATGCACCTTGTTCTTTGCAGTTTGCCCAAACCTCTGTGCATGTTTATGTGTTTTCAGCTTATTTGAAAAAGATGAGCATACACAAACCTGAACCCTGGCTCCATGTGTTTCACCTTCCTCACAACAGCTTATGTCAAATCACTAAGCTACTTTTGAAGCTGCATGAATGATTTATTCCTCTAGAGGCAAGAAGAACATGAAAGCAAAGACAAACAGCCACAACATATAACCTCTACAAATAACCAAAACAATTGTCATTTTATAAACATAGCAGAAGCATAGCAGCAACTTTATCAGACTTGACAGGTGATCAGACATTTGACTCCAGTGGGACAGTAACTCTGCATTTAGCTTTAACTTAGTATCCACCAACCCCTGAGGAAAGTACCTAGTTGTTCGGTGCTGGGAAGTCTCCTAACGGTTATTTAATGAACTTGTTTAATGACAGTTGGACTGAAGCAAACACTAAATGAGGTGTCAAAAAAATGAGATAAGAGAGGCTTAACTGTGGGTGTTAATTGTGTGATTTTGTCACTACTTTCACATACTACGCACGCATTTGACTAAGTGCATAAAAATATAGATAAGGTTAAAATTATCTGTGAAAGTCACGCGTCCTTCTGCTCCACGTGTTTTCTTCTCACCATCAGTCTCTCTGTTTGTATAGATCGAGGCTCTGAAGCAGATGACCAGGGCTGAGCTGGTCTCCTGGTTCCATGAACACCGAGGACAGAATAGTCGCAAGCTCAGTGTGCATGTAAGCATGTACATGCATGTAATGTGTGTGTGTGTGTGTGTGTGTGTGCTGTGTGTAAGTGCATGTTTGACAGAAAAATAAGGGTATTGTGCATCGTATTAAAACATTGAACGCATCTGTCTCCTCTAGGTAGTGGGATTTGGTGCTGAAGAGAATGATGAGGAAGGTGGGGGTAAAAAACAAGAAGGAGAAGAAAACAAAGAGGAGGATTTATGCGGCTCTATGTATGGCGAGGTGTCTAAGCTCACCTTCCTTCCTGCCTCAGCTAAGATGTCAGGTGCCACTGCTATCATGGACATTCCAGCCTTCACTGAAGGCCTGCCCCTCTTTCCTTACCACAAGATACTCAAATGAACTCGTTCTCAGACTATGTGAGACAGACCGGCTGAGCTTTGCCTCGTTCGGGGACACTGCCTCATTACAGATGCAGGCACTTAATATGTGGAGGTGAAGGAAGGTTGAAACAGCTTGGCTCCTCTCAGGTCCTCGATTCTGTCTCTGGGGGTCTCAGCTGTAGATTTTACTTACACTGTGTGCATAAGAAAAAGCCTGGAAGTGATGATAGAGTTTTCTTTTAGCTAAGTGATAATCTATTCTGTTTTCTCACACTCAATTATTTTATATCCTCAGACACCAGGAGTGTGGGAGTGCTCCATTTCTTTCTCCATCTCACCCTGACTGAAAATCTTTGAATCAAATTCTCATTTATTTGGTTCTCTGAGCTCTGCTGCTCTTACAACACTGAATCTTTGTCTTTGCTGCTGTTTTTGTGTCGGAGCCCAGACTGAGTTTAATACAGTCAAAAAAAAAACAACAACAACAAAAAAACACATAAATACAAATCAACTGTGAAAACTGCGGAAATGTTAAGTCCTGTGAAATCCACATGTATTTGTTTGATTGGTTGTGTGCTGGATTTTAAGCTCTGCTGTGCACTACTGTTGTTAGCTGCCCAGGAGGGTACCATGGCATGAGACTGTGCAAAGAAAATAAATCAATGAGTGATGAATGAACAAATTAAGCCTAGAGAAAATACACTGGTATCTTTGAAGTCGTCTTTACAAGAGAATATGAAGCGTGGCTCATACCGAAGCTGGAAGGAATTTATATTTACGCCTATTATGATAAAGGAATTTTGAACATATTCTTCTTCTGAAAACTGCAACTAAACTGACACACCTTGAGTTTTCTTCATCAGGCTAAACAACACAAATGCCTCAGATGACTGAGTATTGCTTGAATCCACTTTTCTTTTAGGTCTTTTTGAAGTCGGAAGTGTTTGCATGCTGATAGCTCAATATGACGTCACCTGTTCAATCTACGCAGCTTTGATGTATGTTTAAATTGTACATTACTCAGGCTCTTGTATACATTCTCCCCAAGGAAACGCAATATTGCACGCAATATTGTGTGGGCCTGTTGCTTGTGATGCTGTGCACTGTTGAATGTGATTAAAAACTAATCCAGACCCCAGTGCAGCGGCGCGTGTTAACACAATTGACTAATATGCCCCACAGGAAGGTCTCAGACCGCTGCAAAGCCTTCACCTGCAGTAGCCTGACACAGTGCAGAACTGTGTCGGTGTTACCTGAATGATGGCAAACCAGCTTGAATACATAGAAAGGATGAGTTTGTGTGCTCCACTGTACCGTACTGCTTGTCTAACATCTGCCAAAATTAGGAAAAAAATACTGCTGCAACAGACCCCACAGAATTTCAGGACCTGGCACCAAGGATTTGCTCTCATTAAGAGCGTTAGTGAGGTGGGAAATTATAAGTAACTACTGATAACTAGTGAATAACTAAAAGTATTTGGTGATTTGAAAGACCAGCATCGTCTCCATCAACCCCTGATGGCTCACTAGCTAAATGCTACACAACAGTCAGAAACTAACATTCATTAACTTGTTTCTCTGTTTATAGAGCTTTTATTTTGAAAAACAGTGAACCAACAATCAGATCAGCATGAGCTTAAATGTAATTATAATTAAATATTTTATTTTCTCTAGCGGTGGAAAGCAAAGCCAATGTTTACTCTTGTCCCTGTCACATCTTTACCTCTAGTTGGCATGCTAACCATCTAGCCCAGCACTCTCTCATCACTTTTCCCTGACACGAAGGGTGAGAAATGTTGCATTTAACCTTGTGATAACTCTTTCAGTAACCTTGTATTTACTTTAGGAAATTAAATAATTTGAAGAGTAAACTCATTACTGTGATGATGCTCAAATTCTGGAGTAATAAGGAGCTTATTTTTCTTGTCATTTTGAAGCAGGTTTATGATGCTGATCTGTGAAGGACATTGGAGATGATGCTATCGTTGGAAAGTGTGAGTAATAACCTAATCCAAACATACTGTGTGTATCAGCTCACTTAGCTGGTGGTTTTAAAGTAATCCACCTGCCTTGCTCAGCTGTGCATCACAACCACTGTTGCTGCTATGGCTGTGGCCAGTCCCACAGCCTTGATACTGTATAGGTTCACCGTAGAGGCTGCCTTGGACACATACTGTAACACTGGCACTGTTTGTAGTTAAACTTGTGCTTTTACTGTTATAAGTCAAACTGCACTGTAACAGACTGGAGTCTTGCCCAAATAGCCCTTTTGTTTTATTGAGAGATTTTGGATAAACCATCATTGTTTTTTTCTGAAACTTTACACTTTCATATTTTTACTAAAGAAGTCTGCTGCAGAGTGTGAAACTGGAAATAACGTTGTTGGCAAACTACAGGAAAGAAACAGCAGGCAACTGGACTTTTAATTTGCTCTGCTGTGTTAACATAGTGCAGCATTAATGGAAACATTAAAGAAAGCCCAGCTAGGAAGAAGTAAACCTTCACCTGTGGGACAGATTGTGTTATTAGACTCATCTTTAATGATACAATGTGGAATTCAGTTGACAAGTTCAGGGTAGAGACGTACAGTATAGTACCGAATAATCCCACAGAGCGCTCATGGTGATGACAAACACATGTAATTAGCTTCAGTTTATTGTGTCTCCCTGGTTGATCAGATGCCATAATCTCTTCTGTGGGGGGTATAGGATATTAAACATAGCCCACTCGTCCTATATTATGCCAAATCGAAGACACTGTGGCTTTTGATGGACAAAACTCGCTGTGAAAATGAACTACTAGCACTAGATGGAGTCTGTACGTTTAGGTTTGGAGGGGCTGGCACAGCTCCAGAACTGGGTGCATCCATAGACAAGAAAAAGCCTGCAGTTCTTCAAAGGCGGATGAACGTCTGTTTTTACATTTTACACACCAGAATCTCACAGAAACATTTGGTGTTGTCTCACAGTGGTGAGCTCAGAGGCCGTACAAGGCACTTGACTCATTTTACTGTTCATGAAAACACCTTGAAAGAGCGTTTGGCCTTGGGTGTAGCGGTGACTGCTGGAGCTCTTTTGAACCTGGTGCAATGCTACCAGACATTCAGCCTAATGCCTTCACCGTGTTACCTCAGAGTTTGAGCTTTCAGTTTTCATGTGATATTTCCATTAGTTTCTCTCTCCTAATGCAGAAGCAGGCGCTGTATATAAGAAAGGCTTTATTGAGATATAAATCAGTTGTTGTTTTTACTAGTACAACAAGATTTACTGTAGCTATATACTCCTTGTCATCATACCTCACTATAATGCAGCAGACCATTTTTGCCTGTCACTGGTAATAAAAGATTTCATAGTTCATGTTGAGCTTGCCCCGACTCCACCTTCTCTTTTCATGAAAGGTTCAATTTCAGATTTCTAGTAAAGAGGTATCCTTAGGAATAACTTGTAACTTACGGATGACATTCTACTGACCTCACAGAAGCAAGTCTTGGTCTTGACACCCATGCTAGCAGCCCCCTGAGGCTGGAGTTAGCCACGGTGGTGTTATACTTTCAAAGTGATCATCGGACCATGCTACAGTTTAATGGGTGTAACATGCCCATTATCTCAGATTGACATATTAGAGTGCTAAAAAAATATATTGCTGAGGTAGGTGGGAATGTCATTAGTTTGCAAGTTATAAACAAAATCTGATATGAACAGTAAAGCATTATCTCTAAATACTATGTAAGAAGGCGATGAACTTTCCAGGAACTTATTTTGAAAAAACAAGCCATGAAACTGTGGAAAACATTGCACAGTTTAAAAATAGAAGCTGCACATCCATACATCCTCTGCTCTTATCTGTGCTTTTGAGGAAAAATGAGAATTTGCCTTCCCCTGCTGTCTTGCCTGTGCAACATAGAGCAGCAGTGTCTCAGCACTTCTTTGGATCGGGAAGTCATAATTCACCCTTTAGGGTATGTAACTGTGTCACAAGTAGTATTGCCAGTAAATGAACTCAGCCCGCACTGTCAACAGTAACTGGTGGTCCCGCTAAGAAAGGCTTTGTGACTTTGTCCCAGGGAGTTGTGCTCATGCTGTGTTCTGCTGTCAGAAGCCATTCCGTCTCGTTCGCTCTCGCTCTCCATCCCTTAGACTGAGTACATACGCAAAAGAGGAAGCGTGCCACAAATGCATGCAGACAAGCTTGCCTATGAATCAGAGAAGATTAGATTTGTTCAGCGTGTGCACACACACAAACATACACACATACACATGCTCTCGTCTTCACCCTTTGTAAACTTTCCACGGCTACTACTCTGTGTCATTCCTGTTGTCATTATAATTTCATCTAAGGAACCCTGCCAAGGCAATAATGAACTCAAGTCATGAGGCAGGGGCCCATGCTGAGTGGTTGTGGGTCATTGTGTGTGTGTGGCAAGGAGAAAATGAGAGGGAAGGTATATGGAGAGAAAGACAGTGTTAAAGGAGGCAGGCCGGCCAGATTTACACAGAGTTGTTTGTGTGCTTTGTGTGTATGTGTGTTTCTGTGAGCCATGTGTAACACTGTGCTGGTTTTAAATTAATCAGTGCAGTGGGGTGTATCATCTAAGCCGCTGTAATGTGTCGACTCCTTTATTCAATTTGAGCAGTAATCTTAGAACTCCCTGCTGGCCCTCCTTCATCAGCCCCCTACTACAAAGCTAGCTTAACTTAGCCATAGAGACACACAGAGGCATGCAGTAGCAATGCTAAAGAGATGAGATCCAGATAATACTTTAAACAAGTGGAGCCAGACATTAAATCTCCTCATCATATGGATGATATGGATATCATGGTCGAGATGGAGTGCGTCTGTTGCAGCAGGTTGAGCCTCAGATGAGTATAGTGCAGAAAAGATGCACTTTCAGTTATGTCTGAGGTGACGAAGTGACTGCCCTCATGTTTGACCTTTTCTCTCAGTGAACATCAGCACCATGGACAGCAGTTCACAGTCTCCTCTGAGACTTCCCTGTGTTTGTCCTGATCGACTGGAGGTTCTGCACCTTTCTGTGAGGTCAGTGACCCCTAAGTTATCTCAAAGAGCCTCACCAGCATGAGGCCTCAGGTTCAGTGTATGGTCCTAACAACAGTTAAAAGGTGCATCAAACATGTTTTCAGTGTTGTTATTCTAACAGTGTTTACTCTCCAATTTTTGGTCAAATCAATCTCTCTCCCCAGAGTACAAATGTATTCACTAATTTCAAGGTATTTTAAAACAAATGGCTTTATGAATAATAAGTAAATCAGTTACTAAATAGGCTTCACTTTATGGATCATACTTAATGGGGTCAGGTTTTTCAGGTGCAGGATGGCCATCTGTAAAGATTAACAGATCATTAATAATAACTCAGGAGTTTTTTTTTTTTTGTAGCATTAGTCATGAAGTGTGCAGTCATACATCTTAATAAAGGCGATTACATCGGAAACAGTTAAGTCACATCTTTTATCAGCAAATTTAGTAAGTTATTAACCATTTTTAAGCTTTTAAGCACTAGTAAATATTAATAATTCCCTGCAGCCCTTTTACAGAGGGTTTGCAGATCAGGGAACAATGAATGAATTACTTATAAAGTCTTTGTTACAACTTATAACTTGTAAACTATTTATAAAGACTCACTAGTTAGAAAGTTTTACAGAACAAATCTGTCATTTGAGACTGCAGTAATCGTGCTGCGTTCAGGGACATTTAGGACAAAGGTTTTCAGGCCAATACTCAGTAGCGAATATGACACATGCACTTCTGACGCTGCTTTTGTTCTGTGCTGTTTATGTCTGCTTTTATTTGGGGGGGGGGGGGGTATTTTATGGTCACTTACTCCACAATGTTTGTCCTGAGGTAGTTTTCTCACTACAGCTGGAGTCACTACAGTGAATCACAGCCTACAGGGAACAGGCGATTAAAGAGGAAGTCTGAAACCAGAAGGTCAGAGGTTCAGTCCCTGGCCCAACAGGATGATGGTTCCAAGGACCCATAGAGCAAGGCAGTTAATGACAGGACTGTAAACATATTGAATGCTGATCTATTCTCTCTCGAACTTTTTCATAGTGTTTTCCTATCTAAAATTAACCCAGGAGATGAAATTGGCTTGAAATAACTTTTAATCAAGCCTTAACTTGAGTTTTCTTTTAATTTGAAGAGGCTTTAAGAGCAGGCTGCATTGTTTAATCTACCGTCATACCTCAGTTTACTGTGAGGTTTTGCACCTTCACCGTGCGTGGAGGCTGTTTGTCTAATATCTGATGTGTGAAATGTAGGTTGCGAGATTTCTACACTCATTCTTGAAATCTGATGGGACTTGTGGAGATGAGGAGCAGAGTGAACCTCTCAGCATATTTCACACTACACTGTATCACTCCACCAGCTTTACGCTTTCATCTCAGCATGGTGACGACCCCCTGCCCACCACCACCACCCCATCCTCCCGGTGAAGTGATATCACACGGTGCACAGCTGACTCTGCCGCTCCCCCCTGCTGCTCTACCCACCCCGCCCACCGGGACCGGCGGTAGCGGGTGCCAAACCGCCCCCCGGGACCCGCGCTGCGGACGCAGCCATGCCGAGCGATGACACTCAGCAGCCGGACTGCCGCCTCGTCTCATCCGTCTCCAGCGCTTCACGCAGGAGGAAGATGCCTTAAAAAATTCCCACAGGCCCTCAACGGCACCTGGCTGAGTGAACCGGGAGTGGGGGGGGGGGGGGTGAGGGGATAACCGACGGTGGAGACCGACGCGATGGTTCCGGTTGTAGCGCGAGCAAAGGAGGGCACCTGGTGTCTTTAATGACCGGAGCTGGAGAGGAAACCACCGGACTTTATTGTGTGTGTGTGTGTGTGTGAGCCGCGTACCGAGCTGGACTGGCCGCAGTTGTAAAAAAGAAAAAGAAACGCTCTCTCAAACAGGTTGCTGAGGTTCGCCTCCATCTGAAAGGTAAAGCATCGTGGATTTACAACCGTCCGTGCGCCACTTCTGGGCTCTGCGCATCAATTTATCCGCTTAATTGAGTGAAAATGAGTCCAATCAGTGATGTAACAGCTGGTAAATTGACCTCCAGACACCACTTCACTGAAACATGGGCTGTGTTGGGTCCAGCAAAGTATTGATTTACGTTTTCATCCTTCAGTGAGGTCGCGTATAGTGTAGTTTGACATTACTTGCACTGCTGTAGCTCCTGAATTAATAACAACAGCCTGGTGGACAGTGAGGTGGGTGAAATCGATTTTTACCCTTCATGCAATTGCTCCTTCTAATAATTCAATTTACAGCATCTTTATTTATGGGCTTAAACGGAAACAGATCTATATTTGCATTTCTGTGATTATGACAACTTGCAAAATGCAGATTTCATGTGGTTTGTGTCTTTTTTTAGATTTCACACACTGTATAAAACATGGGCCAGTATGAGTGGTAACAGTAACTGTGTGAGCAGGCGCTGGGTGAATGCAGGAGTGATGAATGATTGGGTTTATGAGGTGAATAAAGACGGATCCATCTGACAGACTTTCTTGCCCCTTGCAAACAAACAGGCTCATTTACTGTATAGCTGCAGTGCTGACCACATCACTGCTGGGGCCCGAGGCGTCTCTCCCCATCACGGTTATTACTGATGTCATGTCTTTACCCCCCCTCTTTTTTGTGTGCTTTCCCAGGAGGCTTTGCAGCGCTGTTGAGGATGCTCTCCTCCAGATGGTGACTTGTGCAGGTAAGGTGTGTGATTGTGCATCCTTTTGAACACTGTATCTCTGACATACACTGTTTTTAGGGAGCCAGCTATAATCCTTTTGCTACACGGTTGTTAATGTGGTGTCTCTGATCTCTGCTCTGCACCTCAGGGATCTTGCTCTGGGCGAACTGTGCTCACTTGTGTTTCAGCTCTTTTTTCTTTTTTTGCGATTTTCTGCACAGAATTTAACCCCTGCTCAGTCTACCAATCCGCTTCGTACACATTCAACCGTTAAGTGACCCAAAATAAAGAACACAGAGATAATTATGACTCCCATCAGACAGAAAAAGACCAGAGCGAGTGTACGCATTTTCAGTCATATGGAGAGAAAAAAAAACAAAAAACGGATGACTGAATTCCGTTTAGACTATTTGAAAATGAAATCATCCACTTTTCCTCCCCCTCCCCTTGTTTTTCCACTCCTTTGCTGTCTTTGTTCCCTCCTGCTCTGGGTGTCTCTGTCCTAGATGTGGATGTGTTCCTCTCCTCACACGCTGAGATGAGTGCTTTCAGAGGCGGACGAGGCAGAAAAGTCCCGATTTTACTACCTGGCTAAATTGCCCCATGATGGAAAAATATTGTTAAAGGAACGATACTTGAATAATTGAAACCCCAGGGCTTTAAAATTGCAGGGACTCGCTGTGATTTCCAGCACAAAGTCGGAGGCCACCTCAACGAAATATTCATATCATTATTTAAGAATGGATATATCAAGGAGCCACTCAGGTACTGCCACCCCTTCGCTCTGTGTAAGGTCTCTGCCCCCCCCCCCCCCCAGCTCCTGTTGTAAACTCATCTCCCAGCCTCTCTAGCTCCTATATAACTCATCCTCCAAATGACTTTATTTCAACAATATCCTCCATCTGCAGGGAGCTTAAAACGAAGCACTTTAAAAGTTTTGTTTTATTCTGTTTGTCTGCAATAATCTGCAGGTTCTATGTTCTGCTTCCCTCTGTTTTATATGATTAACTGAATACTTTTTTTGGCTTTTAAACTGTTGATCAGACAAAATGAATTTACCTGAAGGTGTCGCTTCGGTCCTGGGAAACTTGTGAGGGTGTTCATTATTTTCAGACTTCTTTTTTTTTTTTTTTAAGTTTGAGCCAGGAGAGAATTTAAATACTTTGCTTTTGATGGTGGAAACAGTGAGAATCAGCTCATTGGCTCTTTTCAGAGTTAAGTTAAGAAAATCTGGGGTTTACCGGGATCCATGCAGTGATTCATACGGTTGCCTGGCAATAGGCAGAGACTCCGGAAAGCAAAGAAATAGTCAAGCATTTAACCCCTGAGAAACCACAACCTGATGATGTTAAACTTACATTTTGTCGTGTGCACCAAAGAATAAGATGTAATGTGGTCACAATGTGAAGCTAAACTAAGCTAATCTGCTGCTGGCTCCGGCTTCGTGTGTTCTTATTAGATAGAAAGCATAAGCAAAGTATAGTTCCCAAAATGCCGAATGAATCCTTTGTCTTGCAGATGAATCAGGTTTTCTAATTACATTTTCCTTTGAAAGCTTCTGTAATTTTTTGTGGTTCAGTCATCGCAGCATCACGAGGGAGAAAAAACTTCAAATTTCAAAAAAACACAAATCATCACCACATCATCCCACTTGAAACTTCTGAGGGAGGCAGAGTTTTTATCAGCAGGGTTTGATCAGGGATGAAGGGTGGTAGATGTGTGTCTTTGTGCTGGATGTGTGTGTGTGTGTGCCAGCTGACTTGTGAGGATAGTTTCATTTCCCACAGAGAAAACAAATTAAAATGTGACACCTCCCTCAGCTGCCTCTCTCCTGCTTTTCACAGTGTCAAGAGACGACAAAACTGCTAAATATAGTTCTGCAAGTGGAGTGTGAAACCTCTCCACCTCACTCAATGTTTCCAACACTACGAAGGCCCTAACTAGATGTGGCTCTGGTAGAACGAACAAAGGTTTAATCGTCTCACTGGGCATGTTTATGAGTATCATTGTGTATGTTACAGAAAAAGAGACAGAGCGAAGGAAGGAGGAAGAGCAAGAAAAGGAAATATTGATTTGTGTATCAGCAACGGGATATGACTGAAAACAATATCCTCATAAGTTATAATACAAGTATATTGTCACAGCATCGGAAAACATGCAAAATCTAATCAAACCATCAATTTGAGATCAGGTATCAATTTCAATGTTCCCACTAATTTCCAGTCAGTTTTGTTATGTTGAATAGGATTTAATACAAAAATACCAGTGAGTTTCAGCTGCCAGAGGAATCCAGATAGAGGCCTGAATAAGAGCTGTTCCATATCCAAAATTAATCGTTGATTCAATAGGGAACAAAACACCACATTTTAGTTGTTGAAATGATCTAATATGGGTTCGATTCCAGCTACTGAATCCAGTTTTAGCAAAGTAAACGCTTAAGTTTTAGCTGGCTGTCACTGGCTAAGACAACAGATTTTCCCAAGAAGCTCTGCGTTTGGATATTTTCTAAATAAATCCTACTCAGAAGATGAAGTCGATGCCTTTGCTCATGTTTTTATGTGCATGAGCTGCATCATTAACTTTAAAAAGAACAAAAAACAAAAAAAACAAACAAAGAATTTGATATTTTCTATTGGAAGAGGTTTTTGTTAGTGCTGATAATTCAACTAACTGAGGCTGGTTTTATTTCCTTCCCGGCCTTGGGAACGGTCCAGCTGTAAGCCTCCTCACATTAGCAGTGCAGAAAATTAACCAAATCCCATCAGGAGCCAAAGGACGCTGCAGTAAGATGGTGTGATCCTTCAACCACTCGGACGTAACCCACACAGCTCAGCTCCTTGCTGTTGACTCTGAGAAAACTGAGCCTCTCTAACATCCTAACACAATAAGTTGATACCATCATCATGCAGTTAAAGTCAATAAATCATCATTTAGTTCGCTGACTCTCTCTCTCTCTCTCTCTCTCTCTCTCTCTCTCTCTCTCTCTCTCTCTCACTCACTCACTCGTTCACTCACACACACACACTTCTCATCGCCTTCAAAATCCGTTAAAATCTCAGGGATTCACATTTTCCTCAGGCCCTCTCTTGTACAGTGAGGAAGATGAGCCTTCACTTACTGTCACTGAGGCCCATTTGATAGATACTCACAGCATAACTGGAGCCTGCTGGTCACCTGGGACATGTACACTTAATGACTTCAAGGAGGGTTTTTTGTGTGTGTGTGTGTATAGTGGAAATCAGATGCCTGTTGTCTCCTCTGAGTCTTCCTCATCCCCCCTCCTTCATCCCTGTCACTTCTCCAAGTCAGCAACTGACAGGATTTCTGGCAGATCCTCTAACTCCTTTCAGGGCACAGTTAAATCTGAGGATGTGTGTATGTGAGTGTGTGTGTGTTTGCTCGGCTTTGTGTTGTGCGTGTGTCTCCCGGTTGAATCAGACAGCTCTGAACCCACTGAGAGTCATACATGAACTGCTTTGGTTAAGATACTCTGACAGCGTTAGAGTTGAGTCTCCCAACCTCTGTCACTTGGCGTCTTTGTCTCTCCAGTCTTTTGGAAACTCTCTAATCTGAGGCTTTACCTCAACACTCCCTTTTCTAGCATAATTTGCTTGCATGTTAGTCAAAATCACTTATTTTTGCTTCTAGAAAGATTCCATTGCTTTGTCTAGGTCGATATACGTCAGAGAGGAAGTCGTGATTTTTCTGCATAAATGTGCTACAGTAGCTTCAGCGAGCAGAACACGGGTTTTACATTGAATTGATTCTGAAGGACCAGGAGGGGAATGATGCGGTGGTGTGTGGTGTGTTGAGATGGAAGGGATGGGCTTGGGGGGGGGGTGAATGGGCAAGAAAGAGTGTAAAGAAGAGACAAGAGACATGAGGGGGCCTGAGGAGACGGTGATAGTGAGCTAGGGAGGGAGGAGATGGAGAAATGTGGAGCAAGAGAGACTTCACATCGCTTTTAACGACATTAACGTGGCCAGTGGTGTATATAATTTAGTACGGTGACGCAATGGAAGATACTGCACCGAGTGAGCTCACGAGGGAGGCTCACATGCTCATTTCAACACGCACACACACAATTCTCTTTGTGACTGTGTTGAATTTGTCAGAGATTCATTTGCATTCATTGGTAAACGATATGCTTTATCATCCTAACTCCACCTTCTCAGTGCCACCTTGCATTTTTGTCTCCATTCAGACACTTGGAGAGCAGAGAGAGAGAAAGGGAGAGACCTCTGGCTGGATTTGACTTTGACTGTACGGAGTGGCTCCAGACCAAAAACCACCCAGGCCTAAACTTAACTAATCTTCTGGCACAGGTTTGTCAGTTACGACAACACAACAAGCGCCAGAACATTTAAACCATGTCATTAGGATCCAAGACTAAAAAATTCACTGTAAATTACAGCCTTGGGAGGCTTGTAGCTTTTAGAAAATCACGTTAATACACTGGTAATGAGAAAAGAAACTTGAGTTTTTCTATCAATTTAATTTGAATAATTAAATGTTGTTCATCCGCTGAGACATATCTGGATGTTTCAGTTAATCAGCTTGCACAGTAGATAAATAAAGAGTGTTGTAATTACTTTAATGGCAGTGCTTGAAATGAATCATTACGCCAGAGCTTAAATGTATAAATTAGTTTAAATTAATGTCAAAATTGTGCATTTTACATATTGCTGTGAAAGGCCGTTCTGCCAGAGTGCAATAATATTTAGATTGTGTGTTTAT
This sequence comes from Caranx ignobilis, assembly GCA_021432705.1. Lineage (NCBI taxonomy): Eukaryota > Metazoa > Chordata > Actinopteri > Carangiformes > Carangidae > Caranx > Caranx ignobilis. The sequence goes on from MU269985.1 coordinate 16,263,177, forward strand.
TTGGTGTTTAATGTGACATAATCTGCATCTATTCTGCACAATTAACTATCTGCTTTCTGTCAGATGGACCTGTTTATAAGACAGTCTCTTTCAGTATATCTGCTGCAGCATGTATGATTATGAGTGCATGCATCTTGATTTTTTTTTTTGTCATTTGCGCATTTTTTCAAAGCTTATGTACCTGCGATGCAAAGTAAACACTGTAGAAATATAGGAATTTCAAAGCTTCACTGTTGACACATGTCTAGTGAGTCTCAAATGTTCTCATCAACACTCTGTTGTTTTTTTATGGTGAAGTAAAGAGATCTGTGCTCTTGTGTCTTAATGACCTAATCAGTATGCGGCAAACACTCCCCCACACGATGACAATTAAACCTGCAACTTTGAGAGGTGCTTTGGAATCGGTCACAGGCTGCTGAAGTGACAGGAAGTGCACATACGCATCCAATTTAGTATGCTGCAAATATAGTGCACATATGCATATAACACACTGGCCATATGTCTGGCGTACACAGTCAGTGCTGCTGCTGCATTCAGCATGCTAAAACATAGACATCCTGAGAGGCATCTTCTCATCCAAACTGGTCCTGTTGCTATCTTGTGGAAGTCTAATGATGCACAGTTTGTGCCAGTATGGTGGCCTTATGTTTGAGGATTTTATTGTGACAACAGATTCCAATTCATATGAATATCAGTTAATAGTTTTAAGTCATAACTGGGTCAAAATCTCACTTGTTTAATCATTCATCATTGTAAACTGAATATTTATGGGTTTTTTTGTTTTTTTTCTTTTTGATTGTTTATTAAACTAACTTTGAAGCTCATCACGTAATGCCCTGGTGTCTTGTCACAGTCACCAGTCATTATTTTCAACATTAAATGGACCAAACAATAATTTGATTTAATCAAAAGCAAAAGATTAATCAAAATTTGTTGGATTAATGGCCAGTGACAGCGATCATTAGCTGCAGCTCTGACAAAAGTCTTTTCTTCCTTCCTGCAGGAGTTCCAGTGATAGGTTTAGAAAGCGATACTCCACAGATGTGTCATGGTTTCGTACCTTCTCACACTCTACCATCTCTGCATCTCCCACTGTCTTCTAATGTGAGTATCCATCGCTTCAGTGAGAGCTCAGATGTCTCTGTGTTTATTAATTCAGTTTGCAGGAGTTAAATGAGTCATGTATGGAGGAGGCCATTAGCTTAGCTTAGCTTAAAGTTTAAATATACACCAAATGTTTAAATGAGGCAACTATCTCACCGAACAACACTTTCGGCAGCTCTGCTGTATTAAATCAGCATTTGACTGGCTCAGGTCATGGTCAGGTGGTTCATATTGGAATGTCTTAAATGGAGATGTAACCACGGTTGGTAGCTCTGCAGACATTTCATTTTGAAAACAGTTTGCTGACTCCTTTAACCAAGAGTTAGAAATTCTGGCTGTCAAGAATTCCCAATATCTCTGCTGACTCGGCTTGAACGATATGGTTTGTTATTAGTGCACTGACAAAAGAGTGGTATCAGCCATCTCACGTCGAGAGAAAGTGAATATGTGAGTCCATGGGGCGTGACGACTCAATGGTTGGATGAGGATGAAAATAATGTGAAGCCAAACACAGTTGCTCTGGGAGATTTTTGGGGGGAAGTGTGTTGAACAGCTCCCTTCACCATTTCCTATTTAATTTGTGGTGCTGCAATTTTTGGATGTCAGGATTTTATATGAATTTTATGTTGCACGTCTTTTTTTCCTTGACATCTTGAACCATGTTGAAAATAGGTATGTTATCCTTTAGAGCTTTTACAGTATATGATCGATAAATGAATTGCATAACATTGTATCACGTACACGTACTGTGTCCTATTGTAACCAAATGTATCGTATTGTATTGAACGACTGATGATTCTGTTCATCCCTCATTAAGAATTTGAGAATTGCACAATTAATGAAAGGTTTACTGGGGCCATTGAGGTTGTTCTGCAGGTTTGTAGGGGCTCATCATCTCACTCACACACTTAATGTTGTTTTTTCTTTTCACTTATCACCCATCTGTATCTCTGAGGCCTGAAACAACCCCAGCTGTCTGAGAACAGCTGCATGATAACCAGATAGTTACAACATGTTTCATCAGTTGCAGTTACATCATGATGGTACATGAATATACTTACTTAGCCTACACTGGTTATCATTGCAGACATTATAGAGACCTTTTGTTGAGCCTAAGTATGCAGAATATTCTGCAGCAGTGCTAAAAATCCAGATGTCTAATAGGCTCATCCAGACACTTATTCCTCTGTCTTTAAATGTCCATTTCCTTTGCTCTCCCTCTTTTTCTCTCTCTCTCTTGCTTTCATCTCCCCTTGTCTCACTCTGAAGGGTTTGATGGAGAGCTGGTCGAATGTCAGCGGGAACTATTGTTATATCCGGAGGAATTCTCGCCGGAGTGATACTGCTGTGCATTGTAGCAGTGCTCTGTTACTGTAGACTCCAGGTATCACTGTGTGGCTGTGTGTGCATGACAGGAGGATTTTTTTTTTAACCACAGCATTGTAAATTTCTGCATGATAAAGCTTCAGATAGATGATCAATCAGAAACAATTACTGAGCTCAGTGATCTGTGAATATCATGAGATTAGGAAAAAAAAGAGAATTGGTACTAATTCTGTTATGTATACACACAGTTCTGTTTCAAATACTTCTTGTTTAGTGTTGTGTCACTATGGTGTACAATAACCCTCTCCCCCTTGCCCACCTCTGCAGTATTACTGCTGTAAGAAGAATGATTCTGAGGTGGACATGGGCTCCGTGGTGGGAGCGGACCCTCTCTCTCACTTTCCCTGCAACGCCTGCAATGCTCTCGCCATGGACGGCGCACCTATCACCCCCGTCTCCCTGGATCAGCTGGACGCGGGCTCTCACCTCAACCACTGTCCCAGCTGTTCGCCATACCCCCTCCGTTCTGGACTCACAGATGACATGCGTAATGGAGGGGAGAGGCTTGGCTTCCATACCTACTACGAGAACCCGTCTGTCTCTCTCCCTTTGTCCGCCAACCCGCAGGCCTCCACCCCTCTGAGTTTCTACGGTCCCTCGGACCTGTTTCCTCCCCCGCCGCGCCCCTATAGCACCCAGGTCTGACCTCTGCTGCACCGTGACGACACACACAAACAAGTAAAAACTTTACTCTCACACACCTGACACGTACACACAGAGCACATGCCCTTTTGTTTGGGACTAAATTCAGGTGATGGATTACAAAACAGCACAATTACACTCTCCACCCACATCACTGCACATGCTCATTTCAGCCACACATTTTTATCCAAGGGGGTGACCCATGAACTGAACAAAGCCTCAGTGTGGGCAACAAAGCCACTGAGCAGCCCTCGTAGAGCTGCAGATGGTAACGCAACATGTGTGTGATCAGCAGGGATGTGGTACATCACTCTAGTACAGACTCAGTTTGTTTCATGCAGGGCCAAATCACACAGGCTGCCGAAATATGTCCTTTGGAAATTGGATGATTACAGGTTTGAACTAACCTGCACTACTGCTGTCATTGAAGATATGTTTGAAGGTTGTTAGGGACAGGTGTGGCCATGCATGTACCGTAGTGTCAACACAAAAGCTGAGCCATCCCCCTCCACACACACGCACACACACTGCAGAACTGCTGTCATTTTTCATGTGTAGGTGCTAAGGATACAAATTTGAAGATTTTTTTTTTTCCAGATTAAACAAAACAAAACAGATTGTGTCATGAATTAAATGAAACAAAAATGTAACTTGTAACTTTTTAGTTTCATTTAATGTTTGATTCATTTAACTGAATCATTTACATCATGACATTTTCTGGGTGTGACATTGTATTTTGATAATTACCATATGAAAAGTAGGAATGAAGATGCAAAAACGCTTGAAGTCCAAGTAAATATTTATTATCCATCATTATCGGTAACTTACTTCTCTAAGACAGAACTGGAGTTTTTTGAAACTTAGCATAGAATTGACAGGGGGTTATGTGGTCATAAAAGAAAGACAGTGGTTGTGCCTTTGTTTCACTTGCTAATATTGTTAAATGACACAATTAAAAAGACACAGATTAGATTCAATGTGCAAGGCACTTAAAACAAAGGTCAGAAGACTGAGACCTACATTACACGCACACAAAAACACATTGGGTGCCATAATATCTTGGTCATTGATTAATTACTCTCAAAATGTATCTAAATAAGTTGATTTTATTTCTCAAAGACCATAGATAGAGGTTTATTTACCCAAAACAGGTTCTGAAAAACCACAGAACTGTTAAAGTCAGTTGTTTTAGTTATTTAACACAAATCACAAATTTGCCTCCAGGGGACTTTTTGTGTGAAACTGATGACAGAGGAGACGTGGCTGAAACACACTGTGACAGCAGGTATCAGCCGCACTCTTCACTTTTCTTTTGTATCTGCTTATAGAAGTCCAGAGACTAAAACCCGGATCATCAGTTTCTGTTGCTTCCCCCTTTGTATTGTCCCACATCCCCCGCCCCCGCCTGTTACTGTTAACTGAAAGGCTAATAAGATAACTAGCTCTTCTTCCCTCTCCACCCCCACCCACCCTCCCCCAGCTTCACTGTACATGAGGGCTAACAGTTTTTCTATGAGGCGTTCTTCTTTCCTGACTCTAGAAACTACTAATGGCGCTTTAGATTGTTGTTGTCCAGAGGAGAGACATGAGGAGTTGAGGAGAAGTGTCCAGTTTAGAGACTTTTTTTGTGTGTGCATCTTGCAAGTATTTGATGGAGTCTGGTTTCAATCTGCAAAAAACAAAAAAAAAGTTTGTTTGTTTCTATTTTCACTTCTGGTTTACTGCAGTGGAGCTGGGCCTCTCAGAGGACGTTCGCTCTGCAGTGTCTTCCACATGAGCTGGTGTGTGAAACTTTGTTTACAGACTGAAATGGATGAAAAGATAGACAGAGTTGGAGACAGGAGGAAGATACTAGGATTGTGTACCATATTCTGTTGATCCGTTTTTGTATCTATAAGCCATTTTATCTGCTATACAGTACAGTAACAAGATGCAGTGTTATTCCACAGTATATGCCTGAATCTATATATTTTTAAAGAATATTGTAGTTTTTGTGAAGGATGTGAGGGTTTAGGTGTGTTTTAGTGAGTTTGTACCAAATGAAAAAGAGAAAAAAACAATGATATTTAGAATAACAGATTGAAGATGATCAGTTAAATGACATATTTAAGATATTTATTCAGTATATTCTCACATCACAAAATTTCCACTGAGCTGTGAGCTTCATTATCCTCACATCCCATTGTCATTTCTAAGTATGTGCTACATTATATATGTAAAATGACTTTTTGTTATTTATTTTAAACATCCACTCAACGTTGGTGTTCACTGCCACTCAGCCAATACACTCACTCACACACATACTATCCTCATAGTGTGTTGCAAGAGGTTTAGTCATAGTGCCCACCGATTCTGTGTTTGTGGCACCATGAAGAGCAACATAGCTGTATCACAAACTGACCTGTTCGCCTTTTATTTTTAATATATTGTTGTTCCGATTGTTTAAAAAAAAAGTATTTTTCAGGTTTTCGGTATGAAACTAGAATGAGTTTTGGTATTTCGTGATACAGCATCAAAAATCCACCATGTTTCACAAATTGTCCTTTTTCCTCTTTTTTTAAGGGAAGAATAAATGTTTATACATCTGCCATTTTTTGGTCTGTCTTCACTTAAAATAACACAGGCAAGTGAAATAGTTTCTGGTTAAAAAAAGAAAAAAAAAGAGAAAAAAGCACCGACATGTAGCGGGAAGTACTGAAAAACCACACACAAAAATAAAAATACATTGAGTAAGATCAAAGAGAGAAGTGAAAAATAGCAACTCATACAAGCTTCAACGAAGAGAAGTGAAATTTGGGAAAGACATGAAACTGATGCACCATCTGTCATGAGATAGATGAGAAATTAAACAAGAGATTTTAGGGTGAAGGGGGAAATTCAAGAGAAACTGTATTGTGATATGGAGGAGGACGGGGGTTGGGGGCGGAGGTGCCAAATCTTTCTATCATTCTGCATTCATGCTTTGGTATTGTATCGCTTTACCTGCTGGACCCGTTTGCTCTCCTGCCTCGCTGCTCAGCCCATTACAATAATAGAGGGAAGGTGCTTGTGTCACACCAACACCCGAGGGTGAAACATCACAAATACCACATGATTTACTCCTTTCTGCCTTCATCTGCAGACTTAAGTCTGGCAAGTTCACGCTGCATTTCTGCCAGCTGGGCCAAGAGTGTGAGCTAGATAGGAAGAGGCAAAATGGATGAAAAAGAAAGTGTGTGAGGAACAGGAGCTCATCACCAGCCAATACATCATGTTGACTAAGTGTGTTTGTGAGTGTGAGAGAGAGAGATCAGTTGATGTGATAAGGAAGGTGAGCACTGTGGTGGGTGTGTCCAAGACTGTTGTTCTTTCACACACTGTCAGGTCTCATATAAACCTTGTTGAACCTGTTACTGTCCACGCACCTGAAACGCCACACACACCCCTCCACCAGATGCTTGCGTCTAAGTGGCTCTGACTACATGCTTGTTATGTGACAGTGTGAATGCATGTAGCTACACCTCACCTGTTGTGGACTATCTCTCTGTTCTTCACCTTTGGACTGTAAGAGGCGGTGTCGTTGTCAGGACAACTTGGACTTTGGCCCTGTTATATTTTTTTGTTCCTGTTTATGCTCACATGGCGGACTGATCACTCGTACAAACAAGACGACTTGATGTTTCTGTATTCATGTTACATCAGTTACCAGAAGTCCTGGTGAATTTTCCTCCATATCTGTGATTGGAATCCAGGAGGCTTCACCTGCAAAGACAGACACTATTGGTGTGTGTGGCTGTGTGTCTGTGGTTGCATATTTGGGCATGATGATGGAGGAGGTGTCTGTGATGATGGCATACGATGCCCAGGTTATGGAGCAGATGAGCGAGGAGGAGATCCTGGCCTGTCTGGTGGCTGAAACAGGACCCAAATTCACAGTAAGACTCACTTCTGAATTTGATTCCTTTACATCAGAATTAACTTTCCTGTTAAAGCGCTACAACTGATCCATCATCACAACGTCAATTGACCAAATTCACGGCATGGTCACAGTTTTGAAATGCTGTGAAAAGGTCACAAAAAAAGGACATTTTACTTTTTAGTCAATGCAGTGACACAAAATGCAAATACAAAACTTATATTTGCAACATGTCTGACACGAACAGATGCTGAAGAGTTAAACTGATGCAAAAATGAAACGTATTGTCCTCTCTGCATGCGTCCTACACAACCATGAGCAGATGGAAAACTGCAACATAAAACACATTCCTCTGCAGGGCAAGAAAGAGGGGAAATTAATTCTTATAGTTCATTTTAGATGTCTGAGATACAGAAATAGTCATTTCAGGCTTCATTCCACTGTTAGTCCTAAATTATCATGTCCTCAGCTCTATCTTATCTTCATCTGAATCTCTATTTTGAGGCCTGTTCTTAATTTGTTACATTCATATTGGATCCAGCTTCAGATGTGTTTGGAGATTGCTTTCTTCACTTCAGTCAAATGTGGCAGTATTTCACATTATTGTGTTTAATTACACTTGATTTTTTCTTTTTTGCCTCAGGTTCCGACAAAGAAAACTAAACTGGGAGAAAGCCGGCTTCAGATAATGGATGATGAAGATACTCTGGACAAGTACCAGGTCAGAAATCCATGACTTCCTCTGGTAATAAAAGCATTAAAGTCATTTTTATCCGCTGATAAAATAAACATCTTTAAAACTCAGTCCCAGCGTGCAGCCCTTCTCCATCTTAGCAGAAATTAAGGCTCTTCTTTATCTGAAATGACCTGATTTCCACTCATTAGCTGTCTGAAGGACTGGAGTTTGAGTGCTGCTGTGTGCAACAGAGCCTGATAGATTTATTCTTCTTTTTATATATATTTCTATTTTTCAGAAGGAAAACCACCGGCTTCAGCAGGCAAGCCTCCGCCTGGAGCAGGAGAACGACAACCTGGCCCACAGACTAATCAGCAGCAAGGTCGCCCTGAGGAACGCTCTGGACAAGGTACAATTAGCTGCAGCCCCTCACAAAAAGGCTGAAAGAGTTTAATTTAAAAATGAATAATCACTGGCTGAAGGTCACTACTGAGAAGCTGCTCTGGAGCTCAAATTGTACTTCGTTTCTGCTTGAATGGATTGTCATTGGATCTTCAGAGACATGCAGCATACATTTATTCTTTAAGAATTTCCTTTTTTTGTGATGGTTCAACAAAACCCTGAAATATCCTTGTGTAGAGGTGATCAGAAACTGAGATGATGTAAGTTTTTGAAGTTTATCACAAACTCCCCGCCCAAAAAAACTTTGGTAGAGTGTTCAGTTTGGTCGATTTACATCTTGCCAATAGTTATCTTTTGGGCCCATTGTAACACGTTTTTAAATGTAGGTATTTGGATCTTGTAACTCGGGGCAAAGATGTCTGATTTAATTTATTCAATCACATGGATAAAATGCTAAGATTTCTGTTACCCACAATGCTGACTGGAATAACATCTCGTGCTGTTTGCGCTCTGCTGACAGACGGAGGACAGAGTGGATGAACTTACCAAAGACCTCCTGCAGACCAGACACCGGCTGCAGGCCACAGAGGAGGAGAAGAGAGGGAAGGAGGAGGAGGCTGTGATGGCAAGAACAAACATCTCCATGCGTCTGATGATTTATAAAGTCACGTTATGCACTCACAAGCAGGCAGGAGTAAAGGATTTCTTCTCTTGCAGCTAAAGGAGGTGTTTCGGAGGGAGCTGGAGAAAGCTGAGCAGGAGGTCAGGAGGTCGTCAGGCATTGTTGCAGATTACAAACAGGTATACAAACAGGAGAGAATCTGAAAAATGAAAAACCTGTCTGCAGGGTATCAGGGAGCACATGTTATATAAGGCATATTAATAAAGAATTCACTTGTGCTTTGCCTAATGATGTTAATATCAGATGCTCTTCCTCTCAGATCTGCTCTCAGCTGACAAACCGTCTGGAGAGGCAGCAGGCTGCCCACAAAGAGGAGTTGGATTCACTCAAGGTGACAACATATACTTTAATCTCTTTCATCTTTTGTCTCTGTCAGGCTTCATCTCTAACACCACGCTGTAGGAAACATGTTCAAAAAGAGTGAACACCTCTGTTGCTCAACCTTCTCATTAAAGATCATTTATTACAGTCGGCTTTTAATTGCTGTGTGTCATATGTGGGGCGGAAAAGTTGTCATCTTCTCTAATGTTTTATCTGTTCTCTCTTTTTCTACAGAGTGCAGCGACGGCCTGTGCTCGCTGTCAGCATGTGTTGGAAAGATACAAAGCACCGAATGCAGGTCAGACCTCTCCAACAGAAGGCCAGGGGCTGAGTGAACCAGGACAGGGCGAGAAGGATGAAGTTCTTGAAAAGCCAGAGTGGAGGAGGGAGGAGCAGGAGAAGAAGTCCTTCAAGGCTCAGATCAGGTCGCTGGAACGGGAGTTGGCACAGACCAAACTCCAGATGGTGGAGGCTAAGTGCAAAATTCAGGTAAATGTTGGTGCACACACTACCAGCACACATGTCGGTGTGCACACTCAGTGCTCTGATCAAACAACAGGCTAATTACAAGAAAGTCTTTGAAACTGTGCTTGTGATTGTGGGGACTTTCTGGGGAATACACCTCAAACTGATGTAAAACATTTTCATTAAGCTGCTGAAAGTAAAAGAAGTGGAGCGCATTTGACAGCGCAAGAAAGCAGAAGTGACAGAAGATTAGAGCGGGAAGAAAAAATGGAAATTCATTCATGAGGCAACAAGCGTCAATTCTGATATAAACTAATCCCAGAAACCTCAAATCCAACCTTTATTCTCAGTAAGCCCCTTGAAAAAAATGACAAGAATAATGTCTTCACTTCATGTGATCATTTTCTTCTACAGGAACACTGTAACAGTTCTGTGATATACTGGAAGTGAACATAAATAACACTATGTACATTATAAGCACCTTATCTCATTTGATGCTAACTTGAAATGTTATGCATTGTGCCTGTTGTAGGAATCCAATGTACCATAAGTATTATAACAACAATAATAATACAAATAATAACTGTAATATTTATACAAATGTATAGTAATTAATTAGCAATAACAATTTGAATTATTTCCTATATACACTACAAAACAATACACAGTGTCCAGTTATTGTAACCTATGTATAACCTAGCAATAATGTGATTTACTACTATAACATGAAACAATGAACTGACTCAAGGAATCCATATTGGAATCCATGCATTTATATAAGATATTTATATCTGATACATTTTGAAGGAGTACTGTTTAAAGTAAGTATTGTAACGATGTTCACATTTGTGATGTGTGTTATTTCCTGACAGGAGCTGGAGCACCAGAAAGCACTGCTGACCAACGACCTGCAGGAAGCAAAGAACAGTTGGATCAGCAAGGCCTTCACCTCCCTGAGGACATCCAGTGGGGGACTTCATGGCATCGGCGTAACTAAGGATGGAGGCCCGGCGCTGGGCTGGACCCTCCACAGCGGCCCTCTGAGTGGGTGGAGTGGCAAGAAGCTGTCGTGGCCTCACAGAGACAATCGAGAGAATGTGTGACAGCTGAGACTGTGGCTGCAGATCACCTAAAACTGGACATTATGGACTGGTGAAGCTTCTTACAGAGTGAGCTGTATGAACACTATACATCCAAGACTGTAGCTGTTATTTTGGATTTTGTGCACTAGAGGGCAGACCAGATGAGCAGGAGAGTACCTGAATGCTCCAAGGAGCTATTATACAAAACCTTCATCTCTCTCCAGCTTAATCATTGATGAAGCTTAGTCTTCTTATGTACACTTGATCTATGTGGCATTTCTTTCTTTCATTATTTAACTTGTAAACAGTTTCAATACAATATTAAATCAAGTATCACTCTAAGTTTTTCTTTATGACATATGGAAAGTTGACACATCAAGACGTAACCTAACGGGTCTTTCTCAAGGAGGTTTTCCTGTGATATACCACAACTGCTGTTCCTCTTTCAATTTGACCACATCTGCTTTTAAAGCGCTGATCAGCTGCTGCTCAAAACACAGAGAGAGAAGAGGCACAAGGAGCTCAGCTGCTATCAGAGAACTTTGACACCTTTAATGGTATAGATCATAGTCAAGAGAAGGAGAACAAGGGACAAAAGAGCAGAATTATCTTGGAGGGTTGACTGTACTCTTTATAGACCTGTTAAGACAAGAAACAATCAGGTGCTGATTAACTCTCTCAGAGGCTGATGGCTGCAATGTTTGGACGCGTGTGTGTCACTGTCACACTTCTCATGTGTGCTCTCGGAGTCCAAGCACTGGACCTGCTGAGAGCAACTTCTACCTCAGGGAGTGAGTATTAATCTGTCACAATATACAATACAGAGTGTTGTGCTGGTGACGTGTGAGTGTGGTAAGTGTGTTTGCTTTCAACATGCAGCAAACACAAGATTCACTCATTATTCTGCAGTAATTTTATGTTCTTGCAGCTCGGTTGTATTTTGCATTTTTTTGTATTTCCCTTTAATCTATTACTATATTTATGTAGATGGACAGACATAGATAGATAGATAGATAGATAGATAGATAGATAGATAGATCTTGTTTATTTGTGTTCTCCTCATGTTACACATTATTGGACTAAATGTGATTTCTCCCAACAGACGCTGCCTCTGCTCCCAGAGTGCATTGCTGGTGTGCAAACTATCCAAACATGACTCTTTGCTCCTGGCTCGAGCCACCTAACTCTCCACCGACACAGTACATCGCCACCTACAGGTACATTTGACAAAGAAAACAACAGTCCTCCTCCTCCTCCTCCATGTTTCATCAAACGGCTCATTGGTACGTGTGTGAATGTATTTGTGTGTGTGTGTTTTTTAAAGAGAGAGACACAACCAAACGGTTACCCATCACTGCCATCTCATCCCACCTGGCTCTTCATCCCCTTCATTAAACTCATCATCATCATCATCATCATCTGATCAGGTACCAGCTGTGATTTGCAAACAGACAACCTCTAGCTGAGGAGGGGGCTTTCCACAACGACCAGGCTTGAGCCAAAATGAAACCAAACACGCATTACTCATTTATAAAGAATGATATGATGAAAAATAAATAAATAAAAAATAATGTAATCTTGATCCAACTACTTTAAATTCCATCTTCAAACTGGCCACAGGGGACTGAGTTTTGGAAAACCCCTCTTCACATTTCTTGCTTTAGCCGCAACAGACCACAAACAAGTTTTAGGTTTGGCATGCAGTAAGACGAGAGAAACAAGCAGCGCAGTGTTTAGTTTCTAGTAATAGTTGCTGTTTTTTTCACTATATACAGGAGTGTATAACACCCACAGCACCCTTCCTCTGCTGTATACATTTTATTGTATTATATTGTATGTGCAGAAATTTGAGTATTGTTCTGGAAAGTGCTATGTTCAACTTGGCATCACATATAATCTACTGTCTATTTCAGCTCTGGTACTGCCAGTTTCCCACCCTGAAGCTTCTCACTGACTACATCATCAATGTCACAGCGGTTTATTCTGGCGGCAGCAGCTCCTATCTCACAAGTTTTATGTTGGAGGAAATTGGTAAGTGCTGAATTTGTACATAATCAGAAGAAAGTGGCAAATGTTTAATTACCTACATCGACAGAAATGCAGTTTTACATACAAGGAAGTTTAAAGATTCCCTTCTGTGTCTTTGTTTCGTTGCACAGTGAAACCAGACCCTCCTGAACATGTCCGGGTTTCCCCTCATAATAGCAGAGACTTGTTGGTGGAGTGGTCTCCTCCCTGCACCTGGCCCAACCTGGATATCTTCCCCCTGAAATACAAGATAAAATACCAGTGGGAAAACAGGGGCAGCCCAAAAACAGTCAATGTAAGAGTGCCACATCTGACACACACACACACACTGACAAGTGGCAACTCAAAATTACCTAAACTTTTTAGGCAAACTCAGAAAAGTCCCATCTTATTTCTCTTTATTTGCGACTCCGTGAGGCATTAGTGATAAATCAGTATACAATTATTATACATTTTTTGCCAATAAATCAATAAGATTAAAAAGGATTTATTGTTTGCAGGTAGTGACTATTATTTGTCCTAATTCAGTTATGAGTTATTAACAAAATCAATTTTTGATTGTGAAAATGTCCTTCGGCAGATGATGAGTCAACATTTTATTTATCACAGACCTCAGGACTCATTAGAGAGTGTGAGTATGTTAATGATAAAAGTCATTTATAACCACACTATTACCCAACAGAAATGATAAATGATCAGAGTTAGCCAAGAGATGTTTCATGGCCTGGCAACCCCAAAGTTGTTCTCATACATAGCTTTTATCTGTTCTATGAAGTATTAATAACAATAACAACTTGTCATCAATCATTAATAAACTGAACACATGAACACATATATTATGTTAATCAGAAAACAGTTTTAATTAAAACTATGTCATACATCTTCTTCTCCAGCTGGGCCCAGTGGAGACCACCAAGATTGAACTGAAGGAGATGACCCCAGGGCAGGTGTACCTGTTCCAGGTGTGCGCGATGGAGCTGCTGGGTCTGGGCGAGTGTAGCAACTGGAGCTCACCTGTGAATGTCACCATACCAAGTACAGAGCCGTAGACACTCATCCTCACAACATTTTTTTTATTTATCTCGCTCCTATTAAGCTGCTGCTAATGTCAAAGTTAGGAGCTGCAGACAACCTGAGGCATTGTTATTTAACTGCATATACAATATTCATATTTTGTTATATTTATAGAGGTCTATATTTCCATTGAGTTTTTCTTGTGATGCTGTTGGTCTATGTTCGCATATTTTTTATTTATTTAACCTCCTGTTATGTTAATTTCTCCAGAACAACAATGATGCTCCTGGGTCAGTTTGACCTGGTGCATGTTTATTTATCCAGAAGTTTCAGAAAGCCCCCCAAAATCTTAATAAACATTGTTCATATCTCATTATTAACCTTATTACGATCAATTCATTGATATTTAGTGCAACAGTGTTCTTTATCTCTCCCAGATCATGGTTTAATTTGGACAATCCATTCGTTTTTCATCAAAAAATACTGTGTTAATGTTAATGCTAAAACTTTTTTTAATGTATACTACATTTTGTTTTTATTTATTTATTTATTTTTAAATTATTTTGGGGGCATTTTTGCCTTTATTAGATAGGACAGTGAGAGAATGGAGGAACTGACAGGAGGCAGTACATGGAGTTTGCCCACGGGAACGTAAAAGGTTCCCGTCAAAAACACCTGCACTCTCGCACTTTATAGATGAGATCCAGAGATTTGTGTGTGTGTGTTAATGCAATCTGACCTGCAACATAACAGGGGGGTTAACTGACATTGTGTGAAAAACGGAATAAAAAAAAGCTTGTGAAATAAATCCACAGAATGTTTAATCAACTACATCCACGACTAGTGGGGTGACAAACTCAGAGTGTCTGACACCTAGAGTGAAGGACGGGGCTTTGCGGAGATGTGGGTGAAACTTCTCCGGGCTGTAAGCACCCGGGCCAGGAACAGCAGCAGAGTAATTGGGCTTCTTAGTCCGGCTTTGCATGGAGAAGGAGGGCTGGCGATGGCGGTAGATGTCTGGGTTGGTGCTGTTGTATTTTCCTGGTCCGGGGGTCATGGAGAGATCTTCAGATGGAGCGCCAACCTTCCTCCGGCTTGAGAAGCTGTAGCTGGCACTGGAGGGTTTGTGGGGAACCTGGCAACCCAGAAGATTAGGAAGACTGTAGCTGGTGGCGGAAAGAAAAGAAAAGCTCAGATAACACTGAAACACTGAGGCAGATCTGGCGACGGTTGATTATCTGCTACCTGTTGGGTGCTGGTACGGCATCCACAGAGCGGTATCTGGTGCGGATGCCGATGGTGTAGGATGGAGGTCTGTGCTGTGCGTTGACAGGTGGAGCCTTTTCTGGGCTGTAGGCCCCAGGTCCAGGAGTCTGAAACAGCTCACCTGAAGAAAAAAACAAAAGAAACTTGCACTATTTTGCTTACTGCTGCTGTATTTTTAAAACTTAGAACTTTTATCAGGTGGTCTATGTAGATAGACATCATATAAGGTCCCACTCAGACAGGATTCAGAGTAATTCAACCCAAGTAAACCAGAAATGGGGCATTGCCCATCCTTACTTATATCATTTTCTACTTTTCCACTGTTCTATGTAGGATTTTATAATAATATCATTTAATTTCAAATAATAATTTCCAATTTACAAAAGCCTATGGAGAAGTGAACACCACATGTGACAAGTCACTACTTTTGTTGTCGTCTGATTGGATGATTTACCCAACATCTACATACTGTACTATACTGTACATGCAACTGTTGTTTGCCCATGATGACAATCAAATGGCCAAATATACCAGTGATAGGGGAGTTCATGTCACCTTTACTTCCTGGTTGACTTCCTCTGCCCAAAATAGAGTATGATGGCGTCTCTGTTCGACCAAACCGTGTTACCTTGGCACCAACGTGGTACCTTGGTCCTGGGCTGGAGTCCACAGGGACCACTACAAAAAACACAATTGCAATGGAGCATCTACAGATATCTTTTGACCTGATACAGAGGTATCAAGCATTAAATAAGAGGTATACATGAAACGTCAGTAGGTGAAAGCTGGACTGCTGCCGTCGACCAGTGCAACACATGAAAACTCACAGGGCACGCGGTTGTGGAAGGAGTATGCTGGGCTGTTGGGTTTGGTGTAGTCATGGTTGATGTATCCAACTGTAGGGGGCAGAGCATAACGTGCAGGTCCTGGGCCTGACAGTGAGAAAGAGGAAGAGAAAGAAGAGGAGGAGGAGGAGGAGGAGGAGGGGGACAGTAATGAAAATGATGCAACAGATTCATCTCCAAGCAGCAGTATAGCACACCCACTGCGCTCGAGCTCGGCCTGTGTTGTCTCTGATGATTTCCATATGGAGCGCTTTGACTTATTTTCTATGGTTATGCATTTTAGCGTCCTTCCTCCTCTAGATTTTAAACAAAGTAGAAATCTCAAACAAGTATTGAGCAATGACTGTATAATGTATTATACCAAAACCAGTTCAGCTATAATACAGTCCATGTGTGTGTATAACCCCCCCCCCCACACACACACACAAGTACATGTGTGTACATACACACATTCCTTGAACTAACCTCTTTCTCTGGCAGAGATAATCGGCCGTTTCTTCACCACCTCCTCCATACCTGCCAACTTCTCTCTTCCTTCTTCTTGGTCTTCTTCTCTCCCTCCTTGGGTCTTCTGTCACTTCAGACACATCCTGTTCTTGTGTGGCTCTCTCCAGGTGATTGACGGCCTCACAGGCCTCCCTGAATTATACATGACCACAAGGTGAAGAAACCCTATATTGACCGAGGCCCTGGGTACGCCCCAACCCTGCTCTCCACTTCCAGAGTCAACCCGTGTCAAGTCTAAAAACATCCGAACCACTGACTGTTTGGAACTGAGACGTCTTACTAACGTCTGCGATGGTTGAATGTGGAACAAAAGCCTTCTGAGCTGCTGATTGTACACTGAATGTTCAGATTCAGAGAGTAAGTGCTCTGTTGAAGTCAAGTCTGAAAGCTCAGCAAGATGTAATGTAGTTGATTTGTCACCCTATTCCAGGGCATTAGGTTACAAGAGCACAACACTGCTATAGTGTAGTGAACCTCTCAACTGCTCTATGTATACTGTAACTAACAGCACCTTGTTGTATACATGCTATTGAAAATGAAAGGGCTTACACTGATCCTCTGTTGCTGAACATCACTTTAATGAAAACCATGAACTACTATGTATTAAATTTGACCTTGCTCATATTTCATATCAGTATAAGATCTCATCTTCACAGTTATGAGGTGTGTTTTTTGACTTCTCAATCGAATTCTGCTTTATCCTTCTAATCCACTACATTTGAGAGATTTCATTTGGATAGATTACTTGAGGCCCTGCAGGATAAATGTGGTTAATAATTTTGCAAAAGTTTATGGTCTAAGTACAAATATGAATATGAATTTGTCAAGCAGGACTTCTTTTTTTTAACCTTTGATGCTTCAGATACATTTTGTGGATCATTATTTCTACAATGTTTGTTTGTTCTTGAACCGTAGAGATCAAACAAAGTAGAGCAGCAGAACATTAGTAAGACTGATAAACTATAGTTTTCTTATATACATTGATTAAATGTAGAAGTAACCTCCATTTAATCAGAGAAGACTTGTATCAGTGCTTAAAATAGGATAAAAATACACAAAGACTTTTCATCCCAGTTTCAAAAGTAATATCTGTGATTGTAGCAACTGGGTTTGCTGCCAGAAAACTCGCAGCATATTCTATACTAAACCCTTTGTGAGCGAGGTTAGCAGCAGGGCAGCGTCTGAAAAGTGTCAACTGTAGCAGAGAAGCCCTGAGGAGGATTAACCTTTGGCAAAGACAATGCTGTTTACTTTGCAGTGTGAGAAACTCAGGTAGAAATTCACCCTTTTACTCTCTCAGTCTGTTCCTGAACGCAGAAGTAACTAAAGCCTTTAGTGCAGAGCCATGACCAAGAAAAACCCCACACTGGTTAAATATTAAGCACCAGTGACTCTTGAGTGGTCACAGGCTCAGTAACAAGACTCTGCAGCGTAGCAAAGCTGGAGATGAACTTGCTGCTGCGCAAAAGAAACACAACCGGTGTCTCTGAGAATCTGTGAGACAGTGCAGCAACACTGATATGTGAAAAGATGCAACTCACTGACATGGGGCTGGAATGATGTGTAGCCAGGATTCATTCACAGCTTGTAATATTTCCACTCCTGTTTTTCATTTTGTTCTGGAGCTCATTCACAAATCAGAAAGTTTATTTAACATATTTGACAGGGAGGCCAATGGATTCATAGCGCCATCATGTGGGATTTTATGTTTGTGACCTGCAGAGAGACTCTTCTGCCTAACATGGCCTATATACACCTAAACCCTCTTCAGCTGCTGTCACTCTCTGTTTTCTAAGGACACGTGTGCTTCCATTTCTATTGTGGTTAAGCTTGTTGTAGGATGGGGATTTGTTTGATACATTGAAACTTAAATCACATATGCATCATGAAAATTTTATGAATTTATCCTTAAACTGTTGCCCCTGGTACTACTGAAGTGTACCCAGTGATCTTGACTTACATTAGTGTCTGACTTGATGTCTCTCTCTCACAGACTAAACATCTACTCAGGTTCATTGTGAGTGGAGAAGACATCCCTGGCTACAAAATAGAAAAAAATGATATAGATACATCATCTCTTAATACTCTTACTACAATAAATATAGATTTAATGCTGAATATTTAATACAGTAAATATACTAACTAGAACTCCTCTCTCTTCTTTGAGATGTGAATAATATTACCAGTCCAGATTGTAAAAAAAGTCAAAAAGGTGAAATATGCCTTTTAGAAATGCTGGGTTTCCTGGATACGAGAAAAGCAGCTCCAGTGCACTTTTGTTTTCCTTGAGTTTGTTGAATGGCACACCTTCATAACTGGCCTGTCACTGAGCACCTTAATTCTTGTGGCACCTCAATTAAAGACGTTTAGTGCAGAAATCCCAGCATCAGTGTGGATGTGAATTCTTGGGCTTCTTTACCTTCCTCCGCACTTTCCAGACTACTTCATCAGAAATGCTTGTTACAATCTCACATTCAATTTAGAGATAAAACTTAAGAGAAATTTGGCTTTTGTGTCACATTTGTCATCTTTAGCCACAGAAACGGCTACTTGGACTGGATCCAGGTGATTTCCTAACTGTCATGCTCTGACAACATTCTTCAAAAACAACACCAGAGATCAATAACAGCTTCAGTCATTGATATTTCTTTACTAACTAAACATAACTTAAGAAATAAAACATAACTTTATACAGTTTTAAATATGCTGGTACACAATTCAGTACAAAAATAAAGGCAGTGAAACGCTTCCATACACAAACACCATCATGTCATCAGTCACTTACTGTCACTCGGAATCAGAGGAATCCTGGGTGAACCAGTTTGGCAGCATGAATATAACAAAGCATGAATTAGAAATACTGAAAGATAACTAGTTACTTTTTCTTTTTTGTTTTATATCAGGACCACAGTGAGAGCGCTGATTGATTGGAGTCTCCATGGACGCTGAACAGCCACTAGATGGTGCTTTGAATCCACAGGAACCCAGGAAGGTCAGAATACTTCTAGATGCTTCGGCAACACTTGCTTGTTTGTTTTTTGTTTTTTGCTTAAATCTGCCTTAATCACATCTGTGCACATTTGGAGCAGGTACCTGTTGAATACCTTTACTGAATGTCCAAGTTTTTCATGCTACAATTTTCTGTTCTAGGCCACATGATAGCGGGATGTCTGTGACAAGTCCACCTCTCAGTCCTTCCCACTCGCAGCTTTCAGGCAAGAGCAGGCAATGTCGTGTCAAGTGGGGAAGATGCACAAATTCCACAGTTTCTCTTTGGATGTCCTCTCATGTCCGTAGCTGGTATCCACACAAAACTGTCTTTATAATTCCCATATACGAATACAATCTCTTTCTCACTTCTCATACACACATAGACAAAAACACAAATCACACAGTTCTTTTCTCGACTTGTAAATGCAGCATGTGCTAGGATTTATCCCCTTGGAGAACCTGAATCAAAAAGACAAAATCTGTTACAAATCAGCTTTTATTTAAAGAAAAAAAAGTATGTGTGTATGTGCAGCATATGCCGTGCGTGCGTGTCTGTGTTTCATCCCTGCATTAGTGATGCTTACCTACCTGGTTGCGAGCTTTGTGGGATTTCTGCATCAGCACTCTCCACTGGTCGTACAGCTTCATGGACATGCTGCTGCAGCCGTAGGCGTGTTTCCGCACCCAGCCGAAGAACTGCTTGAGCTCCCTGCGCAGGGTGGAGTTGGAGTCCCCGCTGGACTTGGAGTCACAGGAGCCTGACATTAACCGCTCTACAGGAAGAGGAGAAGACAACATAATACAGGCTTCAAGACTGGACAGGAATGGTAGAATAACACCATCTACTTGTTCTATGAGGTTGCCAGTTTCAAACAGTGGGAGAGGACTGCAGGATACGTGGTCCAAAACAAATTTTAGTGGCACAAAGTACCTCTTCAAATGGACCAAGAGCCTCTCAAAACCTGAGAACTCAGGTGCAATGTGTGGGAATGAGTGTGTGCTCACCACTGTGGGGCGTGGATGCAGCAGTGGGATGGCTCCACTCACTCCAGATTCCAGCTTTGCGAGAGCCGTAGATGCCCACAGGGTTACAGCGGACCTGCGGAAAGTAAAAAACACATTTTAAGGTTCTGAAACACAGACCTGCGTCACCGTAACACATGGACACATGTATCCTGGACGCCTTTACCTGGACAAAGTACACAGTCCCAGGTCTCAGTCCAGCCAGTCTACACGAAGTCTGGTTCCCGACATCATCCATCACCTACGCGACACACAACAGAAAAATTAAAAAAACAAGTCACAAACACACTGGAGGTCTGACCGCAGTATTAAATACCAACTGGCATAAACTAAAACACAGAGCAGAATCAAGAAAACACAACCACAAACCATGCACAGACCTAAACATGCATGCACACCACATTGTTTGGTGGCTGCTGATCAGCATGTTTATAAAAATATTTTTTACGTAATTGTGCTCGTTGGGTAAAATCTGCTCTCTATTACTTATTACAGGGCCAGGACACACACACGCAGGCAAATATATGCAGAGAAAGAAGCATGCATACACATACACACACACACACACTGCAGTTAATAATCTTGTCTAATAGCCCCCACTTTCTCTCTGGCATTCAGTCTGTAAACACTTGTTAAGGGCGACTCCAACAGAAAACAGAGCACGGAAATTACAGGCATCAGAGGGCTAATGATGTGACGTGTGGAGGCCAAATCGGCAGAAGTCACCGTTGAGCGTTTTTTTTTTTTTTTACAGCCATATTGAAGACATTAACAGTTGAGATGTATCCCTCCATTCCTCAGCATGACCTCATGATTAAGGTTGGTTACAACGTTCTGTTTTCACCACCAATCCCTTAAAGCACTTGGATTTAAGTCTTCTCTCTCCTCCTTCGAAAAATGGTCCCATCCCTCCGCCGCCGCTCCACTCCCCATTTTCTTTTCTTCCTCCACTTTGCGAGCAAAGACTTGCTTATATTACATCTGTGTAATTCCCCCTTAATTACTGGAGAATCTTCACTCTACCCAGAGGACTCGAGTGAGCTCTGGAAAGCACCATCTGCATAGCTGAAGGTTTTACACTGTGTTTTTCATTCATTAAAAGCTTAAACGGAGGTATACACAGTGGCTCCGGCCTGTGTTTTTTACCCGGTCAGAACATGACTTTAAGATTTATGACTTATGAAAGTTTTTGACCGGCCCAACTATTAACTCATCTGGCAGCGGAGGCTTCAATCAGACTAGATTAGAGGTGATTACAGCAGGAGGATGAGAAACAGCTGAAACAGCGCTGCAGTGATACGTGTCCGTTTGAGTGCGAGAAACAAAAAGACAGAGAACAACGTAATCCTAAAAGTTTGTCCTTATGACTGTGCGTCCTTGTGTCGTTTACCTTCCAGTCTTGGCTGTCCTCGAGTCTGTAGCGGATCTGATATTTGGCCTGAAACAGGAAGTCTTTCAGAGCGGGCGGGGCCTCCCAGCGAACGCTCAGCTGGTCTTCCAACTGCCCAACACGACTGACGGTCACACCTGCTGGAGGGTCGGTGGTCACTGAAAGGAAGAGGAGACAAGAGAGGGGTTGTCAAGAAGGAAGATCTCATCGAGAGAAAACCGAAACTGTGGAAACAAGGTGAATATTTTTTGAGTAAATTAATAGTCTAATTTTGTTCGGCTGTTAAAGTGCTTTTCATATAAACCAGTGATACAAATACATCAGCGGATTGATAGAAAATGGAAATAACAATTAGCTGCAGTGTTAATCCCACACATTCACATTTACTTGAATGTTTTCTGACCAAGGACTTTATTTTGGGCACTTTGGCCTCATGTTTTGACATATCATTTGCCTCGGTTCTCTCAAAGCTCTCAAAGCTGTTTCATAGCTATAGAGGTCAGTGCCTCAGAGCATTAGCCCCAGCTTATGGTAGTTTTGTGCAACTTGTTTTTCATGTATTTTTAGTTTTTCTTTTAACTGAGCCCTATGGCTTTCAATCAGGAAATATTAATGATCACTTCAGACTGAGCTGAGATATTAGGTAGAAAGAATGGAGGGAAGAACCAGTGGAACAAAAACAGTGCGAATAGTTACTTGCAGTAGATTTATACTTCATACTATCTTTTACCTTGAAATCACAATTAATTTGCTCATTGTTTTGGAATAACATGATTGACTAATTATAGCTAAGAGTGTATTTCTTTCTTTTCACAATCATCTGTTTGTCTCTGCATATCTTGTTTCCATCTTATTGACTCACCAAAATCTCTCTAAACAGAGGCTTATTGCTGTTACACTGTATATTCACTTATTCCTGATTTTCTTTGCCCCTACTCTAAATGGAGTTTTTACTTGTTGCTGAGACAAGCTTGCTTTTGTAAATTTGGCATTAAATATAAGGAGCAAAGGTAAGACACTAAAGGTCAGTGATCTTTGCCTTTCTAATTTTAACTTCTTATTTGGAAAGACAGACAACATGTCTCAGTCAGAATTACCCTGTTCCCAAGAAAACCAAAAGTATCCTGAGATAACGAGATAATTAATTCAAATTAAACTTAAAATGACTGCAACCACAGTTGCCCTTGGCATTGTAAAGTGGAGCAACAGCATAAGTATATTTTTTTTGAAATGTCAAGTGCAATAAAGAACGCGATTTAGGTGTTTAGTAATAAAAGTCAATGGGACATGACAGATTACAAAATCAGTCATTGTTTACATATGTCGTCATTCCTCGGCACATCCTCGCCTCCAGAGTGAGACACCAATACAAGTTGCCTCTAGTCTCCTGGTTTCAGAGGACTCCCCGTGACTGAGGAATGCAGAAAAAACTGTAGGTGTAGGCCTCGCCTTCATAACTGATTGGACATGACCGTATGACGAGAGTGAGTCAGAGCAGCTCGAGCATGCAGGTGTGGTTGTTGCGTTTTATGACACGCTGATGTTGTGGAAACAGCCCCGAAAAGAACGGTGAGGGCAGCCTGAGCGAAACAAAATGCATGCACGCACACATACGTACACGCGAGGAGCAAGGAGGAAACCGCCTACACTGTCACCAGGTTCTGCCCTGGCCTCAGGTCGTGTAAACCGGTGTGTAGGTGTGTGTGATGTGTTCGGCTCTGAAACTCTAGATGGCATCCTCTGGGCACCGTTAGCAGCGTGTTAGGGGTGAACCAGGTGAAGAGTTGCAAGTTAATCAGGTTGTATTATTGTCAGGTCCAAGATTTAAAGCCTCAAAGCCCAAACTTTTCAGGCCTCAGGGGTTTTTCGGCCAGTTCTGAGACAGGATTAGGTCCGAGGATCAGTATGGAACATTCCAGCACTTCATAAAAACGGGGGCAGTGTGTGTTTTTTGAGTGTGTCTCCATGTGTGTGTCCAGTGGGCATGAGTAAAGAGAAGTTGAGCTCATCAAAAGAGAGGGCGTTTCCATTCGTCACACACCTACGCCTGTCCAGGTGTGGACATGCATTTGCGTATGAGTGTGTGTATGTGGGTGGGTTTTGGGGTGGGGGTGGGGGAGGGGTGTGTAAAGGGTGAGGAGAAGAATTTGGTCTTATTGCATGCTCCGTTTGCTTAAACCACATTAAGCTAAGCTAAGCTAAGCAACGGAGCGCATAACACAGCTTTAAAAGGGAATAGCTCTCAGCTCCTATCAGTGTGAAGCTGGATGAGAACATGTGAACAATTTTCTTCAAAAGACAGAAGCCACAGAACTCAAGCCAATGTCCTGTCTGTTGGAATGAAAGAAACAAAGATTTATCTGTGCAAGGCCGGTTGCCCCGTTAACCTCTCTTACATTTCTGTTAGAGTTTAGAGGATTGATACCAAACCACTGAATATCTGTCCACTCAATATGAAGCTACAGACCAGCTTAGCATCATCATAAGGAACTGGGAATGGGAAGTAAACAGTCAAAGAGAAACTGTCTGGCACATGTAAAAACACAGATTGTAAGTTTCTTACACATTAATCTGTAGAGATTTGGTTAGATATATATTTTATCTAATATCTAGCTGTTTACTGCAGTTTATGGATTTAATGTTGCCACAAATTTAATGCCGAGACAAAACTGTTCTGTCAATATTCTTATCTAAGTAAATGTAATTCTTAAAAATTCTTTTCAATTCTGATAATTACTACTGGAAATGAACGAATCAATCCCCAAACTGCATCTGTCGAGCCTCGTTAACTGGACATCAATCGAAATGAACATTTTAGCAAGCTAATTTCATGTTAGCTTGGATTAGTTAAATTGAAGATAAAGAATGAATGAAGATTTTTAGGGAAAACAAACTGTATATTTGTATTGATTTAAGCAAACCCCAAGAAAACTAGCAGCTACACTGTTGTAAGCATGTTGTAAGCATTTGCAGTCTAGGATGTGTGGTTGTAGGGAGATACTGCTTCATTTCTACGGCTTGGTGTCCACTGTCCTATATTGTATCCTGGGGGTCATTGATATGGGGATCTAAGCTGTAGAAACAGTTGTTAAAAGAAAGAAGGTCAAAGTTCACCACTTCTCACACTCACCGACGTCTAGGATGTCGAGGGTGATGACGTCAGAGGTGGCCCGTCCCAGCTGGTTTGAGGCCTCCACCCAGATTTCATAAGGTGTGAAGAGGTGCAGGTCCCGGGTGATGCTGCAGGAGTAAGGCTGTGAGTGAGTGTAATCCTCACACTCCTTCTCCTTACCGTACCACCTGGAGGGAAAACACAAAGTAGTGAGGCAACTCCCGGGGAAGCATTCAATATCCATGAATAATGAATCTGATACAGAATTTATCACTAGTTAAATAGTTTGTTAAGGGCATTAGTGATTTTAGTTTTATTATTTACACTAATCTGTTTCACATAAGAGATCTCCATGTGTTGGCACGCCTGTGGGCACTGCATGTCAAGTCATTTCCCTTTAATATCTCTTACATCCCATCTGAAACTCATTTTCATTTTTCTCAAATTGAGATCTGCCAGAACGATAAGGTATTTGGTCTACTCTCCCGATCCACTTCTTTGTGGTTTATGGGGTGTTTTTTCAGGTCTGACAGTAGTATAAAAAACATGCTGATTTTGAGTGAAAACAATTGCAACATGCTTACCAAGATGTTTTGTCTTAGTTTGCACTCACTTCATTTGCAGGCATACTGAACAGTCATTGCACGTCTCTACATGTTGTAATGTTCAGGATAAGTTAGGATACTGAACAGAGCTGACCATTTACTAAACCCTCTGTCTTTAATTGTCCAGTCATTACTCAGAAACCGCAGGTAATGATCATGAAAATCGTCTTTACAAAGCAACACACCAGATGTTTTGTCATAATAATTCTATTGTAAATCACTTGTTTAAAAATTGCGTTGTGGGTTAAATGACTTCAACTTTTCTCAGTGTAGCTGTGATGTGTGTCCATACCTGAGTTTGTACTTGAGTGTGTACTGTGTGCTAATGTTGGTTTCTCCTCTTCCTCCTGGGGCCCAGCTGCAAGTCAGGTCTTTGGTGTTCCTGGACCAGCAGGTCAGATTGACCGGCTTCTCTGGAGGCACTGGGACAAAAAGAGAGAGAGACCAGGAGAGAGAGGTAAGAAATGGGTGAGGAGGTGGAGAGAGAAATAGTTTGAGAGCGACAGGACAAGAGTGGGGAAGTAGAGAGAGAGATGGGGGGGGGTGAAGGAGAGACATACGGTCAGAGAGGGTACAGTGTTACCTCAAGCCATTACTTCAGCCCCTTCCCCTTGAGTGTAATTCACCCACTAGTGATGTTCCTCAGAAAATGGTGTTTTTTTCTTAATTGCGCTGTGTGTGTGTGTCTATGTGTGCGTGTATGTGTGTGTGTGTAGTCTGATTTGGTCAGACTCAGGATCCCTGCCAACATTCCTCCTCTCTCAGAACACAGGGTGCTCAACGCCAGTGTCGCACAGAGATTAAGATCCTGACTGCAGCTCCTTGTGTGTGTATGTGTGTGTGTGTGTGTGTGTGTGTGTGTGTGTACGTGCGCGTGTGCACGCACACGTGTGTGTATCTCATCTTTTCAGATGACCATTTTTAAATTTAGATTGTGAGAGTGAGGACATATTTTAAATGCAAGGACATTTTGGGTGGTCCTCATTTCTCCAAAGGGCTGTTTGAGGTTAAAGGATAATTCCAGTTTATTACGACATTGGTTTGGTTTGGGTAACCTCAGTGCCCATGTTTACTGGTCATAATAAGAAGGTATTAATCCAGTTAATTGCTGAATTTTGGATGGGCCGAGAAACAAACATATGTGGAGAATCATGTCAATGGTAGGGTGACCAAGGCCTTTGTCTTTATGCTAAGCTGAGTCAGTCGACATTAGGATGGTAATGATCTTCTCATCTAACTGTCATCAAGAAATCAGATGGGCATACTTCCGAAAATGTCGAATTATTTCTTCAAAATATAGATTCACTTTGGAGAAATTTAGATTATTTTAATGTTGTTATTAAGATATCACATCAACAGTATCACAATTTAAAAATATGGAAAAACATTCAGGAATAGGCAATGCCCTCATAAGTACAGAAGTACAAATGTATGTGTGTGTGTGTGTGTGTGTGTGTGTGCGTGTGTGCGTGCAAAATGTCAGACCCACACTCTGTGAGTGATAGTGCGAGTAATGGACCACACAGGTGGTCAAAGCATCACACAGCGACACACTCTAATGGAGGCCTCTCACCGGGCCTGAGGGCAGGAATACTAAGCATAAAATACAGCTACAACTGTGGGGGGACACTTGAAATATCCACCCACAACTTCCTCGAGTCAAACAAGAAGAATGAATAAAAATGCATCTTAAGATGACTCAAGTACAAAATAATCTTCCACGTGAATCAAACCAAACCAAACTAAAAGCTCACAAACAGAATCACAGCGCCTGACAAACTTGAACTTACTCCCCACATAGAGGCAGGAGCCGGCCAAGATGTGTCCCTTGTGGTTGTGACAAACCAGGTTGTCTCCGGACGTTTGCCTGGAAGCGTTGAGTCCTGCCAGCGTCACGCTGAGGTTGGTCGGGCTCAGCACTCTGTAGAGGGAGGTGGGCAGCTGTTGACCATTCAGCGTCCAGAACAGAGAGCTGGCGTGGACGCCAAGGTCGGGGTGGACCCAGCAACTGGCGGTCAAGTTGGACCCCATGAGAAGGACGGGGTCCTGGGGGTATATGACTGCTACATCTGGAGGAGATGGATAATGGAGGGTGATACTCAGTGATATGAGAATATCCTATCAGGCTAATTGGTGTGTAAATGATGATGTCATCACGGCATCTTCAGCTAGGTCTTTACAAACTACTGAAAAGATGCATCTATTTAATAAAGGACATTGTTGAGTTGCATTATGGGAAATGTAGGATGTAGTTCATTTTTAGAAGCTTTCCCTAGGAGATAAAGTGAGGATATCTGTTGCAATCCCCCAAGTATCATTTGAATTTAGAGAACCAACCCAAAGAGGCTGAATTCACTGTCGCCTTCAGATTTAGCATCTAAATTGAATTATGTTGTCTAATACAGCGTATTAGATTTAAAGCGTGAATGTCACAAAAGAGGAGCGACTTTGGACACACAAGCAGAAGTTTAAAAACACCTCCTGCATCGTGATAGCATGGCTTTGACAAAAAATAAGTGGAAAGGTTCAAAACCAAGAAAAAATGTGAGATATAATGTCAGTGATGTAAAGCGTGCACTGTTTGTTTTCTTGACAATTTCTTTTTCATTTCACTTTTTTGTTTGTTATCTTTTTATTTTTCGCCGCTGCTTCTCATTCGATCTGGTTCTAAATGTGTGTCTCACTTGTCTTACAGTAATTCTCTTCAGCTGTTCCTTATTTTCTTGTGGTTTTTGGTTTTTAATCTTGTAAAACATTTGGTATCCTCCAAATAAAAGTGGTTCAGTAAATAAACTACATATCATTTGTTATCATATTTTAAAGCTTAATGTTAAATCACAACCACACAAGTGGCAAACTGCCAAACAAACTGCAGTCGGAGGTACTTTTTTTGTTTTCTTCCAATTATGTTGGTGAATGTTTCTGTTACTGCGTCTGTGTCACTGACTCAGCTTGTTGTGACTGTGTCTCCTCAGAAACACATCGAGATCTCTTCAAGAATAAATCAAGCTTCACCACGCCTGTGCTCTCACTGCAGGTGAACAAAGCAGCAGAATGATAGAAGAAAGGAAGGAAAGAGGTAAGAGTTTACATCCGTCAGCATCAACACTTTGTCAGACCACTACAAATCTGTGCCTGGGGCCACATCTCTTCAGCTGCCAGCCACCTCACGCTGACAGACATTGTGTGGTCCTTCATGGGAGAACCCGCCTTTGAAGAACTTAATTCAACCGTGACTCCAAACCAAGAGAAAAATCATAACCCCCATCTCCAGCCCTGACACAACACTTCCACGCACATTTATGCACACACCTATGGAAACAAACACACACACAGAGGTCGGCTGTCTTTGTCATCGGATACAGTGGTGGAGTAAAAGAGGGGGAGGGGGTCGTGATTAGCCAATAATATGCTGATACAGCTGAATAACAATCAGTGTTTATGTATTCCAAGCTCTGAGGATGGGACATTGCCTCGAAGCAGGGTGTGAAGCCCTCTAACACCCCTTCCCTCACAGTTCAAACACCACAGAGAGAGACACAATTACTGCTGTTTATTGTCTCAGCTCAACACACTGACTGGAGGAGATGACTTGTAAAATCTTATTTGTTTGGAGAGGCTGAGGCGGCTTGAAGTGCTGCAGAGAAAGATCTTAACCCTACGAGATGGAGTCACCGGGCAGGTTGAGCTGAGAAGCCAAGGGAAAAGGTTTAAATAATAAGAGGTCTCCGATGAATGTCTGTGATGGACTGAGAACAGCCTCTTATTTAAGCTGACACTCTTTCAAAAGGACACGACATCCGCTCCCGTTTCTAAAGAACTATTTACCCCTCACTCATCCATGTAACAGTTCAAAGACAGCCTATACTTTTCCCCTGTCTGCTCTACAATAGACCTTCATGTGGAACTTTTTGAGGGGCTGGCGTAGACGAGGCAAGAAAGAAGTCACGCAACATTTAGTGACAATGAGCCGTGCAGCGCAATCTGAAAAGAGACCGAGGAGACAACAGCGGATGTGTCTGCCTTTTTTTTTCCTTCCTGTTTTTATAGATTTACGTTTTAGGTATTTAACTGATGCTCTTATCTGGAGAGAGGAGAGATTATCTTGTCTCACGCCAAGTCAAATTAGGGCAAGCACAGGCAGGAGAGATGGGAAATGTGGACATGGGAAGTTAGTTTCTGGTTAAAAGGCTGTGTTTTTATGTTTATTTTGGAGTCAAGAATTCAGTATTAAATGATCATACTCCATATGATTACCTCTTTAGATGCTTAACAAGACACTTTAACTTTATTTGATTATGAGCTGCACTAAAAACTAATTATATGTTAGTAAGAAAGTTCCTCATATTAACTGTTCAACGTTTCAGTGGTATCTAAAACCACAGCACACTGAGTGAGGGAGGGAAGTACCAGCCATTATTACAGTGAGTAAAACAGTAATGACCAATTAGGCTTTACAATAAACAGCAGAGCAGCTCATGATCAAAGCCCATTGTCCCCTCTAAGCCCCTACAACTACACTTTCTTTTATTAGCGCCTTTCAAACAGGATGGATAACAGGAGATCCTCTGCAAGGAGCTGTTCTGTGCCAGTGAGCTCACCATAAAAACTAATCCAGCCACTTAACAGAGGGAAGCGGACATAACTTTGATTTATTTACCTTACTGTGCATTAAGCTGCCGGTTAACATTCTCCAAAACCCGAGCAAATGATGTCACTGTTTTGTTGCGGTTCATAAAGCCCCCATGCTCTCCATGTGTTAAACGAATTATGGCCTGACTTGTTGAAATTCAGCCTCCTGGGAGACAAGCTTTCTCTGCAGGGATACAACCAATATACTTCAGCAGGAGCACATCAATAACAGGAGCTGTCAAGTGGACAAAGTGGCGTTTGTCCTTTTTCAGTGTCTCCAGAAATCAACCTTAGTGGATCCAGTGTGTCCTGTGCAAGTGGTCCCTTATTATGTAAGACATCTTTGGAAAGAATCTGTGGAGTTATTTTGTATTGGGAACAGAAATACAGTATTACCTAATGAGTTATCCCTGTTATTTGTATCTGTATGTGATTTTTATCGGCTTGTGTCAGTTTTATCCACTCATGGAAACACTCCATCTGTGGTCCTGTCCACTGCAGTTACAATGACCTTTTAATATGACTATATCCTTCCTTCCTGGCAGCTTTTATGTAATGTATACATCATGAAATAGTATTTTTGTTCCATATCACTTCCTATCATAGTCCTGTGAGAACTTGTACTTGCTCTGTAGTGTTTGCATTGACCAAAAACCTTCAAGCATGTGATGCACTTTTGCTGAAGCCCATTTTTGCACCACTTTTATCTCTGAAATCATGCCTACCCGAGCAGGACAGTGTCACACCGCCTTGTTTACACTAAGATCTCTGGATGACACATGGACTAAACTGATCTCAGTGGACTCCAAGATGAAAAAGCCAAACAGCCAACCCAGACTAAAACCCTTCCCCAGCAAGACCATTACTTTGCGCATCGATGGACATCTGTGTGCAACTTACGTGTGGACAAGGACAGCACGCCGGGAGTATGCAGCGTGAGGAAAACCAAGTAGAAATCCAAGACGGCTTTCATTTTCCTCCACTTGGTTAGATTTCTGTCCTGATCCCTCGCCCTTGTGTTGTTGTGATGTCGCCCTTCTTTTCGATCCTGGACAGAAATTACGCACAGATCCAGAAGAGAGAGAGAGAGAGAGAGAAAAAAAACGCAGCACGGGGTTCAAGCTGAAGGCTCCGGATCTCTCTCTCTCTCTTTTATTACCAAGACAAGTCTCAGCAGTGAAGGAGCGCACTAGGAAAAGTGTGACCCGGTGGAGAAAGTCTCACTCTGTGGAGCCATAAGACATCTCGTCCTCAGCAAAGCCCCAAAAAGAGTGAGTATACCACGTCCTGTGTGCAGTCTTCTCCCTTCTTAATGCTTCCTGCAGCTAAATCATACACAAGTTCATACTTTTAAGCCCCTCCTCTCTCTCTCTCTCTCTCTCTCTCTTCCCACACAGTCGCCAGTCATTTCCCCCTTTTTTCCGTCCTTTCCCTGCTCCTTGCTTTTTTTTTTTTCAGCCTCTCCCCCCTCAGTGATGGGTAGGAGTCACAACCATTCACTTTCACTGAATCACACACAGTCTCTCTCTTTCTCTCCCTCTATTTCTTTCCATGCCTCAGGTCTCTGCTTTACAATTTTTCACCATAGGAGGCCGTTGAGTCACAGTGTTACAGGAAAGGTTGCCAAATCCTGAAGTGTCTTTTTCTTTTTCCTCTGTTTTATCTCTTAGTCTGTGAATAGTGTGACACAGACTCGATACTTTCCACATAGAAAACCTCTTTAACCCACTTGATATTTGACATTTTCTCTGTGTAACCTATTATCTAAGTTATTATGTGATTTTAATTTACATTTACTTTATCTCTGCAGTCTTTATTGTGTGTTAAACTATAAAGACTCTGCTGATAGCAGGCCTGCGAAGGCCTCATCCCTATACATTTTAGAGTTGACCAAAGTTTACACGGGACGATTCATACACTTTAAAAATGAGGCAATGAAACTTTTAAAATGTTGAAAACCACACTGAAGACAAATTTATATATATATATATATATATATATATATATTTAAATATATAAATACAGATATGCGGCTATATAACACATTCCTTCTCGGTTAAGTACACTGTGGTGTTTTCCTGCTGCAGCCTCATTTGGTCTGGTATGCCCAGTAGATTTGTAGTGGCTAACATTAGCAAACAGATGCACATGAGCTGTAGTGTAACAACAGGATGCTTTTTAAGTTGTATTTGTGACTTTTGGGGCCGGAGTCACAAAAGGCGGACTTTGGCCCAATCCCATTTCTATCGCGTAGCCCTCACCCTTAGCACTACCCCTCAGGGAGAGGCAGGGGTATCCTGACATTTTTTTGGTTGAAGAGGAAGAGCCAAGGGGGAGGGTAACAACAACCATTGAATTGGAGATTTTTTCAGGGCCACAATACAAACGAAGGGTTATTACAAATTACCCAGAATACACCAGATTGACCAGCAAAATAGAGATGGATAGATGGAAGTGTGAATGAGCCTTTGACTGAGGCGCATGCTGAAATATTTACTCACTTGCACAAAGCTGCCCTTAGTAGGACTAAGTTACCATGAATTCTGGATCAATTTGCTCTTCTTATCAGAAAATATGGCTGACCGTGTAACCACATCAAGCTGCTGAGCTCCCGTCAGTCCAGGACAAAATGTTTTCCCTTACCAGGGAGAAATTCAGCCAAGAGTTAACTACAAAAGAAGTACAAAACACTTACAGTAGCAGAAAATGTCAGTGCAGGGGAGAACTGATGTTATCAGATGTTATCGTCAGTCAAAGTCAGGACAGTTTCACTGGGTGAACAAAAACAATACTGCACATTTCCCACAGCTCACTGCGGTCTCTATCAACAGATGCATAACGTCCTGACATATTTATTAACTGGTCCCTTTTCTTTGCACCAACCAGGATGTCACATTCTTGACTGGTTTGCTTGCAGTCCTGTTAAAAATGCAGATCACGATAGTTTAAATATACACTGACTAAAGATGAGTTAAAACATCCTCTCACTGATGATTTATTTCATATTTATTCAGCATGCCCTTCAGTCTCGATGACCATCATCAAATATGTAAACGAGAATCACAACAGTTCCATTTACACACATAGATCATCTATAGCAAAGTTGGATCAACACCAGTTCTTACTCATAACATTAACAGGCTCAGTTCTATCCAGGGTTCATGACAGTGAGCCAATATGCACAAAACCAGGAGCTGAAACTGAAGCAGCCACATGGAATTCAGCCATTATTCATTTTATTGTTTACACCTGTTCCCTTACTACTGTGAAAAGGAGAATAAAACATGTCGAGGAAAACTCCCAAATGGTAATTCAGGTGAAAAGGCACAATGTGGAAAAACATCACATTGTCAAATGTTTTGACTGAGACTAAAGGGAACTGACAAAAAAATGTTAGGAGCACAAAGTGAGTTATTATAGCACTCAGTTATTTATTATACCACTCAGTGTGCCAGTTGAGTCAATGATGCCACTCTGTCCAATGGAAATATATAGATATATCTATCTATAGATTCATCCATGGAATAAACTGTGAACTTGGTAGATTGAAAATGCTATTGAAAGTACTACCACAATAAAAGACTCAAGTTAAAGCTGAAGTAGATGAATCAGTGTCACCACATCAGGTAAGATTTGGTTTGAAGTAGTCTTTTCGCTCAGCAGTGATTGATATATCAGATATTATTTAAATAAACAGGGACATCTTCTCTGAGGAGTGATATCAGTGTGTAAAACATCCACCTTTTCCCAGAAAGAAACTTGTTTTCTTCTGTGTTCAGAGGAAGAGTTGCCCTCTGGCACACTTTTGGTATCAGCTGAGTGGATTAGCCAGTCAGGATCTCAGTGGGAGTCCTGTGAGGCAGGAATCCAACAAGTCTCTGCCACCTAACAGACACCAGAGATAAGCAGGGAGCAAGGACACACAGCAGGGAGAGGAAATGCAATCACTCCGAGTCACACTGGGATTGAGAAATCCACATCGGGGCCCATGAATCTGTGTGTGTGTGTGTGGAGAACAGAAACACTCTTCATGTGTTCATCACCTCAGTGGGCACTGTGATTAATGTTTGACTAATGGTGGCCCAAGACATGCACAAGTTAGTCCATGGCTGAACCCGCAGTGAGTCAGCAGGAGTCCAGGCAGGGCATGAGCCTAACAGCCATGATGACCTTTGGGTCCCCAGTTGACAATGTCCCCCTTTTCTCCTCGCTCAGAGGAGGCTCTTGTTCCTGGGGCAGTTCCCGCTTGTGCCGCATGGTTACCGTCCAGGAAATGTGAAAAGAAATTTCATGACACTGTTGTGTCCGTTGTGTCACTTTCCGGTCATGGTGCTCTGATTTCCATTCACAGTGACATGTATTTAGAGTAGGTGATTTATGATGGGCAGACGTCAGCGTCCGCCCATGTCAGTGAAAATGTTGTGTCGCTGTCTCAGTTTGTGTGTTTTGTGCTGCTGTTGTCTGCATTTTAATGCCTCCTCCACATACACACACACACACACACACACACTGCCTCATTCACATTTACATATACATCCATAAATCTTCTCTTTCACACTTGTTCGCACACATGCATACAAAGAAACCCACTTGTTTACTGTTGTACAAATGCATGCTGTAGGGTTAAACACACACACACACACACACTGTTCCATTTAAATAACACATCTTCCAACCAGACAGTCTTTGATGCAAAACACAGACAGAGAGCAGAGGACTAAGTGTTGAGAGACAGTGAAACTCAGTAAAGTCGGTGACAGGACAAGAAGAGGTTCAATGAGGAGGGCTGCTCTCTAATCATCCTGGTTATGTGAGGACAATAGGCTTTTACATGTGTTTGGTTAGAA
This sequence comes from Caranx ignobilis, assembly GCA_021432705.1. Taxonomy (NCBI): domain Eukaryota; kingdom Metazoa; phylum Chordata; class Actinopteri; order Carangiformes; family Carangidae; genus Caranx; species Caranx ignobilis. The sequence goes on from MU269985.1 coordinate 16,298,092, forward strand.
CCATGGCCTGGACACACATGGCTCAGTGTAATGATCTGATGATTGGGAGATGTTCCTTTGTTCTCACCATAAATCTTGAGGTAAACCTGTGTAAGTACAAGCATCCTATATGATCCTATATGCAACTTGAGGCCTCCAACACACACACAGACACACACACACTGTAAGTCTTGAGAAGGCTCCCACAAAAAATGAATTATTCATTTAAAGTGTTTCCTTTCACTTTAACATTTTCTGATTAAGAGGAAAACATCATATAATTTGTTCAAGTTCTTTCTTTCTTTCTTTCTTTCTTTCTTTCTTTCTTTCAATGAAGGGAGCAAAAGTTAAGCAAATAATGAATTTATGGTAATGACTTGTAATCAGGAGTTGTGAAATTTAACTTCACTTAGAAAGAAAATAGAAAATAAGTCAAATCTATTCTGCAGTCATTTAAATTCTTGTTTATTTTTTCTTGTGGCTTTTAATGCTTGCACCTATTTATAATGTCACATGACAGTAAATAGTTAAATAGCCCTGAGAAGAATATTACTCACATGCTTGTTCCTGTGCAAAATTTAAGCAAATACTTTTATTTAGTATTCAGTGTAGAGATCTGAGATTTACGTTTTTATAATACAATAATTAGATTTAAACAGTGTCATTTTGGAAGGATTCGTTGAAGTTGGTGGCAAATTGGATAAACATCTCATCAACAAGAGACGGGAAAACTCAGGGAGTAATGGGACAGATGGGTGCAGGCTCAAGCAGAGGGAAAACGCAGTGAGTAGACAGACAGAGACAGGAAAGAAAAGTTCGAGATTGGGTTAGAGACAACCGGAGAGAGCCAGCAGCCACTGAGACACAGATATTTGGAGAGAGAGAGCGGGGGCAGAAAGAGGGGGAATAAAGAGAGAGAGAGAGAGAGAGAGAGAGAGAGAGAGTAATCAAGGAGAATCAGGACGTTTCCTCTGTAATACCCACAGGCCCCGGCTGAGCCCCAGCTCCACAATCCTTGCTGATTGGAGGGAAGGGTTTGTTTGAAGAGGAGGTCAAGACCATCAGTACCTTGTTAAGGAAAAGTTGTGTCCAGAGGAATGAAGAAGGCTGACTCCTTCCTGAGGAATTCATAGGGGGATAGTGTGTGGTGTGTGTCAGTGCATGTGTGTGTGTGTGTGTGTGTGTGTGTGAGAAAGCACTAATGTTGAAGCAAGAGACAATGTTTTTGTGTGTGCTTGCATGTGCGTGCGTGTGTGTGCTGATATAGACACTAAAAAGGAGCAGTGGGAAGGAGGAGGAGGATTCAGATTGTGATTTAAAGAGGACCCATCAGCCCCCTCCTCACATAGTTTCTAAAGCCAGGATAACAGCACTGGCATTCGCCGCAATAATGCATGACAGATGTACATCAACCGTGCTCTCTCTCTCTCTGTCTGTCTCTATTTCTTCCCCCCTCTCTCCCTCTCTGTCTCTCTCTCTCTCTCTCTCTCTCTCTCTCTGCCTCCTCCCATCTGGGCCCAATGTGTTGTTGGTGATGGGCACCACACATCTAAACATAAACCACACACAAAAAAGAAAAGAAAAATGGAATGAAAGAAAGACAGAGGAGGAGAGGATGGATTATGATCTTGTCTGAGGAGACCTGCAGTTGAGCGCCGATATGGTGTTGATGTCAGCTCAAACATGGTTTTCTGCTTTGTTTTGTTATGGGTTTTCTTACGCTCTTTGCATTGACAGACAGGACCACCTACACTTGACAGTTCACGTGGGAATAAAAGTGATGGAGCTTCTTAAATTATGTTTTTTATATTTCCTGTCTTATATTATCATTATTTCCCTGCATCTTTCTCATTTTGTTATCAGTGTTTTCATGCAGTCAGTCAGGCCTCCTTTGAAAATGAAATCAGCCTCAGTGGCATTACATAACTGGAAGTTAATATGTCTGAGGGCAAGGGAGCCTCCTTAAAGACAGTATGGGCTCTTACATTTTGGCTTTTGACAAAGTATTAGGAGGAAAACTCATTAAACTTTGCAAATGTATCAAGCCTGGTGAAAATGTTCATGGTTTATATGGGAGGTTCATCTCGTCTGGGTTTTTGCACAGGTTGTGTGACAAAAACATCTTGGCATGTCAATGTTTATGTATTCTTCAAAAATCTTGTTTGAAATACCAAGCTTGAAATGGTTGTTAATTTCCTTTTTTTTAATTAACTGGATTAATATGTAAAATTGTTAACATTACTGCGACTATATTGTACATGTACTATATACTGTATATTGCCAATTAAGCAAGTCATTAGCTGACATAAACTCTATAATCCAAGGGCAATACTTCATTAGCCTATAGATATCCTTTTAACATACAAACTGTCATCGCTGTGTTTAATCAGCTGACTGGCGATTGTCGACCTGTAAAACACCAGACAGTTTCAGTCCTAAATGTATAATCTCTTTGGTTTAAACTCACATATTCTCCATTATACTGTATGTTCTCTTGAGAAGAAGAATGATAGCAGGATAATTAGAGCAAAAAAAGAAAAAAAAAGAAGTAAGTATAAATGCCCTCCTTGCAGCGGTGTGCCTTGTGTGTGATGTTTTCCTGTTTGCTTGTGTTTCGGTGTTCCAACAGCAGAGGGCAACACGCTCACACTGTGTGATGTTGAGTTTCCCTCCCCTCTCATTATCACTCTCATACAAAGGTCCATAAAAATCCTGCGGTTCTTCCACCGAGCACTAACCAGCCTCCATAGGAACCCAGCAGCATTTTCACATCAGCCCTTAATTCAAAAAGTGTGTTCACAAACAAACAAAGTCTTTTGTTGGAGTCAGACATGCATGGGTTGTTTTATGTCGAGACATAAAATCCAAAGCCAAGAGGCGTCTAAGCTATGGTTCTCTCTCATTACTACAGAGGAGAGGAGAGGAGAGGAGAGAAAAGTATAACCATAAAGAAATAAGAGAGAAAGAGAAATAAAAGGCAAAAGGAGAAGGATAGAAGCAGTAAAGGATGGATTAAAGAGGCTGATAAAAGAGAGTCACTGACAGTGCACAAATATGCTGTGTCATCGTGCCTTTGTGTTTTGGATTTTGTGTTATGACTTCCTTGTAGCAGTTAATAGACATTTGCACAATACTATGCAACAGGCACTTTATCAACATAGGAATTCAGGTGAAAGAAACAACCAGAGCACATACCATAAAGGTGAAGTCCCTCCCATCGCAGGTTCAAGTCCAACCTGTGGCCCATGCTGCATATCATCCCCCACCTCTCTCTCTCATACACACACACTCTCTCTCTTACTGTCACCAGCAGAAAAAAAAATGTAAAAAGAGTTGAACCAGCACTTGTTCAACACTTGAAACTTCAAACGTCACAGTTGGCCATTGAACAACATGTGTGTCCCAGCCGTGTTCATGACTGTTTAGTGGCCCCCTGGAAACACCATCCATTGTGATGTGAGTGTTTGCAGCACATGAGTTGTCAATTTAATGAAGATGTTTTCTGAACGTGTTTGGATTTTGACTGGTGCATGTGTTTCATTAAGTTGCAATGTGTTGATTTTCTGAGGGCCACTGAACTTCCTCCACCACTGTCAGCTGCGTCTTGAAATATCTGATTATCACAAAGCAATCTTTGTCTCTGCACAATGATGTCAGCACTTTAAAAAAGAGAGAGAGAAAAGACTACAGCACTGTAATGTGTTTATTTACCAGTCAAGATCATGAAGCACAGATACCTAGAGCAAACATCTGTAGCCTTCAATGGATTATATTCCGTACATGTGCTTTTAACACACCTCTCATTTTCTTGTTTATCACAATGAATCATCAGGTATGAGTCATTTTCAATGGCAATGGCAACAAAAGCATCTTCCAGTAAATGAGAGTTGTGTCTATTATCCATAATTAAGGATGAGATCAGATGATTCAGACATTTATACATTAACTGGTACAGGAGAAGTTCATATTTCTCTGTAAGAACAATATCAAATAACCAAGATAAGGAAATCAGAATTCAGAGCCCTTCCCTCCATTGTCAGTACCGTTCATATGTGCAGGGCTGTGTGAGGATGGGGGGGTGGTGGTGGAACCAATCACAGCTGATATAGGGCAAAGTACATCCTGTACAGGTCACCAGTGTATCACAGGGCTGACATATAGACACACACACACACACTCAAATTCACCCCTGAGGGCAATTGTGCATGTCAGTAGACTGTGGGAGGAAGCCAGAGAGCACCCATGCAGACACAGGGAGAACACAAAAGGCCCAAGGCGTGGAAATCAAACCTCTTGCTGAGAGGCAACAGCATTAACCACAGAATCAACATGCAGCCCAAATTCATAGTCAAAGTCCAATGGTCAATATAGGAGACAAATGTATATGAAAAAGTCCCATGCATGCATTAATTATATTGCATAATTATGCTCAGAAATATCATCTTAATTCATGATCTCATCCTCAGTAGCATGACAACCAACATCTCACATCACTGTGGATTTGTTGTTGCATCTTACATGAGTGACAGAACCTATATTTTGGTGAAGCAGCTGTTCTTCATGATATGATGCAACCTGTCCTGCCAGTGCAGTCATTTTTTGCTTCCACACTTCCACTTTTAATGTTGGTGGGTGTGGTGTGAGAGGTGTGGGATATGTAGATTTCCTGACACTTTATACCTGGTCCTGACTGAAAATATGCCACACTGAAAAATACACACACACACACACACACACACACACAAACACCCATTTAAAACATCCAGAGGGCTGAGACGACCTCTGCAGAATTAAGACAGTGTTCAGGTGAGACGGGATAAAGTGACGTTTCCACCTGACATGAAGTCGAGCATTAACCTTAAAACTTTATGTCTGTCTTTTCCCACTTGTTAAAATGTCTCAGAGTGTCTGTGGGTATGAAAAGAACACAGGGTGGTTATAATCAGCTTGTCTCCCTTTATCACAGATGATCAAAAGATCAAGGAGAGCAGTTTATTGAGTCTACACTGGGAAAATCATTTTCAACTCATCAGCTCTGTATTCTCTACATGTTCAGAATATGCGCTGTGTTTGTATTTGTGTTTGTCACTGTTCCATATATAGCACATTTACTGTGGCCATGTGCCAAGGGTGTGGCGTGTCATCTGTCCTTTTGTTTGACATGACAGGATGTCAAGGTACACACCTGAGGTCCTGCAGTGTTTGACATGGTCAGGATGAGCACAGACACATCAAAGATGCTTCACACACCTGGAAAAATGTACCAGGTAAAGGTGGGAGGTGGTCTTTACTCTGAGCAAAGGAGTTTAGAGACAAAAGGATCTTACAAAGGAGCACAATGGAAATAAGCCCTTAAGCTTTTTTTTTTTTTCTTCAGCATAATCTTATTAAATTCCTTATTAAGCTTAAGGTCCATAAAGGAAGGCTTAATGGTTTTCATTCCACTGGCGATAGTGAAAGTAGAAGTTTATGATCCTGGATTTAGTCATCTGACTAAATTATCTTACCTTAACTTTCACTTATTGGCTCCTTTCTGGAGCTTTCAATTACACTTTATGGTCTTCATTAGCTAATGGAGTTGGGATTTTATAGAATTTTTATGTCGTTTTTAGATCATGAATGAGCTCACATTTCAAAATAAAAACTGCTCAGGTAGGTGCCAACTGTACAAACTCTAGCTGTGGAGGAAGACCATGGTAGTGAAAGTCCTGGAAAAAACAAGTATGGGTTTTGAGTGATTGAGTGACCTTTGCCCCAAACCTCAACAAACTTACAGTAGAGCACTGAACTTGTCACTTGTCACAGCCGGAGATCTTCCTTGCAGAAGATGTGGCAGGAAGTAGAAGTCGGTGCAAAACTGATGGATGAATTGTTACTGACCTGTCAGCATTTTATTGCTACATGTACCCAGTTAAAATTGCAGTGTATTTCACACACTACATATTAGCCTATATACATGTATTAACTTCTCAGTGTTACGTTGTTCTCTTACTTCTCCATTTTGGAAAACAGTCATTAAAAGTATTGGGCAATGGTTCCATCAGTCTGCCCAGCTGTGCCCTCATTAGGAAACATGTCGCTCTTAAAGTTTTATCCAATTGATGTGGATTTGCAGTTTCAGGTTTTATTGGTACTTCTCTGCCATTGGAAGAGTCAGACAAAGCTGCTGAACAGTTAAATCTCACATCACAAGGACTAATAAACACTAATACCAGACACATGATTTTTTCTTTGTAGTTTTGAGTGAAACATAGTTGGCAATAAATATTCTTTTTGTAGTGAAAATGTGGCCTTCTATTGGTTTAGTTTTTGTGTTGCATCATTTGGATTTATTTATGTCCCACCAGCATCATGTCCTTACTGTTGGTGTTTGTATCTCTACTCTGTGAGCCACCTCTTGATCATTACTGGATGGATTATGATACTTATTTATCTATGATCAGAAAGTGTGCACCTGTCAGTGATAGTTTGTATGTACTGTATACACAATACAAAGTCAGAAATGTGTATTTATTAAGGGATTTCAGACATGGATTTTAGTTTCAGTGTTTACAGACCAACAGGTTTTTGATTCCTGTACATGAATCATAGATTTAATTCAGTCTCAGCTCTGTTGTTGTCCTGCTGCAGCATGCCCCAGCTCCACAGTTTCTGACCCTGATCACTTTCAGTTTGAGGAATGCTGCTCCTGACTTGCTGCCATGCAGGTCTCTGAACATGCGTACAACTGCCCGCACATTGTTTGTAGTGTGCCGGAGAAGTTGCAGAGTCATGTTGGTGCAGAAATTCCTCCCCTTCCACCTCCACCCTCCGCCCCCTCCACCTCCACCTCCGCGGCCTTTGAACGTCTGCCAGTGGCGGCGCAGCTCGGCAGCGACGTTCACGTCTCCGGACGTTTCTTTCTTCGTGTTGCGCGGTGGAGGACGACGACGACGACGACGACGCAGCAGCAGCAGCTGGTTTCCTGACAGGACCCGGAGCCTCTGCCAGCGACCGACCGACTGACTGTGGGGAGGACCTGCTGTGTCCGGACAACTCCAGCTGGAAACTCTCACAAGTGATCGGTGTGGTACAGTGGTGCTGTGACACGGAGTTTACAGCGGCTGCAGCCGAGCTGGAGCTTTGGGTGAGTGAATCTGCAGCGGTTCGACTGTTTGTAGGAGTTTGAGGCTCGGAGCGGACGCGCCCTTTCCTAAAATCAGTGTAACACAGAAACGCTTCTGACTGTGGTGTGAATGTTTCAGAGCAGCACTCGTGACTCTACTTACTCTTACAAGCTACACCAACAACGTCCGTGTAAGAGTTTGAGTGTAAGAGGACCAGTCACTGACTTTGTGTCGGTTTGTTTCCTCTGTAGTGCGCAGACTCCCAGAAGGGAATTGAAACTTAAGCTGAGCTGCTGTGAGTTTCTTTTGACACTTGGAAGCTGTTGTAGCTCATTTGTTTATGATTTCAATCATCCTTTTAAACATTGACTTCTAATAATCGATTGGCCAAGTTTTAATGATCTGAAAAACGCCAAATATTCTCTAGGTCCAGCTGCTCTTCACTTGTGTACATAACTCTACATTAGATATGTTGCAAAACATGCCATTTAAAGATGTCACCTCAGACTCTGCTGTAAATAGGTATGTTTTCTCTATTTTCTGGCATATATTAATTAAGAATGCTACATAATCAGTAAAAATAGAAAAGGTTTTTTTTAAGTATAAGACACTGTAAAAAAAGAAAAAAGAAAAAACAAATTAGTTGTTTTCACAAGATTGATCATCTGATTAGTTTCCTTTTTTTCTAAAAGAGATTCACTTTCCTATGTTTTTTTTTAAAAAGCAACAAATATCTTGACCTTGGAAAGCTGAAGCTCACTTTTCAGGCTTTTTACTTTAAAAATAACAGAAAAGATGTATTGATTATCAGCAGAGCTGCAGATCACGTTTCTGTAAGTCAAATAAAAAATGAAAGTAAGATGACTGAGCGCCTTTTAGATAGGTCACTAGTTTTATTTATTTATTTATTTATTTATTTTTATCTGATAACGTGAAATATTTAAATGTTTCTCTCTGGAAACATCTCTGTCTGGCCATGTGACACACTTTGTTTATCAATTGAAAAATGACCACACAGATTAATCAATAATAAAAGTAAACATTGCTTGCAGATGTAAAATGAACACTTAACTCCACCCCCTGTGAATTTATTTTTTTTGGGATGATTGCATGCGTCACAACCATCAGACTGGTCATCAACTGTTTTTCAGATGTTCATGTGCACATGCTGTTTTTCTCCATCAGATAAAGTGTTTCTTTGTTTAGTGATAAATGAGCATACTGCAGCTGTGTACTGTATATTCAGTGCTTTTGATATGGTTGAGTGTGCGGCCAGGAGGCAGCATTGGCCTGTTGTTGTTGTCGTCACTCTTGAGAGTTATTTAAGAGTGTGTGATGTGCAGCGCTTGACTGGAGTTTGCAAACATCAAATGTCCTGAGAAGAGCCTTTTTAAATTCTTCAAATCCCCAAATTTATTGTGTTGAGTTGTGATGTAATGCAGGGCATCTATGATGCTCTGTTCGTCTTCTCACAGTGTCATTCAGAGCAAAAGGAAAAGCATGTTTATCATCAGCAACCTTTGACCCACCTCAGTCAGCTGTCAGGGCAGATGAACACTGACATGGCAAAAAAAGCTGGTGTCACCGTTGTTACAAAACTTTTCAAAAGACACGCGGTCATTGCCACTCAGCAGTTTGGGACAGAGTATATCCAAAGGTTAATCAAGGGTATTCACATTCCTGTCAGATGTCCTGTGACATAGTACAGTACGTGTGCAGGTCAAAGGTCATTGTACAGGCCGGCGTCAGTAGACTCTGCTGCTGTATCATCAACCATCTGCCAACAGAAGCGGTCTGTAAATGGTTAACGCTTCCTCTCTGTTGCTCTTCATGCTAAAATCAGTGACTTATGATGATTCATTCTCCATATTTAAAAGCACAAATGTCTCCTGATGAACACTGTGGAGCTTCTCTTTAACGTTACTGAATCATACTTTTTGTCAATGATGCACCAGCAATTTCCTGGCTTCTCCTTACACTAGCTAAAACAGCCATTTTGAGGAGCAAACACTATAGGCACCTGTAGTGTTACCGGTCAGGACCTTGGCCAAACAGGGATTATGAAACCTCAGTGAAATCAATAAACTGGTCCGAACTAGTGTCACTGTGTTCACACAGGGTTCCTTCAGGCTTGAGTAATGCTTTATATAGTAGCCAAGCTCTGCACACTGTGTTTACACAGTAACACTGTTAACCTCCTTAAAGCCTGATCAGGAGAGTAGGACAGGCTGACATATCCATGCACAATGGCCCTTTATGGAAAACTTAGAAGCTCACTGTATTAATGTCTCTCACTTCCTGTGTTTTATGCACTCACTTCCACAGTTTTCTTTTTCTTGCTTATTTTTCTCCTGCCATCTCTCTCTCCCTCTTTCAATTTGTTATTCTCACTCTTACTTCACTCTATGTTGTCCTCTCTGTCTTTCTTTTTCCCTCTGGTTCACTCTCTTCCCTTTCTGTCTCACACATTTGGTCATATGACCAGCGAACAGGCTGAACAGATTTGATTGTGCAACCATGCAAAGCTGCACTCTACCAGACCAGCCAGAGACAGAATCTGACCAGTTTTGGTGAGACAGAAAAACAAATGACAGCAACCTGCAGGTGTTTTAAGTGTTGGGCTGTGTTTCTCAGAGGGTCACTGTGGTTGTGACTCTGGCTGGTTCAGCATTTGTAGCTTTCTTGCTAAAAATGGATCCACTATTGATTCCAAGGCTCTCTCTTCTATGCAGAGAGATGCACTGCCACTGACGGGCAGCATACCAGACGTCTTTTCTTGCTCTCCAGCTTGAGAGCTGATTTGTTCTGCTTCAAGCTGTGGCAGCGAGTGACACTCTGGGGAATGCAGAGATTTCACATTGCTCTGGGTTTTCCATGCCTTGTAAAGAGATGCACTAAAAGCATTTCAGCGACATATATTTCAGCATTTTCAGGGTAATTTTCAAACACTGCTGTAAACCCGTAGAAATACAGCGGATCGGTATCTGTGCCGCTGCTGACTTTATTAAGTGGATCGAGTGCTGGCCGAGACATGACCAATCCACATTTAACACAGTTTCTGTCTGTGAGAATCTGTTTCCACTGTTAAATTCAGTCAGTCACACTGAGCTGAGCCCACTCAGTTTCTCGGACCACAGCTATCCCTGGTCACGTGACTTTACAGAGAAATGAACTCAGTGACTTTAATGCCACGATGTTCACAGATTTTACATTTAAGGTCTTGTCAGTGCTTTGTATCAGCATTTACCACAAGCCTAAGTATCAGCAGGGCCTCATGTTGAGCTGTTGTATACATTGTGGCGCATCTGTGTGACCTGTGTGGATGCCTTCTGATAAGTGCTCAAAGTTTTAGCTCTTATCAAAGTATCTTTCTCTCTGACATATTATGGACACATGGGACAATGTTATTTATAATTTGTCCACTGTGATGGCCAAGACAACTGACAAGTTGGTCACATTTCTGTGCTAAATGAATTTAAGGGATCCTCCTAATCATAAAAAGATGTTTTTTTTTTTTTTTTTATTAGATGACAGGACTGATACACTTGTTTCTGTATGATTCATGTGAAGGAGATGGTTAGCATATACCAGCTTAGCTTTGTTTTGATTCAGTAAGGTAGGGAGCTGTCTGTTGAAATTTGTGTAGACAGGTTTTGTACCTACTTGTGATAGTTCTGTCTCTCTATTGAAACCACCTTCTGAATTAAACAATGAACTGGTTTGATCTGGATGACACATCATCACGACTTGGGAGGTGTCTGTGTCGGCTCCTCTGTGACATTTCAATCACCTATAATGCCCTCCGCTGGAAAGGTTCACTGAGTCATTTATGCTTTTGTTTGGGAAAAACATGTTTCCAGCTGTGGCTGCTGTGTCCTGTACTCAGACCCAGCTAACTTGTAGCCTATCGATCTGCTAATTTAAATTTTTACATATTTACAAGATGTTGAACTATCCCTTTAAAAAGTGACTCAGCCTATATTGTCTCCTGTGATTTTTAGCAGTCAGAGCCATTAGCTGTCATTTCCCTTCATGCTAACTACCTACAGTGCACCACTTTAATTTGGGGGCATATTAATTGGCAAGAATCTAATGAGACTCTTAATTAGCTCTTCAGCAGAGACAGGTGCACCACTAACACCCGTTTAATTACATTACACTGACATACAGTGCTTACATCATGTCTGCCACAGGTACCTGAGTGCAGTGATAAAGATCTTTCAATGAAATTGTCTAAAACCTGAAACCTACCTTAATTTATAATAATGACCAATACCTGTAGAAGTCATTAAGATTTAAGACACGGAGGTTTGAAAACATTTGACTGATATTGTTTTATGTATATTAAAAGATGGATATTTGTCACCTCCACCAAGTAGGCTGTTTTCACTTGTTTTTCTATTTATTTGTCTGTTCTTGAGCAGGATTGTGCAAAAACATCTGAAGTTCTGTGCCAAAAATGAGTCGGCAGTGAGGGTTTTTTTTTTTTTTTTTTTTTAACCACATACCCAGAGAATAAGTTGCAAGATGGAAGTGAATGTGATTTTCAGGAAGCAGCGGAGTAGCCAGTCAGCAACAACCCCTCTCTGGCATCTGGTGGGAATTCATTCATACCTTCTGTCACTTTAAATGGTGTGAATGCGCGCCCTCCATGTTTTTCAACCAGCTGCTATCTGTTGAATCTCAGTCACTCCTCTTTGACTCACAGGCCGAGTGTGACTATTCACAGTCTGCTGCTTGGCTGAAGAGTTTGAAGTGATAAGAAACAGAGGAAAAAAAGAGATTTAACAGTTCAAAACAACAAACTTTGAGGAGATGAACGAGCTCTTTGATGCCCCTGTGACCTTGCAAATAGGATTCTGGTGAAATTTGCAATGATTAATCTTGATACTTGATCAGAGATCTGCTTGAGATCAGCTTCTCAAATGTGTTGTTTTTTCTTTTTCCTACATGCACAAATGAGTATCAGGTTTTCAGCTATTTTTAAGTGGAAAATGCTATAAATGAGCATACATGATCCTCACAGAGTCTAAATGTGAGAATGATTTACTTGCAAAAATCCTTGTCCTGAAGTAACCCTATTAGAAATACACTGACCATTTCCTCAGGCCGGTGTAGTGGCATAAAACAGTTAACAAGAGTATGTCTTCTCTGTTCTAGCTGTAAGGAAGTGAAACTCTGAGTGTGACTCAAACTCCCACACATACGAGAAGGAAACACATGAAATTTTGATTCCATTAGCTTCTTTTCAAACCACTGAAAGTCTCTCATATTTCTTAGCTTACTCTGTTTTCTCTCTCTCTCTCTCTCTTCGTCTTTGTAGGATAAGCAGCACAGCAGCAGACAGGGTCCCTGCCAGGATACATCTGATTGTGCAGCTACACACGTTTTGCCAACCACTTCTCCTCCTCCTGTGGAAACAAAATTGCAGAGGACTCCCCGAAAAGTCAGAATGGATTACTTTCAAAACCCTGAAACCTGTAAAATCTGGACCAACAGCAATTTAATTATCATGGCTTGACTCATGCATTGGGAGCTGTCTGTTCCTGACACAAATGCTGTCAGTCATGTTGGAGCCAGGACCTGTGGATGAGGGAGTATTATGTGGTTCACCATCAGTCTGCAAGTTTGTTTACCCTTCGTATTTAAACAGAGAAATATATGACCTCAACCTATTTTTATGCAGCAACTGGCTTTTCCTGTGGACTGCTTGCTCTGCCTGCTGGTGGTTTCTGGGATCACCAATGGATATTACACAGTTCACAACCCGACTTCCTTGGGAAAAGTCAACTTTCTGAACAGATTCTTGTGTTCAAATTTGCATAAAAATGGAGAAACTAAAGACATCTGCTCTCTGGAGTCTTCATATTGATCAAATAAAAAGCAAAAGAATTTCCTCTGTTGGAAGTCTAACCCCAGTGGGATAAAAACTCCAAACTTTAAACTGCTGAAAACTTTGAAAGTAAATTTAATAACTCTGGAGTACTCCCGTTCCTTTCTCCCACAATGCATTGTCCAATGAGGAAGAGACGTCCCACGCGTAGTTCTGATTTTTCAGCTATTGCAGTTCCCTCGATGCACGGTTCTGGGTATCTTGACTACACAGTTGAGACCCATGCCTCCAGATCCATGAAGGTCATGGATGAGTTCAGGCGGCAGGAGATGCTGTGTGACCTGGTGCTGCATGTTACGTACAAGGAAAAAACTGTGGACTTTAAGGTGAAACATCCTCTGAATTAAACAATCAAAAAGCAGTTCGTGCCATTCTAGGTGAAGTTGCAGTTACGAGGGACTACCTCATCATTGAGGCCTGAACCTGACTAAATGTACTGAAACCTTTTTAGACAAGTCAGAAATACAACAGGGTGCATCAATCAATAATATTGTGGTGTTATAGTGATACTACATAGTAGTATTACATAGTACTACAGTGTTCCTCCATTACTCCCCAACTTCACATTGTGGTCCCTTACACTGATGTTAATGTATTGATGTGCATAGTACCTGTACATTGTTTATAGAGTGTCCAAGATATGAGATATGCACAGCAAGGGAAAGATAAGTTATGAAAACATGAGTGTGGTGAAAGTAGCATTAAGTAGCAGATTATGCTTATGTTGTTGCGTATGTATGTTTGTCTTTTACTCAGACACAAATACAGTGAATTCCCCGTTTCTTAATCTGTATATGTATGTATTTTTTCTCAGGTGCACAGGGTGGTGCTGGCCTCCTGTAGCCCCTACTTCAGAGCCATGTTCACCAGCAGCTTCAAAGAGTGTCGCGCCTCCGAGATAACATTGCGCGATGTTTGCCCCCAGGTGGTGGGAAGGCTCATTGACTTTGCTTACACCTCCCACATCACAGTGGGAGAGAAATGTGTGTTACACGTTCTTTTGGCTGCGATGAGGTAAACATACATAAACAGTAGCACATGGTGTTGGAAAGCTAATCCCGAGTTAAACAGACACAGATTTAGATGTCTGTTTTCTGTCAGTCTACTAATCTAATATAAGCAGTGATGTTTTTCCCTCCCTTTCCTCCTCTTTTATTCAAGGTATCAGATTGAAGACGTGGCCAAGGCATGCTGCGATTTCCTAACTAAGCACCTGGAGCCATCTAATGTGATCGGCATCGCCCGCTTTGCTGAGGAGATTGGCTGCACAGAGCTGCACCAAAGAAGCCGAGAATACATCAACACACACTTTAATGAGGTGAGATGCAAATATAGAAAGCACAATGTCACGTGTGCATGCGGTTGTTGGTTCTTCTTCTACATGTGGTGGCTTTTCTGGTCATACATGGCATCAAATAATCTCTCATTACATTACACACACTCGCACAGACGCACACCTGTGCAGCATTAGGGGTGTTGTTTGTGTAGATCAGTGTAGTTTAAATGGCTTCACTGCTTCATCTGCAGAGAAGGTTCATCTCTGAAAAAGCTCATGTAATAACTCCGTCTGCAAAAGTTGTGCTGCTCTAATTTGTTTGTTTATCGTCCCCTCAGCTCGCATCAGGTGATAGCTGTGCCCTCATGGCTGAATCAACTGCAACTTTTTGACCCTTCAAGAAAAAAATGTTTATTCAAGAGTAAAATTACCATAGGTCATTTGCCAGTGACCCCTCATTTCCTCCACCACATCATCAATAAGTGTATAGTCAGTGTATATTTTCATGTCATCCTCTCTGCCTTCTCTTTGCACTGACGGAACATGGTCTTGGTTACATCCAGCTCTGTTTTTAGTTCTCCTGAGCTTGCACAGCCTCCTCTCCATCAACCGCAGCTCTGACTACGACTGCTCCCAGACTGTGAAGTAGCCTGAACCTAAGGCCCCAACAGGCTCGGGGTCAGCTCTACTGCTTTGTTATGATAAGGGTGGAACATTGCAGACGTGAATTAGCCTACACTTAATTTACCTTTCGTCAGTACAATGTGCATCTCCTCTCTTTTCCTGACAATTTTTAAGTAAAAGGTCTGTATCTTTTATCACTGTAGACCCTAACTACCTGTTCTCAAAGTAATCACTGTGCCATATTGTTAACTTTCTCTATAAGTAGTCAGTGCACCTTCATCTGATCATGCTCTCATGTACTTTTGTGTCCCAGGTGACTAAAGAAGATGAGTTCTTCAGCCTGTCTCACTGCCAACTGCTGGAGCTCATCAGCCAGGATAGTCTGAAGGTGCTCTGTGAATCTGAGGTGTGTGGCAAAGCTCATGGAAACTTGACTAAAATGCATCCAGAGTATTTTAGTATTGGTTGATGGTTTATATTGATTAAAAGGAAGCAAATTTTGGGTTAAAAATGATGCTTCTACCACAATGAGAAAAAACTGTGAAAGCCACAGAAATGTATACTACCACTAACTGATCTTCAAATTGTGAATTCAGAATATTAGTCCAACTTATGGCCAGACTGTTTCTAAATGTAAATATCATACTGACTATATCCATGTCAGGTGTATAAAGCCTGTACAGACTGGGTCGGCTGGGACATGGAGGGCAGAGCCCAGTACCTACATGCCCTCCTGAATGCCGTTCACATCTACGCTCTGCCTCCGAAGTTCCTGAAGAACCAGCTGCTGTCCTGCCCCATCCTTAGTAAGGTAAACCACAGCCTGAGTTTTTCTCTCATAGAAATGCATAGACGAGATTTGTAAAACACAAACCACCTCAGTCACAAATGCTGAACATATTTTTATTTTCTGTCCTTTATTTTAACTCCAGGCCAACTCCTGTAAGGACTTCCTTTCTAAAATCTTCCAGGATATGACACTGAGGAAGCTGCCTCCTGCGCCAAACCGTGGCACTCAGCTCATCTATGTGGCTGGCGGGTAGTTAACTTTTACAGCTTCCATTGTGGACATTGTTTTGCTTTACAGCACACAAAAGTTTCCAACATTCTCCGAGACCCTCTATAGGCTCGTTTCTGATGTTGATGATCATAAACTGATTATGATGATGGTTTGATGTCTTCTCACAATACACATGTGTGCACTTGTTTTGTTTTTGAAAACACGTGAAATGCAAAACCACCTCATGAACCCAGAGGGTGTCTCAGTCTGCCCCCCGGTGGCTGTTAGTGTGTTATCCACATTGTCCTCCTGACACAGGTGCCATGCTCTCTTGGTTTATGTATAAATCCTCCTATTTACAGTGGCTTTCTACATTTGAGCTATTGAAATGAAAAAAGTTACTTCACTCACTCTCCTTTAGTTCTACATGGACATGGCAACATTGCCGCCACAAGTGGTCTTGTCCTGAATCACAAATAATTTTTCAAGCTTAAGAACAAAACAGCTATTTTTAGCTACTCAAGAGCTGTTTCATTCATTTTTACAGCTATAGAAAAAAACATGAAACAAAAGTTCATGCATATATCAGCATATCAAGTCAATGGCCCTTTTTCCTAACTGTTACTTTTCACAGAATGCACATGAACTCTACATGTTATATTATTCAATTTCAAGATCATGTGTCATATTCCCAGTAAAAACACTGGCCATTAATCTGATTTACTCCTCATTCATTATATCCCTTTCCCTGCTCAGATACCGGCAGCACTCTCTGGCCTCCATGGAGGCTTATGATCCCAGGAGGAATGTCTGGCTAAAACTGGCTGACATGGGCTCTCCATGCAGCGGTCTGGGAGCCTGTGCACTGTTCGGACTGCTCTACACTGTAGGTTGCACCAGTTACGTCATCTCACCAATGGATGGCATACAATGTGAAACACTGCAACACAAATATACTATATGAGTGGGACACTGGTTGAGTTTTCTGCCTCTGGTTCTATTTCTAATCCATTTTTCATGATTCCAGGTTGGGGGCAGGAACTTGTCGCTTCAAAACAACACTGAGTCCAGTGCCCTGTGCTGCTATAACCCAATGACCAACCAATGGAGCCAGAGAGCCTCCCTCAACATCCCCAGGAACAGGGTTGGCGTGGGTGTGGTGGACGGTTGCATCTACGCAGTTGGAGGTTCCCAGGGTTCGACGCATCACAACACAGTGGAGAGGTGAGGCGTCGTCTCTGATGTGTTTACTGTGTGTGCAGGAGAGAGAGAGAGAGAGAGAGGGAGAGAAAGAGAGAGAGGATTTATTTGTTTAACATTGCACTCGAAAAATAATTAGATTTTAATGACATCTTATTCGCTAGAAATGGATGTAATGAGAAGAGATGAGATGAGATTTCCTTCCTCATACACAAGCATTCTGGGATTAAGTGCAGTTACCTCAGAGTAAGTATAGATAATGGCAGGAGAGAGATCAAATGAATAGGTGCCATTCAACCTGAAGAGCAGCCACAAAGTTCTCAGGTATCCCTCTTAGCTTAATTAGACGACAACACGGGTGGTTTCAAAACATGTCGGGACACACTTCCCAGGAATGTCGATAGGGTTTGGGAATGCTTTACAGCAGGGAGGAGTTCTAATACTGTTATAGTTCCAACCAATTACTGAAATAAAGAAAAACCTTCAAATCTGAGAGAGACAGAATCTTTTGATACCATTACCTCTATTTTCCATATCTAAAGAACCACACTTTAAATGTAACCTCAGTAACCATTTATATTGAACGATATGGATTTCTAAAAGATACTAGTCACTAGAGAATTATTAGAACTCATCACACGCCAATTGGAAGGCTTCTCACGAGAAGCTGCTAAATATAATGAAAGCTGTTGAAACTATTGAAATGAAAATTCAATGCAAAATACATCAAAGCAGATTAGAGCGTTCTTGGTAACAGTAGTTGGCAGGAGGCTCTGCTCCTCACGACGGCTCCCAAACGAAGCATCTGAGCCACAGGCAGAAGATTCAGCAGTGAGTAAAGGTCCTTGTCGCGGGTGTGTTCGGCAGTAACGTCAGGGATCAGAGCACAGGGTCATTGGCAGCACAGTGACCCAAGAAATGACCTGCATTTAGTGCCTTTCTCAAGGGTAATTCACTAGTGTTGGAGGGCAGGTGATAAAACATCAGCTGCCGTCCTACCTGCGCTTTTCAGAGGGAGGAAACCGAGTGCCAAAAACTGAGCCAATAACCTTTGAAATCATTAACCAGCCAGAGAACGTGGAGTCCGAGCTGCCTCATCATGATGGATTTACTGTTTTTACCCTCTGTTATTGTTAGAGGAAGTGCCTAAAAATAAATATGCCTAATTTGACTTGGCTTGACTTAAAAGGACAAGTCCCACATTTTGATGAGATGCTTATTTTCTAGTGGAGAATACATACAACTCCCGTACCTGTTAAATATGACATTAGAGCCAGGAGATGGTTAAATTAGCTTAGCAAAAAAAACCCGGAAACAGGGCAAAAAGCCATAGCTTTGTCCAAATCCCCCACAAATTAATAGAGTTTGTTTTGTTTCTTTAATCCTTCTGAAAAACCAAAACAGTCTTGGAAAGTAAGCAAATACATTATTTGCTTAAAAACAATATATGAGATTAATGTGACTTTTAAAGCCACTTTTTTTTTAAAACACTGTGGGCACAGATTGGAAACTTGATGTCTGTTGGGCCACAGAGCCCTGTAGACTCTCATGCTCATGGTGGTGTTACAGCCTCTTTGGCTTCAAATAAAGCTCGTCAATAGTTGCCAAACATGGTTGCCAGCTTAACCTAATCCACTTAAAATTGACTGGCTTGTGTAGATTGAGGAGGTTGCTGCTCGCAGCTGCTCCCCCTCTGAAGCATCTGAACTTTTGCAGCACTGATGCTTGTGTTACTTGATTATTTTAACCATCTATTATGTAATGTCTTTAGGGACTGACAACACATCCTTGATACAGTGACTACAACCTCTGTACAACTGCTGTTTTCACTTGCAGGTGGGATCCAGAGGCCAACCGCTGGTCCTTTGTTTGCCCGATGTCGGTGGCTCGTCTAGGGGCTGGTGTGGCGGCTTGTGGGGGGGCTCTATACGTGGTGGGGGGATATGATGGACAGAACCGTTGGAACACTGCAGAGAAATACCAGCCTGACACTAACACCTGGCAGCAGCTGGCTCCCATGAGCACTGTACGCAGCGGACTGGGTGAGTGCGTGTGTGTGTGCATGGTGTGTGTACTTCCGTCTTTATGAGGACAAGTCTGATATTTAAATAAAGGAGGGGTACATAATTGTGTTGGGCAAAACCATTCAAAATTTAAATTGTATATATGTTTACCAATAGTCTCACCTGATATCTTGATGTGTGTGCATGCATGTGTGTGTATGTGTGTGTTCTGGCCTTTTAAAGGAATAGTTCACCATTTATGGAAATACCATCATAGACTTTCTCGCACATAATTAAATGAAAGGATTAATACCGCTCTCTTATCTTTATACCCATTATAATGCCATAGGCAGAAACTAGTTATCTTAACTTGATAGCTTCTTCATCTTAGCTTATCCTGTCTGAGTCTTTTGCTGTCCAATCATTCAAAAAAATCTGACCTACCAGTATTTTTAAAGCTCACAAAAAACTGATACTTGTACTGATTATGTGCAGATTAAACAAATGACATATGCTAATGTTTTGTAGAAATGTTTCCTTTAATCAGAGCTAAGCTTGCTGTTTCCCTGTTTTCAGCTTCTATGCTAAGCTACACCACATGGCTGCATGGTAACTGTATAAATACACAAGTGTGGTGTTGATCTCTTCGTATAACCACCAGCCTGAGAGAAAATGATGTTCCTAACAATGTCCACCTGTTCCTCTCCCTCTGTCTGCGTTTTCAGGGTTGGTGTGCGTGAACTCGTACCTGTACGCTATCGGAGGCTATGATGGGAGGAGCCAGCTGTCGTCTGTGGAGCGTTACAACATAGCCAGGAATGTTTGGGAGAGCAGGGCATCCATGCAGTACTGTCGCAGTGCACACGGAGTGGCAGTCCACCAGAAACGCATCTTTGCCATCGGTCAGTTATAACCCATTATAGCTGTTCTGAGTGTGAAGACAGATATTTTATTTTGTATCTCACGTTAATATGAAGTGACTTAAATTTTGTTACAAGTGAGCCAGAGGGAAAAAAAATGATTTATTGGTAGATAGTCAGGTCAGGAGGTGACCAGTTAATACAATCTACTGTTAATACAGTGTGGGTTGCACTGTTTTATTTCTAATGTGGCTCAATGACTCAGTGTTGCTTAATTAAATAGAAGAGCTTTTGGTTCAACTGTTAAGAGTAAACAGATCTGCAGCAGGCAAATGAAATGTCAGATCAGAAAGTAATAACAAACTACATCTCTAAATTAAATTAATGGAAAACCACAAAATAAAAACAGCCTTTTTAAAGAAATAAATGATTTGAGGAATCCATTTGTGAGCTGAAACATAAATTGCAAAATAATTGAATTTAATTATTCATTGACACAACTGTTGAACAGTCCTTAATTGCTTCATCAACAGCTTCATTAAACACGTGTGTTTTTCCATCGCAGGGGGTTTTAACCAGCACGGCTTCCTGTCCAGCATTGAGTGTTACTGCCCAGAAAGAAATGAATGGACGTGCGTAACTGACATGCCTGTCGGACGCAGCGGCATGGGCGTCGCTGTCACCATGGAGCCCTGTCCTGGCAGCCTACCGGAGCCAGAGGAGGATGACGAACAAGCCACATAGGATGAGGACCAAATGGAGTTCAAAGTGGTGCTGCTTTTCAAGAGAGGGTTAAGTGCATTAAATATAAAAAAAACATTCCAATAAAAAAACTCCTCTTATATCCCCACCTTCATGGGACCTGCTTGCATTGCACCATGGGGTTCTGCTACTGCTGGTACAGTGTAAATAGAGGAGCAGGAACTACACTGTATCTCTACATCTGCTGGGGAGCAAGTGATACAGAAAAACTGCTAGCATGACAGTCACCCCGTCATAATAAGGTGCTACAGATGTAATCTCAAATAATAGTTCTATTTAATTTAATGTTTTTATCCCTTCGCTGCTTTTAAATCTATTTAGTGTTCAAATTTATAAAGTGGCCTCTTGCTGGCCTTCAGCGTCCTAATTTCTAATTCCTCACTTTGTTTTATTTACACCTCTACCTCCGTCTGTGTCTCTGTCTAAATGAGCACTTTTCTTATTTTTCTTCATTTTTGTGCCAATAAGGTTTCACCCAAAAACTGCTTTTTTTTTTAAAGAAAGAAACAACATTTTATTGATTTTTTTTTTCATTCACTATTTTATTTTGTGTTACTGCAAATGAAGTTAATCAGAATGTGTGGACGATAAATATCTCACATCTGGACCATTTGTTCAGCATTGTAATTCACTTTTTCCTCATAATGCACTGATGTTAGTAAAGACAAATGTGTTTTACTGACCTCTGGTGATGTCGGTTATTAGGATGCATCCACTCACTGTGCAGCTGTGGTGTTGTGACAGCACGTGTGCTACCACTAGATGGTGGAATAAGTCCAAAAACAGCTGCACACTGCAACAAAATAGGTTTTGTCTGTTTTTGTCTGTTGTTTTTTTTTTGTGTCAAAGAACTCCCGTGTCAGTGACATCTTCAAAATAGCAAAACAGAAGAGTAAGGGCCTTGCATCTGTTTATATCTTAACAAACCATGACACGCTCCCAAATTAATCTAAATCTGGATTGTACACACTAGGAGCAGTGATATCCTGTTTGGATAAAGAATATTTGTCCATGTTTTATGGCTCAGTGAGAATGATTAGAGCCAACCAGCGGAGCTCTCACAGCAACCTTTATTTCAGCGGTGCTGTAGAAAGACAGTGGGTTACTGGAGTCACTACAGCGTTAGTCATCACCCACAGACGTCACTTGTGTGTTTACTTATCTCCCTCTGCACTGCTGTTCTCTATCTCCTCCAAGGCTCACCTGCAATTATCCCAGCAGGCCTCCAAAGAAGACAGTTCTGGACGGAGCTATTATTCAAATACAGCCTCAGTCATCTCATCATGTTGAGATTTCTGACAGAAAGAGACACCAACAGTGGAGAAGAGGGGAAAAAAATGCTCCTGTTTGTTTTATCGCTCTTCTGGAATAATAGGGAAAGCAGGTGATTGTGGCCACATGTTTGCTTCCCTTTGAGTCTATCTCCGATTTCAAACTCGTGGACATGCAGCGCATTGTGAGCGTTCATTATTGACAAAGCAACCTGTTGGATGGAGCAAAAGGCAGAGGAGGAAGCTCTGGTTGTGTGTTCAGGGGCCCCAGAGAGAGAGAGCAGAGACAGGCGAGGGAGCAGAGGGCTCTTACTCACTACTTAAAGCCTCACATAAGAGCAAGTGACTCACATGGCGAACGCATGACGCAGGCATCTCGCTCACATTTGCACATGGATACACATATACATGTGCACCCGTACACAAACACATTTGTTCTTTATCTGTCACACACACATGTACAGATACACGCATATGTGTGTGCACACACTCGTGCAAAACAAAGCTGGCTGTCTCTTATTCACAGGCTGTGGAAACAGATTTGCCTCAATGTGTTCATTGTCTCATGAGGGGAGAGGAATACAGAAAGAGATGTAGCACTGTACGACAGGGAGATCTGCCTTCCATAGAGATTCAGTGGAGGAAAATTAGTACACACACACAGACGCTGCTATTGTACATCTTTTGCACACTCGCTGCACTAATTCACAACTGTTGGAGGAGATGATCTTCCTCTGACAGAGCAGAGAAGATGTAGGGTCTGAGAGCAGCTGCTGCCATCTTGAAGAACTGTAATAACAATTTCTTTTTCATTCTTGTCCACAAAGTAAAACGAATGATTGGAAAATCGTAACTTTGGTGCATAGTGTTGTAGAGTTATGCAAACAGATGAGAGAGGACAAACTGGCCCTGAAAGTGCAGTAGAAGCTCGGCATGTCTTCTTCCTGCATACTTCATATATCTTGAGGTTTTGAGCACTGGTTGTGTCCTATGTGGTGGAGAAGTGATGAGCTGATCATCAGTCATGGCATAATGGTGCTTGCAACTATACATCATAATGAAATTTGCATGTAGGCGAGACAAAAGTCGACAAGCTCAGCTTTAACTAACATATAGTATTTTGGAAGCTATCGCGTCATTCTCAAATGTGCTCACAGGTTGAAGGAAGCCTGAAGGGGCTCTAGCAGCCTGTACAGTGACTGTGTATTACATTAAGGCTTATCCTGCTGGATGTGGCTTATTCGGCCTTATTTAGATCTGCACACAGGCGGGAGGTAGAACTGAGCCTCTATAGTATCTGAAGAGGTGGGGGGCTTTAATGCTAGTGGGCCTACAGCTAGATGTGTGTAGGTGTGACCTTGGGAAGTGATGACCTCATCAACATCCCTGCCTGCAAAGCTAATCTGTTACATTCTGAAGGATGCTCCTACGATGGAGCCACCCATGAAGGTGACATTGGTGAGTGGGCTGGTGGCGTGGAAACACACCCCTCAGCCAGGCACGCGCAAACCCATTCAAATGAGGATTACATGCACGCAGATGCATGTGAATACTGTACACGCATGCAAATACTGTGACCATGTAAGTCATTCGACGTAGACACAAAGACGCATGTGTGCCGTCATGACCAAACCACTGTCGCCCAGATGCCTGCAGCAGGTGTTGCAGCATGATGACGGTTAAAAGGTCAGACTGTTCTCTCTAATCTGACCCCTGATATTGCAGATTTCCTGCTCTGACGCCAGCACAAAACTCAGCACTGCTTTTTTTTTAACCTTTATTTTTCCAGGAAATGTTTTCAACAACTTTCTCATTCATATGCAGTACTTTGAACCATGATGTGACTGAGAATCTGAGTTGAAGCAGTTGTGACTTTCCCCAATAGTTTTTCATACTAACATGAATGAGAGTGTCAGCCAGTAGCTGATGTTGTGCCTGCTTGTGCCTACGCTGGTCCAGCCTCCCAACATCAACAGATGCCCTTGAGCAAGGCACGTCCAGCTAATGCGGTTGAGCTGCTCAGCGAAGAGCAACAGCAGACAGACTGGTGAAGCTGCTATAAATGCTTGTGAGCAAAATGAGTGGGACACTGAGCATATGTGCATATGAGCCAGATGTATTGCTGCTGAGTTTTCGAAGCAGTTGTGCACAGTATGTGAGGCTGCAGGACAAACAGGAATGTGACTGTCCTGCTGTTCTAAATCTATCTCTCACTTCATCCATCCTTATTTATTTATTTAGTTCTGCTTTGTGACATATATCTATTTAAATATATGTTTGTTTCCTTATAATGAGACCTTTATGGCAAATTCAAGTGCACAGGTATGCGTGAGCCTGATCCTGAGCTTCCTAAAAAAACTTGCTTCACCCGATGAAGGTTGAAGTGACATGTGCATTGACAATATCTGCACAAGGCGAAATAGTATGACCCATCTATACAATGAAAACTGAAATGATTCACAGCGTATAGCATATGTTATGTAAAATTTCATAGTTGCTGACATAAGATATGCATTTCCTGGTGTAAAAATCAGATTCAAACAGAACAGATACACTTAAGGTGTTTACATGTGACACTCTGAGGTGACCTCATACTTGTAGGTGATTTAGTTTCACTGTGAAATCTCTGCAGCTTTCTCGCGGCGATAACTATGTAGATATGTTTTCCTGACATCTTTGCATGGTGTTTAGTAGTGTATTATTGTAATTATACGTTGAGAGGCTGCTGTTGTTTTTCGTTAGTGATGGGAGCCTGCCTGTTGTGAGCATGTAGTGCGGCCGACTGGTCTGTGTGTTCACTTCAACTGTGTTTCTCTCAGACTCGGAGGAAAGCATGAGTGGACGGTTTCAAGCTCCCCTCTCGCTGAATTGATTCTACTATGGGTCCTCTAGAAACACGGCTCCGAAACACAGGGGAGATTACCTTTCAATTATTCCTTATTTATACGTTTCTTGCCCCTCTCGACAAGACGAATTTTACGAATTGAAGTTTACAGTATTGCGGTGTGATCGGTGATACAGCCAAAACCAGCACATTTGCTTGTGACACCCGCTTTCCGTAAAGTGCACGTTTCCAGCTCCCCCCTGTACCCAAAGATGGTATATTCCACAATTTATTCCAGGGAAAGACTGACAGTTTTTTGGGTCATGAAGCAGCTGTTCAAGTCAGTGGTTCACCCTCCCTCCGCAAGAATAAGGAATTAGTACATTTCAAATTAGATAACGACAAATGTTGGTGCAAGAAGAGAAAAAGTATGACAATGTGTTCGCCGCACAAAATAAACCATTTAAACACGAGCAAAAATATTTTTTTATTCCTAAACAAAAACATTTTTTAAATCACAGCTGATTTTCAACACATTAATATGTTTGTGTGTTGTTTATATTTTTTGCTGTAGTATTACAGTGCAGCAGGGAGAATGAGTGGAGCTAATACCGTTTCAAATTCTTGTAATATTAAAGGTCGAGAACTTAGAAGCCTCCGGTACAAAGACAGACACACACAGAAACACACACACACACATACACACACACACACACACACACTCAGTAACAGACCTACAGCAGAAAGTGGCGTTGAACAATGGTGGAGTGTTGACCCCTCTTCAATAAATCCAGTCAACGTTAGGTTGTGCCTTGGCAATCCATCAGCCTTCTATGGAGGTTTAAATTAGAGTTTTCATCCTGGCCCCCCGACACACAGCGGATCTACCGGACTTGGCTTCTCAACGTAGTTATTATAAATTTCATGATCAATACATATCTGAGCAGGCCAGAATACATTTTAAAGTTATGCATCCTTTATTGCATGGAATGCATGTGCATTCATCTATGTGTGTGGGGAAAAAAAAAAAAAAACAAAAACGCTCTCCATGTTTATGATGAGTGACTGAAATTGTGCGTGCATGTGTGTGTGTGTGTGTGTGTGTGTGTGTGTGTGTATGCACATGCAACATGGGTCAAGCCCCTTGGAAACAGCAGCAGAGGTCCTCTGCTTTTAAGTGGATTAAAACTCCAGCACAATCCCCAGGGCCAGCAGGCATTGGACAGACTGGGTGTAGTTTAGATGAGGACTTAAGACTGATTATCTCTCATGCTGCCTTTGTTTTTGCTGCTACTGTTGCGTATATATGGGTAATACATGTACTGTATATGGGAATGGAAATACAATATGTCAGCTGTACATATTAGCAGCGAGGCAGGTATTAGCTATTCAGACTTGAAATCAGTGTAGTTGTCGTTTTTTTTCCATCTGTGTTGAATCTTGTGCCTGAATATCAGCCCAGCTCCACTTTGAACATCAGCTGTTACCAACTTTGCTGTGCTGCCGCAGTGGAAAGATTCCTCAGCTCTGAATGTATACCTGCACAGTGTTTATGTTTAGTCTGCCGTCACGCAGCCTGTCTTATCTACGCTATAATATGTGAGCTCCTGTTATGGTTTTCCCCGGGACCTAGTGTGACACTCCCATACTTCTTGCAATGTGTCAGCACCAATTAACCAGGTCAATATTTCTGTGCTCCAGTTGTTGCAACTCTGATCCTGATCCTTTCCAGTCCAGAGTCTGATTTCTCCCACTGCAAAAATCTTGTGGTATTAAACTGTGACCTTCATTTCTTGTATAAATAAGATGTTTTCCTAATTATTTTTTATAACTTAAAGCCAAAATATACATACATGGTGTCCATTTTTAAAATTTCTGGTTTATTTTCAATTATAGGTGAGAAGTGTCACCAATATGATAATCACATTATGAGACGTATTTTCATTCATGTTTGTTTCGAGCAATATATTGTTGTGAATTCAATGGTTGTTTTCCTTTTTGTGACCCCACATGATCTTCATAACCTCTATAATCTTCTTAGGATTTATGAGGCTTGGAACCAATGAAACAAATTAAATGATCCAGCTTTTTTTTTTTCACTTCCACACATGTCAGGACAGAGTGATAGCTATTGTTTTATTAAGAGAGCATCACTGGTGCTTTCAAAATTAATGACAATTACAACGTTTAAATGAAGTTACATACTCCATAGTCGTGATGCTTTGGGTGTGGATCTGGCATCTGAAATCAAATTATCTGCTCTGTCTCCGTGTCCCTCCCTCCACCCCTCCCCGATACTGTCCTCTGTATACAACCCAATGATGCAGAGATGCTTTAAAATTAATGTTTAAGGAAGTAATGACAGTCAAACAGCCATGCTCCCAGCCAGCAAGATAACAATGGCTTTGGCATACAGTGAGCGATATGCTCTACTTGCCTGCCAAGACTATATACTTTGTTTAACTGCTGAATTTGTTTTAGGCACCGACACATTAATTTGTATTTGTTCCTTTCTTTGTAGCCCAAACAAGCCTAAATCTGCGTTCCATACCATCCTCCATTGTGAATTCATTTGAGTGTAACACGTAGGATGAGGTTTCAGGCCTGTAGGTTCAACAGTATGTTGTAATTGGCTTAAAATGTTGTTGTGCACATTACGGCATATAACATATCAGATACTGGCAGCCTTAAGTCAGCATGGGTGTGTATGTCTTTGAGTTAAAGCCGCCTGTACTTTCGTAAACAGCACCAGCTTATTTCGTTAGCTGGCAAAATGGATGGGGACAAGAAAAATAGAGGGGTTTTCCACCAACACAGGGTTGACAAAATATCTAGTAATGATAATAATAATGAAAATAACCTTTAGCACCTGTAACAATGGGATTGTTCCATACAGCATCTTTCTTAACATAGCTACAAGGTGCTTGCACGGATAGAAATCACTTAAGAAACATTACAACAAAAGAGAGTACAGTGACAAACAAATGACACAACCAATGAAAAGTAAAGTAAAAGTACATTTCTGTGACCCATGGTATTTGAAACCAAAAATTACAGTAAAACAAAAAGTAAAGTGAAATAGGTGCACCACTGGTCACCTAAGGGGTTAAAAATGCCTTAAAAAGTGAGTTTTTAAGAAAGAATCAACATTTGTAAATGAGCTAGCTAACCTGAGGTCCACAGGTAGGCTGTTCCACAGTCTGACAGCATTATAGGTATAACTGCAGCTTCCAATAAATCAATGCTGCTGTGTGTAATAAGTTACTTAACAAAAGTAATCTATTACTAATTCCTCATTATTCCTCTGAAAGTCATGGTCCTCAATCCTCAATGCTAAGGATTTGATGACACCTGTATTTTCATGGGGTAACAGCACAATTGGTTTAATACTGAAACACACCAAACCCTCCTTTAAGTGCTGCTTTGTCAGAAACGCCACAGAGGAGCAACCTGTTTACAGTCACTGCGAGCCTCAGTGACAAATATGTAGTGTCTCCTGTTACTGCTTCACAGTAAAAGCTCTCCGTGTTCCACCGGCTGAACGCTTTTATTGTGAAGCAGCAGCTGCAGCAGAGAAGCAACAGCTCTGATTCTGCATTAGGAGACTGGACAGTAAATAGTGAGGCTGATCACTTAAATACAACTATGAACCGTAACACTGGATTAAATGCTGCATTGTCTCCTGTGAATCCTTTGTGTGTGGGAATTCTGTGTGGGAATGGTGGACACTGACACTAAAGATGAAAATCTTACACATGGGAAACTAATATGAAGTAAATACTAACTGGCTAAATTGGAAATTACTGTAAAAAGTTTAAATCCTAAAATAAAGAAAGAGCTGACTGTGTGACTGCACTGCCAATGAGCACAATATGGTCAAAATGATTCTACATAGGCAGCATACTCTATAATATAACTGTATTACTGTCTATCTGTGTCACTTGCTGCATATGAAAAATTGATGTTAGCTCAGGGATCATTTATCGCAGACATGTTTTCTGACAAGGTGATCCAACACATTACATGTTGAGTTAATTAATATAGAGCATTGGATATCAAATAATATCTCTGCTTATATCTTGATCATGTTTTCTGCCTCACTGCCAAATTGCCAGTTGGTCGGTTAGCTACTCACTGCAGCCGCTTGTCCAAAGAGAGGGAGAATATTCCACATCCACTGTGACAAGTAAAAGTTAAATCGGGTTTGCGTTGGCTTCAGATTGGCAATGAGATGTTAGGTGGTTGTGTTGTGCATTGCCAGCTCTTGGCATGACTCTAGTAGTTGCTGATGGACCAAGAAGGATAAATCTCTCTGGAGAAAGTATAGAATTACACAATAATTGCACAGCGTACCCTATGTGTAGAACAATTGCAGCTACCATTAAAGTCATTTCCCCCCACCTGCAGTATGATAGGGCTTCAGTTGTCAACACTGTTACACCCAAAATGGAACCTGATTGGAGAGACCCTAGACCTGACCCTGCATCCCTTCCATGACTATTCATTGCTCTCTCAGCTATTGTCACACATCAGCCATTCAAATGCAATCAAGGGCAAGACTTGTTAGACCATGTGATCTCTGTGGTAGGAAGAAAAGCCCCACATTACACAGTCATTATATTGTAAGATGAAGAACATGTTCCAATAATCTGTTACAGCCATCTCTGGTAGCTGATAAAAACATTGTCTCAGATGTTGCATTGGCCACATATAGTTCCTCATTCACTTTATCCAGTAGTGTGTGTCTGACCACAGAAATTCACAAAAACACAGCTATTTTTTTGTGGGACTTGTTGACTTTTTTGTGGTCCCCTGTGAATGGTTCATTCCATTATTTGGGAGAACCTACATTTGCACTCCCGCTTTGTTTTTGCACATGTTTCCGTCTTCATCATTTCTCATGCATCGTGTTGCCAGTAAAGCACTGCAGGGCCCTTCAGCTGCCTGATGGATGGTGCTTTTACTCTTAATTCCATAATTTTTACCCAACCGAGACTCTCCTCCTTTTGTACAATGCATCTGGTTTCTAAGGACACATGCGGTTGCCTTGGAATGATGTTATATTTTACATGGCGGTGACGTCACCCCAATCTCTTTAGAAAAGCAGGTTTGAGTGGCTGGAACACAGTTGGTTTCAGTGTCTGAGGACCTGATTTTTTTTTTTTTTTTTTGCAAAGAAAATTTTCGGCCCCTAGTCAGTGGAAAAGCCTCAGGGGTGAACTGGGATCAGGCCCCACAGAACCCCACTGTGCATATGTGTGTGGTGGATGCATGTATACCTACATGTACAAGTGTGCTTACATGTGTGTGCGTGTGTATGTAGATGTGTGTGAGCTTGAAATTGTGTGTCCGGGTGTGGATGAAAGTGCATGTGCAGTGTGCATGAATGTGTGTGTGTGTGTGTGTGTGTGTGTGTGTGTGTGTGTGTGTGTGTGTGTGTGTCTACTCCCGCCAGCCTCTAATGGGGATCATGTGTGGAGTCAGCAGCACAGACACACAAAAACATGCTAACCCCCACCCCCCCTGCACGGTCCACATTAACACACATGTGCACGCACACACACAACCACACACACACATACATATACACATACAGAGCATGCCTCAGTCAGCGAGTTAAGAACAACTCCTAGGGGAGGTAAAGCACCAGTTTGTGTGTGTGTGTGTGCACACGCGCATGGCAGAACACACACTCTGTTTTAGAGGGATTGGGGGTTGGGGGGGGCAGGCAAAGGGGGGAGGGGAGGGAACGAGAGAAAGGGGGGGGTTGAAGAGAGAGAAAGGAGAAAGATATGGGCAGTGAGCACGGGCAAAAGGATAGAACGTGTGTGTGTGTGTGTGTGTGTGTGTGTGTGTGTGTGTGTGTGTGTGTGTGTGTGCATGTGTGTGTGTGGACGAGCAGGGAAAGAGAAGGAAAGCGAGTAGAGAGGGAGAGAAAGCAGAAGATCAACAGGGAGGATAGAGTGAATGGCTGAGAATAAGAGAAAGAGAGAGAGGTTGAGGGGCCCTGTGCAGGGGGGAGAAGAGGCCCTGTAGTTTTGGCCGAGGGGCGAGACAGTCAACAACACATGTATCCAAACCTTCAGACAAAACTCTTCATCCAGGACAATAGCAGAGCGAAAGCAGAGCAGCTCATAAACCTGCTCTGCACACTGCTCCATCCTCTGACATTTCTGTGCATTTCTGCAGTTGTGAATGTTTCCTGTTGACCCCCAGAAGAATCAGTGTTGCCCTTGTGTGAACTAATGGGGATCTGAATACATTGTGAATGATAAAGGGTTTGACCGATGATTAGTGCACACACGGAGGCAAGGAAACAAGTGTGGTCCACATAAAATCAATGTTCAAAACCGTAGGAATAGACAACAACGATCAAGCAGGTGTGGACATTGAACTGCAGACACAGCTTTGGGCAATCAAACAGTGTTTAACACTTTTTCTAGGGTTAGCTTAAGCTTTTATTTTTTCATCACTGCTCTTATGGTTGCCTGAGAAAACATTTTTATTGATAATTATTGATTAATCATGTAATTTTACCATTTCAATAGCCTTACGTTTCTTGAATTATAAAAGTATACTACCTCGGTTTAGCTTTGCACTTCATTGTCAGACTCATAGTTGAAAACAAAAAGGTTGAAATTGATGCAGCAGAACCAGGCACCTTCTGTTTTATTCTGCACATTTGTATTCCTTAACAACCAATCGTTCAGCTGGAAGTTTGTAGGTGTTGCTAATAGCAGCTAATGTAGCCCTTAGCACTCATCCTTTAGCCTTTAGCCCTTAGTGCCAAGCGGAGATGACGAGTGGGCCACAAAGGTCTGTTGAGCTCGAGTCCAGTCGATTATATTCATAAATACAGCCCAATATTGTGGCCTTTCATCTTAGACACTTAATTTGGTAAAGAAAAGCTCCCCAAAACAACTGTTCATCATACACGTGTGATATTTTAGATCCATATAGATACCATGCTAACAAATGGTTGCTTATTTACAAATTTTACAGACATGGAGGAAGCATATCATGATCATCACACAGAATTAATCCAGAGTCATGTTTTTGGCCACTGACTTATGAGTCCAACATTTTCTTGACAGGATTTTGGTCGTAACCAACTAAGAAATAAAACTAGCTCTTTTGTCGTGAGCTGCCCCAGTATGTTCTTGATAGTTAGTTTTACTTTATCATTCAAATTAGTACCCTAGAGCTGCTTATCAAACAAGCTACATCCATTTTACCATAGGCAGTGACATGAGGCAGCACAGCTTTAAGTTCAGAGATCTTTGATTATTGATTATTGATTATTTGGTGTGGTGACATCAATGGGTCTATGTTTGAGCACCTCCATGACTTGGACTAGCATAAACTCTCCAGGATGAATCACCAGCTCAACAAATGACCAGCTGCATGCCCATGCTCATGAACATACCTTCAGAAACACCCACTGACTAACCTTAAAATGTGGTTGTGCGTACTTCTGGAAAAGACTAGAAGATAAAGATTACACCTTGTAGAAAGCCAATAAAATATTTAGAGATATAAAATTGGGTCAGTTTATGATGAAGCAGTTTTCATTTTCCAACAGCTCTGATTCATGCTCATGGGGTGTAGTAGTCTTTAGGACTATCCACTACACCAAGTGGAATTTCAAGCCAAGATCTTTACAACTAATGATTTCATAATAAATCTAATGGAGATTGCACTTTTAAATTGTAAGGATATCCAAAAAAAGAAAACGTTTGAACGGCAAGTCGGGAAAAAACAAACAAACAAAAAAATACTCCCTTGTCAAAACTGTGCCCAAATTGTGGTCTTATTTGTTTTTGGTTATGGGGTAAATAAATGTTCTTCAGCTATGAAAATTCACAAAAGAGCTGAAAATTGATCAACACACTTCCACAGTGGCAGTTTTTTTTTTTTTATTATTCCACTCAAGATCTGTTAAAGGACTATGAATAGAAAAGTCGTCATGGTCACTTGAAAAAGGAGCACAGACCACATTGTTCTAAATCTCTGAAGGTGACAGAAAAACAGCATCTGAAATTACTCTGCTAGTTGAAAGAAAGTAACATCTGTAGACTGTCTGTGCAGCCAATTATACCACCGCACACTCATGTTTGTGTCTCTGATAGAAAAAAAAAAGATCCTGTAACCATTCAAACATTTTCGAGAGGACACGCAATCTGGATCCAATTTGACATCCAAGTCGACATATGTTTCTGTCGCGAGCTTTCAGGTCAAATGTAAATAAAAGACTGTGGGTACTTTATGTTGTGAATTCTTCACACAAAAGCTAAAGAAAAAAAAAGACAGAAGATTGTCACATTGCTGAATCCATACCAAATGTATGACATATGCTTTTGTGATGGATTGAATGAAGTTTTGAACCTTTGTATAGGTGAAAAAACATACTTTTCCATTATGTTTTACGTAAACACACTTAAACTTCCTGTTTTATTTGTTGACTGATTCACAGGTTAGTTAAAGTCACAGCAAAAAATGGCTTCTGATTTTCAAGTGATTGTTCATGATGGAAAGACGGTAGCAATCTTTGCCAGACTTCCAGTTAACCTGCAGTAGGTACATAAATGTTATTTTTAAAAATCACCAAATTATTTGATTACAGAAAACACTGTATTTTTGGCATGTAAACATTTCTGTCCTTCCATTTGGTTTTTGCTCTTGCATCAGTTAGACACTGAAATGAGGCTGACAGCACAGAAAGGAAGCATTTTCGAATTCTCTGACAGCAACAGGACGATTTGAACATGAGGCTGTGGCAAAACCAGAATGGTTGCAGTGAAGAGGGAAGAACCCACAGGAAATAACCGAGACAGGAAAAAGAAAAGGCATAAATAGGAGAGACTAAACATGTGAAAAGTAATCTTTCCCGTTGAACTTTCACTAGGCTTTTAAAACTGTACTCTGAGCAGCAATGTGTATGGTAACAACTGGGCATATGGTCAGGGTTGCATTTTTCACACAGTCACTACAGCTGATGATAGGAAGACATGTTTGTCCTTCAGAACGAACTGTTCCATCATTTCGGTTCATTAAAAAAAAACAACAACCTGTGTATCTACATATCACCGCATGCAGTCAGAATCCTCAGAAAACACTCCAGGGTTATTGATTGAATGAACAGGGCCAGAGGCTGAAGGCCTCAACATTAACACATCAAAACATATGAACATGTTGCATGGAGATATGGCATGTAGAGCCTCCTAAAGTCATTTAAAATGTTAAAATGACAGCCAGTCAATACATCAGTGTTTTTATTTTATTTTATTTATTTATTTTTAAACAGTGCAGGAATGTAAATTAAACTGATAGGCAACGTAGGAGCAGCATAGCCAGTGTTAGCATTAATAGCTGTTCAGACGTCTAGAAGCGTTGTGAATTAAATATCGTACTCTTATCTGTTCACTCACCAAGAGCTGTCTCCAGCAGTGGAAAGTAATGTTAACTTTGGTCTCTATCATGTCTTTTCTTCTACTGAAGTTAGCATGCTAGCTAGCCCCAGCAAAACTCATCACTTTCCAATAGCGACTCACTGGCATATAATGACCAGACCACCCCCATTAACATGTTCGCTGGCTGAGAAAACGTTCAAATAACCTGTTTGAATATGGAGCTACCTGGGTAACAATTAGCTTAGCATAGCATAAATGCAAACAATTA
The DNA here is from genome assembly GCA_021432705.1 of Caranx ignobilis. Taxonomy (NCBI): domain Eukaryota; kingdom Metazoa; phylum Chordata; class Actinopteri; order Carangiformes; family Carangidae; genus Caranx; species Caranx ignobilis. The sequence continues at coordinate 16,332,568 of MU269985.1, forward strand.
AAAATGATTTACTTGTCTTTAATTTCTTTAATCCAAACAGGAAGAAAATATAAAGAAAGGTGGACAAGCTGTATTGGCGAACGGCAACCAGGAGCAGCGAGTTCCCAGCATCACAAGTAAGTAAAGAAATAAACTCTATGCACCACAGCAGTTCACCTACACAAATACAGCGTGTCTGAGGATTACACTTTTAAATGTTACATGCCATCAAAGTTGCAAAGCTACAGGAGTGGGCTGGGTTTAGTAATTTGTGGTGTGTTGGGTTAGGCTTGGTAATGCAACTGCTGACAGGCTGCTTCACTTTAGCGTTTTTCTGTTTGTGCACAGATAAGGTCAGGGTTAGGGGAATGAATGCACAGTGAAGGAAATGTTACTGTGTGAGCTGGTTGAGGTGCTACTACGTGTAATTTTGAAATTCTGACAGAGCCAGGCTAACTGTTTCCAGTCTTTATGCTAAGCTAAGCTAAATGCGTCCTGGCTCCATACATAAAACAAGGCTGGTCACAATCTGCTGATGTAACACACAGAGAGACAGTGAATAAATGCATTTTCCAAATTATGCCACTTTATTCATTTAAACACACAAAAAAGTAGCACAAACTAAAATAAACTTCGACAGAAATGAATGGGCTGTAACACTTCCGGACCATCTCCTAGGTTTTTTCATACGAGTTTCAAACCCCCCCCAGCTGATTGAAGTGTGAGGCTGTAAAGTTACATGCTACTACAGTATCTCAGATGCTCACAGTACAGTGCGTGTCTGAATCTTCCCCTGTGTGTTTATGTGTGTCAGACCCTGAAGGCATGTCGACGTCAACCCTGGGAACTTGTGTGTCTGACTGCAAGTCCACAGTCCTGCCCTGTCAGAAATAGGCCGGGTTAGGTTAGAAAATGTTTCATAAGCGCAGACTGACCTCTTTCCTCTCTGTTTCTCCCTCTCTGCCACCCCCCACCCCCCACCCCTCTCTTTCTCTTGGTGTCGCTGTCTCCCTCTCACCCAAACATTAAAACAGTGCAGTACACAAATAGTATCATATACTTTCATGACAACACGCGCACTGACACCTGAAAAGTCTACTTTTCATACTGTTTTCGCTTCACTGCACCATATTCCAACTTCTTCCACAACTCCCTCTTTCTTCATTTTTAATCTCTCAGAAAAGTCTCCGTTCTCATTAATATTTCCTGCATTCTGTTTTCTGATAGCTTTGTGCTCCAAGAGTAATATCCTCCCTACTAAACTGACCGAGGGAGGTGACTGAAATACTTGTACAACTAAATGTACACATCTGTATGTGCAGGTGTGTGTGTCTGTGTGTGCCTTTGCACAAATTTGTGTGTAGGTGTGAGTCTGTCTTGCATGCAGTTGCCAGTCTACATATGCATTTGTGTGTGTGTGTGCGTGTATGTGTGTGTGTGTGAGCATGTAATTGCATGCATGTGTCTTCGTGTTTGTCTCCGTCTACCATTTGACTGCCATCTGAATCTGTGGCACGTACAGCAGAGCTACGAAACAGCAGATAGACAGACAGGAGGGAGAAAAAAGGAAAAGTGTGTGTGTGTGTGTGTGTATACGTGTGTGTGGTGGTTGTGGTGGTGAGTGGGTGGGGGGAGGGGGTAAGGAGGGGAGAGAAGGAGTGAAGAAGTAGAGAAGAGAACAAGTGAGGGGAAGGGGGGGTGAGGACAGAGAGCAGAGGAGGAGAGACACGTAGAGAGACGGGGAGCATTAGAGAGTTAGACAAATAGAGATACAGAAAGAGAGGGAGAGAGAGAGAGAGAGAGACAGGCTCAGAGAAGGAGGGGGTGGGGGAAGAGGAGCGGGGGGGCATCAGCATACAGAGGCAGTCTGTGGTCTTCCAAGCAGCAGCAGCGGCAGTAAAAATAGGGGAGAGGAAAAACAACGATGGCTTGAAAGATTAAATTCCTGTTGGAATAGGAAGTGCAGAGAGAGGGAAGGGCAGAGGCTGAGGGAGGCGATGGGCGCACTGGGTGCTGCCTGGGTAAAGGTGCCAGTTGTTGATTTAATTGCACCTTGTTTAAAGGACAAATCCTCTCTAAAATTCAGAAACATCATCCATAAGAACAGTTGGTAAAGACCAGTGGTTGTCTGGGTATCTGACGCCTTGGTACATGGATGTCTTGACATGAAGATATGTAGAGGCATATTTAAAGGGTCAGTTCACCTAACTAACGAAGCACCACATTTCTTCTCTTGCGCTTTTGAGTGGGGCCAATAGATATTAAGTGGGGTTGAATGGAATTTCAACTGGCAGCTCAAAAAACACTTAAATTCATTTCAAAACCAGTTTCTCGGGATCACCTAAAGACCTCAGTGTTATTGTCACTGGGAATATTTCTTTGATAGACCATGGTTCTAAACCAAGGTCCGTGTTTATTCTGCTCAAATAGCCAATGTGCCAAGAATGTAAATTTTTTTTGTCTGTTTACATCTATGATATGTCATCTTTTACACTTAAGGGATAGGAGCAACATTTCACACTTTTGTAGACACACCAATGGTGAATTTGCATATAGACCTGTCTATTCATGTCTTTGTGTGTCCAAATTCGTTTGTAATTGTGTCACTTGTGTTCAGTCTGAGCACACCTAGGTGGTTATTATCTACAAACCTTGCAAGTATGATTGAAATGACCTAATTTCTGGATACCAGTTGAATGAAGTGGCACATGACTCTTTGTTTATTAGGTGAACCATGACCTCAACTACCTAACATATCAATGCTAAAAAACTGTTTTTTTTTGCAACATTTCAATAATAAAAACAACTGATGTTGTCATATGATCGATGTTTTGCACAGATATTCAACATTCATGCAGGAATTCTTGTCTGTTGTGAATTTGGCGAGTACATACACATTGTAAATGTTAGAGCCCTGAAGAGATAAAAGTTACTTAGCAATTTGTAAAAAAAACAAAAAAACAAACTTGTGCAACAAAAATCTTGTTTCTCATGTTTCTTCTCCTGTTCTTCCTGTCCATCTTACAATCCCCAGATTTATCTCCTAACCTGTTTGTTGGGTTCCAACTTTCAGCTTGGCTCATGGTGAAATACCATCTCTACTGACACCTTGTCGAAAACCAGCACATCGGTGGAAGGTTTGTGGTTTAATTATTGTGTTAACCATCTGATCGAACATGCCTCCTTACACAGAGAATGTGAGTTTGAATTAAATCTAGCTGGTCTGATGGATAACGATTCCTCCAAATGTCACCACTATTCTTACATTGTCTCATTTTGTGTAACAATGACTTAGACATTTTTTACTTAAATCAATATGACACAAAGCTACATTAACCGTAATTCACAAAGGAAAAGCCTGTTTTTTTTTACAAAAGAATACTTCAGGGGCTTGAGAAGGAAGGAAGTGATTGTTAAGTGCTGGAACGGGTCCCATGTCTCTCTAAGAAGCCAATGAGCTCTGATACAGAAATTCCAACAAACCGACTGATTGGCACCGCAAAGGATGCCATTCAATTAGAAACGAACATGTGAATGGAATGCCTCTGAGAGGGATCTGGAGTGATGAAAAATACAGGTTTGGCATGATTGAGCTCAAACCTGTTTGGGAATTGCACATGTGTGTCTTGTGAGTGTATGTGTGTGTGTGTGTGTGTGTGTGTGTGTGTGCACTCTCACTGATAGGATAGGGGCTTCGTTAGGGTAATTACAGCTTTGCTATGTAAATAAGCTTGTCATAGAGGAGAGAGACACACCCACCTCTTTTTCAGACCCAATTAACCTAACTCCCCTGGAATTTACATACCTAACAATCTCCAGTGCACACACACATATGTATATACACACACACACAGTTCATTCAACACTATTGCCTGTGCACTTTTACTCACTTTATTAAAGTGTAAGAACACTTACCAATACATTTTTACATATTCCAAACTTTGTGTCTGCACACAGAGCCAGTAGACACCAGCCAGCCCTGTGTGTATGTGCATATTTGAGTGTGTGTGTGTGTGTGTGTGTGTGTGTGTGTGTGCGCACCGCGCAAAAACTTGAGAGCATTTGTGTGTATTCGATCCTGGTTGAGGCACTACAGACTACAGCTAGCCAGGTGATATCTGTATGCATAAGGCATCACCCCAGGCTAACTGGCTGCTGGAGCTGTGGTGAGCAGCATCTATCATCTCAGGCCGCTGATGAATGTCTGTCCTGAGTGGCTCTGTGGCGTAGTGAGGGGAGCACGGAGAGCACAAAATGACTCATGGTGGAAGGAGAAAAGAGGAGAAGGGAGGAGGAGGAGAACGAGGAGGGAAAGACAAGGAATAAGGACGCAGGGGAGAAGGGAAAGGGAGAAGGTAGGGGATAAGAGAGAAAAGAGTAAGAGTGATGGAGAATGAGAATGGAAGATGGGGAGAATAAGTGAGAGTGAGAATATTCAGTACGGCTGCGTATAAGGAAGGAGGGATGGAGATGCACCAGGGAGAGGAGTAGAACAAGAGAGAAGGTGATGAAGAAGGTGGAAGAGAAATGAAGAAATGGAGGAGAGAGGTGCAGATCTAGAAGAAGCAGAGAGAAGAAGGAACAGAAGGAGGACATGTGTGAGGGTGGAAAAGCATGAGCACAAGCAGGAGACATGAAGAGGAAAGACTGAAATGAAGGGAGAAGAGGAAGGGGGGAGGATAGAGGGAGACAGAGAGAGATAGAGATGAAGGATGTGGGTGCATGAACAAGAACAGAGGGAGATAGTGGCAAGAAGGCAGGAAACTGGGTCAGAGGAGAGGACGATGATGTGGAAGAGAAGGAAGAAGAGAGTGATGAGGCAAGATGGAGAGAATGATACCAGGGGGAGAAACAAGGGGGAAATGGGGATAGGGTGAGATGGAGAGAGGGATGATAAAAGTTCGTGGGCAGCATAGCCAGGTGCCGAAAACCAAACGATGAACTGAAGACTCCATCGTTGTTATATCAGGACAAACTAACACACATTCAAATTCAACAACAGAACTGAGTTGACAAGGATACACTTGGTCCTAAGCATAGGGGGATCTATTATGGTCTGTTTGCTGAAAAGTTACCTTTAAAACCATCTTCATATGGTTTCAGTAATGTGAGAAAAAATGACCAAGTGCTTAATTTTCTATTAGTGTTAGGGTAACAAATACAAAATGCAATTGGAGGGTGGTGCGCTTGAAAGATGGATGGACAGGACAGAATAATGTGGACGAAACTCCAGCAACCTCATCTGCATTTGGTAAAAACTGATGAAACACACTATGACGCTGCTTGTGTTTATTCTGTGCAAAGGAGGAAGAGCCAGTGTTCCCGGGGATCATTGGGTTCTTGGATCAATACTGGTGCTATGATGAGACAGTGATAGAGTTTGTGGTCTATAGAGCTTAGAAGATACCTACAACATCAGTTTCTCTCGTTCTTGTTCTCTCTCACACTGCGTCTGCGAAATTGATATTCAAAAATGCATCTTGTCCTCACTGTTTCAGTCTTCAGTTCACACTCTCCTTCTTTATTTGAAAACAGCTCCCAGCCTCACATTTAGTGTGGATAGGAGAAAACTAAACTTTTGGAAAATGATAAGACATAATGTGTTCCTTCGCCCTGTTTGTTAATGACTCATTTGAATGCTCAAATTCTCAGATGACTTTGTGGTACCTTGAAATACCTCTGAGGTTTATGAGGTTTATGTTCAGTGTCTATTTTTAACGTGCATTCAGTCATCATTAGTTTAGTTCTAATGGAAATGAGAACTAAACTCATGAAAATGAGAACTAAACTGTAAGTTTTACTGTATTAAAACATAGTGTAGCAACACCTACTGATGTGAAAGATAAAGAAGAAATATAGCAACTTCAATGTAATGCATTTGGTAATTCATTGTGGATGGAGAATGTCTATAAAATGTGAAAATGCTGGTGTGGACAAATGTACCGATGTCAACCAGTTAAGTGAGGATGTTAAATAAATAATACATGTAAATATTAAAAGATTTTAGTTAAAGTTGAGAAGAATTACAATGCACAGCAAGATAGACTGGCAGCAACTATTATACCTATGTGTAATCAAGTAGTAATTCAACACAACTGAAACAAAGAAATCTGAGGTGTTTCTCTCTCTCTCTGCGTTTCTCTGACTTAACAATTCAATTTATACATATTGTAAAGATACTGTCAGCACTTAGTATGTCACTTGTAAAACAGTGTTACTCTGTTTGTCTACTGCATCTTTCAGCATGTGATGCTATATGTAACATACACCAGTTCACCAGGGAAAATTCTTGCTGTTTATAAAGAAAATGCTTCTCATTCATGTTATGTCTTTCTGTTCATCCTGTATATTTTATCCTCTCCTCTCATTCTATGTCTGCTCATCATGAGGTGTTTGTATTCTCATATCAAAAGAGCCTTGCCATATACAGAAATGTATTTTCTCTATCTTCCCTTCTCTTTCTCTCTCTCACGTACACACAAATACATGCGCTTGTCTCCACACATACATGCACCGCACACAGACAGTCAGCTGTGCCCTTCCCACAGCAAGTAGCACGAAAAGAGAACACACTGCCTGTCCCTGCCTTACACACATATACACACACATATGCACACACAAACTCTGCAACTGCCCTCTACACACTCTTAAAGGGACATGACACAGACTTATACACCGCTACCAAGTGCCAGCACCATACCTGGATACTAACTAACAATATGTGAAAGGACTGTATCATCCTTTGTTAATATAATCATGATTAAAATGTTGTTTGACCATCAACATTATGCTAGCAAATCATTTAAAGGGTAAGCCAGGTACCATATTGAGGGTTACATCTTGTATTAGTTTTTGTGTTAGTGTTTTTAATGCTAAAGTAAAAAAAACAAGAAACTACTGTGTGGTTGTGAATGTGCTTGTGAAATTTTAGATTTTACCACATGAAACTGTGAATAAATGGCAAGAGTCTGTGGGTCAGTGTTGGTCGTTTTGTGTTAACTGTTTGGGTCAAATGTGAATGGATATGCGAAACAGTAAAGCGACTGAAGTGCTATACCTGGATAAAATGACTACAAGTCAAAAAGAATGGGAAAGAGATTAACAAAACGGACCAATGTCAACTTTTCGGCATTGCCTTCCTCTACATTCAATAACAACATAATTAAATGATTTAACTAAATCAAAGTGGAACTTCTCCTCAATTTGTATGTACTGCCTCGATCTATGTTGGTAGTTCCTGAACCCCACTTTGGTCCCCTCTATTTAGAGTTATGTAATCAGGTAACTTAATAACCTAAATCAGTGGTTTGCGCGGACAATCTGAGGGTCGGGGGTGAAAAATAATGAGGCCCTTTTAGTTGAGGTTTATGGTTGCCCTAAGGCCACACTACGTATAGATTCTAAGGCTGAACATAGTGGCACTTAAGGGGCACATAAACCAAATGGAGGTGCGCATTTGGACCAATCAAGTGCCCCTTTGGTATGACATTAGGTCAAGAACAACACAGTGAAATGTACCATTAGGTTACAGCTATACATACGTGGTTGAATAAAGGTGTCAGAACAGTAATAGTAGAGCTATTTGACATGGTATATGAACACAGCTGTAATGTAAGCTTCAAACTTGAAGGCCTTCAGAAGAGAACTTGAACTTGAGCGAAGTAGACAAAAACTGAGACACTGTGCCTTTAAGAAGCCCCCACCGTCTCACAACAGGGGGGGCGTGAGCTGAATCCAGGAACAGCGATTGAAAAAAAAAAAAAGCTCCACCAGTGGACTGTTTCAAGTTCCCCCCGGCTGAAACCCTGCCTGATTTGTGGGCAATGTTGGGGATGTAGAAAAAAAGGAAACCGGAGCAAAGAGAGCGCAAGGGAGAGATAGGGAGACAACACTAACTGGGTAGCTATGGAGATAGTAGGTTTTCCTGGTAGCTTTCTTTGACAGGTGTCGAGTGGGATAAAATAAAAGTATCAGAACAGCCTCCAAGATGTACGGCAAGGGTAAAGGAGCTGTGGTCCCCTCCGATAGTCAAGCAAGAGAAAAGTAAGTAAATTATTGCACTGTCACAACAGAGATCCAGTCAAGACGAGTGTGCTAGGTAGCTAAACTTGCTAACTGATGTGAGGCAGCTCAGTCACTTCAGCAGAGGTGCGCACGCTCTGCCACCTCTTTATGTTAACATGCAAGCCGTAAAAGTGATGCCGTGGTAGTTTATTCGTTGTGTTTCGCCACTTTGCCCGTACCTCTGCCTCTTGCATCCCTCCCAACTACACAGGCATGACTGCTAAGTTAGCTCGGTCAGCTAGCTCCATTGCCAGTTTCACTCTTGCTTTTCTTGTTTCTTTCTCATGCAAAGCAGAGAGTGGCAGTTTTAACGACTAAAGTTGCACCACCTCTACTAAGAGGGAGTGTTGCTTGCACGTGTTTCCAGCAATAATGCGTAAATGTGCACTCGGGTGGGCTGCATTTTTCAGTCCTGCGAAGAGCATTGATGGAGATCGCACTTAAGTTCCATCTCCTCTCCTCGCCCCAGTGAGAGGGGGAACAATGCGTTTAGAGTGACGCCGTGCATTGTAGCTAGCTTGGCTTTGTGTCGCCTCGCTGAAGCAGCAGGTAAAAATAGAATACAGCTGTTTGGGGCTTTGTTACAAAATGGCACAGGAACGTGTTCTAGAACTGTTTCACGTTCCGGAATCAGAACGCGTCTCCAAACGCGCCGGGCTCTACATTGTATCCATGTGTGTGTGCTCGGTCAGCGGAGAGACACCGCTGCGATCCCCCCCGTGCAAGGGGAGCTGCGCCTCATAACTTTTGTGGCCCGTACAGATTTTCCACAGTCACCCCGAGTTGCGGGGACCAATGCTAAGGGATAAATAGCATGGAACTGGCGCCAACGCGTTGCTGTAATAAACCACCCCCAAAACGCAGGCTTTCCCGTGGCTGTTTTGTCAGGAAAACTTAGGTGGTGTTAGCTTCGAGAGCTGTAGCCCTCCAATCCCTTTGTCTGCATGCCTCTGTCTCGATGCCTGTTGTTCGCTCAGGAGATGCATGCCGCACGGTGACCAACACTTTCACGATCTACAGAGCTTCCAAAATAATCTGAAATGTTTTCTTTCACAAACCTTTTCTGCACTAGTTGTGAAGTAGAAACCAGCACCTGCAGCGAACTGCATTTGTTCATAGTCTCTGTTAACAAAGCCACCTCAGACCTGCACATGCTTTCTTTAAACTTTGTGAGATTTGATTGATTCAGAGCCTGATGTTGTGGTATTGGTGTGTGATAGTTGTTGTTGGATAACTGTTAAATAATCTAGAGGTAAGAGCTTCCACGCAGGTGTATGTGTATGTGGCTTTATTCCTCACAGTGGATGGCCTGAACACCAGTAAAAGCTCGCTCTGACTTGCTGGACCAGTCAGCAAATTTGGGGAACTGAGGCGAGGACAGAAGTGTCACACTCTTAAATGTTTGCTGGAAGATCAGCAGGCACCTCATTACCTTAACCTCACCTCAGCCATGGCTCTTTATTTGAACCCATATTCTTTATGCTTTATGCTTCTTCTAATGCCTGTCTTCATCTGCCTCCTGCCTCTCGCTTCCCATCCTTTTGCTGCTCCTCAAAGTCCTCATCCCTCGCTTCAATGTTGAATTATTGAGACAGACTGAAGCAGCTGCTCTCAGCTTTGCGTCAGAGTTGAGAGAGACAGAGGAGAAAGAAAGAGACAGAAGAGAGGGAGATATGGTGGGCAGACTCATCCATGTTTAAAGAGGGGGTTTTGTCGGGAGCCTCAGGCAGGATGTCAGGTGTGCCACCGGTGTACATCAGGGAGATTTCTCACTCTATGGGATTAAGCGTATGCACGCACTGATGTCCCCTCTCAGAACATAAGAGAGAATGGCGGGGAAGCAGGTCAGGAGGTCACCTCACATGGTGTGATGGAGAAGGAAATTGTAGTTTCAGCATGATAAAGGACGGGGAAGGTGCAGAAATCAGAAATGAGTAGAGGGTATTTCCAGCCATGCAATGAAAAACTTTGTCACCAGGCCATACAATCTTAAAAACTCTGGAGTAAGGGTGGTTGGAGCTATCTTTCAGATTTTTTTTTCTCACCTTTCCTTTTGAATATGATTTCACATTCTGGCTGTCAAAATCAACCCCCACCATCCTTTTTTCTCTCTTCATCATGGCTTGACTGCTCCTCTGATCCCCTGTACCTCCTGCTGTTTCTTCCTCTATAAAAATGGGGCATGCCCCCTCTTACACTCCAGTCAAAACTATTTTTTCTCCTCTCTGTACTCTGCTAGCCCATAGCTTCTCCCTCTTCTTCTCCTCAAACTTCCCCTCCTTTTCTATGAGCTAGCTTCTGAGCTTTAATAATGCAGTAGGCCAGGTGCACACACACACAGCCCCTTTTGCAGCCCACACAAAAACACACATACACACACACCACACATAAAAATTTCATTGAAGGCCTCCTGGGGGGGGGGGGGTCTGCAGTGTGATCCTCATATCCCCAGACAAAGGACAAAGTTTTTAACTATTCCTTGCTAGTCAAACTCTGATAAGGGATTGTACATCTAAGCAAGCCAGTAAACTGGCAGTGCACAGGGTGATGTAAACGGTATCAATTGAAGCTCTTGGTGTATCCCAAAGCTTCCTGTGTGCAGATACAAAGAATTGTACTGTAAGTGTGATTAGTAACCAACAAAGTGCATAGGTGAAAAGCTTCAGGGTGTGTGTGTGTGTGTGTGTGTGTGTGTGTGTGAGTTCAGTGCAGGTGTATGTGTGGTCCAGTACGAGACTGACCTGCAAGTGGCAGTGACTTACACTCTACACCAGCGGTCACAGAGAGCTTTGTGACCTACAAATTGCTGGGAGCCTCAGAAAGTGGTCAGATTCCCCTGTCTAAAAGTGTGTGTTTGTGTGTGTGGATCTGCAGTCTAAGTACATCGGTCATTTGTGAAACAACCAATCTGTCCCACTGTCTGTGTTGAATTAAACAAGTGAATGCAGCCAGGATGTATTCCTGATGGTGGATATGTTTTTCTTGTGCAGTATGATGGATTTATTTACAGTAGAATATTATTAACCAGCGCAAATCCCTCCAGGAAGCTTAGAACTCAAGGCCACTTCTGCTCTGTTTGTTTGTTCATCTGCATGTCTGGATGTCTGCTTGCTCATGTATGTTTTCTTATCTTGGTGACTATCTGCAAGAGGGGCACACCCTCAGCTATTTATTACTTTCCGAGGAGCATGGCACGCGTTCTACTAAATGTGTATGTCACAAATGCAGTGTTCAACCCGCAAGTGACCTATTCATAGCACAAGACTTGTTATCAGATGTTAATTTGTGGTCATCGTCCCACACAGAGACTCGCGTCTGCAACGGTTGTTCAACACACTATAGAATTCAACAGAACTGGATTATGTAATTATTGAGAAAAGTTTCAGTTTCAGTTTCTGTGGTAGGGGGTGCAATGCTGTGTGCAGATTCAACCACAGTGTTGGTGTCAAAAAGGGTATACTAGCTGAAGTTTGTATCCTGGGATGGCTTGTTCACTCTCCATGTTGTGATCAAGTATGGACCATCAGCTCCATTCTACATTTACTGTCTATTTACCTATTCATAGACTTAATTTGCATACTAACAATGTATATAAATGTTTTCCATCCTTTTAGAATTACCATTAGAGATAAGAGCAGGTCAGACACAGATCACATCTCCATCACAACACACTTGAGCAGTTGTTGGCGTTTCTGTAGCTTCTGTGTACCCGCCTCATCTTCATCTTGACTTCAACCACTTACCAGAAATGGCAACTAAACACAAGTGCGTTTAAGGCATGACTCTCACGTGTGAAACATGTGCAGTGCTTTACTATCCCCCATGTGGACGTTTATGTTTGTTCTCATTTATGTATTCATGGTTATTTTTACAGGGATGCACTAATGCCATACATCATAGCATTTAACTGTAACTAATTTGCAACACTTGTTCCTAAATGGGCATTCATAAAACACATACACAGAGCAATAAAAAATCTGTATGCAATCACAGGAAACACTAACAATAAACAGCTTACAGTAGAAGAACCAAAAAGTAGAGAAATCACCCAATCATATCTAATTACTCTCCACAAATCTGGACTCACAATCATCTCAGTTATTTTAATGATTGATCACAGATTATTGTCTTGATTCATTTGACGGTCAATGAAACATCAGAAAACATTGAAAAACGCTCACCATCACATTGGAACCAAAAGTGATGTCACCAGTTGTCTTGTGTTTGTTTGATTTCTATAAAACGTGGTGTTGGTTTGGAGCTGATTAGCATCCTGTCCAAACTTTTTATTTCACATATACATCATCTATAAAAGCATATATGTGCTTGATTCATTTTACATTGTTTTCCCTAACTTTTGATAGCAGTGTGAGAAAAGACGGCACTGGAAAGGCAAAAGGCCGTCAGTGGTTAAAAACAAACTGCACAGCAGCCTGATTATCTCAAAACCATGTTTCATTGATCAGTACATTGACTAATGATGGGGACTATGACACTGAGCTACTGTCCTTCTCATTAGGACCTTATTGGCCTGTCAGAGGACTGTCTGCTCTCGGCACACAGGACACTGTCATATCCACGCTGCCGGTCGATTGATGGTCCATTAACAGCCTATTAAACACTGCTAAGTGAAGGAGTTAGGAGTACAATGTTGGGCCAATGGGGGTTTCCCACTCCACAGCATGGTTCTTGTGTCTGTTAATAGACCCTGGTGGATTGCCATTTTCAAGTGTGGCTGGCCTGTTATAATAGCAGTGATTTAAAAAAAAAAAAAAATCTGGCCAAAGCTTTGAAAATGTTGGAATTACTGGGAATCGTTATTGTCCACAGCTTTTTCTGTCAGTATCTGGTGTATTCAGTCAAAACGTATATTTGCCATTTAAGCTGATGAGTGTTATTTTGGGATTCCACTGAGATTTTGGGGCACTGTTGGAAAAACTGAACAATCTGCAAAAGGCACTGACAAGATTACTTGGCTCTTTTTGATTAAAGGAAAATTTACAGTAACCCTGGAGTGCATTGACATACCCCGAATCTTTGTACGAGTGTTGATTGATAAGATTCTATTACGATCACTTTTGTTTACAGGTCTGATTCTTTGTCAGTTCCCTTAACTGCTCCTGATCAATTTTTATGGGTGGGCCTACATAGGTTTTCACCAACAACTTGTTTATCATTCCTGAGTCTGAAAATAGTTGCAACTAGACATGCACGTGTCTGAGGTGAGCAAAAGCTCCCCCTGTTTAACCACTGTTTTCATTTATAGTGTTTCTAAATACTTACTTGTGGTGGTGGGTGGCATGGCGTGTGATTGATGTGCATACAGAGACTCAAACAGTTTAGAGGGCATGGATGTAACCCAAGTTATTTTCTGTGGCTACAATTAACGTTTGTTCCCTAAACACCTCACATGCTGGCTGCTGGTAGAAGCTAGTTAGGCAGCGGAGGGCTGTGGTAAAAACATGTGGTAATCATATGAACACCAAAAGAACTTTGAACCCTTGGCTGCCCACTTTTGATGTGTTTAGAAGGTGTTGGGCTTCCAAATTGTAATCTTAAAATGCAAAATAAGGAGAATCTGGTGAATGAGAAACATGGCGCTTCTAAGAAAGAAAACAAAGTTTGGTCATTAACAGTTTTTCCCTCTCCATTTCAGGTTAGCGTTATATGTGTACGAGTACCTGCTACATGTGGGAGCACAGAAGTCTGCACAGACCTTCCTGTCTGAGGTAAGATGATCAAGCATCTGTCTCTAGAGCCTTGATAGTGACAAATATAAGAGACTGTACTCATTTTAAAAATATTAACCTGTAGGTGCAAGCAGCTCGTTATGACCTATGATCATTGACCCATGATTGATAAGCAACATTTAATTGTACTGTGAGACAGCATCAATCTTTCAGCAAAGACCACAAAACGGTATTTTTACGTTCAGGTGAAAAAGCCCTCTAGTGGCGGAGGATGAGTGACGTTGACACCCCTACCCTGTCTCTAATTGACTTGCATGACTATTTTTATGTGAAATCCAACATTTGCCCTTCTCAATGCCTAAACCTAATATTGTACTAACCAATCAAAGTCAGGGTAGGTAGGTGGGCCTACACCTAACACAGGTACTGTATTAGGTGGGTCAGTGAAACATTGGACTTAAACACAGGATACTTACATTAGTTTCCTGTGTCAAAGTGACAGTGAGTGTTTATTTTATATGGCCCTGATCGGTCTATAAATTTCACAACAACACAAAGTGTTTAGTTTTTCTGAATCCATGGGTTTTCCTTGAACCTAGCAATAGAGTTTTTTTTCTACAATCAAACCAGGCCCATGAGCTGAATCAGAGGGTCAAATGAAAAAACAACCTGCATTAGTTTGAAGGACTTATTGGTCTGTAAAAGAGCTTTTGTCATTGCTGAAACACATTAGTTTGAGTCCTCACACTCATAGACTGTCAGTGCAAACATGCTAAACATGATCAGAGTGCAAGGTGTAGCGTGAATATTTCATAAGGAGATTCTATAAAGTTACACCAGATCATGCTCACTGTTGGCCATGTGGAGTCCAGGGTGTCAAAACAACGGATGTATTCTGTTGTTTGTACACATTTCCAAGCCTCCAAAACTCCCCCTGTCGGGTGCAGGGAGGCTATGAGTGAATGAGTGAGGTGTTCCCTGGATTTATGAATGTACTTCACATATAAAAAGGGAAACAGGACAGAGCAAAGAGAGGGCAGGAGATGGAGATCGACAGAGCCAGAAAGATGCCTATCTTCACGTCCGAGGCCATTGACAGTTTGATACTGACTGATTATATGTTCTTAACCCCTGGACCTGCAGACATAATCCTCTCTCTAGTGGCTGCAACTGATTCTCTTCTCTTCTCTTCTCTTCTCTTCTCTTCTCTTCTCTTCTCTTCTCTTCTCTTCTCTTCTCTCCTCTCCTCTCCTCTCCTCTCCTCTCCTCTTGTAGATTCGATGGGAGAAGAATATTACATTAGGGGAGCCCCCTGGATTCCTCCATTCGTGGTGGTGGTAGGTTTCACTTTTTTTCTCAGTTTTTTTTCCTTTATTTGTTTTGATAATGCCTTTTACTGTCAGGGTATATAAATATAGAGATATTACAGAACATATTTCAGACTATATTCCCACCACATACACGTACTGATTGATAGGGCTCTAGAGGGTTGTTGTACTTGGCGGCCAACAAATTTTTATTTTGAAAAAAGAAAACCAAATTTGGCAGACAGCTTGTTTCCTAATTACTTTTTAGAAATTGGGAAACAAAAAACTTGTTATACCAAAAATCAATGCAAAACTGAGAAGGGTGATTTCCACACAGGTATTTTAACTCCTGATTTCAATTTGGATTCACACATCAAGAAAAAATCAGATATCAGTTCATTTTCTATGTTTTATTAACAAAACAAAAAACATGAAATCAGTTGTGTTCAGTTGTTTTTTCATCTAAAGCAGAAATTCTTTGGCCATCAGGTGCACGACCCCCAGAGTGTCCATCCTGACCTCACGTAATTCATTACTGTCATATGCACAGGCAGTAGCTTTTATAGTTTGCTGCCTCATGAGAATGCCATGATTCAGTTCAGAAACGTAATTCATAATCATTCAAATGCTCAGGTGCCTGGAAAAGTAAACAATATTAATGTGACTGTTGGTGCTCGTCCTCATTTGTGATTAAAAACTGACTTCTGGGAGGGGCAGGGTCTCAGTTTTGTGGTTGACCAGACTCTTGGAGGGCGTGAACCCTCCCTCCCAGTCTTCTACCCTCTCCCCTCCTCCAGCTCTCCATCCTTCACCCCCGTTCCTGAAACAATGGATCCAGATGGTTAGGGAATGGACCCCCCCTCTCTCGCTACACTCCCCTCCCCCTCCTCACCCTCTCGTCACCCTTTGTGTTCCCCCAACCTCCCACTTTTCTCCTTTGTTCACGTGGGAGAGGGATTCTTAGCAGATTAACCCATTGCATTCCAGCTCCCTTTGTGTCACCTCTCCCTATGCTGTCTTCCTTCCCCTCCCCCCGCTGTCATTTCTGCCCTTGGCTAAGATTTGACCTTTGGGTTCAGCAGCACCTTAAGCATTGATCAGCAGTTTCACTTGTTTTTTGACTGTGTTTACATACACACAAGTCTGGTTTTGGGGGGAAATCAGGAAGGGGATGCATTTAACATCCACATTTTACTGTGTTACAGTGCAGTTATATGGCATTACCCACAAATCAGCCATTTATCACAGTTTCAAACTCAGACTGACGTATTTAAAGTTATGATGCTGCTCACAGAGCAGGAACCTGGTTTTAATGTAATAAGCCTAAAACCTTAACCTTTAGCAGACTACTGTAACGGGTGAACTAAATGGGGTACAGTTGCTGCAGGCATTTGACTCTTTAACACTGAGACTTGAATCATAATCTGATCAGGTAAGAAATGGTTAAGATTTAGTTTGCTATCATCTCACTATCCTGCAATTACGAAGTGAAAACAGAATTTTAGACTTTAGCACAAAAGGAAATATTTAAGTATCACATTGACATAAGTATTCAAACACTTTGCCATGTTCCTTTCAATTAAGCTCAAGTGCTTCGCATGTCTCTTGATCATCTTGGAGGTGTTTCTGCACCTTTACTTCAATCCACATGTGATAATTTCAATTTATAGGACATGATTTGGAAAGACACGTACCTGTCTTTGTACCGGTCTCACAGCTGAAAATGCATATCAGAGCAAAAAAAAACATGAAGAAGCAACTGGCTCCAGAGCTCAGAGACAGGATCATGTCAGAGCACAGATCTGGAGAAGGATACAAAAAATCTGCTGCACTGAAGTCTCCCAAGAGGACAGTGGCCTCCATCTTTTTTAGACGTTTGGAACAACCTGAACTCTACCTAGGGCTGGCTGCCCAGTCAACCTTAAAGGGCCTCGGTAACAGAGGTGACTAAGAACCTGATGGTCACTCTGGCGGAGCTCCAGAGATCCTGTGCAGAGATGGAGAAAACGACATCCAGAGGCACGACCGTTGCTGCTGGTCTTACAGCAGAGTGGTCAGATAGAGGCGTCTGCTCATTGAGACTGCACTAAAGCACCTAAAGGTCTCTCTGACTGAAAATTAACGTTTGGCATCAACGCCAATCATCATATCTGGAGGAAACCAGACACCACTCATCACCTGCCCAGTGCCATCCTGATGGGGTAGCATGATGAGGACAGTGTCATGTTTTTCATTAGCAGAGACAGAGAGAAAGGTCAGGGTTGAGGGAAAGCTGAACAGATCTGAACGTGGTGGTCCACTGACCATTGCCTAGAGAGAAGAACGGCAGAAAATCACCAAATCCAGGTGTGTGAAGCTTGTTGCATCATATCTAAGAAGGCTTGAGGCTGTAATCGCTGCCAAAGGTGCTTCAACTATGTACTGAACAGAGAAGCCTGGATACTTATGTCAGTGATTAATAATTCAATTAACTTTTAGAAAATGAAAAAAACCTGTTTTTCTGTGACATTGTGGGATACTGGTAAGTTTAAACTATTTTAGCAACAAAACATTTTAGTTCCTCTTCAGTACTTTGTATTTGATCTGTGATATGATCAATATTTGTGGGTTGTAGTCTTCTCAGTGGATTTGTAGAGAATAAGAAGTTGGTGTTTTACCACCCTTGTCCTTTGAAAGTAATAAACTCAGCAGAGATATAGCACTTAGAGGAATAGCTATAGATTATAACATTTTTGAGTCTTCACTAATCAAAATGTCAGAAACCGTCAGTCTGGAGTTGTCTAAAACTTTGTCATGGAAAGTTGTGTCTGAAAAATGGTGCTGCACTGAAATTAGCACTGCCTATATTGCAAAGGAGCAAATGTTTTAAAAACCTGTGGATGTAAAATCCCAGACTTGCAAATAAACTCAAATGTCTTAAAAAGTACAGTGTAATGTCACCCTCACTCTGCTGAGTCAGAAGAATGAAGGTCAGGCCTATAGAGCATCATTGGCAATATGAGACCAAGGACATGTGTTATTAAAAATAAAATGAAGGAAGCGAATAATAATCTGACAGCATACAAACCCGGGTCAATCTGAAGAATAAGTTTCATGTTCTGGTTCGATTATGGTCTTCAACTCTGAGGTTCTTATTTTGTTTTCATAGTAACATAGTGGAAAAATACAAGTATAAATTAATGTTGTCTTGACTTGCACTGCAGAATATAGCTTCTTAATAGCAATATTATTCTAATCAACACGCACTCATCTTTTAAATTTCTACAAACTATAGAGTGAGAGTGAAGAATAACTGAAGAGTAACTTTTTAAGTGTGACCCCGGTCGATGTACCCTTGAGCGGCTTATCACCTGTGCTCCTCAGTAGCTTAACGATGCAGTCTGATCTGCTCATGGAGGAAGGTTAAGTGAGAGTACAAGTTTACGTTTCAAGGTCAAAATATTCCAAAAATTCGACTCGATGAGTTGAAATCGCTTGAAAAGAGTTGGGATTGTTGAACTGTCCTGAGCCTCCCAAAATATGACTGTGTCTCATGAAGTACAGTGGTGTACAAATAAGTCCAGATGTTTAGGATTCAACATGTTTGAGTGCATTGCAGATTGCCACAGCACGTGAAGTGGCTGTCTGATTAGTTCTCTCGTTAGTGGAATCGCTGTTTCCCTCTGTTTATAGCACTTCCACTAAATCAATGCACAAGGACTGATTGAATGAAGACCTCTTAGACAGGTAGCACACAGGATGTTAGCCTTGTTATCAAGCCTATGTGTGTGTTGGTGATTTTCCACGTAGGGCATCCAAAGTGACTGAAACGGAAGCTTGTTTGAAAAGTGTTTTTTATTTTTATTTATTTATATATATATATAGTGTGTGTGTGTGTGTCAGCTGTAGTTATCTACTCTTATGTGGATCAAACGATGATCTGATTCTCCTCAACAGTGAGGCCATTTACCAGTCAACATTTGTACTGGAGCATATTCTGAGTGCTGAGTTGAGGCAGTAACAGTTAAAAGTTAGGGTGAAAAATGAATGCAGTCAATGAAATCTCCATGAAAGTATGGTAATGCAAGTGTGTGCGTGTGTGTCTGTGTATTCTGAGTGAGTGAGAGGTTGATTGAGGGGGCGACACTGGCATTGTGTCCCTCCTACAATGATGCTCAAGTGTGTAAGAGGCAGTTTAAGAGCGCTATGGAGATAGTGAGAGAGTGTGAATGGGCTATGAATAGCTGTTACACATTTGCTTGTATTGCTGTGTTTGGTAACCTTTGACCTCCTCTCTCCCCTCCCTCCATCCCTCCCTCACCACCCTCCTTTCCATTTCAGCGTATTCTGGGATTTGTATTGTGCGGCTCCAGACCGAAGGGAGACATGCGAGCACTCCAGTGAGGCCAAGGCCTTCCATGACTACGTAAGTGACAGATGGGCTCTGCATGCTGCCACTTCTCTCTTTTTACAAACAGCCACTGTCTTTAGACACTGTGTGGAGTCAGGGTTTTTGTTTCTTTGTGTGCCTGCCTGAGGCACACATGTTAAAAAAAAAAAAAAAGTGAAAGAAAACTGTACATAGTTTAGAGCAAGGTCAAATGTATAGAAGAAACTTGAAGTAGCATCCACAAGAGCAGGTGGAGGATGGTGGGCACCTCAAGGACATTTGGCCAAGTGGATCAAACTTTGAAAAGTTTGAATGTTGCTACACTTGAGATGTACACAAGTTAGCAGTTAGTAGAGCTGAACTTCAAGAGTATTCACAACAGAAGATTACTTTCTGGATTACATTATTTTAATGTTTTGTCCACAAATTGTAAGTGAATAGTGAAATGAAAGTTTTCTTAGAGTTCAAAGTGACTTCCTTAAATTCCTAGATAACAAAGAAGAGTGGCAAATACTCTCAGTTTC